>CM067337.1:40247500-41582500 GCA_034376525.1 Nicotiana benthamiana | reverse complement strand
AGCTGCCTCACAATTTCCAACACATAATCGAAATAAAATGCTGTATGTTGCATTTAGCTTACTATTCTAACCCTTCATGAGCAATCTATTAATTTTAAATACAAATTTATGTGTTTGGTTAGAGGATGAAAAAGAGGTGTTAGAAGATGGAAAAAGTAGGAGCACTAGTTATTCCCCTTGTTTGGCAAGGAATAAAGTGTTCTTTTTCAACCCTCTAAAACTGGGAGTACAGGCACTTTCCCTTGCCCTCGGGCTGTATGACACCACCCAAAGTAAATCATCAATGCTTCCTCTAAGGGAAGTAAACTAATAAATATCTCTTTCCTTCACTTCCCTCTCTCTAACTAGAACTATCAAGCAATTTAGTGAAAGAGCTGAGTTCGGATAAAAGAATCATTGGCCGACGTGAAATTCAATTCCCCGAGGCCCCTTCACCAATGACACCCCATTTCTATCCCTGCCATCACCACTCACCCCTAAATCATCCATATTGATCCTTCCCCACCACCTTCAAACTGTCAGCAACTCCTCCCTACAACCAGTCAACCACCGCCTCTCCTCAATAAAATAAAATCCTATCTTCTACAAAAGCCGAGACATACCCACAGTTCCACACAAATACAGAGACAAAAGCCCACAATTGACAATTTTATCCTTTCACCAATCCCGTTTTCATTCCCCAACCGTCTCATACCCACCCACACCAGAGACACATACACAAGCACAGTAACTAGTAAGTTTGCATTTCCATTGTGCCCTTCCTTCACAGGCCATTACCTGTAGAGGAACCCACCCATAAGAACCAGTGTTGTCAAAGGCTCATTTAAGGCGCGCTTAAGCCTTGATGCTCGGAAAAGCCCATGGAGGGCGCTTCGCCTCGCTTAAGCTGTGGTTTAGTGTAAACAAGACACTAAGGTGTGCGCCTCAATGCCCATCTATCTTGAACTTAGCAATACTAAACAACAAATATTCTCAGCAAATAAGTGTATTAGTCACTGAGGAAAACATTAGGAGTGAATTTGTTTCTTTTTTCTTAAATTACATATGTATTTTTAATTTTTTTCATAGTGGCGTGTTTTTTTATTAAAGACCGCACATTTTTGTTGCGCTTTGCGCTTAAAGCCCCAATCGTCTTGGAGCGCTTTTTAGAGCTTTTCGCTTTTGACAACACTGATAAGAACCAGAAGGTCTTCATTGCTTTTCTAGCCTTCATTTCCACTTTTGGCTGCGTCAGTCTGGTAACTGTGGTTCACGACATAGACATTCTGTCAACTTTATTTTATTTTGAGCTCTTAGATCCTTTCTCCTTACTATTTAAGTCTATTTCTCAATCTAATCCTTTAGCATACCTTGTATTTACCAAAAGAAAATGATTAAATGCCTCTGTCAATTTACACAAAGGTGGCAAATGAAACAACTTAAAACTGTAAGTTAAACACCAAAACATTGTAAGAAAGTGTGAGACAATGAAGGAAGAATATATTCAGTCTTGGCTATTTGAGAATCTTTTATTTTTTTTCCTTTTTCCTTGTTTATTCTTTTGTTAACCTCTTGGTGATGTTCAATGAGAAAGTTCCTGGGGAAAATTTCTTTTTTAAGGAAGTGAGTCTCAGTGCAAGAGAAGTGTTGTCACCAAGTTCAAGCCTTGTGACCATGTAACAAATCCAAAAGAAAGTATGCAAAATCCTAATGGCATGGCTCACATTTTTATATCAGGAAGCACAAAAGAAGTCCAATATTGAGAATGTATCATGTGTATTTTTCAGGGATAGAGAATTGATGAGAAACTATTCTTAACTCACTCTATATCCAACAGTGAAATAATCCTTGTGCTCAACAACTCCAATTAATTGTATTGCATTGTATCCAGCTTCTTTTGCATGTGGAAGAACCTGGAACGACAAAAAGAAGTTATATTAAAGGAAGTCAACCAGCAAAGACAAAGAAAAAGCAGGAAAAAAAATTCACACAAATGCCAAAAAAAAATAAACACTCCTTCGACATAAAACAAAACTATTCTGGTAAAACAGACTTTCTTTTAAAGGATATGGAATTAGTTCAGATCTAACAACCTAAACCAGAGGCTCAAAGACAATCATATTTCTAATCCACAGAGGCTCTATAAGATTTTTGAAGAGTAACACTTGCAAAAGTTTTGATGTCAACACTAATTGGAAGATAGAGTGAACACAGTCACCTTGCTAATAAAATCACTGAAAGAAGAAACTTTTGGTTCCTGGCTGCAGATACCGACGTGACATTCATATATGCGCAATGACTTAGGCTTGAGAGGATGCTTGTGTTTCCACTTGTAAGCACTTTCGGGAGGTGGTTCCCAATGAACTGCCAATGCTTGCTTCCCATCGGCATCTGCAAATGAGCAAAGGTAGTTCAGCAACATCAATACAAATCCTAGAAAACAAAGAAGGCCTTGTTGGCTCAGGGTAGCAAACAAAATACAAAATGAAATCAACATAATTTATATGATTATTTTACCTGCATCTCTAGCGGGCATGGAGACTCTATTAGAATCACCTACTCAAAATGCCCATCACAAATGGAGGCTCGCATCAGGTGTCCTATGTGATAAGAACGTGCCATCAAGACTTAAAGGTAAGTTCTATAGATTGGTTGTTAGACCAATTATGTTGCATGGGGTATAGTATCCTTCACTTCATTCTTTTTCTTTCTGAAGTTTCGATGTAAAGCCCGACATGCTATGGTGCCCCGGGGCTGTCTCGCGAAGATCTTCGATCCGAACCTTCGCATCTGGCCGAGTGTTGTATGGCTACCTAGTGATTTACAAGCACCCTCACTGCACACTTTCTATATATCTGTCTCCATCCAATCAAAGACGTCCATGCCATAGAGAATCAGGCTAGGCAAAACGAGATTAGGGACCATGCTCCCCGCTTTCTTCCTGTGGTTACTATTAGAACAGTAAAGAACTCACACGTTCAGAAGATGAAAGTAGCGGAAATGAGGATGCTCAAATAAATGTATGGGCATACTAGGTATAAGATTAGGAACGAAGATATACGGGGCAAGGCAGGAGTGGCTTCCGTGGTGGACAAGATGCGGGAGGCGAGGCTAAGATGGTTCGGGCATGTGAGGAGGAAGAACACAAATGCCTATAGGTCTAAGGAGCGGTAGAGATAGACCAAAGAAGAATTGGGAAGAGGTAATTAGACAGGATATGCCACATCTTTGCTCACCGAGGACATGACCCTAGATAGGAGATCGAGGACTAGGTAAAAAGTTAGTAGGTAGTTGAGCGATTTCTCTCCTTTTTGTGGGAGAGCAAGGTTCTAGTTTAGAGCGCTTTATCTCCTCCCTCTTCTCCTTATGAGTATTATTATTATTATTATTATTATTATTATTATTATTATTATTATTATTATTATTATTATTATTATCATTATTCTATTATTATCTTATTTTTTGATTTTATATTATTGTTGTTTCATTTACTTTAGTTATCTTTACTATTTTTGTTGTCAATACTTTTCTTTTTTTCAGTATTTTCATCTTAGCTTTTTATACTCTTGTATTTTTCAAACTTAATTTGAAAATACTATTCTGAAATAGTTTATTCACATCACACAAGATAGGGATAAGGTCGGTGTACACCTCACCTTCCCCAACTCCACTTGTTGGATGACACTGGGTATTTTGTTGTTGTTGTAATTAAATATTCGGGTGCCGAGATATATTTTGCATTTTTGAAGGATCCGACACGAATGCAAAAACACATTCCGAGCAACATATATACCATAAGATAGAAGCATAGAGTGAACAGTTCGTAAGGAGAGAACCAAGGCTACTAATTTTATAAATTGTCGCATCTGAGGGTGTGGCTTAGTTGTTAATGAAACCGGAATGAACCATAAGACACCAAGGTTCAAATTCCAACTGAGGCAAAAACTCTAGGTAATTTCTTCCCATCATTTTAAGCCATGGAGCTAATACCTATGCTAGTGGGAGGTAGCTAGGTAGTTGATACTTGCTGGATAAGTAGATGCTCAGTGATGTGTGTATATATATATATATATTGTTACTTGTCATATCTTATATATATATTGTTACTTGTCATATCTACAAATAAACATGCGTTGCGCGGGAATATAAAATCCAAAGCATGTACTCATAGATTTATGTGTATAACTGAGAGATCATTTAGGCAGAGAAGCAGAACACATCAAAAGAAAAATGTTCAATATTCTACATGCTTCTGTCCTTTTTCTTATAATAGCAGCTAATTGCATATAACCAGTTATGGAGATAAAAAAAAAGTATGTAAATACCAACAAGCAGTGCTTGTTTACCTGGAATGACATAAGTAGCCCATGCAGGAACTCGTTCAAGAGGCCCATTCGGTGTGTTAAAATACACCCTGTATTTGCTTCCATGAGGTAAACCAGGCATATATTTCTGTAACCAAGCTTTCCTTCCCTTTTTAGTTTCCAACCAGTAAGCAATAGGAGGCTGCTTCATACGAAATTTCTGAAACGATTCGGGATCACCTATAATATTGAAAATGTCATATTCTTTTCCGTTATCCATCACATCATACGATGGCAAATTGCTTGCTGGGTCATTTTTGTGTTGCTCTTTCCAGATTTTGTACCGTGTCACTGCATCAGGCATTTCTTCTAGTTCCTCTTCCGTTTGGGGTCCATTTGGGCCAAACATTTCCTCGTATAACTTTGCTGCCACCTCATAACGTGACTTAATGAAGCGATCTTCTCCGGGTTCCCAATACTCATCATTTGCTTTTTTAAAGATTTCTTCGATGGTATTGCCAGTGTCACCTTTATCATAGTCATCCACATAATTGTACTGTTGAAAATACAATTTATCAGGTTCTTCTCCTTGACGCAATTTATCTTCAAGAATAATAAACCAATACCCACAATCATCATGACCAAAATGACCCTCTCTGGCGCAATTATCAGTTGTTGACCACCCATTAAAGTCACCAACTAGAGCACAGTAGCGAGCACCTGTTAAACATCTTGGCACTTATATGTCAAAAAACATAAAAGAAAAAAAAAAGATAACAAAGAAACAACGAAAAAGACAAACAAACAGTTCTTCATTATCAAGAGCTAAATCCACTCCCCTGCATAACCCCAGAGCTGGAATATAACATTGATGAATTATTTAAGTTAATGCATAAATGTTATTTACTTACTTTACATGGAAATCTCACATCTGGTCTTCTCTCCAGTGATATCACACCATAGTCTAACCATGAACCACTAATTGATGGACCGAGAACTCTAAGTCCATAATGAAAATTAGAAGATACCAAATGGCGACCAATTTTCAATATATCATGTAGTGGATGGATGAAGTTTTAAAACATTGTTTACGTAATTAGTACTTGCAGAGTGGCCAATGCAACTAAAAATAATCACCAGAGTAATTGCACAACGTAGCATGAATTAAGACATACAAAACTACACATTAAGATGACATATGCTGATATATAAAACACGTTAAGATGACAAATTCTCATATGGAATTGAACCTGGAGCCCACTCCAAGAAATCCACTC
The DNA here is from genome assembly GCA_034376525.1 of Nicotiana benthamiana. Taxonomy (NCBI): domain Eukaryota; kingdom Viridiplantae; phylum Streptophyta; class Magnoliopsida; order Solanales; family Solanaceae; genus Nicotiana; species Nicotiana benthamiana. Next base: position 41,576,940 of record CM067337.1, on the reverse strand, counting down.
GATGCTGCACGTTGCGATGCATACCCAGTAATTCATATCTATGAAATAGACATCTAGAATCAGTAAAGAGTTAAATGTGCAAAAGAAAGACGCATTCTTTGATAACTTTAGCAAATAGGCAGAAGGTAGAATTATTGTCAATGTACGAAATTGGCGCATAAAACTAACCCAGTAGACATCTCCTTGAGACTGAAGTGACGAGTCAATATTTCATCCTTCAAGTCCTTCAATGATTTATATCTGCAAAGCAGAAGGAGTAAAAGAATAAAACACACTGAAAGATTATTGCACATATAAAATGGTTCAACCATCAAGTAGAAGCGGGAGCAGTCAAAGTAGACTAAAAAGTGGCTGCTCGTTACTATTTTGGGTAAGGAGCTTCTAGCATGTCTAAAAGATCATTGAAATACTTCCTCCTCTAATTTGACATAGTTTGACTAGACACAGAGTTTAGGAAGAAAAAAAAAAAAAAAGAAGATTTTTGAAACCAGTGGTTTTAAAAATGCTACTCCTGCCGTTCCAAACTTATGTGTCAAAGTTTGAATAGGAAGAGAGTTTAAGAAAAACTGAATGAACATTGGAATTTATGATCATAAACATGTCATATAATTTGTGAGTGGTTATACGACTTTTAAAACTTGTGGTTTAAAACATGCTAAAACATTTGTGAGGCTCATTAAAAACTGGATGGTAATCGAGAGAGTATAATTTTATAAGAATTTTGAAACTTGTAATTTGAAATATGCAATAATATTTGTGTATTTGTAAGAACTTACTTCCTCCGGTCCGCAATAAGTGACCAATTTGCTTTTTTATTTTTGTCCAAAATAACAACAACAACAACAACCCAGTATAATCTCACTTAGTGGGGTCTGGGGAGGGTAGTGTGTACGCAGACCTTACCCCTACCCTGGGGTAGAGAGACTGTTTCCAAATAGATCTCCGGCATCCTTCCTTCCAAGAACTTCCCACCTTGCTCTTGGGGAGACTCGAACTCACAACCTCTCGGTTGGAAGTGGGGGTTGCTTACCATCAAAGCAACCCCTCTTGTCTAAAATAACAATAACAACAACAACCCAGTATAATCGACCTTACCCCTACCCTGGGTAGAGAGGCTGTTTCCAAATAGAAACTCGACATCTTTCACTCCAAGAACTACCCACCATGCTCTTGGGGAGACTCGAACTCACAACTTCTTGGTTGGAAGTGGAGGTTGCTTACCATCAGAGCAACCCTTCTTGTCTTTGGTCCAAAATAAGTATCCATTTATATAATCAAAAAAAGAATTCAATTTATTTTTACAAGAGTCCTTATGTACATATCCCTATTAGTATTTAGTATTTTCTTAATAGGTGTGTCAAAAGTAAATTGGTCATTTATTGTGAAACGGATAAAGTAATAGATAAAATTAAAGTTCAAAGTTGAATGGATAATTATTTTTTACACCACTAATAACGAAATTTGTCATATAAATTGAAACAGATACAAAGTACTCCCTGCGTGCAAATATTTTTTTTTGGATTTGCACCAGGTGTCCGAGTCTCTTCGAGCCCCGACTAATCCCGGGGTGCACAGGCCCTCGACAAGAAGTTTCTCGCAAGTGCACCAAAGTTAATTCAGGTTTTACCCAGTCCGTTGGCCCTCTGAAATTATTTGCACCCAGTGAGTTTGAAACTTGAGACATTGAAAGGTCAAGGCTCATGTCAATTGGCACCAGGCCAACTCTGAGACAAGGTACTTTACTTTTTAGTAATTTTTACTTCTTAAGCTTTGAGACAAGGTACTTTACTTTTTAGTTATTTTTACTTCTTAAGCTTTTATACCACAAGTTCAAAATATTCTCTTTTTCTTTAACTTTGTACCGATTTAAACTAACTCATCTAAATTGAAACAGAAACGGAGGGAGTAAAATTTAAGGCATTGCAAAACCACCTTTCACGAAGAAACTGAGCGAAAGCTTTATGGGTAATGCCGTATTTGGTGAGGAACCCAACAGGATCGATGCCTTTCTCCTCGTCGGACTGCTTTACCGGGCGTTGTTTGCGCCGCTGTGGTGGCGGTTGCTCGGTGGTTGAGCACCTACATATGTTCCTCTGCGGGAACGAAAGACGGCTGCAAACAAGCGTAACTTGGCGAAGATTTCTGCTGCCGCTTGGAGAAAGAAAGTTAAAACGAGTGTCGCTCAAATGTGAAGAAATTGGAATTGAATTCGTCAGAGAGAGCATGATTGAAGTTAATTAGTACTAATTCCTATGTCATATAGGGGGAAGAAGATGAACTAGTTTTTTTGCCTTGGTGATAAGAGGCGAGTACTGTGTCACACTGTCATATGGGTGAGCGGGTTCTATATACTAAAGGGAACAGAGCGTAAACGGCTACTTGGACGACTTAAACGATAACGATTTTTTATTTGACAGCGGGTTGACGGTAAGTTTGTTTCTAAATTGGCAATGTTGTGTCCTCAAAAATACGGTAGTATGTGCAGGCGCTTTGAGCAAGCCTCGTTTGTTATTGGAAATATACTAATGTAAACATTGAAGAATAAAGTTCCGCAAAATATTAACGGTGAGTTGATTAGAAATGTCTTTAAATTGTATATGTCGACGGCATTCAATGATTATTAAAATCACAATCATCTTTTGTTTATTCCTTAAGTCTCATATGTGACTTTCTTTTGTCCATGCCAAGTCAAGTGAGTCATTTCTCATATTTGACTGGTACTCCGCAAATACTAGTAAGCGGATACCCGTACAAAGCACGGGCCCAACACTAAAATAGTTCAATAGATCGAGTCGAAAACTGATTTAAAATAGCTCCAAGTTGAGCCAAATTTTTTCAATAGTTAACAAATATGACTGGAACATCCGTAGAGTGGCCGTTAATATAGCTCCATTCAACTAAAAAAAAGATATACTCCCGCTATCCCAATTTATATGGCACGGTTCAGAATTCAAAAGTCTTGACCATGAATCGGATGTAGAATTTTTAAAATTTTTGAAATACACTTATATATTTGGAAACTATGTAATGAGTACTGTATGGGGTAAAATCCGGCTCGCCCCACTTCCATCTAAGCAGACACGTCCCTTATGACAAAGTCATCCTCAAATTGCATCGCCTCAGGCAAGGACGGCCCAAACGAGGACGTCCCAGACAACTAGGTGGAGGAACAACGTCGTTTAAGGCTTGGCTTCCTTCGTACGAGGAAGCCACCAACTTTTGTAATTTTCTTTTGATTATTTCGAGGAAGGTCACATAATATATAAATGAGACCTTCACCTTTATAAGGGGACATGTACATTATTCTGAATAATACTATCTCTCTACTTTCTCCCTCTACTGTTATCAAGCAAACTTCTCTCTATCTCTCTCTTTGATACTTAAGCTCTCTATAGTCTTCTATATTTTCAGATCTATCACATTCTTGGCTAAGTAATCTCTTCTAGGGCTCACTATACTTGATTACGATTCACCCAAATATTTTTTTGATTGTTTTCAAGCTTACAAAGTATTTATAACTTTTGAGCAAAACAATTTGGGCCGTCTGTGGGGATTTCGAGAATCAAAGTTATAGTATGTGCCTAGAAAACCACTGACAACCATCCCCTGTATCACACGAACGAGCATGGCTGACAACTGTGCAAAAAAGAAAGCAATAAACGAGGTTGGGGTCAACCTCATGGATTCTCTCAACGAAGCAGGTGGAGAAACGTCTTGAACGCAAACCCCAGCAACACGATGAGTGGAGGAACTCCACCTGCTCCACCCAGGGATCTGACGGATCCGCGAGAAAGGGGAGCTTCCACATCTACATCTAAGGAAGCACCCCCAGAAGTCAAGAAGCTACTGAAAGAGTGGCTAACAAGCACTCTAAGCGACTTGGTCGAAACGTCACCACAATATGGCGTAAGACGCATGCCAGTAATGGATCTCACTGCAGCCGAAGATGAACCCGAAGTCGTGTGAGCAAACAATGTGCTCACCGACACTCAAACCAACAACGGAGCACTCGCAGCCATCCTCAGAAAGATGGAGGAAATGGAATACGAAAATAAGGCGCTCCGTGACCAAATGAAGGAACACCAAGAAAGGGTAGACAAGATCCCGGATGCTCCTAAACTGCTGCCAAAGCACGACGTAGGCAAGTTTGTGGAACAACCTTACACAGAGGAAGCCGCACCATGCTCTATCCCAAAGCCCTTCAAGATGACTCCCTATTTGAGGGTATACGATGGGACTACGGACCCCAAAGACCATCTAATCCATTACGTCAATGCTGTGTAAGGTAATGATTTGGCAAAAGAACAGGTAAAGTCCGTGCTTCTAAAGAATTTTGCGAAACATTGACAGGTGGAGGTTTGACGTGGTACTCCCAGTTACCAGCTAAGGGCATCTCCACGTTCGAGGAAATGCCGGACAAGTTCGTCACAACACATGCAAGAGCAAAGAAAGCAGAGGCAAGAGTCAACGACATCGTCGCTGTTTGGCAAGCCATGGGATAAGGGCTCAGGGACTTCCTGGCCAGATTCAACAGGGTGAGAATGAGCCTACCAAACGTATCGGAAGGTATTGCAGTCGCAGCTCTCTAGAACGGGCTAAGCCGGGACGGCTCGAGGGCGACCAAGAAACTGTTAAGTCGCCTCATAAAATATCCTCCCACCACTTGGGAGGAAATCCATAATGCCTACTCTGCCGAAGTACGTTCAGATAAAGATGACCTCAACGATCTTACCTGGAGGATAACGACGATACTCCAAGAGAACAGGAGGGATCGGCGCAATGAAGGGCGACGGGAACAAATCCCACGTCCCAACGGAGAAAGGCATCAACCATACGGCAGATCAACTCATCCGCCGCTACCAAGGCACGCAGACGCACTACAACGACATGTCGCCACCTACAAAACAAACGAGGTATGCCTCATTTATTATCTGCACATAACTTTTGAGTTTATCCCTTAGAGGTAGTGTATACACTAGAGAAGGTGGCAAACAAGGTGCAATGGCCAGCAAAGATGAAGTCGGGCCCTACCACCCGAAAGTCAAACGCCCTATGCGAGTTCCACCAAGAGAGAGGACATAAAATGGAAGACTGCATAGGTCTACAAAGGGAGGTGGTCAGGATGCTGAACCAAGGGTTCTTGAGAGAACTACTTAGCGACAAAGGAAAACTCAACTTAGCACGGGGATAGGAAAAACCCTATGGGCCGCCAAGGCCGCCCTCACCAACACGCACAATCAACATGATCATCGGTGAAGGTAATGACTCGGCGGTCAATCACGTCAAGTTCACCACCACTCACAAGTTAAAGCGAACCATCACCCATGGACGGTATATGACGACTTCGAAGATAGTATCACCTTCGATAAGTCCGATACCGATGGTTTGTCTTTTTCTCATTACAACGCTTTAGTTATTACTTTAGCATTGTGGATAAAGATGTTAGGAGAATTATAGTTGACAATGGTAGCGGCGCCTGTATTATCCACCCGAGGGTCCTTGCACTTATGGGACTCGAGGATAAGATAATATCGCACTGCATAACGCTGACTGGTTTTAACAATGTAGTGGAAAGAACCTCCGGAGAGGTAACACTACCCGTCCTTGCGGGGGGAGTCACGCTGGAAACCACTTTCCACGTGATGAAACAAGAAACGACATACAACGCCATCATTGGATGTCTATGGATACATGCCATGAGAGCAGTCCCCTCCAACTTTTATCAAGTGATCAAGTTCCCTACCCCATGGGGGGTGTTCAGCATACGGGGTGAACCCTACACCGCACAGGAATGCTACAAAATAGCTCAAGACTACACCCACACCAAACAACTCCAAGGGGCGAGTGCAGAAGCATAGCAATCAGCCGTGTCTGGTACTGAGGTCCATTCGGCAGAAGACGCCATCACAGATCCCGACATCATAGAGGCCAGCAAAGCCACAGTCGAGAACTTCGACCCCGTTCAGTTGGATGACAATGACCTCACGAAGAAGGCCTACATCGGCCACGACCTTTCAAACCCAAGTAAGTATCGTGAATTTTTATCTAACCATGCAGACTTATTCGCTTTTTACCACTCAGATATGCCACGGATTCCGCGAGAAACCACCCACAAACTGAACGTTGATCCACTACACCCGCTCGTGTGGCAAATGAGTAGAAAATTCAATGCCGCCATTAACAAAGTGGTGAGTGAGGAAGTAGATAAGCTGCTGGCAAATGGTTCCATCAGGGAGTCCAAGTACCCTGAGTGGGTCGCCAACGTCGTTATGGTCAAGAAGAAAAATAGGAAGTGGCGAATGTGCGTGGAATTCACCGACCTGAACAAGGCATGCCCAAAATATTCGTTCCCGCTACCCCACATCGACCAAATAATAGCCGTAACGGCCGGACACGAACTACTAAGCTTCCTGGATGCATATTACGGCTACAATCAAATCATGATGGCCGAAGAAGATCAGGAGAAGACGACCTTCATCACGCACCGAGGAACATACTACGACAAAGTAATGCCCTTCGAGCTCAAAAACGTCGGAGCCACGTACAAAAGGTTGGTAACCAAGATGCTTAAGGAGCAACTTGGCAAAACAATGGAAGTCTATATCGACGACATGCTGGTAAAGTCGTCCAGAAAGGAGGACCACCCTGACCATATGAAAGAAGCCTTCAAAATATTGAGAAGATACGGGATGAAACTAAACCCCGAGAAATGCGCCTTCGGGGTGGCCTCGGGGAAGTTCTTGAGATTTCTCATATCGCAGAGAGGTATCGAAGTCAATCTAGATCTGATCAAAGCAATAGACGCAATCTTAGAAGTGTTAAGCAACAAAAAGTAAGTACAAAAGCTAACAAGCTGGATAGCCGCCATCTCCAGGTTTATCTCACGATCCTCCGACAGTTGCCACAAATTTTTTTAGTGTGTTGAAAAAGGACCAGGGGATACAATGGAACGAGGAGTGCATCAAGTACCTGAAGAATTTGAAGGCATACCTATCCTCGCCGCCTCTGCTAGTCAAAGCAAGCCCAGATGAACCACTTCTGGTGTATCTGGCCGTGTCCAAGGTCGCCATCAGTACCGTCCTAGTACGCGAGAACAAAGGTACGCAGTCTCTCATCTATTACATTAGCAAGACGCTATGGACTCCGAAACTCGATACCCACACCTTGAGAAACTAGCACTAGCACCGGTAGTAGCTTCACGAAAGCTACGACCTTATTTTCAGTGTCATCCCATAAAAGTAGTAACGCCCTTCCCGCTGAGGAGAGTCTTACACAAGCCTGAATTATCAGGACGGCTCGCAAGACGAGCCATCGAACTCAACGAGCATGACATCTCATGCCTTCCAAGAAATGCCATCAAGTCTCAAGTCCTAGCCGACTTCAGCGCGGAAATTCTACCGAAGGCAGAACTAGAGGCCCGACACGCCTCCCCCAGTAACGACCTATGGATCCTCCACACTGATGGCGCCGCCAATGTATCGGGATCGGGACTGGGACTCGTTCTCGATGTCCCCACTAGCGAAACAATTCGCCAGTCCATACGGTGCACTGAAATGACTAACAACGAGGCTGGGTATGAGGCCGTTATTGCAGGTATGAAATTAGTCATCAAGTATGGAGCTCGACGGATCCTCCTCCATTGCGATTCTCAACTTATGGTAAACCAGGTCACTGGGACTTACCAGATCAGAGAACAAAGGCTACAAAAATACCAGGTAGAAATTTGCAGGCTAATGGCTACATTCGATGAATGTCACTTCGAACAAATCCCGAGGGCACGGAACATCGAAGCAGACGGCCTAGAAAAATTGTCCGCGGCTACCAAAAACATCAACAAGGAAAGCGTGGTCACCCTCCTTCATTCAGCCATCGACCACACTGAGGTATTATCTTTAGCTCTAACCTGGGACTGGCGCAACCAGTTCGTGTCCTACTTGCAGGACGGAACACTGTCGCACGACAAGAAAGAGGCAAAGAAACTCCGCGTACAAGCCACCCGATACTTCCTGATCAACAATGATCTCTACAAAAGGACATTTAGCGGACCCCTGGCCAAGTGCCTAGGCCCACACCAAAGAAGGCCAGTACTCAAAGAGGTAATGAGGGTCACTGTGGCGCCCATACAGGTAACCGTGCCCTCATACAGTGTATTATACGCACCGGCTACTATTGGCCCAACATGAAGAAAGAAGCGGCATAATACGTTCGCCAATGTGAACAATGCCCAAGATATGCCCCAATGATACACCAGCCAGAAGAGCCCCTACACTCTGTCACCTCTCCTTGGCCCTTCATCAAATGGGGAATGGACATAGTTTGCCCCTACCCGCAGAACAGGGAAAGGTACAATTTTTACTTATTTTAACTGCCTATTTCTCCAAGTGGGTGGAAGCAGGTGCGTACGCACAGATGCGCAAATAGGATGTCATCGCCTTCATATGGAAGAACATTATATGCCCCTTCGGTATCCCGAAAGATATCAGTTGTGACAACGGACGATAGTTCATCGGTCAAAAAATGATCGAGTTCTTCAAAAAATGGCGCATCAAGAGGATACTCTCCATGCCATACCACCCCGCCGCCAACGGCCAAGAAGAATCCTCCAACAAAACAATACTGAACATACTGAAGAAGAAGCTTGAAGACGCCAAAGGGCTATGGCCCGAACTGCTACCCGAAGTGTTGTGGGCACACAAGACCACACCCAAGTCCAGCACAGGGGAAACCCCATACTCATTGGTTTACGGAACCGACACGGTCATACCCGTCGAAATCGGCGAACCAAGTCTGAGGTACTCACACTCCAGTGGAATGGAAAACGATAAAATAGGCTCCAAGACCTTGATGAAGCCAAGGAAAGAAGAGAAATGGCCCACATAAGAATGGTCGCCCAAATACAGCAAGTCGAAAGGTACTATAACAAAAGAGCGAAAATAATGCCGCTCAAAGTAGGAGATTATGTCCTCAAAGCCAAGACATTTGCCTCCAAAGATCCAAGTAAAGGAAAATTGGGCACAAACTGGGAAAGACCATACAAAATCACAGCACCAGCCACCAAAGGGGCATTTCAGTTGAAACAATGGAAGGAAAAACACCCTAGAACAAATGGAATGTCGACCACCTCAAATATTTCCATTTCTAAAAGGCGTCCCCTTAGTCGCACTCTTTTTTCCTCACTCGAGTTTTGCCCCAATTGGGTTTTCTCGGGGAGGTTTTTAACGAGACGACGAAGGGAACACCTAGAGATATTTGCGGAACAAGTGTATCACGTCAGCCTCTCCATACGCTCTGTAGCCCGATCTGATACAGGGACTGGACCAACAACATCTCCATTGTGTAAAAGGCCACGACCATCTTCATCTCCAATGTGTAAAAGGCTATTGCCGTCTCTAATTTATAAAAGGCTACGACCATCTTTGTCTCCAATATGTAAAAGGTTACAACCATTTTCATCTCCAATGTCTAAAAGGCTATGGCCATCTTCATTTCCAATGTGTAAAGGCTACGGTCATCTTCATCTCCAACGTGTAAAAGGCTATGGCCATCTCCAATGAATGAAAAGGCTACGACCATCTCCAACATGTAAAAGGCTATGGCCATCTCCAATTAATGAAAAGGCTATGGCCATATCCAATGAATGAAAAGGCTGTGGCCATCTCCAATGAATGAAAAGGCTACGGCCATCTCCAATGAATGAAAAGGCTAAGGCCATCGCCGCCTACAGTCGACCCAATGTCGACTACGGCAGTACGAAAGGATCGACGATAGTCGAAGCTAATTACATGGCTAAGGCCATCGACATCTTCATGGATAAGGCCATTTAAGTCAATTACATGGCTAATTCCATCGACATCTTCATGGCTAAGGCCATTTGATTCAACATGGCTAAGGCTATCGCCGCTAACAGTCGACCCAATGTCAACTACGGCAGAACGAAAGACTCGACGACAGTCAAAGTCAATCACACGGCTAAGGCCATTCGAGTCAAGTTCATGGCTAAGGCCATTTGATTCAACATGGCTAAGGCCATCGCCACTAACAGTCGACCCAATGTCAACTACGGCAGAACGAAAGACTCGACGACAGTTGAAGTCAATCACATGGCTAAGGACATCAACATGATCATGGCTAAGGCCATTCGAGTCAAGTACATGGCTAAGACCATGGACACCTTCATGGCTAAGGCCATTTGATTCAACATGGCTAAGGACATCGCCGCTAACAGTCGACCCAATGTCGACTACGAAAGACTCGACGACAGTTGAAGTCAATCAAATAGCTAAGGACATTCAAGTCAATTACATGGATAAGGCCACCGCCGTGAACAGTTTACCCAATGCCGACCACGGCAAAACGAAAGACTCAACTATAGTCAAGATAAGCTTAAACTACAATTGCAAACATGACGGAAGTTCCAAGGAACGAAAGAAGAATAACATCGGAAAAAGTCATGTACTATTATCTTGAAATATATATATATATATATACACACACACACACACACACACACATGTCTGACCTCATAACAAGGTCCCATTTACAACAAAAAAGGGTACAAATACAAAACCCTAAGGACCCCCATCGCCCTGGCCGGCACAACCGGCACTCGGACCATCGCCACCCCCTAGTGGGTAGTTCCTATAAATCCAAGAGACAAAATCCAGGCGGTTAACATCTTCAGAGTTATCTTTCTCTAGCGGGCGAGTAGTAGAGGTGGCCAGCTGCCTCACGAGCAACACGGGCTAGACTCTATTGCCTATCTACTTCCATCTCGGAGATACGACCAGATTCCTAAAGCTCTTCAAACACGAACAACCGGGCATCATGATACACCAACATGTCATGCGCATCCCGTCGCTCAGCCTCCTATGGGGCGGTCTGTGCAAGGGCCTCAATCTCAGCCTTCTTAGCTCTAATCTCAGCGGATAAGGCCGCAACTCAGGCTCGAAGTACAGCGGCATCCACCGTTACTGCCCGACCAAGCTCCAACTCATCATCTTTTGCCCGAAGGAGAGCCTCTAACTCATTGTTTCGAGCAACCGTGGCAACGAGCTTCTCGTCTGCCCTCTCTAGCTCCGCCAGCCGCTTCTTTAAATGCTCCTCCGTCTGGGTATGGCCCTCGCAGAACAACCTGAATTTGGGGTCTTGTTTGTACACATCAGCTAATGTCTGATGTGCCTCACGGACCCGCTTGTACCTCTGCAATAGTTTTTTATAGGCATCCGCCCTCTTTGCCAAGTGCCGCCCACTCTCCACCTCCAAGACAAGAACCTGAAAAATATCAAAGGATGGGTCAATACGGAGGCGGACTACCCCTGCAACACCAATGGGAAAGAGAGTCAAATTTACCTGTAAGGCCACACCTGCTACCCTTCGGGACATGGACATGCCTTTGTCACTAACTCCGCGAACGTCTCACCCTCGGCGCCCGCACAAAGAAGGGTCATATCCGCAACTGCCTCCTCGGAGTTCTCCAAAAGATTATAGCCGCTGGGAATCACGATGCAGCGAGTAGACCTACCGGCCGTCGTCTCAACACGAGCTGGAGAGCTCCTTCCTCTGACCATCCTCTCCGCGGTCGCACTTGTCCCCACTGATGCGGCCGACGAGCCGTCCTCCCGACCACAAGGCGGGCTAGCCTCAACATCAGCCCTCCCGTGAGGAGCGGTCCCCCACGAGCGGATTACATCGGCCATAAACAGTCGCCCTGACTCGCGACGAGGTGATCGTGCCCTCTCCTCCTTGGTGGCAATCCCTTTGCCGGTGATCAGTCGGCGCCTCCTACTGTCAAGAGTCTCCTCATCCCCAGAAGTCCCTTCCACTGGCTGTGAAGGCGACCCTGAAGGAAGCATCTTGTTGTCGGGTGCAACCTCGGGTGCCACCGCCAGAACCTCCTCTGACGCCACGTCCGTCACTATTTCGGCCATCGCTCTTGGCGTAGCTTCCTGCAGAGGGGTCGAAATAGCGCTATTTACAGGCGAACCCCCCATAGAAACGTTCTCATCCTTACATCTTGGCTCCGCCCTAGATGGGCCGGCATCGGTCCTCCTCCTCTTGGCCTTCCTAGAAGTGCCCCGACCTGCCAGGGAAAAGATGTATCAAATAAGGGAACCCTCGAATCACGGTGAGGGAAAAGGAAAGAACAAGGGAAGACTGTTACCAGTTGGACCGTACATACTGTAGAATTTAGCCCAAGTACGGAAATGATCTACATGTGGGATCATCCTCTCCACCCACGACCTGATGTCGTCCCCGCAAGAAAGGGATGAAAATTCTACAGGCATACAAGCTGCCACTGCAAACAACAGACAAAAGATCCATAAGAAGTTAAGCCGTCATAACAAAAAACACTAAAGAAAGCACGAAAGGATACTTACACTCCGGGTTCTACACCTCCGGAAAGCCTTCGAGGTTAACCACCAGATGCTCCATCCAGACATAGAAGAATCCTTTCTAGTAGCTGCGACTGGCCTTGTCATCGGACTGCACCACAAAACTCTTATTGTCGAAGCGCGTCAAATGCAACATTGAACCCCTCAGGTAACTTGCATTGAACATTTGCAAGAGGTGGTATATTGTGACCACACACCCGGCTTTCTCTGAGTGTGTGGTAAGTACCCTACAAACCTTTAATGTGTAAGGGGTGAGTTGAGCCGGGATGCTCTAAAGAAGCGGTACAGCTCCTCCTCTGGAGGCTTGAGCGAGAAATTGTACCCGATCCGGAATGCATACTCGTAAAAAGTACAGAACCCGGGCATGTGCACATTGGCGTGGTCCTCTCCAGCAGGAACTATTTCGACGTGATCCGGGAACCCGTACGCCATCCTAAGGGCATCCAAGTGAGATGGCGTCAATTCACTGTGTTCCCAGGGTGGAGGTGAGATTTTGCGACTAAAGTCATTTATTTTTCTCATATTTTTCGGAAGAACGTTAGCTGCAGAAAGATGAACGAAGGCTTCGCCAAGATCCTCCACCTCACCATCGGAGGAAGGTGAAACCCTATAAGGGGCATTATCTGTGGACCTTTATCTACCTTGATGACGTTTCACCATGGTATAGTTTGGAGAGAAGAGGGTTTTAATAATACAAGGTTTGATCCCTAGAAACAGCGGTTCTTTGGTAAAAGCAGTGGTTGCCGGAAAACAAGATGAAAGCAAGAGAGAAACGTACTTCAAAGGTTCGAGTGGTGAATCATTTTAAACCGATTCGTTGTTTATGGAGGCGAGATACACAGAAATAGAAGCGGCATCATTCAAAATCAGGCACAGGAAATCCAAACGTCGTGTCAGGCTATGATCCATCTCAGGAGCAAAAGTAGTGATGACGCACGTGAGCGGTGACGTCACTCTACAAAGGAGCCGAACGTCAACGGCTCCATATTGTCACATGAGCATATCCATCCATTGAAGACGTCCATCGAGCACGCCTCCAACGGGCAGAAGGACTAACTGTATGGGGTAAAATTCGGCTCATCCTGCTTTCGTCTAAGCAGACACGTCCCTCATGACAAAGACATCCTCAAATCGCGTCGCCTCAGACAAGGACGTCCCAGTCAACTAGGTGGAGAAATGACATCGTTTAAGGCTTGGCTTCCTTTGTACGAGGAAGCCACCAACTTTTATACTTTTCTTTTGATTATTTCGAGGAAGGTCCCTTAATATATAAAAGAGACTTTCACCTTTGTAAGGGGATATGTGCATTATTCTAAATAATACTATTTCTTTACTTTCTCTCTTTACTGTTATCATGGAAACTTCCCTCTATCTCTCTCTCTCTCTCTCTCTCTCTCTCTCTGATACTTAAGCTCTATATAGTCTTCTATATTTTCAGATCTATCATATTCTTGGCTAACTAATCTCTTTTACTCATTATACTTGATTATGATTTACCCAAATACTTTTTTATTGTTTTCAAGCTTACAAAATGTGTATATCTTTTGAGCAAAACAAGTACTATAAGTCAAAATAATATAATTGGTAATTTAAAGAATTTATAAGGCATATGAGAAAATCCTGGTCAAAGAAAAATTCATTTGACTCTCGAAATTCAAATATATAAGAAATATTAAATTATAATACAATAAGATATTTTTAGTTCATTATTCATACAAAGTCAGAAACTATAAATACATAGCAGCAAGAAAAGTGGCAACAACAGTGGTACAGAGACCATTTCCCTTCTTCCACTACAAAAATTTAATTTTGTGCACCTATACTACTCCACTTGCAGGCATATCAAATGTGGTATCTTTTCGATCCACTTACTAAAATTTTTGTAGTAGTACCATATTCTAAATAACATGTGAAGTGCAAAAGAATGAGAGGCCATAGTGTTTAACCAAAAATATGTTTTTTTGGTCAAAGTTAAAGATAAAAAAATTCGGTTTACTGATAATCATGAGACGAAAAGAATAATAGACTTTTGAGAATAGCAATAAAGCAGTAAATAAATTTGTAAATTCAGTGTAATATCAATGATATTATGTGTCCTTACAAATGCTGAGACCTCCTCCTTTTATAGTTTATTCTAGAAAAAAGTGTAATACCTTAGTCTTAATGAGGCAATTACGAGCAATAAAAGATATTAAATGGAACGTTACATAATCATTCCTATTTAATACCAATTCTCTAACGTATTGAGTATTTAATACTGAATTTGGACTCCTTGTCGTCATCAGATCCATATATTTAATGCCTTCTGATCTCCTGTCTTTAAATGACTTAAATAGGTACGAAGCTTGTATTATTTGAATTGCTTCTCGTGCCTATTTAGCTTTCTTCTCCCCGTATCTGTTGTCACTCGTGCCTCTTAACTGATCATCATGTTTTGACCATTTGACCAGTTCACGTGTTATGCCACGTCATATTCAATATAATTTAGTTTTCTCCAAATAGAGATAGTCCCCCCACTTTCTATTTATTTATCAACTAAATATTTGGGAAGTGGATCTTCATAAAAACAGAATCTTTGTCGTAATTAATACTATGACAATACTGACGCTTCAGTTGTCCCTTTATAAATATTCTTCACACGTGTCACCTTTTATTTAATGTTATGCACACATGTCACCTTCTGATTGGCTTTGTAATTATGCAGTCTTTTTTCAAGGTTTCTTCATCCCATTTATTCACGAAGTGATAGTTGCTTTTATTATAGGCTTTCCATCATTACACTTCTTTATTTTACGGTTGCTATTATATACATACTTAACCCTTTTTTTTTGTCTTCTTCTTCTTAGATCTTCAACAAATAATTTATTACTCACTTTTGCTCTTTTCCTCCTTTAGTTCATCCTTCTTCAACAATATCGTCTTCAAACCCTAACCCTAGGAAAGTCCCAATTCTTGATAACTTTTCCAGCGCCCCCTAAGACATAAAAGAGACATAGGAGGTAGGCTTCGTAGCCTAGAGTCTACTCATGGTGGTTCATCTGGTTCTATAGCTCCTCCTTCTGGTTCTGGCATTAGAAGTTCTACCTCTAAAACTTCTTTTTCTAAAGGTAAAGAACTTTCTGAACCTCTTCGAGAACCATTAGTTGAAAAAATTGTACCCAATGACTTATCTTTTGGGAATGATAGAAAATCTCTTCAATAAATTAGCTTAGAGAAATCTAACATCTTCTATCCTTCTCTAATAACTGAACCTGTGATTCCCACTGTTCGGAAAGACTATAACTGGAGAGATAATCTTCGTATGATGATTCCTAACCCAAACAAGAGAATTTCTTCTTTCATAATTGGATTCTCTTTTGTTTATACTTATCCCTTCACTTTGGAATTAAATCCTGCTATTGACCCAGTCATACTTGAATTTTGTCACTTTTTAAAAATTTTCTTAGCACAAGTAGGCCCCCTTGTTTGGAGAGCTGTGGCTTGTTTGAGGTATTTTTCTACCAAAGCCAATGTTAACTTTACGTTTCCCCATCTTATTCACTTATACCATCCCAAATTATTTCTACATGGAGTTTTTACCTTGACTGCAAGAAGAAAGAAGGTTTTGATAAACCCCGAGGATGACAAGGATCGGGGGTGGTATACTCGTTACATTGCTGTACGTACTGTGGTTTTTTTTTGGTGAAACAAATATCCCCTTCCCTAAGAAGTGGAACTTTGCACGTAAGTTTTCTTTTACTTACGGTACCTATTTTTAAGAATTTTAGCTTCATTTCTAATTTATTTTCTATTTGATTTTCCGTAGCAACCATGGGAGATGTGTAATTCGTTCCTAATTTTTGTGGTTGGGTAGATTCGATTTTGAAAGCTGAGCTTATGGAGGCAAGAACTTGGAAATCAATTTCCCATTTACATGGTTTGAGAGTGAAAACTCATGGTATGCATTTCCTTATGATTTGACGTATGTTAAATTCTTTCTTGTTCTTAACTCTTTATCCCTCTTTTTATCAGGATTTGGTATCAGGGGTATGATAGTTGAGGTAGCCGTTTCCCTTCGAGCTTCTTCTAGCTCTTTACTTTCTTTGGAAAAAAACTAAACTCATGCTGTCAAAGAGGAAGGTTATAGAAGAAGAATCTGAGAACAAGGAAGAAGAATATACCTCCTTATTTGCTAGGACAAGAGCTAGGAGACGCGTAATTTTTGAAGATGAAGCTGAAGATACTCCTAATCGAAACTCTATCTCCGAGCCTGTTCAGAGTCCTTCTAATGAGGACACCAATCCAAGGGACTCTTATGAATCTATTCGACGTCTCTTTGTTAGTGGTTTTGAGAGTGAAGAGCTTGGGCCAGTTCTTGATGAAACTCCACTCTCTTCTTCTATTCCCATTTCTTCTATTCCTCTTTCAGTTATGAGTGTTCCCTTGCCTGTTTTATCTATTCCTACCTCTTTACCTATTTTGATTCCCTTGTCTGTTTCTTCTGTCTCAACCTTGACTTTTTTGGCTCCTTTTACAATACTCTTATTGTTCCTCCTTCTATTCCTCCCCATTCCTCTCTTCAACACGCAGAGGAAGGTTCGAGTAGCAGAGGCTTGACTATGAGGAGCGTTACCGTTGAGGTTCCTACTAATCACAACCTCTTAAGGAAGTCAGGTGGAGCAGATTTTTGGCTTGAGCCGTTGATTGGAGATATTGAGAAGAATAAGTTGAATAGCCACAACTGCTTGACTCTGATGAATGACATAGTTCATTCTACTTTGAAGGTACTTTTCCTTTAATTAACAAGTTTTTTTATCTCTCTAAATTCTCACATTCGATGCCTTCCCCTTGTAGGCTAATCTTATTGGTACTAAGTTGATAGGAAGGATTTCCTTTTGGAAAAGAAATCTCGTGAGTCTGATAAGGCTATCCACGAGGCTGAGGAAATAGCCAAGGGAGCCCAGTTAGAAACGGCTAATTGGAAGGAGCGGTTTGAGAATGCTCAAAGAGCTATAGAGGAATCACAAGAAAGTATAAATCACTTGGAGCAGCAGAAGCGAGGTTTGACCTCTCAGCTAGCAGTTTTAAGGCTTCTTCAAGCCAATTTGAAAAAGATAAGGAGCTTTTGGAGTGCTTGTTTTCTGAACAATTATCAAAATCCAGTAAGCAAATAAGAGAACTTAAGGCACTCTTGGACAAGAAAGAAGAATATGCAGGGAGATAGTGCAAAGCTTGACTCAGGCTCAGGCTGACTTAAAGATCTCTACTGACAAGATACGTATTTTAGAGAGTTCTCATGCCTCCCTCGAAGCTTCCCTTGATTCTCATTTAGCTGAACACCAAATATTGAAGAATGATCTTGCTATGTGGGAAAGGGAGTATGGGCTTCTTGAGGAGAATTTCAATATAGAAGTGAGTTCGGATTTTCTAAATTCCCGTCATGATGCTTTAATGGAGGCCAGTCAAGAGAACTTTGACATACAATCAGAATTGGCCAAAGTCTTGAAAATTATTGAAGAAAGCCAACAACCACTTGAATCTCCTTCTCTAATACTTGGAGCTCCTGTGGTAGAAGATCCTTTGAATGATGAAGTCACTGTTGTGGCATTGAAGTTGAAAATGTTGTAATTCCAGCTCCCGAAGGTGAAACTTCTATGACACAGTCTATGGAAGCTGAAGCTCCCGTGACTCCTGCTTCCCTCGATAAATCCCAGCCGAAACCGCTCATATTGTTGCTTTTTCAGAAGTTGCTATCGTGCATGTGGCTGCCCCTGAAAATGATATTGCAACTTCTGATGTTCCAACCCTTTCAGTGACCAGTTGAATTTGTTTCAAACTTTACCATTGTCTTCTTTTTTTTTATTGATTGGTGGTTTTATTGCTAGGCAATTTTAAGGGATTTTTTGGTGAAGTCCCAGGTTATCATAATGGGGCACTTGTTCGTTTCTTTCAATTTGGTCATTTTCCTGAAAAAGAAAAATATACGGGACTCGAAGGTGCGATTATAGATGAAGACTGCCAAACTCGTGTGTATCCATTAGATTAATTGTAACCCTGGGCTGGGAATTATAGAATATTCCATTTTGTCATGCAGGTCGTGACTCATCATTTGGCACGAGTTAGGGTTTTTGCCTAGCATCTAAAATCGTTAGTAAAACTTTAATAATTCAAAAGAAAAAATTTTAACATGGCGATATCTGACCATGGGTACTTTCTCAGAAGTAATATCTCTTTAAGTGGACAGCATTCCAATGTAAGGGTAAAAATCTGCCATCTATTGTCTCCAACTCGTATGCTCTTTTTCCCGCAATGTCATGAACTTTGTATGGTCCTTCCCACGTTGGACTAAGCTTTCCTGAATTAGCAGTCTTTTCAGATTGGAGAACCTTTTAAGCACGAACTCCCCAATTCTGAAAATTTTGAGGCGTGCTTTCCTATTGTAATATCATTCAATTACTATCTTTTTTGCTGCCATTCTTATTAATGCAGCTTCTCTTCTTCCTTCAAGCAAATCAAGATTGATCCACATCTCTTCATCATTAGATCCCTCCGTTGCTTGAACGTACCGTGTGCTTGGTTCTCATATTTCAACGGTATTAAGGCCTTCATACCATAAACCATTGAAAATGTTACTCTGCCAACTTTGAAGAAATTCTGTTATTTGAGCTCCTATGAATTGCGGTCCATTGTCACATATGATTTCCTTTGGTACTCCAAAATGGCATATTATATTTCGTCATATGAAGTCTTTAACTTCCTTTTCTCGTACCTGTTTAAATGTTCCTGCTTCTACCCATTCGGTGAAATAATCCATAAGTACAAGTAGAAACTTCACCTATCCTTTTGCTTGTGGTAGTGGACCTACGATATCCATTCCCAATTTTATAAAGAGCCACGGGGATATAACATGGTGTAGTAACTCAGCTGGTCTATGCATATTATTGCCACATCTTTGACATTTATCACATTTTGACACGAAACTATTTGCCTCCTCTTCCATCTTAGGCAAATAATACCCTGCACGAATCACGATTCATATCGGTGACCTTCCCCCTGCGTGATTTCCACAATGTCCTTCATGTGCTTCCCTCATCACATATTCTGTTTGAGAAGGTCCGAGACACCTTGCTAGTGGTCCACCGAACATCTTTTGATAAAGATTTCCTTAATATAAACAATAATGAGCAGCTTTTTTGCAAAGTGCGTGAGCCTTTCCTTTGTCATTAGGCACGGTACTGTGCTGTAAAAAAAACAATAATTTCATTTCTCCAATCCCATGTTAATTGATTAAAATTTCCCTCATTCTTATCAGGTTCGAGAATGGAATGAAATAAATGTATGACTGAAGCAATTGCGTCGTTTGCTACGTCAGCTGCAGATGCAAGATTAGCTAAAGTATTTTCCTCCACATTCTCATACTTGGGATCTGCATTCCAAGTTTGGAATTGCTTTATTAGTTCCCGTACCTTTTCAAGATATTCTTGAATTTGAGTTTCCTGGCTGTATAATTCCCCAGCATTTAACTAACCACGAGTTGAGAATCGCTCTTGGTTATAATCTGTGTTATGGTGAGTTCTCGTGAGAATTATAAACCTGCAATTACAGCCTCGTACTCTGCTTCATTGTTAGTTATAGAATAACATTCTATAGCATGTCTAATAGTTTCACCGTATGTGGTATGAGAACCATCCCCAGGCCCGATCATTTTACATTAGATGAACCATTAGTAAATAAAATCCAAGTCCCGGGGTTTGCACTATTAATAACTTGCAATTCTTCTTCTGCTTCTAAATGCTTCCCCTAACTAAAATCAAATACGAAATCAGCTAGTACTTGAGATTTTATAGTGGTCCTAGGTTGATAAATGATTTCGTATTCACTTAGTTCTATAGCCCATTTTGCTAATCTTTCTAACAGTTCGTTTTTATGCAAAATGTTTCGTAATGGAAAAGCAGTAATTACAATAATGGGATGACATTGAAAATAAGGTCTTAATTTCCTCGATGCCATAATCAAAGCTAATGCTAACTTTTCTAGTTGTGGGTATTGTGTTTCAGCATCTAGTAAATACTTTCTTACATAATATATAGGAGGTCGTTTACCTTGGCCCTCACGGACTAAAACTGCACTTACCGCAACTTCAGATACATTCAGATAGATGAGAAGCTTTTCTCCTACCTTTGGTTTTGCCAATAATGGTAGGTTTGACAAGTAAGCTTTCAAATTTCTAAGGTCTTGTTGACAATCTTCATTCCATTCAAAATGACCTTGCATTTTGAGTACGGAGAAAAATTTAAAACATTTTTCTGAAGATTTGAAAATAGATCTCCCCAAGGCTGCAATTCTTCTCGTTAATCTTTGAACTTCCTTTTTATTCGTAAGGATATCAGGGATTTCTTCTGTCGCTTTGATCTGAGAAGGGTTTACCTCAATACCACGGTTAGAAACGAGAAAACCCAAAAACTTACCTGATGCAACTCCAAATGCACATTTTTCTGGATTGAGTTTCATATTAAATTTTCGTAAAATATCAAATGTAACAGATAGATGAGAAATATGATCATGATAAAGTTGGGTTTTAACGAGCATATCATCTATATAAACCTCCATCGTTTTTCCTAAATGTTCTTGGAATATTTTGGTGACTAACCTTTGATAGGTTACTCCAGCATTTTTGAGACCAAAGGGCATTGCTTTATAATAGTAAGTCCTCCTGTCTGTAATGAAAGAATTTTTTTCTTCATCACTAGGGTCCATTTTAATTTGGTTGTACCCTGAATCTGCATCTAAAAACATAAAAGTTCATATCCTGCAGTTGCATCAATTAATTGATCTATATGCGATAAAGGGAAAGAATCTTTTGGACATGCTTTATTAAGATCTTTATAATCTACATAAACCTGCCACTTACCATTTTTCTTAGGTACAACAAATGTGTAGCTAACCAGTTAGGGTACTTTACCTCGCGGATTGATCCAATTTTGAATAGGTTTTAGACCTCATCTTGAATCACCTGGTTTTTGAAAGCCCCTTGCTTTCTTTTCTTTTGTTTTACTGGTGTAAAGGATGGGTGTTTGTTTAGCTTGTGAGTCATCACATCCGGTGGTATCCTTGTCATGTCATCATGAGACCAAGAAAAACAGTCCACGTTAGAATTTAGAAATTCAATTAACATACCTTGAATGTTTGAGTTTTAATTAGCTCCAACATAAACTTTCTGTTCAGGCCACTGCTCAAATAATATCACATCCTCGAGTTCTTTGATTGTTGTTTTGATATTTTCATTCTCTTCAGGTTCTTGAATTGTGTCAGGTCTCAAATCTAAATCTGTTTTTTCTCGCTCAGTTGAGGTTTGATTGCTGACACCTTCAACAGTTTCATGTAATTGATATTTTTCTTTATTTATGGTGCTCGTATTTTTTACAGCATCGATACTCCTGGCTGTTTATTTATCCACCCGAATTTTAAAAATCCCCCATGGTGATGGGAATTTAATAACTTGATGTAGAGTTGATGGAACAACATCCATATCATGGATCCAAGGCCTCCCCATGATCATATTGTAAGCCATTTCCATATCAACTGCCTGAAATTTAGTTTCTTTAACAACACCTGTAGCAAAAGTTGTTAGAATTACCTCTCCTTTTGTTACCAAACTTGAATTGTCGAACCCAGATAAGTTATGCGCTTTGGGTACCATTTAGTCTTCAGCTTGCATTTCACGTAATACCCTTAGTAGTATAATATTTACGGAACTTCCTGGATCAATCAAAACTTGTTTACATTTCTATCACGTACAAGTAAAGATATTACCAGTACATCATTATGTGGGATTATCACTCCTTCAGTATCTGCATCATCGAATGAAATACTTTTGTTTTCTAAAACCTGATGTACCCATTTTCCGTGTGTAATTGTTACTTTAGAAACCTTGTTGGAAGCTGTGTAGGTTATGCGTGAACATCTTCTCCCCCACTTATCACATTTACTGTTCTCTTGGATGAAGGGGGCTTTGGTGGCTCTTGCCTATTTTTCATATAGGCTTGTTTACCTTTCTCACTAAGTAACTCAGTGAGGTACCCTTTCTTCAATAGATGATCCTCTTCACTTTGTTAGAATCCATATTATGAAGTTTTGTGCCCGTGATAATTGTGGAATTCAGACCAATAGTCAGGATTGTGTCTATTTAGATTTGACCGCATCTCTTTTGGCCATCGTACCTTAGCATCCACGCTCCTCAAAATAGCCACGAGCTCGGAGGTAGTGACATTAAAGTTATATCCATCGAACCTTGCCATTAAACTTCTATCATCATCTCGTGACTCTTGTCTGATCCGATCATTTCTGAACCTTGATGAAGAACCAGATTCCTTGTTCCTCGATTTTTGATCATATTGTTGGTTATCCTGTTTTGACCATGAGTCTTTTCCTGCATGTCCCATATATGGATCGTACCTATTTTACATGATCTTTTTTCGGTTTCTAATCTTCTGAAACCGCTCCTTTTTTCGTGATGAAACTTGGGTATGGTATCTTCTTCAATTCGCAGCTTCATACTATACCTGTTGTAAACATCATTCCACGTGGTTGGAGGGAATTCTCGAAGGCTTTCTTTGAGTCTTCTCGTGGCTTCAGAACTTTTATCATTTAAATTACTTGCAAAAGCTATTGCAGGCCAGTTGTTAGGTACACAGAGTAGAGTCATTCTTTTACGCTAGAATCTATCAACAAAATCTCTGAGAAACTCTGAATCCCCTTGTTTGATTTTGAAAATATCTTCTATTCTTTTCTCAACCTTTTGAGAGTAAAATCATCTGCAATCTCAACAAAAGAGTTAATAGAATTTTCAGGTTAACGAGAATACCAGGTTAACCAAATTTTTTGACTAGTACTGAAGCAACTTCTTGTTTGGTCAAGTCATTGCCTTTCACGCCTGTTGTAATTGTAGTTATGTGGTTACGTGGATCTGTTGTACCATCGTATTTTGGGATGTCATGCATTTTAAACGTCTTTGAAATTGGAAGGGGAGCATTTTCCATGTCTACTCCTTTTATTACAGGTGGAACTCCATGGATTTGCTCAATACACTCATTTTGTTCCTTAATCTATTTCTGCAAGGTTAGTACTAAATTTTGCAAATAGGAATTATTTGAATTATCTGGTTCCCCTTCCTATGGTTCACTGGTGGTTCCTCCATTTTGAATGAGGATTTGCCAATGTATTACTATTAGGCGTTGGCGTGGGTGGTCCAGCAGGCAATCAACTAACTAGAGCCTGAAGAGATTTGCTGACCTGTGCATCAATTAATTTTTGTAAAGCTTCATTTACACATCCTTCAAAATGTTCAGATTGCTCTTGTGGATCAGTACGAGATTCAGGAGCAGGAGTGCCTTCAGAGATTGACGTGGTGAGTTTTGAGGGGAGGGAACCACGTCAATGTTTAGTAGATCTCCTTGATTTTGCTGGATTTGATTTTCATGGTTTCCCAAGGTGTTTTCACTATTATTGTTGTTGTTGTTGTTGTTTGACATGTTGAAAACAACGAGTAGAACGTAGCTTAAAAGAAAAGACTATTAGATTCCCGGTAACGGAACAAATTTGTTTGACCAAAAATATGATTCTTTGGTCAAAGCTAAAGATAAATAGAAATTTGAGCTATTGATAATCAAGAGACGAAAAGAATAATAGACTTTTGAGAATAACAATAAAATAGTAAATAAGTTTGTATTTTAGTGTAATACTAATGATATTATGTGTCCTTACAAATGCTGAGACATCCTCCTTTTATAGTTGATTCTAGGAAAAAGTGTAATACCTTAGTCTTAATGAGGGAATTACGAGCAATAAAAGACGTTTAATGAAACGTTAAATAATTATTTCTATTTAATACCAATTTTGTAATGTATTGAGTATTTAATACTTAATTTGGACTTTTTTCGTCATCAGATCCATATATTTAATGCCTTCTAATCTCCTGTATTTAAATGACTCAAATAGGTACGAAGCTTGTATTATTCGAATTGCTTCTCGTTCCTATTTGACTTTCTTCTCTCCGTATCTATTGTCACTCGTGCCTCTTAACTGATCATCAAGTTTTGACCATTTGACTAATCCATGTGTCATGTCACGTTATTTTCAATATAAATTCAGTTTATTCTCAATGCACATAGCCCTGGAAAAGAAAGCTTGTTTCATTAAATTGGCCTAGGGAGGGATATAGGGCTCAAAACAGAGACAGTTGCAATTTTAGAAAATCTTGCAGCAGAAAAAGAGGGTGAAAATCCTTTCCAGAACCCATCGATTGAATGGAGGATTATATAAAAACAATAAAACTAAAAAGTGAGTCATGTAAGAAGCAGTGGTGATAAACAAAGAAAAGAAAGCAAAAAACTCATTCTAATTGAGAATTAAATAGAGAATTCAGTCGAGAAAACTTGGAACCAAATTAAAACATCTCAAAGAAATCAAATTCAAGGATGATGATCAGAATAGTTTCTAGAATGGACTATTGGAGTGTGGAAATAGAAAAAATATCAGAAGTGGAATACACGTGTTTAGAGATTAGGATGAAGAAAATCACCAATTTACCCAAAAAATTAAAATAAATTAAATTGTGTGAGTCAAGATAATAATAGACAAACATCATATACTCATCTAATGAGATGGCCAACTACACTATACTATTTACATGGAATCTATTATAACATGTTCGTCCCACCCCAACTCCCATTTCTATATAGTAGTAATAGTAATATAAACAGTGTGTGAGAGGCACGAACCTGCTTAATAAAGGAGACAACTGAATATAAATATGTTAGAAAATTAGCAGAACATGGGACAAAATAATTAGGTTTTGATAGTGTAGTCACTGTCTAAACTCTTTTTAAGCAAATCAATCAAAAAAGATGAAGGGGTAAATCATAGTCAAAGATAATAAACCGTATGATAATTCTATAAATGGAATCCAAATAATAAAGAAGGAGAGATACAAGTAGAACGATGAAGATTAGAGAGAGAGAAAGTGAGCTTGTATATCCTCAAAAAAACCCTCCCCTATTACAAGGAGTGAATTCCCCTTATATAACGGAGGATCTTCACCTAATTCGGTGAATGATAAATTAAGAAGTATATTCGACGATGACGCGAGGACGTCTCTCCTTTCGCCCCTGGGTCGCCCCTTTGTATCGACTCGTAGACACTTAATGGTTGGTCGTGTTAACTTTGAGATGTGATCAACCAAATTTGAACCCATACAGTTAGTCCCTCCGCTCGTCGAGGTCGCAGCGAGGCGTGTCATTGATGGGCAAAATTAATGCCTCTTTTAAGGAGAATTTGACTTGTCAAAAACTACAACGTGGCCAGTAAGAGACAGTAATTGTATTCGGTGTACCGTTGAAACGAACACCCCTCCCTGGGTGACGTCAATGTTCGCATGCATCATCATTATGCCTATTTTTGGGGTGGGAATGCTGACGGTTTAGCGCTTAGTTTCCCGCACCGATTCGAAGGTTGCCGCCTCGATTCTGGCGTTACCCAACCCTATAAGTAGGTGAAGGGTTCAATTTTGTTAAAGAACTTTAGCCATTCTTGAGAATTCTCTAGCCCTCCTCTTCTGTTTTCACATTTCTTCGCTGTCGTTCTTAACCGGAGATTCTTCTTCTTCTTCATTCCTCTTTGTGTGACTTTCCTCAAACAAAATCATACCGAGGTCTCGTCGCACTAATGAAGGGGTACTTGAGGTTGCTCTGTTGACCGTACCACCCTTCTCCAACGGAGGAGAGTAGAGATGGAAGAGGGGGACACTTTGAGAAAAGTCACACAAAAAGGAATGAAGAAGAAGAAGAATCTCCGGTCAAGAACGAAGGGGTACTTGAGGTTGCTCCGTTGACTGTACCACCCTTCTCCAACGGAGGAGAGGTAGAGATGGAAGAGGTGGACACTCCTCTTACAGTGGAAGTGTTACTACCGAGGCATCCCTCATCTCGGAGCGATTTCCTTAAGGACTCGCCCACTACTCCGACCCCGTGCTTTTCGTGACGGATCTGACTCTCGTAGATGGTCTCCGCATAAAATATTGTATTCCCGCCCATGTAGAGATGGTCCTGGAGGGGGGAGATTATGTTGATGTTCATAGGCCGGGGTACTTTGCCTTGTACGAGTACCCCTTTACGATAGGCTACGCCCTTCCTCTCTTTCTTTTAGTGGAAAAGTTCTACATATTCTATCTCGTCTGCCCAGCCCAGCTTATGCAATGTATGCTCAAGGTGCTTCTCCTGCTGGCCAAGTATGCAGAATTAGCTGAATGCGAGGTCTTATCATCTCTTGCACCTATTTATAGCCGGTTTCCTTAGAGGGACCATGATACATTTGATACTCCGCGATACAAAGGGGTTGGTGTTCGGAACAGACGATGGGGTGAGCCATAAATTTTGGCACAAGTATTTCTTTGTTAAGACCAAGTACGTGGTTCTAACCCCGCCGACTTTCTTGAGAGGTGGAACAAAACTCGTAAGTGTTGTAGTTCACTAGATTCCCCATCACATGCAATTATTGCAACTTTCTAATCTCTTGTATTGCAGCTATGGATCGTCCTCCCCAGCCCGTTGTTGGTCTTAGGAGCTAGGTTTCCAGCCTACTACCCCGCGCTGAGGAGACTCGAACTTGGTCTGCCTTTCATGCAATGTTACGACCTTAAAGTTTCCTCAGGTAAACTTCTGATTTTTGCTTTGGAGGTTGTGTGACTTTGTCTAACTGTATAATTATTGATGAAAAAAAGGGTGCTAGTCCCTGCTTTTATATGACCGGCTGCTGCCATAGAAGCTCTGGACGGTTTGTGTGCATCTGTCCGAGAGGTTCGTCCATTACTTCTTCAACAGGGGGCCACAACCGTTACTATGGCTGTGAGAGATACGGTCTCAATGGCGCCGCCCCCACATCTAGCTAACGGATCCTCTAATGGCGAGGAGTTGTTGGAGAGGAAGAGAAGAACATTGGAGCTAGGAAAGGGGGTGGCCAGTGAAGCTGATGGGAGTGGAACATCTCGGACGGCCCCAACGCCCGTCGATGCTATTTTGTCCTGGAGATTAGCTTGTGAGGAGAGAACTGGCCCAAGGGTCAGTTCGCCGTGTTCCGCTGAAGGGGGTGCATCGTCAATATCGAGGGCCTTGTGTAGAAGAGGATGGATCAGGTTTTGATATTTCTCCTGAGGATGTTAACAAATTTTTGAATGGCCATATCCGCGTGGAAGTGAAAATGGAGGGGTCTGACAGTTACATCATGATTTCAGAGGGTTGTAACTTATTGTTGAATAGAGAGCAGGTTGCATCGGCCTTTACCCCTTTATGTGCTGCCCCTAACACGAGACGCTTAGGATGATGAGCGATGCAGAACTGTCTCAAAAGGTTTTTAGTATGGCTTTACAGGTAGGCCCCTTTTTCCTTTTCTCTGTGTCGGGGGGTGGTGTAAAAATGTCATATTTTTACTTTTTTTAACTCTATTTTTTGTCATACCCTCGTCCTAGAGGTGGAGAGAGATCTTCGTGAGCAAAAGAGGATGGAACTCTTCGACTTTGGGAGTTCTGTAGAGAGAAGTAGCATTGGGGAGGTTCATCTGGTGCACAAGGATATCCACGAGGACGATATCGGTGCTGGAAGTGTTAGTCCAAAAAGCCCATTAGATCATCTTTTCTGTTTCTCCTCCCTCCACCCAAGCTTACTGGGATGTTCTAAATGTCTTTCGAACAACTCATGATTTTGCCTGACTTGATTCCCTCTTCTACTATTTTCCCCATTTTTAACACATCATTGAAAGGCTTTCCCAAGGCCGGGATCAAATGACTGAAATAGGTGTGCCCCCGTGCTTGTAAGAAAATCTCAACCATCTCTTCTTCACCAATCGAGGTATTGACTCGAGTAACCCGCTCCCTCCATCTGAGCCCAAACTCTCTAAAGCTTTCATGTGGCTTCTTTTCTATTCTAGATAGGGAGGAGCAGTCTGGGGTAACACATGATTTGTAATGAAAGTATCGAACAAAATCTTGATCCATGTCACCCAATGTAGGCCACTTACCAACATCTTGACGAGTATGCCAGTCCAAAGCTACCCCTGGCAGGCTCTTATAGAAATATGCCATCATTAAGTCATCTTTTTCTCCAACAGTTCTCATTTCACTGTAATAAACCCTCAAGAGGGCTACCGGATCTCCAAACCCACAATACAAGTTGAACTTTAAACCTCAGGGGCAAGCAAAAGTCAGGGGAAACAGACAATTTTTTGTAAGCCACGCTATCTGGATCTCTCATTCCTTGCTTGTCCCTTAAGGACTATTCTATGCCTTTTGGCCTCCTGGGTTCCCCATCTCGGCCTTCTCTTCCGGTGGACTTTTAATCAACATGAGGCTCATCCCGCCGTTGAGGGGTAATATCGGGCATCATGAGCTTTGAGTGAATGTTCATTGTCGAGGATAATGGATGTGACAAGAGGGCACTTTTGGGAAAAGATAGTTGGAGGACGAGTGATGGAGCTACTGGGTGGTTAGGAAATCCGTGATAAGCGGGTGAGTGTGGAGGATCATCTGGTATTGTCTCTGGAGTTTGGGTGAGGGCAACATCTAGGAAGCTGGGGGGTGGGGGTGGTGCTTTCCAGTCATCCATGCCCGATTCATGTTAACCATGTGTTGTCTCAATATCTTTACCCCTTCTACCAACCCATTGTCATGTTCAACCAACTGCTTTCTAGCATTGGTATCAATCAACTCAGCCATGTTGTTGTCTGCCATCACCTTCTGAATTTATGTTGTAGAGGAGAGTTACCACTTAAAAAATCATAAACCAACCACCCTTCTTCTATGAATATTACAAAATGAAGCCATCACGTTAGGGTTAAAACATTCAACATAAGATAATCTCATTTTATGTGCAATGCATCTAGCCACAGTTATCGATCCTAAATGGCTTCGAGGGTACAAAGGTTAATTGGCATCATCCCAATTTGTTTATTTCTCTCTTTTCATTGCATTTCTAGCACTTGCTTTCTCGTTTTCCTTCATCTTTTCCCTTCTAATTATCACTCTTTTCTTTCCTCTCATTTCTCACATCCCATGATTTCACCTTTATTTTTACTTTCTTTTTTTTCCTTTTTTCTCTTTTTTTCTTTTGTTCTTTTCTTTAAAAAAAAATGATTCGATAGAACCATATGTAGGTTGCCTACGTATCATAGCGTCGCATGAACCAGATCTTTGCGTAGTTCTGAAAGTTTGAGAATAAACTAAACAAACTGACATTCTCTTTTTTTTACCTTAATGACTACTCTGATGAAAATAGAGAAATAAAAGAATCAACCCCCTCCCCCCCTGAATTTTCTTGACTTAATGTTCTATAGCCTATTCCAAATTCAAGTTTAACGAGCATATATTTTTTTCTTTTTTTTTCTTATTGAAAAAAAACTCTATGGGAAATTATTAAGGAACCTAGAAGAGAAAAAAAATTGATTTTTAAGGAAGAAAATCTAAAGAACAAACCACAGAAAAATATTTCAAAATTTTCATTTGATATCCTGATGTAAGATTTCGAAATAGACGACGGAAAAGATAAAACAAAAATGTTTTTGGATATCAATTTGATTGCCTAAAGGAACAAACTTTAAAAAAAAAATAAACTATATTTTTTTTTCTATGTATGGTATCTTAAAGTTCTAATGAAAATAATTGTTTTTATTTTTCATTAAATTCCCAAGAAAGAACCTCGAAAGATTTTTTTTTTTTGGATTTTTTGAACTAATATCTTAAAGAAAACTTTTAAGGAGGTACTAAAAGAAAGTTCCTTTTTTTTGAATTTTTTGTCCTAATATAGTAAAGAAAATATAAAAAATAATTTCTATTTCAATTCCTAGATATTAATTGCCTAAAGGAAAAACAGGCTCAAAAATTTTTCTTTTTTCCATTTCTAGAATTAGTAATCTAAAGAAAATGCAATTCCCTGGTAAATAAAAGCTTTTAATTACCAAAAAAGAAAATCTAAAAGAAACTTATAGCGGAAATATGAAATGCGACATCTCTTTTTTTTAGATTTTTGAGTTGCAACATATTTTTTCAAATATAAAGCAAAAAATATAATAATAAAAGACTTGATATTACTGTATAAAAACAGAAAGTAAAAGACAAACATTAGATGAAGAACATACTCAAAACATAAAAATAAAACAAATCTCCTTAAGCAACTCGTGACTGAGCGAACCTGACTGGATGGTCATGGGGTGCCTGTCATGCTCAAACTCTGATAAGTAAATCCACACCCGTATGAGAAAGCTTTGAAACAACGCTATGTGAGACAATAACATTCCCTACTAGACATATGCAACACATGATTGAGGATATTTTTGCATAATGACTTATTTAAACAAAAGGTGGCTAGAAGTGTGAATTTTTACTAAGACTCTGCAAAGCCAAGAACCTAATATTTACTAGGAAGACCGGACCCTATGTAGGTTGCCTACGCATCACGCCCCGAAAGACGAGAATCGGGTATGCTTAGTACAAGCAGATTGGATACGGGCGAGAATTAAAAAAATAACTAATTTAGAGAAAACATAACTTTTGCTTTTTCTTGAAAATAATGAAACATGCAAAATCTTTTTGAATTTCTTTTTATTTTTTGATTTTCTGATTTTCAGAAAATGATGAAAAAGTGCAAATTTTTTTTACCTTTCTGAATGTTCAAGTTTTGTTTAACAACATAATTCGGCCCAACTCACTTTATCTCCACATTTCACTCTCTCTTTTTCTTTTTTTTTCTCTTTATTTTTTATTTTTCCTCAACTATCATTAGTTCGCCAAATTACCATTTTACCCTTAAATAAATGCAACAAGTAGCACATAGGATGCATCAAGATGGTCTGTTATTTTGGGTTTGAGTCCCTTAAGTCAAATGCACATGACGCAAACAAACGTTCCTACTAGGTGTGACGACCCAAAGGGTCATCACCTGTTTCCTTACTCGTTCCGTGCTTCCGAAGCCTTAAAAAAGTTATTTCACTTGCCTCAATTTGCATGCGAAGTTCGGGTACGTAGCCGGAAAGTTTTTATATTAAATATGTGAATTATGTGAGAAATTTGAAGAATTTTGATATTAATATTGTAAAAGTTGACTTCGGTCAACATATTGGGTAAACGAATCCGGACCCGAACCCGTGATGACGGCCTCGGAGGGTCCGTAGAAAAATATGTGACTCGAGCGTATTTCCGGAATCGAAATCCAATGTTCCAAGCCCGAGTATAGAATTTTTGAAAGAAATTATTTTTCTAAAAATGATATGAAAATTTTGAAATAAATATGAGTTAGAAAATATAGGTATCATGTTCGTATTTGGTTCTTATGCTCGGTACAAGTCTTAAACATGTGTTAAGCACTATCTGTAAAGTTTGGTTGAAAACGGATGTCATTTGACATGTATCGGACTAAAAATGGAAAATTTGAAAGTTTATGAACTTTGAAAGGAAAATGACGAATTTGAGGCTTAAGTCAATGATTATAATGTTATTTTTGCGATTTGACCGCGCGAGCAAGTCCGTAGGGTGGTTTTGAGTTAGTGTATGTGTTTGGTTGGGAGTTCCGAGGGCTCGGAAGTGATTCAGAGGTGGTTCGAGATTATTTTTACACTTGGAAACATAGTAGATTTTCTACAATTTTTGCACAGTAAA
Organism: Nicotiana benthamiana; assembly: GCA_034376525.1. NCBI lineage: Eukaryota > Viridiplantae > Streptophyta > Magnoliopsida > Solanales > Solanaceae > Nicotiana > Nicotiana benthamiana. The sequence continues at coordinate 41,544,873 of CM067337.1, read as the reverse complement.
TTCCTTCTTCGCGTTCGCATTTCAGTCACCCATTCGCAGAGCTTCACTCTTCATCACGTTCGCGGACAACACCATGCGTTCCCGTAACCCATGCTGCCTCTTTAACGCATTCGTGAGGCTTCTCTCGCGTTCGCGTAGACTATTTTCTTTTTTTTCGCGTTTGCACACTCCCAATCGCGAACGTGATGGTCCATTGTCCTTCTACTTCGCGAACGCGACGTAGTGTCTGAACACATAGCACAATTTCCCTTCAGTGATTTTTTAAAAAACAGAACTGTTCACTTCGGGATTTCTCACTTCTTCTCATGAGCTCTCTTCTCCATTAGGATTTAGGACTCCATTGAACCTCCCCTCTTCCAAGACTCGTTCGGTAAGTAATTCTACACCCAATTCCTTCATTTTTCTTCACTAGTTATTGAATTCCTAGGCCTAAAAATATGAAATCAAAGTAGAAATTAGGGCTTATGGGTAGAGTTAGATTTTTGGGAATTGTTGATGATTCAACCTTAAATTGGGGTTGAATCTCAAAACAAATTATAGATTTGAACTCGTGGGGTTATGGGTGTACGAATGTTTGTCTGAGCCTCAAGTTTGGACCATGTGGGACTGGGGTCGGATTTTGGTATTTTTTGAAGAATGATAGGAAATTCATTTTTAGGCTATGTAATTGTGTCTTTGACCCATTATTGATAATATTGAACTAAATTGTGCCTAGATATCATTGTCTCGGAGTTTGATTCTAGAGGAAAGGCGGTGTTAGAGACTTGATTGCTATTTTCGGACCGAGATAAATGTTTGATCTAACCTTGGTTTGAGGGAATAGGACTACGATATTATTTGCTACGTGCTAAGTGTAGAGTACGGTGTATATGCATGGTGATGGTTATGTATGCACCAGAGTCTAGCATGACTGTGAATCTTAATTGCTTTTACTTCGAATGATGTGATACGACTTCTTGTTTGAATTGATATATTTCATAGTATATGAACGAGTGAGGAAAAATAGTGACTGTATGACATTAGGTCATTGGCTCGACCTAGAACTTGTTGATGACTAAATGTTTAAGCGCGAGAGTACTGTGATTATTCCCTTGCCGGGATTTAGATATATATTGAATTCTACTTTGCCGGGATTTTTGAGCTGTTAGTTGTATTCCCTGGTCGGGACTCCTTGTATTTGTGGTTACTCCCTTGCACACGAGTTGTGGTTGTTGTTTGGGTGAGTTCTTGTTGCTAGTTATAGAGGACCGGGTTGCATGCCGCAACGGTATTAATGGTTGAGGATCGAGTTGCACACCGCGACGGTATTAAATATTAAGGGCCGGGTTGCTCACTGCAATGGATATATTTGAGGATCGGGTTGCTCTCCGCAACGGATATATTTGAGGATTGGGTTGCTCTCCACATACAGCCTCTCTGCCTTTTTGGGTAGGGGTAAGGCTCGTCTACATATTACCCTCCCCAGACCCCACTTTGTGGGATTATACTGGGTAGTTGTTGTTGTTGGGTTGATCTCCACAACGGATATATTTGAGGATAGGGTTGCGCACTGCAACAGATATTTTTGAGGATCGGGTTGCGCGCCGCAACAGAGTATGGATCAAGTATATTGTTTTTGAATGTAGGGCTTTCCTGTGTTTTTCCTTAGCAATTGTTGTACGGCTTTACTTCTTATTCGATGATTTCTATATTTAAATTGTCATACCCTATAGAATGCTCCCCTCGCTCTTAGCTGTTTAAATTCGTGTACTTTCTATTATTGCACATATATCTATACATGTCATTTATGGTAGGTCCTGTCTAGCATCGTCACTACTTCGCAGGGGTTAGGCCAGGCATTTACCAGCACATGGAGTCGGTTGTGCTGATACTACACTTTGCGTATCTTTTTGCACTGATCCAGGAGCAGTTGTTGAACCTCAGTAGCAGTATTTGCTCGTGCGCCGACTTCGGTCCAAGGATAGCTGGCGTCCGCAGGCCGGAGTCCCTTATATATTATTAGTTTGTCTCCTTTGTACCGAGACATACTCTTCTATGTATTTCTTTCAGACTCTTGTTTTAGTATTCCATAGCAATCATGAGTAGTGACACCATATACTGGGTAGAAGTATATTTTGAAACTTTTGTACTCCCGCTTTATGTTATTTAAGCATTTAAAAGTCTTCCGCTTTAATTATTATTCTAGTTTAGTATAATTATTTAAATGAAATCAGTAAAAATGTTGAAATGTTTGGCTTGCCTAGCTCCGATAGTAGGCGCCATCACGACTCTCGATGGTAAAAAAGCCAGGTCGTGACATTTGGGATCCTGTAGGAGGATGTATCTTCTAGGTTTAAATCCTGGGGTTTTGGTCTAGACTTGGGGTACCCGAGTGGACAACTAGGGCCGGAGAGGGGGCGACATACTGGGAGCACTAAAGTCTGCCCAGCCTTGTCGTTTGCCCAGCCTCGTTTTATTCGGTATAATTTCTACAGAGAAAACGGGCTACGCGAACGTATGCACCATATTCATAAGAATCAAAAGGGTGGCGAAGAAGACAATTATATACAGTTCAAATAATATTAAAGCGGTAAAAAAATAGCAATTAGAACAAAGGTTCACAAAATATACTAATATTAACAAATAAATAAAGCCAAGCAAAATCATATTAACAAGCTCGAATTTGAACCATGAACCAGAGATTCTGGGTTCTTATCCCCGGCAGAGTCGCCAGAGTTCAGCATTATCCTAAATGGCTAAAGCAAATTCAAATCCTTGAGCATAATCATTAATTCTATACGAACAGACACCATGCAAAACCTAGCAAAGCCAAGTTTAAATCAGATTTTTAGCACATGATGCTTGTGAATCAAATAATGATGAATCTAGCACGTTAGATCTCTAATAATGAACAAAAATCATTCAACACACATATAACCACAGAGCTGAACTGAAGATCAAAATATAAATGCTAACCCCATATCACCTCTACTAATAGCTCTAACATGCTTAAATACCTAGAATTTGAAAGTAATTCATAGAAGTGAGAGGTCAGCAACAAGGCAGTAACAAGGACAATGTTCAGCAAGCAAAATTCACCCATAAATAATTGAGGAAAACCAACTTAAAACCAAACTTGAACTAGCAATAGCATCAGCAAAAAACAGTCACCAAAATCTAACCAAAGCTGACCCAAATACTTGAATATCAAACATAATTCAACTCACTTTTCAACTTCTGAATGTTCAAGGATCGTTTTTAACAATGAAAACCTCAAGTATCTCCAGAAAACTTAATGGAAGAGTATATATTTTAGAAATTTTAGCCGCCTGGAACTTTTAGGATTTTCAGCTCTCTAAAATTTTTAGATTTTTTCAGAACGTGTTGGCCTTTTATTTTATGGATTTTCAGATATTAAAACTCTCCTTTTAAGGCAAGAAATGATGCCTTTATAGGCAAGCAAATAGGGTATTTCTTAGATTTAGTTTTTTTACCCTTTGCCCCTTTTTTGAATTTTCATTTTTGCTCAGCTATCCTCTAATTATTGACTTGTTACCCAAGTTAACCTACTAACAATCTGAAAATTTAAATTAAAACACCTACTAGAAGCTTCCTATTATGTTATGAAAGATATTGCCTCAATTAATTACCCAAGTTGTCCCTTCAAAAATCTGAGAATTACCCCCAGCGACCAACCCGGGTCAAGTTGAAAACGAGATCCCATCTAAACTAATGGGCATGAATATAATGGCCCAAATTCAACGAACTCAGGCAATTATGCCGAGCACTAAGGCTTAATAGAACAAAGTTGTTTTGGCCGAAAGAAGGAAAAGTAAAGAATTGAGTCCAAAAACTAAAATAATTTAGGCAAACAAAAAACAAACTTAATTAACCTAGCAACCATTTATGAACCAATTAAAATGATCCAAACAAAACAAGTAAACAGACGACTTAACCGTATTGGCCTCAATTATTCCGAGTTATGAAGAGAAAGGCAATCGACGTAGAAGAAGAAAAATACATACTAACTAATCGGAGGTATACATCTCTCGAGTAGACTTGCCGGATTTGGGTCTTGCATGATGCCGACGGGCTACGAAATGAATCGAAGTCCATGGCAGCCAATCATTCTCAAGGAGATAAGTTGATATGGCATAAACTTCGGGCCATTATCGGCCCAAAAGCTTGAACCTGGTAAAGCAGGCGAGATGAAAGCTCGAGGACTGAGTCTTGGATCTGAGATTCGACGTACTTCGGTAGGATTTTTGGACAAAGTGTTGGAGATTTGGGATAAGAAGATGGGGAGGGTTCTAGGGTGTGATTTTGAGGTGGTTTCGGACGGCTTATGACTGTGCAGCCGCCAAAAATGGCAAAAGGATATAAAGGCGACGCTAGGGTTGGGCAACAGAGAGACGAAGGAGATGAACAGAAGAGGGAGGGTATTTGGTCTTAGGCGGTCTCTAGAATTTAGGACATATTAACTAATATAAAAAAACAACTTCCACCGTTGGATGAGCCGAAATGAAAGGCTCAGATCATTCCAAGACCAGAAACTCTAAACGACGTCGTTTGGTTTTCTTTAAAAGAGGTGGACCAGGTTTGGCTTTATGGGTTGTACCTGGGCGGGTAAGGAAAGATTAGGCTTAACTTGAATTGGCCCAATTCCGAATTTTAGAACCCCATTCTCAATTAAAACTTATTTTCCTTTTCTTTTTTTTTCTTTTTTCAAAATTAATAAATAAAAATCTTAATTGACTCTTACTCAAAGTACCTTAGGAAATTAATTACCACAATTAATTAAAGAAAACTTACTAAAATCCAATATTGAAATTAAAAGGTGTAAAATGACTATTTTTGTAATTTTCCCTTTTTTATATAAAAATCTTAATTAAAATAAAAATGTAAAATTAATTCCTAAATGCAAATGCATCTATATTTTTATATTTTTTACTAATTAAAATATGCACAAACTGCTGGAAACACGTTCTCAAGGCTTTATACTAAAACGTGTGTTCTTATGTGTAGGTTTTGATGAATGACAAACAAGCGCAAATTGATATATGACGAAGTTCAAGTACAAGCGTAGACTTGGTGGATAACGAGATTCAAGCACAATACAAAGTTTTATAGTTTAAATGAGTCGTTCTTAATTGTGATCTTGATCCGACAACTTGACTCATGACATGGCTTCTCTCGTAAAACTATTTTTACAAAATCATGCATATTTAATTTAATGCTAAATGATTTTAAATCATGCATATTTACTTTAGTCAAAATGATTTTTAAACATGCCTCTAAATCTGGACTAAGATAATCGATTATGTACTTATGATAATCGATTATGTTAAGCCAAGACTGCATGACAATCGATCGTGAACTAATGACAATCGATTGTGTTAAGGCAGTGAGCATCAGGTTTTTCAAACCTGCATGACAATCGATTGTGAACCTTATGACAATCGATTGTGATGAGGCAGTGTATATCAAAATTTTTCAAAACTCAGAATAATCGATTGTGAAGCTAATGACAATCGATTGTGAAGAGACAGTGTCCATCAGATTTTTCAAAGTCACAAAATAATCGATTGTGCACATATGACAATCGATTGTGTTGAGGCAGTGTCTTCCAGACTTTTTCAAAGTTATTAAATAATCGATTGTGAGTATATAACAATCGATTGTCACGAGGCAGTGTCTAAAATGATTTTCAAAGTCTGATAAATAATCAATTGTTAACATTGCACAATCGATTGTGAAGCTGACCGTTGTCGTAAAGTTTTCAAATACCGTCAGGTAATCGATTGTTGATTTTGTACAATCGATTGTTGAAATTAAAATCTGGAAAGGATTTTTTGAACGTTGCTGAATAATCGATTATTGATGATCGATTGTTTTACGTAAAATCTGGAAATAATTTTTTGAACGTTACCAATAATCGATTGTTGATCTTGGACAATCGATTGTTAAGCGTAAAATCTGGGATTGATTTCTGTAACGATTGGCAAACAATCGATTGTGACTTCTTGACAACCGATTGTCACACAGTAAAATCAGCAACTCTTAATTGGCAATTAGGCAACGGTAATGCCAAGTTTTTCAACTATAAATACAGCTTCATTTCAGTGTTTTAAACACAATAACACACAACAACTGATCATACAATTGCTATAAGCTTGCATTCTCTATTGCTAATCATTTTATATTCATTACATAAGTTTTGAGAGCCATATTCTTGTCCAAAGTTGTTGTGATCTTGAGCTTACTTCTTTTACTCATATCTACTCATTAAGGAGTGTATTGTTTGAGTGTTTAGTGTTTTTGTACACTTGTAAGAGAATTGTGATTCTCTTGTTGTAAGGAACTTGTGTTTCCTTGGTTGAAGTCTTGGAGTGTTGTATCTCCGAGCAAAGGTGTTAAGGCGTGTGTCCTTAAGTTGTAAAGGTTTGTTGAGCACCCGTAAGCTTGACAAGTTAGTGGAAAATCTCGAGAGAGTCTCTCGGGGACTGGACTAGCCACGTGTTGTGGTGAACCAGAATACATCGGTGCGTACTTTATTATTTATCGCACTTATTTACTTCCTACAATTTTTTAATTCCGCAAGTTTATGCTAATTTTTATTATAACGCTATTCACCCCCCCTCTAGCGTTAAGCGTATTATCTAACAATTGGTATCAGAGCCCAACTCTCTGAAGACTTAACAGTTTGAGAGAACCATCCATGGCTTCTACTCGTGACTCTTTTGCAGGAATTGATGAAGGACAATGCTCCACACGACCACCTCTATTCAACGGTACAAACTATACGTACTGGAAAGAGAGGATGAAAATCTTCGTTCAAGCAAACAACTTTCATCTCTGGAAGGTGATAATGAAGGGAAATCAAATTCCAACCAAAAAGGTTGAAACCGAATGGGTTCCCAAGTCCGAAGAAGAATATGACGCGGATGATATCCGAAAGGTGCAAAATAATGCTAAAGCAATTAATTTATTATACTGTGCTGTAAATGCTGACGATTACAGAAAAATATCGTGTTGCACAACGGCGAAGGAAATGTGGGACAAGCTGGAAATTACGTACGAAGGTACGGACCAGGTAAGGGAAGCCAAAATTGATTTCCTAACCCATGCTTATGAATTATTTCACATGAAGGATGGTGAAAAGGTGGATGAAATGTTTGAACGATTTTCAATAATCGTAAATGATCTACATGCTCTCAAGAAGACATTTATGGATAGAGAACTTGTTCGAAAAATTCTTAGAAGTCTCACTCCGGCATGGCGATCAAAGGCCGACGCAATCCAAGAATCCATTGGCGTCTCAAATGTCACCATCGACGCATTAAGAGGTAACCTTAAGAATTATGAGTCTACTATACTTAACCCTCTTGTTGATGATCAAAGGAGGCAAAGAATAGCGCTTAAGGCAAGCACAAGCCAAACTCAAGTTGATGAGGACGGAGACAACGAGTTTGGACTCGTTATCAAAAGATTTCAAAAGTTCATGCGAAAGGAGTATGAACGAAAGGGCAAAAAGCAAGGCGAACAAATAAAGTGCTATGAATGCGGTGAAACCGGGCACATCAAATCAAATTGCCCAAACATCAAAAAGGAGAAGAAACCTTTTAAGAAGCAACGTGCATACATTTCTTGGGGAGGAGACTCCGGAGATGAGTCAAGCGAAGAAGAAGAAGACGAAGCCGCAAACCTTTGTCTTATGGCGCAAGAAGACAAGCAAGATGAGGTATGTTTGAAGGGATCAAGTGTACTATGGTACCTTGATAGTGGATGCTCCAAACATATGACGTGAGACGAATCCAAATTCCTTCAACTAGAACACAAAGAAGGAGGAAGTGTGATTTTTGGGGATAACAATAAAGGAAAGATTATTGGCATCGGATCGGTCGGTAAGGATGAAAATTCCTCTATTAAGCATATATTACTTGTGAAAGGTTTAAAGCATAATCTATTGAGCATAAGTCAATTATGTGACAAGGGAAATCTTGCCCTATTTGATTCGGATGAATGCTTAGTGTTTAGACGTAGTGATTTTAAAATTATCCTTCGTGGTTTTAGAGTGGATAATATTTATATGGTTGATCTTGCTAATTCCTCACCCGGATATGTTGATTGTCTTATGAGTAAAGAGGATGATACTTGGTTATGGCATCGTAGAGTAGCACATATCAACATGCATCTTTTGAACAAATTGATTTCTCAAAACTTAGTTAGTGGTCTTCCCAATTTAAAATTTGAAAATGACTCTATTTGTGATTCTTGTCAAGAAGGGAAGCAAACAAAAGCATCTTTCAAATCCAAAAATACTTTTTCAACTTCTAGACCATTGCAATTGCTTCACATGGATTTATTTGGACCATCTCGCATTGAAAGTCTAGCAAGAAATCGTTATGCTTTTGTGATTGTTGATGATTATTCTAGATTTACTTGGACTTTATTTCTTGCCAATAAAAGTGATGCTTTTCAGAATTATAAATATTTTCTTAAGCGTGTTCAAAACGAAAAGGAAACAACCATCACTTCAATTAGAAGTGATCATGGGGGAGAGTTTGATCACAATCTCTTTGCGGACTTTTGTGACGAACTCGGTATCGAGCATACCTTTTCCGCTCCACGTACACCACAACAAAATGGGGTGGTGGAAAGGAAAAATAGGTGTCTCGAAGAGATGGCTAGAACCATGCTCGAAGAGGCCAAGATTCCCAAACATTTTTGGGCGGATGCCGTGAGTACCGCATGCTACGTCTTAAATAAAGTAGTCATAAGGCCTATACTCATGAAAACTCCCTATGAACTCTATAAGGGAAGGAACCAAATATCTCCCATCTTAGAGTATTCGGTTGTAAATGTTTTATTCATAACAATGGCAAAGATCAATTGGGAAAATTTGATGCTAAGTCCGATGAGGGAATTTTCATTGGTTATTCTTCACGTAGCAAAGCATATAGGGTTTCTAATAAAAGAACCGAAACTGTGGAGGAATCCCCTCATGTTGTATTTGCCGAAAATAATGCTCGCTTGGCGAGAAAGGATTCCGGTTTTATCTTGCAGGTATTTTAGATAGCTTGAAAGACAAAATACAAGAGGAAACGCCTAAGGAAAATCAAGACCAAATTTTGAAACAACCAACGGAGGAAGCGCCACCATTGGAGAATGAAACGAAAACGCCTAACGAGTTGAGGACAATCAAGGATCACCCTCTCGAACAGGTAATTGGCGACGTCGGAGAAAAGGTAAGTACCCGAAACTCCCTTAAAACACCTTAGGACATACTGCTTTTGTGTCTCAAATTGAACCAACAACCATCTCCGAAGCAATTGGGGATGAATTTTGGACCTTGGCAATGCAAGAGGAGCTTAACCAATTCAAACGGAATGACGTTTGGGATTTGGTGCCAAGAGCCGAAAATCATACCATAATTGGTACGAAATGGGTTTTTCGAAACAAACTAGATGAAAATGGTGTAATCACTAGAAACAAAGCTAGGCTTGTAGCAAAAGGCTATAATCAAGAAGAGGGTATTGACTATGAAGAAACATATGCTCCCGTAGCTAGATTAGAAGCTATTCGCCTATTGCTCGCTTTTGCCTCTTCTATGAATTTCAATTTATATCAAATGGATGTGAAAAGTGCTTTTCTAAATGGTGTTATTCAAGAAGAAGTTTATGTTGAACAACCCCCCGGTTTTGAATATTTTAAATCTCCCGATCATGTTTTCAAACTCAAAAAGGCTCTCTATGGTTTAAAACAAACTCCCCGAGCTTGGTATGAAAGATTGAGTAAATTTCTATTGGAAAATGATTTCATTAGGGGGAAAGTTGACACCACCCTTTTTGTTAAGCATAAAAACAACGATATTTTATTAGTTCAAATATATGTGGATGATATCATATTTGGTGCTACTAACAATGTCTTATGCAAGGAATTTTCCGATTTAATGACAAGCGAATTTGAGTTGTCTATGATGGGTGAGTTAACATTCTTTTTGGGATTACAAGTAAAGCAAATGAACGAAGGTACGTTCATTTGCCAAGCCAAATATTGCAAAGAATTGCTGAAACGATTTGAAATAAACAATGCAAAAGCAATGGCGACTCCCATGAGCACATCCGATCATCTAGACAAAGATGAGAAAGGTAAGGAAGTTGACACTAAGAAGTATCGAGGTATGATTGGCTCTCTTCTCTATCTTACTGCTAGTCGTCTGGACATCATGTTTAGCGTGTGCTTATGCGCCCGTTATCAATTGTGTCCGAAGGAGTCTCACCTTACTGCGGTAAAACGGATTTTGAAGTACCTTGTTGGTACTACAAATGTGGGTCTATGGTACCCCAAAGGTTCTTCATGCCAACTCGTTGGCTATTCCGACTCCGATTTTGCTGGATGCAAATTGGACCGCAAGAGCACTAGTGGCACTTGCCATTTGCTCGGTAGCTCTCTCGTTTCTTGGTTTAGCAAGAAACAAGTAAGTGTTGCGTTGTCCACAACCGAGGCTGAATATGTAGCCACGGGGAGTTGTTGCGCTCAAATCCTCTGGATGAAACAACAACTCTTGGACTATGGCCTAAGTCTTGATCATATCCCTCTTAGATGTGATAATACTAGTGCCATATGCTTGACGAAGAACCCCGTTCTTCATTCGCGAACAAAACACATTGAAATTAGACATCATTTATAAGAGATCACGTTCTCAAGGGCGATGTCGAAATCGAATTTGTTGAAACCAAAGACCAATTGGCCGACATCTTTACTAAGCCCTTAGAGAAAGAGTCCTTCTTCCGAATTCGTAATGAACTCGGGATTCTTGACTCCACGTTGATCTAAGTCATGCATTGCATCTTTTTATTTTACATGATTTCTAACTTGAGCGTCGGAGACGTCTAACGAATTTTTGCAGGTATCGCCCTAAAGGTAGGGGGATTATAAAGCATGACGCGCAATAATCGAGTCTTCTTCAGAAAAATCGGTTTCTGTCCTCTAATAATCGATTATCTCGTATCAATAATCGATTGTTCTGCTATTACTTGAGTTATTGTACTCTCTTTAAGTAATCACGTTTTCTTTCCAATAAATAAACAAGCTTTATTTACATCTTTGGCATCTTCTTATATTATTTTTGCTAATGGCAAAAGGGGGAAGATAACGGGTATGCACTCTCAATATTTATAAGCTTAAATTGAGGGGGAATACATATATTGAGGGGGAACAAATGCATGTCTTGAATCGTCATTATAAATTGTTTAAGTTGCATATCCCGCTTAAAGTTTGCCATTATAAAAAAGGGGGAAATTGTTGGAAACACGTTCTCAAGGCTTTATACTAAAACGTGTGTTCTTATGTGTAGGTTTTGATGAATGACAAACAAGCGCAAATTGATATATGATGAAGTTCAAGTACAAGCGCACAATTGGTGGATAACGAGATTCAAGCACAATACAAAGTTTTATAGTTTAAATGAGTCGTTCTTAATTGTGATCTTGATCCGACAACTTGACTCATGACATGGATTCTCTCGTAAAACTATTTTTACAAAATCATGCATATTTAATTTAATGCTAAATGATTTTAAATCATGCATATTTACTTTAGTCAAAATGATTTTTAAACATGCCTCTAAAATCTGGACTAAGATAATCGATTATGTGCTTATGATAATCGATTATGTTAAGCCAAGACTGCATGACAATTGATTGTGAACTAATGACAATCGATTGTGTTAAGGCAGTGAGCATCAGGTTTTTCAAACCTGCATGACAATCGATTGTGAACCTTATGACAATCGATTGTGATGAGGCAGTGTACATCAAAGTTTTTCAAAACTCAGAATAATCGATTGTGAAGCTAATGACAATCGATTGTGAAGAGACAGTGTCCATCAGATTTTTCAAAATCACAAAATAATCGATTGTGAACATATGACAATCGATTGTGTTGAGGCAGTGTCTTCCAGACTTTTTCAAAGTTATTAAATAATCGATTGTGAGTATATAACAATCGATTGTCACGAGGCAGTGTCTAAAATGATTTTCAAAGTCTGATAAGTAATCGATTGTTAACATTGCACAATCGATTGTGAAGCTGACCGTTGTCGTAAAGTTTTCAAATACCGTCAGGTAATCGATTGTTGATTTTGTACAATCGATTGTTGAAATTAAAATTTGGAAAGAATTTTTTGAACGTTGCTGAATAATCGATTATTGATAATCGATTGTTTTACGTAAAATCTGGAAATGACTTTTTGAACGTTACCAATAATCGATTGTTGATCTTGGACAATCGATTGTTAAGCGTAAAATCTGGGATTGATTTCTGGAACGATTGGCAAACAATCGATTGTGACTTCTTGACAATCGATTGTCCCACAGTAAAATCAGCAACTCTTAATTGGCAATTAGGCAACGGTAATGCCAAGTTTTTCAACTATAAATACAGCTTCATTTCAGTGTTTTAAACACAATAACACACAACAACTGATCATACAATTGCTATAAGCTTGCATACTCTATTGCTAATCATTTTATATTTATTACATAAGTTTTGAGAGCCATATTCTTGTCCAAAGTTGTTGTGATCTTGAGCTTAGTTCTTTTACTCATATCTACTCATTAAGAAGTGTATTGTTTGAGTGTTTAGTGTTTTTGTACACTTGTAAGAGAATTATGATTCTCTTGTTGTAAGGAACTTGTGTATCCTTGGTTGAAGTCTTGGAGTGTTGTATCTCCGAGCAAAGGTGTTAAGGCGTGTGTCCTTAAGTTGTAAAGGTTTGTTGAGCACCCGTAAGCTTGACAAGTTAGTGGAAAATCTCGAGAGAGTCTCTCGGGGACTGGACTAGGCACGTGTTGTGGTGAACCAGAATACATCGGTGCATACTTTATTATTTATCGCACTTATTTACTTCCTGCAATTTTTTAATTCCGCAAGTTTACGCTAATTTTTATTATAATGCTATTCACCCCCCCCTCTAGCGTTAAGCGTATTATCTAACACAAACAACTACAAATAACTAGCACAAAATACCACAAAAATCCATAAAATTGTAAATACTGCAAGAAATTATTTTGTTTTGAATTTACGAGAGTAATTCATATAGGGCAAAAATCACATGCTCAAATAGCCCATTTGGCGAGTTTGACTAAGAGCTCGGGTTTATGTAGAATTCCCCTTAGGGGAAATATCGTTATCACTTGTATGGGGTGACATTGAAAATATGGTCTAAGCTTGCGTGAAGTTGTACCAGTGCTAGAGCGAGTTTTTTAAGGTGAGGGTACCTCGTCCCAACATCTATTAAGGTTTTGCTGATGTAATAGATAAGGGATTGTGTACATTTGTTTCACGGGCCAGGATTATGCTGACAACTATCTCATATACGGCTAAATATACGATCAAACATTCACCTGGATCAGCTTTGACGAGTATCAGTGGTGAGGACAAGTATGCTTTTACTTTCCTCAGGGCGTTGATGCATCCTCGTTCCATTGCATCCAATGATCTTTCCTTAATATGTTGAAGAATTTGTGACATCTGTTCGAGGATCGTCAAATGAACCTCGCCAAGGCGGCTATTCGCCTCGTTAGCTTCTGCACCTATTAGTTGCTGGTCAGGGCTTCAAGTATTGAGTCAATGGCTTTTATTTGATCTGGGTTGACTTTGATTCCTCGTTGTTATATGAGAAATCCTGGGAATTTTCCTGAGGCCATGCCAAAAATGCATTTTATTGGATTCAGTTTCATCTGTACTTCCTCAATATCTCGAAGGCTTCTTTCAAATGATTAATGTGGTCCTCTTTCTTTGTTGAATTTACCAGCATGTCATCATTGTATACCTCAATTGTCTTACCGAGCTGCTCCTTGAACATTTTGGTGACCAGGCGCTGGTAAGTGGCCCCTGCGTTCTTTAGTCCGAACGTCATTACCTTATAGCAATAATCCCTTGATGAGTGATGAAGGTTGTCTTTTCCTGATCCTTTTCGACCATCAGGATTTGGTTGTAACCGGAGTAGGCATAAAAAAATTCATTAATTCATGCCCCGATGTTTCATCAATCAGTTGGTCGATATGGGGTAACGGAAATGAATCTTTCGAGCATGCCTTGTTCAGATCGGTGAAGTCCACGCACATTCTCCATTTACCGTTCTTCTTTTTTTTACCATGACCATATCAGCGACCCATTGGAGGTATTTCGATTCTCTAATGGAACCGTTGGCTAGCAACTTGTCCACGTCTTCACTGACCGTCTCATTGATCGTGGCATTGAATTTTCTCCTCATCTGCCGTACGGGCGGATAGAGTGGGTTGACATTCAACCTATGAGTGCGATATCTTTTGGGATCCCTAGAATATCTGAGTGGGAAAGTCAAATAGGTCGGCATTATTAATTAAGAATACACGATACTTACCTGGATTAGAGAGGTTGTGCCCTATGTAAGCTTTTTTTTGTTTTGTTATCTGTGCCATCCAGCTGGACCGAGTTGAGATTTTCAATTGTTGCCTTGCCGGCTTCTATGATATCTACGTCTTTGATGACCTCTATCGGCAGGTCTATTTTAGTACCCGACATGGCTGATTGCTAAGCCTCCGCACTTGCTCGTTTCAGTTGTTTGGTATGCGTGCAATATTGGACAATCTGATAGCATTCCTGGGCAGTGCGTGACTCGCCTTGAATGCTATATATTCCCCACAGGATGGGAAATTTGATCACTTGATAGAATCTTGAGGGGACAACTCGCATGGCGTGTATCCATGGGCATACGATGATGGCATTGTAGGCTTTCCTGGTCCACGACGTGGAATGTGGTCTCCAGCGTGACTCCCCCTGCTAGGACTGGTAGTGCTATTTCTCCGGATGTCCGTTCTAATTGTTATAACCCGTTAGTGTTATGCAACACGGTATTATCTTATCTTTGAGCCTCAATTGCACGAGAACTCTTGGGTGGAGAATACACGCGCCACTTCTGTCGTCTCCCATGATTCTCTTTACATTTGTACCAGCGATGGCTAATGTTATAACCAAAGCATCATAATAAGGGAAAAACCAAACGCCGACATCTGACTTTTCGAAGATGATAATGTCTTCGAAGTCATCATACCATTTGTAGGAGACCATTTGTTTGAGCTTGTGTGTAGTGGTGAAATTTACATGGTTGATTACCTAATCATCACCACCCCGATGATCATTATTCTGGTACGTGCCGGCGATGATGGCTTTGGAGGTCCTTGAGATGGGTCACGTCTTTTGGCGAAATTGGCCCTTCATTTTCCGCTGAGCAGTTCTTTCAGACACCCCTGGTTCAACATACTGACCACCTCCTATCGTATACCTATGAAATCCTCAGTCTTGTGTCCTTGTTCCTGATGGAATTGGCAGGGGACATTTGACTTTCTCGCGCTTGGGTCCAATTTCATTTTTTATGACCACTGTAACTTCGTGACCAGCTTCTCTAGTGCGTACACTATTTCTGAAGGGGAAACACAAAAGTTATGAGCAGCTAACAATGGAGACATACCTCTTTCATTTCTAATGGGTGCGGTGTGTCGTGGCACGACATCTGTATTCCTTGGAGAAGGCGGGTTGGATGCTCTGACATAGGGCTGATGCCTTTCTCGAGTTAAGCGTGGGAGTTGATCCCTTCGCCTGTAGTTACGTTTATCCCTCCTTGCTCGAACTGGACTGACATTAATCGCTAGGTTGGACTATTAAGGTCATCTTCGTCTACTCTTACCTCGGCGCAATTGGGTTTATGAATCTCTTACAATGTGGTGGGGGGGATAATCCATGAGTCTGTTGAGAAATTTCTTGGTTGCCTTTGATCCGTTCCTACTTAGCCCATTTTGGAAGGTTGCGACTGCCATTTGTTATGACACGTTTGCAATCCCATTCTTACCCTGTTAAATAGTTCCAGGAAGTCTCGAAGTCCTTCGCCCGGCGTTTGCCTGATGGCGAAGATGTCGTTGACCCTAACTTCAGCCTTCTCTGCTCATGCATGAGCGGTGGAGAATTTGTCTTTCGTCTCCTCCAATGTCAATATCAACCTTGCTGGTAGCTGAGAATACCATGTTAATGCTCGTTCTGTCAAAGTCTCACCAAACGTTTTCAACAATACGGATATGACTTGTTCTTTTGACAGGTTGCCTTTTACTGCGGTGACGTAATGGATCAGATGATCTTTTGGATCCATGGTCGGGTTGCATATTTTCAAGTATGGTGGCATTTTAAAGGTATTAGGGATGAGGTAGTGAGTAGCTTCCTCATTGTATGGCTGTTTGAGAAACCTTCCCATATCGCGTTATGGTAACAGCTTAGGGGCACCAGGTATTTTTTCAACCCTTTCCTGGTGCACTTTCAATTGATCACGAAGTACTTGTGCTCGTTTTCCATTTCTTCCATTTTCTTCAGAATGGTTGCGAGTGCATCATCACTTGCGTCTACGACAGTGCAGGGGTTGCTCGTTTGTGTAGTCCCTGGCTCGCCTGTGATGGCTGTAATTTCTGATGTTGGTGAATCTTCGGTGCTTCCTTGAGGGGGACTTTTCGAGCACGTTGCTTAGAGTACTTGTCAACCACTCCTCTATTAGCTTTTTGATTGTTGGTGGTGTTTCTTTCTTCATAGACGTGGAAGCTCCTCTTTCACGCAAGATTGTAAGATGCTCAATGCTCATGTGGAGAGGGTGAAATCTCCCCCTCCGGTGTGTCTCTTGGTGTGTATCCTCGGTATCATCCCTACGGGTTCCGTTGAGCGAGTTTAAGAAGTTACTAAAGACATTTGCTATCATCTTAAACCTCGCTTCTTTCTCTGCCATGGTTGGTTTCTATGGGATGTGAAAAACAGTACTCACTGCTTTTGATAGCCCAGGTGAGAACTAAGACTTCGACTACGGAAATCCCCACAGAAGGCGCCAAATTGTTTGACTCAAAAGATGTTAAACTCTTTCTAAGCAATTCAATCAAAAAGGATGAAGGGGTAAATCGTAGTCGAAAATAATAAACCCTAGGATAATTCTATTAAATTGAATCCAAATAATAAAGAACGAGAGAGACAAGTATAAAGATGAAGATTAGAGAGAGATAGAGAGTGTGTGTGTGTATATCCTCAAAAAACCCTCCCTTATTACAAGGCATGAATCCCCCTTATATAATGGAGGATCTTTACCTAATCCCGAGAATGATTAATTAAGAAGTATATTCTATAATGAAGCCGACGATGACGTGAGGACGTCTCTCCTTTCGCCCTTTGGTCGCTTCCATGTATCGACTCATAGACACTTAGTGGTTGGACGTGTTAATTTTGTAACATGATCGACCAAATTTGAACCCATACACCCTTAAGGAATTTAAGCCTCCCAATTTCGTTGCTGCAGGGATTATGGCAAAATTCCTCCAACTTCTGAAATCCCAGTTTTAGCGATTAACTTGAAGTTTTCACAAAAACAGAATAGTTGTGAGTTGTTAAAAATAAGTAGAATAGAAAGAGATGAAAGTTTCAAATAATTTCGTGTTGTAGATGATATAGGTATTTATAATATCTCTAGGAGTCTGTTGGTATTAACAGACTAATCTCTTCATAACATGCACCTTTTAAACCAATAGTCACTTCTTTTGAATTTAAAACAAAGATGTTAAAAATATTTTTTAAAATTAAATGGAAAAAAACATTTTCAATTATTAAATAATGAGTGACTAAAATATTAATTCGGGCTACTTAATTGGGGAAAAGCCCAATGGCCCTCCAAAACATCCTAAAAAATATTCAAGCTATATAAGACAAAGAAGTATTTTTAAACACCTCTTCCTTTCAACGTGGGACAAAACATTTTCTTCTCAAATACTCTCATCAAAGACTAACTAATCTAACAAAATAGTCAATAATGTAGTACTCTAGCTGCTCTGGCTTTGTGTCTTGATCTTCCTAGAAGTACATACCCTTCAATTTAAGAAGACAGTATGAGTGGTAGTTTATAGGTCACATCTATGACCCTCTTTTAGTGTTCCTTCAAGTGAGAAAGAGAATTTTATTTTTTGTGCCCACATATATTGAATGCAGGGGTTGTGCTAGGGTTCAACTAGATCTCTTTCACTGAAAATTAAGTTGTGAACAAGGATAAAAGTAAAATAATTGTATATACACAAGCTATTGTCCTTACTTTAATATGATGGTTTTGACTTTCGAGTATGTTAGGATTAACCAGTATGGGCAATCATATGCAATCACGCAATTGGTGGTAACTTTCTTATGGAAGTAGGGCTTAGGTATTGATTTCACCTTCGACGATGCCACATTTTGTTGACGAGACCAATATGATGAAGAGGCGATGATTGAGTGATTTAATGTGGAGTCATTACAAAAGACTTCTCAGTGTGCAACCTAATTATGGTATTTTAATTTGTGCATCGCACCATTTAGGAGAAGGTCATGGTAGGGAATGCTTGTCTTTGTTCATGTAACTCTAATTTTGCATATTATTTTCTTGACTTGTTGCTCGTTATCGTATAATTATCCTGCTTGTTCAATCATTTACACTTTTTTCCATGTGCACGAAGAAAAAACTATTTTCAGTCCCCAAATTTTATTACTTGTGATATTTTTCAGTCGCGCAATGGCCTATAACACGAGTCACTAACCCACAAGGGCTATGTGTGATTTTATGCAAGTCATGTCAACACATACATTAAAGGCCATAAAATTTTAAAATAAAAGTTAAACCGACTCCTCAACTTAGCTGACTAATTAGGTCATTCTCTCATATATACGAAATAACTAATATTGGCTAGCTTGTTCGACCACGTTTCTCTAAGCTTAAAAGTACTTATATAAAAAAAAACACAAGGACTATGTATGCTTTTATGCAAGTCATGTCAACACATGCATTAAGGGGTCGTTTGGAAGTGTGCATAAGAATAATGCTGAATATGGTGTATTAGTAATGCTGGTAATAAGTTATGTTTGCATTTGTTATGCTAACATATTTCTTATTTAATATTTAGTTATTAAAATATTGCATAATTTTTAACAGAATTATATGTTTACAAAAATACCCTCATAACCAGACAATCACGTTGTCCTTTTAAAAGAAACATATGTTGAGGATTGTTTTTATATGAAAAAAGGTTTTAAAATAAATATTTGATTTGTCTATATATATTTTAGTATAGAGCTTAATATTTATTTATAGAAAAGAAATAAACTTATATTTATTTACAACTAAGGATATAATTATATTTTCTATTTTCTTGGATTATTAGGCAAAGAAAGTTTGAATTGAAAAAAGAAAAGAAAAATGAGTTGACGCTAAGGGTGTCTAACATGGGGGGAGGGGGAGGCCTGGATAGAAAAAATTCTTAACTATACGCGTTGTAGTTCGGGCCGGCTATGAGTTAGGGCTTATCAGATTTAAGGGGTTCAGGTTCATTCGGGTAAAAATTAAACCGTAAAGGTTACGGGTACAAAGGGTCGGGCCGGACCAGGTTAGCATAATTTTTAATTTTTATTGTATTTTATTTTTGTATAACTATTCTAAGTTATATTAAAATAAATTAAAAATATAAAGAATACAATGAAAATGAAAAAAATATTACACTTACAAATTGCAAGTGCTACTTTTATTTCAAAATTTAAACTTACAAATTGAAAGGTTTACATTTAGCAAGTAAAAGGCCCCATTATTAAAAAAATAAAAATAAAAATAAAAATGAAAAAATAAATAGTTGTTATATCGGGTTGGGCCGGGCCAGGCCGGGCTGGTTAACCGTTGTAAAGTAAAAGTCGTTGATCGGTTATGACCGGTTCGGTTAAATGGTAGCCCCAAGGTGAACGGACCAAACCCCCTACCCCTTTAACCCAGCCCTACTCAGCCCCCTTCTAGCGGTTCGGGCCGATTTCGGTTTTAACCGGTCTGGGCCGGTCCGGAAACAAGCTGACCCGCCCTGTTAGACACCCATAGTTGACGCTACAATTCTAGAATTTGCACACTGCAAATTTCTATTTATTCGAGTATGGAAATAAATTGCAAAACGATCCAAGTAATAAATGCCAAGTTTCCTTTGGGTCCCAATTTCACTATAAAGAAATAGACGTAGTACAGACATAAATAGTGGGAGCTAATTCAGTATCAAACTTGCATTAGTATAATAATATATTTTAACCAAGCATAAATTTTGAATGGCAAATTTGTATTTACCTAAGCTAATGCATGCATTAAAAACCATTGCATTATTAATACCACAATTTTATATGCAATAGTTAAGCATTGGATAATACCAAATAGGGCGTATAACTAATGCATGCATAACTAATGTATAGGTTCAAAAAGTGTACCAAATAATGTATTATTAATACACAAAGCTAATGCATGCATTATTTTATCTAATGCATCCTACCAAAGGACCTTAAAGGGTGATAAATTTTTAAAATGAAGTTAAGCCGACTCCTCAACTTAGCTGACTAATTAAGTCATTCTCTCAGATATACGAAATCAAATACTAATATTGAATAGTCTGGCCAAGCTTCTCTAAGCTCAAAAACACTTTTTAAAAGCACAAGGAATATGTATGCTTTTATGCAAGATATGTCAACATATATATTAAGGGAGATAAATTTTAAAATGAAGTTAAATCAACTCCTTAAATTGGCTGACTAATTAGGCCATTCATTGATATATACAGAATCAAATTTAATATTGAATAGGATGTTTGGCAAAAAAAAGTTCTTTTGAGTTTTGGAGAAGCGGGAAAAATAGCTTCTTCCCAAAAGCATTTTTGAGAAAAATACACTTAGAAACACTTTTTAAAAATTTTATCAAACATTAATTGCTGCTTAGAAGTGCTTTTCGAATAAATTATCCATACACAAACTACTTCTCACCAAAACTATCTTTGAGAAAAGTTATTTATAAACATAAACTGATGTAATGACCCGACCAGTCGTTTCAAGAGTTACAGTCCCGTTCTCCCTATTTATGCTTCTTTATTTATTGTTCACTTGTACTCCATAATATTGTATTGGCTGTTCTGTGTTTTGAATGGTCGTGGAGTTAAATGATCCACCTAGTCTCTTATTTGGAAGCTTAAGTTGGAAAGGTCCACCGGATGTTGACTTATATGTAGAATTTATTGGATGTGAATTTTGAAGATTCGGATAGCTTGGTTAGGTGATTTTATACTTAGGAGAATTTCGAAAGGGAATTTGGAGGTTCGTGATAGATTTAGGGTTGAATTGGTGAAATTGAAAATTTGACGTTTTTCGGTCAGTAGTGGAAATCTTGATATCGGGGTCGAAATGGAATTTTAGAAATCGAAGAAGGCCCTTTGTGTCATTTTTATGTGTGTGCAAACTGTTAGGTTATTCAGATGAGGTTTGATAGGTTTTTACATCGTTTGCGGAATTCAGAAGTTTTGAGTTCCTTAGGCTTGAATCTGAGGATGAATTGATATTTTGATGTTGTTTTAAGTGTTCAGAGGGTTGGTATGATTTTGAACGATGATATGTGACTTGTTGCTATGTTTGGTTGAGGTTCCGAGGGCCTCCGGATGTATTTGGTTGGTTGATGGATGGATTGGAACTAAGCTGATGCAGCATAATTTTGCTGCTTCTGTCATGTCCGCACATGCGGATAGTGGACCGCAGGTGCGTGAGTAAGGCCTCAGATGAGGAAGATTGGGAACTTAGCAAGGTTGCAGGTGTTCACTAAGGACCGCACCTACGGGATAGCATATGCGGGTATGGACCGCAAGAGCGTAATTCTCATGGTTTAAGTGAAAATCGCACCTGCAATTGTTTTTCCGCAGGTTCAGCGTCGCAGAAATGACTTGGAGACTGTAGGAGCGGAAATCATTGGGCCGAACCTATATATGCATCACTTCGCAAATTTCAGTCTTTTATCCACCATTTTTGGTCGAGTTGAAGCTTGGGGATTTCGATTTCAAGGGAGAATTTATGTGTTTTCAGTAAGGTAAGCTACTTGGACATTGTATCTTATGTTTGTGGCACTTATTTTATTGATTAGTCATGATTTTAATGGAAGAATGAGGGAAGAATTTTAGAGATTAGAGCTTCAAATTAGAGGGTTCAAATTGGGAATTTGAGGGGTCATTTGAGGTCTGATTTTGATGATATTGGTATTATAGACTAATGGGAGGATAAGGATTCTAGTGATGTGATTATTATCAAATCTCAAGACGTGGGTCTGACAGTCGGGTTTTACCAATTTTAGGATTTTTGAGTTAATTTAATAATTTTCGCTTAGGATTTGTCCCTTGCATGTATTGATGTTATGATTTTGATTTCTGATAGATTCGGGACGATTTTAGGCCGAGTCGAGAGGCAAGGGTATTGCGGAGTAGGTTCTTGTCCATTTCAAGATAAGTGACGATTGTAAATCTAGACCTGAGAGTATGAAACCCTGAAATTTTGTACTATTTTGATAAATGAGGTGATACACATGCTAAGTGACGGGCGTGCGGGCGTGCACTCGTTGGGATTGGAACTTGGTCCGTCCCGTGGCAACTGTAGAGTTGTATGTGTTGATAAACTCTCTATGATATCTATGTGTTTTCGAAATGATTCTGTTAACTTGGGCTGAATGCCATGTTTGGGGCCTTGTGTTGTACTGTTGGTCCCTCAGGGACATTTTATTGTTATTTTCACATTGTTTTTGATAGAAAGCATTATCCTCAGCAATGGTTTATACCAGTTTTTATTAAATCTTTTTTTATCACTCTATTTTATCATTTATAAAAGTGTTTTGGGCCGAGTTTCTTGAGTTTCACTGGGATGCCCGAGTGGCTTGTGAGGTTGATGAGTGAGTGAGGCCAAGGGATGGATTATGAGGACAGTTATGGATTGCCTGCACGCCGCAGCATTATACACGCACGTGCACGCGCGCTCGCACACACACACACACATAGAGGCGCCCCTCCGGAGTCTACACACCCCAGTGAGCGCAGTCGACTATATACTTATGGATCGGGCTGCACAGTGCAGCGGTTATTATTATGAGATTTTTATTGAGCGGGAGTGTTGAGTGTGAGCGTTGATTGATGAGAGATGAGTCACGAGTGACTGAGAGGCTTTCTCTAGGGGCTATATATATGAGTGATACTTTACCTGAGGGGTTTGTTTTATGAAATTGCAGTTTTTACTCTTCTTTTATATTGAGCCTCTATTGAAAAATGTTGAACAAACGTTTTAAATAACATTTATTGAAATTGGAGTTTTATGAGATGTTCGAAAATTTAATTATAGATTTGACCTTGTTTATTTCCATTGATATTCTATGTTAGACTATGTACATGTTTTAAATGCTCGTCACTACACTCAGCCTTTATTTATAATTGTTTCTTATTGAGTTGGCGTACTCACGTCACTCCCTGCATCTTATGTGCATATCTAGGCTCCAGGACATCCGAGTGAGAGCTGATCTTTGCCTTCAAAGTGTTTTTCAAAGATAGCAAGGTAGTTGCACGGCGTCTGCAACCCTGCCTTTCTCCTTCCTATCCTTATTATTGTATATTTCAATCTCATCTTATATTGAGTAGACATTATCAGATTGTATTATAGCGTCTCATGACTAGTGACGCCAGGATCGGGAAATGTTTGATGTATTTGAATATTTGTTTTCTACTTCTCTTGATATATTAAAATGAAAGATTTGTGATCATATTTGATTAGAAAAATGAATTTACAAAATACCTTTATGTTATTAGTGTTGAATCGACTGGCTTAGTACTGTGATAGGCACCATCACGATCATGGTGGTTTAGGATCGTGACAAGTTGGTATCAGAGCCTAGGTTACATAGGTCTTAGCAGTCATGAGCCGATTTAGTAAAGTCTTGCAGATCATTACAGAGACTATTATCTTCGAGAGGCTGTAGAACCTTTAGGAAAAACTTCACATTTTTGAATTCCTGTCATGCGAAACTGTTGATTCCGGTAACTAAACTTCTGATATTATATTCTCTCACGGATGGTGAGGACACATACTATCGGTCAGGACGGATGACCACCAGTACCACCAGTTGGGGCCACTAGAGGCCGAGGTCGTGGTCGAGGTTGTGGTAGGGGAAGGGGTGTAGCCGCACAGCAACTAGGGTAGTAACTGTAATCCACCAACCGCCCTAGTTCATTATTAGGTCCTATTATGCTCCAACAGGACCAGCTCAGGCACCGTCCATACCGATTGTTATACTAGGCCTTCAAGATGCCCTATCCCACATTCCATTAGTGTGCATTGTCCTCGCTGAGGCGATCTCAGTTACTAAGGCCGCAACTACTACTCAACACGGGGGAGGCATCCATACTCCCACCGCTTGCATACCTAATCAGGTTGTGCAGGGACTTCAGACACTTGGGGCACCTCCAGCCCAGCCGGTTTCACCTGCTCAGGATTATGTGGTACCAGTTATGCCCCACGATGAGCAACATTGATTGGAGTGATTGGGTAGACTTTAGTCTCCGACTTTAAATGGTGCAAAGGGCGAGGATTCCTAGGTTTTCTTGGATGAGTGTTAGAGGATGCTTCAGACCGCGGGTATTTAGAGATCAGTGGGGTCTCGTTCACCACTTTTCAGTTTTCAGGACCTGCCTTTACTTGGTGGGAGGCTTATGAGAGGCGTAGGCTTGTTGATGTAGCGCCCCTTACCTAGCAATAGTTCTTCGCTCTCTTTTTGGAGAAGTGTGTGTCACACTCTCGTATGGAGGAGCTGCATAGGTAGTTCGAGCAGTTGCGTCAGGATGATATGATTATGGTGCAGTATGAAATGAGATTTTCAGAGCTAGCTTGTCATGCTGTTTGGTTGGTACATGCGGATAGAGAGAGGATCAGAAGGTTCGTGGATGGCCTCACATATCAGCTTCGAATTCTCATGACACAAGAGAGGGTGTTAGGTGCTAATTTTGGGCAGGTTGTTGATATTTCCTGAGAGTTTGAGTCAATTCATCGCCAAGAGCGAGATAAGAGGGAGGCCAAGAGGTCTAGGGGATCGGGTATTTTTGGTGGTGCTCCTTCGAGAGGCCAGTTTCAGTATGACAGAGGTCATCCATTCAGACATGCCCAATTAGCCCGCCCAGTTCACTGTGGGGAATCGTCGGGCCATGGTTCTCACAGTTCTCATCGATGAAATTTATCACTTAGTGCCTTTCCAGCCCAGGGTTCGTCCCGTGCTCCATTAGTTCAGTGCTCTTCCATGCCAGTTCCTTCTACTAGTCATCCCAGTGCTAGGGGTTTCCTTCAGTCCCCGTCCCCTACACTAGGGAGTTGTTATGAGTGTCGAGAGTTTGGGCACATGAGGAGACAATGTCCTCATTTTCTTGGGAGTCCATCTCATCAGAGGAGTCCACATTTGACTTCAGCTCCAGTTACTTCACCACCCGCCTAGGCAGCTAAGGGTGGGGGCCACTCAACTAGGGGTCGCCTCAGAGGGGGAGGTCAATCAAGTGGTGGTCAGGCCCGTTTCTATACATTCCCAGCCAGACCATACGGCGTGATTATATGTATTGTCTCAGTTTGTCACAGAGATGCCTCTATTTTATTTGATCCTGGTTCCACTTTTTCATATGTGTCATCATATTTTTCTCGTTATTTTGATATGCCCCTTAAGTCTCTTATTTTATTTGTTTGTGTATCTACTTTGGTGGGAAATACTACTGTTGTGGACCGCGTATATCAGTCATATGTGGTGATTATTGGGGTTCTGGAGACCCGAGTGGACCTTTTGTTGCTTTGTATAGTGGGCTTTGATGTGATATATGAAATGGATTGTCTATCTCCATGTCGTGATATATTGGACTGTCATGCTAAAACAATAACATTGGTTATACCTGGTGTGCCACAGATTGAGTGGTGAGGTTCAATTGATTTTTTCCCCAGTAGGGTGATTTTTTTTTGAAAGCCCCAGCAGATGGTTGGAAAAGGTTATTTTTCATAATTAACTTTTGTGAGGGATGTCAGTGCAGAGATTACTAGTATCGATTATGTTCCAGTAGTGAGGGATTTTCCCGATTCCCTACCTGCCGGGCATGCCATCGGAAAAGGATATTGACTTTGATATTGATTTGGTGCCCGACACCCAGCCCATTTATATTCCACCATATCGTATGGCACCGACAGAGTTGAAGGAGTTGAAGGAGAAACTTCAAGAACTCTTTGATAAGCGGTTTATTTGGCCTATTGTGTCGCCTTGTGGTGCGCCTATTCTATTTGTGAATAAGAAGGATGGCACGATAAGGATGTGAATTGATTACAGGCAGTTGAACAAAGTTACAATCAAGAACAAGTATCCTTGTGATTTATTTGACCAACTTCAGGGAGCGAGGGTGTCCTCCAAGATAGATCTTCGGTCAAGGTACCAACAGTTGAAGATCAGGGACTCAGATATCCTTAAGGTGGCTTTCAGGACCCGGTAGGGTCATTATCAGTTCCTTGTGATGTCATTTGGGCTGACCAATGCCCCGACAACATTCATACATTTTATGAACTGCGTGTTTTGGACCTATCTCAACTCATTTGAGATTGTTTTCATTGATGATATTCTGGTTTACTCGCATAGTCAAGAGGAGCACGCTGAGCATTTGAAAGGTTTATTACAACATTAGAGGGGGGGAGACATTTTATGCAAAGTTCTCCAAGTGTGGGTTTTGTCTCAGTTCAGTGGCTTTCTTGGGGCACGTGGTTTCTAGTTAGGGTATTCAGGTTGATCCGAAGAAGATATAGGCGGTTCAGAGTTGGTCCAAACCATCCTCAGCCACAGAGGTTTACAGCTTTCTTGGTTTGGCAGTTTATTACCATCAGTTCTTTCTGGGATTTTCATATATTGCATCACCCTTGACCAAATTGACTCAAAAGGATGCTCCATTCAGGTAGTCGGATGAGTGTGAGATGAGCATTCAGAAGCTCAAGACTACCTTGACCACAACTCCAGTGTTAGTGTTGCCATCAACTTCAGGTTCATATATCGTATATTGTGATGCTTCTCGAGTCGGTATTGGTTGTCTGTTGATGCAGGAGGGTAGAATGTTACATATGCTACTTGTCAGTTGAATCTCCATGAGAATATCTACACTGTTCATGACTTGGAGTTGGCTTCAATTATTCAGGCATTGAAGATTTAGAGGCATTATCTTTATGGTGTGTCTTGTGAGGTGTTTACTGATCATCGTAGCCTCCAGCATTTGTTCGATCAGAAGGATCTCAATTTGCGACAACGGAGATGGTTGGAGCTGCTAATGGATTATGATTTCACTATTTTGTACAATCCGGAGAAGACCAATGTAGTGGCCGATTCTTTAAGTAGGAAGGCATAGTATGGGCAGTTTGGCATATATTATTAGAGAGAGACCTCTCACAGTTGATGTTCAGGCCTTAGACAATTGGTTCATGAGGTTGGATATTTTGGAGCCTAGTCGGGTTTTAGCTTGTATGGTTTCTCAGTCTTTCTTATTTGATCGTATTAGAGAGCACCAGTATGATGATCCTCATTTTCTTGTCTTCAAGGATAGAGTTTAGCATGACGATGCCAAAGATGTGACTATTGGTGATGACGGGGTATTGAGGATCCATGGCTGAATATGTGTGCCTAATGTGGATGGGCTTTGAGAGTTGATTCTAGAAGAGGTTCATAGCTCGCGGTATTCTATCCATCCCGGTGCTGCGAAGATGTATCAGGATTTGAGACAACGCTATTAGTGGAGGAGAATGAAGAAAGATATAGTGGAGTTTGTAGCTCTGTGTTTCAATTATCAGCAGATGAAATATGAGCATTAGAGACCGGGTGGCTTGCTTCAGCAGATGGATATTCCAGAGTGGAAGTGGGAGCGGATCATCATGGATTTCATAGATGGACTCCCACGAACTTTGAGAAAGTCCGATGCTATTTGGGTGATTGTGGATCGGCTGACCAAGTCTGCGCACTTCATTCCTGTGTGTACTACCTATTCTTCGGGGCGGTTAGCTGGAATTTATGTTTGAGAGATTGTTCGCTTGCATCGGGTTTCAGTTTCCATCATTTCAGATAGAGGTACTCAGTTCACTTTGCAATTTTGGAGAGTCGTGCAGCGAGAGTCGGGTACTCAGGTTGAGTTGAGCACAACTTTTCACCCTCAGATGGACGGGAGGTCCGAGTGCACTATTCAGACAGTGGATGACATGTTACATGCTTGTGTCATCGATTTTGGGGGTTCATGGGATCAGTTTCTTTCGCTCGCAGAGTTTTCATATAAGAACAGTTATCAGTCGAGTATTCAGATGGCCCATATGAGGCTTTGTATAGGAGACGATGTAGATCTCCAGTAGGTTGGTTTGAGTCGGGCGATGCTAGGCTTTTGGGGACATACTTGGTACATCATGCTTTGGACAAGGTGAGAGTTATTCGGGAGCGGCTTCGTACAATGCAATCGAGACAGAAGAGTTATGCTAACAAGGAAGGTTCATGATATGTATTACATGGTTGGGGAGAAGGTTCTATTGAAGGTTTCACCCATGAAGGGTGTTATGAGATTTGGGAAGAAGGGTAAATTGAACCCTCGGTTCATTGGGCCTTTTGAGGTGCTTCGGAGGATTGGGGAGGTGGATTATGAGCTTGCTTTGCCACATAGTTTGTTGAGTATGCTCCGGTATTTCATGTTTCTATGCTCCAGAAGTATATTGGCGATCAGTTTCATGTTTTGGATTTCAACAAGGTTCAGTTAGATGACAATTTGACTTATGATGTGGAGCTAGTGGATATATTAGAGCGACAGGTCCGCAAATTGATATAAAAGGATATAGCTTCAGTAAAATTGCAGTAGAGAGGTCGGCTGTAGAGGAGGCCACCTAGGAGATCGAGAGAAAGATGCATAGCATATAGCCACACCTGTTTGAGGCTTCAGGTACGTTTCTTGACTCGTTTAAGGATGAAAGTTTGTTTAAGAGAGAGATGATGTAATGACCCGATCGGTCGTTTCATGAGTGACGGTCCCGTTTTCCATGTTCCTTCTTAAGTATGTGCTGTTCAGCTATATTCCATCATATTGTATTGGTTGTGCTATGTTTGGAACGGTCATGGAGTGAAATGAGTCACCTAGTCCCTTATTTAGAAGCTTAAGTTTGAACGGTCCACCAGATGTCGACTTATGTGTAGAAGTTCTCGGATATGAATTCTGAAGATTCAGATAGCTTCATTAGGTGATTTTGTACTTATGAGAATGTTCGGAAGGGAATTTGGAGGTCCGTGGTAGATTTAGGCTTGAATTGACGATATTGAAAATTTGGCATTTTGCGATCGATAGTGGAAATCTTGATATTTGGGTCGAAATGAAATTCTAGAAATTGGAGTAGCTCCGTTATATCATTTTTGATGTGTGTGCAAAATTTCAGGTCATTCATATGAGCTTTGATTGGTTTTTACATTTTTTTCGAGTTCGAAAATTTTGAGATCCTTAGGCTTGAATCCGAGGATGAATTGGTGTTTCGATTTTTTTTTGAGTGTTCCAAGGATTGGTATGAGTTCGAATGATGATATATGACTTGTTGGCATGCTTGGTTGAGGTCCCGAGGCTTCAGGATGGACTTGGGTGGTTGACGGAAGGATTGGAACTAAGTTAATGCAGTAAATTTTGCTGCTTCTGTCATGTCCACACCTGCGGATAGGGGGCCGCAGGTGCGTGAGCAAGGACGCAGGTGCGAAGATTGGGAACTCGGGCAAGGCTGCAGGTGCGTACTAAGGACCGCATCTGAGGATCACAGATGCAGGTATGGATTGCAGAAGCGGAATTCTCAGGGCTTAAGTGAAAATCGCACCTACAATGGTTTTTCTGCAAGTGCAGCGTCGCAGAAGCGACTTCGAGACCACAGGTTCGGAAATCACTGGGCAGAAACAATACAAGCATCACTTCGTGAATTTCAGTCTTTTATCCACCATTTTTGGTAGAGCTGGAACTTGGGGATTTTGATTTCAAGGGAGAATTTAAGTGTTTTCAGTAAGGTAAGCTACTTGGACCTTGTATCTTATGTTTGTGGCAATTATTTTGTTTTTTATTCATGATTTTAATGGAAATATTAGGGAAGAATTTGGGAGATTAGAGCTTGAAATTGGAGGATTTAAATTGGGGATTTGAGAGGCCATTTGAGGTCCGATTTTAATAATCTTGTTATGTATAGAACCGTGGGAGGATAAGGATTTTAGTGATATGATTATTATTTAATTTTAAGACGTGGGTTCGGGAGTCGGGTTTGACCAAATTCGTAATTTATGAGTTAATTTGATAATTTTCGCTTGGGCTTTGTCCCTTGGCATGTACTGATGTTATGATTTTGATTTTTGATAGATTCGGGACGATTTGAGGCCGAGTTGAGAGGCAAGGGTATTGTGGAGTAGGTTCTTGTCCGGTTCGAGATAAATAACGATTGTAAATCTAGAACCGAGGGTATGAAACCCCAAAATTTTATACTATTTTGGTAAATGAGATGACACACATGCTAGGTGACGGGCGTGCACCCGTAGGGATTGGGACTTGGTCCGTCCTGTGGCAACTGTAGAGTTGCATATTTTGAGAAACTCTATATGATATCTTTGTATTTTAGAAATGATTCTGTTAACTTGGGCTGAATGCCATGTTTGGGGCCTTGTGCCGTACTGCTGGACCCTCAGGGGCATTTTACTGTTATTTTCACATTGTTTTTGTTAGAAAGCATTATACTCAGCGGTTTATAACTGTTTATCTTAAATCTTCGTTCCTCACTCTATTTTATCATTTATGAAAGTGTTTTGGGCTGAGTTCCCTGAGTTTGCATTTAGATGCCCCAGTGACTTGTAAGGTTGATGAGTGAGTGAGGCCGAGGGCCGGATTGTGAGGACATTTATGGATTGGCTGCACGCCGCATATTATATATATATATATATATATATATATCGGGCTGCACGCCGCAGAGATATAGCGCTTGGGCTGTAGGAGCCCCTCGGGAGTCTGCGTATCCCCAGTGAGCGCAGTCGACTATATACGTATGGATCGGGCTGCACACGAAAATGGTAATTATTAATAGATATATATTGAGCGGAAGTGTTGAGTATGAGAGCCGATTGATGAAAGTTGAGTCACGAGTGATTGCGTGGCTTGCCCGATGGGTTATATATATGAGTGATACTTTTCCCGAGGGGTTTGTTTTATGAAATTACAGTTTTCACTCTTCTTTTATACTGAGCCTCTATTGAAAAATGTTGAACAAATGTTTTAAATAACTTTCATTGAATTGGAGTTTTACGAGATGTTCGGAAATTGAATTGCGGATTTGACCTTGTTTATTTCCATTGAGATTTTATGTTAGACTTGTACATGTTTTAAATGCTTGTCACTGCACTCAACCTTTATTTATAATTATTACTTACTGAGTTGGCGTACTCACGTTACTCTCTGCAACACCTTGTGTGCAGTTCCAGGCGCTAGGGCATCCGAGTGAGAACTGGTCATTGCCTTTAGAGTATTTTCCGGAGACAACAAGATAGCTGCACAACGTCCGCAGCCCTGCCCTTCTCCTTCCTATCCTTAGTATTATATATTTCAGTCTCATATTGCATTGAGTAGACAGTATCGAACTGTATTTTAATGGCTCATAACTAGTGACATCAGGATCAGGCAGTGTTTGATGTATTGCGTATTTGTTTTCCGCTTATCTTGATATATTAAAATGAAAGATTTAAAAGCTTGAAAAACAGGTTAGAAGTGCTAGAGAAGATTCTCAATGCTTAACATTGAACAAATGCGACTCCTTAACTTTTTATAAAGGAAAGAAAATGACACGAAAGAGAAGAATTTCTGGACCCAGCTTCGACGATGATAGATTCCATGGGGCTTAGAGCGGACTTGGATTTCAAGTGCCCCAATGAAGATGTGCTTAAATGTGACTAGAATGCATTTTAGAAAGAAAAGGAAGTACACTCAAGCAGTGTTTGCATTAGGCAAAAAATTGCAAGATATTTATCGTGCATATAATTTTTTTTCGCCAACCATTGAGCACTTTACATAGATATAGGTATAGAGTACTTTACCTTTTAACTCAAAGAAGAAGAAGCGACAGCAGCAACATTAGGTCTTAAATATGCCTACACTAGCTAAACTTTAAATTGTTTACAAAAATGGATATATTTTAAATAGTGCCGTCATTTGCGGCTACCTGGTGCCATTCCAACTGGTTTCACTAGCAATGGGCCTAACGTTCACACAAACAGACTGAAAAGAAATGAAACTTTGTAAAAATTATAGGAAATTTTACCACCTATAAAGTTGGTTAGTACCCTATTTATATTCTATAAATACCCTTTTAAAATATTACATTCTATAAATATCCTTTAAAGTTTATAGCAAAAAATTTAAATTTAGTTCCATCCTTAAATTAAGACTTAATATATGCTACAAAATATTTTTCTTTTTTTTTCTCTCACCTAATTAGCGTATAGGTCCTCTCATCAGCTTTTCTCTCTCTTCTTCAATACACTTTTCCTTCTTCTCCCACAAATACATGTTCCATACACTTTCAAAAACCCTCCTCCGCTTCTCCGCCATTATCACAAAGCACGTCGTTCTTCTTCCCAACTAGTTTCAACTTCAACTTCCACTGTTCTTCGTCGTATTTTTTGACCGAGAAGTGTGTTCTCAGTTCACGTCCAAGCGTATTTAGAGATTCAAATTTGTATTTTGGAAATCTTCTTCCCGTAGGTGATTCAACAAATTCGAAATCGCTTTTTCATTAGTTTGTTTCTCTAAGTCATTTTAGCGAATTTACACAATTTTTCTGATATATCTTCCATTTGTATTGTTCATCACCAGGATTCTTTGAGCTTGCTTGAACAATGTCGGTTTCCACCCCAATCCACATACTACTCAGAGGTATACCCACCAAAATTCTCAATTATGATGGGCCCTCTTTCTCGCTGCAACTGACTCAAGCGAAGAAAGATTTTGCAGGTGTATCGGCATCCAAAGTTGATGAAAGAAGAAGTAAAAACAAATTGACAAGTTGAAAGAAGTTCAAGTTGATGAAGCTTCAAAAGAAACCAATATTCAAGTTGGCGCAAAGAGAAAAAAACCTGCAAAAGATTCAAGAAATCAGAAGGTAACTGGTATTTCTTACATGTATTCAGTTGTATACAATAGTATCTTTTTGTATTTCTTACATGTATTCATGTGTATTTGGTTGTTTCTAACAGTACGATTTAATGTAATTTAGCTGTATTCATATGTTTGTTGGTGTATTTAGCATTTGTTAATATATATTGCGCTAATTCAATTGTGCAGCTTGAATTCAAATGTATTCATATGAATTCATATGTATTCAGCAGTATTCATCCAAAATGTTTTGTATTATATATGTATGTTACAAAGTATCTTATCATATGGTAGCATATATGTTTGTAGTTGTCTGACATGCATTTATCCTTGTAACTGTATCTTGTCTTATATGTATTCTAACAAAACTTAAGATGTGTTTTTGCAATGTATTCATAGGTATTAACATGTATCTTTCAATGTTCATTGCAGGGAATTGATTTGTTTGTGAAACAACAGCCCAAATTAGCTCACCATTTCAGTAGTTACACCAACACTGTTATAGTCTCACACCTAAGACAAAAGCTTACTCCCGATCAGTACCAAAAATTCGGAAATACATGCTTTGGCTCATTTCTTCAAATGAAGCGATTTGATGTTCAACAACAACTCTTTAGATGCTTCATGGCTCGTCAGATAAATGGCACTCCAAACAATGTTTTTGCAGTATGCGTTAATGGTACTATATTATATTTCACATTAAGGGAGTTTGCTCTTGTTACTGGCCTCAAATGTGTCGGTAAAGATAAAGATTTTGAGTTTGATGAAACTCCTCCAAACAGGCTTATTGTGACTTATTTTGGAAGTGCCAAAATTATAAAGAAGAAACACTTGAGATAATGCTTCAATGACAAGGCATGGGGCCTCGACAATGATGAGGATGATTTGAAGATATCTTTGTTGTATTTCATCCACACCTTTATATTTTCATCTGAGAAGAATAGTGAAACTATACCGAGGCTAGATTTTGACTTAGTAAAGAGTGTGCGCTATTCTGAATATTATTGGGGTATTAAAGCATTTGAGCTATTGATAAACTCGATTAGCAAGATGATGGATGTTGTGAAAAAGTATTACAGGATAGCTGGGATGCCCCTAGCTATGCAGGTGTGGTTTTATGAGTGCTGTTCTTCTGTTGATTTCAAAATTGCATTCCAAGTCGATGATGTGGTACCCAAATACTCAATTGGAGAACCACCGGAAGTCAGCCAACATTTTTGTACTTGATGAACGGCATGTTCAAAGACACTGGAAACACGGTAATATACAAATATTATCATTAATCTTAACACAATTAAACACAAATACATCTATAATTTGTATACATTTTCATTTAGTTAGAGTGGAAGCCTACTGTAATATACACTGAATGCAAAAATTTATATACATGAATACTTGCATACATATTAATACATTTTAATACATCGAAATACAACATAGTTAGATACACCTGAATACAACATTATACAATGATATTTTAATATGTAATCTGTAAGTCATATCTTATTTTTTGTTCTGAGCTTGTGTTCAAGGACATCACTCCTCTAGATGTAGACCTTGTTGTTCTTCAGATTCCTCAAGTGTGCCCCGATATTGAGAAAGCTCCCACTCCTGCGCATTCAGATAAATCGGAACAGGATATGGATGACTTTTTCCTACACTCAGTCTTCAATAAAAGAAAAAGCATGTTGAAAGTGTTGGTCCATCTTCATCACCGCCACATAAGAAGTTCAAGGAACAACCCAAAGTTCCTCCAGTTTGTGTTTCTGACATTGGACATAAACTTGTCAGTGCCCCAAAGGCCAAAATGAGGAAGTGTCTTCTTTGAGGCAAGAGCTAAATTCATTCAAAGAATACGTGAGTATTTACCCACCGATTATCTTCAATAAAGTTTGATAGCTATGTGTTTTAGTATTTTTATAACTATTTTGTCTTTTTAAGGTTGTTGGAGAGTTCAAGTCTCTAAGGACATTCATCAATGAAAATTTCAAGATGCTTTTAGACTAGTTTCAACAAACTGAACCCACAATGAGAAATGATGTTGGCATTGACCCAGATGTCGGAGATAATCATGAGGTATACCCAAGTTAAGATATTGAACATATGTATTTATCTATATTGATATATGTTTTAATCTAGTCATTCTATTATGACGTATTTAAATGTATTTGGGAGTATTCTCCTATATTCTGCATTAATCTGTAGTTTTATTTCAACTGCATTTATATCTAATCTGATTGTTACATGTATTCTTTCGTATTCATATGTTTCTTCTTATATTTTTGTACCTCTTTGTATAGTGTATTCATAGTGTGTGCTGCTTCTTCTACAGTAGCTTTATTATGCTTTATTGACATGTAATTTGGGTGTATTCTTCTGCATTTAAAATTATGATGCGGTTTCAATTCAACTCCATTCATACATACTCTGAGTGTTACATGTATTATGCTGTATGCATTTATTTCTTCTTGTATTTTTGTATCTCTTTGTAATGTATACTAGCAACTTATATGTATTAGTTATTTTTTCTTACATTAAGTTACCATCCTAACAATGATACATACAACTAATAGAAAACTACTCCAGAGGCACCGTCCATCAAACCATCCACCAGAAATCAAGAGGAGGTACCTAATGAATTCTATGTTTCTCAATTTGAACTGGACAACAAATTTCTACCCAGTCAAATTCCAGAAACTAGAATAGTTGTTCACGCAAGTGCAAAAAAGGTTGAAGCCACACCAGTGCAAGCTCAACGAAATAGGCGACCAAGTAGATGGAACTCTTTGCCTTATCAGTCTAGCTCTGTCTCAGTAGGTAAGTGATTTTATAAACGTAATATTAAGAATTTATCGTGATTGAATCATTTATAGTACTCAATAAACACAAATAAAATTTACAACATGTTCCTACGTAAAGCTGACACCCATATTTGAGAAAAGACATCCCTTTGAGGAAGATCCAATAACGGGGCCACATCCTATGTTACTCATTCAAGAATATGACAAGTGGGTCTGTGAAGGTCTTTTAGCAAGACATGATCAGAAGTGAGTTCTCCCTTTTCATTGTATTATGTTTTCATTTTTAAGGTATGTTTATAATGAGTTTTATATCATATTTGTAGAGGTAATCTCGACCATTACAAGAAAAAAAGTATATACTCCACATTCCATTGGATTTTGGAATTGATCAAGTTGATTCCAAAAACTGGTTTTACCTTCTATCCATTGACGGGAAGTTATGGGATGACAATGTGAGTCTTTCTCAAAAACTAGTTTTACCTTGTGAACAGCTATATTTTCCTCTTATTTCCAATGTACTGAGCTATAGCTCAACTGAATTGAACTCTCTAATTAATCTATAATAAAATGAATTGAAACTGTCGTATTCAAATGTATTGAATATGACAGAATTCCATGTATTCATCCAATGGAAGTTAACTGTTTCAAAAAAGTTGTCCAGATCTGTATACAATTGAATTACAGTGTATTCGATCAAAGTCAGTTGAATTAAACCGTACGAAAAAAGCTATTTTCAACTCTATTCAACATGTTATTATTCACCTATATTAAGAAATTGAATTAGTTGTCTTTCTTCAATGTCACTTGAATTCAACTGTATCCCATAAGCTGTATACAGTTGTATTAACCTGTATTACAGTGTATATATATATATATATATATATATATATATATATATATATATATATATATATATATATATATATATATATATATATATATATATATTTTCTAGCATCTATATTGAGGTATTCCTATATATTATTTCTTAGTTCAAGCAAATAAACTCACACTATCTACTAACCTCTTTTGTTTATAGCATATGGATGTCATATTCTACTATTTGTGAAAGATGGGAAAGTACAATCAGCATAGGGAATTCACGTTTACTACTGTTGACTGTACTTTCAAGACAAGAATAGCTAAGATATATGCCATGTATGAAGATACAGATAGTGATGCTAATGTAGCCAAACAAGAAGACGTTGTATGCGAGTATATTAGGGGCTACAGATTGCATGCTAATGTACCCTAGCATACCGTGGATAATGTCTTGATACCAGTGAACTTGAAGGAAAAACTTCATTGGGAGTTGGTTAATGTGACTTTCAAAGATAGATGTATCAAAGTGTACGACTCGTACACATCTTCCGGTCATAATGCTTACCTAGTTTCTGAGATTGTAAAGCTAGCTAAGCTACTACCTATGTATCTGTCCATTATTGGCTTTTACATAGATAGTCAAGGCATTGGCTGGTCTGCTTATACCGCATACACAAACAAGGATCAGAACGAACCTTTTGAGGGTATCTTCGTTCAAAATATGCCTCAACAGAAAGCGGGCAGCATGTAAGTATGAAATCATCATTCTTATTTGTTTTGTACAAATCTAATTGAATTAATTTTCAATCTATTATTTTTAGGGATTGTGGAGTGCACGTTGCAGCCTTCGCGGAGTTTCTGAGCACTATTGGAGAGATTACACAAAAAACACCATTTGATGCCACTCTTCTCCGGCAAAGATATGGTTCTCTGTAATGGGACTATGCCATGCGCAAGATAGATGCCGATGCAATAAGCGAGAGTGAAGCACCTTCAAAGATTGAAAAGCAAATCTCTGCATCGGAGGCAAAGATCCAGATAGTTTTAGAATAGTTTTTTTTGTATAGTTTGAACAAGATAGTGATTGCAGTGGTTTTGGTCGTAGATGCTATTAACTTACAGTTTCTGAAACTTTAAGTATGTTGAATGATTTTTGTTAACACCAATTTTTGAATTGTATTCAGTTGTGTAAGTTCAGCTTTATCTTTCAGTAACTGTATGCAACTGTATTCAAGTGTTTTTAGTTGATTGTATTACTCTATATTATTCAGGTCATTTCAATACAGGTCATACCATACAGTATGCAAATGTATTCAAGTGTATTAATCTATATCAATACTGTATTCAAGTGTATTAATCTATTTCAGTAACTGTATGCAACTGTATTCAAGTGTATTAATCTATATCAATACATGTCATTCCATACAGATATATTCAGCTATATCCATTCAATTGTATTAACTTGTATTTTGTTGTATTATTCATATGTATTCAGCTATATCTTTCTTTGATTTCATATGGATTCAGTTATAATCAATATAATTGACCTATATTGATAACCTATTGTCAACATTATTGAACATGTTGTATTCAAATGTATTGAACAATTGGATTAACTATGTTCATCCAATGTCAGTTAAAATGAAAGTTTTGAAGCAACTCTCCATATATGTATGCAAATGTATTACAGTGTATTCATCTAAAGGCAACTGAATTCAACAAGATTATTAACCTATATTCAACTGTATTAACATGTTGTATCACATGTATTAAGAAATTGATATAGTTGTATTCAACTATACTAAGATACTCTCACTTCATATATATTTATATATATAAAAATTATTCAACTAAATAAAATTCGGCAATACATGGAGGATTCAGAATACAACGTTGAATCACCAATACATGTCATAATAAGTGTTGTCAAATTGTCGAATCACCAATACATGTCAGAATACAACGATTAATTCGTGGAGCATTCCTACAAGTTCGCTTGTTATGTCCTCCCTGTCCACATATGCTACATGAATGTTGATTTTTCGGTAACAACAATTCACTTAAAGTTTTGTCGCGCTTCTTCTTTGGCCTTCCAGGAGGTCTTTTCCATTTGGGTGGTAGTACAACCTCCTCTGCAACATGCTCTGGTATATTCCAGTCATTTTTTTCAGGTAGCGGGTACACTGGCACATCAGATGTCATTACAATTGTACTTGGCTTGTTATAGCTAGAGCAATATTCTTTGGGCATTAAAAACTTGCTCTTCAATATAGCCAAGGCATGTGGGCATGACAATTCATCAATTTGGAACCTCCCACAAACACATTTTCTCTCGAGCAGGCAGACTGTGTAATTCCTCCCACCATCGTTAACAGTATGTATGTATTCAGTTGATGGTACAATCTACATTTAAAAACATAAATATTAATTTTGAACACATTTACATGAATTAACAAATATATATGACTGAGTTAAATGGTTACTATAACTTAAAAATTGCAACTTCATCCAATTTCAGTTATATTCAGCTGTTTCTAACAACTGTATGCAACTGTATTCAATTGTATTACTGTTTTTTTTCTATAGTCTGCAATTGTATGCATTTGTATTCAACCTTTGTTGAGAAAATGTTTTTAGTTATACACAATCAATTTAAACAGTATCAATCACCTAAATTCCATTGTAATCATTATCGCGTGCACATAGTCTTAATAATCACATGTATTTAACTGTATTCATCTATATTATTTACTAGTTCAAGTAAATATTCATAAAAATTAACTTACAGTCATACGTGTACACATGGTCTCATTCACCTCCAGCATTTCCTGGTAGTTTTTTCCAAGCGTCTTGTATGTCTGAGCAGCTTCTTTACGGTTACTACAATTCCAACGACCAAACATCTTCCTAAATTCTTCAAGGAAGTCATATATTGGCAATTCCCTTGCTGAACCTAGTGCTGCATTGATTGACTCAGTGATATTTGACGTCATTGTCCATCCCCTGTTAACATGTGCATACAACCTAGTCCACTTTTCGTAACCAGCTAACTCTAAGTATTCTTTCACCCTAATATCTACCTTCTCAACCTTCTCCATCAGACTATCAAATTCCGTTTGTGTGTATACTTTTGCCATCGAGAAGTATATCTCACTCAACTTGGCATGGCTCTTTTTGAATTTCTTGTATATGTTATTCCATAGATGCCATATGCAAGCAAAATGTGGTACATCAGGATACACCCTCGATACAGATTTAATGATACTCTCATTTCTATCAGAAACAATGCACATGTTTTCTCTTACACAGTATGCTATCTTGAATTGCTCAAAGAACCACGTC
Organism: Nicotiana benthamiana; assembly: GCA_034376525.1. Classification (NCBI taxonomy): domain Eukaryota; kingdom Viridiplantae; phylum Streptophyta; class Magnoliopsida; order Solanales; family Solanaceae; genus Nicotiana; species Nicotiana benthamiana. The sequence continues at coordinate 41,504,849 of CM067337.1, read as the reverse complement.
CAAGCAGCATTGTTCTTTGAATCAATAACACCATATGCTAGTGGCAATATATGACCTGTTAAATACAATTGAATATAATTGTTTTTAAATACATGCTTTCCAATAGCTTTAAATATTAACAAATTGTATTATCATTGATGTACTCACATGTACCATCTAACGTGCTTGCATAAATGAATGTCCCGGTGTAGTAGGATTTTAGATGACTTCCGTCCACAACAACAATTGGTCTACAATGATCAAACCCCCTTATAAAGACATACAGTGAAATATACACGTACATGAATTCATTCTTTGATGACTTTTTCATTCTGATGTGAGAACCTGGATATGTCTTATCTATTGTATATAAGTATCCTGGTAATTTTTTTATGAATCCGCCGATTCACCTCTAAGAAAATTCATTGCCTTTTCTTTAGCCCTCCACGCCAACATGTAGCTAACATCTACACATAAATCTAATTTCACATCATCAATAATGTCCCTCGAGGTGTATTTCCTCTTATGGTTTGTAAGCTTTGGCCTTATAATATCACTTATAAAGCTGCTACTAGCTTGCCGCTGCTCGTACACTTTATCCTTCAGAGGACATGTATGGTTGTCATTGAATTCTCTCACCTTGAATAATTTCGATTTGTTTATGCTTGAAGCCTTAAACCTCCAATCACAATCTTCTGAAATACATATTCATGCATAGCTGGAAAAATTGTATACATATCAGACAACTTAACGCAGATTACATAATATACTTCCTAGTAATAAAGTACCAAATTATAACTCTCTGTATATGTAATTTTGTATAAAAAGGAATTCCAATATTGTTTTATGTGATTAAATACAATAAATACACCTAAATACATTCGAATAGATCTCCAAGCACTTAACACAATAGTAGTTATAATTCCATAATATTTAAAGATGTTGTTGTAATTTTACCAACAGTAAAATACATTTTAATACATATAATTATGAGTACTAATCAAATATAAATTGTCATTCCTGTTCATCATCTTGAGTTAACACTAAAATACAATTAAATACAATAAAGTTAAACAAACATCAAACCTGACAGCATTAGACCGATCAACCCGGAATTGAAACCTTTGAGCTATAATATAATTCTCCATCAACTATTTCAATGTAGCCTTATCCTTATAAACTTGTTCAGCCATAACCTCCTTCTGATCAGTTTTTGAAATTATCAAATCATTCTTGAGTTCAAAAACTCCAATATCTTCTCCTGAATTGGCAAGTTCTATAGCCAGTGTATCATCGGAATCAGAATCGTACCTTTGAACTGCTTCGTCTATCTGCACAATGTCGCCTTGATTTAAACCATCGCTGGAGATAAGCTCCTTTTCCATAGTTATTATGCACAAAGAATACATCCCAAATTCTTTGTTGTTTTTCTTCAGTTCTACATACACTCTGTAACACATATCATTGTGTATTTCCATTAGCGTGCGATTTCCTTCAACATTGCATTGAATTTTAATGGTATTTGTGCTCAAATATGTACCTAGTTGATTGGAAATTGAAGCAACTAGATCATTAAAGGAGGCATACTCCTTAATCAGGATTCCCTCAATGAAAAAATCGATATAATTCCCCTCATCGTTCCACTTTCCAGAATGACGCAACAAAACTGTTAAGCTTTCCATCTGTATAGAAGATTTATACCGTCTTTTGTATTGAAATGTTGTATTGTATCAATCGATAAGAAGGAGAAGAAAATCGCACAAAAAGGAGACACCTCTTGCTCTGTTTTTTTCGCTTCTTTCTGGGTTTCTTAACTTTTGAAGAATACAGATTCATGGGGTATATGTTTGTTGAGTAAAATTAGGGAAATCAAATTTGATTTGATCCCCTTCCATTATTAAAAGCTTTATCGTTCCATATCTTGCGCATATACGTTATGTATTTACCGTAAATAGCGCTTGAATATATATAAATACATATCGAAAATTAGCTGTCATTCCTGATTGGACGCCGATCATTGTGATGTATTATTAAATACAAAACCTTTACTATATTAAATAAATTAAAAAGGTATCTATAGGACGTAATATAGCGAAGGGTTTCTATTAATGACTAATTAGGATAAAAAGATGGTGCTTTGTGAAAAATTCTCAAAATTATATGGGGCACCACCCATTTAATTTATACCCACTTTTTAAATTAATTTAAATTTGTACTCACTTTTTAAATAACTTCAAGCCTTTTTCTTCTCCTCCTCCTCCTCCTCCTCCTACTATATTTTCTTCTTCTGCTTCTCCTTCTTCGGGTAACAATGATTTTATATGGTGGTTGTGAATATATTATGATGTTTTACCTTGATGAGTTGTTATGATGCTTTATTTTTTACTATTGCTTAGGGTTTCTTCTTCTTATTTTTCTTAATTGCAAAATGGGTTCATTAGATTTATTGTTGTATTGACAAATTGAAATTGGGGTTTGTTCCTAATGATATTTGGAGGTTATATTTCAAATTGAGCTCATTTGAAGTAGATTTAGATATTTAATCGTATATTGGATTGTTATAATTCGAAGAACAAATTTTTGTTTCTAGGCAATTTTCACTCCAGACTTATTAGCCTTAAGTGAATGAAAACGTTTGTTGCACTTCAGACCTTTTGTCCTTAAGTGCATCTGAAGTGCAATTTTTTACTTTAGACTTGCCTTAAGTGTAGCAAAACGTTTGTTGCATTTCCACCCTTTTTGTCTTAAGTGCACCTGAACTGCCAAGTGCAATTGTACTTCAAACTTATTAGCCTTAAGTGTAGCAAAATATTTGTTGTACTTCAAACCTTTTGGCCTTAAGTACATATGAAGTGCAATTTTCTACTTCAGACTTATTGGTCTTGAGTGCATGAAACCATTGGTCACATTTCAAACCTATTTGACCTTTAGTGTATCTGAAGTGCAATTTTTTCACTTCAGATATTTTTTAAACTTCAGACTCCATAATTCTGAAGTTGATCGTAAAATGGATACGTTCGCAAACTTTTTTACAAAGTAAGTATATGTTCAATTATTACCCAAAAAACGTGCATAGATGCAAAAGTTCCAGAAACTTTTGGTTTTAGTCTCGGGATGTAGGCTCTAGAAGTGACCCAATAAGGCAATAACGTCTTAGGCCCACAAGCAAACTACAACAAACAAAACATAATAAATCCAAAGTCCCTCGTCAAAGAAAAGAAAAAGAAGAATTGACACATATATCCGTTCGTTTAATTACTTAAATTAAAAATAACTGATAAATATGTAATATATAAATTCGTACATAATATGTATATAGTTAATATATAATCAATATACACCAACTAAAAGAAATAAACATTGATTCTCGTCGGTTATTTGCTTGAAAATCCCAAAGAAAAAAACAAAACAAAAAGCTCCCAAGTCCCGAGTAGGGTTGATTTAAAGATTCTAATAAGTATTTTCCTCATGTGCAATCTTCAATTAAAAAAAAATATAAAATAAAATATGATTCTTTAAGAGCCTATTTGGCCAAGCTTCTAGGAAGCCGGAAATATTTTATTCTATCAAAAAATTACTTTTTAAAAAATTTAAGATATTTGGAAAAAGCAAAAAAAGTACTTTTGAGCAGAAGTAGAAGCAGTTTTTCTGCTTTGAGAGAATGTATAAATTATAGCTTCTTCCAAGAAGCAAGAAGCACAAAATTGATTCATTCTGGACAAAAATATCCTCACAATAAATTTATATTCTCTAAATTATCCCTTATTAATTTAAAATTTTTTCATTTTCTTTTTGTTTTTACCATATTGTTCTTCTCTTTTTTATTTTCGTCATATTTGTATTCCCTTTCTCCTATTCCTATTGGAATATTCTCTCTACTATAATAGATTTCTTCTTTTATGTAGTTATTGATCAGAGTATCAATTTATATTAAATGATAGATTTTAAATTATTGAATTATCATGGACATAATAAGTCATATCAAACACCCCCAATATTATTGCTTTTAAGTTTTAACTATTACTATATTTTATATTGATTACAAAATTAATTTATATTTGAATGGAATTCTTATATAACAAATACTCCTATTTGAATTTGTTTGTCTCTTTTAGAAAATAATAATTGTAAAGTGAACCTAAATTATTCTTTTCGTAATTTGGTACTTAAAATTTATTTTTGAAAAAATTGGTCAAACACAATTTACTTGCAAAGAAAAATTACACCTAAATAAATTGGTCAAATATAACATGTTACTTTGCAAATATACTTCTAGAAATAAGCAGTTTTTGGCAGCTTGGCCAACGGCTCTAATAAAAGAGAAAAAGGTGATAATATGAGCATATTGGTGGAAAATAGGCGAGTTGTATCAGATTTGAGCAGGATAAAATGGATTAAGCCAAAATGGGTTGGATCTCGACCCGATCATATTTCATGCGAGTCAAAAATGGGTTGGGTGTCAAATGATTAGGTTGAATATGGATTAACCCATATTATATAAGTGTAATATTTTTTTCATGTGCAATTTATAACTTTTCATTTGCTCATATTATTTAGTGGCATAAGCTTAACTGGAATAATATATACTCTTCGTCATTAAATTTATTCAAATTGGTCTATCATTTCGTAAACTTAAGTTGCTTTTCCTCTAAATATGATAGTTTTTATTTTAGGAAAAAAATATATATAATGCACGCCAAGCAATATCACTAATAATATATAACTCTGTACATTTTTCTCCTTGTTTATATAGCCTGCAATCCAATATAAAACTAAATAAATTCCAAAAATATAATAATAATAATAATAATAATAATAATAGTAATAATAACAACAACAACAATAACTAAAAGGGAAAAAGAGCAAAAATACAAGTACTTAATGTACTCTTGAGTACCTCTTTATCGAAAGTATTGTAGTACAAGTGGGAAAAATATTTTTTTTCTTAACATGTACTCTTCAAGAACAAATGATATATTATACAAATTTACTTTTGCTTCATAAACTATTTTTGGTATTGAAGTATGCACCTAGAAAGAAGAAGTAATATTCTAAAAATACACGAAACAATAGTAAACAATACTTACAATGGTTGGAAGGAAAAGGAAAAAGAAAAAAATAATCACATAGTCAACTAATGAGAAGAAACAGATGTAAGAAGAGGAGTCGGAATACATTTATAACATTTTCAGATTAAAAAAAAAGATATCATGTACTCTCTCCGTTTATTTTTACTTGGCGTGTATACTAAAAATATATTTTTATTTTTACTTGTCACTTTACGCATATCAAGAGAAGATAATTTTTTTTCTTGTTATATCCACAATATTTACTCATTTCAAATTATTTTCTCAAATTCAATAAAATATGTATCAATTAATATGGGTATCGTGGTAAATTATTCACTTCAATTATTATTTCTTAATGAGGCGTAAAAGGTCAGAAAATGCCAAATAAAATTGAAAGGAGGAAATATTTTGAGCGAGCAAAAGTTGGAATACCCATTAGACTAACCAATATTTTATCCATGAATATCCATATTTTACGGGTTGAATATGAATTGAAGTCCAAATTTCGCTCAATTTGTTAGTATCACATGAGCAAAATTCCTTAAAATTTTCATTTAGTATCTTTTTTTTTCAAAAAGAATATTTTGTATAAATTTCAACATGTTATTAATATACATCAGCTGTTCTTTTGGATTATAGAACAGTTCTCATATTTTGTCTTCTATTTTAATGAAAAAACACTAATTGAAAGCACTAATTCCTAATGTACAAGGATTTTCCAGGGTACATTGGGGATAGTTATTCAAATACTGTAAGGTGGGTATCCATTTTGGCTTCTTTTGTCCTGTGATGTGTATTTGAAGTACAATCTGCCTTGCTCTGTTTGATGCTTCGTTCTTCGACTGTCCAAACCTTCGTACGTTCCTTTCCATCCAAACATTGTATGCAACTGCTGCGAACGCCACTCCCAGTATCATTTTTCTTGGGTTCCTATTGTTTATCCTGCTAGTAACCCATTGCACTTCTACATCCCATCTTTCTATTGTTCTGGTAACGCTCAACCAATGTAGTATTCTTTGCCATAGCTTCTGGGAGTAAGGACATTCAAAGTATAGATGGTCATATGTCTCTACAATGTCTCTTTCACAAAGTACGCATGATTGGTCAGTGTGGATACCCCATTTTACTAGCCAGTCGATTGTGGCCAGTCTTCTATGCAGTGCCATCCATAGTATGAATTTCTGTTTTGGCAGCATTCCAGATATCACTAATAGTTTTTTCCATGTAACCTTGGGGTATTGTGGAGTAGATTGTATATATGCCTTCCTAATGCTATATGTGCCATTCGTGACACACACCAATTAACATGGCATTTCAATTAGTATCGTGACATACAGACCAATTAACATGATATTTCATTTAGTATCGTGACAATGCTTTTATAAGCAAAGCAAAATTTAACGAACTTAACTAATGCAGACATAATATATAAAGTAACCTACGAAAAGGTCATGCGATGTAAGTATTCCGAAGAATGCATGACTCTATAACAGAAATGTCCATATTTTAAGTTTTACCCTACTTAATCAACATAGTACATATTTTGAAAGCATTAATAAATTAAAATTTTGTGTTCTTACAACTATTGTTTCTAAAAGCTATGGAGTTAAATCGGTATTCTCACAATCATTGCTTTCACTCTCTCTTCTTCTCACATCTTCTATATATACTTCATGTGGCCGTGTATTTTCTGCTTTTCCTCTTGTGTCACCTGGTTGCAATGTAAGAAAAGTGAAGAGTAGAAGTCCACCATTGAATACCATTCAAAGCTTTGTTTTCGAAAATGTTTTTTTTTTAAATTTGAATTTGTTAGTTGTTTGGATTAGGCATTGTTCCACTAGATTGAAAATATCAAAAGGAATTTAAAAATTAAATTTGAAGCGATTTGGAGTAGATTTGATCAAAATTTGAGTTAAATTTCAGAAAAGACGCAAGTAAGAAGACGAAGTCAGTTTTTTGTATAATTATGTATAAACTTGTATAGTAGTGTATATGAGTGTAAAAACACACCTTATACACTTTTATACACCTTTATACAGTTGTATGTAGACGAACTTCTTCCACGATTTTCAGTTACAATTCTTGTTCAAAACCAATCTAAGTATCCATTAAATGACTTCAAATTTTATATACAAGCTTTTTATACTATTTCTAACCAGTCTAAATAATACCCACTCCAAATTTCTAACAAAATTAAATTTAAAACTTAAACACACATATTTAAGCTTGTTAAAAATCTAATTTTTATCACCCAAATAAATTTGATTTGTTGAACTAATATTCGAGTCACAGTTACTGATTCAAAAATTAACTTAAAAGCTTGAGGAATCTTTTTTAAAAATTAAATAGTGTGGATACCCTTTTTCCAAAAATATATTAAAATTGCATATATACCTTCAAAATCATGCATTAATAGCAATTGATATGTTTTCACAATTTTTCTATTTCTTTATTAATTTATTCAACATTTTGTTTTCAATAAATAATCATAAAATGTCATTATAAATGATTTCAGAAGTATTTTTTTGATTTAACTTATTATTTAAGGTCTTATTTGGATCAAATTATTTTATAATTAGCCAAATTGGTATCTTTTGGCTATAATTGCAATAACTTTGCAATTATATCCCACTCATATGATTTTATACTATTATTGATAGAAAATTAATCATTTACATTTTAAAATACTATTATCATTTTTAACTATTTCCATGCATAAAATTCATTTTTTACAATTATCAGCTATTTTTATAAATTCTTTTATTTAATTTAATTGAGTATTTATCCAATAGCCAATTCCATTTTCAATTCTAGCCTAATTGAATCAGATCCCAACCCAATTAAATTAGCCCAAACCCCAATCCCAGTCCATCAATTATCCAAACCAAATCCCTATGTCTACCCGACGCAGACCTGATTTAATCTTGGCCGTCAATCAATTTAGATCAACGACCTAGATTCACCCTTTCCATAATTAACCTAAAGACTACCCCCCAAACCCTTATTCCCATCCTTTCATTTGCTCTTACCACTATCCACAGCCCCATGGCTCTCTTCCTATGTTGTTTGTTGCTTCCTTGAGGCCTCAAGGAAAATAGAAGGTGGTTCACTCACCTCCCATGGTTTCTATGCTATTCTCAGGACACCTTGGCCCATCCGAGTAAGATCTTTCTATTTTACGGCAAGATCTATGGCTTCTAAGACCGAGTTTCTCCATCTCTGGGTTCTCTCTGAAACTCAGATTTTGACTCTTGATTTCTAAGATTTGTAACAAGATCTGAGTCTATTAAAGTTATCTTTACTATTTTCTTCAGGATTTCTCCGATTTCTTCTAAAACGACTCTCCGTCTTCAAGCTAGGGTTTCTTGACCCCGTTTCAAAAAAGACTTTTTCTTCTGATTTTAGCATTTTTCTATGATTTTCACCATGTTGAAACGGTTTATTTATGTTTTTCTTTTATCCGATTCATTATGTTGAAAACCATAATTTCTTAGTTCTAATCTTGAGTTTCTGAGTTTTGTTTTGATAACGTGTTCAACTAATCTATATGTTTCTGTGATTTTCACCCTACGTTTGCTTGTTAGGGTTCCTGAATATGGTTATTCCTGCCTTTTATCTGATTTTACCCTATTTTATTTACCAATGCTTATGATTCTTCACTTTTCTTACATGTATCATGTTTACTTTATTAATTTAGACTATGCTCTACATGAATCCCTAATTCTTATATGATTTTTTCCCTACTCAGCTTCGTAGAGTTGTAATTTTGCTTAATATGTAAAGTTGTGCTAAATTAGTGCTATTTTGTACTTTTGAATGCTTGAGTCTTTGTGTTAACTCTTTATGTTAACTATATACTACCCCTTAGACTTAGCATGTTTATGAAATGTTAAACCATTTAGTGTACATGCTCTATGCAAAGTAGTTGGCTATCCTTAAGTAACCTGATTTTACATTAATTACGAAGTTCCTTAACCCTTTAGCATGTTGCTGATTCTGTACTTAAGTGCTCCTGCAACCATATGTTTACCTATGTAACCTATGTGTCCCCAAATCTCTTGACTCCCTGTTTATGACAGTTGAACCTGCTTTGGTTCTATGACCTCTGGTTGTGCATGAACATGTTTTAGGGATGCTGTGTTTGGGCTGTTGTTTACTACTCCACTCTCTTTTTAAACTGTCTCTGTTATCTTTTGCAAAACTTTTTCAAACAAGTCCCCTTTTAAAACTGTTTCTTGCTTAAATCTTTTCATGCACTCTTACATCTACTCTTAAACATCTAAGTTCTGCCCCTCTAATGTGTGACTGCTTTGGGATACCTATGAGGTCCCTCTGAACTCTGATAATTAGAGCTGGCCCTTCCACGCTACACTTATTCAATTATGGCTATGAAATCTGGGTGTGAGCACTACCGGGAATCCCATGAGGTCCTTAGGGAACTCTGACACACCCATATTATATGAAAGGCTATGACGCAATCCGACATTAGAAATTATAGAAATCTGGGCCTATTGGTAGGCTCCCTATAGAGTAACTTCTTATTTTCATTATTTACTTATGTAATTCATTCAATATTGGTCTGTAAAATTTATAAACGAATATTGAGGTTTGGCTAGTGAAATAGGAGGGTAGCTATGCATGTTATAGATAACAAACGGGTAAAAACCATGCTTTAGGTATATATTTCTCGTATGTGCAATAGAGACCATGCTCTTAAGACTCATGTATACTGTTTCAGCATCTCATTTTTTGAAATTCTTATCACTCAGAAATCCTTCTTTATGACAAAAGGTCATTAAAACAAAAATTGCTACTCTTGCACACTTGACATCGTGCTCTATAATGCTGTAACCTTTGTCTGCATTTAGAAATCCTGCTTTAGGAAATTCTGCAATCTTGCCATATATTTAGAAATCCTACTTTAGGAATTCTGCATATAAACCATCATGAACTTTATACATGCATGTTAGATACCATATTTTAGGATCTCATTCTTACTTGCATTAACACTTAGTGTAAATCGCCGATTATAAAATAGGTAAAAACAGCTTCACATTTGGTTATCCCATTTAAAATAAACTGGTAACAATCCCTCCATTTTATAACACCTAGAACATCATGCTCTTAGGTAGAAATGATTTATGAACTTCAAATGGGTCTGGTAAACGCTTATGCAGGCCTTAGGAATCCAATCTCTTTTAAAACTGGAAACTACCTCTTTGTATGTACTGCTTATTGATTAACAAGCTTAAAATCAGTAGGAAAACTGATTTGGGTCCCTGCTTCTGATTTATAAAATGAACCTGCATATCTACTGTGTTCTGATACTCACCTAGACATCATATTTTAGGATATTGTTGCCCTTATCTGTGTTTGAGTTGTGCTGTCTACATGCCTTATCTATAGAGGTAAACTGAGCCTCTTATTTGCATCTTCATTTTCTTAGTTGCTAAGAGTCCTATGTGTTGTTGATTGTCGCCTTAGTATTTTCACCTTTAAACCCTAATAGTTTGTCTAGAACCACCTGTAGGTAGAGGTTTTAAAATTCCTCCAAGACCATTAAGAAGGGATGGGTAATAGCACGCAATAGAGATCGCTGAACAACACTCGCTTTAATGACCACTAAGGGGGAGGGGGGAAGGGTAGATATGGGATATGATGACTACGCACTAATGTCACATATATCCCCTCATTGAGGAGTGTTTACTGAATATTTTGTGGGGTGATCCTATATGCTAAACAACCTAGGACTCATCATTTTCCCAAAATTCCTTTTGGTTTAAAACTTTGTTTTATACAACTTGTTCAAAATCTTTATCTTATTATTTGAGTTATACAACGTGCTTTACTTGCAACCTATTTGAGCCAACTATTTATCTGTTAATGGACTAATTCGTAAATATAAGTTCGGTCAGGACCCACAATTGCGGACCAAGAGAGGTGCCTAACACCTTCCCCTCAAGGTTATTTCGAGCCCTTACCCTAATCTCTGGTAATGCAAACCAATGCAAAAGTTAATCGCTCTAGGTGCCCTAGTGCACCATAACCCGTTATGGGGATACTCTTCAAATACCCAATTCCTAAAAGGAAATGAGTCGTTAACCCTTATGAATGTCGAAACCTGGACTTCTCTCTTTCGTGGAGGGGAAAAAGAGGGCGCGACAAATAGTTATTTTGAGAACCTATTGGAGTTGGATGTTGAATCTTAGCGTATTCTCTTTGGGCTAGTTGGTTGTAACTTGAAATATGGGCTATAAAATTGAAAAGTAGTTAGCCCAATTATTCTAATGTGAAAATCTTCAAAAATTAAATGCTAATTTTGAGAATATATTGGAGTTAGATGTTGAATCTTAGTCTATTCCTTTTGGGCTAGTTGGTTGTAAATTGAAATATGGGCTATAAAATTGAAAAGTAGGGAGCCCAATTGTTCTAATGTGAAAATTTCCCTAAATATTCACCATATTAATCGCTAGTTTGTAATGATTCGGCCAGTCATTTTGTGTAATTGCGCCCCGTTACCCTTACATATATATATATATATATATATATATATATATATATATATATATATATATATATATGAGTTTCACTCCGGGAAGCTTTCAGGTTGCATCGGACCCTTTGATTCTTGACTTAGAAGTTTAAGGCAAAAATATTGACCAAACTTTGACTTTTACAAAAATTATCCTGGAACGGAGTTTTGATGCCTCTAATAGCTTCGTGTCATGATTATGGAGTTGGGAATATGCTCGGAATTAATTTAGAAAGTTTGTTGGTTGATTTGTTGTTTTGCCGCAATCTGGCAATTTCTAGTTGAAACATTTGATCATAGGTTGATTTTTAGCTATCGAGCTCAAAATTTGATTTTGGGACTTAGAATAGGTCCTTTATTCTAAATAGAACTTGTCTGAAAATTTTGGTATCAGTTGGAGTTGATTTGATAGGATACAAACGTTTAGTTGTAATTCTAGAGATTCTTGAAATTTACTTCGAAACTTATGCGTTTTAATGTTTGATTCTAGTTTTAGATGTATTTTTGTATTTTGATCGTGCGAGCGAGTTCATATGGTATTTTTATTTTTGTATGGATGTTTGATTTGGAGTCAGGGGGGCTCGGATGAGATTGGACATGTTTTAGAAGGTTTTGAACTGAAATGTAGACTCTGGCGTGTTGATGCTTCAGGTACCGCATTTGTGACTACCATATTCGCAATTGCGAGCTTAGCAAGGGGTCTCAGGTATCACAAATGTGACACCTGGCTTGCAATTGTGATACCTGGTCGCAAATTGCAAAGTGAATTAGGATTTTGTGTAGTTCGTATTTGCTACTAATTTATTGCTTTTGCGAAGGGACATGATTCACATTTGCGAACCTATTTCTTGCAATTGCAAAGTCCCTGTAGACTGGTCAGAGGTGGCATTTGCGATGAATTCTTTGCAAATACGAGGGTTCGCAATTGCAAACCCATGTCGAAATTGTAACGTCTGCAGCTGATCAAAATAGCTGGAAGTCGGGATTTCATCTCATATTCTCTCATTTTAAAACTCTAGAATTGGTAGGAGAAGATTTGGAGAAGGGATTTTCATCTACAAACTTTGGCTAAGTAATTCTAATCTATTTTCCAACTATATTCCATCAATATATCATAGATTTTAATGTCAAAATTATGTGAATCAAAGTGAAACTTTGTCAAGTTATTGATAAATAAGAATTTGAGTTAGGGGAGTCGTTTTGGACTCGGATTTTGAAACAAATCGCATATATAAACTCGTACGATCATGGAAATTGTTAGAACCTGGCATTTGACTTATTGGGAAAAGTGTAAAAATCATAGCTTTATCTATTCTAATTGATTTCTCTTGCATTGCTTGATGATATTAAGTCAATTTTAGTTAGATTCGGACCATGTGCAGGTGAATTTAGGGGAAAAGCTATTTCCAATGGTTGGATTGGCCTAGTTGATATAAATATCTTGCCTAAATTTATGTGGGGGAACTATCCTTAGGATTTGGAATTAATTGTGTCATTTATGTTATGTGAAAGCCGTGTACGCAAGGTGACGAGTGGGTACACGGGTTGTATATGGTATTTGACCGGTTTAGGCCACTTAGAATCTTTTCGTGCCTTAATTGAATTGTCATATCTTGTAATGATATTCAATCTAATCTTATTTGTGCCACTTTATCTTCATATGCCTTAAATGACTTTATTAATACTTGTTCACGTCTTACTTGATATTTGCACTTATGCTTTAGTTGAATTTTTTTCCTCTCTTATTATTACATACTATCCCTTTCTTTTTTGGTTATCATCTTGGAAGACATTGTTACATATTATCTCTTATTATTGTTACATGTTGTCTCTTTCATTGATTAATTATCATTATCTGCAGACCTCGGAGTCAACTTCCCTTATCTTTATTTCCTATTGTATTTTCATACAAACAATGATGCAGTAGACATTCTAGTATTACTCTATAGATCTTATGACTCAATTCTACCTGTTTTGGGAAGTGTGTTATTGAGATTCTATATATGGAAGGTTATATGAGTTTATTAGTTTTTTTAGTATTCCTGTTGATTATTCTTTGTAAGCTATTATCAAATGTTAGCCGTACCTAGTTGTTGAGACTATATGCCATCACGATGTCGTACTGAGGAAAATTAGGGTTGTGACATCATTAGACAAAAGTACGAATTAATCCAATCAATTAGCTTCAGAAATCCGATGATTAAACCGAAATAGTAGTGTATGGGTCAAAATCTGACTAGAATGGTCGTCCTTAGGAGGAATGATAAGGGGTCGACCAAGCTGTAATCATGCATATGGGGCGAGATAAAAAAGAGCTCATCGGCCATTATCGGGGTCTGACCGTCAGAAAGCATACATCACAGAACAAGCGTTATGCTCGAGCAGAAGATGCAAGGTACAGTCATATGAAAGTATGTCGGTCAAAGGCCATTGGATAAAAGGGAAAGGAGCTATATATACAGGAGGAAAAGCCTAGATCAAGGGGCATGATATCCACCTCAAGAGAGAAAACAAGAGGGATCTCTTCACCATTAACAATTATCTCTCTTCCCTTTTCTTGCTCCCATGATTATGGTGTATATATGTCCTAGATATAAGCTCATCTCTGTGATGACATGGACGGTCGTATTAGGAATTTATGCCCCGATCACCTATTAACTTTTTTCCCCGAGTTTATTTTTGCTATTTTGATTTTTCGGGATATTCGGTTTTGAATTTCAGAGAGTTTTGGGACACTTAGTCCCTAAATGAGAGCTTAAGTGTTGTAAAGTTAACTGTAGTCTGAACAGGGTAAAGACGACCTTGAAATGGAAATCCAATAGTTCCATTATCTCCGTTAGGTGATTTTGGGCTTAGGGGTGTGTTCAGATTGTGTTTTGGAGGTCCGTAGCTAATTTAGGCTTGAAATGTCGAAAAATGAAATTTTGAAGTTTCCGGTCCGATAGTGAAATTCTGATATGAGTTTTGAAAATTAATTCCGGAACTTGGAGTAGGTCTGTAATATTGAATGTGACGTGTGTGAAAAATTTTACGTAATTCGAACAAGGTTTGATAGACTTTTTGATCGAAAGCGTATTTTGAGAAATTTGGAGTCCTGGGGCTTAAATCCATGGTTAATTCAAGGTTTCAATGTTGTTTTAGGAGTATTAGGGACTGTTTCAAGTTTGGATAGTGATTTTTGACTTGTTGGTGCCTTTGGTTGAGGCCCTAGAGGCCTCGGGACGAATTCAGATGGTTGACGGAAAGATTTGAGAGTTAGAGTTGTAGCTTCAGCTACTGGTTCTTTCATCACCGCACCTGCGGTTTGGGTTCCGCAGGTGAGACGTTGCAGAAGCGGCTTAGTGGTTGCAGAAGCGAAATTTGGGGAGTTCTTCAGGAACCGCAGAAGCATTACCGTATCTGCGGATTGGGAGTCGCAGATGCGGGAGCTGGCCCTTTAATGAAAGTCGCAGATGCGACCTTGGCTCCACAGAAGCGGGACTGTAGATGCGGTCACAGGGCTGCAAATGCAGAAATCGCTACATATAAATTCCTACCTTCGAGAAATTTAGCCATTTTTCATCTTTTTTCAAAATGGGAAAAAGCTTTGGGAGCCTTTTCAAGAGGGATTTTCAAAAGAGTTCATTGGGGTAAGGTCTTTGGTCCCTAAACTCGTTATTGGAATGATTTTTTTTATAAATTTAAGCATGAAAAATCAAGGAAAATCAGTAGTAATGGGGGAAGGGGGGGGGGGGTTAGGGCTTGTCTAATTAGAGATCTATGAGTGATGATTTTAGGGACGAATTGAGGTTCTATTTTGGTACTTTTGATATGACTGAATCTAGAGAGTACGAGGTTTTTAGAAATATATATTTTACCCGATCCCGAGATTTGGGCCCGAGGGGTGTTTTGGTTATTTTACCTAATTTTGTGTATTAACTTAGAATTTAATTGTAGAATCAGTTACTTGAATTGTTATTCACATTATGAAATTGAATTGAATAGATTTGGTCCATTTAGAGTCGAGTACTCATGGCAAGAGCGTGGTTTCAAATTGATTATTGAGCCGGTTCGAGGTAAGTGGCTTGTCTAACTTTGTGTAGGGGACCTTTCTCTTAGGAATCAGTATATTTTATATTTGAAATTCCCTGTACATGAGGTGATGAGTGTGTAATTTAGCTAATTGTTGAAAATCTGGTTTTCTTTAAGTAATTTTAATTGTGTTCCTTTTCCTATTTTATTTTACCAGCAATTTAAACCTGTTGTTAGCTTAGAAAGAGCATGTCTAATTGACTTAACTATTCATTTGCTTAAACTGCCTTTATTGAATTATGTGCAGCATGTTAGATTAGAATTACCTATTTCCTTGATACGACACTGAGCTTAATTGGGTATTTTTGGGTTGTTGTTTTGTGTTTTCCTTTGGGACTACGGGACGACATCCCGGGAGATCCCCTGTGCGAATTTATGATTGAACTGAGGTGAGGGATATCGAGAGATCCCTACATGCATATTGAGGATACCAAGAGATCCTCGGGATACCAAGGGTTCCCTAACACATATTGAGAATACCGAGATATCCTTGGGATATCACGATATCCCTAGCATATATCGAGGATACCGAGAGATCCTCGGGATACTGACAGATCCCCAGTTACTTCCTTGTGATTGTTTGTCTCTGTTTTCAGTCATTGAATTCCGTGTTTTCTTGTATTAAATTCTTATCATTATTTTTCAACTGTACTGCTTATCTTATACTGTCATGTCTTATATTCTTTATTTTATCGTAGTAGAGCCCTGACCTTCCTCGTCACTACCCAACCGAGGTTAGGCTTGACACTTACTGAGTACCGCTATGGTGTACTCATGCCCCTTCTTTGCATATTTTTCATGTGTATATCCAGGTACTACTACCCAAGCCTACCATCCTTGAGGGAGGTGGTTGCTCAAGAGACTTCGAGGTACATCTGCTGCGTCCGCAAACCGAGAAGTCTCTTTCGATTCTATCTATTAAATACTGCCCTTCCGTAGAGGAGGAGCAGATGAAGCTTGAGAGGTTAAAGAGGTACAATCCTCCTGTATTCAGTGTTCTAGCATCAGAGGATGCTATGGGATTTCTAGATGAGTGTTACCGTATTCTCTGCACCATGGGTATATCAGGATCTAGTGGGGTTTCCGTTACTACCTTCAAGCTTCGAGGTGCCGCCTATGAGTTGTGACGCACCTATGAGTTAGATAGTCCATATGAGGCTGCTTCACTGACTTGGACTCAATTTTTAGATCTGCTCCTCAGGGAGTATATTCCTCAGGGCCTCAGGGATGCATGGCGCGCAGAGTTTGAGCATTTGCGCCATGGTGCTATGACTGTCTCAGAGTACGTTGTCCGTTACACTAGCTTGGCTAGACATGCCCTAACCTTGATTTCTACTATTCGCGAGAGGGTTCTCCAGTTTATTGAGGGCCTTATTCCCAGCATTAGGTCTAGCAAGGCTTGTGAGTTGAAGATGGATATATCTTATCAGCAGGTGGTGAGCATTGCTAGGAGGATTGAGGGTATGCATGCTAGGGAGAGAGAGGAGAGGGAGGCCAAGAGGTCTCGAGAGTTGGGCCATTTCTCTAGTGCATGCGCCCAGCTGCAGGTTGTCATGGAAGGGGTTATATGAGTCACCCTATTCATTCAGCTCTTCCAGCAGCCAGTGGTATTCCAACAGCCTTATTATGCACCTCCAATTTCTAGTGCGCCTTCTGTGCGGGGTGATTTTAGAGATTAGTCCAGCAGACCTGGATCGAGCCAATCACAACCACCACGTCCTCCCAGAGCTTGTTTTGAGTGTGGTGACACATGCCATGTGGTGAGGCATTTCCTTAGACTTGGGAGGAGTGCACCTCTACAGACTTCTCAACCACAGCGTGCCCCGCAGAGTTCTTAGGCTATGGTTACAGCACAAGTTGCCACCCTACTTATTCAACCACTTAGAGATGGAGGCCGGGAAGGTAGAGGTCATCCTAGAGGGGGAGATTAGGCCCGATACAATGCCCTTCATGCCCGTACCGATGTTGTTGCCTCTAATTCTGTCATCATATGTATTATTCTAGTTTGTCACAGAGATGCATCAGGTCTATTTGATATAGGCTCCACTTATCCTTATGTGTCTTCTTATGTTTCTACTCATGTGGGAGAATCTCTTATTGTGGACCGCGTTTATTGGTCGTCTTTGGTTACTATTAGTAGTTTTGAGACCAGAGCCGACTTATTATTACTCAATATGGTTGACTTTGATATTATCTTTGGCATGAACTGATTGCCACCCCTTTATGCTATTCTTTATTGTCATATCAAAACTATGATATTGGCTATGCCACGTGTACCTCGTGTTGAGTGGAGGGGTACTTTGGCGTTTGATTATTGGAATTGCTTGATAAGGGTTTTATTCGGCCCAGTGTATCACCTTGGGGTGCTCCCGTCTTGTTTGTGAAGAAAAATAATGGTTCTATGCGTATGTGTATTGATTATCGCTAGTTGAACAAGTTTACAGTTAAGATTTGTTATCATTTGACTCGTATTGATTATCTGTTTGACCAGCTTCAGGGCACACTAGTGTTTTCTAAGATTGATTTGCGCTCAGGTTACCATCATTCGGGAGCAAGATATCCCGAATACTGCTTTCAGGACTCGGTATGGTCATTACGAGTTCCTTGTTATGTCATTTGGGCTGGCCAATGCCCTAGAAGCCTTTACGCATTTGATGCACAGTGTGTTCCGGTCGTATCTTTACTCGTTTGTCATTGTCTTTATTGATGATATTCTGGTGTATTCCCAGAGTCGGGGAGATCATGAGCAGTACATGAGGACTGTGCTTCAGACTCTGAGAGAGAAGTTATATGCTAAGTTTTTGAAGTGTGAGTTTTGGTTGGATTCAGTGGCATTCTTATGCCACGTGGTATCGGGTTAGGGTATTCAGATGGATCCGAAGAAGATAAAGGTCGTGCAGAGTTGGCCCAGACCATCCTCAGCTACCTAGATCCACAGTTCCTTGGTTTGGTGAGCTACTATTGTCATTTTATGGAGGGGTTTTTATCGATTGCGGCCCCTATGACAAGGTTGACCCAAAAGGGTGCTCCGTTCCAGTGGACGGAGGAGTGTGAGGTGAGGTTTCAGAAGCTCAAGACAGATTTGACCATAGGCCTAATTTTGATATCGTCTACAGGTTCCGGGTCTTGTACGGTCTATTGTGATGCCTCGAAGGTTGTCCTCATAACGATGTTGATGCATGACGGTAGGGTGATTGCCTACGCATTCAGACAGATGAAGACACATGAGAAGAACTACCCTATTCACGACCTTAAGTTAGCTGCCATTGTTCAGCCCTGAAGATTTGGCACCATTATTTATACGGGGTTCACTATGATATTTATACTGACCATCGGAGCTTGCAATACCTGTTCAAGTAGAAGGATCTAAATTTTCACTAGAGAAGGTTGTTAGAGTTGCTAAATGACTATGATATCACTATTTTGTATCACTCGGGAAAGGCCAATGTGGTGGCCGATGCTTTGAGTTGCTGGGCAGAGAGTTTGGGGAGTTTGGATTATTTACCAGTATTGGAGAGACCTATGGCAATGGATATTCAAGCTTTAGCCAGCTAGTTTATGAGATTGGATGTTTCAGAGCCTAGTCGGGTTCTAGCTTGTGTGGATTCTCGGTCTTCCTTATTTGATCGTATCAGGGAGCGACAGTATGATGACCCTCATTTTCTTTCCCTCAAGGACAATGTTTAGCACAGTGATGCCAGAGATGTGACTATTGGTGATGATGGGGTATTGAGGATGCATGGTCAGATTAATGTACCTAATGTTGATGGGCTTCGAGAGTTGATTCTAGAAGAGGCCCATAGTTTGCGGTATTCCATCCATCTGGGTGCTGCGAAGATGTACCAGGATTTGAGATAGCACTATTGATAGAGGCAGATAAAGAAAGATATAGTTGGATTCTTAGCTCGGTGTCCCAACTATTAGCTGGTGAAGTATGAGCACCAAAGACCGGGTGGGCTGCTTCAGCAGATAGAGATTACAGAGTGGAAGTGGGAGAGGATCACCATAGACTTTGTAATTGGGATCCCACGGGCTTTGAGGAAGTATGATGCTATTTGGGTAATTATGCATTGGCTGACCAAGTCCTCCCATTTCATTCCTGTGTGTACTACTTATTCTTCGGAGCGGTTGGCGGAGATTTATATCTGGGAAATTGTTTGTCTGCATGGTATTCCGGTGTCCATCATTCCAAATAGAGGTACTCAGTTCTGGAGGGGTGTTCACATGAATTGGGTACTCGGGTGGAGTTGAGTACAACAACTCACCTTTAAACGGACGGACAGTCTGATCGCACTATTCAGATTCTTGAGGATATGCTCTGTGCATGTGTGATTGAATATGGAGGATCTTGGGATCAATTCTTTCCATTGGCGGAGTTTGCTTACAACAACAACTATCAGTCCAGCATTTAGATCGCACCATATGAGGCTTTATATAGGAGAGGACGTAGATACCCGTTGGGTTGGTTTGAGCAGGGTGAGGCCAGATTATTGGGCACAAACTTAGTTCAGGATGCTTTGGACAAGGTTAAGGTGATTCAGGATAGACTCCATACATCCCAGTCCAGACAAAAGAGTTACGTGGACCGAAAGGTTCATGATGTTTCCTTTATGGTTGGAGAGCAGGTCCTATTTCGGGTTTCGCCTATGAAGGGCGTTATGAGATTTGGGAAGAAAGGGAAGTTGAGTTCGAGGTTTATTGGCCCTTATGAGATATTGAGGCATATTGGGGAGGTTGCTTATAAGCTTGACTTACCTTCAAGCTTGACAGGATCTCATCTAGTATTTCATGTTTCGATACTCCAGAGGTATCACGGTGATCTGTCACACTTGTTGGATTTCAATTCAGTATAATTGGACAAGGATCTATCTTATGTTGAGGAGCCAATGGCCATACTTGACAGGCAGGTAAGGAAGCTGAGGTCAAAGAACATTACATCGGTAACAGTTCAGTGGCGGGGTCAATTATTCGAGTAGGCGACCTGGAGACTGAGCAGGATATGCGTAGCCGTTACCCTCGTCTTTTCACTACTTCAGGTAAGTCTTTATGCTCGTTCGAGGATGAACGAATGTTTAAGCGTAGGAGGATGTGATGACCTGGACGGCTGTCTTAAGAATTTACGCCCCGATCCCCTATTAACTGTATTCCCAGAGTTTATTTATGCTATTTTGATTTGCCGGGATGTCATGGTTTTGAATTTCGGAGAGTTTTGGGACACTTAGTCCCTAAATGATATCTTAAGTGTTGGAAAGTTGACAGTAGTCGGAACAATGTGAAGATGGACTTGGAATGGAAATCCGATGGTTTAGTTAGCTTTGTTAGGTGATTTCGGGCTTAGGGACGTGTTTAGATTGTGCTTTGGAAGTCCGTAGCTAATTTAGTTTTGAAATGCCGAAAATTGAATTTTTGAAGTTTCCGGTCCGATAGTGAGATTTTCATCCGAGGGTCGGAATGGACTTCCAGA
Source organism: Nicotiana benthamiana (assembly GCA_034376525.1). Classification (NCBI taxonomy): domain Eukaryota; kingdom Viridiplantae; phylum Streptophyta; class Magnoliopsida; order Solanales; family Solanaceae; genus Nicotiana; species Nicotiana benthamiana. The sequence goes on along the minus strand of CM067337.1, from coordinate 41,483,734 downwards.
AGTTGGAGTAGCTCTGTAGTGTTGAATGTGACATGTGTGCAAAATTTCAGAGCATTCGGACAAGGTTTGATAGAATTTTTCATCGAAAGTTGTATTTTGAGAAATTTAGAGTTCTTAAGCTTAATCAATGGTTAATTCGAGGTTTTGATATTGTTTTAGGTGTTTTAAGGATTGGTACAAGTTTGGATAGTGGTTTGTAACTTGTTGGTGCCTTTGGTTGAGGTATCGGAGGCCTCGGGATGAATTCAGATGGTTGATGAAAAGATTTGGAGTTAGAGTTGCAGCTTCAGTTGCTGGTTCTGTCATAACCACACTTGCGGCTTGGGTTCCGCAAGTGCAGCGCTGCAGAAGCGACTCAGTGGCCGCAGAAGCAGAATTTGGTCATTTCTTCCGAAACCGCAGAAGCGGTGGTAATACCGCAGAAGCGGTACCGCATCTGCGGAATGGGAGTCACAGATGCGGAAGCTGGCCCTTTAATGAAAAGTCGCAGATGTGACCTTGGCTCCGCAGAAGCGGTCCCAGGGTCGCAAATGTGAAATCGCTGGGCAGAACATATAATTCATACCTTCGTAAAATTTATCCATTTTTTAGAATTTTCAAAATTGGAAGAAGCTTGGGGAGCACTTTTCAAGAGGGATTTTCAAAAGAGTTCATTGGGTTAAGGTGTTTGGTCCCTAAACTCGTTACTGGAACTATTTTTTATGAATTTAAGCATGGAAAATCAGTGGTAATTAGGGGGTTAGGGACTTGTCTAATTGGAGACATGTGAGGGATGACCCGAGAGACGAATTGAGGTCCGATTTTGGTAGTTTTGATATGACTTAACTCATTAGAGTGCGAGGTTTTACGAAATATAAATTTTACCCGATTCTGAATTTTGGGCTTGAGGGGCCTTTTGGTTATTTTACCTAATTTCTCGTATTAGCTTAGAATTTAATTGTAGAATCAGTTACTTGAAATGTTATTCACATTATGAACTTGAATTGAATAGATTTGGGCCATTTGGAGTCGAGTGCTCATGGCAAGAACGTGGTTTCAGATTGAGTATTGAGCCGGTTTGAGGTAATGGCTTGTCTAACCTTGTGTGGGGCGACCTTCCACTTATAATTTAGTATATTTGATATTTGAAATGCCTTGTGCGCGAGGTGACGAGTGCATACTTGAGCTAATTGTTGAAAATTCAATTTTCTTTAAGTAATTTCAATTGTGTTCCATTTCCTGTTTTATTTTACCTGCAATTTAAACCTGCTGTTAGCTTAGAAAGAGCATGTGTAATTGACTTAACTATTTATTTGTTAAACTGCCTTATTTGAATTATGTGAAGCATGTTAGATTAGAATTACCTGTTTACTTGATATGACACTAAGCTTAATTGGGTATTCTTGGGTTGTTGTTGTGTGTTTTTCTTTTCCCGGCGCGTATATTGAGGATACCAAGAGATCCTCAGAATACCAAGCGATCCCTAGCACATATTGAGGATATCGAGAGATCCTCTGGCGTTTATTCAGGGTACTAAGAGATCCTCGAGACACTGAGGGATTCCCGGTTACTTCCTTGTGATTGTTTATGTCTCTATTTTCAATTATAGAATTCCGAGTTTTCCTGTATTAAATTCTTATTGTTAGTTTTCAATTGTACTGCTTATCTTATTGTTAGTTTTCAATTGTACTGCTTATCTTATACTGTTATGCCTTACATTCTTTAATTTATCTCAGTAGGGACCTGACCTTCCTCATCACTACCCAACTGAGGTTAGGCTTGCGACTTACTGAGTACCACTGTGGTGTACTCATGCCCCTTCTACGCATGTTTTTCATGTGCAGATCCAGGTACCACTACTCTGGCCTACCATCCTTGAGGGAGGCGACTGCTCTAAAGACTTCGATGTACATCTGCCGCATCCACAGACTGTAAAGTCCCTTTCTATTCTAGATGGTAAACATTGCCCTTCTGTATCTTCTTTCTTGTTTGATATTCTGGAGTTAGACTGTTATATATTCCAAAGGCTTGTATTTTTGTCCGGGTTTTGGCATAGTGTACTTGGTTCTGAGAAATGTTGTGTTGAGTGTGTTGAGCGGCACTTTTTAACACTATTTTCATCACTTTTCATTCTGCTTAAATTTGCTTATATTCTGCGTTTTGATTATCTTCTGCAATTTAGGCTTACCTAGTTGTGAAGAACTAGGTGCCGTCACGATGGTTTACGGAGGGCGAACTGGGGCCATGAAAATATCTCATGTTTGATGTATGATCATTACATTAATAAATCTTACAAGTTCTTATTCCTCTTCTATTTCGCACTCTGTATGTTTGGATCTGGAATTAATTATGTTTGGTTAAGATTTATCTTCTTTATTATTAATAATTAGTTCCACAAAAAGGATTTTATACTTTTTGCTCAAACAATTTGGCACCGTCTGTGGGGATTTTTATCCAAATTTCTTAGTTTCCTTCAGATCTAGAACCAGCAAAATGTCACCACCAACTCGAAAGAGCCGTAAATAAACCTTCGAGACAACAATACTAATCTAGTTCAGGCTGCTACATAAAAGTAGAGTTTATAACCAATATCTATGCAAAACCCACATCTCGCCTATAGCGGGTTTAGAACGATCTGCGCACGTTCAAAATAGGATCATGGTCATCTGGTGTGATCACATTCCCATTTGATGAATCTTACTTATATATATTAACACACATTCCCACATTTTACGAGAGGATGATAGCTTGGTGAGCGGTCCTTTGAAGGAATGAGCGCATCCTGCCCTACTTTCATATTCCCCTACGCATCAGATGGTCCATAAACGAAGTATGACATGTTTCCCTTATTGTGGTTACGAATCGAACAAGATCGGACCAGGACTCGATTCCAACACTTTTGCAAGTGAGGTGGGCCCAACCCTCATGATGCTTAGACACTATTATAAACAGAGCTAAATACAGCCGTAAAATCTAAAACCGCCATTCGAACACCAGGTAGAGCAAGTAACACTACAACGCCGCTCTTTTCACTAACCTGTTGGATTGGGGTACGGAAAATTTCATTTTGGTTTATCCTCTGTTTTTGGTTTAGACAAGAACACAAGCACTTGCATGGGCAAGTGAGCCAAGGAGGATTCCAACTGAAAAAATGGAAGGAAAATTACTGCAAAACAATTGGAATGACCGACACCATTTCAATACTTCAACCCCTGAGAAAAGACACTCCATAAGTTGTACCCTTTCTCCTTTACTCGGATCTCATCCCAATCAGGTCCTCTTGGGAAGATGTCTAACAAGGCGAGGAAAAGGTTGTCTCGATGCTCAAGTATGATTCATCACCCTGCCTGTCGATTGATTCCCTAGACCGGGCGATGAAGAGACTAGATATATGGAAATTTCTCATATATATGTATGAAACGAACATGTATAGCATTCTTAAGGGACTGAAATAGAGCAATATTTTGTAATTCCCATCAAGGTATTCTCCCATGCAAGCAAAATTAAGCAAATTATGACTCAGCCAGGAAATGCATCGTATTCTCCAATGCAAGCAAAATTTGGGAAACTAGGAATCACCTAGAAAACGCAGAGGCTAAGAAAAACTTGGGCTCCCCTAGGGAATACCCAATATTCTCTAGTAGAAACAAAATCGAGTACGCCAGGATTCTCTCCGGCGTTTGCACAAGTATTACGACAATATGTGAAATTCTCCAAAATCTAACAGTGGAACAACGGGTTAGTATTTCGACCTTAGCTCGAAATAACATCCTTACGGCCAAAGGCCATCAACAAAAGAAGGATTCAACTCCTCTTGAATCACAACGGGTTAATATTTTGATCTTAGCTTGAATAACACCCTATGGCCAAGTGCCATCTCCAAAAGAAGGATTTGACCCCACTCGAATCAAAACGGGTTAACACTTCGACCTTAGTTCGAAATAACACCACTACGGCAAAAGGCCATCATCAAAGGAAGGAATCGACCCTTCTCGAATCACAATTGGTTAACAATTCGACCTTTGTTTGAAATAACACCCCTACTGCCAAAGGCCATCACAAAAAGAAGGATTCAACCCCGCTCGAATCACAACAATTTAACATTTTGACATTAGTTCCAAATAACACCCCTACATCCAAAGGCCATTGCCTAATGAAGGATTTGACCTCTCTTGAATCACAACGGGTTAATATTTCGACCTTAGCTCGTAATAAAATCCCTACGGAGAATGGACATCGCCTAAAGAAGGATTTAACCTTGCTCGAATCACAACGGGTTAATATTTTGACCTTATCTCGAAATAACACCCCTACAGCCAAGGGCCATTGCCTAAACAAGTATTCGACCTCGCTCAAATCACAACGGGTTAATATTTCAACCTTAGCTTGAAATAACACACCTATGGCTAACGGCCATCTCCAAAAGAAGGACTTGACCCCGCTTGAATCACAAAAGGGCTAACATTCGACCTTAGTTCGAGATAAAATCCCTACGACTAAGGGCTATCACCAAAAGAAGGATTTGACCCATCTCGAATCACAATGGGTTAACATTTTGACCTTAGTTCGAAATAAACACCACTATGGCCAAGGGAAATCGCCAAAAGAAAAATTTGACCTCGCTCGAATTACACGGATTAACATTTTGGTATTAGTCGAAATAATGCCTTTGCGGCCATCGATCATCGTCAAACAATTTTTTTTTCGGACTTGTCCAACTAAGTCAGAAATTGACTTCACTCCAAGTTCCAAGTTCGACCTCGCTCGAATACATAGGAAAAAGTCGACTTCGCCTAAATCGACAAATGAATCCAATCCCCCTCGAATGATTCAAGTCAAAACCGAATTTGTCCGAAACGACAGATCCGAATTCAAACTTGTTCGAATAAAAGATTATTCTACCTAAAGCAACAAATCAATAGTCAATCTTGCCCAAACGTGCAAACTCGAAGAAACTCCATTTAGATTCACACGGCGATTCCTACTCGGCACGGTCAAAGTCAAATTCCCAAAATGAGAAATCAAGAATTCACCATACAAAAATCCAAATATTTACACCAAAACATAAAATGTAAAGCAAGGGAAAGGGAGAGAAATCCAAAGGACGTACAACAATGAAACAACCCTTTATTTGTACACGTGCACAATGGTCGCACCTTACATACGGCCAAAACAGGCCCAATAAAAAAATAAGACAAAAATGAATTAAAAAAAACATACACAAAGGAAATAACTTTTCGCTCGGCATCATCACCGCCGTTGTCCCCATCATTATATCTAAGAAATTGCTCCTAAGCATCAGCATCCTTGCCGACCTGCAGTGTAGCAGGTCGTAGCCACAGTTGACACGAGCCTCTCGTGCCTTCATCCAGGCTCCTTCATAAGCAGCCTCAGAAACATTGCCCGCCTCCCAAAAACTCGTGTATATGTCCCGTTGGGCCTCAGAATGAACCTAAAGCTCGTGCAAGTGGCGAGGAGTCGCGACAAAGGCATATTTTACTTGGGCCAACAATTGCACCTTTTTAGTCTCGAGTACAGCGAGCCAATCTCCCAAGTTTGAAGCTTCCCGATCAATTTCTCAATACGCTCTTCGAGCCTCGCCTCCTTTAGAATGGTTGTTGCCTTCTTAGAATCTTGCTCGGATTGAAGGACATGTATAGTGTCCTCCCATGCCGCCATCCTTGCTGAGGCCGATGCCTGATAACTATAGGATCTCTTTAACACGGACACTTTCCTATCCAACTCGGCTAACTTCCCCATCCTATTCTGCACTCAATGCTTCAACTCTTACTTCATTTTGATCGAGTTCGGATTGGAACAATAGCACCTTCGCCTGAAGATGCTTACACTCTACTGCGACCCCTTTTCCCAACTCAAGTTCTTCATCCTTTGTACGAAGTAGCTTTTCGAGATCACTATTCCTATGAATAGACTGCATTAACTCCTGATCCATTTTCTCCAGCTCATCCCCGAGAGATTGATTGTCGGTGCTCGCCCTAAGCCACCCATACATCTCATGGCATTTGTTGCGGTAGCGCTGATATTTTTCCAGCATCATCAAGAAAATCTTGGCATGAATGTCGGCCTTACAAGCTCTTTCGATATCCAACATATAAGATTGAAAGCAAAAAAAAAATCTGTGAAGTCAAAGTCCGCCAAAAACAAAAGGAAAAAAAACAAAGAGGAGAAACTTACCCTCAGGCCTATAACGACCACTTCATCCACTAATTCGACATTGCTGACGTCTCGAAGAGCACACACTCCGTGGAAGAGCATAGAAAGTCAAACTGCGGCACTAAAACCTCCATATTCCGTGGAAGATTGAGCTTCGATAGAATCTCAAGTATATGGGAAGGACCTCCCGTTCTTACCACAGTACGGGTAAAGCCCTCCTCGAACATAATGGCATCATCGAGATCAAGATCAGAGTCAAACTTATAGTCAATAATCATGACCCCTTTTCCCCTCTCTACTGCTGAAGAAGGAGCGTGAGTAGGTTTGGATGCTGAAGGATTTCCAGAAATGGCAACAACACCTTGGGACCCTGTTTGTCCGTCGCAATTGCCTATTGATCAAGCACAACAGTCTAAGCCCCTTCCATCGAGTTGGCCTCTACACCTGGTTTACCTCTGCGACCGAGTTAGCATCACTACCAATTTCAGACATAGCCAAGGGAGGGTCCCTCCCCGAAGATGCTTTGGTTGAAGGAGCCATTTTAGACTCCATTCGTCGTCTCTTTGAGAGACCTTCTCCGCTTCCAACTTGGGAGGATCTGCCCGTTGAGTGGACTGTAGCAGCCAGAGTCTCAGTTTGCAGAGTAATGTCCATACATATGGCCCCCACTGCTAGTGTAGATTGAGTAGCTCTCAGTGTAGCTCGGTCAGCAGATGTTGGTGTGGCCTGGGTAGAGGTGTCGGTTGAGATAACACGGGCGGAGGAGCCCTCACCCTTTCAAAAAAGAAAAATGGTTATATAGTGACGAGATCAAATTACAAGGCAAAGAAAAGGAAATTACAATGAGGTGACTTACCAGAGAGACTTAAGCATGTATCTTACATAGAAGGACATCCATTCGTAGACCCCCATTGTATGCGGAGAATATCATTTACCCACTCGCGGATGTCGTAGACTGGCGGGGGAGGCAATCTCTCAGTTGAAAACAAGTTAGCAATTCCACCTAAAGAGGAACAGTTGGCCACCACCTCAAGAGGAGTCACAAGATAAACAAAGGAAAGCTTACCGGAAAAGTTCCATGTCTCAAGAAACCCTACCGGGTCCACCACAAGGTGCTCGGTCCGCACGAAGAAATAACTCTCCCAAAAATGACGGTTAGCCGTGCATCCATGTTCACCACCAAACTCTTTGTTCCTCAATGGCACATGTGGATCATCGAGTCTTGAATAAGTTGGGGGGGGGGGGCAAAAATATTAAGCATATTCCCCAAAGTGACCTTTCGATCGGCAAGCTCTGCGTACTTCAGCAACATGAGGAAGAGTTTGACACGTACGGGGAAAGTTGAGTTGCGCACACTTCATAGAAGCGACAAAAGTCTATCATTAAGGAGGGGAGAGGAAGCATGTACCCGACAACAAAAAGGTACTCGTCGAATGCACAGTACCCTGGGTGGTGCAGATGTACAGTGTCGATCCCCGCCGCCGGCACCATTTCAATATTTGGAATTCCCCACTTGGTATTGAGAACCGCAACTACCACTTCATCCATGGTGGAGGACGCATGATCCGGTTCTTCTCCAGTGGGGCTATTAAAATCGGTCCATAATTTCCCCGGGCGGGGAAATATTTCAGCCATTGTTGGAACCCCATGTTTGAGAAAATAAATGCTAAACCAATTAATAATAAGTTAATAGGGGTGAATCTCAGTTGAACTTAATAAATCCTAGGCCAAATAAAACAAAGCTACTTGTATAACGGGTACAGTTCAGGAGCATTAAATAGTGAGCCTAGTATGCTATGATTGATAAAATGTGTGATATCATAAATGTATGGTAAATGTAAGAAATTACAAGAGTTATAGTGTAAAGGAGTTGTCACCCAATGATTACATGATTGAGTTTTTCCTTTCTCCGATGGCATGGAAGGTAAGCAATCAAGATGTATATGAGATCTTGAGATTTATGGATAAAGATTAATAAGAAAACTCTTTTGTATATACTTCTCTCGACTTTTACAATATGTTCCAGTTTCCAAAAAGGCAGATCCCCCTTTCTTACCTATCTTTTTCTATTTATAAGGACATTCCCTAAAAAACCCTAAAAAGTATAAAGTAAAGAATATCCGAAGGAATATCCTTTAGGCTTACTTCTGAATTTAAGTTACCATTACTGTCCTATCTTAGCTGCCCGCTTCTTGCATCAGCCTTTATGAGGACGACTTTCAGTAGCTGTGTCGTGGTCGACCCCGTATTTTGTCTTGCTAATCCATTGCCGTGGCTACCAAATTTGGACCTCTACAGTTAGTCCCTCCTCTTATTGAGGTTGTATCCCCACACGTCCTCGATAACCGAACATCAGTGTTTTTTGTCATAGGAGAATTTGGCTATTAAATCACGTCGAGTCGACTAAGATCGAGAGAAAAATACAACTTGTGGAGACCTGATTGGTATGGTTTCCAAGATGTGACGTCACTGCCACGTGCATCATCATTGCACATATTCAATGTCTATGTGCTTGTCGCTTCGGTTTTAGCGCCATTAACAATCCTTTGCTTCGATTCTCGCGCCACCCATCCCTATAAATAGGTGAGAGTTTCATATCTTGAGAAACTTCCGCCATTCCCTTTCTTGCATGTACATTATTTTCCTTTGATCATCTTTATCATTTCTTGTTATCAGCTCTGTTTCCGCGATTCCATTTCTCATCTTCCTGTTTAGTCACCATCTCTCTCTTTAGTTTTAATAGCACACCTTTGTTATCGAGATATCCCAAACCCCTCGCGTACATGATAAAGTTTCCGACACCACTTCGTTGTTAGTGGCCCCTCTTTCCAATGGTGAGGATTTTGTGGTTGAGGAGGATAAGAGTATTCCTACCGAGAAGAGATACTTCTCAGTGTGAGTATGTGGTTTTTTCCCTATATGAATTATTCCCAAAAATTCAAACAAAATAATTTCCTTTCATTATCTGCAATTTCGTAAATTTTTGTGGCATTTATAATAATTGTTTGCATTTTATTTGCGTATTTTAATAAATGAAAATATAAAATAATATATTTGACTTTTACATTTATGATTTAATCTCACATTTTAGGATTAATTAGTAGTTAAGTTACTTTTTAAAAAATATAAAATAACAAAAAATAGTTCATATTTGCATTTTTAATTATTAATTATTAAACTTGTCTTAGTTTGCATTTAAATTAGGAATTAGTGTAATTAAAAATTAAGTAATATAATTTTAGAGTCAATTTGGTTTTTTATTTTTTAACTTGGTATTTAATAAAATCATAAATAATAAAATAAAAATAAAAAAAGTGGAAAAGAAAGGAAAAAAATTGAAATATTAAAAGAAAGCCTAGTATCAATAAAATACCCAATTTTGGGCCACCTGGTTAGCCCAAATTGGCAAAAACACACCCCATTCCCAGGCCCAAATACCTGATACCCGGCATGCCCCCCCCTTAAGCTAATTTCCTTTGAATCCCATCAAGCCGCCGCGAATTTTGGATCTAGGGTTTCTATCGACATTTCTGGAATTTCTCGGGTTAGCTCATATGGTTTCAAATTGTATTATGTTATTGTTCTTGGAATGAAAAAGCACATAATATTATTTGAAAACCAAGTGAGAATTCAGTCAATTCAAAGGCTTGAAATCAGTGAGTTTGTCTCTTCGTTGTATTTTCAAATTGTCCTCTCTTCTTGACGATTTTGGTTCATTAAATGATCTGAATTCGGTGTTATCCATCTAGGGTTAGTAATTGAAGCTGTTTTTATTTGATTGTTTTTCGAGTTCTGTTAAATGTTAATTTTATCATTAGTATAATAATTAGTTCTTGTTCTGTGTTTAGTTTAGTTTAACATTTGATGTTTCATCTCTTCAAGTTGATTAATGTTGCTTTAAATTTCATGTACTACTGGAGTCTGTGATGATAGGTTTAATTCATTTTTTAGTTAGTTAATTTCTTCACTTTTACTTAGTTGCTAAGAATAGTTCATTAATATGTTTAGTTTCATATTTAGCTTAATATGTCTAGCTAGTTTGATTTTAGGTGATTATGTGCTCATGAACATTTGATTTAGAGTTTGTTTAATTAACCATAGCTAAAGGGGTGTCGGTTAGCAGCATAATCTGTTCTTCAATTGTTTAAACTGTATCAATCTGGTTTCATATTGGTTTTGGTTGTTAATTAGTTTGTCTGTTGATAGGTCAGTGGTTACTTGAGTTTAGGATGTGTGATTGAGTTTGCCTAGCTAGACCATAATTGTTTGGTTAGTTAACAGGGATGGGGTAGGTTAATGATTTCAGGATTAAGTTAAGTGTAATATGGGTGATTCAAGGGTAGGAAATCTTACAAGTGGGCGAATAAGAACTCTCTAGAATATTCTAGATGGGGTCCAAAATAAAATTTTAGAAAATATAATGGTATAACTTGAAACAAAAGTCACAACTTTAGGGACACTTAAGAAAAAATAAAAATTTAAAAAGAATTAGAAAGAAAATAGAAAATCTGAGGGCTGCCCCACACTTTTGCCTATTAAAGGCAGTCCCATTTGCCTTAAGGAACATATTTGACACCTAAACCCCCCCCCCCCCCCCCCCCCCCCAAAAAAAAATAGTCTTTAGAGTTTCAGCAGATCTGAAATTTGAATTCAAAATTCAAAGCTCTTTTTGATCTTAGTTCTTCCCAATAGAAAACAAATACAAAACCAAAAATACTCTTCCATTCGAACTCTTTTAGGAATCAAGTTTGAATTTTAGCTTTAAGTCAAATTTTTCGTTCAATAAAGGATTAAAATGGTTTCAGGGAATTCTGGTTAATTTCGAGTGCATTTGGGTCCAATCTTATCTGGTTTCATTTGCTTTTGGTGTTTAACTTGTTGCTGGTCATTTCTGGGTTTTGCTGTGGTATATTTGGAGTTGAAATTGTCCTAGTTGTTTAGCTTTGGGCTGTTATTTGTTACTGACTCGGCTGGCCTCTATTTCTTCTTCATTTTGTGTTTTCCAGGTATACATCTCACAATTACTTCGATGTAGTTGGTAAAACTGAAATGAAATACAGCATGTTTACGCTCCCTGCTTCATAATATGTACTCATTTGAATGATGTATGTCAGTAGATAGATATATGTTAGTTAATGAGTGTTTGTCTGATATAGCTTAGGCTTGATTTGTAATAATAAGGAATCTGAATTGTACTGGACATTTGACCTTGGGTTTGAGTTTATTCATTCTAAAATAGTAGTCTTAGTGTAGTGCAGTTTGATTTTCTATGATAATTGTTTACTAAAACTGGAAACTGAATGCATACATCAGTATATAGGCTCCTATTCATGTTTAGTTCAGGACTGATAAACATGCTTAAGTGGTTTGGTTCTGAAATCAAAGTATGCGTTTAAGCTTGGGACCTCAATATAGTTGTTAGTTGTTTTGTTTTAATTCCTTAAAGTCTATAAGCGTTAGGCAGAATAAAATTGGATTACTCTTATAATCAGCACTAGCTTTGATACTTAGTAATTGCGTTTCAATTGGTTAAAAGTTGGCGGCTGAAGCATCAAAATTGAACTGAAAATTGTAATTCATTCTAAGTTAGCCATCTAATGTTTCATTCGAAAATCAGTAATTACACCTTTGCATAATCTAGATTATTTTGTATATCAATAGGTCTTTGAATTTAACTTGTGAGAAATCAGTTGTTCAATGCGTAAATGTCATATTGATCATCTAATGTCCCTCGTAATTTGGCTTGTTGATTTAAATCCGTGTAGTGTGATCTGTGATCTTTTGTGATTTTTCGAGGATTCACTGCGAGAGTTGCAACCCTGGTGGAATTGGACATTGAGAGGGTTTTAATATTGGTAGTTGCAAGGTGCATCGATCAGAAGGTTTATGGGCTCATCACAGGCCCAAAATTTCCCGCCCTACATAAATATAATTTGGTTTGTTTTGGATAAGTTGTGGAAATACTTTGTCTTTAATTACTAATTTATTAGGCCTTTCAAGTGATTAGGTCTTTGTTAGAGATAAATTAAATAAAAAATCGTAGTTGTTTAGGTTTGCCTTTTAAAATAATAAAAATGAGATGAACCTCGCTAAATAAAATAAATAAATTATGGGGCCCTCTTTAATTGTCTATATTAAAATACTTAGAATTCGGGACGGGCCGTTTAGCAAATTTCTGGATTTTCCCAAAGATAATAACACGTTAGTTTCTTTAGGCGCATATTTTAATAACATTACCTTATTAAATTTGGGTGTGCATTTATGTGATTCAAATTAAAATCCCAACAAAGTCGAAATGTGCCGAAAACTACAGGTGCATTTATGTGACGTGGTTCGAGACATGTTTTTACGATGCTGCAATTCTCTTTGAAAATAATAATAAAAGCAGTTCAAAGCTAAAAAGCATATTGGTTGAAACATGTTTTAAAATCAAATAACTAAGCCAAATATGACAATTGAGAAAGCGTGCTAGAACCACGGAACCAGGGAATGCCTAACACCTTCTCCCGAATTAACAGAATTCCTTACTCGGATTTATGGATCGCAGACTGTTAAACAAAGTCATTCTTTTCTTTTATTCAGGATTAAATCAGTGACTTAGGACACCATTAATCTCCCAAGTGGCGACTCTGAATTTTAATAATAAATTCCATTTTGATTGTCCTTTAATTGGAAAAACTCCTTTATATCCTTGCGGGTGTAGTGAAAAAGGAGGTGTGACACCCAGAAACCCTTTATCCAGGAACAATTTTCATAAAGAACCTGCTCCTTCTCCTGTTTCAATGATCTATGGGATCGGTCTGTCTTATATAGATAAATCTAGTCTACATACTATATTCCTTCTCACGTCAAGATGCTCCGACCCCGGGGGGGGGGGGGGGGGGACATTGTAGAGGATCCATAGACCTGGGTATTGTGCTTTTTATGTTTACCCTTTCATAATTGGTCATACTATTCTTCTTCTTTCGATGGCGGAAGATTTCTGTCGGTTTTATGACGTCTGCTCGACACAACTATCTCCGAATTTATATAAAGTTTTTGCTGAAGCTGACAAAGTACGCAGAGTTGACTTAGTGTGAGGTCGACATCTGTCACCTATTACATATGTTTTCCCCAAGCTTTCACAGAGGTACCATGATATATCTACGACATCGGGGGACCAGGGGGCTAGAAGTTGTAATGGATGACAGGGCGAGCCGGAAGTTTCGGCTCAAGTGCTTTTTTATCAAAATGGAGCACCTGGTGTCGAACCCCATAGGATTTCCTGAACAGTGGAATCATAACCGTAGGTGTCAGTGACGTACACTTGTTATCTACTTTCATTCTTTCTAATTTTTATTCATATGTTCTTTTTCCGTGCAGTTGAGAGACATGCACCCTTTCCCATCGTTGGTATTGAGGATTGGGTAGCTCACGTGCTACCGGACATGATATGGATCCGAGATTGGGCCATTTTCTATAACGCTTTGGACCAAAGGTCCCGCCTGATAAGTGTTACGTTACATATTTTGGCCTTTGACTATTTGCTATCATTCATTGATACGACCTCTTTGTGGTGACAGGTCGGCCGACTTCCAAAAAGAAAGCTCCAGTATCAGCAATTCGCCAGTCCATTTGTCATGACCCAAACCGATGGGTCACAAATGGCACCCGATACCTTACTCAATCGAGTACCTTCGTAACATGTATCTTTCACATCATACTACCATGGATAAATGAGATAGAGAGGTTGTCGTCACATAATTACAATAAAACATGGATAAATACTCGTCATTGGACGATCCAACATGTAATACAAACTTATACATATGACGTACGAACCGATAAGACCGGCATAATCCTTTAGATACTCAAAATATAGGCCGGCAAGGCCATACATGTATCCATACACATGATATCTGTCTAGAAGCCTCTAAGAATACCTAATATCATAAAGGTCGAGACAGAGTCCCGTCATACCAAACATTACATGTCTAAATCATACTAACCAAACAAGCAACTCTGAAGAAAATAGAGTGTATCAATATCTCCCGCTGAGCTGATAGACTACTTAGAGGGCTCTCGACCTGTATATCGGGACCTGTATGCATGAAATGCAGCGTTCCCAGGAAAAAAATATATCAATACGAATAATGTGCTGAGTATGTAAGGTACATAAATAAGTACATAACAGACATGGAAGAAATATAGAGTAAATGACTCAACCTATAAGTATGGATAACTCTGTAAATCATGAAGTAATTATAGTGTCATGCATATGCGTATGAAAGTCATGCCATGCATTGGTAAATTTTTCATAACATCATCAGGCCTATGAGAGAATCCCATCATATCATCTCGTCCACTGTGAGCAAAATCATCAACGTAGACCAGTTGATTAGGTGGTGGTGCGTATATAACGCTATAGCCTTTCTCATATATATATATATATATATATATATATATATATATATATATATATATATATATATATATATATATATATATATATATATATGGTGCCATCTGGTTATGGGTCAATGTACATGTACAAATGCATGAAATGCATATGAAATATGTTAATAAAATCTCTCGATACGTCATAAGACCATTATGCCTCTGATTAATATCATGAAATAAACTTTACCAACTTACGTAATTTCTAGATCCATGAACAGATGATAGAATAATATGACATATGGGAGAATAAGAATATACACGTCTCTAATATTTCTACGAGTAGAGTAATTTATGAAAGTTGCGCATTTTCACATTTCAGTTGTGTCGTATATGTCATGCCAAAAATAAAGAAGGGATAGCCTTAACATACATGAGCAGAATCTATTGATCATCCCTCTAATATATGTTAATTGTAATAAAAACGTAATGGCAGATCGAAGTAGGAAAGAATTTTTATGATACTCTTGAGAAAGATTTTATCGTACTTCCTTAGAATCACAAAATACCACTGTAATTATGATAAATAATTTCGTATGAATTTTTGGTGAACAATTCACGGTATCTTTGTAACGTTGTCTTTACTGAAGTTATATTTGAAGTCTTGAAATCTCATTTTATCAAAATGGAGATGGTGATATATGTCTTTAAGACATAATGGTCTCTTTTTCCTGGATTGGTATATGATTCACGTTGAAGACTTTGTCCAATTCTCAATTCTTGCCACATTTCTATTTAAATTAAAGAGTCATACATTTGCGATTTGCGGGTGCTGCCACATGGGAGGGTTGATCTTATCCAATTTTTTAAAATTAAATAGTTAATCTTTCATTAACAATTAATTAACCAATCTCACATAATTAAGAATTATCTTAAATTACATAAAATGATACTCACTTTTAATACACTTTATGTCCCTTACTATAATGGCAATGTGGTACCTTGTTTGGTTCTAATCCACAAAAGCCGGGTATTTTAATTCGGGCCGTATTTTATCCCAAAATGTCAAAACCTCAAAGAAACTCATTTTTTCCCGATTTGCTTACCCTCTCACATTCACAAATTTACTTATACCTTATTTGAAATAGCGTGATATTTATAAATCCCAAATAAATCTCATTCTCGAATAATTTACTAGTGGAATATTTTCACGTACAAAAATATGGGATCTAACATCATTGCATCAGTGGGATGCAGTTTACTTTGGCCGAGTCTACCCGTGGGGGTCGTACTCATACTTTGCCAACAAGGGACCCTCATCATGATGTTAGTGTATGGGACGAGATCTCTCTTCGGCCTACTTACCACCTCATAGATAAGTCCTCTAACGGGGAGGAGTCGCAGTCGAGAAAGAGGAGGAGAGTGGAGCTCGGGAAGGCAATTGCCACCAACGTCGTAAAGAAGAAAGTACGTGCTTCGAGAGTAGCGTCTTCACCTAGGTCAGGAACAAGGGCCATTTATATGGCGGATGCTATTTCAGCAAGGAGGTACTATAGGGTCGAAGAGACACGCCAAGGCAGGGGACCTGTACGGGATGATGAAGGTGGTGCGTCATTGTTGACGCCCCCTTTTTCCCTCCCAAAAGAAGGAGAAATCGGGTTTATGATATTATGGGCAAAACAACTCTTATTCCCTTTTGAGGAATTGGATTATGGAGTTTAAGAGTCGCCACCTAATAATTATAGTGCATTAGGACAATTTTAGAGAAAAGAAGAAGAAGAAAAAAAGAGTTCGGGTAATGGCTTGAGATTATCTCGAGGGGAAGGTGTTAGGCACCCCTCAAGATCCACTAGTGTGGTTCCTGGCCATGCTTAATTATGACTTTAAGAAGAGTAGGAGTAGATAAGCAAAGTTTGCACATAAGAAATATAAACAAGTTGACAATTTTGAAAGAAGAAAGACACAAGAGAATTTTTGGAAAAAGGGAAGCTTAGTTTGAAGAAAACGTTAATTTAAATAATGGAAAAGCAAGGAAAAAGGGTCCTAGGCTTAACTATGATATGGATCACTTCGGTGCAATACCCAGTAATCATTCTCACACGAGATATTAGCGTACCGGTCATTATCTCCATATTCTACCCTTCCCACCCCGTAGAGGTTATTTTGAACGTGTGTATTGGTCACGAGTGCTTAGTGCGTGCTATATCCCGCCCCGTCCTATAGGACCTATAGGGTATTTAGGACCGCTATTCCTATAAGGTGAGGTCTAGGTTGAACCCCTATGTTTAAAGGCCAAAATACTAAGCGACATACAAAACAAGTTGGACTTCATATAAGGGATTATATAATGGCATGTAAAAGGTCTCAAATATTCCTCTACGGATAAACACAATTTTAGCACGTTTCAATCACATTTAAAGTCTAAGGAAGGGAGAATTTTAAAAGATGGAGTGTCAGAAATAGGTTTAAAATAGAGGATGAAAAGTTTTAAACAAAATTCACAGAAAAGAATTCGACGAGAACGTTTTGGACTTGAGAAAAGGCAGTAGATGCATGACAGTTTAGGAATCAGGAGAAAAAATTTGCTAACCCATTCGAGAATATATATCAAAATAATTTTCGGACAGGAGAGGACAGATGTAAAATATTTCCAGATTGCAGAAGTGTGAAAGAGAGCGGTAAATATATTAGGTTTGAACTATAGTTTTTTAGAAAAAATTACAGAAGATATAGTATTCAGATAAGTTTAAGAAAATAGTAGTCCAGTTCTGGACTGGAAAGGTAATTTAGCAGAAAACATTTATTTTGCACATATGTGATAAAAAAGCAAGACGGAAATTTAGTAGGAAACTCAAGCGGGCCTCAAAGAGGCAAAAAATATTTGGACAGTTTAAAGAGACGGCATAAATCAAGCATGATTTAAGATGATTAGTCAATTTTTTTCCGCCTAAGGTTTGCCTAGGCGTTGTTATAACCCTAAGAGAAAGGTGGACATACATGTTTTTTTTCTAGTTTTACAGTTAACTAGGCTAGTATTATTAGATAGAATACTCTAACGAAGCGTTTCGACATTTGCAAATAATCCTAAGTACTAGTATCCAATGCATATAAGAAAAGTAAAATCAATTAAAAGTAAAGTGCGATGCATATGCGCTGCTTACCCTTGCTACCCCGAAGCTCTCCGGGCTCTGATGGTCTTGACTGACCAATTGGTGAGGTGTTCCCTTCGGTTCACAGCCTGAATGGAAAGGCCTTCCCCCCGTTCCTCCTCGAAGATAACACAACAACCCATATCATCCTCCAGAAATAGATTCTTCATTGCTGCCAGTGTCTCATCTTCCTCTGATCCATATATGACATCAACTATCTGAAAGGTCTGCTCCAACTGAGGTAGAGGTTGCTCCAGTGGGAAGTAGGGACGGCACCACGGTGGTGATCAATGATTGAACTCCTCCCAGGTGTACATATACCCCAGGCCGAAAGTGTTACCATGCTTCTTCAACTTGATAGGCTTGGTGATGCCTTGGAGATTTTTGCCAAGTCCCTTTTTGGGATCTTATCCATTGCAATTCAGAATGCTCTCGATCTTGTTATCCCACCACTTGTCTTTGTCTATGGAATTGACTCGCTCGATGTGATGGTATGTTTCTATATCGATTCTCCTTCTACCTCCGTTCATCGAGATGGCTTGGCGACTGTATATAGGGTTGCTACCGTCGCCATGAATGATTACCTCCTAATGATTCCATTCAAATTTTACAGCTTGATGCAAAGTTGATGCCACATCCCCATCAGCGTGGATGTAGGGTCGTCCCAGCAACAAGTTGTAGGATGCTGGCATGTCAATGACTTGGAACTCAACATCGAACTAGGTGGGTCCCTTCTGTAGGCATAGGCTAATTTCTCCAATGGTGGACCTCTGAGATCTGTCAAAAGCTTTGATACTGATAGCTCCGTCTTTGATCTCGTGCAATCCTTTACCCAATGTCGTGAGAGTTATTAATGGACAAATGCTGAGGTTGGGTCCCCCATCGACTAAGATCCTGGTGATCAAGTGATCCTCGCATTACGCAGTGATATGCAATGCTTTGTTGTGACCAAGCCTTTCTGGTGGTAACTTGTCCTCGTGGAAGGTGATCTTGTGGCTTTCCAGTACCTGTCCCACAATGTTCGCATTATGTTGCTGGGAACATAAGCTTCACCCAATATTTTCATTAAGGCGTTTTTATGTGCCTCAGAGCTTTGCAGAAGAGCCAAAATAGAAATCTGTGCTGGCGTTTTGTTCAGCTGCTTGACGACTGAGTATTATTTGGCATGTACCTTCCTCCAAAGGTCATCGAGTCCAATTTCAACAGCCCACCCCGAGGCTTGCTTGCTGGACTCAGCCAAATGTTCCGGGGTGTATACCATGCCTGTCCTGGCCATGCCCTGTGCGACGATCAGTATATGTCTTTCCCTTCCTTCCATCCTCTACTGTGTAATCTCAAGGTATAGCATTTGTATTGAACTGGGACACGTATGTCATGGAGACCAGAATTGGCACCCTCGGTTGTAACACAGTGACTTCAAACGGTGCATGCGCCTTTAGAACACTGAACTCAACATCAATTGGTTTTGCCGCCTTTGCAGAAGGTGCTTCAAACTTGAGCCGTACAGAAACATTTACCACATCGCCCTCAGAGGGCTAAATCTGAACGACAATGGGGTTGAGAGTGACTGATGGCTTCTAGGTTTGTCTCCTTAAACTATCAAACCGATTGACCCTTTGGGGTCCAAATCATCTTCAATCTCGATCATGTGGATGCCTCCACCCTTGTGGTCAGGCGGAGGGATGTTGCGGACATTAGGAGCCGTCTTCTTTTTTATAATGATCTTGTTGTCAATCAGATTCTGAATCTTATCTTTCAACGAGCGACACTCATCGATGGTATGGCCTTTCATCCCGGAATGGTATGTGCAAGTCTTGTTTTGATTGATCCACTAGGAAGGATTTTCTAGAGTTACGACTGGGATGGGAGTAACGTAACCAACTACTTTGAGCTTTTCATATAATTGGTTAATTGGTTCGGCTATGGCTGTATATTGTCTGGAGGTTTACGGTCGAAATTTGGTCTGGGTCAAGAAAGTGTTGGCGGGTAGGTGGTGACGGGTAGTGAGAAGGCTGGGAATTGTATGCTCGGTACACATGTGCGGGTTGGAAATATTTGGGTGAAGTAGTTGATACGTGGGTGGTGGAGGTGATTGGTAAGCGGGTGGTGGGATTTGGTTAGTGGGTGATGGTGATAGTAGTTTAGGGTAGGTTGATATGTGAGTGGAACTGAGGGACAGGTTTGGTACTTCATAGGGGAATTGTTCCTTTGCGCAGCCATTACGGAATTTACATCCTTTTTCTTTGACGAGCCACCAGACTATAAAGACTTGTTGGTAGCTTGCAATGCCTCGAGGTTAGTGACCATACCATTTTTGATGCCCTCTTCAACCCTTCCTGCCAACTTGATGATATTGGAGAACATTTGGCCCTCTATTAGCATCAGTCTCTCGTAGTACTACGGATCTTGAGCACGAATGAAGAACCTGTTCATTTGCTCTTCCTCCAAGGCCGGTCTGACCTTAGCAGTTTCTAACCTCCAACGAGTAGCATACTCGCGAAAGGTCTCTATGGGCTTCTTCTTGAGATTCTGGATATAGAAGGCATCTGGTGCATTCTTAGTGTTGAACCTAAATCGGTCCATAAAGTCAGACGCCATGTTCACCCAACTAGTCCATTTCTTTGCATCATGTCTAATATACCATGATAAGGCATCACCCTTCAAACTCCTCATGAACAGTTTCATGCAGATTTTCTCGTCCCTTCCGACTCCTACCAACTTATCACAATACATTCTCAAATGGACCCTGGGATCACCTGTACCATCGAACATCTCGAACTTGGGAGGTTTGTACCCCTCCGGGAGCTCAACATCTAGCTAAACACAGAGATCATCGTAATTCAACCCTTCGACACCTTTGCTACCTTCAAAACCTTGAACCCGGCTAGTCAATTTCTTGATCTCAGCAACTAATTTCTGAATAAATAATCCCTTGTCATCTGATTCGCGTGCACTTTGATTGGCGGACTGTATTAGGGTATAGTGTCCACAAAGATAGGAGTGTTATGGTCTTTTGTGGTGTTTTGTGTTTCCAGAATGAGCTGTGGAAAGTTATTGCCTGTGTTGCAGGCTTGGGCATGAGTGGGTTGCATTGGAGGTTATGGGGTGTTTTCTGGAGGTTCGAGATTCTGGGTGTTAACATCAGGAGCGCCAAGAGTGATTGATAGGCTAGCCAGGTTTCTAACTTGGTCCAATTCCTCTCGAAATCTTAACAAAGTTTGCTTCAGATGGGCAGCAGTCTCCTTGGTGATTGCAGCATTCTGAGAAGTTTCCTCAAGTTTCTTTCTAGCGCTTGTATCTCCAATTTTGCCTTTGTTCCTGTTTCTGGTAGGACTTGGAGGAGGAGGAGGTGGAGGATCCTTGGATCTTGTGGAGTATGCTGATGGTGCCAGAATAGGAAAAATTCAAAAAAAAACAAAAAGGTAAAAAGTTAGTGCGGATTCTGATAATATAATATTGTAATATTTAAACACATTGTGCAGTAATATAAATCGCTTCCTAATTTGGGTGCCTCGTTGTGCCCGAGGTAGGCATAGCGACAAATTAAATTTGGAAAACTTATAATGCTAAATGTCGTATTTTATTGATAAAACCAAGACGAGTCTTAAAACAACTGAATGATAAAAGATGTCACTAATGTCCAGTGGCCTTATTACATTAAGAAAGCATGAAATAAAGTCCTAGCTACTTGGTCCCAGAAGGACCTTCCCCAGATTCGGTACTCTTTCCTCCTTCGTACAGTTGCATCAACTCGCGGATTCCTAACAGCAGATATGCTCGGGCTAGATGTCCACTTGCACTTCCATAGGCATTCTGGCAATCCTCAATTCTATTCAAGAACTTTCCTTTTAACTCCTCTATACCTCACTCTAGATATCCCAAACTGTTGTTGGCGTTGACAGCCATATCCTTCCACTTGTTGATCAGCTTTTCCTGGGCTTCCTGTATTTCTCGATGTTCATTCTCACATCCTCTTGCACAGTTGGATGTATTTGACTTGCTCTTCAGTTTTCTCATCAATAATCCTATGACCATGGACGAATCCTGGACGACCCAAACCATTGTGATCATCTTCCAGCCAACCTGTGTAGTGTGGCACACACTCGACATGATACATGTCTGGTTCAATAGACTACTTCCCGAAGACTAGCTTGCATTGCCACATATGCTGGGCGTGATACTTGTGCGGGCTATCGTCATCCTGAAAGTCATCCCTGAAATGGCTCATTTTCTCTCTCCTGGGTATGATTTGTTTTCTTCCAGCTTGCCTCATGGTCCGGAGAGGGACATTAGGATGAGTTCCCCTCAGACCAATGAGTATGAGGAATGGTGCGTCTCGAGAACGGACAATGAACTCCCCTGTTGGGAACCACTCGAAAATCCACTGAACTTGCTCTTCCTTTAGATTTTTGAGCAACTCTACCCATCCACTGGCGTCATCTGGCTGAGCGAACATATTGGGCATGAAATTCATTCTCTTTGGCCGATGAAAAGCGGTATGGTCATCCCAATCCCTGCGTATGATTTCTTGTCTGTAGTCGCCTTTCGAAAGGTGTTCTATGAGCCAAAGTTGAAATAATATATTACAACCCTCAAAGTGCGGAGCCCCTTGCTGACACTTTCCGAAGGCTCGACAGATTTCAGCGATGGTCATAGGCACTATGCTAAAAGACTGCCCATCGATACCCTCCATTAAGGTCTTTGTTACCATGGGTAGTCTGGTGTTGATCCTAGCCTTTTTCATAGGGAAACTTATCATGCCCAAAGAAGTGAGGGCGAACTCGTCCATGTAGGTCGGGATTTTCTAAGTCCTTCAAGCAAGAGAGGTCGAGATTTTCTTGAGTCCCATCATCTTAATAAAGCCTCTACTTTTGCGGTTTTCCGCATATGAAGACCCGGAGTCTCCCAAGGGATACAGCTAGACCCCCTATCTCTTCTAGCAAAGGGGTCATTTCCAAGTTTACGAAGCGGTACACTGATCGATCAGTATCCCAAAAAAAAGTGGCAGCCTCTATGATCTTGTTGTTAGGCTGGATTTCCAAAAGTGAGGGTGAATTCCCTAAGTACTTGCGAACGAGGGTTTGATTGCTGCCATGAAGATCTTCCCACTAGCTTAGCAACCTTGGGTGAATGTTGGATACCATATCGAATCTGGGGACCTCATGCCTCATTTTCTGCAAAACAAAGTGTTAGGCCCTTAACCCCACCAGACCCAGCTGTTTAAATCAATAATTAGCAAAAGGCATTTAGTTCTCCAAATAAATGCACATAACGTGAAGGTGTCTGTTTGGGTTTCAGGAAACCCGGTGGACTTTGGTTTATGCTATCCCAATGAGTCATTATGAGGACAACATAACTGACTCGGCTAGGGCTGACCATGATGCATGAACAGTTTTAAGGAAATAAGGTTTCTACTTTTGAAGTGCTAGACAAGGTACCCTTGAGTGGACAACTCAAGAGGGAAAAGCGTGGAACCGTCGACTACACCATTGAGCAACTGGTTTTACCGCAAATATGCCTTTGCCACATTTAGGGGGTTATAATATTGGAAGGGCACAACCACTCATTATAAGAGTTTCCATATGATTTGTTTTGGAACGAGTAGAATATGATGTTGAGAAATGCAATTACAATAATGAAGCAAGTTGCATGTATTTTGACGTTCAAAAAAATTACAATAAATGCATTTGGAAATTACAACAGGATTGCAATAATAAAAAAGATAAAAGTAAAAAGAAAGAAAGACATGAAGACCCAAGTCAGTTTTATAATCGAGGAAATAAAGACAGTAAGTAAATGCAATTAAAGAGATAGTAAAGTCTCAGTACCATGTAATGGTAAAAGCCTAAAGAAAGTCCCCAGCAGAGTCGCCATGTTGTCGACGCTCCCTTTTTACCTCCCAATAGAAGAAAAAATTAGGTTTACGACATTATGGGCAAAACAACTCTTATTCCTTTTTGAGGAATTTAGTTATGGAGTTTGAAGAGTCGCCACCTAATGATTATAGTGCACTAGGACACTTTTAGAGAAAAGAAGAAGAAGAAAACCAGTGTTCAGGTAAGGGCTTGAGATTATCTCGAGGGAAAGGTGTTAGGCACCCCTCAAGATCCACTAGTGTGGTTCCCGGCCATGCTTAATTGTGACTTTAGAAAGTGTAGGAGTAGATAAGAAAAGTTTGCACATAAGAAATATAAATAAGTTGACAATTTTGAAAGAAGAAATACACAAGTGATTTCTTAGAAAAGGGGAAGCTTAGTTTGAAGAAAACATTAATTTACATAAAGGAAAAATAAGGAAAAAAGGTCCTAGGTTTAACTGTGATATGGATCACTTCGGTGCAATACCCAGCAATCATTCTCACACGAGAAATTAGCGCACCGGTCATCATCTCCATATTCTACCCTTCCCACCCCGTAGAGGTTATTTTAAGCGTGTGTATTAGTAGAGAGTGCTTAGTGCGTGCTATTACTCATCCCATCCTATAGGTCCTATAGGGTATTTAGGACCGATATTCCTATAAAGTGAGGTCTAGGTTTAACCCTTACGTTTAAAGGCCAAAATACTAAGCAACATCCAAAACAAGTTGGACTTCATATGAGGGATCACATAATGGCATGTAAATGGGCTCAAATATCCCTCCACGGATAAACACATAATTAGCACGTCTCAATCACATTTAAAGTCTAAGGAAGGTAGAATTTTAAAACCTGGAGTGTCAGAAATAGGTTTAAAATAGAGGATGAAAGTTTTAAACAGAATTCTCAGAAAAGAATTGGACGAGAACATTTAGGACTTGAGAAAAGGCAGTAGATGCGTGACATTATAGGAATTAGGAGAAAACATTTGTTAACCCATTCGAGAATATTTATCAAAATAGTTTTCGAACAGAAGAGGACATATGTAAAATATTTCCAGATTGCAGAAGTGTGAAAGAGAGTGGTAAATATATTAGGTTTGAACTATAGTTTTTTAAAAATAATTACAGAAGATATAGTATTCAGATAAGTTTAGGAAAATAGTAGTCCAATTTTGGACTGGAAAGGTAATTTAGCAGAAAACATATTTTTTGCACAGATGTGATAAAAAAGCAAGACGGAAGTTTAGTAGGAAAATCAAGCAAGCCTCAGAGAGGCAAAACAGATTTGGACAGTTTAAAGAGATGGCATAACTCAAGCATGATTTAAGATGATTAGTCAATTTTATCTGGCCTAAGGCTTGCCTAAGCGTTATTTTAAGCCTAAGAGAATGGTGGACATGCATGTTTGTTTCTAGTTTTATAGTTAACTAGGCTGGTATTATTAGATATAGCACTCTAACGAAGCGTTTCGACAGTTGCAAATAAACCCTAAGTACATGGTATCTAATGCATATAAGAATCCTAAAGCATAGTATCTAAGTGTAGTAACTTGTTAATTATTAACTGTTTGTGATAACAAGCTAAAAATAAATAGACCTAGGACATGATTTTTATATGTGAGATGCATGTACTATACATAGTTTCTATTACACAAATAGGTAAGTAAAATCATATAGTCATGTTTTCTACCCATACCCTTAATAATCATGCATGACCCTCCCATTTTCACTATCAACTCCCATAAATCTTTACAAATTATTACAAACCAAGTGATCAAGTTACAGTGGTGAAGAATAAAAATAAGAAGCTATTCTATTGGAAGCCTTCAGCTAGGCACAAATCTCCAACCTCACTTCTTTCGAGTTTCACAGCCTTTACCAGGGTTTGGATGCTGCAGAGTTCCCTAAGGACCCCTTTGAACCCCTGGCCAATACCAGGCACCCAAGACGTCTTATCATTGACAAGTGCAAGTGTGGAATTGCAAGCCTTGTGCATCAAAGTTCTGTGGGTGCTCAAGGCTCCCAAAGAATTGCTTAAACTAAGGGGCAGAACCTAAGTGCTAAGAGTAGTGAAAGTGTGTGATAGAGTTAGGAAGAGTCAAGTTGGAAATAGTTGATACAATTAGAGAAAAACAGTAATAGAAGAGTGAAAGAGTTCTTTTGAAATCAATTTAGGATGACCAATTTTGAAAACACAGAGTCACACAAACAAGGGCAAGGGAAAGGGAACAAATAATTCATAAGCAAGGAAACTATTCACACATGTATAACACCTCAAAGAGAAGTAATCAATCATGCTTCAAATCAAGAGCCTAGCTCTTACTGCACCAGACTCCAAACAGAGTCAACCTCAGGAATAGGTCTTAGGGCTACGGAGTATCCAAGCAGGTCTTGGACACACGCTAATATTGCACAAGAGCGAGGAAAACATACATCGGGATTGGAAAAGGTGGTAGTGAACATGCCAAGTAAGGCTAGTCATACTAATTATCCTAAGTACATTCTAATGGCAATAAAAACAACAAAACCATAAGTAGAAGCACACAAGAAACAAGAGGAAGTGCAACACTAATAGGAGTATATTGTCTTGGAGTTGTGACTTATATAGAAAACATACATGTTGGAGCTAATGTAACACAGAGCAGTAAAGAACAATAGGACACAGAGAAGTGAGCACTAGTGTGAAAAGAGAAGCAGATGGCAGAGCAGCAGTATGCAGGAAGTGAGCAGCATTATACAGGAATAGAGCAACACGCAGACCCAAAGCAAACAACTCAATACCAAACAGTAACGTGATAAAGTGACCAAAGTTACTCACCTTTGGCTCGCAGCCAGTTGAGTGATTAGCATTCAACAGGAAAAAATATAGACTATTATGTAGAAACAAAGAGCACAGAGATGTTGTTGTGAAAGAGAGAGTTCAGAACATTGAGTGTAAGTGATATGCAATGTGTTCGTTGGTTCCTTTTTTTTTCAAAGAGAATGGGGGAGGGGTACTTATAGTACTGAATATGAGCAAATAAACAAGGCAGCAACCCCTTAATTAAGGGGCTGGTATCAATCACAATCCAGTCATTTGTTAGACTGCCCTTTAATTAAGGAATCCCAAATCAAACGGTAATAATCAGTTATTTAAAAGGAAAGAAATCACATAGTAAGATATAATTACATAAGCAAACAGAGTGGCATAGCGCATGCAATGAAGACTAGATACATGACCATCTAATTAAGGAAATAGGCCGAGCATGTCAATCAAAAATTTGTATACATATATAAGGCAAAATATCACCGTAATTCTGGAAAATAATTTTCAAAATAATGTTAGAGATTGAAACCCTAGGGAATCAATATTAACTTAGGAAAGTATCCCATAAAAATAAGGAAGAAAATTCAAACTATGGGAAAATACGCAAGATCACAATTTGAAAGCAAATATCACAGTCTCAAAGAGGGTTCGAGGAATCGGTATAAATCACCATGCAAGAAATAAGAGAAACTTTTAAGTGAAGAACACAGTGGTACCAACACACTAACAACAAGGAGCACAGAACTCGGAGAGGAATCTAGAAGAAACACAAACAAGCAAATAATGCAAACACAAACAGCCATAATTAGGGTTTTATCAGACTTAAGCAAAACATTTAGAAATAGTACTAAGAATCACGAATTAGTACTAAAATCAAAAAATAAAGTGATTTCGAAAAGGGGTCAGAAACCCTAGTTATAAAAAAGGAGAATAAATCGTCTAAAATTGGAATAATCATAAAGATCGAGTAAAAATAGTGCAAAACCCTGAAGGTGAGAGTTAAAATTGTTAAGAAAATCAGAGTTTTATGGGGTTTGGGTAACAATTAGGGCTTCATAAGAAACCAGTGAGAGGGTAAGAGAAACCTGGCCGTGAAGCTCGAAGATAATGGTGTTTTTAACATCATCGATCCAAAATCATTGGAGAAAGGCCGGCATCGGACCACCGGCGAGGCGTCAGTGACCATCTTCATGGTGGAGGCTTCTGGGGTTTCAGACTTTGGAGAAAAGCAACGATACAGGATCCATGGTGGCTTAGAGGTCGAGAGAAGTGAGAACGGAGCATGGCGGAAGAGGCGATGAGGCTCGTCGGAGAAAAAGGAATGAACCAGAAAGTTTTAGAGAGAAGGGAGGGAAATCATTAGAGAGAGAGAGAGTGATATAGAGATAAAGATCGGTCTCTGAGAAATGAGGGGTCGGGGGGTAGCCTTAGGGTTTAATTAAGGTAATCTAGTTTGGACCGTTGATCTCATTTGATCAACGGCTCAGATTAAATCAAAGGTGGACCGGCTCAAAATCAAATGCTATGGGTTATTTGATTGGGCTTAAAATTGGGTTCAAATTGGGCTGAATAGGGGCACAATTTTGGCTAGGATTTAAATAAAATCTGGCCAACTTTTAAATAGTCAATTTTTACCATGTATTTTATGAAAATAGCCAAAATAATCTGAAAAGCAAAATTGAAAACATAGAACAAATTAATAACATATAAATATTATTCTTAAAATATCAGAAATAATTATTGGTTGTAAAACATAGTTAATTGCAAAATAGGCTATAATTACAAATTCGTGCAATTAGCTTTAGAAATTCCACATAAATTTATATAGAAATGTGCAAAAACTACACTAACTATGTTTAAGGTAAATAAAAGGGTGAAAAAATAAATGGTGGACAAAATGATGATTTGAGAATAATTATTGGGTTTTATATTGTTAAGATAGACAATAAAAAATAATTTTAAAAATCTTAAAAATTAGGAAGAAATACCAAAACCTTTGGGCTTGCTTACATACGTATGTACATGATATTTTGAAAGTATTTGAGTATAAAAAATACATAGGGAAAAATTGGGTATCAACAGTCATAAGGATGATAGTTCAGGCTCGGACACCGACCCCGAAGATGCACGGGCCTTTTTGGGGAGAAGTATCTGCATGGAAGTGAGGATGTAGGGTCCTGCCCGACACATAATCATTCTCGTGTCTTACGATCTTTTGGCGAACTCCGAGCAGGCAGTGTCGAAATTTTCTCCCTTATGCGCCGCTTCCGAGAACACGACGCTTCAGGCGATGAGTGAGCGGAGCTATAGTGGAGCATTTCCAGCATGGCTTTGCTAGTAAGTGCTCTCCTATTTTTTGTTAGGATTTTCTTTGCATGTGTAGTTTACTTAACTTGACTTTCTTTCCTCTGTATGTCAGACTCTCATTATAGAGATCGAGCGCGACCGGAGGGATGAACAAAGGACGACCATTTTTTGGAACTTGGCGTCCAAGTACAAAGAGTACCGCACCAAGCACCACGCATTGACTGATGTCTTCACTCAAGATTGAGATTTTCAGTTGTTACACGACTGGCTTAAGCAGAAAGAAGAAGAGTTGGCGTAGAAGGTTGAAGAGTTGAAAGAGCGGGATGATGAGCTGATGAAAGCCATTGGCTGATGCAGAGAACTTGAGGCGGCTCTTAAGGACAAGGAGGATGATCTTGAGTCAAGCAAGGGGTGATGTCATAGAACGTCGACCTTCAAGCAAGGGTGGCCACCTTGACTGCTGAGCTTGGGCGAGGAGAGGCAGAGGCTATCAATCTGAAGGGTGAAATAAGCATTAAGTCTAATGAATTGGCTCGTGCTAAAAATGGCAAGGTGACTGTCGTATCTGAGGTAGCGGCTCTGGTAGAAGCCCTTCATGTTTTTAGGTTTGAGCGGGACAATAAGATGGAGATGTCCGCACTCAAGGTAGCAATGTTAGAACGAATCTAGGATCTCGAGGCCGGGGAGGTGCGACGGCAGTCATAACCCTCCACGTATCATACCTCAGTTGATCCCGTCATACCGTGGGAGTTGTATGAGATGTGGGTCCATATTAAGGCTTAGCTTGACATGTATAAGTCCGTGCAGGCTTATGGGATGGTTTCTGAGAAAGAACTCAAAGGTATTCGTGATAAAGCACATGCAACCCGCGAAGCCTATGGTTGTGATCTCGGAACAGCTGGCGAGGATGATGTCGATGATGATGATGTGGATAGGCTCACCTGCGATTCTTGGTATAATGAGGAGTATGCCATTGGGGAAAATGTGGCATAAACCTGTTGTGTTTATTTTATTTTGCTAGGTTGTTTTGTGAGGGTGGCTTTGATCCCTTTGTAAAAAATTTTTGTAATACAACAGTTGTAATGAAATGATTGCCTTTGTGTCATTTACTTTCAAATTTGTTTTTGTTTGATGTGAGTGGTCGCTGACTTTTTTGCCGCTTGTGTATAACATTTTGCCATAATTGATTGTAGACCTTGGTAAGTCGATCGAGGTTGAATGCTAAATGATTCGACCAAGGTCAAATGTTAATTAATTCGAGCGAGGTCGAATGTTAAGTGATTCAAGCGAGGTCGAATGTTAAGTGATTCGAGCGAGGTCAAATGTTAAGTGATTCGAGCGAGGTTGAATGTTAAGTAATTCGAGCGAGGTCACATTTTTTCTTTTGGTGATGTCCTTTGGCTCTAGGGATGTTATTTTGATTTAAGGTCAAAATGCTAACCCATTCTAATTCGAGTGAGGTTGATTGTTAAGTAATTCGAGCGAGGTTGAATTTTTTCATTTGGTGATTTCTTTTGGATGTAGCGGTGTTAATTTGGGTTAACTTCGAAATGTTTACCCGTTGTAATTCGAGCGAGGTCGAATTTTTCTCTTTTGGCTATGTCCTTTGGCCGTAAGGGTGTTATTTTGAGTTGAGGTCGAAATGTTAACCGTTGTAATTCGAGCGAGGTCGAATGTTAGATGCAAAAAAATGATGAAGAGTAAAATGTTGCTTTATTTCACTTTTTTTGAGAATATATTAGTGGAGTACAAAATGCTGCTTTATTCCATTCACTGGAGTACTATACATATTTGTTTCATAAATAAATTAGAGAAGTTTCTACGTATCTAGTCCCTTCATCATTCGACCTGGAGAGGTTATTGGTAGGTAAGGCGATGAATTACAATTTTAACTTCGAGACGTCCCCCTTATCATCTCGTTAAAAACCTTCCCGAGAAAACCCAATTTGAAAAAGAGTAGGACTTGAGGGGCATCATTTTTTAGAAGTTGAAGTATATGAGGTGGGCAACATTCCAGTTGTTTTATAGTAGTTTTCTTTCTATTGTTTCTAGTTGGAATGCTCCTTTGCTTGTTGTCTCTGTGATTTTTACGGGCCATTCCAGTTGGTACCTAGTTTGCCTTCTTTCGGGTCTTTGGTCGGTTGTGTTTTGGCCTTGAGAACATAGTCTCCGACTTTGAGTGGTCGTATTTTGGCCTTTTTGTTGTAGTAACCTTCTGCTTATTGTTTTTGGGCTACCATCCTTACATAAGCCATGTCTCTTTGTTCTTCTGTCTTGTCGAGGTCTTGTTTTTTATTCTCGTCGTTGTTTGGTCCGCTTTCATTGGAGTATATCAGGCTAAGATCTCCGACCTCGATAGGTATCATGGCGTCAGTCCCATAGACTAATAAATATGGCATTTTACCTGTGCTCATATTTGGTGTGGTGTGGTAGGCCCACAATACCTCCGATAGCAACTCTGGCCATAGCCCTTTGGCATCCTCAAGCTTTTTCTTTAAGATATTCTATATTATTTTATTGGAGGATTCGGCTTGACTGTTGCTAGCGGAATGATACGGCGTGGAAAGTATTCGCTTGATGCGCCATTTTTCAAAGAACTCGGTCTCTTTTTCCTGGTGAACTAGGGGACATTATCGCAATTGATTTCTTTAGGGATGCCGAAGTGGCATATGATGTTCTTCCATATGAATGTGATGACTTCATGTTCGCGTATTTGGGTGAACGCACCTACTTCCACCCATTTGGAAAAGTAGTTAGTTAAAAATAAAAAGAAACGTGTGTGCTAGGAGGGGTCCGACGATGTCCATTACCCATTTGATGAATGACCATGGAGAAGTGAAAGAATGGAGGAGTTCTCCCACTTGATGTATCATAGGCACGTACTATTGGCACTGCTCGCATCTCTTGACATAATCGGTGGTTTCCTTTTTCATAGTGGTCCACTACTATTCTCCTCGAATAAGGCATCTAATGAGGGCTTGGTTTCCTATATGAGCACCACTGTGACCCTCGTGTACTTCTTCGGGCACGCGGATTGTTTGACTCGTCCCTAGGCATTTTGCCAAGGCCCCCCGAACATTCTCTTGTAGAGGTCGTGATTTATGAGGTTGTACCTGTCCGCCTACATTCGAAGCTTTTTTGCTTCCTTTTTGTCTAGTGGGAGTGTTCCCTCCAGCAAATATGTCAGATGTGGTTATGCCAATCCCAAGTCAAATTTATGTAATGTACCCCGAATTGGTCTATTGACGAGTGGAAGAGGGTGACCACATTTTCTTTAGTCATATTTTTGGTGGAGACTGCTAGTTTGGCGAGGCCATCCACCTCGATGTTTTGAGCTCAGGGTATCTGGTCGAGTCGGCATTCATCGAATTCTTGCAGTAGTTTGTGAATTTTTGCCTGGTACTTTTTTAGCCTTTCTCTTCGATTTGGAAAGTCCCTTAACTTGGTTGATGACGAGTTGTGAGTCGCATATGAGGACGGCTCGTTGTGCTCCATAGTTGAAATCTATCATTAACCCTACAAATATGGCCTTAATGTTAGTCATAGCGGGGCACCGTATGGATATGAGAATAACTTTCCTGTTGGGACCTCGATTACGAGTCCTAATCCAGACCCCGACGTGTTGGATGTGTCGTCGGTGTAAAGGACTCAGAGGTTGGGTTACCTAGAGGAAGTTTGAGAAGCTTCCTGCCCAACCTCGGGCATTATTTTGGCACCGAAATCGGCGACGAAGTCGGTGAGTACCTGTGATTTTATTGCTATTCGCAGCCGATATGTTAAGTCATGCTTGCTCGGTTCTATGGCTCACTTATCCAATCTTTCCGACAATTTGGGTTTATGTAGGATTCTCCGTAGGGGGAAAGTCGTCATTACAAATATGGGGTGGCATTGAAAATAGGGTCTAAGCTTTCGTGAAGCTATAACCAATGCTAAGGACAATTTCTTGAGGTGCAGGTACTCTCATTTCGGCGTCAACTACGGTTTTGCTAATATAATAAACTGGGGATTGCACACCTTTATCCTTGCGGACCAGCACCACATTTACCGCAGCGTCTGAGATGGCCAAATATACTAGGGAGCACTTACCGGGTTGTGCTTTGGCAAGTAGTGGGGCAAGGACATGTACGCTTTTAGTTCTTTCAAGGAATCGATGCATTCTGGGTTCCACTGGAGCCCGTTGTCTTTTTTCAGCATGTTGAAGAATTTGTGGCATTTATTGGATGACCGAGAGATCGATCTTGACAGAGTGTCTATACGTCTAGTCAATTTTTGCACTTGTTTCATGCTGGTCAACACCCCAGGTATCCCTTCTATGGCTTTGATTTGATCTAGATTAACCTCGATGCTTTTTTTTTATACCAAGAAACCAAGAAATTTGCCCAAGGTTACGCCGAAGGCGCATTTTTCGGGGTTTAGTTTCATATCGTACGGCCTCAATATTTTGAGGGCTTCTTTCAGGTGATCGATGTGGTCTTCTTTTATTTTTGGTTTAACCAACTTGTCGTCGATGTACACTTCCACTGTTTTGCCGAGTTGATCTTTGAACATCTTGGTGACGAACCTTTGGTACGTTGCCCCCACATTCTTCAACCCGAACGGCATGACTCTATAGCAGTACATTCCCTGATGAGTGATGAAAGTAGTTTTCTCTTGGTCCTCTTCCTCCATGAGGATTTTGTTGTAACCTGAGTTGGAATCCAAGAAGCTTAGAAACTCGTGTCCTGTTATTGCATCGATGATCTGGTCGATGTGCGGTAATAGGAATGAGTCTTTTGGGCACGCCTTGTTTAGGTTTGTAAAATCTACGCACATCCACCATTTCCCATATTTCTTTTTACCATGACCACGTTGGCAACCCATTGGGGGTATATTGATCCACGGATGGAACCATTGGCGAGGAGCTTATCCACTTCGTCACTTACGGCCTCACTGATTGCAACGTTAAATTTCCTTCTTATTTGCCATATTGGTGGATAGAGTGGGTTGACGTTCAACTTATGCGTGTCCACATCTTTCATGATATGGGAGAAAGCAAACAGATCAGCATTGTCAACTAAAAACATGTAAAATTTACCTGGTTCTGAGAGCTTATGTTCGATGTGATCCTTTTGGTTGCTGTCACTGTTGTTCAGTTGGACAGGATCAAGATATTCTACCATTGATTCAACCACTTCCACGATGTCGGGGTCCTGATGACGTATGTTTGTCCGTCAATTCTGGTCCGCGACTATGGTAATTTCTATGCCTCTATATCTGTTCTCTTCACCTGTTGGGAGTCCGTGAAATCCTGGGCAATACGATAACATTATTGGGTAGTGCGTTGTTCATCCCAGATATTGAATATTCCCCATGGAGTAGGGAACTTGATTACTTGATAAAGGCTTGATGGGATGGACTTCATGGCATGTATCCATGGCCGCTCTATGATGGTGTTTATGTTGTTTCTTGGTTCATGACATGGAATCTTGTTTCCAAGGTGACGCCCCCGGCCAAAACGGGAAGTGTTATCTCCCCAGAGGTTCTAAACTGTAAAACCTGTTAGTGTTATGAAACGTGGTATTATCTTGTCCTCAAGTCTCATTTGTGCAAGGACTGGAGGGTGGATAATGCACGTGCCGCTTCTATCGTCTACCATTATTCTTCTTATATCAGTGTATAAAATACATGAAGTAATAACAAGTGCATCGAAATGAGGGAAATTCAAACCATCAGTATCTGACTTATCGAAGATGATACTATCTCTGAGGTCGTTGTATCTTTTGTGGGTGATCGATCATTTCAGTTTATGCGTAGTGGTGAACTTCACATGGTTGATCATTGCTTCATTGCCTCCGCTGATGATCATTGTGGCCTTGGAGGTCCTTGGTGTTGTTCTTGTCTGCAGGCAAAGTTGGATCGGCCACGATCGCTCATCAGTTCCCTCAGGTGCCCTTGGTTTAACATTCTCACTACCTCTTATTGCAAACCTATCCACCCCTCGGTTTTGTGATCCCGTTCCTAGTGAAATTCACAGAGGACGTTTGACTTTCGAGTATTTTGGTCGAATTTCATCTTTTGTGGACATCTCACCTTCGTGCTGAGCTTCTCTAGTGCGTAACTACTTTTGAAGGGGAAATAAAAAAATTGTGAGCGGATAAGAGTGGAGGCATACCTCTTTCGTTTTGCTGAGTCCCTATGTGCGGCCTGGGGTATGTCGAGGATGTGGTGGGATGGTTGTTCTGACGTAGAGCTGATGTCTTTATCGGCTGAAACGAGGGCCCGACTGATCCCTTCGACCATTGTTACGACGATCTTTCCTCGATGCTGCTTGAAATGACGTCAGCCGTTAGGTCAGAATATTAAGGTCGTCCTCGCCGTCTCTCACCTCGGCGCAATAGGCATTGTGGATTTCTTCTCAAGTTGTGAGAGGGTATTTTATGAGCCTGCTTAATAGTTTTCTGGTTGCTCTCGACCCGTTCCTACTCAAACCATTCTAGAAGACCGCTATCGCCATCCTTTTTGATATATTTGGTAGGCTCATTCTCACCCTGTTAAACCAGGTGGGGAAATCCCTGAGTCCCTCTCCAGGAGATTGCCTAATGAAGAATATGTCATTCACCCTGGCTTCTGCCTTCTTAGACCCTGCATGGGCGGTGACAAACTTGTCGGCCATTTCCTCGAACGTTGCTATTAACCGCTCTAGCAGTTGTGAATACCAAGTTAGGGCTTCGCTTATTAGGGTTTCACCGAACTATTTCAGTAGCACCGATTGTACTTGCTCCTTCAAAAGATCGTTGCCCTTCACCGTTGTAGCGTAGTGGACGATATGATCTTCTGCGTCTGTAGTGACATCGTATATCTTCAGGTATGGTGGAATTTTGAAGGTTTTTGAATAGCGTGTGGAGTCGCTTCTTCGTTATATGGTTGTTTGATGAATCGACCAATGTCTCATTTTGGTAGTAACTTTGGGGCGTTGGGTATCTTGTCGACCCTTTCTTGGTGTTCTTTCATCTGGTTGTGGACTGCATTGTTTTTGGTATCCATTACTTCTATTTTCTTTAGAACGACTGTAAGTGCATCATCACCTGCATCCACAGTGTGGTAAGTTTTCCTGTATGAGGAAGGGGCTGCTCGCCAGTAATTGTTACGATATCTGCTTGCGCAGTGTTTCTGTTCTCCCTTTGAGCGGGTCTGTCGAGTATATTGTTTACAGTGCTTGTTAGCCACTCTTTTAGTAGTTTTTTCACTGTTGGTGCTGCTTCTTCAGTTGTGGATGTGGAGGCTCCCCTTTCACGTGAAACTATCAAGCTTTCGTGAGGGGGAGGTGAAATGCTTCACCTAGGTGTAGCATTTGGTGTCACATGCTCATCGTCTCCCCTTCCATATTCGTTCATGGTGTTCAAAGTGTTGGTAGTGATGCATGCTATCACTTTCAGTCTCGCATCTCCTTTTGCTGTCATCTTTAGTTTGTGCAAACGTGGAAAATATGACTTTTTTTATCTAGAAAGAAATATAATATCAACTAAAACCTCCCCACTGACGGCGCCAAATTGTTTGAGCAAATAAATGCTAAACCAATTAATAATAAGTTAATAGGGATAAATCTCAGTTGAACTTAACAAATCCTAGACCGAACAAAATAAAACTTCTTGAATAACGAGTAGAGTTCAGTAGCATTAAATGGTGAGCTTCATATGCTATGATTGACAAAATGTGTAATATCATAAATGTAAGAAATGACAAGAGTTATAGTGTAAAGGAGTTGTCACCCAATGATTGTACGGTTGGGTATTTCCTTTCTCTGACGACGTGGAAAGGTAAGCAGTCAAGATGTATATGGGATCTTGAGATTTATGAATAAAGATTGAACAACATATGCTTGAATAAAATGAATAAGACAACTCTTTCATATATTCTTCTCTCGACTTTTACAATATGTTCCGGTTTCCAAAAAGGAAGATCCCCCCTTTCTTCCCTATATTTTCTTATTTATAAGTACAACATAAAGAATATCCAAAGGAATATTCTTTAGTCTTACTTCTGAATTTAAGTTACCGTTACTGTCCTATCTTAGCTGCACGCTTCTAATGTCGTCCTTTATGGGGACGACCTTCAGTCTTTGTGTCTTGGTCGACCCCCTCTTTTGTCTTGCTAATCCGTTGTTTTGGTTACCAAATTTTGACCTATACATCCCTTCATCTTCCGCCGCCTCCACTCCTTCCCCGAGAACAGATGCGTCATTTTCCGGCACCGGAGCATCGGCGATCCTGTCAGCACGGGAAGAAGTACCGGCCATTGGTCTGGATTGATCGAAATAAATGAGTATGTGGAAGGAAAAGAGAAGACAGTAGCTCAAGTTCTAACTAACAAGAGAATGAACTCAGAAGTTTAAAATATTGAAGAAGGTGAAGGTTTACAAAACTCTTCAGATAAATCGAAAAGTGAAACAATAGAACGATGGTTTTTCCTATTTATAGGAACACAAATGTCCTGAGCGGGAAACCCTAGAGTCGTCAATCAAATTTGAAAGGGCACAAGAAATGATAACGGTGCCTGGGAAATGTGCGCCATAATGATAGTGGCTATTCACGATGCATCGAATCGATATAACGATTCAACTTCGAACGGACATAACTGTCCGATAGTACCACTGAAGCGTCATGTCACCAACTCGACCTGAGGATCTCGCTCAATGAGCAACACTCAGATTTCTCCTAACTTTCGAATCGACAGAGTCCGCCCGTCGAGACCGCTAAGAGGCTACCTCGACGGACGGAGGGACTAACTGTCTGGGTCAAAATCTGACTAGAATGGTCGTCCTTAAGAGAAATGATAAGGGTCGACCAAGCTGCAATCATGCACATAAGGCGAGATAACAAAGAGCACCTCGGTCATCATCGGGGTCTGATCTTCGGGGTTTGATTGTTGGAAAGAATGCATCAAACAAGCGTTGTATTCGAGCAGACGACGAAAGGTACAGTCACAAGAAAGTACGCCGGTCAAAGACAATTGGATAAAAGGGAAAGGGAGCTATATATACAGGAGGAAAATCCCAGATCAAGGGGCGGGATAGCTACCTCAAGAGAGAAAACAAGAGGGATCTCTTCATCAATAATTATCTCTCTTCCATTTTCTCGCTCCCGTGATTATGGTGTGTATCTGCCCTAGATGTAAGCTCATCTTTCATGTTTGGTATATGATTATTACATTAAGAAATCTGACAAGTCGTTCTTATTCCTCTTCAATTTTTATGTATGTTTGGATCTGGAATTAATTATGTTCGATTAAGATTTACCTTCTTTATTATAAATAATTAGTTGGACAAAAAGAATTTTATAGTTTTTGCTCAAACAAGCAGTACTATATTACACATGGATAATCATGTGCTGAAGAGGACAAACGCTACCAGTGCTTTTTGTTACCCAAAGGAACTTAAAGGTTTCCAAAATTGCGTGAATCTTTGGCTTTTAACGTGTCACAGCTGTGAAACCAACGCATCTCAGCACCAGGAGCACAGCCTTTTTTGTCAGCAAATAGGTCTAGGAATGGGCTTCATTTATTGATGATAAAAGGTGTGATTGTGAATCAAAGGCGCTGCTTTTTTCCACCTTCGCTACCTCATTGGCTTCGCTTGCGCCTTACATTCTCTCGATAGCATTGAATAGCTGAGTGGTCACCGCCCACGTTCTACTGCATGTCATAGATCACAAAGTTATTACCTACATCGCATGGACAGTTGAGTTGACATACCCGTGTATATATGTGTATTTAAAGCGAATTTTTCAAGATATGTTAAAAGAAATTATATACATTGCAAAAAAAATAAAGATTCCTTATATTATCATTTGGAGTTTCTACTGTTCTATAAATTATTTATCATATTCTGCAGTAACCAATATGACAAGAGGGGTTCCTTTGATGGTAAGCAACCCCCACTTCCAACCGAGAGGTTGTGAGTTCGAGTCTCCCCAAAAGTAAGGTGGGAAGTTCTTGGAGGAAAGGATGTCGGGGATCTATTGGAAATAGCCTCTCTATCCAAGGGTAGAGGTAAGGTCTGCGTACACACTACCTTTCCGAGACCTCACTAAGTGGGATTATACTGGGTTGTTGTTGCAGTTACCAATATAATGTATACACTTGCTATAAATTAAACTTATAAAAATATATAACTTGTTTATGTGATACATAATATAAGTGATATTACCGAGTTAGCGTGCTTTTCTTTTGTTTTGTTAATTTGCTCTATATACAAATTTAGTCACAGTCATACGAAAAGCAAAAAATAATAAGTCTCACGTTTTGCCTTTAATTTAGACATAAATTGTCACTTAAGATTTGCTAAAATAGTATACGTATGATATGCTCAATTATACGTCATAAATTTCTGTTATATGTTTTAGTATCAACAAGAATATGCACTACTTACAATATTATTATGTAAAACAGAATAAAAATTAATTAATAATGTAAAAGAAGATATATATAGACCACATATCAATTTATTTGAAAACCTATGGCATGTAAAATCTAAATGGATATAGATTGTAGCTTATCTTATCTTGGAGGGCAGGTGTGGGCGGCTGTGACCTACTGTCATGAGCTTCTGAATTCTACTTTATGAAGAGAGATTTGATGTACCAACTTTGCAGCCGTTAAGTTGGCTTTCAATTTACCCCCTCTATCTTTCTAGCTTTTACCTAAATTGCCAAACTAGTATAGAACAACAACAATCCAGTATAATTTTACATAGTGGGGTCTGGGAGGATAGTATGTACGCAGATCTTACCTTTACTCTAAGGTAGAGATATTGTTTTCAAATAGACTCCCAGTATTCTTTCCTCCAAAAACTTCCCACTTTCCTCTTACGGAGACTCGAACTCACAAACTAGAATAGAACAATAGGGAGAAAAAAGAAATGGTGGTAGTTCGACCAAAAACGACAAAGAACTAAATGCTTTAATCGTGTCGTGGACTTGTTTTTTGTGGCTGAGCGATATGATAAATCAGGTTGGCGCACACAATGACACAATGGCCTTAACTTTATGCATGCAGATTATCATATTCCATCTAATTTAATGGATTCAAAATATATTAGTTGTATATATTTAATAATTTTTTTGCTTATGAACAAAAGTTATATGTTTAAATGAACTCATACTCTCTACACTAGATACACCCCTGTTACGATACCGTAATGCTTTGTCACTCATATTAAATGGATCCCTTAGTTTTACTCCATAACAAAACCTATGATTTGTTTTTGGGGGAAGCCTTTCACATAATTATCTATTTGATTTTTATTGTTCCTCTCTCTCCTTTCTCTAATGTAATTAAGGAATTAAAAAGAAAGACTCCATGGGGTCTAAAATTAATTGTTACGTAGCTAGTAGCTTTAAAATTAAATGTTACGCAGTAGTAGCCAGCATTCCAGCAATATCCCTATACTTTCAAGTGCCAATGACGCTAGCATTTTGGGGGATTAAATGTACGTACAATTCTCCTGGAACTTTATTTATAGGTAGTTATGCAAAGATTAAATAAAACATGCAGTCTCTCCAAAAACAAATACACCTTTTGTCTATTATATTATTACCATTTGATAGAGTCGGTCACTTAATTATCCCAAATTATCTTGTAAAGTTACTTTTTTTTCGTTTGTAACAACAAAATCACTAAAATATGCATATTGCACTCAGAAGGTCACTCATCTAGAGTTTTTTAATTTTGGATTGACAAATATCTATTTTACCCGCTAAATTATAAATATTAATCTTTTTTTGTTTTTTTAAAACTTTTAATCTCATAATTTTCCCTTTTTAATTTATATTATGGACATACCTATAGAATAAATCAATATTATTAATAAATTAAAAAAATAAAAAAATATTTAAGCATCTATAATGCTGGAATAACAAATAATGAGTATAGTAAAAACTTAATTAGAATAATTTGTTCGTAATAATAATTTTTGTATTAATAATAAAAATTTAAAATTTTATTTACACAATTCAGAATGAAAGAAAATAAATATTGTAAAATATATATTCCATGCACGTAATGTAAGAATAAT
Source organism: Nicotiana benthamiana (assembly GCA_034376525.1). NCBI lineage: Eukaryota > Viridiplantae > Streptophyta > Magnoliopsida > Solanales > Solanaceae > Nicotiana > Nicotiana benthamiana. The sequence goes on along the minus strand of CM067337.1, from coordinate 41,443,038 downwards.
TATTTAAATAAAGGTATTTTATAATATGCATTATATATTCTTAAAAATTATGCTCAATTATATTATTATGTTTCTACCAACTTTCGGACGACACAAAGTTCTGTCACCGGAAAGCAGGGTCACTATTTGTATAGGGTAAAATATGTTATGTTTTGTCGTGCATGGAATATATATAATATAATTGAGCATAATTTTCAAGAATATATATGCTAAAAAACTTTTTGTTTTTTAATATAAATAATATTTATTTATTTCATAGGTAAGTCCATAATAAAAATTAAAAGGAAAAAAATCATAATATTAAAAAAAAATTTAAAAAAAGATAAATATTTATAATTTAGAGGGTAAAATATATATTTGGCAATCTAAAAATTAAAAAATCTAGTTGGTGACCTTCTGAATGCAATAGCCATAGTTCAGTAATTTTATTATTACAAAGGAAAAAAAAGTGACTTTAGGAAGTAATTTGAAATAGTTGAGTGATCATTTGAGTAATGGACTCCCATTTGACATGCCAACGCTTAGTTTTTTCAATACACTTTTTTACCTTTCAAATCATATAAATTGTGATTTATAATATTTTTCATTTAGCTTCTAACTATAAAAGAATTATTTAAAAAATCCTTAATAATCGATGTTTGTTATGAAATAGAAGTTTCTTACACTTCTATTTAAGGTGAATGTCTTTAATGTACTTAATTAGAGAGATTTTAGAGTCCTATTATTGGTAGCAAGATCTTCCTCCTCCCTATAAATAGAGGTGCTCTCTACCATTGTAATTCACCCCTCTCAACACAATAAGAAGAACTCTCTCTACTCTTCTCTCTATTGCTATTGTTCTTGCTCTATTGTTCTTGTCTTTTGCTTTAGTTTATAACACGTTATCAGCACGAGTCTCTAACCAATTGAAATTTTTGATTGTCTTAACTTTTGTTTGTGTAGGGTTTTTCTTCAAAGAAAGAATGAAGAAAGAAGGAAAAGAAAAAGAAAAGAAAAAAAAAAGGAAGGGACAAACGAAAAGAAACGAGAAACAGAATAAGTTTCTCTGGAAAACAAAGGAGAAAAGAAAGAAAGGAAAAAACGTGGAAAAAGGAAAGAAAGAAAGAAAGGAAAGGAAGAAAATATTGAAAATATATTTGGTATACCTTAAAGGTAAGTAATTTACTTTTCCCTTTCAAATTCGTGGAATCCTATAAATTTTATATACAAAGTTTGATTATAACTCTAATGGAGTTTGTGAGAAATTATAACCACACGAAGTGGTAAAATCTCTATGTCCTGCCATGATTAAATTCATGTATGATTGTGGACGTGACAAAGAATTCCGTCCCATTGAATTTGCTCCATTCCCTTTAGAGAATGTGGAAGCAGTATATGATAAGTCTGAAAGAAGACTAATTACCATGAAGGTATCAATGAATGTGGACGTGACAAAGAATTCCGTCCAATTGAATTCGCTCCATTCCATTTAGAGAATGTGGTAGCAGCTTGTGTAAAGCACATGATTTTGATCCATTCCCTGAAGTGAATGTGATAATTGTAATAGAGCCCGTAAGCATGAACACGCTCTTGATGCAATTGTGTCATATGTATGACAATATGAAAAGAAAGTTCGTTGCCCTTGAAATTTCGGGCAAGAACTATATGACATGGGTGTTGGATGTTGAAATCCACTTGGATGCTATGGGTCTCGGAGACGCCATTAAAGATAGAAATAGTGCATCCACCCAAAACTATGCTAAGACCTTGATTTTCTTGCGCCATCACCTTAATGAAGGTTTGAAACTGTACGAAGGCCTTGATTTACTTGCGCCATCACCTTGATGAAAGTTTTAAGATTGAATATCTCAACATCAAGGATTCACCCATCTTGTGGAAAGGCTTAAAGAAGAGAGATGACAACATGAAGTTGGTCACTCTGCCACAAGCACGATACGATAAGAATCCAAAAGCAAATAGTTTATAAACTATATATTATCGTTGCGGTGAAAACTGGCACTGGTCTAAGTCTTGCCGTATACCATAAAATTTGGTTGACCTTTATCAAGCATCTCGAAAGAGAAAACGCCCTGAAACAAATTTTGTCTCTGACGACAACTTTGACTTCACCCACCTGGATGTGGCAGACTTCTTTGAGCAACCCGAGGGAAAGATAGACCACCTAATCGGTGATGGGTCCGTGATGAAAGAAGATGGAGCTATTTGATTTTATTCCACTTATTTGTATTAGTCAATGAATAAATCAATAGTCATTAGTATTAGCTCGTATTAGCTAGTTCATGATATGATATTTGTATTAGTTCTTTAGAACGTCTCAATATGCTCAAATATCAATAATATTTTTACTTTCCAGTAGAGGTAATCGACTAGCCTGAAAAACTAGTCGGTTATCTCACGTCTCGCATAAAACTGCAAAACAATCGATTGTCAATGATCAACAATCGATTGTCTTTAAAACAGTGGTCTGGAATTTTTCAAAAGTGATCAACAATCGATTGTCTATATTTGACAATCGATTGTCTTATACAGTGAGGTCTGGAATTTTTCAAAAATGACCAACAATCGATTGTCTATATCTAACAATCGATTGTCTTATACAGTGTGATCCGAAGTTTTTCAAAAATAACAAATAATCGATTGTGTGTGTTTAACAATCGATTTTCTATGTTCAAACAATCGATTGTGTGTGTTTAATAATCGATTGTCTTATGAAAAATGCTGAAATTTTCAAACTGCAAAGTAATTGATTATGGACAACATATCTGATTTTGTTAGTCAACTGTTAGTAGGAGATCTTGAAAATATTATGTGACACAAAAGAATTGAACTTGTTTATTCTTATGTTCATGTATTCCTTTTGTATGTCATACCATGGGAAGTAAATTGATTGAAAGGCTCCGGAAGAGCAAATGTAACTCTGCCCAAAGGCATGACGTTTATCTTAGAGAATGCAATATTTCCTCCAAGTCTAAGAAGAAACTTGTTGAGTTTTAAAAATGTACGCCGGAATGGCTACAATATTGAGACAATGGATGAAGATAATCTTGAATATCTCGTCCTCACTTTAAAGAATGTCTCCGGCCAAAAGAGGGTTATTGAGAAATTCCCGTCTTTATCTTGTGGCCTGTATTGGACAAGAATTAGTGCAATTGAGGCACATTCAACAGTAAATCTAAAGAATACTGAGTCCAATACATTTGTACTTTGGCATGATCGACTGGGTCACCCAGGATCAACCATGATGAGACGGATTATAGAAAGCTCATATGGGCATCCGTTAAAGAATTTCAAAATCCTTTCAAGTAATGAATATCCTTGCACTTCGTGTTATCAAGGCAAGCTGATTATCAAACCATCCCCCACAAAGGTTGGGACCGAGTCACCCCCGTTTCTGGAACGTATACAAGGGGACATTTGTGGACCTATTCACCCACCTAGTGGGTCGTTTAGGTATTTCATGGTCTTGATAGACGCATTCTGTAGATGGTCTAATGTGTGCTTGTTGTCATCACGCAACCTTGCGTTTGCGAAGTTAATGGAAAATAGATGAGAATAATCTTGAATTCTTCATGAAAACGAGGCTGCCCATTTCGACTTGGGTTCACGCCATTTTGCATGCAATAATACTAGTTTGTCGGCTGCCCACTTCGATTTGGGGTCACGCCATTTTGCATGAAGCAATGCTAGTTCGTCGGCTGCCCACTTCGGTTTAGGGTCACGCCATGTTGCATGCAGCAATGCTAGTTCGTCTCTGACTGACGAATTGACACAAATATATCCCATTGCAATTGGTTTTGGGTCATGAACCCAATATATCCCATTTAAGAAGCTTTGGATATGCAGTATATGTGCCTGTAGCACCGCCATCCCGCACCAAAATGGGTTTGCAAAGGAGGTTAGGAATATATGTTGAGTTTGACGCGTCCTCCATTATTCGCTACCTCGAAACATTGACAGGAGATTTGTTCACTGCACTATTTGCAGACTGTCAATTTGATGAGACACTTTTCCCAAAATTAGGGGGAGAAGTTGGTGAAACCAAACGGGAAATTTTGTGGAAAAATGCATCATTATCTCATCTTGATCCACATACCTCTATTTGAAAGAAAGAGGCACAAAAGATTATCCATTTGCAAAGAATAGCAAATCAAATGCCTGAAGCATTTATAGATTTGAAAAGGATAACAAAATCACATATCCTCGAAGTGAATGTGATTCACAAATACATATTCAATGTTGGAAGAATATGAACATGAAATTGGTATTGAATATACCACACTCACTCCTAGAAGGAGGCTTGAGATGATACCACCCTCACTCCTAGAAGGAGGTTTGAGATGATATATGGCATGAATGATCGTTGGTCGCGTACCTATTGTACGCCAAAGTATTTTGGAAATATGACCATTAAAGGACAACGATAATGCAAGAAACATATCTTGCATATAAGTTTGACATGACCATAATGGTATAACTTTCTCTTTAAGAAAGATATTCACCACACGGATGTTGATGAACCTGTGGTAGTACAAAGTTAATTGAGAGCTCTCGAAGAGCCAATTATTACTATGTTGGAGAAACACAATTGAGTATTGTGCTGTAGTAAGTCTCAAAGAAACTTATCCAGTTCCCAAAAGTACACGCGAAGGCGATTGATGATATTGAGACTATAAATAAAGGAAGGCTTTGATTCTCCTATTACTACAACTTGTAGCGGGGTAATTTGTATATGAAAAGCTACCCGCTTTGTTCTCCAGTTTGTACTACACAAACGAAAGAATGCCACAATAAAGTGGACATCTATTGGTATAAAACCCATGTCATAATAAACCCGAAGTTTATTGATAAGTGCACATGTCATGGTGTAAATTTGAAGTTTACCAATATTGATAATTTATTCAGTTGGCATTCATGTTAGCCATCTCATTTTAAGTATGATGTGCAAATTCACATAGGTGAATATTAAAGAACTAGAAAGTTCTTTACGAATACTCTTGTATCACTTGTTCTCATTAATGAACGGACCAACTAAAGAGTTCGGGTTGAAGCCCATAAATTCTGGAAATATGAAAGGTGAGTATGGGCCCATTCACCTGCCATGTATACCACATATGATGCATCTATGATATGGTTACATGCGCCATTGTTATTAACCCGCAGCCTGGCAGTGCTTGCGAGGTAAATCGCTCAGTAATCTAACTTCGAGCATAGTTTCCAGATTCTCTACTCAAGACAGTTCATCTTGATAAGTTGGTTTATATTAAAGTTGGTTTAGCAAGATAATTATTGAGTGCTTCCACTTAATAGCTAAACTGTTTCTTATGAGAACTAAGTTATATATATATCAGTTTGATATAAGTTGTATACGAGAGTATATTCTCCCCTCACAAGTGGTTCAGGGTCAGGAACCAAATAATTTCATATTATTATTAAGGTGCTGTGTATATTGACATAATGCACAAAGATGATTTCCCAAAGTTGAGGAAACAAGTTAGCTTTACTAACATGAGGGGGAGACATGATAAACACTTGAGAAAAGGTTACATGGGATGAATTATCATTTGTATATGTATATCCCCGAAAATCATGATATGAACCTGAAGTTCATAAAAGGGATAATTCAATTGCAACATATTGCAAAGCATGCTATACGCATTTGCTGACCCAAAGAAAGTAACTAAATGGAAGAGATTCAATTCAAGAAGAATTGATTCCATATGAAAGACATGTAGTTTTGAACCTATAGTTCAAATGCTTGAAAGTATAAAGTCAAAGGTATGTATAGTCAGTTTTCGATATCTTATTTGTCTAGCATGACATGGAAAACTTGATATGCATCTAAAGTCTATTATATGGCTTCTATGACTTAACTTGAAAGATTTAAGTTGCTTGAAGCATATGCAATTCGTGGTCCTGAAGTACCACATCCTAAGTACAATTTGTGTACATATGTATCTTGCCATAACTATAAGCATGATGGCATTGAGAATGCATCTATGGAGATATTGAAGTGTTATTCCACGACATCATATGAAGATGTTCATACCTATCAAGAATGATGATTTCAAGGTGCGGAATATTTATTCAAGTCAATATGGTTGATTTATTTATCAAGCATCTACCAAAGATCGTTTTGAAGATGATGCACAAGGTTGGAATGCAAATGCTCAAGGATATAAATTGATGTTCTCATTAGGGGGAGTTAATGCGCGTTGCACTCTTTTTCCCTTACAAGGTTTTGTCCCAATTGGGTTTTCCTTGCGAGGTTTTTAACGAGGCAACCAATAGGCGCATATTCAAACATGTGTACTCTTTCCTTACTTTAATTTTTCCCATTGGGTTTTGTTTTAAGGTTTTAACGAGGCACATCATTGAATAGACATTCAAGGGGGAGTGTTATGAAATAGAAGATTCTTACACTTCTATTTAAGGTGAATGTCTTTAATGTACTTAATTAGAGAGATTTTAGAGTCCTATTATTGGTAGCAAGATCTTCCTCCTCCCTATAAATAGAGGTGCTCTCTACCATTGTAATTCACCCCTCTCAACACAATAAGAAGAACTCTCTCTACTCTTCTCTCTATTGCTATTGTTCTTGCTCTATTGTTCTTGTCTTTTACTTTAGTTTATAACAATGTTAATGTTATGCTGAAAAACTACATATTTGAGCGTCTGATCCCTCGCGGCTCGTAATCTGGAGGCTTTCATTTTAGAACATGAAATTTATGATAAATATAATTGTTGAATCTCGAAAGGTAAAGTGTACGTGAACCTCAAAAAAAGTATGCATACTGGGGAAACAAAAATTATGAGTTTCAACTCTACGGAAAAGAAAAATGTATACGCATTAGACGGAATTGACGGCAAGCTTAAGGGAATTATTACGTAATGTTACTTGAATGAATTTTGATGCGTTGACTTGGTATAAAGAAAAACTCGCAAGACTTTGCTTCTAGTTAAATTTTAGTTGGACTTTTAAACCTGAATACACAAACCACGTGAACATGGATTTGGTCTTACTTTCACATTTGTAAGCACATTGGGAAGATGGTTTAAGAACTTAAAATGTATGTGATTTTGAAGAAACTATATATACTCGGTAAAAAAATGATGAGTTTCAACAATATGAGAAAATGAAAATATATGCACATTTAATGCAATTGCCGGCAAGCACCTAATGTCAAATGTGAAAGTACAATACTTTGCTTAATTGCTTTAAGTTATTTTAGTTTGACTTTTAAATTTAAATAGCAAATACAATTTTCTAACAATGTGAACATACAATTTGTTCTTAGTTTCACATTTGTAAGCACATTGGAAAAACTGCAATCACGCAACGACTTGCCAAGTCTTCTTTAGGCATAGTTTAAAGACATGAATTGACCTTTCAAACACATTTTAAATATTAAATAGTAGATAAGCACTTTACTCCCTTGCGCAAACAGTAAACGCGCCGCAATTTGAAGTGAAAGCAGAGCAATACGATTGGTCAGGTATTGCGTAGCGGTGTTAGCGCAATTAAAGGCACATGCTCACGTGTATTCATGTGGACGGCTTTTTTTAGAGCTAAAGAAATGCCGCCCGCAGTCGGCCAAACCTGTCAATTCTCCTCCTTTTGCCACGTGGTTCACTCTCCACTTAACATTTCTTGCCTCAAACTCGGAGGAAGAGGCAAATTAAATTCGATAAAAGAAAATGTATAATATCTGTAAAAAGTATTCTCTGGGTTCTAATTTATATGAACTTTTTTATTAGGCACGAAATTTGATAAAAATAAAATTTTTAAAAATTATAATCCTAAACAAATCAAAAAGGATCCTGAGAATTAGTGTGATTGCAAAAGTTTCTATTAAGAATATAATTGAAACTTTAAGCTAAAAGAGATAATTCTTTTTGAAATGGATCAAAAAAATATTTTCACACAAATTGAAACAGAAAGTATCTTATTAGCTTAAAATTATGTAGAATATCTAATATAATACGTCAAAATATAGCGATATGGTAAATGTTTAACCAAAAAATGTAATTTTGGTCAAAGCTTGAATTTTAGAGAAGAAATCGGGTTACTGATAATCAAAGAGACCGAAATATAATTGGTTTTCAAGAATAAGAATAAAGCAATTAAAAATTATATTTCACTATGATCTCAAGAATATTCTCTGTGTCCCTACAAATGATAAAACTTCCTCCTTTTATAGTTGATAAGGAGTAATGGATTATTCTAAATAATAAAGAGCATTTAATGAGACGTTACATAACCATTGCTATTAAATACTGAATAACTAACGTATCAGGTATTTAATAATGAATGTAGACAACTTTTTGTCTTCAGATTCGTGTCTTCAATGCCCTTTTTATCCGTTGATATTGAATGCCTTGGATAGACATAAAAATCGTATCTAAGGTTCATTCTCGTGCCTGTTTCCTTTTCTTCTACCGTCCATGTTGTCCTCCGTACCTTTTAATCATTTATTGTTCTTTGACTGTTTGACTAATCCACGTGTTATGCACATCACCTCTAATAAAAACTTAGTTTTTCCCAATACAGTAAATATTTTTTATACCATCAAAAGTATATTAGTCGAAGTGTTGAATCCCACCACAACTACAGAAGCGGATTCCTGATTTAAATTATATGGGTTCAAATTTTACGATTTGCTCATTATAATTTTAAAATTATGAGTTCATATTTATAACTATTTATTTTAATTTTAATAAATTTCACAAACAAATTTATGTTTCATGTCAAAAATTAAGAGTTTAATTGAACCACATTCACTTAAGTTTCTAACCACAAGAAAAGCACTTAAAATTGGAAAGTACAAAAAGAGTAATACATTGCTGTCGTAGGACAAATAACACTAAAGATTCTTTGTACACAAGGACAATGCCCAATAAAGACCTCGGCCAATGACCATTAACTACTTAGCTGCATTTGTAGGCAAAAAATTTTGAGCATATAAATATACCAACAAAGCACACTTTTTATTCATAAGAATTGCCTAGAGTTGAATCCACATCGCCCATACACCAAACTCCTCCTCATCTCTTCTTGCTCTCTTTCAATGGAGTGGACTAGAGGTCCAATTATTGGTCGTGGCTCTTCTGCCACCGTCTCCCTCGCTACCAATTCCTCAGGGGAGCTCTTTGCTGTTAAATCCACTGAGCTATCTTGTTCTAGCATATTACAAAGAGAGTACTCTCTAATTTCTCAGCTCAATTCACCATTTTTAGTCAATTGCTTTGGCTTTGACATTACTAGTGAGCACAATAAGACCACTTACAACATGTTCATGGAGTATATACCAGGTGGCACTCTTTCTGATTTGATCATGAAACAAGGAGGTTCCTTGAATGAGTCCGTGACTAAATCTTACGCTCAACAAATTCTACAGGGCTTGGATTATCTTCACTCAATTGGGGTTGTACATTGTGACATAAAGGGTCAAAACATTTTAATTGGTCAAGATGGTATCAAGATTGCAGATTTGGGATGTGGGAAATTGCTACGAGATGAAAATTCTGGGGATTCTGGAATTTCTGGCACACCGGCTTTTATGGCACCTGAAGTTGCTCGAGGCGAAGAACAAAGATTTACAGCTGATATTTGGGCTTTTGGGTGTACTATTATTGAAATGGCTACAGGGTCACCTCCTTGGACTGATATGAAGGATCCTGTTTCGGCTCTGTATAGAATTGGTTATTCAGGGGATGTGCCTCAATTCCCAAATTGTTTATCCAACGATGCTAGAGAATTTTTAGCAAAGTGTTTGATAAAAGACCCAAAAGAACGATGGACAGCTAAACAACTTCTTCAACACCCATTTTTGCAATCTTTAGAGTCTAATTCTTGGAAAGTTGAAAACTTGAAGAGGGATTCTCCCACTAGTATTTTGGATCAAGGCTTTTGGAATTCGTTTGAGGTGATGGAATCTTCTTCATTAGAGTCAAGCATCACCGTTGATTCCCCTGCAGATAGGATCACACGGCTGATTGGTGATGAGGGAATATCAGGTTCTTTGAAACCTGATTGGGTGAAGGAAGAAAGTTGGGTGACAGTTAGATGCAGTGATACAGAAGAAAGTTCGATAACTACGGAGCAAAACTACGATTTGATCCAAGATTTTGAAGAATTGTCGGATATTGAAACATTTGTGTCCACAATTTTATCTGAGCATGAGTTTGTTACCTCAGTGGAGTTTGAAGCTACTTTGATTGATTGCATTAACGATGAGATAATTAGCATTTTTTATACTGGTAATAATAGGATTAATTTGATGATGTCTCCTGAGAGTGTAGGAGATGTTTTTGTATTTAAGTTTAATGGTTCAGAAATAAAAAAGATGAAATTTTCTTGTCCAATTGAAATTCTTTTGCTGTTAAATTTCTCCTATGAACTTCAATTTCATGTTCTCCCTCTCAATGATATTCTATTTTTACCTCTTCGCATTATACTCTCATTGCCTGGTTTCTGTTGCTGTTACAATTTTTTTATTTTTGAACCGAACTTCACCTGGAAATAGCCTCTCTATCCTTCGGGGTAGGGTGAAGTCTGCGTACATTTTACTCTCCCTAGACTTCACCAGTGAAATTATTACTGGATTGTTATTGTTGCATTATACTGTCATTGCATACAAAAAAGGAGAAAGGTATATTCTCAAAGAATCTTTCCTCTCGTGAAGGGCTTCATTTTAAACACTATTTAGGTAAAATAAACAAATTCTAGGCTATCATATCATTAACAAGCCAGCTCAGGAAATGTCAGTATGCGTTAGTTTGTACTTTGTAGCATGAAAATTGGAAATGATTGTAATGACATGTCATAAGCGATTAGATTTGAAGTACATAAACATTAACTAGGTGGAGATATTTAACCGTATCCTAACTATCACTTTATGAGGTACATATGTAACATCATCCATATATGATAGATATTCATTATAAAAATTGAATTTTTCTCGTAATCGAGTACTCCCTCCTTTTTAATTTATGTGAGCTTATTTAACTGGACACGGAGTATAAGAAAAAATGAAATTTTTTAGAATTTGTGGTCCTAAACAAATCAAAAGGAGCCCAGAGTATTTGTTTGGTTATAAAAGCTTTTCATTAAGGGTAAAATTGTAACTTTAAGCTAAATTATTACCAATTTTAGAAATGAGTCATTCTTTTTGGAACAGACCAAAAAGGAAATAGGTTCACATAAACTGTAACAGAGAGAGTATTGCATTATCTTATAATTCACGTCTGTTATAACAACACTTCACTATAACAGCCAAAATATTTCGGAAAAAACGAGACTATTATAAAAAAATTTTGACTCTAAATAGTTTAGAGTTACTATAGATAGTTATAAAAAACCTTGATAGGGTAAAACAATTTTTTTATTATTAGAGAAAAAACTCCAACCGGTTAAAAAATATTAAGAGTTCTATAAATATATTCAATAAAAATATATTTGTATATAAAATTGAATATTTCACGCTGGCTGTCTAACTTATATAATCCTCTTTCTTATACGAATTTGGTATCAGATATGAGCAGGCTTATACTTAAGCAGGGTAGGAGTGAAAAATATTGCATCACCTATTATTCCTACCTCCTATAGCCTGCTTTTCAATCTGCAAATAGTAGAAGGAATCAAACTAGAAAAGTGAGCGTGGACTTTTGTGAAGAGGTCATTTTTCATTTGTTGTGTTGAGTGTGAGCGCTGTGGACTTTTGAGAGGAAAAGTAGAGTCAACTAATTTTGGCCATTGCATTTGGAGCATTCTATAATTTGAATAGATTAGGTAAATGAAAGAGCAGATTGTGATGAGGTCAACGGGGATATTATATCGTTGTTTTTTCATTGGCCAACGAATTGAAGTCTTCTTTATTTTGAATGATTAGGTGTGAATTGGAGAAACAAATATGAGGTCAACGGAAATGCTCTCCGGTTCAAAATAAGTAATTTTTTAGTCTTTTTCTTGTCGTTTAGAATAAATAATTTTTTTAGATTTCAAGAATGAATTAATTATTTTTTCTTACATTTTTTTAGAGTAAATAATATTGGAATATGTGTTAGGAGTATTTATGTGAGATAGTAAATGTTAATATGGTCAATTTCATTGTTAATTAATGCTAAAAAGTAAATTTCTTAATATGTGTAAAAATATCCAAAAAAGTCACTTATTTTGGATAAGAAGGAATATTAAATTGTGTTTCTTTCCGAAGACCATACTAAACTCATCGAACTCCGCTTCGAATTGGGCAATGGTTTTTGTCTTTTGGAAGCATAGGGTTCGGCTTATTTAGGTTGACCCAATTTGCCAAATAAATGATTTCATTTCTTGAAGAGGCAAACAACACTCTGACCTTTATTCAATGGTGCAGCAAGTGTTGTCCCAACCTTATTTGGTTTTCCTAGTGGGGTGGTTGTGACAAGCTCCATTTTGCTGTGGATGTAGTTTCTCTTATCCAGAAACCGACCACATGGAAAAATCCAAAACAAGTAGTAGTAGTAACATAATCTCTTGTGTTGACTAGACTCTAGAGCAGACGCGGTGTTTAACCAAAAAAATATAATTTTGATCAAAGTTTGAATTTTAGAGAAGAAATCGGGTTACTGATAATCAAAGAGGCCGAAATATAATTGACTTTCAAAGAATAAGAATAAAGCAATAAAAAATTATATTTCGCTATGATCTCAAGAATGTTCTCTGTCTCCCTACAAATGATAAAACTTCCTTCTTTTATAATTGACAAGCAGTAACGGATTATTCTAAATAATAAAGAACATTTAATGAGACGTTACATAATCATTGCTATTAAATACTGAATAACTAACGTGTCGGGTATTTAATAATGAATGTAGACTACTTTTTGTCATCAGATTCATGTCTTCAATGCCCTTTTTATCCGTTGATATTGATGCCTTAGATAGATACGAGAAACGTATCTAAGATTCTCTCTCGTGAATGTTTTCTTTTCTTCCACCGTGCATGTTGTCTCCCGTGTCTTTTAATCATTTATTTCTCTTTGACTGTTTGATTAACCCACGTGTCATGCCACGTCACCTTTAATAAAAACTCAATTTTTTTCCAATACAGATAGTCCCCCCACTTTTCATTCATTTATCAATTAAATAATTGGGAAGTGGATCCTGAAAAAGAATTTTTGTCACAATTAAGGCTTATGTCAGTATCGACGTCTTTTCTGTCTTTCTCATTTAATACCCTATACAAGATTCATATGTTTGAGAGTTCTCGTGTCAACCTTCAATCTTACCTTGATTTCCACTTAGCTGAACATGAAACAATGAAGAACAATTTAGCTACGTAGGGAAAAAATTATGAAAATCTGGAGAAGGATTACAATTCTTTGTCTGAGAATATTAACTAAGAGGTCAACTGGGCCTTCTTGAAATCTCGTCATGATACTTAAATGGAGGCTTTTCAGGAAAAAATTGACTTGAAATCTGAGTTAGCCAAAGTTTTAGACTTGATTGAAAAGAATGAACAGCCAACCGAAACTTCTTCTCCTGACCAGGTTATTGACATCTCTTCTCCAACAGTAGAAACTCCCGGGGTTGAAGAGCCTTTGAACTTAGAAGCAACAGGTGAAGTTACAGAAGTTACAATTCCAGTAGACAAGGGTAACTTATCTATAACACAGCCTTTAGGAACAAAAATCCCTGTGTCTACTGCTTCTCATGAACTTTCAGTCGAGCCCAATGAAGCTGCAACTCCTACCGCTCCAATCATTTCAATGACCAATGAAGATGTTTAACCTTTACTTCTTTTTTGTTTGATTATGATGACGTGACGAAGACCCCGGTTTCTATAATGGGGCATCTGTTTCAGAAAAATGTATTATAATAGCTAAGTTTTTTCCCTTAGATTTTTATGTTAAGAAGTTTGTATAATACTTCTGCTTTAATTTTTGCAGAATGATTTTATCTTACTCTTGCCTATTTTTCTTGTTAGGACTTATATAATGCTTTCATAATTCTTCTCATGAGTAACCAACATGAGGAAAAATAAAAGAGGGCCCTTTTATTTATTGACACTTAATGAAGAAGACGTCTCAACTTCAAAATGGTGTTAATATACGATGAAAGAGATAGGAACATACATGTTTCTCATAAAACAACTTTTGTAAAGTTTTTATTCATGAACTTTGATAAATTTCTGCAGTATTACATGTATTGAAGTACATCTATAACTTTCTCGCAACTGTTTTCTTTTAACAGACTTACAAAATATACAAGGTTTTTTTTATATAACCTGTTCCGATACATAGTCATGTCCCTGCCTATACATTCTTAGGAAGGGTTTAAGCAATGACTTCATTGTTCTAAGAAAGAAAGAACACTATGATAATTCTCGTAACTTGAGTTGATTTGAAAATCTTGCATTTTGCTCTCTCGTATATATTTCTGCACATACTTATGTGTATATAGTACAGTCCCCCAAGTGTTTGAGAGGTGAAGTATGAAGCCTCGAACAACTTGTATATTTGCTCCCAATCGTTGGTCCTTTTTCTGAAACAGAAAAACATACGTGACTCGGAGGTGCGATTATAGATGAAGACTACCTAACTTATATTTATTTCCATCAGATTATTGTAACCCTGGGCTAGGAATTTAAGAGTATTCCAATTTTCCGTGCAGGCCGTGAATCATCTAAAATTGTTAGTATAATTTTATCAATTCAAAGAAAAAATTCTAACTTGGTGATACCTGACCATGGGTACTTTCTTTAGAAGTAATATCTCTTTAAATGAACGGGATTCCAATGTGAAGGTAGAACCTTGCCTTCCATTGTCTCTAGCTCGTATGCTCCTTTGCCTGCAATTTCATGAATTCGATAAGGTCCTTCCCATGCTGGACTTAGATTTCCTGAACTAACTGACTTTGTAGATTGGAAAACCTTTTTTAACACGAAGTCCCCAACTTTAAAAAACCTGAGGCGTGCTTTCCTGTTATAATACCGTTCAATCACTTGCTTTTGAGCTGTCATCCTTATCAGCGTATCATATCTTCTCCCTTCAAGTAAGTCAAGATTTACTCGTAACTCTTCATTGTTCGAGTCTACTTTTGCTTGAATACGTTGTGTACTAGGTTCACCTATCTCAAATGGTATCAAAGCTTCTACACCATAGACCATTCAAAATGGTGTCTCTCATGTACTTGTTTTTGCCGCCATTCGATATGCCCATAATACCGCTGGTAATACTTCAGGCCAATTGCCGTTTGATTCTTGTAACCTTTTCTTTAGGTTGTTGATAATTACCTTGTTTGTAGACTCTGTTTGCCCATTACCTACTGGATGATATGGTGTTGACGTAATTCTTTTGACTTGCCAATTTTGAAAGAACTTTGTGATTTGAGCTCCTATAAATTGCGGTCCATTATCACAAACTATCTCCTTTGGAACACCAAAGCGGCAAATTATATTTCTCCAAATGAAATCTTTAACTTCTTTCTTTCGTACCTCTTTAAACGCTCCTGCTTCTACCCTTTTGGTGAAATAATCAGTAAGTACGAGTAAAAACTTTACCTGACCTTTTGCCTGAGGTAATGGTCCTACGATGTCCATTCCCCATTTCATGAAGGGCCACGGAGCTATGACAGGATGTAATAACTCTGCTGGTCTATGCATGTTATTTGCATACCTTTGACATTTGTCACATTTAGATACAAAGCAATTGCTACTTCTACCATTTTAGGCCAGTAATATCCTGCTCGAATTAATGTTTTAACCAGTGATCTGCCTCATACATAATTTCCACAATGTCCCTCATGTACTTCTCTCATCACATATTCTGTTTGAGAAGGTACGATATGTTAGGATTTATGCCCGTCACTAGAGGGGGGTGAATAGTGCGGCACAAGAATATTGATAAATATTGCGGAATTAAAATTGTAGGAATAAAATAAATTCGGTAATTAAAATAGCAAGGAAAGAACACACCAAATTTATCCTGGTTCACCACAACTTGTGGTTAGTCCAGTCCCCGAGAGACTCTCTCGAGATTCCACTAACTCCGTTAAGCTTTCGGGTGCCTAACAAACCGTTACACTTGCTCGTAGATGTACACTCTACAAGACTTCAACTTGCTCGAGGATACCGCACCTCAAGACTTCAACCTTGCTCGTGGATACCGCACCACAAGACTTCACACACTAAGACTTAGGGTACTTAGCGAACCCGACAATCAATAAGAAGATATGTTCTTCTCAAACACCTTTCTCTTTTGCAACAAGAACTCTCTCAAAAGAGTAGATAAAGAGATACAAATTTAGCTCTATGAACAACTCAAAGTTGTCTCTCAAATGGCTCAACAAAAGCTCTAAAATGATGCTCAAATAATGTCAATATGTATATCAATATTGGGAGGTGTTGTGTGTTTAAAATCAGCTCAAAAGACCTCTTTTTATAGGTGAAAGAAGTGTTATGTCCGTGCTTAATTGGCAATCAATTATGCTGATTTTGTGCCAAGATAATCGATTATGCAGATTTGATAATCGATTATTTCTCCAACGTTCAGCTGATTTTCTGCTGAATAATCGATTATCTGAGACTGTATAATCGATCATTCTGTTCCAGTGTTCAAACACTGGCAACGGTCTACAGCATAATCGATTATGCAGTCTTGATAATCGATTATTCTGTTACAGATTTGAACTCTTACTTCAAAAACCATTTTGGTTAAAATGAAAACTTTAACATCATTTTGTTTGAAGTATTTGAAATAAGTTTATGATAAATATGATTTAATAAAATATGTTTATGATAAATATGATTTAATAAAATGATTTTATGCATATTTATGATGACCTATGTTGAGCCAAAAGACGAGATAACTTAAACGTTGCTCTTACATTGGTTCTACCTAACGACCTACGCCTTGGGTCTTCGGCCTTGAACATTTGACTCGTCTTTGGCTTGACTATGCATTCCGTCATCAATATGCTTCTCGGCATTCAATCTTGATTGTTTGTCATATAATATCGTTGTTTGATACTTGACTTCATTGTTTGTCATTCATCAAAACCTATACCTGAAAATCATGCTAATACAACCAAAGCGCACATATCATAGATAGAATAATTTTCTACAATTTCCCCCTTTTTGATAATGACAAACAACAGGAGATATGCATATTGGATTCCCCTTAAATTCATGCTATATTTCAACATACAATTCATGTAAACAATTTAATATAATTCCCCCTTAATTGAATATTTTCCCTCAATTAAAGCATACTAGAATGTGAAGACATTCCCCCTTATTCGATGCATATCGCCTAAATTCTTCCCCCTTTTGGCATTAGCAAAAAGAGTATACCAATTGGTATTGAAACTATTGACGATACCAATTATTAAAAAAAATCATATCAATATCAAATAATACCAAATGTTAGTAAAAACATGCCAATCATAATGAAGGTCATTTTTCGCAAATATACCAACTGTTGTTTAAACAAAAAATATTCATCAAAACATGAATCAATCTATTAACATAAAAATAATTGATACCACTTTGTTATTCAAAATAACACTTATCAAAACATGAATCAATAATTAATATCAATTGTTAGCACATATCAACTATTACGTTTTTATCAAAAATACGATAAGTAACCGACGTTCCCCCTCGATGCAGTAAGGTTTCGTGCTTGGTGCATCTACTACAATATTGTAGTCTTCAAGCACACCTGCAAAAGTACCTAAAAATAGGTTTTCGGTACCCAACTTCTTTTGGGTCCTTGAGGGTTAGGCAAATAATAATTATAATCAAAATATGAATCTCTATGTTTAGCAAAACATATGGGTGCAATGTGTCCTACCCGGTTACAATAATGACATATAACATTAGGGTTGTGCATATGTCTAGGTTGAGCCAACTGCGTTCTAGGTGATCTAAAGTCGTTATTCCTAGAAGCGTTGAAATTCCTAGAGTCATTTCTAGGTGGTCTGAATTTATTTATTCTAGACTCATTAATAAAATTCCTAGAATTGTGTCTAAAATGATTAGTTTTAGACTTATTAACAAAATTCCTTGAGTCGTTTCTAGGTGGTTTAACCTCATTTCTATCATCCTTTTTAATTACTTCACTTGTTTTACAATCATTTACACTACATTTTTCTAGTGTATTTCTAAGTTCTATGTTCTCTGTTTTCAAAGAACTACAAGAAGAACAATTTGAACTTTGAACACTTAAAGAGGCTTCATTCATCTCCTTGATTTTATTTTTGAGATCGACATTGTCATTTTTCAAAAATCTATTTTCTTCTTCTAAAATTTTGATTTTATTTTTAAGAACAGTATTGTCATTTTCTAAAAGATCCATTTCTTCTTTTAGTTTTTCATTATCACAAGTCAATTTTTCAAAATCTTTTACTTTTAAAGAAGGTTGTTTTTCAAAATCTTTTTCTTGCAAAGAAAGTGTTTTTTCAAAATCTTTTTCTTGCAAAGAAAGTGTTTTCTTTAATTCTTTTATGGTTTTGGAAGCTTTAACAAATTCACCAAATAATTCATCATAGGCATTTTGTATTTCTTCAAACGAGTAAGAGTTAGAAATACTTACCTTTTCTTCTTCGTTTGCCATGAGGCATAATGTGGCAGTTTCATCGCCCGAGCTGTCCGAATCCCATGTTACGCGCCTATGGTGTTTCTTCTTTTTCTTGTCCTTTGATTTTGGACAATGTGATTTGGTGTGGTCAAGTTTTCCACAATTTTGACATGAAGGACTTGGTTCTTCCTTCTTTATTTCCTTCTTCATAAACTTATAAAACTTTTCAATTATATCATTGGAAGTAATAGCATCATCGTTTTCCGGATCACTTACCTCTTCTCTTTTAGAGGATGAGGCTTTGAAGGCAATATTCGACTTACTTCTAAGATACGGATTAAGAATTGTGCTTTCATAAGCTTTAAGATTACCTCGTAGTCCATCAATTGTGACGTCCGTGATTCCTATCGACTCTTGGATAGCATTTGCTTTGGAGAGCCATTTGGGAGTGAGACTCCGTAGGATTTTTCGAACTAGATCTTTGTTCGAGTATATTTTTCCGAGAGCATGAAGATCGTTGATGATCATTGAGAATCGTTCGAACATATTATCGATGTTTTCATCTTCCCTCATTCTAAAAAGTTCATATTCATGTGTTAAAAAATCAATTTTAGATTCTCGGACTTGAGACGTACCTTCATAAGTGATCTCGGGTTTATCCCACATTTCCTTTGCGGTTGTGCAACAAGAGATTTTCCGATAGTCGTCCGAATTCACCGCACAAAATAGTAAGTTGACGGCCTTTGCGTTTCTTTCAACCTTCTTGATGTCCTCGGCATCATATTTATTTTCCTCCTTTGGAACCATGATTTCCCCAACTTTCTTTGTTGGCATTTGTTCACCTTTCTTGATGATTTGCCATAATCGAAAGTTATTTGATTGGATGAATATTCTCATCCGCTCTTTCTAATATGTATAGTTTGTTCCGTCAAATAGTGGAGGGCTAAAGGTGGAGTGTCCTTCGCTCATCATTCCTGCGTTCAATATTCTCAACAAAAAATATATATCGTTCTCTCAACCGGTTAAGGCTTTCAGAGAGTTAGGCTCTGATACCAATTGTTAGGATTTATGTCCGTCACTAGGGGGGGGGGGTGAATAGTGCGGCATAAGAATAGTGATAAATATTGCGGAATTAAAATTGCAGGAATAAAATAAATTCGGTAATTAAAATAGCAAGGAAAGAACACACCGAATTTATCCTGGTTCACCAACTTGTGGTTAGTCCAGTCCCCGAGAGACTCTCTCGAGATTCCACTAACTCCGTTAAGCTTTCGGGTGTCTAACAAACCGTTACACTTGCTCGTAGATGTACACTCTACAAGACTTCAACTTGCTCGAGGATACCGCACCTCAAGACTTCAACCTTGCTCGTGGATACCACACCACAAGACTTCACACACTAAGACTTAGGGTACTTAGAGAACCCGACAATCAATGAGAAGATATGTTCTTCTCAAACACCTTTCTCTTTTGCAACAAGAACTCTCTCAAAAGAGTAGATAAAGAGATACAAATTTAGCTCTATGAACAACTCAAAGTTGTCTCTCAAATGGCTCAACAAAAGCTTTAAAATGATGCTCAAATAATGTCAATATGTATATCAATATTGGGAGGTGTTGTGTGTTTAAAATCAGCTCAAAAGACCTCTTTTTATAGGTGAAAGAAGTGTTATGTCCGTTGCTTAATTGGCAATCAATTATGCTGATTTTGTGCCAAGATAATCGATTATGCAGATTTGATAATCGATTATTTCTCCAACGTTCAGCTGATTTTCTGCTGAATAATCGATTATCTGAGACTGTATAATCGATTATTCTGTTCCAGTGTTCAAACACTGGCAACGGTCTACAGCATAATCGATTATGCAGTCTTGATAATCGATTATTCTGTTACAGATTTGAACTCTTAATTCAAAAACCATTTTGGTTAAAATGAAAACTTTAACATCATTTTGTTTGAAGTATTTGAAATAAGTTTATGATAAATATGATTTAATAAAATATGTTTATGATAAATATGATTTAATAAAATGATTTTATTCATATTTATGATGACCTATGTTGAGCCAAAAGACGAGATAACTTAGACGTTGCTCTTACATTGGTTCTACCTAACGACCTACGCCTTGGGTCTTCGGTCTTGAACATTTGAGCTCGTCTTTGGCTTGACTATGCAATTCCGTCATCAATATGCTTCTCGGCATTCAACCTTGATTGTTTTGTCATATAATATCGTTGTTTGACACTTGACTTCATTGTTTGTCATTCATCAAAACCTATACCTGAAAATCATGCTAATACAACCAAAGCGCACATATCATAGATAGAATGATTTTCTACACGATACAGCTAGCTAATGGTCCACCAAACATTTTAAGGTACAAGTTTCCTAGATGCAAGCAGTAACGAGTGTTTTTCTTCCTTAATGCATGATCCTTCACCTCATCTTCAGGTACGGTCCCGTCATGCAAAAAAGACACGATTTCATTTCTCCAATCCCAAGTTAAATGATTAAAATTTACCTCATTTTTGTCAGGGTCAAGAACAGAGTGAAACAAATATATAATCGAGGCATTCACATCTTTTGCTATGCCTACTACAGATGCGAGGTTGGCTAAAGCATCTGCTTCCAAAGTCTCTTCTCTTAGGATTTGCATCACTTTCCAAGTTTGGAACTGTCTTATTAACTCCCGTACCTTTCCGAGGTATTCTTGCATTCGAGTTTCTCTAGCTACGTAAGTCCCCAGTATTTGATTGACTACTAACTATGAATCACTTTTGATTACAATTTGCATGATACCAAGTTCTAATGCTAGCTCCAAACTTGCAATCACATCTTCATACTCTCCTTCATAATTAATTACAGGATGACATTTTATAGCTTGTTTAATTGTTTCACCCGTAGGTGGTATAAGAAAAATTCCTAAACCTTCCCCATTTACATTAGATGAACCCTCGGTAAGTAATAGCCAAGTCCCCGGATTAGTTCTGTTAAAAACTTGTAATTCTTTTTCTGCTTCTAGATGTATGCTTTGACTAAAATCAACTACGAAATCAGCGAGTACTTGAGATTTGATAGCAGTTTGAGGTTGGAATTCTTACTCACTTAATTCTATAGCCCATTTTGCTAATCTCCTGATAATTCGTGTTTATGCAATATATTTCTTAAAGGAAAAGTAGTAACAACCACAATAGGATGACATTGAAAATAAGGTCGTAATTTTCTATATCCCATGATGAGAGCGAATTCTAGTTGTGGATACCTTGTCTCTGCATCTAATAAAGTATTACTTACATAATAAATCGGAGATTGCTTACCTCGTTCTTCTCGTACTAAAACGGCACTTACCGCTACTTCTGATACTACTAAATAGATGAGTAACTTTCACCTTCTTTAGGTTTAGCCAATAAAGGATGGTTTGATAAATAACTTTTCAAATCCCTAAGTGCTCGTTGACAATCTTCATTCCACTCGAAATGGTCTTGCTTTTTGAGCGCAGAAAAGAATCTGAAGCATTTTTCTGATGATTTTGAAATAAACCTCCCCAAGGCCGTTATCCTTCATGTTAGCCTATGAACTTCATTTTTACTAGTAAGGATGTCAGGTATTTCTTCAATTGCTTTAATCTGGGAAGGATTCACTTCAATTCCACGGTTAGAGACAAGAAAACCTAAAAATTTACCAGATGCAACTCCAAATGCACATTTTTCAGTATTGAGTTTCATATTAAATTTTCGCAAAATTTCAAAGGTAACAGTTAAATGAGAAATATGGTCATGGGAATGCTGGGGTTTGACGAGCATGTCGTCTATGTATACCTCCATTGTTTTTCCCAAATGTTCTTGAAACATTTTGGTAACTAACCTTTGATAGGTTGCTCTAGCATTTTCTAGACCGAACGTCATTACTTTGTAACAGTAAGTCCCCCAGTCTGTGATGAAAGAAGTATTTTCTTCATCACCGGGGTCCATTTTAATTTGATTGTACCACGAATATGCATCTAAAAAACTTAAACGTTCATGACCTGCAGTTGCATCAATCAATTGATGTGTGTGGGTAAAGAAAAAGAGTCTTTTGGGCAAGCTTTATTTAGATCAGTGTAATCTACACAAACTCGCCACTTACCATTCTTTTTAGGTACGACCACCGTGTTAGCTAACCAATCAGGATATTTTAACTCACGAATGGACCCGATTTTCAACAACTTTTGGACCTCATCTTGAATTACTTGATTTTTGAAAGCTCATTTCTTTCTTTTCTTTTGCTTAATTGGGGTTAAATATGGGTCTTCGTTAAGCTTATGAGTCATCACATCCGGTGGAATACCTGTCATATCAGCATGGGACTAGGTAAAATAATCTACATTAGCTTTTAAAAAGTCAATTAGCTTGCCTCGCATGCCAGGATTTAGATTGGATCCCATGTAAACATTTTTCTCTGGCCATTGTTCAAATAACATCGCAGCTTTGAGTTCTTATATCATTGTTTTAATATTCTCATTTTCTTCAGGTTCTTGAATTACATCGGCCCTCAAATTTAAGTCTGTTGTTTCATTTGAGGTTTGATTGCTGATACCTTCAACTATTTTCAATAATTGCTATTTTTCTTTACTTGTGATGCTCGTATATGTTATTGCATTGATACTTGGCTATTTGTTGATACCCTCGGATTTGACATATTCCCCAAGGTGATGGAAATTTAATGACTTGATATAAGGTTGATGGAATAACATCCATATCATGGATCCAAGGTCTCCCCATGATTACATTGTATGTTATTTCCAAATCCACTACCTGAAACTTAGTTTCTTTAACAACACTTGCAACGTAAGTTGTCAGAGTTACCTCACCTTTTGTTACCACGCTTGAATTGTTGAAGCCTGATAAAGTATGCGCTTTTTGAATCATCTTGTCTTCAGCTTGCATTTCTCGCAGTACTCTTAGTAGAATAATATTTACAGAGCTACCTGGATCAATCAAAACTCTTTTTACATCAATGTCAAATATAAATAAAGAAATTATCAGAGCGTCGTTATGCAGTGTAGTCACTCCTTCCGTATCTGCATCATCGAAGCTTATACTCTCCTGTTCTAAGTTTTTCCATACTCGCTTTCCGTGTGTGGTCGTCATTTTGGAAACTTTGTTCGAAGCCGTATATGTTGCTCTGTATACACTAATTCTATTTCTTGTTTGGTCAAATTGTTGTCTTTCACTCCCGTTGTAAATGCAGTTACGTGATCACGAGAGTCTGTGTACCATCATATTTTGGGATATCAGGAATTTTGAATTTCTTTGGTATCGGTAAAGGAGCAACACTTGGTTTTCACGGTTGTTTCGAGTATTTATCCACGTCTACTCCTTTTATCACAGGTGGAACTCCAGGGAATTGCTCAATATGCTCGTTCTGCTCCTTGAGTTGTTTCTGAAAGGTTAGTACCAAATTTTGAAGATAAGAATTACTTGTATTACCTGGTTCTCCATCTTGTGAGTCACTAGGAACTGTTTTATTTCCAGAATCAACTAGACCAGATCGAGGGTTTTCCAACGTGTTAGTATTTGGTGTTGCCGTTGCAGCAGGCAATTGATCAACTAGGGGTCGCAAGGCTTTGTTAATTCGTGAGTCGATTATTTTCTTTAACAGTTCATCTCTTGTTTCAGCTCCTCCATCATCATGTTCATACATATCGTTTGGAGTTCATTCACAAGATCCACGTGGAGAAGCTTGAAGGTTAATATTATTGAGTTCCTCATCATCAATTTGTTGGTTCAGATTTGCCTGGTTATTGTTGTCGTTATTGTTGGACATATTAACAATAAGATTGAATGTTGATTTAGCAAGAACGGATTATCAGATTCCTGGTAACGGAACCAATTTGTTTAACCAAAAAATGTAATTTTGGTTAAAGCTTGAATTTTAGAGAAGAAATTGGGTTACTGATAATCAAAAAGACCGAAATATAATTGGATTTCAATGAATATGAATAAAGCAATAAAAATTGTATTTCACTATGATCTCAAGAATGTTCTCTGTTCTCTGTCTTCCTACAAATAATAAAATTTCCTTCTTTTATAGTTGACAAGAAGTAACGGGTTATTCTAAATAATAAAGAGCAGTTAATGAGACGTTACATAATAATTGCTATTAAATACTGAATAACTAACGTATCAGGTATTTAATAATGAATGTAGACTACTTTTTGTCATCAGATTCGTGTCTTTAAAGCCCTTTTTATCTGTTGATATTAAATGTCTTGGATAGATACGAGAATCGTATCTAAGATTCTCTCTCGTGACTGTTTTCTTTTCTTCCACCATGCCTGTTTTATCTCGTGTCTTTTAATCATTTATTGCTCTTTGACTGTTTGGCTAACCCATGTGTCATGCCATGTCAACTCTAATAAAAACTCAATTTTTTCCCAATACAGCGGAGCCTGAATTTCAAGTTTATGAGTTCGGAATTCTAATCGTTAAAAATTATTGGGTTCTAATTTAATAATTTATACATATTTAATGAATTTTGTAAGACAAATACAGAGTTTGAATCAAAGTTACTGTATTCGGTCGAACCCGATAATGACACTCTACCTCCGGCTCTGCTCTAGAGGTGGCAAATTAAACACCAGGACTGTGTTCTAAACTTGAAATGTTTGGCCAAGCTTTCTTTGGGGAAAAGTGTTTTTTAGAAAAAGCAGAATTACTTTTTGAAAAACAGTAAAAATAGCTTCGTCCCAATGTGTAGTGTATATCAAATTAACATTACTTATTTTAAACCAATATTTAGGATATTAATGTATACTCAAATTCTTGTTATTTTTAGGATAGTTTGTTTTAATATATAGTGACTTCTGGGGTGAACGCTTGTGTATATTTTTTAATCATTTTGAAAGAATTAACTTACTTTTTAATTTTATTTTATCTTTTACTTAAATAAAATAAAAAACTTAATTATTCTCTTTAATAATAAATTTTAAAATTATTCATTTACTTATGTAATATTATCTATTAAGTAAATCTCTTTACGACCTTATCCTTAATTTGATACTTAAAAAGTATTTTTAGAAAAGCTTGGTCAAACACAAATTATTACCCAAAAGCATTTTTTAGATTGATTAGCCAAACACAAACTGCTTCTCTGCTAGGGACGGAGCCAGAATTTTCATCATAGAGTGTTAAAATATAAATAATTAGATACATCGAAAAGTAAAGGGGAGTCAACGTGTAGTAAATATACATAAAAGAAAAAAATATCTAGCAATATAGTATAAGTTTTTGGTTAAGAGGTGTCGCTTGACACCCCATTGTTCCGTGTGGCTCCGCCACTATTCTCTGCAAAAGTACTTTTGAAAAAAATGCATATCAAAATAAGTTGATTTTTTTCAACTTGGCCAAACAGGCTATAAAATTTGTTTGGAAGAGAATGAATTAGATTAAATATATAAGGGCCAATGACGGGTGATATAATTCATTTCGTCCAATATAATTGCTCCCTCTTTTTTTTGGTTTTTTGAAAAGCAAAATTAAAAACTAAACTTAATGTATTTTTCTTAAATTATTGCTTAACTTCTTCCAAATTTATATAATTTTTAAAATTAATATTGTATGTTTGAAATTGGGTTGCATTTTAATCCGTTACGTTGCGCTATCTCACATGTTTGCATCTCAACCTGTTAGATCAAATTAACGAATTAATCATATTTTAATTCATTTAAACTTAGACGAGTTAGTTGAATTACTAAAGAATGAGTTGATTTTATCACCTCTAGCGTGTGACTATTAAATAAGGGCCATCGTCAGCCTTGGAATTAACAAACTTTGCTGGGCTGCAACAAGAAAATGATTATTCACCATATTCACATGATAGATAAAACCAAATTGGAGGAAATTTCAACTCTTCCGTGAATGGTATTTTGAGTCTGGAATCATAAGCATATTCTAGTGGAAATTGAAATCCCCTAATTCCTTATCCTTCTTAGTTGGTTCCAATGACTTGAGCAATGACTTCACCTGGTCCTAGGTACGGATCTTTACGATTTAGACTAGGGGTGGCAAACGGACAGGTCGGATATGGTTCGGGTTAAAACGAATAATGAAAAAATAGATTAATTATTCGATCCGACCCATATTTAATATAGATAAAAACGGGTTAACCGGCGGATAATATGGATTACTCATATTATCTATGACTACTTGTATATACTCACTTTTGGAAGAATTCTTAGTTTTTCTAAATTGAGGAACCCCCAATTTGAGACTTTACAAATGTAAAAGTTAGGTCAATTGATTATCCATTGATTGCTCATTGGTTATCTATTTATAAATAGATAATATGGTTCATATTCATATTTGACCCGTTTTCTAAAAAACTCATTATCCAACTCATTTTTTAGTGGATAATATGAGTGGTTAATTGTTTTACTTTAACCATTTTATCACCCTAATCTAGACTATACACTAATCGGATCAAATATCTTACGCATGATTCACCATCGATTTTTCTATCTATACGGGCTCTGACTATAGCCCTCTTGTTCTTTTATCCCATACTTGCGCGTGTATCTATATTAATAAATACATACTTTTTTAAAATTATGTAAATATTAGCAAACCATGCATTTGTCTAATAAAAGTAAAAGAAATTTTTAAAGAATTGAATGTTGTTTCCATTTAGTTAGCTCAATAAATGAAAAAAAAAATTATGTTCGACATAAGCTTTTAGATGCTTTATTGTGATTTATGAGGACGTATGTGGGTTTATGAAAATTATTGTTGTTTTGGTGGTCTAATAAAACAAACAAAACACAAAAGAAAATAAAAAGGTTGTTCTTATAGCTTCCCAAAAATTAGTAATGGAAAGTCTAAAAAGTGATTATAGTTGAATTAATATCTTACAAAAATTATTATAGTTGGATTAGTATCTTATAATAAAAAATTTAATATAAAAAATATAGTGAGGCATCGTCATTTTTTGGACCAAAAGTACAAAACAAAAAAAATGAAAACTTATTATTTACAATACATATTTTTCTTATTATATCATCCTTAAATTTCTTATAAAAATACATACTATTTATTAATATAATTTTGATATATTTCAGTATCTTATTTATACTTCACTTGTTTGATTGGGTTTGTGCTTTATCGAGTAAAAGCTCAACAAAAATTTTAAAGTACACAATAGATATTATTAAAATAATTATATTATTTTCAAATATAGTCGTGTCATTTGTAAACTTAGTTATATATAATACTTTTTACTTGTCCTAATATATTTATAGGTTTGATTTTACGATGTATAGGAGGCTTCAATAGTTATGACTTAAAATTGCAAAGTCTAAAAAATAATTACGTGTGAATTAATATTTACGATAAATAGTTTAATATAAAATATATAGTGAAGCTATTATTAGTAGGATTAAATTCCAAAAAACAAACACATTAAAAATGATGATTATTTATAATACACCTTATTTTCTACTATTTCATCCATAAATTTCTTATAAAGAAATACGTGCAATTTATTACTATTAATTTCGTTATATAAATTTCTTTATCTTTTTTGTGATTCAATTATCTAATTGTATTTGTGCTATGACATGTATAAATTTAACAAACAATTTAAAATATGTTGAGATATTGGGCTCAACTCAACTGCAGCCCAATCTGAAGAACAAATAAACAGCAACAGATATTACATAAGTAGTCATTTTAAGACATTGTAAATATAGCCATTCTTTATTTAATACATACACTTGTATACACACACACACAGATATTTTATTTTACTTTTTTGTGTATTTTTTATATAAGCGAGGGGTCAGTTTGTATTGGAACATTCGAGACAATAAACAAACCACCCTTTCAGAATTCTCTCCCTTCTCTCTCTTCGATACTGTTCACCGTCTCTTTTCTTCTCCAAATCCATGGCTTCCATGGACATTAACATGGTATCAGAGCGGGTCATTCGACTCTTCTCGTCAAGAGCTATCATCCGGTACTAGCCTCGTCGTCTATCGTTCAAGTTTTCACCAGTTTTCACAAACTAGGGTTTTCTTCGTTTTTCTTCGCAGTCGGTTAGTATCTCTTCTTCGATTCATCAATTTTGAAGTTTCTTGTTGTTTCATCGACACTACTCGTGGTGCGTTCACAAAAGTTTTGTGTTCCTTCTTCGATTCATCAATTTTGAAGTTGCTTGTTGTTTCATCGGTACTACTCATGGTGTGTTTACAAAGTTTTGTGTCTTAAATCAATTAGTTTTGAGTAACAGTTTTGTATCTCACATTTTCGTTCTTTTTTTTTGTTCATTTGTTGTCACTCACACTTAAAATGACTGATCAAAGTGAAAATCCTCCTCATGTACCTACTAGCTTCGTTCCTGACCCGTCGAATCCTCTATTTCTTATGTCTTCTGATGTACCCGGGGTTTCTCTAGTTACCAACCAGTTTTCAGGTGTTGGTTTTGGGGGTTGGAGAAGGAGTATAATTGTTTCCTTATCAGCTAGAAACAAATTAGGTTTTATCGATGGGTCTGTTCCAAAACCTGCTGCAAATTCCCTTCAGTCTAAGCAGTGGGATAGATGTAATAATCTAGTCATATCCTGGCTTACAAATTCCCTTTCACCTGAAATAGCTGAGAGTGTCCAATACTCCGACACTGCTCAGAGTATTTGGAATCAGCTAAACATTAGATATGGAGCAGTCAATGGCACAAAATCTTTGAAATCAAACTAGAGTTAGCCTCCACCACTCAGGGATCTTTGGATATAGCATCATATTTCAATAGGTTAAAGAAGTTATGGGATGAGTTGAATTTTATGAGGTCTTCAAGGTGTAATGCATCTACTTGTGGTGCTGCATGTACTGCTAGAGCTGAATTTCAGCAGGAAGATGATGAGAACAAATTACATCAATTCCTCATGGGCCTGAATGACACATACTTAGGGATTAGAAGTAACATTCTCATGATGCAACCCCCTCCTTCATTAGACACTGCTTACAACATATTACTTCAAGATGAAAGACAAAGACAGGTCAGCCGTGTGCCATCACAATTTGGTGGTGAGTCTAGTGCCTTCAACACTCACTTCATCAATAAACCTTCTACTAAAACCCCTGCACCATATCCACATGCCAAGCAATTTAACCAAAAACTCAACTTTGACACCACAAAGCCAAACATTACATGTAGATACTGTAAGAAACCAGGTCATTCAATTGATAAGTGCTATAAGCTGCATGGTTTTCCACCAGAGTTCAAGTTTACCAGACACAAAAGAATTGCTGCTAATGTTGAAACACAAGGATGTGCCAGCACTGTTGATTCTTCAAGCTCAAATGAAGGTAATCAGGGGCAATCTAGCTCAGAATCTGGTATACCTGGCTTAACAAAGGACCAATATGCACAGCTCATGATGCTTCTTCAGCAGACTCAGATTTCAGAATCTCAGCATCAACCAAACATTATGGGGTCTGCAAACTTTGCTGGTACTCTTCCTTCTTATTTCAGTCATCTAAAAGATGTTTCTTATGGTGCTTGCATGTTGACTAGAGTTAATACATTCATTTAGATTATAGATTCTGGTGCCACTGACCATATGACCTCTAATAAAACCCTTCTCTTTGACATCAAACCATTAGTTGTGCCTTTCTTAGTTGTCTTGCCAAATGGTTACAAAGTGAAAGTAACCTGTACTGGATCCATCAAATTTTTGTGTTTTACTTTGCATAATGTGCTCTATATACCTAGCTTTCAGTACAATCTCATCTCTGTCTCCAAACTTGTATACCAACTGAATTCTATTGTTCTATTTACAAAATTCTCTTGCTTGATACAGGCCCCTTCTCTGAAGAGGCCACTGGAAATTGGTAAACTGGATGATGGTCTCTACAAACTTGTTCAGTCTTCTGATTCTTCCCTTTCCCCATGTCTTTACAATTCCCCATTAGCTGTTGCTTCTGCTTCTTCTTCTCAATCTTCTTATCATTGTGAAAAACATTCTGAATTGAATAAAATGGAGGTCTTATGGCATAATAGACTGGGACACATCCCCTTTGTAAAAATGAAAACCATCTCTTCTATTCCGTACAAGTTTTCAAATAAACAGCCTTTTGTGTGTACTATTTGTCCATTAGCTAGACATTCTAAACTACCATTTCCTGACAGCTCTATAAAAACAAATCATCCTTTTCAACTTATTCATTTGGACACCTGGGGACCATATACCACTGCTACTTATACTAGCTGTAAATATTTTTTAACCATTATTGATGATTTTACAAGAGCCACTTGGACCCACCTTATGGGATCCAAAAGTAATGCATTCCCCATTATCAAAGCCTTTATTGCTATGGTCAAAACTCATGTCCAAACCATAAGAAGTGATAATGCTCTTGAACTTGGGTCTAGCACTGCTGGGGTTGATTTTTTTGCTGAAAATGGCATCATTCACCAAACTTCTTGTCCTTATACACCACAACAAAATGGTGTAGTTGAAAGAAAACATAGACATTTACTGGAAACTGCCAGAGCTTTACTTTTCCAATCCCATCTTCCTCTACACTTCTGGGGGGATTGTGTCCTCACTGCCACCTACCTTATCAATAGATTTCCTTCCAAGTTACTTAACAATAATTCCCCATATGAATTACTTTTTGGTCACAGTCCATCTTATACCCATCTTAGATCTTTTGGTTGTTTGTGCTTTGCCTCTATACCAAAACACCATAGAGGCAAGTTTCATCCAAGAGCTGATCCATGTGTGTTTCTGGGGTACCCATTGGGCAAGAAAGGCTATAAGTTGTATAATTTGAAGACTAAACTCACACTTGTCTCTAGAGATGTGTCTTTTCATGAGAACATTTACCCTTTTGCTCCTTCAAGGGGCTCCTCCATTATTCCTCCTCCTGTTGTGTGTCCACCTATTGATGATGATTCTTCCCTCAGTATCTCTTCCTTCCATCCTCCTTCCTCCTTACATCCACCTATTTCCAGCTTTATTCCACCTTCCTCTCCTGTTGATTCTTCAGCACATTGCCCTCCTGCTCTTCCTATTTCCTCTACTCAACCAGACCATGTGTTACCTGCTATTAGAAGATCATCCAGACCCCATGTTCCACCTGCCCATCTTAAACAATATGTTTGCAACCTACCTCCTTCCCTTTCTGGCACTAGTTCTTTATCCCCTTGTTGTAATAGCTCAGTCCTCATGGCACCTGCTGAACCATCCTCCTACCAGCAAGCTGCCTCTGATCCTGCCTGGCAGGATGCCATGACCAAGGAGTTTGAGGCTTTGCAAGCCAATAATACTTGGTCCATTGTTCATCTCCCACCTGGGAAGAAGCCAATTGGGTGCAAATGGGTTTATAAGGTGAAATATAAAGCTGATGGGTGTGTGGAAAGATATAAAGCCAGGTTGGTTGTTAGGGGTGACACTCAGGTAGAGGGTGTGGACTTCACTGATACCTTTTCCCCTGTTGTTAAATTCTCAACTATTAAATCTTTGATTGCTGTTGCTGTGAAACAGTCCTGGCCTCTCTTCCAACTTGATGTCAACAATGCTTTCCTCCATGGTGATTTGAATGAGGAGGTTTATATGAAACTGCCCCCTGGTTTGGTTGTCTCTTCTTCTTCTCCTTCCTCTTCGGTTCCTTCATCTTCTTCTTCTATTTCTTCCTCTTCTTCTTCTCCTCCTTTGGTATGCCTGCTTCAGAAATCATTGTATGGCTTAAGACAAGCTTCTAGGCAATGGTATGCCAAGCTTTCTGAAGCTTTGAGCTCTAAGGGGTATTCTTCCTCCCTTAATGATTACTCTCTCTTTCATAAGAAATCTGGTTCTTCTATTGTGTTGTTGGCTGTGTATGTTGATGACATTATCTTAACTGGAAATGACTTGCCAGAAATTAATGCTTTGAAGTCTTTTTTGGATTCTACTTTTAAGATCAAAGATTTGGTGTCCTCAATTATTTTCTTGGCATTGAAGTCTGTTATTCTTCTGCTGGTATTCTCCTTCACCAAAGAAAGTTCATTACTGACCTTCTTTCTTCCTATAATTGTCTTGATGCTACTCCTGTCACTTGCCCTCTTGATCTATCTGTCAAACTCAAACAAGACTTGGGTACTCCTCTTCCTTCCCCTGAGACTTACAGAAGTCTTGTTGGGAAACTTAACTTCCTTACTCATACCAGACCTGATTTAGCCTTTGCTGTCCAACATCTCAGTCAGTTTCTTCAATCTCCTTCTTCTATACACATGTCTGCTGCTTTACACACCTTAAGATACCTTAAGGGGACTCTTGATCTTGGGATCTTCCTTAATAACTCTCCTAGTTTGGCTCTTTCTGCCTATTGTGATAGTGACTGGGCATCTTGCCCAGACACAAGGAGATCAGTTTCTGGTTTTTGCATCCTTTTAGGGGGTTCTTTGATTAGCTGGAAAGCTAAAAAACAACCTGTAGTGTCTTTGTCCTCAGCTGAGGCTGAATATAGGGCCATGAGCAAAGTTGTTGGTGAAATCACTTGGCTTACTCGTTTGTTCTCTGATTTTGGGTTTCCTATTTCTTCTCCTGTCCCTGTTTTTTGTGACAACCAAGCTGCCATCCACATAGCCAACAATCCTGTCTTCCATGAGCGCACCAAACACATTGAACTTGATTGCCATTTCATTCGGACTAAGCTTCAGGAGGGTCTCATCACTTTACATCATGTTATTTCTGGCTCACAACTTGCTGACATTTTTACAAAGCCCTTGACAGGTATCCTGCATCATTCCTTCTTGCCCAAGCTGGGTGTTCATCCACCCTCCAGCTTGAGGGGGGGTGTTGAGATATTGGGCTCAACTCAACTGCAGCCCAATCTGAAGAACAAACAAACAGCAACAGATATTACATAAGTAGCCATTTTAAGACATTGTAAATATAGCCATTCTTTATTTAATACATACACTTGTATACACACACACACACAGATATTTTATTTTACTTTTTTTGTATATTTTTTATATAAGCGAGGGGTCAGTTTGTATTGGAACATTCGAGACAATAAACAAACCACCCTTTCAGAATTCTCTCCCTTCTCTCTCTTCGATACTGTTCACCGTCTCTTTTCTTCTCCAAATCCATGGCTTCCATGGACATTAACAAAATATCTTATAGTATATTATTACTATAATATAATTATAATTATAATTATTTTAAAAGTTATATTCTTTTATTTTCTAAACTTATTTTGTAGATATTTTTTTATTAGGTTAGAGGTTTTGATTTACGATGTATAGGAAACTTCAATAGTTTTTGATTTAAAATTAAATTTGTTCCTTTTTTTGGTAAATTTTAATGCATGTGTATTGTACCCTTTAATTATTTTATTTCTTGTAAATTGGATAGTGATAAACTTTGAAGCATTCACACTACAAGATTAACATCTTACATTTAAGGGAAAAAAAAAGAATAAGGAGTTCTAATTGCACGAGACTTTATTTGCTTCCTACTTATTCTCTTTCAATTAATTTTCTTTTATTTTACAAAAATAATAAAATTTTAAAGAATTAACCGGCAATAATTCTATACAAAGCCAACACTCCTAAGCCGTATAGGAGTTCGAAGTACACGCTAGTTTCTACTTTAATTTTGCTAGTATTTTTTTTTACGAATATGGTTTTATGTAGTTTAGTGTCTACTTTATTTTTAAAGGGTAAAAAAGACGAACAATATTTCGCTAAAGGCCTTCGTGATTTTAATATTTAACTAGCTCTTATACTATGATTCTTTATACTTGTTCCGATAACAATTCTATTTCATTGACATATCCTTCTTCTATAATAACTCTTTTTATTATTTAATTTTGAAGTCCTAAGTATATTAAGCAATCTCAAACATCATAATTTATCCAATAATATGCAATCTTTTTAATAAAAGTTATTTATTTTGTAGGGTATAAACATTAATTAAAAATGTGCTTTTTTGGTTCCTCAAAATACTTTTTAATAGCTTTCCAGTTAGTCCAAGATAGAATTATTCTTTTTTCGGGGTTTGACTTTAGCTAATATTGATGATAAATTTGTTGTACTTCATATCAAACAATTGTGCGCTCGAACATCTTCTCATTCTAGTTTTAATAATTAAAATTAAAACAAAACGTATATTTGATTGGAAAAACTATAGATAATTAGATACATGGAGCAGTTATGGTCCTAGGAGCTAAATTTTTTGTAACCTAATAGGAATACTTGTAAAAATCAATAAAGTTAAATAGCAAAAATATTTAACTGAAAGGAAAAATCTTAAATATATGATTGGATGATTACATAAAATAAGAACCTGTAATTTCATTTGGCACAAACTTTTGGTCCAATATCATGTTATAATCCCTTAATTTTCTTTAACTTTAATAAATCTTACAAGAATTTGATTTTCCAAAAATGTACTACTACTAATTATGTATTAAAATAAATTATATAAAAATAAGATAATTATTGTAAACAAAGCACATGGGATTTCTTTATTGCATATCACTTTTTCTCACGTGATAAGTGTTATCTTCTCCAAAATCGGTTCTTATTCATTTATTGCGTTGCTTTTTCTATGGTTAAATTAAATACCTATCCTATTAGGACTCTTAATCGTAATGGATAGTATTTCCAGTTCTATCCTTTTCTTATGATTTTTGGTTAAAATTAATGTAAATAATAAGGGTATAAAAGTCAATCAATATTTCAAGGATATTTTGATCTACCAACATTCGTGCTTTTATAATAATATAGATATAGATATAGATTCATCTTAAATATAATATATTGTTCACTATATTAAAAATTATTTATGAGCTACATAACTTTGTCTAAATATGTGGGCAATAAAAAGCATTACTAAATATGAAATTTAATAGATGAAAAAAAATATGAAAATTTATTTCAAACAAATTATAGTGAAAAGTTATTGAATCCACTGACTGTATATATATATATATATATATATATATATATATATATATATATATATATATATATATATATATATATATATATATATATATATATATATATATATATTTGAGGATCTAAATACTTGTACTTTCTACTTAGTTCAAATAAGAAAGGATTTAATAAGTACAATTTTTAATTAATTTGAACTCTTAAATATTAATAAAATATTTAAATTATATTTTTTTCAATATAAAATTATCTTTATAGGAAAAATATCAATTAGCATTTTTTTTTGAGATTTCGTGTTTTTATAATATAAGTATTACACCAAGTATGGATTTTATAATTAGTACAATTTATATAAGGTAAAATATTAATTGATACTATGTCCTAAATATTAGAACTTTTTACATAGTTTAATATGCAAAATTTTAATTGATTTCAATATCCTAAAAATTAGGAGAGCAACTTAAATTATGATTTTTTATATTGTGAAAGCTATTTTTGAAGAGTAAAAAAACAAACGACATTTTATAAAGAGCCTTCGTGCTTTTAGTATAGTGTATAGATTCTTCTAATCATCAACTACTTTCATTTATCTCCTTAGGCGTGAATCGTGAAGCAAGCTTTTCTAAAAAAAAGTTGTTTAGATATTTGCGATATACTTTTTTTCTAAAATGTTTTATAAAATATCTTTGGAGGCCTATAAACAAACGCAATAATAAATCATTGTATTTGATTATGTGATAACTAATATTTGAAAAATATCCTACTTGAAAGCTGAGTTTTTTATTTTTCTTCCCTCTCATGCACCTACTGTGACGACCCAAAGGGTCATCACCGTAATTCTTCCTTTCCTTGCACTTCTGAGGCCTTGAAAACCTCTTATTTTCTTGCTTCGATTTGTGTACGCAGTCCGGGCGCAAAACTGGAAGATTTTTATGTGAAAATATTTGAACTATGTGTTAAAAACTATGAAATTTGATATTAATATTGCTATGGTTGACTTTGGTTAACGTTTTGGGTAAACGGACCCGGATCTGTGATGTAATGTCCCCGAGGGTCCGTAATGAAATTTGGCACCTGGGCGTATTCCCGGAATAGAAATCTGAGGTCTCAGGCCCGAGTTCGAAGCTTTTCCGTGAAATTATTTTATGAATATGCTTAAGGAAAAATGGAAATGGACATTTGATAAAAAATAATGGTATCGGGCTCGTATTTTGGTTCAGACGCCCCGTACAAGTCTTAAATGGGTGTTAAGCGCTATCTGTAAAGTTTGGTTGAAAACGGACGTCGTTTGACGTGTTTCGGACTAAAAGTGAAAATTTTGAAATATTTGAAAATTTGAAAGGTTGTGTGTCCTGAGAGACGCAGTGCAGAGGGGAGGTTCCAAGGAGATGACATTGGGAGATGATGGCATATTGAGGTTGCAGGGGTGAGTTTGTATGCCCAATGTTGATGGTATTCGAGAGTCGATCTTAGCGGAGGCCTACAGTTCTCGGTATTCTATTCATCTGGGTGCTGCAAAGATGTATCAGGATTTGAGACGGCATTATTGGTGGCATAGAATAAAGAAAGACGTTGTTACAGATGTCGCTCGTTGTCTAAATTTCCAGCAGGTTAAGTGCGAACATCAGAGGCCCGGTGGGTTATTTCAGAGGATTGAGCTTCCCGAGTGGAAGTGGGAGAGAATCACTATGAATTTTGTTACTGGCTTTCCGATGACTCGGAAGAAGTTCGATGCTATATGGGTTATTGTTGATAGGCTGACTAAGTCAGTGCATTTCATCCCAGTTGCCACCACCTATTCATCCGAGAGGTATGCAGAGATTTATAGCAGGGAGATTGTTCGCCTTCATGGGGTTCCCATAACTATTATTTCGGATCGAGGTCCGCAGTTTACCTCGCATTTCAGGAGAGCGGTGCAGCATGAGTTAGGTACCCAAGTCCATTTGAGTACAACATTTCACCCCCAGATGGACGGTCAGTCCGATAGGACCATTCAGATTCTTGAGGATATGCTCCGAGCCTGCGTTATTGATTTTGGAGGCTCGTGGGACCAGTTCTTGCCATTAGCGGAGTTTACCTAAACAACAATTACTAGTCTAGTATTCAGATGGCCCGTATGAGGCGTTGTATGGTAGGCAGTGTCGGTCCCCAGTCGGATGGTTCGAGCCGGGAGAGGCTCAGTTATTGGGTACAGATTTGGTACAGGAGGCCTTGGATAAGGTCAAGATCATTCAGGAAAGACTTCGGTCAGCTCAGTCCAGGCAGAAGAGTGTTGCAGATCGTAAGGTCAGGGATGTTGCTTTCATGGTTGGTGAGCGGGTATTGCTCCGTGTATCGCCTATGAAGGGCGTGATGAGGTTTGGGAAGAAGGGCAAGCTATTCCTAGGTATATTGGCCCATGTGAGATTCTTGACCGTGTGGGGAAGGTGGCCTATAGGATTGCATTGCCGTCTAGCTTGTCAGTTGTGCATTCGGTTTTTCATGTATCCATGCTTCGGAAGTATCACGGTGATTCCACCCATCTGTTAGATTTCAGTACTGTCCAATTTGACAAGGATCTGTCGTATGAGGAGGAGCCGGTGGCTATCTTAGACCGACAGGTCCAACAGTTGAGGTCGCGGAGTTTTCCTTCAGTGCGTGTTCAGTGGAGAGGTCAGCCTCCTGAGAAATTGACCTGGGAGTCCGAGTATGATATGCGGAGCCGTTATCCCCATCTATTCCCCAACTCAGGTACTTCCTTCTTTTTTCCATTCGAGGACGAACAATTATTTTAGAGGTCGAGGATGTGACGACCCAAAGGGTCATCACCGTAATTCTCCCTTTCCTTTCACTTCTAAGGCCTTGAAAACCACTTATTTGATTGCCTCGATTTGCATGCGCAGCCCGGGCGCGAAGCCGGAAGATTTATATGTGAAAATATTTGAACTCTGTGTTAACAACTATGAATTTTGATACTAATATTGCTATGGTTGACTTTGGTCAACGTTTTGGGTAAACGGACCCGGACCTGTGATGTGACGGTCCCGGAGGGTCCATAATGAAATTTGGGACCCGGGCGTATTCCCGGAATCGAAATCCGAGGCCCTGGCCCGAGTTCGAAACTTTTCTGTGAAATTATTTTATGAATATGCCTAAGGAAAAATGAAAACGGAAATTTGATAAAAAATAATGTTATCGGGCTCGTATTTTGGTTCCGACGCCCAGCACAAGTCTTAAATGGGCGGTAAGCGCTATCTGTAAAGTTTGATTGAAAACGATCGTCGTTTGACGTGTTTTGGACTAAAAGTGGAAAATTTGAAAGGTTTTGAACTTAGAAATGAAAATTCATGTGCTTGGAGGTTTGATTATATGTAAATGGTGTTATTTTGGCGATTTGATCGCACGAGTGAGTATGTAGGATGCTATTTAGTTAGCGTATATGTTTGGTTGGGAGCCTCGAGGGCTCGGGAGTGATTCAGAGGTGGTCCGGGATGGTTTCAGTTAGACAAAAAACAGTCAGATGTTGCAGACACCAGTGCGGCCGCGATCATTTTTGTGTGGACCGCGCTGGAGCCATGCGGCCGCGAGGCACTTCCGTGCGGTCCGCGTGGCTGAGTCGTGCTGGGTGCTGGTTAACCAGCACAGCCGCACACCAATCAGTGCGGTCCGCACTGGGTGGGTTCAGAGGAGCCCAGTTTTCCATTCCATTCGACGCGGCCGCAACACATTTTGTGTGGTCTGCGTCTGGTCATCAGAGGGGTATAAAAGTTCGAAAAATTTCAGTCTTTTTCCACTTTTCAGAAACCCAAAACCTAAGGAGCGATTTTCCAAACAACGTTTCTTCTCCAAAACGATTGGTAAGTGATTTCTAACTTAAGTTTTATACTCCTTAATATCTTTTAACATAATTTCAACTTCAATCAAAGGTTTTCACAAATGAGAATTTGAGGTTTTGGGGTAGAACTTGGGTTTTCACAAAATTGGGGATTTGGACCTCAATTTGGGGTCCGATTTCAAAAAACAAATGCATATATGAACTCGTAGGGGAATGGGTATCCCAGTTTTGGTTCGAACCTTTGACCACGTGGGCCCAGGGGCATTTTGGGAATTTTTGAGTAAAACTTTGGGGAATTTCATTCTTTTGCATTCAAATTGATTTAACTAAGAATTATTGATAAATTTGAGTAAATTGTGGTTCGATTCGACCGGTTTTGAAGCGAATTCGAGGGGTAAAGCTATTCTAGAGGCGTGAGTTGAGTTGGAAGCCGTCGAGGTAAGTGTTCGATCTAACTTTGCCTTGAGGGATTAGGATTAGGATGTTATTTGTTATATGCTATGTGGGTCGGTGTATAGGTATGGTGACGGTTACCTATGCGCCCGAGTCAAGCATGACCGTGATGTCGTATTTTGCCATTAAAGTGAAGTAAATGAACAATTGTGATAATTACTTATTACGAGAACTATGAAGTGAAAGTTGAGGATTTAATGAACTAAAGGACATTTTTGGTACTTTTCCCTTGCCGGGACCATTTATTGAATTGTTCTCCCTTGCCGGGATACTTTGTTTGATATATATATATATATATATATATATATATTTCCTTGTTCCCGTTTGGCTGTAACCATTGATTGGGAGAGGAAGAAAGGGTAAAGGCACGAAGGGTGATACCGTGCACTGTTTATTGAGAGTAAAAGCACGAAGGGTGATGCCATACACTGTTTATCGAGAGTAAAAGCACGAATGGTGATGTCGTGCCTTGTATTTGATATTCATGGTGAGAAAATGAGAGTAAAAGCATGAAGGGTGATGCCGTGTATTGTATTTGACTACCTTGGTGAGGAATGAGAGTAAAATCACGAAGGGTGATGCCGTGCAGCTGTTGATTATTGGCTTTCTTGTTTAGTCATTATTTATTCAGTTTCATCTCCTGATTGTAGAAGTTACAATTGAACTGTTACTCCCCCAGCATGTTCCCTCCCCCTTTATTTGCTTAAATTCTTGCTTTCTTCATGTTATTACATATATTTGTACAGGTTCGTTGTAATAGGTCCGGTTTAGCCTCGTCACTACCTCGCTGAGGTTAGGCCGGGCACTTACCAGCACATGAGGTCGGTTGTGCTGATACTACGCTTCTGTGCCTTTTTTGTGCACAGGTAAGGACACAGGCTATGGACCGCAGCTTTAGACCGGGAGTGATCCTTCAGTCCAGAGGCTCTGAGGTAGTTCAATGGCATTCGGGGGCCCCGAGTCTCCTTTATCTAATTCCTTCAGTTTGTTTAATTGTACCAAACAGACATGTTATGTATTTTCGTTCAGACTATTGTTTTTAGTACTCTCTTTTAGTAGTCCGTGAGCAGTAACACCAGATACTGGGTTGAGATTGGTTGTTAGTTTCCCGCATATTGATTTTTGTTGTTGTTATCAAACGTCTTCCGCATGTTTAATTAATTATTTTAGCATTTAACCTGTTTTAGATTTAAATTTTTCGGAAATGATTATAAGGGTTGGCTTGCCTAGCTTCGGCAGTAGGCGCCATCACGACTCCTGATGGTGGGTAATTCAGAGTCATAACACCTACATAAGAGTATATTCATGTTTTTTGCCACATCAGCATCTAGGAGTCGAGGTTATTAAATTTCCAATTTCAGGGGAATATAGAAGATCACGTAAAGTTTAAGGGAAACCAAACAAAAGTTTCCAATATGGGGATCCCAAACTAATTTGCCGCTGAAATATGCTAATTATAATAATCGGAGACACTGAATAGTGCTAGAATATTAGATGATGACTTTCTCTTTTTAATCATTATTATAAAAGATATGGGCGAAATACGGTGTATTTTATCTAACACGGGGTGAGGCAAAAGCTTTGAAGCGCATGGCATATGTTACACCCCACACTTTTATCCACTTATGAAGTTGAAGATTGATAACTATGGCTCCTAACCCAGCCAATTGGCCGCCGACACGTTATGGGAACATGTAACGACCCAGCCGGTCGTTTCATGAGTTACCACTTTGTTTCCGCCATTTCTACTTATTTATATGATGTTCAGCTGTATTTCATCGCATTCTGCTCGTTAGGTTGTGTTCGAAGTGATTTTGTAGCGAAATGAAACACTTAATCTCTTAAATTGGCCATCTAGTTCGAAAAGTCAATCGGAAGTTGACTTGTGAGTAAACAATTTTGGAATTGGGTTTTAATGATTCGGATAGCTTCGGGATGTGAATTTGGACTTACGAACGTGATCGCAATGTGTTTAGAATGTCCAAAAATTTAGACTTGAATTGGCGAAATTGGAATTTTAACACTTTCCGGTTGGTAGCGGAATTGCGAAAGTTGGAATAGGTCCATTTGTGTCATTTGGGACATGTGCACAAAATATCAGGTCATTCGGACGAGGTTTGATAGAGACTTTGATCAAAAGCGGAATTTGGAAGTTTTTGAAATTCTTAGGTTTGAATCCGAAGATGGTTTGATATTTTGATGATGTTTTGAGCGTTCCAAGGTTAGAACAAGTTTTAATGATGTTACGGGATGTGCTTTATGTTTGATTGAGGTCCCAAGGGCCTCAGGTGAATTTCGAGTTGCTAAATGAATCAAATTCATGTTTGAAAAGTTGTAGTTTTTTCCTTCAGTTCTGTTGCACATATTTCTTCTTTGCGATCGCGTGAGGAGGCTAGCGATCGCGTAGAGCATTTGTGGGGGAAGTCCAGGCTGTTCTTCGCATTCGCGTATTTGGAGTTGTGATCGCGAGAGTTTTTCATGTCAATAATTGCAAACACGTGGGTAAGGTCGCGTTTGCGTAAGGTTAAGTGGACCATAGTTTGACCACGAGTTTTTTCATCGCAAACGCGGTCTCTGGTTCCCGATCGCGTAAGAGAAGGGTAGTTGTGCATCGCGTTTGCGTG
Source organism: Nicotiana benthamiana (assembly GCA_034376525.1). NCBI lineage: Eukaryota > Viridiplantae > Streptophyta > Magnoliopsida > Solanales > Solanaceae > Nicotiana > Nicotiana benthamiana. The sequence continues at coordinate 41,400,667 of CM067337.1, read as the reverse complement.
GGAAGTGAAACATCCACATAAGATTTAATTCAGAGAAAGCAAAGTTTGTGCTTCGGATCGCGAAAGTCTTCCCGCGATCGCGATTAAGGAAATTTACATCGGTAGAATGTTTAAATAGTCATGTTCGTGATGTTGGTCTATCTTCTATCATTTTTGAGCAATTTTGGAGCTTTTTGAGATGGATTGAAGAGGGAAATAAATGGAAACACTTAATGGTCACATTTTTGGAGTCAATACTCGATCCTATTGTGATTTCCACCTAAGTAGACATGAAATTTGTGAAATTTAAAGCCTAAAATTGGAAAGCTACGGCTTGAAATTTGAGACTTTGATTTGAGGATTTGAGGGGTCGTTTGTGATCGGATTTTGATGTATTTGATATGCATGAACTTGTGAGAGTGTAAACATTCTAGTTTTGTGATTTTTATCGAAATCTGAGACGTAGGCACGGGGTCGGGTTTGGCCAATTTTGGGGTTTTTGATGTAAATTGGTTATTTTCGAGTGAACTTTGTTCCCTTAGCATATTGTGATGGTATAAATCTATATTTGGTTAGATTTGGAGCATCTGGAGGCCGACTCAAGAAGCAAAGGCATCGCGGGCTAGAGTATGGACCGGATCGAGGTAAGTAATGATTGTAAATGATGTCCTGAGTGTTGAAACCCAAGATTTCATATCGTTGTGCTACTTTGAGATGACGTACACGCTAGCTGATGAGAGTGGGGTACATGCACCATTGGGGATTGTAACTTAGTCCATCCCGTATCACTGTTAAGTCACGTATTTGATTGAATATTGTTTGATATCGTTGTGTCTTGGAAAGTATTATCATGTGTTGGGCTGAATACCATATTTGGGTCTCGTACCAACTGTTTGGACCCTTGGGGAATTTTTACTACTATTCCTCACTGTTTTTATGATGTATTCTACTGTTTTCATAACTCAACCATATTTACTCCGTTTTGATATTTTAAATGATATTTTGCACTGAGCATCATGTTTTACTGTTACTCAAGTGGCTTGAGAAATTTCTGACTAAGTGAGGTCGAGGGCATGTGTTGTGAGGATATTATGGGATCGGGTTGTGCGCCGCAATACGTTATACTGATTTATGATTATGAGCCCGAGGGTATATTTGTTACGCCGCGAGGTGGCTTGTTATGAGGCCGATGGCCAGTTTGCACGAGATGGCTTATTATAGCTCTTAGGCTGTAGGAGCCCCTCCAGAGTCTGAACGCCCCTAGTGAGCGTGGGTACCTAGTGTGAGATGTAATATTTCCCGGGGGTGGGGGGAGGGGGCTGTTGTTGTTTCATGTTATCGTCCGAGGGGCTGATATGAGTGATTGTGAGGTAACCCAAGAGGCTAGTTCTATTGATATTTTACCCGAGGGGCGATTGTGGAACATGTTTTTCCCAAGCGGCCATTTAAGTTTATATCCTTTTTCTCGTTATTTTCATCACTCGTTTGAAATTATCGAAAGAGGTTTTAAAAAGGTTTTACTGTACCAAGATATTTTCACATGTTTTATTTCTTTATTGCATTGTTCTGGACCTATTTGGTCGCATCAGAGAGTGCTAGTATGATGATCCTCGTTTGCTTATCCTTAAGGACAGAGTTCATCGCGACGATGTAAGAGATGTGACTATTGATGGTGATGGGGTGTTGAGGATGTAGGGTAGATATGCTTGCCCAATATTTATGGGCTTCGGGTGTTAATTATAGCGGAGGCACATAGCTCGCGGTATTCCATCCATTCAGGTGCCGTGAAGATTTATCAGGATCAAAGACAACATTATTGGTGAAGGAGAATAAAGAAGGACATTATGGGATTTGTATTTTGCTGTCTCTATCGTCAACGGGTGAAATATGAACATCAAAGACCAGGTGGTTTGTGTCAACAAATGGATATTTCAGAGTGGAGGTGGGAGCGGATTACCATGGACTTCGTAGTTGGGCTCCCATGGACTTTGAAGAAGTTCGATGCTATTTGGGTGATTGTGGATCGGCTGACCAAGTCCGCGCACTTCATTCCTGTGTGTACTACCGATTCTTCATTGCAGTTGGCATAGATCTATGTTTGAGATATTGTTTGTTTGTATGGTGTCCCAGTTTCCATGATTCCAGATAAGGGTACCTAGTTTACTTCGCAATTTTGGAGAGCCGTGAATAGAGAGTTGGGTACTCAGGTTGAGTTGAGCACACATTTTCACCCACAGACGGATGGGCAGTCCAAGCGCACTATTCAGATATTAGAGGACAAGTTGCGGGCTTGTGTCATTGATTTTAGAAGGGTCATGGGATCAGTTTCTACCGCTCGCGGAGTTTGCTTATAACAACAATTATCAGTCGAGTATCCAGATGGCTCCATATGAGGCTTTGTATGGGAGACAATGTAGATCTTTAGTTGGTTTTGAACTGGGTGAGGCTAGGTTATTGGGTACAGACTTGGTGCAGGATGCTTTAGACAAGGCAAAGGTGATTCAGGAGCAGCTTCATATAATGCAGTCGAGACAAAAGAGTTATGCTGACAGGAAGGTTCGTGATGTGTCCTACATGGTTGGGGAGAAGGCTCTGTTGAAAGTTATACCCATGAAGGGTGTTATGAGATTTGGGAAGAAGGGTAAATTGACTCCTTGGTTCATTGGGCCTTTTGAGGTGCTTCGAAGGATTGGGGAGGTGTCTTATGAGCTTGCTTTGCCACCCAACTTATCAAGTGTGCATCATGTATTTCATGTCTCTATGCTCTGAAATATATTAGAGATCCGTCTTATGTTTTGGACTTCAACACTGTTTAGTTAGATGATAATTTGACTTATGATGTGGATCCACTAGCTGTTTTGGAGCATCAGGTTCGGAAGTTGAGGTCAAAGGATATAGCTTTAGTGAAAGTGTAGTGGAGAGGTAGGCCCATGGAGGAGGCTACCTGGGAGACTGAGCGGGATATGCGGAGCAGATATCCTCACCTATTTGAGGCTTCAAGTATTTTCTTGACTCGTTCTAGGACGGACGTTTGTTTAAGAGGGTAAGGATGTAATGACCCGGCCAATCGTTTCATGAGTTGCCGCTCCATTTCCCCCATTTCCCCCATTTCTGCTTCTTTATATGATGTTCAGCAGTATTTCATTGCATCGTGTTGGTTAGTTTGGGTTTATAGTGGTTTTGTAGAGAAATAAGACACACAGTCTATTATGTTGGCCTTTTAGTAGGAAAAGTCAATCGAAAATTGACTTGTGAGTAAATGATCTCGTAATTGGATTGTTATGATTCGGTTGGGAGGTGATTTGGGACTTAGTAGCATGCTCAGAATGTGTTTTGGAGGTTCAGAGTAGATTTAGGCTTGAATTGGCGAAATTAAAATTTTGGCACTTTCTAGTTGGTAGCAAAGATTTTTATATATGGGTCGGAATGGAATTTCGGAAGTTGGAATAGGTTCCATTGTATCATTTGGGATGTATGTGCAAAATTTCAGGTCATTCAGAAGAGGTTGGATAGACTTTTTTATCGAAAGCGGAATTTGGATGTTTTTGAAATTCTTAGGCTTGAATCCGATGATGATTTGATGTTGTTTTGAGAATTCCGAGCGTGGAACAAGTTTGAATGATTCTATGGGATGTGTTGGAATTTTTGGTTGAAGTCCCGAGTGCCTCAGGTGAGTTTCGAGTGTTTAAACGGATCAAATTCATGTTTGAAAAGTTGCAGATTTTTCCTTTAGTTTTGTTGCAAATATTTCTTCTTCGCGATCGCGTAGAGGATTTGTAGGGACAGTACAGGTTGTTCTTTGCGTTCGTCTATTTCGTCTATTTCGAGCTGCAATTGCTAAAATTGTTCGGGTAAAGAATCAGGAACGCGTGGATTAGGTCGCGTTCGCGTAAGGTTAAGCGGACTAGAGTTTGACCACGTGTTTGTTCATCGCGAACGTGGTCCCTTGTTCGCGATCACGTAGGAGTAGGGTTGCTGTGTATCGTGATCGCATGGGAAGCGACGCATTCACATAGAGTTAATTTTGAGTCAGCAAAGTTTGTGCTTCATGATTGCGATGGTCTTTATCGCGATTTAGGAAATTTACCTACGAGAATGTTTAAATAGCCAAGTTCACGAGTGTGGTCTATCTTTCACCTTTTTGAGGGATTTTGGAGCTTTTTTGGAAGGATTGAAGAGGGAATCAAAGGGAAACATTTGGAGGTAATATTTTTGGACTCAGTACTCGATCATATCGTGATTTCTACCTAATTAGACAAGAAATTTGTGAAATTTTGAAGCCTAATTGGGGAATTAGGACTTGAAATTGGAGACTTTGATTTTAGGATTAAACGACCCCTCGTTTTTTATCATATTTTGATGTATTTGATATGCATGAACTCGTGAGAGTGTAAGACTTCTAATTTTATTTTTGGGATTTTTAATGTAAATTCATAATTTTTTAGTGACCTTTTTTCCCTAAGCATATTTTGATGGTATAAATCTGTTTTTGGATGGATTTGGAGCATCCGAAGGCCGAGTCGAGAGGCAAAGGCATCGCGGGCTTGAGTTTGGATCGAATTGAGATAAGTAATGATTGTAAATATTGTCATGAGGGTATGAAACCCTGGATTTCACATTGTTGTTCTACTTTTAGGTGATGTTCACGCTAGGTGACGAGAGTGGGGTCGTGCACCTTTGGGGATTGTGACTTAGTCTGCCCCGTATGACTGTTAAGTTGCAAATTTGATTGAAAACTATTTATATATCATTGTGTTTTGGAAAGTATTATCATGTGTTGGGTTGAATGCCATATTTGGGCCTCGTGCCAACTATTTTGGACCCTTAGGGAATTTTTACTACTATTCCTTATTGTTTTGACTTCATATCTGTATTCAGTCATGTTGTATTCTACTGTTTTTATAACTCAACCATATTTGCTCCCTTTTGATATTTTAAATGATATTTAGTGCTGAGCATCATGTATTACTGTTGACCGAGTGGATTGAGAAATTTCTGACTGAGTGAGGCTGAGGGCCTTTGTTGTGAGGATATTATAGCATCGGGCTGTGCATCGCATCAAGTTGTACCGATTCATGATAATGAGGCCAGGGGGATAATTTGTTATGCCATGATCTTGAATGTTATGAGGTCGAGGTCCAGTTTGATTATACCACGAGATGACTTGTTATAGCACTTGGGCTGTAGGAGCCCCTCCAAAGTCTGAACACCCCTAGTGAACGTGGGTACCTAGTGTGAGATGTGATATTGCCCAAGAGGCTGTTGTTGTTTTATGTTATCGCTCGAGGGGCTGATACGAGTGATTGTGAGGTAGCCCGAGGGGCTAGTTCCATTTATATTTTGCCCGAGGGGAAGTTGGGGAACATGTTTTGCCCGAGGGTCCATTTACGTTTCTATCATTTTTCTTGCTATTTTCATCACTCGTTTGAAACTATCAAAATATGTTTTATAAAAGTTTTACTGAACTGAGGTGTTTTCACGTATTTTACTGCTTTACTACATTGTTCTGGACTTATACTGTTTTGCTGTAGAGTTATGTTGTGGTTTATGTATTTTTTTTACTGCTCAAATGCCTTAACTTTTATTACTTACTGAGTTGACGTACTCACATTACTCCCTGCACCTTGTGTGCATATCCAAGAGACTCGGGTCGCGATAGTGAGTGTTGATTTGTCTTCCACCAGGCCTTCAGAGTTAACTAGGTAGCTGTTTGGTGTTTGTAGCCCAGTGTTTTACCTTTGCATCTTATTCACCTTTGTATTAGCTTTATTTCAGACTATTTTGTCTTTTCATATTCCTAGACGAGTCGCAGTTGCTCATGACTTGTGACATACCGATGTCGGGCTTATCTATTTTAACTTATATTATGGGATTTTTAGCTAATTAAATGACTTATTATAATTGTTGGGTTGATTTGGGGATTGTATCATTTGGCCTAGTTTCATGATAGGTGCCATCATGACCCGGTCTGTTTTATGGTCCTAACGGGATAAAAAGTGATTACATATTCCATCATATTGTGCCAGCTGCTCCATCAGGCATAGTGGTCGATGCGGGCGACCCGTTTAACACTCATGGTGGTGGAGTTTCTAGATCTAGTATAAAAAGTATCGCAACTCTTTTCTCTTTCATTTTGTGCATTCTCACCAGCTTAAGATCTTTCAAAATACTCTCAACTCCTTCTAAAAAATCTAAAATTATTTAAGACCAAATCAAAGGAGAACCTAGTAGGATCTAACGTAAAACATCTTATGATCGTTACTGTATTATATATCTTCTTGTTATGCTAATATTGGAAACTCCTTGGAGGCGGAAATAATCACCATAGAAGCGTAAGAATTCAGGAAGCATAGTTAGTTCTTTAAACAGGTATGTAAGGTAGTTTTTCCTTCGTGGAATGGCTTGATGTAGGCATTTCTTTCTGAACAATCCATATGTTGTAAGATTGCATCATTCTAAGCCTTTCGAGATAATGTTTTTGATGTTCTTGTACGTTCTTTGCCGACGGCATTTTCCTTGCCGTCTGAGATGTTTTCTAGATGATATTTTGAGGTTATGAAATGTAATTCATTCTAAATCTCATCTTAATATCTCTTGAAGTTGATCTTGCAATGCAATTATTTATATATGTATCTATTTTACTCTATCAAGCTGCACTACAGTCGGTTGGGTATGATACCAATCATGCAACCACTTATCAGTTGGTATGATAAAATATGAAGATGAGTATTTACCGAGCCCTTGTGTGGCTGGGTACGACCGAGTTCTCTATGATATTGGGTACAAAATGATGTGTTATTATATATTACCGAGTCCTCTTGAGGACGGGTATGCCTAGTCTTGTTGAGGCTAGGTATAACTAAGACCTTTTGAGGTCAAGTACGATGTGATGAAAACATAATACTTTACCGAGTCCTCTATGAGGCCGAGTACATTATGAGATGATACCCCAAAGAGTGGTTGAATAGTATTACATTATACCTAATGCATGGTCCAAATAAGTGGTTTATTGTTTTATAAAAATTTGCATATCCAATGATTCATGGTCATATCAATGTATGTCCTAAGAGGCTTGTCTTCGGTATATAGGTTAATATTAGGTAATCATATTCCTTATGTTATTATTATTAGCCTTACATAATCAATGCATCTTTTATACTGACGCTTCTTCCTTCTGGGCATTGTATTCATGCCCATAGGTATAGAGAAAGATCTGGTGATGTGCCTCCTCAGAAGGGTGCCCGTCTCAGCTATTTGTTTCCGCACTCCATTTTTCTGGAGTGGCGGAAAGGAAGCCGATAAGTATTGGATTACATATATCTATCATTTTGGGTATGGTGGGGCCTAGTCCAGACCAAGTTGCATATTATGGTACTCTTAGAGGTTTGCACAGTGTTCAGTGTGTAAATAAATATTGTTATAACTTGTTGGCTAGGGTTATCCATATTCTCAGTAGTGTATTTTCTTCGGCTTGTTAGTTCTGAACACATTCATCTTGTTAACATACTTGAAGGCTTTGTTGGTGCAAGTTTCATGTTTAAGGTTATAAGTATTGATGTTGGTTCACACGGACCTTCGGACATCGTGTGCGTGTCACACCTCTTGAGGTTTGGGTGTGATAAAATTGGTATCACATCGTAGAGTCTTGTTTATGGGCGTGTCATGCATCACACTTATAAGTAGGAAACCACATGATATTTAGGATGGATACTTTGTTTGATATGGATAGTGCGATAGTGTTGAGTCGTTAGTTTTCACTTTTAATCCTCATCTTATTTATATTCATAGCGATGGCTACTTTGAGATAGCATGGGTTGTTCAGATATTAGATGAAAAAGTTGGGGAGGGTGCTAGTTAGGTGTCACCTGCCTAAATAAATCATCATGAACCCCATGAAGAGGTCGATACTCAGGTTTCAGGAGCAACACCACTATCTTCGAAATGCCATGGAGAAACAAATGTACCATTGATTCCTCCCCTGGCTACTCCTGATCAACATTTAGACATGAGAAGTGTTGTGCACTTGTTAACTCGATTAGTAGCCTCGCAGGCCTAGCGTCAGGCCCCTCCCACCTCAGACAGAATAGTTAGCATGAGGGTTCAAGATTTGATCAATCTAGACCCTCTGGTATTCACAGAAACTTATACAAATGAAGATTCTCAGAACTTTTTAGATCAAACGCAATGGACTTTACAAGTTATGCATGCCACTAATACTGCGTTCGTAGATCTTGCTTCTTATAAATTGCGGGATATTGCTGTGACTTGGTATGAGACTTGAAAATAGTCTAGGGACCTCTGGCCTCATTAGCAGGATGGAGAGAGTTTATAAGGAATTTTTGCAGCATTATTTGCTCGTTGAGCTCCACCGATCCAGGAAAGATATATTCTTACGGTTGGAGCAAGATAGTGTGAGTGTCTAAGAGTATAGTATGCAATTTAGCTCCTTGGCTGAAAATGCCCTTCGGTGGTAGTTGAGATAAGTGATAAAGTACATCGACTTGTGGGTGGTTTGGAACCATTTTTATTGACCAATGTACCACTGCTTCTTTGAATCCAAATATGGATATTGCTCGTATTCAAGCCTATGCACAGAACTTGGAGGATCCAATAAGGCAGCAGCGAGCCCCTCGAGAGAATGATTGAGGCCAGCATAATAGAGTCTAGCCCACAAGTGATATGGGAGAGTCTCGAGGTGGGTTTAGGCCTCTGTTTTCAGGGTTAACATCGTGATCAGACCAGTTATTCTAGTGAGGGTTAGAATTCTTGGGGACAGAGCTTGAAGTATAGTTGGGGTTCTAGTACGATAAAACTCTCGGTTCCATATTGTGGCTGATTTAGTAGGACATATTTTGAGAAATGTAACCAATATTTAGACTTATGTTATTCGTGTGGGAAGCCCAACAATATTATGTGCTTCTGCCCGTGAAAAGTGAGAGCAGTATGATGCCACCGACATGATCAGTAGCAGCCTCTTCTTCATCGGTACACCCTCATGAGCAAGGCATGCAACCATCGGTTAGAAGAGGTAGAGGTATAGTTTCTAGCTCAGTTGGACAACAAAATCGCATCTATACATTATCAAGTTGACAGAAACTAGAGTCATCATCGGATATGGTTACATGTATACCATTCTTATTCTTCACTAATGTGTATTCTTTGATAGATCCAAGTTCTTCCTTGTCGTATATTACTCCATTTATTGATGGTATATATGGTAAAGAACCTGAAATGTTATATTAGTTATTTGAAGTGTCTACGACCGTAGGTGAGTCTGTAATAGTTAGATGGTTATATCGAGATTGCGATGTTAATAAACTTATTTTAAAACTAAAAAACCAACTAACTACATTTATACTACAAATTAACTACAACAAATCGACACAATGTAGACAAAATATCTACATTCCCTAACTAAATAATTTCAAATAATATACAATAAATTTACAATATAATATAAAAAAACTATTATCCTACAATAAATCTACACAATGTAGAAAAAATATCTTTACAAATACAAAAAAAAAATTATGTATGTTCACGAGAAGGAGAACAAGTTTTTTAGCTATAAAAAAATTGAAACTACTGAAATAGCACCTTCTCCAATGACTGTTGGGGTATAGTTTTAGCTGATTTTGAACCTTTTTCTTTTTTTAAGGTTTAACATTAGGAGAAACTCTGATTTTTTTGCAACTTTCGTGATAACTACTTCTTTGATGAAATCATCATCGAAATTAATTTATTTGCCGTTCTATTTTACAAATTTAACAAACGTCGAGGCTTCACCAACATCCCTATCATGCTTATGTATTGTTCGATCTTCTTCCTTAGCTTGACGGGGGGGGGGGGGGATCCTAGGCTTGGTCTCTGCTTTTTCATATGCCAATTTTGAAACTTTTTGGGTGAATCCCGGAGAAAATACCCAAATCAAAAGTAGGGATATCACATACTTTAGCTTTTCTAGGGCTAATCTTCAAGAGTGTGTTCTTCTTCGTTGAAAATTAAGTAAAAATTTAAGCAACTATAATTTTGGTAGAGTATTTAAAGCTGGAATATATAAAAATAAAGAGGAATTTTTGAATAAGAGTGAAAAAATATAGAGAAATTGTTTACGAAGAGTGAAAACAAGCGTTAATGGGGAGATACTAAAGATACGTCGGGGGTATGGAGAGAGAAATGTGGGAGGAGTGGGATATGGAGAGACAAACGTGGGGGAGTTAGATATGTACGTTAGAGTGATATTTGGTATTAATTAATTATCATTAAGTTCCTAAAAATGTACATAATTGGTAATTTTGTATATATATTATATAATTAATTAAAACTTGAGTAGGGAGGGTAATAAAATTTTCAATAGTATCTAGGTATGTAAAAATCCTCTAAGAGTATCCAACACCTTGTAAGTAGGTTATTTTTATTTTTTACTTTTCATGTGAGACTTTTTTCACACACTCCCAATAATCTCCCCCTGGAACTAAGTTTCACATGATGAATCACTATTCATGGGATAATTTGGAGATTAATTGTATCTTACCCATATGTGTTTGAGTATTTACAGTCACCGAAGATCCAATATTGTGTATGCATCTTCAAAGTTACAATAAATATCAGAAACCCATAGACAGGCAAATGCACTAAGTCGGGCCCCCATGCCACACTTCGTCATCTCTATAGTCCTGCCAAACCATTAGCTCTGGTACCAGTTGTTGGATTAAAACGGTCCAAGGATACTATTAATATCATATGATATTGTCCGTTTTGGGCCAAGCCCATAATGTTTTACCTTAAAGGAATTATATCATTAAGAATATCTAACTCCTTATAAGCAGCTTCTTTTTATTTTTTACTTTCTGTGTGGGAATTTGTTCACACACACCCAAAAATAGTTGCTGGACTAAAATGGACCAAAGATACTCTTAACATAGTATGATATTGTCCTCTTTGGGCCAAGCCTACACGGTTTTTCCCAAATGGCCATACACCATTAAGATATTTCCACCTTATAAGTAGGCTCCCAATCTTTTCAGATAGTAATGTAAGACTTTGTTCAACACAAAATAAAATATGTTAGGTATGTCCTAATTTTCTTACCATATGTGGTTTTTCTATTTCTTAAAGTAAGCACAACATATTTACCATAATTGATTTTTCCTTTTACGAAAAGGAAAATATAATTATTCCATATTTGGATAGTTCTTTTTCTTGGAGAAAAAGATTTTGACTTCTATAAATTAATGGTACTTCTTCTCATTCAATAGCGTCCACAATGTAGCAATATGAGGTTTGAGGGTCTTGTTTAGAGGGAGAATTCTGGAGTTAGTCTGTCACTTGTATTTTCCTCTTTCTAAGGTTGTCCTCTCGATATTTTGTACTCTCTTATATAGTGGATTGTTCATCTTTGCCTGGGAATGTAAGTCAATTGACCTAACCGTGTTAAATATTTGTGTCTCTTTTGGTATATTTCTCTTATGTTGTATAGTTTATCGTCGTTCAAGGTTTGCTTTATTAGCTTCTGCATGACACATGATTATTTTGTTATACCAGAGCAAGGTTTCAAGACAGGTTCATCTAGGTGGGTTTAGTCAAGCAATTTGACGGTAATCATGATTTTATTCTTAGAAATTTAACCGGAGTAGTACTCATGCTAGACAAACTTTCTAGTAGAAATATGGAGATGAAACATATTGAAGGTTATGTGAAGAAGATGGATCGAGTTTAATTTATCAAAAAATTCAGGCCAAAGGGGAGAATTGCTAGGTATTTGTCCTAACTTTCTTACCATATTTGATTTTCCTATTTCATGAAGGAAGGACACTATATTTACCATAATTAATTTTTCCTTTATGAACAGGAAAATGTAATTCTTTCATATTTGGTTAATCCTTTTTCTTGGAGGAAAAAGTTTTGACTTTTATAAATTCAGGGTCCTTCCTTCTCTTCAGTATAGTAGCATCCACAATGTAGTCATATGGGGTTTGAGAGTCTTGTTTAGGGGGAACATTTTGGGACAAGTATTAGTCTGCCACTTGTGTATGTCTCGTTGTGAGGTTGTTCTTAATAGCATCCTAGGAAGCTCAAATCTATTCAAGTACAGGGTTGAAGCTTTAGAATCTCAAAGAGGAAATAATGTTCAAGAAGAGTTCAAATCAGGCCACTATTGTACCAAATCAGGCCATTGTTGGACCAATTTGGCATCTATAATGTGTCCAAACTTGCATCCTATAAAGTCCTAGATTAAATCACGTTTTAATAGCATAAAAATGACTTACTTGATATCCAAGAAGGGTACAATAGGCGTTCTAGATGTTGAGTGCAAGTTGGTGCCAAGTTGCTTGCAAATTTCCTTCAAGATTTTCAAGATTCTGTCCAAGATTTATTTGGGACTTATTTCCATATATTATGGGACTATACTTATTGCTTTCCTAGTTAGATAACGTTATGTTTTTCTTTTCCTAAGATTTTTGGAATTACTTTTCAAGAATGACTTGGTTTTTGCTTCCTAGTATTTTTTTTTCCTAAGGTAGTTGGACTTGTTGTCAAAAGTAGTTTTATTTCCTTGTTCTTGTTGGTAGAATTTTGTGACCCCTCCAAATAGAGAGGGGTATATTCTTTGCTTTTAGATTATTCAAATTATTCAGATTATCAATAAAAACTGTGAGATTTTTCTTGCACTCTTGTGTGTGGCTACTCTTGGATTTATTCTTCAACCTTCAAGACTCAAATTAAGGTGGTAAGATTAAACCCTTTTCGAAATCTTAGATCACTTCTAGGTATTCAAGAGAGGTGATACGTTTAGGCTTATTGTTGTTCTTGTTATTATAAAGGGTCGGGTTTCACAATCTATCTCTTATTTTTAATTCTATACCAAAGGAGTTGTTTGTTAGCTAATTGTTGCTGTTAGGATTAAATTTCAAGAATAGACCTCTTGAATTCAAGAAACCCTTTCTTTAATTCAATCTATCTTTAATTTTCCGTTCTTTTTTGTTTATTTATTTACTTTTAGCTTCCGCACATTTCTTGATTTTCTTATTTTTCTTTAGTAATTCTTGAATCACCTATCATGTTGCTATCAAGTGGTATTAGATCATAGGCTAATCAAGATTTCAATCTTGATAATCTTGGGAGGTTCTTGAAAAAAAATTTAAAAAAAGAATCAGCCAAAAAAAGTGTTATTGCTCATTACTATATCAAAATTCAAGTGTTATTTGCTTTTTAAGTCAAGAAAGGAAATAAGAAGAGGGGATCCTAGTTGTTGAAGATTAAGGTAACTTCTTTCCTTATTCATCTAGGTGTTGGGTTTCATAAATTCTTTTTTTTCTATTAACCAATTCCTATTCTTTCTAGGTTTGGTCTTCCACTTTCCTTTTCTTTTTCTAACTCCTTATTATTATCACTACGGGTTGTGACTTGTTAGATTTATTAATGAATCTAAAGATTAACAACCAAGAGTTGCTTTGAATGGAAAAGGGCAAGAGAGGTGAAAACATTAGAAGGAAAAAGCCAAAAATTAGATATACATATTTGTTCTAATCTTTGTTCAAGATATTTCAAATAGGTAGTTATAAAGAAAAGACGCGAGCTATGACTCAACAACTTGAAAAGTCGAACATACAGTATACCAAACGGAAGGAAGACAATTGTAAAGTTATTTTTCAAACAAGAGCTAAAGTGATGTCTCCGATTTGTGCCCTTAGAATTGACAAAGATTTTGGCTATAACTCAATAAGCATTTATATGGTTGAGAAATTAAATTTGCTCATGTTGAGTATATTGAACCCTACATGTTTGGAGGAGTAAAGGAAGATAAAAGAGTGTTATTACAGTTCTCTATTGGAAGGTATAAGGATGCGATCTGGTGTGATGTCATTCCCATAAATAATTATCATATCTTATTGGGAAATCCATGGTATGACTATACAAGAGCTTCATATAACATGAAAAAAAATAGATACTCTCTTGAGCTTAACGGGAGGAAACTCATTCTTGGACCTTTGACTCCATCATAAATTTGCAAAGATGAAAGGATTGTTAAAGAGAATATGGAAAAATATGAGAGAGAAAAGAATGAGAGGAGTAACGGAGTGCATGACGACATCCCAAGAGAGGAAAAAGGAAAGGTTGTGTTGAGTGAAGAGAATGGGATGTCAAATGAGAAAAGAAAAGTGAGCTTGAGGGAAAAGAGAAGAGGAAATACAATAAGATAACAAAAGTATGTGAGGTAGAAAGAGAAAAACATTAGGGTTTAAGTGAAGAAAAAGAAGAAAACTTTAGTGAGAGAAAATAGGCTAAGGGTGAGGAAAACGTTAATCTTGAGATTAAAGCCAAAGAGAGTGCAAGTAAGAAAACATGTTCTTTACTTCCTAACCCCTTAACTCTTTCTTGTTTTAGTTCTTGTATTTTGTGCAGCCACACATTGAAAGACCTTCTAAAATAATAGGTGAGGCGCAAGAGATGGTGGCAAAGGATCCTATTGGATTCCAACATGAAATAGGCAAAATCAATTCTTGTTGGATGGTGAAAGATAAAAGCTTGATTAGTTTATTTGTTCTTGAACCATTTGACTATTTTGATCCTTATTTACAGGTTTATGACATGGAGTTGCCTAAATGCATTGCTAAGTTGGAGCCATAGCATAAAACAATACAAGGTGATGATGTTTCATTGGTAAATAAGTCCAAATATGGTATGTATAATTGGTTTATTCGAATTCTTGGCCTTTCTGGGACACCTAAAATTTTTTTGGAGGTAATGAACTATACTCTAATTTCTTATGTTGGTGACTTTATAATTGTTGTGTATTATGATGTTTTGATGCATATCAAGTCATTAACTATAATATCTAAGTTCAAATGCAAGAGTAATTTGCTTCCTTTTGAAATTGAGTTCGACAAATGATTCTGAATTCCTACTTGGTAGAAAGAGGCATGAAATGTTTGAGAAGAGGTTTGCGAATAAATTAAATATTTCTTCTTCTTTTATTCAAGTGTCTAGTGAGCTTTCATATGATAAATTGATAGAACGTGATTTTTGTTGTGTAATGGGGAGTGATTCTTTAAGCCATGTTGATTGTGAGCTTGCAAAATTATTTTCTACTAGTAATGAGGATATGCATGATTGCTGTGCACTAGTGATCAAATACATTTTCATGAACCTATCTATGACTCTTTCTGTGATAGTCTGAGCAATGGTTTAGAATCAATTGATGTTGGGGATATTATTGGGGAGATTCATATTCATCAGCTTGAATGTATTGTAACTTTTATTTTGGAAATTATGGGTTCTTTTAACCTTCTTGTGAGTTTATGGACTTCCTTAAATAGCTTACATGTAGAACAATTTATGAGATTTGTAATTGATACTTGGATATATTATAAAAGTATCTTATTTGATACATGTATTATAGATACTTGTTTTCCAAGAATGACTTGGTTGTTCTAACCTTATTGTGAGTTTATGGACTTCCTTTAATAGCTTAGATGTAGAACAATCTATGAGATTTGTAATTGATACTTGGATATATTATAAAAGTGTCTTATTTGATACATGTATTAAATATACTTGTTTTAAATGGATGCATGATGAATCTTATGTTATTTCTTGGTCATACACATCTTTTGACTACCTTAAGAGAGATTTTAATGGGACAAATCTAAGTAGGCGTACATTTTATTGGGATGATGTCCATGTACTTTTTAAAGGAGTATTTATACCTATTCGGCATGGTTACTATTTATTTTATTCTTACTATTTTTCCAGATTAGTGGATACCATTTACTAGTGCATGTCTTTGTTTTCTTGCAAGGTCAAAATTCGAGGACGAATTTTCTTCAAGAAGAGGGGAATGATAGCATCCTAGGAAGCTCAAATCTATTCAAGTACAAGGAAGCTTTGGAATCTCAAATAGGAATTAATTTTCAAGAAGATTCCAAATCAGGACATTGTTGGACCAATTTGGCATCTATAATGTGTCCAAACTTTCAGCCCATTAATTCCTATATTAAGTCATGTTTTAATAGCATAAAAAGGAGTTACTTTATGTCTAATAAGGGTACAATAGGCGTGCTAGATGTTGAGTGCAAGTTGGTGTCAAGTTGCTTGCAACTTTCCTTCAAGATTTCCAAGATCAAGATTTTATCCAAGATTTATTTGGGACTTATTTCCATATATTATGGGACTATATTTATTGCTTTCCTAGTTATATAAGGCTATGTTTTCCTTTTTCTAGGATTTTTGGAATTACTTTCCAAGAATGACTTGGTTTTTGCTTCCTAATATTTTCCTTTTCCTATGGTAGTTGGACTTGTTGTCCAAAGTAGTTTAGGAATTTATTTCCTTATTCTTGTTGGTTCTTCAACCTTCAAGACTCAACTTAAGGTGGTAAGATTAAACCCTTTTTAACATCTTAGATCATTTCTAGATATTCAAGAAAGGTGATAAGTTTAGGCTTATTGTTGTTCTTGTTATTCTAAAGGGTTGGGTTTCTCAATCTATCTCTTGTTTTTAATTCTTGAAGGAAATTTGTTTTTTATTAGCTAATTGTTGTTGTTAGGATTCAATTTCAAGAATAGACCTCTTGAATTCAAGAAACCCTTTCTTGAAGTCAATCTATCTTTAATTTTCCATTCTTTTTTGTTTATTTATTTACTTTTAGCTTCCGCACGTTTCTTGATTTTCTTTAGTAATTCTTTAGCTATCAGTTCTCTTGATTATTTGTACTCTTTTTTATGTAGTGCATTGCTCATCTCCGCCTATGAATGTAGGTCAATTGACCGAACCACGTTAAATATTTGTATATCTTTTAATATATTTCTCTTGTGTTATGTGGTTTATCATCATTCAACGTTTGTTTTAGTAGCTTCCGCCTAACACCTGATTATTTCGGTCCAAACACATCTGTCTACTAGGTGCTTTTTAATTTTTATTTTTGTAAATAACATTAAGAATATTTTAGTCATTTTAACAGTGTCACACCCCTTTTTTTCAAAAACCTCACACGAAACCCTCTTAAATAAATAAAAAAATTTAAGTGAACCTTGAAAAGGGTTATTCAATTTGAAAAGTGACAAAAATGGTGTTCAAAAGGATTAACTCAGAGTCATCACCTAACATTTGATTTCGGTGTGCCAGGCCACCGGGTTTATAGAAATAATTTTTCTTTTAGAACACTTTGAACTCTAAAACTAAGTCTACACCAGAGATTCGGGTAAGAAGATTCATTTGACTCGGGGAGAAGGTGTTATGCACTCCCCAAGTCCCGTTAAAGTCACGGTTGCGTACTTGATCTAGTTGGCTTTTAAAATATTCAATTTAGGTAATAACACACAAATAAATAAATAAATAAATAAACACACAAGAGGCTCGAGGTCGTCCTCACCTAAATGAAAGAAAAAAAAAATGAAAAAAAAGGAAAAATCCTAAGCTAATCTATGCTATGAATTCTCCACCATGCTCGCCAAGGCCTCCAAAATATTTACATAGTTCTTCGGGGCGTATCCCAGATAATAATATATACAGATTCTTCGAGGCATTTACCGGATAAATTTAGCTATGGGACAACCTCTCACCTCGAAACCGAAAGCAAAGAAAAAATCCTAGAGTTAGCCTATCCAAGTGTTGACAACCAACTAGTGAACCAATTTAATGAAACAAAAATAAAAGCAAGAGGTCCTTTCTAAACCAAAATTCTACTTAACAACGTTCTAACTCTGATTTTTGATCAAATTTGTAACCCAACATTATTTATTCTTTTTAATCCAACGCTACACCGCACTCATTCTTTAAAAAAAAGACTATGCTAAGGTCCTATTTCCATTTTCAAGGCAAATCCGTGCTCAACTAAATTAAACAAGCTAGTATTTTCTTTTTCCCTCACGTTGGCATAAGTCTCCAGTGGAGAAATCAAACATAAAGGAACAGTTGATAAGAAAGGTGCATATTCGTTAGGACTAGACAAATCAGGAAATCAAAAGACAATCACAAGAACTAACTAAATTATAAATTGAAGAGGCAAATGAAGCAGAAACAGACCTTCAAACAAAGCGGAGTTCCAAAATAACACTATTGAAAAGAATAATTGACGTGAACCTTAGTCTGGCAAGTTCAAGCGGATCCCAGCGAAAAATTCGAACCATCTCAACCTCGATCGACTCTTCAGCGGCTTGAAGTCACGAAGCCATTGGTGAAATAACTTTTCGGATCGAAAATGTATAGTTTTGATGTCTCTTTCAAGGAAGGAGTCGTTTAATCATTCAGAAACAAGGATTCTAGGGTGCGTTTGGAGAAGGGTTACAGCTATTGGGTGGGGTTCTTTGGGTGGCTGTTTGGTTGTGAGAGAGTGACGGCTGTTATGGAGGTTAGCTAATGTTCTCTTGGAGGAGGGTGACGATGGGAGATGGGGTGGTGAAGAGGAGTGACACACATTGCTGTCTCTGGTGGGTTTCTAGCGGGTTAGGACCTCCGGCGAGTTGTGGTTGTTTGGAGGCTTTCAGTTGAAGGAGAATCGAGGAGGAGAGGTGGGTCAGCTGGCTCACGGAGAGTCGGCGATGTGTTGGTGTAGGTTAGGGTTCAAGGTTGTTTCTCCATTGTTGTCCAAGTTCAGCTAGGGTTTTGCTTGTGTTGTTGTGGTTGTGTCTTAAGGTTTTTTTTCCCCTGTTAGCTCTCTAGGTTTGGGTCTTGTTTAAGGAAGAGAAGGTGTGGGGGATTTTGGAATGGGCTAGGTCTTGTTGGGCTCAAATCTTATGGGCTACATCACATAAAAAAGCTAAAAATTAATTTTCTAATTAAATAAGACAAGTTAAAACTAAAATTCACACACACTTCCAAAGATAAAAATAAATAGCAAAATACTAATATGATATTAGTAACTGACTTACATAGAAAGATAAAAGATAAAATTGAAAAATATTTTTGTATTTTTGAATTTTATGTTCTACTATTAGATTAAAAGTGAAAAATAGGCTAAATCATAATAAAATAGAAGTAAGTAAATATCTTTAAAATACTACTTTTAAAAGTTGCGGGGGTCAAAAGTTACATGCTTACAGCTGCCCCTCTTTGCTCGTAAACACAAAGAGTTTTTGGAGCAAAGAACAATAAGCAGCGTAATTTATTTATGACCTGACGCTTATTCAAAAGAAAATAAATATGGCTAAAAAGATTGTGACCAAACCCTGCTATTTGAGCTGCCTACATATCCCTTGCTATAAAGGAATCAGGCTATGTGTAGTTCATAAGTGAGAATAGTACCGAGGTGGAGAGCCGGTTAAGGCGGTGCTCCATCGAGGTTCCGATCCGCAGTCCTGTTATTACATCAAAATTAAAAATGAAAAAGATTAACTAAGCTTGTCAGCTATGAGTTACAAAATTCCTATCTATAAGTCTTCTGAAGCTTGATCTTGAGTCTTGAATGGTTCGTCGTGCAGACTTTAGATTTGAACCTTGACGCTCGTTAGATGCAGGTGCTAGTTCATTCTTCTTCAGCTTTTTCGGATCAAGACCGGACATACCATGTTTGTAACTTAGTCATGTCTTGATCAATCCACCTCTTGTCTCGGCTTCTGCATTTTGGATTCACTTTTTCTTCTTTCTTTTTTTTTTTCTGCTACTTCTAACTTGAATTGAATTCTAAAATGACTTCCCTTGTTATTCAGGTGCGTGCCTGCTACTGACTTGAAACTTGAAATGACTCTGAAATAAACTCTGAAATGTCTTCCCTTATTTTCCAGGTGGGCGCCTGCAATCAAAACAACGAAACAAACAAAATTTTCTGCCCTAGTTTACACTAGGAAGATCTGTGAGTTGTTATCAAAACTTTAAATCACTTATGCTACTGATGCAATGATGAGAGTAAAAGTAAAGACTCAACTAGGATGTGCATCACCCGTGAGTATAACCAAGAATATTTGACTAGCAAGTTCATCAGACTAGGTATTCTATCTTAGGAGAAAGATTCATCAGACTAAGATATCAATCCTAGAAGAAAATTCATCAGACTAGTTCCTCTTTCTTTCTTTTTCTTCTTCTTTTTTGTTATCTTAGGAGAAAGATTAATCACACTAAGATTTCGATCCTAGGAGAAAATTCATCAGACTAGGTCTCTTTTTTTGTTATCCTAGAAGAATAACTCATTAGACTAAGATTTTGATCCTATGAGAAAGTTCATCAGACTAGGTCTCTTTTTGTTATCTTAGGAGAAACATTCATCAGACTAAGATTTTCTATCTTAGGAGAAAGATTCATCATACTATGATTTTGATCCTAGGAGAAAGCTCGTCAGACTAGGTCCCTTATCTTAGGAGAAAGATTCACAGACTAAGACGTTGATCCTAGGAGAAAGTTTATCAGACTAGGTCTCTTTTCTTAGGAGAAAAATTCATCAGACTAAGATTTCGATCCTAGGAGAAAATTCATCAGACAATGTCTCTTTTTTTGTTATCTTAGGAGAATAATTCATCAAACTAAGATTTTGATCCTAGGGGAAAATTCGTCAGACTAGGTCTTCTATGTTATCTTAGGAGAAAAAATCATCAGACTAAGATTTTGTTCCTAGGAGAAAGTTCACCAGACTAAGTTTTCTTATCTTAGGAGAAAAATTCATCAGACTAAGACTTAATTGAGAGGACAATCCATCAGACTAGGACTTTTTATCCTTGGAGGAAAAATGTGAATAGCAATGGCAACATTTAGGCACTCTACCAAGACAGGTAAGGAAAATGATTTGAGAAACTTTCCTTTGTCGATTCCTCTTTTCCTTTTTCTTTTTTTTCTTTCTTTCTTGTTTTGAACCCGCTTGGTTGCAGTGCATTGTTCCTGTTTCAAACAAAGAAAACTTGTGAGTTTAAAATATAGTAGTTAGTTTGTGGCCTTGACCTTGAAGGCGGCTGCTTCTGCACTTGCCAAGATAACCTTTATTTCAACTTGGACGACCTTGAATGTTGTCGACTACCCATTTTCTTTCAAACCTTATTACAAAGAAATATTCTTGATTCATTCAAGTCCAATACCTTATGCCTGATGCATTGCACTAGTGTTCTGTCATTCATCCAATCTTTGTATTTTACATCAATCCCAAATAACATCTAATATCACCAACTCAGTGCATACACTATTCTCATGTATCTCATGCCATTTTGATGTGCTTGCCAGACTCGGCTTTGTGCAATTGGAAAGCTGGTGGCAAATTTTAAAGCCATTTCTCACTTGTTTCGATAAAACAGACTCAAAAGGGATTCAAACAAGACAAGAGGAACAAAATAAGGGACAAGGAAAAGAGATGATACCTAACAATAAAATTACAAAGTAAAAAAAACTTATCAGATGTGGATACAAACTCTAAAGACCATGACATGCACCTTTGGATTAAGTGGCTTAATCTCTCAAGCGAGTCTAATGTTCAACTCTTGTTGTACCTCTTTGCTGTGAAACTGGGCTTCAGCGCTTCAATATTCCCATATGATCTGCAATCCTCAATCGACTTGTAGTACCCTGAAGGGTTTTCAGCATCAAACCTCTCTCATTTTGCTCTTTTTCTCGACTCAATGTTGCCTTACGGTGCCCCCTGGGGGGTTTCACCTATAAGACTCTCTCACTTATCATTTTCTCTCATAGTACCGAGAACAAAGGTGTTACCCATGATGCTGGAAGATCATACTCTCACCACACACTTGATTTGGCATCCTCATAGATTGGTCAGAAGGTCTTTCTTTGGACCGAAATGTAGGCTTTTGGACAGGCCTAGAAAAAAAAGGTGGAATGAAGGCTCATTAATTTAAGATGAAAGGGTTCAAAATTACAACTTTTGGAATCAGGACTTTTGGCAAAATTAAAACTTCTGCCCCAGTTTCTCGGAGTTTGGGGGGATTATTTTCTTTTTTTGCTCTTTCTTTATAGGGTTTCTAAGAATTCTGTCCCAGTATTGATTGAGGGAAATTATGAAATATTTTATTTTACATGACCGAACCGTGAGGCTGCCTACGTATTTTGTGGTAACAAGAATCAGGTCAAAGGTAGTTCAAACGACAAAGTTGCTTGTATTGTTATTTTCTTTTCCTTTTTTCCTTTTCTTTTTGCTTTATTTTTTTTCTTTTCTTCTTTTTTTCTTTTCTTTTTCTTTTTCCCTTTTCTCTTTTCCCTTTTTTCTTTTTTTTTCTCTTTTTCTTTTCATTTTCTAGTTCCCTTCTTAACTAATTTCTTTTTTCTTTTTTCTCCACTTTTTTCTTTTCAGATATATGGGTTGCGAAGGATAAAAGTGTTTGGGTAGCAGAATAGAATGCCTTCGTCATAGCAAACTTTAAAGGTGCCAAATACAAGCATGCAATTGAAGATAAGTAAAGAAATCCTACATAGTAACTATCGATGGCATCAACACAAACAAAGAATACCAATAAGCAGTACCTTTGTCTCAATGAATGACCCTGGCCAGTTCAAAGCAGACTTGACTCAATCTTATCTTGATGCGAAAGAATGCATTTCAGCACTAACTGATTTACCTCAAACTGCTTGAGAGGCGTTTCCTTGTTGCATGCTCTTATCGACCTCTTGATTTCCAAACTAACTGCCTCAGTTTCACTCAATTCAAGCTTCAGGTTTCTCAGAATGCATGAATCTTTACGCTTTCCTCAAATGTCTCTTCTTACCATGTTCAACACTGTGTCATTGCTTCATGATTAAACTAACTTTTGAGACCAGGCTGAGAATTATGCGTGCATGTCATGTCGTTAGAGTCAGCATGAAATAACTATAAAAGGAAAAGTGACCCAAACAAAAACTGACTAGAACTAACAAAAAATAGGAGATTACACTAAACAGATGGTAAATAGCGTTAGAACAAAACAAGCAAAATAGATACGGGTTACAACCCTGGAATAACCTAGATAACACTGGACGAGTTACTACAATAAAAGGTAAAAGAAGAAGAAGAGTTTGAGCCACAATATCTGGATTACAACCCTGGAATAACCCGAACAACAGAAGTATTAACAAAATAAACTACCAAAACTCCTCCTTGGCTAGCCGAAAAAGGAGTGTCTTTCCAATCATCAAGCTCGACATCTTAGCCACTGGATTGCACATCAAAATTGTTGGGACCTTAGACAATTTCAATATTATTAACCTCAGTCAGCATGTCACCAAAGTGGGCATCATTATGTGCCGGTAAAGGATTATGTGCAATATTCTGGGTGTCACTATCGTGGATCATAATTATCGCTTCTTGAATCATTCTTTCTATCTCCCTTTTCAAAGCACAACAATCTTCAATGATATGCCCTTGAACATTAGAGTGGTACATGCAACGTATGGTAGGATCAAAACCTTTTGCATATGGGTCTGGGGTATAGCTGAGGAGCGGCTCAATCATGCCAGATTGTTTCAACTTTTCAAACAAATTTGAGTAGGATTCTCCGATTGGAGTGAAACAATTTCTTTGTGTTTGTTCCCCTCTATTCCCCTATTTCCTAGAGTTTTTGGGTGCTCAAAAATGTTGTGAAGGAGAAAGAATATTATGAAGTGCTGGTGCTCGCCATAAGGAGTGACCCATTGGTTGAACAAATGCATGAGCATTGTTGGGAGGATAATACTGAGATGGATTATGTGGAGCCCGAGGATAGGTTTGGAGTTGGGGTCGGGGTCGAGGCTGAGTATATTGGTGAGGTGGACCGTTGCTCCATGTCGTGATCCTGAGACAACCATGGAAAAATCATCATGTTTATTCTGACCCGGCAAGCTTCTTGTGTCGTTCTGAATTGCCTGTGTTGTGGCTTTCAAGGCAGAATAGCTCATGATCTTACTTGACTTGAGCCTATCTTCCACCATTTCTCCAATCTTCAACACATCATTGAAAGACTTACCGATGGCTGAGATCAAGTGGCTATAGTAAGTGGGCTCCATGGCTCGAAGAAAGTATTTAACCATCTCATCTTTCTCCATCGGAGGAATAACTCGTACAGCTTTCTCCCTCCATCGGAACCCATATTCTCGAAAGCTTTCACTGGGTTTCTTTCCCACGTTGTGTAAGGTTCCGTAAATAATTTTGTCCCATAACTTAGTAAACTGTGGTGTCAACTCTGATTATATGTTATGAATGTGTAGAGTTCTTCGCTCGCCGCGGTTCGGACCCTTGGTAGTGATTTAAGCCTTTAAAAATTTAAAGAATTAACTTTTCTAGAAAAGTGTCAATATGCGGTCGCAGATCAGCTATGCGGACCGCATTCCTACCGCAGAATGAACAATAGAGCAACCAAATTGTGATGTTGAAAATGCGGTCAAATATGCAATCGCATAATCAATGTGCGGACAGCAGAGTGATCGCATATTGTTCCTGAACAATTCAAAGGTCAGTTCTGCGGTGCATTCTGCGACCGCAGAACACAAATGCGGACCGCATAGTCACCGCATTCCCAACCCGAGTGGTTTGAAACTTGAGTTGTTTCTGCGGTCCACTCTGCAGACCGCATGTCAGTTCTGCAATCACAGATAGGCGTCGCAGATCGTGTTCGCTAAGTTATTTTCTAAAATTCTAAGCCCGACCCCTCTTTTAATAAAACACCCCATCTCTCATTTTTAACCCATTTTCTTAACAAAATAAGAGAGAGGAAGAGAGGAATCTAGAGAGAGAAAGCTATTTCTTCATTAATTGATCTTTCAAAAATCATAAAAGCCTTGGAAAATCTTGAACATCGGCCTTCCCCTCTGATTTCAAGGTAAAATCCCTTACCCTTTTCCCATAATTTTCGAACTCAGGTTTGGAGAGGGAGTTTCATACTTTGATTTTGAAAATTCTTGTTAGAAATCCACATGCATGTCTTCAAAACCCAAAAATCTTGTAAAAAGGGAACTGGGTAGTAAATTGTTTGATCATGAACTAGATTGATCCTTCTTGATTTCTTGATGAATTGGAGTAGAGGTTAAAGAGGATATTCAATTCCAGGTATGTATGGCTAACTGCAATCCTCGTGAAATTGCCTATGCTAGTTGTGAAATTGTTGATAGTTGATATTCATGTAAAAATCATTGTGAAGCTATCGTTTTGTACAAATTGTGTGGTAGTACCTTCTGGTGAATGTTGTGGAAATTGTAATTGGAATAACGAAAACAGAAATAATGTGGAATAGCGGGAATGGAAACAATGTGGAAAATGGAAACAATGTGGAATAATGGAAATGGAAACGATGTGGAACACTTGAAATGGAAATATTGTGGAATAATGTGTGTGGTTAGTTGTGAAAAATTGTTGTGATGATCTAAATTGTGTATCAACTTTGATGAACATGAGAAAAGTTGTTGTTGCTAGTTGTGGGATGTTAATACCCTTGTTGTGGAATTATTTTAACAAAGTGCCATGGCTGATTTCTTGTACTTGTTGTTGTGATGTTTGTTGTTGTGAATTGAAAACTGTCAGGCGGGGTCGGGTTGCGCCCCGCAACACCGTGAAATAAGGTGTGGGTTGGGGTGATAAGGGTGGCCGAGGTAATAAGGGTGGACGAGGCAATAAGGGTGGAAATGTGATCCAATATCACTGTTGATATGAATATGAATCATGAAATGATAAATGTGAAAATGTGAAAGGAGACCGCAGGAGAGTTTGTAACATGTGGGGCATTGATTGCCCCTTTGTATTACTACGTGAATAATTATTGTGAAATGTTTGGTTGTTGCTTCCTGGTTGTACTTATACTATTGTTAATCAGTTATATACTTGTTCATGCAATTTGGCTTGAGTTTACTTGGGACAGAGTTAGTTCATACATGCCAGTACAATTCAAGTGTACTGTCGTCCCTTTTGCCGGGGGCACTGCATTCGGTTATGATTGTAGGTGGATCTTTGGCAGGCACTCCAGTCCACCGTTCGTAGCTCCTCCTCCTCCTCTCTATCGGTAGTATTCGTGTTTGGTGACCCCCTTTCCTTCTGGGGCCACGTATGGCCTACGCCACTCCGGTTGTATTTTGGAGTTTGTATCTTTTGGTAAAGGTATAGCCGGGGCCTTGTCACCAGCAAGTGTTATACTATCATTCTCGTAGAGGCTCCGTAGAAAGTGGTATGTAGGTCAGGACTTATGTATACAAGTGTATGTTTGGGTGCTGTAAACTTTTGTACCACGTTCCTTGCTAATCAAATTTATGTTTTGTAAAAGGTGTCCCCTGTTAATCATAATGTGTGGTTATAAAATAGAAATCCTACGTTTTTTTAATTGAAATTTGGTATCTTTTAGTTAACTATCATTGAGTAATGTGGGGTAATGCATGGGGAATAGGAAAGGCACCTAGGTCCACTCGACTGGGGATACCCGGTTGAGTGACGGTCATGCCTAGGGATTTGGGGCGTGACAAACTTGGTATCAGAGCCTTAGGTTTTGAAGGAGTCCTAGGATGTCTCAGAGTCGTGCCTAGTAGAGCCCTTCTTATCGGTGTGATGTCGACCACATCTATAAGTTGGGGGCTACACGGGAATTTAGGAAAAACTATCCTCTTCTTATATTTCAAGTTCGTGCGGTGAAGTGATGCTATGTCTAATTCGTGCCCTATTTCAAATTTTCAGTGATGGCACCTAAGAAGAAAACTAGACTCGGTCTAGGGGCCAATGCCTCTTCTAGTACGGTTGTGGATCATGTGCCGACTGCCATGGGGGAGAATGATCCCCTAGTTCTGAACTTACCTGCTCCATCTATTCCTAGCTTAAGCGATCCTGTTCCAGTGGCGGTCGAGGGTGCTACTACCCCTTCTGCCAATGCCCCTAATCCTGATGATTCTCCGGTTTCCGATCCCGGCCTCTCTGATGGGGACCTTGGGGGAGCTATCCGTATGTTTACCCAGTTAGTGGCCGCTCAGGCCGAGCGATCTCATGATGCCCATGTGTCCTGCAGTGGACAGGGAGATTCCTCCAGCTCCAGAGTTTATCAGTTTCTGCGGTTGTCCCCTCTAGAGTTCTCAGGTACAGACCTAGAGGCCAATCCGCAGGAATTCCTTGATGAGATGTACAAGACCCTTCTGGTAATGAAAGCTACAGAGATAGAAGGGGTAGAATTGGCTTCGTACAGGTTGAAGGGAGCTGCGCGTTCATGGTTTGAGATATGGGAGGATTCCCGTGAAGAGGGGAGCCCTCCAGCTAGATGGGATGAGTTCGTAGATGCCTTCATGGACCACTTCTTGCCTGCCGAGACCATGGCAGCCCGTGCCACCGAGTTTGATGTTCTTAAGCAAGGTAACATGAGTTTTTTTGAATATCATATGGAGTTCATGAGGTTGTCCAAGTATGCTTCTCAGTTGGTATCGACTATTGAGGCTAAAGTTCGGCGATTCGTTCGGGGTCTCAGCCCTTTGGTGGTAAATAAAGCTGCAACAACGCCTTTGCATTCAGACATGGATTATGGAAAGATTGTGGGTTTTTCTCAGGCCACATAGGACAGAAAGTTGAAGATTCTGGCCGATAGAGAGAGTAGCAGCAGGGCCCGGTCTATGGGTCACTCAAGGAGGTCAGCTCCTTGGAGAGGGTTATTAGGACCATCTCAGTCTTATGCTCAGTCCTCAGTTAGTGCACCGCCAGCCGTTCACCATTCCCAGCAGAGTGGCCCTTCGGGGCCAGGTTCAGGCAGTAGGAGGTCCTGCCAGTTCAGTCATTCGGGGATGAGACCTCGACACTAGGTGGGTATATGCCCCAAGTGTTGGAGATTTCATACATAGGCTTGTTGCTTGGATGCTCCAGTGTGCTACAATTATGGAGTGAGAGGTCATACGCAGCGAGACTTCCATGCACCCGGGCAGGGCGCGGGTGAGGGCCATGCTCAGCCCTCTAGTTCATCAGTTGCTACGTTATCAGTGCACCCTCCAGCCCCAGCAGGGCGTGGTGCAGCCAGAGGTGGAGCTCGTGGTAGGGGAGGACCCAACAGGTTTTATGCATTGAGTGGCCGTCAGAGTGTCGAGGCTTCCCCAGATGTTGTTACAGGTATCTTATCTGTTCAGACAGTTGGTTGCAATGCCCTTATTTATCCGGGGTCTTCTTTGTCCTATGTCACTCCATTTGTTGCTTCGAGTTTTGGGATTGAACCCGAACAACTTCTTGAGTCGTTCTCTGTATCGAGTCCGGTGGGCGATTCCATTAAAGCCACGCGGGTTTATAGGAATTGCGTTGTTATGGTAGGTGGTCGTGTTACTACGGCCGACCTTATTGAGCTTGGAATGGTGGATTTTGATGTAATTATGGGGATGGATTGGCTCTATTCGTGCTTCGCTAAGCTTGATTGCCTGACGAGAGTCATGAGACTCGAGTTCCCTAATGAGCCGGTTGTTGAATGGAAGGGAAATGGTGTTGTTCCAAGGGGTAAGTTTATTTCCTACCTCAAGGCTTTGAAGATGATCATAAAAGGGTGTATTTATCATTTAGTCCGGGTGGCGGACACTACTCCAGAGGTGCTTGCCCCCGAGTCCGTGCCAATTGTGAAAGAGTTCCTTGAGGTAATTCCGAGTGAGCTTCCATGGATCCCGCCAGATAGAGAGATCGATTTCGGGATTGATGTATTGCAGATACCCAGCCAATATCTATTCCTCCATATAGAATGGCGTCGGCAGAGTTGCGGGAGTTAAAAGAGCAGTTGAAGGATCTATTGGAGAAGGGGTTTATCCAGCCAAGTGTGTTGCCGTGGGGTGCTCCGGTTCTTTTTTTCAGAAAGAAGGATGGGTCGCTTCAGATGTGTATTGATTATCGGCAGCTTAATAAACTCACCATCAAGAATAAGTACCTTTTGCCTCGGATAGATGATTTATTCGATAAATTGCAAGGTGCAAGGTTCTTCTCAAAAATTGATTTTCGGTCCGGGTACCACCAATTGAAGATAAAGGAGCAGGATATTTCTAAGACCGCCTTCAGAACTCGTTATGGCCACATTGAATTTTTGGTCATGTCTTTTGGGCTAACCAATGCCCTGACAGCTTTTATGGATATTATGAATCGGGTCTTCAAGTCATTCTTAGAATCCTTCGTGATTGTGTTCATTGACGACATCCTCGTATATTCGCGAAGCAGGGAGGATCATGCCAATCACCTCAGAGCGGTTTTGCAGACTCTTAATCAGAACCAATTATATGCCAAGTTTTCCAAATCTAAATTTTGGTTGGAGTCCGTCGCTTTTCAGGGTCATGTTGTTTCCAGTGAGGGGATTCAGGTGGACCCCAAAAGATTGCGGAGGTGAAGGATTGTCCTAGACCCACGACCCCGACGAAGATCCGTAGCTTTTTGGGGTTAGCAGGGTAATATCGGAGGTTTGTAGAGGAATTCTCCACCCTCGCCTCCCCATTGACCAAATTGACACAGAAATCAGCCAAGTTCCAGTGGTCAGATGCTTGTGAGAAAAGTTTTCAAGAACTGAAGACTAGGTTGACTTCGGCACCTGTATTGGCTTTGCCAGATGGCACTGAGGGATTTGTAGTTTATTATGATGCCTCCAGGGTTGGTTTAGGGTGTGTTGTGATGCAGCATGGAAAGGTCATAGCATATGCTTCCAGGCAACTCAAGAATCACGAGAAAAATTATCCGACGCATGATTTGGAGCTTGTGGTCGTTGTGTTCGCCTTGAAAATATGGCGGCATTATCTTTATGGGGTTCATGTAAATATGTTTTCAGATCACAAGAGTCTCCAGTATTTGTTCAAAAAAAAGGAGCTAAATTTGAGGCAACGGCGGTGGCTCGAATTCCTTAAAGATTATAATATGGACATCTTGTACCATCCAGGGAAAGCGAACGTGGTGGCCGACGCCCCCAGTCGGAAATCCATGGGTAGTTTGGCTCACTTGAGGGCGGATTAGAGGGTCCTATCTCGAGAGATACATCAGTTGGCCAGCCTTGGGGATTGTATCTCGGCCCCGAATGAGGAGGAACTTATGGTGCATAATACAGTGGTATCGTCACTCGTGACAGAGGTTAAAGAAAAGTAGTTTGTTGATCCAGCATTGGCACAGTTGAAGGAGGCAGTTCTAAGCAACATAATTTTTGCATTTTCGCTCGGCAGCAATGATGGTGTCTACGGTGACATGACAGGTTGTGTGTCCTAGATGTGGGTATTCTTCAGGAGAGGATAATGGCAGAGGCTCATCATTCCAGGTATTCAGTGCACCCGGGCTCTACAAAGATGTATCACGATCTCAAGGATACCTATTGGTGGAGTGGTATGAAGAAGAGTGTAGCAGACTTCGTCTCTAAGTGTCCGAATTGCCAGCAAGTGAAGGCCGAGAATCAGCGGCCGGGAGGGTTGACTCAACTAATAGAAATACCGATGTGGAAATGGGGAATGATCAATATGGACTTCGTGACAGGACTACCTCGTACTCAGCACAAGTTCGACTCAATTTGGGTTATTGTGGATACACTCACCAAATCAGCTCACTTCTTGCCAGTCAAGTCCACCGATACTGCGGAACAATATGCTTGATTGTATATTAAGGAGATAGTGAGGCTTCATCGTACGCCACTTTCTATCATTTCGGATCAAGGAGCTCAGTTTACAGCTAAACTTGTGGAGGAAATTTCACCAAGGTTTGGGTACTCAAGTGAATCTTAGCACAACTTTTCATCTACAGACAGATGGCCAGGCAGAGCGAACTATTCATACGCTCGAGGATATGTTGCGGGCATGTGTCTTGGATTTCAAGGGTAACTGGGATGATCACCTGCCTCTTATAGAGTTTTCTTATAACAACAGCTTTTATGCTAGCATCCAGATGGCCCCGTTTGAAGCATTGTACGGAAGAAGGTGTAGGTCCCCGATTGGGTGGTTCAAAGTTGGTCAAGCGGAACTAATAGGGCCAGATCTTATGCATCAGGCCATGGAGAAGGTAAGAGTCATTCAGGAAAGGATGAAGACTGCTCAGAGTTGCCAGAAATATTATGCAGTGCGTCGGAAAGAGTTGAAGTTTCAAGAAGGAGATTGGGTATTCTTGAGGGTGTCCCCTATGAAAGGAGTCATGCGCTTTGGGAGGAGAGGAAAACTAAGTCCTAGGTACGTTGTGCCTTATCAAGTCCTTCGAAAGATCGGTCAAGTTGCATATAGGTTGGAATTGCCCCCTGAAATGTCCCTAGTGCACCCGGTGTTCCATGTATCCATGTTAAGGAAAGTTGTGGGTGATGCGTCTAAGATTGTGCCAGTTGAAGATATCAAGGATACAGAAGAGTTGTCGTATGAAGAGATTCCGGTTGCTATTTTGGATAGGCAAGTCCGAGAGTTGCGGAACAAGGAAATTGCTTCGGTCAAAGTGTTGTGGCGAAACCAACAAGTCGAGGAAGCCACGTGGGAAGCAGAAGATGAGATGAAGATGAAATACCCCCATCTATTTGAATAAGCTAGGAATGATCGTGCGAATCTTGTCCCCAGGGGAGCTAGTGTTGTGTTCCATTAGGTGTAAGAGTGATCCCTTCTCTTTCCAAGTGCCTTATTATGGTAGTTCTCCAAGTTGTGCTAATAAAATTTATGTGACGTGATTATTTAAACAATGTGCAGTCCTTTTTGGTAATGAAGGTTTTGTGCTCTCATGATAAAGTGATGTAAGAGGAAATGAATAATTTTGCATGGATATAGAGTATAAAAGTGTTCTAATTAGGGGTGTGCAATCGATTTATCGATTCGATTTTGACCCTTATCGATAATTACTTATCGATTATCGATTTGTACATATGCTTATCGTTATCGTTTCAATAAGGTTTCGATTTTTTCGATTTCGATTTATCGATTTTGGGGGCTTATCGATTCGATTTATCGATTTTCAATAAGGCAGATTATATCGGTCTTCACTTGCTGATGCGTAAATCAGCTAGAGTACAGGCTTATTGAAAATGAAGAGGAGGATTAACAAATCTATAGCTGAAAATGCAGACGATGAAGTCCAAAAACGAACCTTGATTCTTTTAAAGTTGTCACTCTTAACTCTTTGTTCGTTGAGGGTCACATGAATTGATGCTAGTTCCTGCTAAGCCAAGAAAGAACACATATTATACAAAGCAATTTCGTTTTTTGGATAATAAAAGATTAAGAAAACGGAACCATAGAAAGCTTACCCTCTTTAAATGTACTCTCTCTTTAAGAAGCAAGTTCTCTTCCTCCTTAAGTTGAGTGAATGTCTACTAAAAGAATGTAAGCTTGATCAATAAGAATGCGAGCAGAAAGAGTTTAACTTTAGCTGCGACGAAAAACTATCAGAATTGTGTTTGAATGTAATGCTTACCCTTTTCTTCTGTGATCTTTTGCTACTGCTGCTGCTCATATTACTTGTTTCATTAGTGAAAAAGCCCTGCAAAACGTGTCATCAACATTAATCACTGAATATATATATATATAAAATTGCACCCCAAAAGATAAATAGCTTTGATAATTTTTTTTCCTAGTACAAAGGTAGTCCTCAGCTACTAGAGGAGAGAGTGACACAAGAGATAACAATTTTTAGCACAAAATAAGAGGACACCACAGTAGCTAAGGCTCATTGTGGGAAGGGAGATTGGGCACAAGTGCAGGAGAAGATAAGGTTATTACTCAGTATCAAAACAAGTCTTAGGTCCACACCCAGCCTTACACGCTATTCAACAAAAACCAACTGACTTCCACCAAACTTAAATATGTAAAAACTATACGCAAATTCCCGGAATCAACCAATTCACAATCCCTTTATAAATTCCAAAACTGAAAAAAATACAAGTAAGACGGATTTCTTTTCCCCGAAACTCTGAGTCAACCACTTACAAGGAAAAAAAATTGAATTTTTGTATACTAATATTAATAGTAGGACAAATAGAAAAACGTTTAAAGTTCATTGTGTTTGAGGGAAGCTTCACCAGATCTGAATGGAATATCAAATCAAAAAGCTTACCCCGAAAAAAAAAAAAACTACTCTAAAAAAAAAGTGAAAAATAGAATCGGAGGGTAATTTGGTCATTCTAACGGAGGGGAAGGAAAAAGAAAAGGAAGCGGAGAAGAGGAAAAACGTGATCTTTCTCTATCCCTTTCTTACAACTTACCCTCCTCACGTGAAACGATGTAACTTCTCCGAATGTAAATTACCCGATATCTCCTCCCAGAGCAACCCGGAAAATAAAAAAATAGAGAAAAAAAATCAAAATACAGCAAAACTAACACAGCGGATAACTACTCTAGAGTACAGGCTTATTGGACGTTAGGACAAGTAGCCATGTCGTCGTCGTTTGGCTACGGAGATATGACGAACTGGGTGAAGGGCTGTCCGCCATGGCTGTTGCGAAGAAGATGAAGAGGAGGCAGTGGGGTGGCGGCTAGGTGTAGGTTTTGAGAGGATTAGGCATTAGGGTTTTGTTTATGTATAGTATAATGAAATGAAATAAAAAAATGAGGGGAAGAGTGTGGGGGGGGGGGGGGGGGGGGGACGTGTGGTCAGATTGGGGGTGGTCTTGGGTCAAGGGATAGGGTAGTAATAGTATTATAAAATAAGGGTATATTTGTCTTTTTAATATATCTTATCGATTTATCGATAAACCGATAAACCGAATGGCCAAAATCGAAATCGAATCGATAAATCGATAAGGAACATTTTCAAAATCGAAATCGAATCGATAAACCGATAAACCGATATCAATAAACCGATAACAAATAATCGATTCGATTTATCGATAAACCGATTCGAATGCACACCGCTAGTTCTAATTGTATAATTATTAGTTTTTGCATAGAGGATTGTATTGAGATAAATAACTGTGTCATACTTATGTGTCAGGTAAACAGTTTTGATAGTGCAGATAATAATGTTTAATTTGATTCCATGTAGTGTGCCAAAATGTCTAGAAGTGTGTCGAGGGGTTGAACATGTGCAAGTATGGGAATTGTGCATTTTATAACTGTTGTAAAGGTAGCAAGTTGTGTAATGGTTCTTAGGAACGTATTTTGTGGATTCTCTTATAGGTGTTTATGTCTATATTACAAAGAAAACTCTGGCGAAATTTTTCTAAAACAAACTTGAAAGTTAATAAAAGGTGTAGAAACTTGCATATCATGTTTTCCAACTCGTTGATTTCTAATTTTCTCGTTCGAGGACGAATGATATTAAGTGGGGGAGAATGTAAGGTCCCGTAATTAATTTTGTCTCATAACTTAGTAAACCGTGGTGTTTACTCTTGACAGAAATGTAGAGTTCTTCGCGGCGAGAAAGCTCGCCGCGGTTCGGACCCTTGGTAGTAATTTAAGCCTTTAAAAACTGAAAGAATTAACTTTTCCAGAAAAGTGTCAGAATGCGGTCGCAGATCAGCTATGCGGACCGCATTCCTACCGAAGAATAAACCAGAGAGCAACAAAATTTTGATGTTGAAAATGCGTTCAAATATGCGATCGCATAATCAATATGCGGACCGCAGAGTGATCGCATATGTCGCTGAAGAAGTTCAAAGGTCACTTCTGCGGTGCATTCTGCGACCGCATAACACAAATGCGCACGGTGACTGTTTGGCTGTGAGAGAGTGACGGTTGTTATAGAGGTTAGCTAATGTTCTCTTGGATGAGGGTGACGACGGGAGATGGGGTGGTGAAGAGGAGTGACGAACGTTGCTGTGTCCGGCGTGTTTCTGGCAGGTTATGGCCTTCGGCGAGTTGTGGTTGTTTGGCTGCGTTCAGTTAAAGGAGAAGCGAGGAGGAGCAGTGGGGTTCTAGGTTTGAGGTGGGGCGGCTGGCTGAGGGAGAGGCGACGATGTGTCGGTGTAGGTTAAGGTTCAAGGTTGTTTCTCCATTGTTGTCCAAGTTCAGCTAGGGTTTTGGTTGTGTTGTTGCGGTTATGTCTAAAGGTGTTTTTCCCCCTGTTAGCTCTCTAGGGTTGGGTCTTGTTTAAGGAAGAGAAGGTGTGGGGGGTTTTGGAATGGCCTAGGTCTTGTTTGGCTCAAATCTTATGGGCTAGATCACATAAAATAGCTAAACAATAATTTTCTAATTAAATAAGACAAGTTAAACTAAAATTCACTCACACTTCTAAAGATAAAAATAAATAGAAAAACACTACTAGGATACTAGTAATTGACTTAAATAGAAAGATAAAAGATAACATTGAAAAATATTTTTGTATTTTTGAATTTTATGTTATACTATTAGATTAAAAGTAAAAAATAGGCTAAATCATAATAAAATAGAAAGAAGTAAATATCTTTAAAATACTACTTCTAAAAGTTGCGCGAGTCAAAAATTACGTGCTTACAAACAGAAAATATTTTCAACCCACTTATTATCATTCTTTGCATTTCTATCAAAATATATAACTATTTATTTAAAGTTTATTTTTTTCAACACTTTATGCTTGTCATTTAATTTCAATCAGCCAAGTCAAGCGAACTCATAGTCTATTAATCTTTTTCTCTTTTTACCTTCTCTCAAATTCAAATAACGCACTGTACCCAAAAAATATATGCGCTTGAGGAGGGTGTAACTTCTTGCCACCTCTTTCAAGATGTAGAAATGGCACCAGATAGCCCTTTTTAGGACCATTATTTAAGTTTTAATTAGCTTATACAAATTACTCCACAACTTAAAGGAGATATGTATTGCTGTTCTCTCTTTGCACTTTCACACTTCAAGAAATTGTGTCCTAAAAATTTAATTTTTTATTTTAAAACTTCAGCATAGTTTTGTCCTTGAGTTTAAATTTTTAGTTCAAAAAACTTTAGACGTCCTTAAGTTTAGTGTTTTCAATTCAAACTTTAGGATGTTAATTTTAGTGTCATAAAGTTTAATTTTTTTTTTCATTTACAATTTCAGCACATTATATTTTTAGATTTTTCCTTTTCAATTCAAATTTCAGAATTTCAATTTTAGTGTTCTGAAGTTCAATTTTTTCAAATTAAACTTCAGAAATATTATGTTTTGAAGCTCGAATTATGTAGTTCAATCTTTAGCTCGAACTTCAAGCTTATGTGTTGAAGTGTAATTATCACTATTATGGTTCAAATTTAGGCAATTGGAGAATAAGAGAGAAGCTACAGTAGTTGTGATCAATTCGATGTAGTTTTCGTGCAGTTATAATGACTAAAGCGATAAATATGATCTTGAATTTGTATCCTTTGAGTTTGAATTTCACAAATCAAAATTTTGATTCTAACTCCTATAAATAAGGTGACATATATGATGTGACAGCAAAACTTGGATGCTAAGTTATATATTAATAAGAAGAAGATGCAAAAAAGGAGAAGAAGAAAAGCTGGTAGTGACCTTTTTTTTGTGGAAACTTACATAAATGTCCTAAATAAATCTCAACATACCAGCTTCTAGCCATTAGTTATAGATTTACGAAAACTAGTCAACAAAAATTGAAAAATCAAATAATAGATCTATCAAAAAATCACATGCAAAAATCACCATCCATATTTTTATGCGTGATTAGCAACATTACATACAAGACGGAAAGGAAATTTCATGGACTTGATAACAAATAAGGTGATGAAATACAAAAATCTATACAATATTCCAAAAATCTAAACAAAAAAGGAACTTTTTCAATGGGCATCGTTGAAATTCATTTCATTTAAAATATATAGATAAGTTAATATACAAAATTTGAGAAAGATTGGAGGTGATTTGACTAGTTTTGTATTAAAATTTGTAATTAAATTGATTTCAGAAAAGTCTTCTGCGACACAAGTATCAAACATGTATCACACATGTATCTCACACACACGTATACATGGATATACACGTGATACACAATTTATATAAATATGATACATATGTGATACACAAATGATAAACATATCATTTTTTTCATGTTCAGCTTTTACTTTGAATTTTTAATTCAAACTACCTCAAAACTTCACCTAATCATCCCAAAACTGAGATTCAAGCTCCGTAAGTTGTGCACAATCTATTCTAATAATGCCCATTCAAAACAAAGAAAAATTTTGATATTTTTTGCTATTTTTAACTAATTGACTAATATTAATAATATTTTATCAACTGATCAATTTTTGTAATGAGCTATATATCAATGGACATAACTCGTAATTTTCCCTTTTAAGTACAAACAAAACTTTAAAAAAGTCTCGGCGAAGTTACTCATTTGGTTGCTAGTCAATATATATAAAATATGCAATAGTTATACATATCCTGGCATTTTTTCGGGTATTCTAATTTTCAAATGTTGATTAAACTTAAATAGAGGCCTAAAAAATGGAGTACGATGAAACCAAGTAGCCACCTTTAAGTATGTTGTTTAAAATATTTTCATAATTTACAATATATTCAATGATTAGTCATTTTTGCTCAAATTTCAGGACACAATATCCTAGAATTTTAACCTCAATGCTAAACTTCAGGACATCGTGTCCTAAAGTTCGAAAATTATTTTCAGAAGTTCGAATCTTATATCTTGAATTTTAAATAGTAGTTCATAAATTCTGAACACTTAGTCCTGAATTTCAAATTAGCAACTCAAAAATTCAGAACACTAAGTTCTGAATTTTGAAATTTATAATACTTAATCCTAAAATTTGGATAACTTGATTAATCTTTAATATATATCTATAAGGGATTTTTACCTATCTATACCATATAGCAAACCTTATTACCTCCCATGTTTAAGGTTTGTGTTTATTACATTTAAGCATACCAAATTTCAATTTATGTACCATAATTCAAATTAAGGGTATGATTATTGCTTCATTTATTCTAAGCATGATTTTAGGAGCATATATTCACTTTATTTTATTTACCCGCCTCTCTCTCCTTCCATCCCCCACCCCCACGATTTTTCAACTAATTTAAATTCAGGAGGCCTGGGAAAATATCGACAAAGGTAACTTTGCATGACCCCACCTTGATTTATATACATTATATATGACAATTCGTACTGCTTCTAAAACAAGAAGAGTCAAATATTATACTGCTAACGTTTTAATCTTTGTTTCGGGTGTTTGGACCACATTCAAAGTCCAGGTTGTGTAACATATTCTTAGTGCCAATTGTATAACCAGTTTACAGTATGAGTGCAATTGTAGTTTATTTGTAGTGTTTTTGTAGAAATTTTGTAGACGAAGAGCAAATTTTGTTGTCAATAATTTTTTTGACACAAGATTGTAGTTTAATTGTAGTACAAATGTAACAATATAACTTTATACAATACTTAACCTAATTTGTAGTTTATTTGTAGAAATTGTATCTACAAGATATCTACAAACTGAATACATTGAATTTTAATATCCCAATTCTCATTTCAATTGTAGCATAATTGGAATTTTAGACATAATTGTAGAAGACTTGTAGAAGTTTCAGTCTTTCCAATCTACAATTTATCTACAATTCTACAATTTAAATACAGTTCTGGAAATATGTCTTCTTCTTCTTCTTCTTCGACGAGTTTCAATCTGAAATTCAGTCAAAACTAAGTCTAATCTTCACCAAAACCCCTCAAAATTTAGATATAAACTCCAAAATATATTTCAAATTATTTACAACAACACCCAATCCAAACAAATAATTATTTTTGAAAATTCAAACTTGAATTCAAAGCTTTCAAGCTTTTTAATGGCTATCAATGGTGGAAAATACATGGAGAATGAGAGAATCACGTTGCAGTGGATTTGCTTCCGTTTCAAATCTCGAAATTAATGGTGATAGAATCACCACTAAATCTGATTCCTTCTATTTTGGCGCGTTTTTAGGGTAGAAGTCATCTATTTTTGATTTGGTACATATTTTGTAGACAAACTATGGGTTAGGAGGGTAAATACAATATTATAAATATTTTTGATAATACAATTTATTATATGGTATAAATAGGTAAAAATCCCTTATAAATATATATTAAATAGCGGACTTAAAAGTGGCTATTGCAATTCGCCTTCTAAGTTAGTGTGAGTAGGCCCAAAACAGCATTCAGGACCGTCAATATAGAAAGATGGACTCGAAGCCCAGGAGCATGTCGGGGGGCCTATGTCGACCCAAAATACAAATCGAATCAATTGTCAGAGTAGCCGTTTATTGTATTCAAGCTTCGTAACTGTAGACCAGAATTAGAGCTTGCGGAAGAGAAATGGAGGCGGCTAGTTTCACTTCGACTTCACAGTTCTTAACAGCTAAATCTTCTTCTTCTCCCTCTTCGCCGACGACATCGTTTTCCTCCTATTCCTCCGCTTCTCAATCTGTTTGTTCCCTACGTTACAAGCCCAATGCTAAAGCTCTGAATTGCAAATCTTCCAGAAGCTTCTCAGTCCGCGCTTCTGCGGGCGGCGCCGATGATTCTGGTATTCTCTCACTTTCTCTTTCTAATATTGACAATTAAAGAATGCGCAAAATCACATACGCTGTTAATTATATCTGGAATGATATTTTTCAATTCTATGCTGGCATCGTGATTCCCCTTGTTGTTATAATCATATTTTGACTGTTAAGGTTGATTATTTTTTGCAGTGGTAACTCTACTTGACTATGGTGCTGGCAATGTGCGAAGTCTCAGGAATGCAATTAAATATATCGGTTTTGACATCAAAGATGTACTCTCGTCACCTTTAATTTCCTGTTACTACTTTTGTGACTTTTATTTATTTTTAAGTACTTAAATTAGGTCTATTTGTAGGAGATTAAGAGAAGTACTATTCAAAGAAGAATGTATATATGGCACTAAATACTTCCACATGCACATCACTAACATAGTTCAGAGGTACTCTTATATTCAACCTTAACTGTTTTACGTTGAGAATCTGAGGATAAGCATGCCCCTTAATAGCTGTGTAGTCAACCTATGAATCATGAAGTAATTCTTATGCTTTCTTTTTATTTTGGGGAGGTTTGGAAAGTTTGTTACAAGATCAAGCCAAAGCCAGAAGGGAGAAATTATCCATGTATATTGAGTTTTTGTTGCTCTCTTTTCTTACCTTTATTATTTCAATGTCTTCCAGGTCCAAACACCAGAAGACATTTTGAAAGCAAAACGGCTCATTTTTCCTGGAGTTGGTGCATTTGCTCCTGCTATGGATGTGCTTAATAAGAAGGGGTAAAATTCTCACACATAATCCATAGGGATGGAATTGTTTATATGTTCAGTTGTTTTCGTTGTAAATAAACAAGTAAATTATTTTATCAATAATTTTACCCATATGAGAACTTCATAACTTGAGCATGGTTATGGGATAATACAGCCTCTCGCTCCATATATGTGTAAAAGATAAGTTCTTTATTTGCTCGAGAGTAATCAAACCAGTAAATACTTACTGCAAGACGTTTACCTCAAAAAGGTGTACTAATAAAGGCACAAACAAAATAAATTAGAACACCAGTTAAAAATATATTTTACTAATCTATTTTGGTTAAAGCTTTTGCAAAGATAAGAACATGTTTATGGAAAGTTCGTCCCTCTTTTTTGGTAATTGGTTCTCATGTTTTATTTTTCTCGTTCCATATAAATTAGGTTTTTTTTCCTTCTCTGAAAATTACGGGGAAGAATTGTTATGCAGAATGGCTGAAGCACTTTGTACTTATATTGAGCAAGATCGCCCATTTCTAGGCATTTGTCTTGGGCTGCAACTACTTTTTGAGTCAAGTGAAGAAAATGGACCAGGTCAGCTACTAACATTGACCTCCTAAGTTTATGTATGGCTTTAGGCATTTCATATCAACTAGTTCTAGTGAAGTCGCTTTTATCTAACTGTAAAAAAAAAACTCATGCAGCGAGATGCTTAACTTATGGACTATGAGTTTATTGTATATTGCAATAATGAACAAGATCATTCAGCATTTAAATGGTTATATATTTTGGAATACATTTTCATTGAGGAGAAGCCATGGCTTGCATTTGTAGCTATAAGAATTTATCTATGGTAAAATGAAGTTGGGCCATCCACCGGCTTTACATTGTTACGTCGTTGATGTTATAGGTGAGTCCTTTGGTTTCACTTTTCCAGTTTCAAGTAAATTTGGATGTCAATTTCTATTGCATAATCTATCTTCCAAATACATGTTTTTCTTACGTCTCCATGGCAAGATTATATATTTGTTTGTTTGCCTGCAATTTCATACATTGTTTTAACATATAGCTCCATTCGAGGAACTGACTCTCCAACATGTTTATCAGTAAAGGGTCTTGGTTTGATTCCTGGAGCAGTTGGACGTTTTGACTCTTCTAAAGGGACCAGAGTACCTCATATTGGCTGGAATGCACTTGATATAGCAAAAGATACTCAGATATTGGATGACATTGGAAAGTCCCATGTCTATTTCGTACATTCTTATCGGGCAACGCCGGTACTACTTTTCATTGCATAAATATATATTGATGGTGACTCCATCCTCTTTATTCTCAGTTGCTTTTTCATTTAGTAAATTGCCAAGCAACTTAATTCAGACATTTCTCCTATTTTAGTCAGATGATAATAGAGAATGGATATCATCAACTTGCAAGTATGGTGACAATTTCATCGCATCCATTCAGAGGGGAAATGTCCATGCAGTTCAGTTTCATCCCGAGAAGAGTGGTGGTATAGTGACCTCTTTGTAACTTTTTTATGTTGGATCAATTAAGTTTTATGTTTTATCTGATGAATGTAGCATAGAAGGCATGGAAGTGATCATAATGTAAGCACAGCAAACCAAATGTCATGGGAGAATTTGTTAAGGAGATAGCCGATTCTTTTAATCATTAATAATATAGCCCTTTTTACCTTTTGCGTGTCATTCAAAGATACTTTAATAGACAAGAGGGGTTGCTCTGATGGTAAGCAACCCCCACTTCCAACCAAGAGGTTGTGAGTTCGAGTCTCCCCAAGAGTAAGGTGGGAAGTTCTTGGAGGGAAGGATGTTGGGGGTCAATTTGGAAACAGCCTCTCTACCCAAGGATAGGGGTAAGGTCTGCGTACACACTACCCTCCCCAGATCTGACTAAGTGGGATTATACTGGGTTGTTGTTGTTGTTGTTGTAAAGAGTTCAGAAATAACTCTTTTAAATTTTAGTCCATTATGCTTAATCACAATACATTATATGTAAATAAAAAACGTGCACACATACACACACATATCCCCTTAAACCGTTTAGTTTTTTTTCCTTTTAATCACTATCCCCTTAAACTGCTGGGTAATGTTTCCAGATGTTGGCCTTTCTGTACTGAGGAGGTTCTTGAATCCAAAATCTGGGAGAACACAGGTATTAATGATGCTTATGACTTAATGCGGTACTTCTCAAGTTAATTGTTCAAAGCATCTAACACATGATAGCTTCATGCAAGACAGAAGCTAGTCCAAGGGAATGCCTCTAAACTTGCAAAGAGGGTAGGTCACATTCATCATGTAGTAATTTGATTACCGGAAATTTTTATTTAATTATGTAACACTGAAGTTTGTAATTTTTCCGACTACTCAGGTTATTGCATGTCTTGATGTAAGGACTAATGATAAAGGTGATCTGGTTGTAACCAAAGGAGACCAATATGACGTTAGAGAGCACACAAAAGAAAATGAGGTCAGTAAGCATTATTCATTAGTTAACCATCAGCTGTTCAATGTTGGAGATGGTTTTCAAACAGTTGAGAGCGGACACTATAAATTATGTACATTACATAAAAATCAGAGCCAACAAAATTTATTTAGAAAAGTAGATCGTTTACGTTATCAAAAAAGAAAGAAAAGGAGATCGCCAAGAGACGTAAAAACTAAAAAGGATTATGAGGACAATAAAGTATCTTTGTAAAAAAGAAAAAAGGGTTGTTATTCTTCCGCTAATAAAAACGAAAAAGAATTTCTAGTTCTTATTTGTTTCTAGAAAAAGTCTATTGCCTCTGAGGTTAGAAAATGGAAGCTAAAAAGCTGTAGGTTTTTCGGCTAGCAGACCTGCGGCATAGTGAGATAAAGGTTCATGCTCGTACTTGTAAGTTGTCTAAAGGAAAAGAAAAGGAACAACAGAAAATAATGACGAAGCATGTTAACTAGATGGTTTATAGCCTCTTAAGGTTCATGGTGTCAGGTACTTGATCCACTTGGTTAATAAATTTTGATCGGTAATCTAACTATGTACTACATAGCTATTCTGGAATACTCTGGTTCTTTGACATCTAGAATTTATGGCTCTTATGCTGAAGCCATGTGGATTTCGTACTTGATTTTAATCTTCCAAAAATTGCTCCTTGATTTGAACATCGTCTTTCCTGAAGGTGAGGAACCTTGGCAAGCCAGTGGATCTTGCTGGACAGTATTACAAGGATGGAGCAGACGAGGTTTACCTTAGCATTACCTATCCCCGGCTCCATGTTACTCTATCCCGATGATAAACTAATCGGTTGTTTTCTCTGGTTTTAGGTTAGCTTTTTAAATATTACTGCTTTCCGAGACTTCCCATTGGGCGATCTGCCAATGTTGCAGGTCTGTTCTGTACTCTTCTTTTAGTGTTATGTAGTTATGTATTCTGAGTAATTATTAAAATCCTTCCCAATAAAGAAAATGGTTATTATAATTTCTGCTCCTTGATTTGCCATTTAGGTATTGAGGTATGCATCAGAGAATGTTTTTGTGCCATTAACCGTTGGAGGAGGTATTAGAGACTTCAAAGATGGAAACGGAAGGTTTATGTTCTTCTCCATAATTTTCACGTTCTTTTCCTTACTGTATGGCTATTTGCTATCCCTTTTCACACATCACTTTGTTTGCTTTGAATCTTCCAAATTGGTTCCCTAAAACTGAGTTGAGAAATTGAATAATTTTCTTTTTGGGAATGTGGATAAGGATCAAAGTTCACTAGTTGATATATGGACTTACTTCGCAGATACTACTCTAGTTTGGAAGTTGCATCAGAATATTTTCGTTCTGGAGCAGACAAAGTTTCTATTGGTAGTGATGCCGTTTATGCTGCGGAAGAATACTTAAAATCTGGAGTATGTGATACTCATTTGTATGAAAATTACTGCTTACTTTTCCGGAGAAAAAAATCTTGCTTCCTTAATTTCTTTTATATTAACGGTACTCTGTCCTTTTGTTTCGCTTACTTTCTTTGAAGGTGAAAACTGGAAAGAGCAGTCTAGAGCAGATCTCCCGAGTTTATGGAAATCAGGTTGGTTTGAAGCCATGTATTACTTAATGCTACTTCTTCAGATAGTTATGTCCGCTACATATTTGTTGCGTCACTATCCTAGGTTAATATCTTAGTTTGGAACTACCAAGATTTGATTTTTAATGTGTAAACTACCTTTTTCTTCTCTTTTCACGGATGAAGAGTGATTAACATAGTAGTCTATAAGTGCTTTCCCTTGATGCTTGCTTGCATATATGAATAACATGCTCATTATTTATTCGGCAAATTGTGCAAAAATGTTATTGAATTTTGTGGTTGTATTGTGATTTTTGTAGGCAGTAGTTGTAAGCATTGATCCACGAAGGGTGTACGTGAAGGACCCCAAAGCTGTAGAATTCAGGACTGTCAAAGTGAGAAGCCCAGGTAAATGCATTCAGATATTCTCTTCCAAAGTAATTTAGTGATTGACCTTGCATCTGGTGTTTCCGCGTAGAAAGACAAATCTTTTAAAGGAAAGAGCCTGTCCTTAGCTACTGCGCATGTGGGGAATACTAGCTTGCTTGGCATTTGTATATCCTTGTAATGTCACGTTACTTTATTCATGCGTACCACTGTCTTATCAGACTTGTGCTGCCAGTGAGGAAGTAAACAGAGAATTTCTCCTGCTTCATGTCATCTCGCACTCTCGCTCGACCAAGATAAAATGGGGGCAGGATGACATGAAGCAAGAGATTCTCTCAAGAAGGGAATGTTAATTCGACTGAAGTGTGTCTACTGGTTTCAG
The DNA here is from genome assembly GCA_034376525.1 of Nicotiana benthamiana. NCBI lineage: Eukaryota > Viridiplantae > Streptophyta > Magnoliopsida > Solanales > Solanaceae > Nicotiana > Nicotiana benthamiana. Next base: position 41,355,944 of record CM067337.1, on the reverse strand, counting down.
GTCCAAATGGAGAAGAATATGCGTGGTACCAGTGCACGGTGAGCAGCGAATCATTTTTGTACTAAATTGCAAACTGTTATTCTTGTAATATCATTCTCTTATTGGTGTTACATGGAACATCAAGATTGTTTTTCAGGGTTGATAATTTTTATGTTTTCACCTAAAGTTCACTTCAATTCTCTATTTCTAGGTGAGTGGTGGGAGAGAAGGTCGCCCAATTGGAGCTTATGAGCTTGCTAAAGCTGTTGAAGAATTGGGAGCTGGGGAGATACTGCTAAACTGCATTGATTGTGATGGTACGTTCTTCCTGAATTTGACGCATATTTATCCTACATTACAGTTCGTGTTAGAATGAGTCTGAAGATGGTCAATAGGGTTATTTGGTGTTTCTACTGTAACAGTCGCCAAGCAGCAGTAGGATCTGTCCTGTTTTAAGCCTTCGTTGGTCCAGAAATTTTTCCCATTTCACAAAATGGGAAAAGTTTTCTATATAGTATTCCCAATACTCAATTTTAGTGTATTAGAAGTTCAAATTTGTGAAAAGTTAAAGAAAGCTTCATTTTTGGACCCACTTATGTTATCTTACATTGTATTTAAAATATGGTAGGAGTACTTGCTATGTTAGGCTTCCTTTGTCTGTGTAATGGTTTTTATTTTTTCTCTTTTATGTACTAATACTTTGGTAGGATCAAGGTTAGCTATTTCTATCCTTTAATTAACTTGCCTGGTGTTCTGATCCATAGTACTTGTGAATGAAACTATACCAAACCTGCATAGTTGTTCACTCTTGATTTGTAGGGATGGCAATAGGGCGGTGCGGGGGCGGGGCGGTGCGTTTTTAAACAATGTTATGACTTCTTTCATTGCCTTATCAGGACAGAAGTTTCATTCACCCGTTAGCTCTACTCTAAAGCTTGCTGTCCTGTGGTTTATCATTTCTTCTTAGGATAATTGATTGGTCATACAACCTGAGGGTTCCTTTTTTGCAACAATCCATTTCATGTATTAGGACAGTAATGCCTAATATTGCTCTTTTGATATATTTTCAGGTCAGGGAAAAGGATTTGATATAGACCTAATTAAGTTGATTTCAGATGCTGTAAGCATTCCTGTGATTGCAAGCAGTGGAGCTGGAACTGTTGAACACTTCTCAGAGGTCTTCACACAAACAAATGCATCTGCTGCTCTCGCTGCCGGAATTTTCCACAGAAAGGAGGTTAGTTGAGACTATATTAAACGGAAGCCTTCTTCTCTGCAACAAAAACAACATGCCCAATGAATCCCCACAAGTGGGGTCTGGGGAGGGTAAGATGTACGTAGCCTTATCCCTACCCTGGATGGGCAGCGAGACTGTTTCTGATATACTGTTGGCTAAAGAAAGGATGAAAAGAAGTAATGTCAACAAGTCGTTACAACAACATGATAAAAGAAAACCGAAGTAAAGGTAGCAACTAAATGGTTGGTAATAAACTAATAATAGCAATCTAAGAGTAGAAAGATATCAAATTAGCTCTAATGCTACCGAACAGAGTGAGACAAAGGGAAACGCTCGCCTACTTACTAACTTTCTATCCTAATTCTTGACCCCCACATCCTCCTCTCAAGGGTCATGTCCTCGGTAAGCTCCAGCTATGCCATGCCCGCCTAATCACCTCTCCCCAAGACTTCTTAGGCCTACCTTTACCCTTCCTCCTCCTAACTGGGGCATTTGTGCTTCTCCTCTTAACATGTCCGGCCCATCTCAACCTCGCCTCCCGCATCTTATCTTCCACAGGAGCCACTCCCACCTTCACCCGAATGACTTTATCCTAATCTTATCTAACCTGGTATGCCCGCACATCCATCTCAACATCCTCATTTAGCAACTTTCATCTTCTGCACATGAGAGTTCTTACCTGGCCAACACTCTGCCCCATACAACATAGTCGGTCTAACTGCTGCTTTGTAGAACTTATCACACAAGACACCGGTAGCGAGCATCCACTTCATCCACCCTGCTCCAATGTGATACGTGACATCCTCATCAATCTTCCCATAACCTTGTATTATTGATCCAAGATACTTGAAACTTCTTCTCCTGGGGATGCCTTGTGTCTCAAGCCTCACATACCAAGTACTCCGTCTTGGTCCTGCTAAACTTAGAACCTTTAGACTCTAGAGTCTGTTTCCAAACATCTAGCCTCTCGTTAACACCACCTCGAGTCTCGTCAATCAGAACTATATCATCTGCAAATAACATACACCATGACACTTCCCCTTGTATGTCCTCGTCAAAGCGCCTATCACTAAGGAAAATAAAAACGGGCCAAGGAATGCAATCCCATCACAACTGGGAAGTGTTTTGAGTCTCCTCCCGGTGTCCTCACCCATGTCTTAGCTTCATCGTGCATGTCCTTAGTCACCCTAACTCCATCTCTGGACTTTGTCATATGCTTTCTCCCGGTCAATGAACACCATATGCAAGTCCTTCATTGTCCTATGCTGCTCCACCAATCTTCTCACCTGATAAATGGCTTCTGTAGTTGAAGGACCCGGCATGAAACCGAACTGCTTCTCGAAAATAGACACTCTTCCTCACCCTCCCTTCCACCATCCTCTCCCAAACTTCATTGTATGGCTTAGTCGCTTGATACCTCTGGGATTGTTGCAATTTTGGACATCACCTTGTTCTTATACAACAGAGTCATCATACTCCACCTCCACTCTTCAAGCATCTTCGTTGTCCTAAAAATGGCGTTAAACAACCTAGAGTGCCATTCCAAGCCTACCTTGCCCGCGCTTTTCCAGAATTCTACAGGGATTTAGTCTGGCCCGATCGCTCTACCTCTTCTCATCCTACGCATCGCCCCCTCGACCTCCCCCACCCTTATACAGTACCCAAAATCTTGATGACTCATGGAGTGCTCCAAATCTCCCAGCATAATTTCCCTCTCTCCCCCTTCTTGCAAGAGTTTATAGAAGTATGATTGCCTCTCCGCCTAATTTGTGCCACGGTCATCAAAATTCTACCCTCCTTATCTTTTATGCACTTCACTTGATCTTGATCACGGGCCTTTCTCTCTCTCACTTTGGCCAGCTGGTACAATTTCTTATCCTTGCCTTTCTCCCCAATCTCTTTATACAAACATCCAAGCGTTGTAGTCTTAGCCGCAGTAACAGCTTACTTCGCCTCCCTCTGTACCTTCTTATAGCCCTCTTCTCCACTCTTCTATGCTCTTTACTAGCTTCAAATACGTCCCTTTTTTGGCTTCCACTTTTTCGTGGACCTTTCATTCCACCATCAATCCCCTATGTGGCCACCAGAGAAACCTTTCGAGACATCTAACACCTCTCTTGCAGCTTCTCTAATACAGTTCTCTGTCATGGTCCACATACAACTCGCGTCCCACTACTCCTCCAGGCCCCTATAGCCAGTAACTTCTCCCCTAACTCCTGAGTTTTATCCTTAGTCAAGGCACCCCACGTGATCCTAGGAAGACCAACACAACCCTTTTCTTCTCTGCCTTTTAAGTTATTTTAATATTCAGTACCGGTGTTAGCTTGATAACAATGTTGATAGATTAAAGAAGCTAGATGAAAATTGAAAAAAACACATGAATCTTGGATAATAAATGAGAAGTGGATGCTAATGTCTCTGAAAGCCATGCACCTTCTCGAAGAAAGCAGATACCTTCTGTTTGAGCCTCACCTAAAGGGGCATTTTTTATCTTCTAAAATGGATCTAAGAGATATCTGCCGTTTGTGAGCATCATTAACCTCACTTAAAAAGTGCTTTTTATTTCTTCCGGAAATGCATCTATTGCTTGTGTTAAAGGAAGCTGAATACAAAAAAAGTGATAAGCATTTAATGAAATGCATATGCTTGCACCTTAAAACATTGTAATTAGTGGAATCTCACTTATCAACTACTAAAATCTTTTAGACTATTAAGCATCCGAGAAAAGATTGAGTGAAATTACATATTTTGCAGTACTTTTTAGTTTCAGCAATGCACTTTGATAATATCAAAATCCTTTCATGTCTGCACTTAAGATAGTCTATGAAGTTACATCCAGACACCCTACCCCTGCTACGGAATAATATACATACATGTAATATGGATCTCTGACTGACCTGGGCTGTATAATTTGTCTCCTGATTTTCAGGTTCCCATTCCATCCGTGAAAAAGCACCTGGTAAAGGAAGGCATAGAGGTTAGAATGTAACAAAATATTGCTCCTCAGCAATTCGATCTGCCAATCCTTATCAGTAGAGGTCTATAAAAAAAATTATTGTCTCTACAAGGAAAGCTTCTTTCAGTATCTTGCAATTTTCGAGTCTCATACCAATTTTGAGCAGGTTATCATTGTATAATTATCATTTTTGTAAACGTCTTCCTTAAACAAAACATCAGGTTTTACTTGAGCATGTCTGTGTGGAGGTGTTAGTCCAGAATGTCATGGCGATTGATTGTGACTTAGAAGGCTTAGTGATTCAGAAGCTCCTGATTGCATCCTGGAAATGAGAGGCAATGTCGTCGATCCAATTAATAACTATAGCGAATAAAGTATCAACTAGAATAAAATTACATTTCTTAGGTACTGCCGCACTGTCTTTTGATCTTGAGCCCTTGAGAATGAGTTTATTCCCCATAAAATGAATTTGTCTTGAGATTATCAGGGAGCTGAAATGCAAAAGTAAAGCTCCAACTTTTACGTGTTAAAAGCGAGTTAGACAGAAGTTCACTTGGGTAAGGAAATCAGAGGACATTGTCGTTTCAGGGGTTATTCCTTATTTCTTCTTTCACTGCCTTAGAATTATGCATTTAAAACCATAGCTAAGTTCGGACATTCATCAGTCTTGATCCTCGTAAGTTGCAGGCCTATAAGACAAGCGCACTGCTATAAGCTATTTTCTGTCTGTTGATGCCTTAGAGCATATCAAGAGCTTAAATATTGAAGACCAAAATGATTGGTTAACCTGCAGGGAATTCATATTTATTGTATACCATCTTCCGTTTTCCTCCTACCATACAACCATAGAGGCGCAATTAGTATAAGAGCACGATCAACCTTTTCTATTTGTGAACCAGAGTAACAGTTGCAAAGTATTAAAAGCGGGGCACATTGCGTAGAACACTATTAAATAGCCTCATGCCATGAAGAACATACTCAACAAAGGATGAATTTTTACATAGTGGGGCCAACCAAGGATGAATTTTCAAACGTGTATTAATTCCAATGCACAAGAAAATACCGAAGCCAAAGAGCTGAAGGGCAATAATAACAACCCAGTATAATCTCATTTAGTGGGGTCTGGGGAGGTAGTGTGTACGCAGACCTTATCCCTACCCTTGGGTAGAGAGGTTGTTTCCAAATAGATCCCCGGCATCCTTCTCTCCAACAACTTCCCACCTTGCTCTTGGGGAGACTCGAACTCACAATCTCTCGGTTGGAAGTCAGGGTTGCTTACCATCAGAGCAAGCTGAAGGGCAGAAATGCAAAAAAGTCCCAATTCAAATACAATTAAAGTGGTATAATAACTCTCATGGGTTGGCCTGGTGGCAATTGACTTGAGCCTTGGGGTTTGCTCCTTTTCAAGGTTTTAAGTCCGAAACTCACTGGGTTCAAACAATTTCTGAGGGCCATCGGACTGGGCAAAACCTGTATTAATTGTAGTGCACTTGCGAAAACTCCTTGCCGAGGGCCTGTGCACCCCCGGAATTAGTCGGGGCTCGAAGATACTCGGACAACTGGTGCAAATCAAAAGAAAAAGTTGGTATAATAATATAGAAACAAGAAATAAGCATCCTTCAGCCTCATGAAAAACAAATAGATATTCTATACCCACTATTATTTGTTAGGGTGGGGTCAAATTGGATATTATGATAATTTCGGTTTGGATTTTTGATTTTTGGATCGAAGATTCAATCCAAATAAGTTTGGATTAGATATTTAAAGTTCAGTTTCTGATTAGTCGATTTGAATTTTTCGAAATTTCAGTTTTGAGTCTATAAATTGGATTTTCTTCTTCCTAAAAAAATAATCCTGATAAAATATTTATGCAAATTCCCTTAATAGTTTCTCGTTCCCATCAATCATTCAAACAATCGTGCAAACAAATAAACCATTATTATGGAAATGCAACAGAAGCATAATAAGGCCCTAAGAATTAATACAACATGTCAAATTTAAATTTAGGACGAAACTCCAGCAAAAGTTCCAACAACAACTATCCAGTAAAATCTCACAAAAGGTGTCTAGGGATGATAGTATGTACCCAGACCTTACCCCGATCCCGAAGGAGTAGAAAGGCTGTTTCTGGAATACCCTTGGCTCAAGATAATAAGAAAACAAAAAGGGAAGAATATTAGTTTCACCACAGAGATCATAGGAAAATAGGAACATAAAATGCATAAGAAAAAATGCAAAATAAAAATGATGGCTAGTAAATAGGTCCTGCACCGAAAAGAAAAATAGTAAGGCACGACAATGCCCATAGCTATTTCAGACAAAAACCCTACCAAACTAGGCACATAGTAGTATAAGGTAATGTAAGACTCAACTACTTCCTAACCTACTACCTAAATATTCAACCTCCACAACTTCCAACAAAAGTTTCAAAATTATTTTAAAATAAAAGATAAAAAAAATTAAACCTGCCAATTTTTAAAAATTAATACGTCCTCCCACGATTAAGAAAAAGCAATATTTTCTCCCACGTTTGTTTGGTAATATTTTGATTTATTTATTAAACCTTCCAATGTAAAAAGAAATTAAAATTTTATCCCATTGTTTTTTTTATGTACTTTATAATTTATTTATATACTTAACAAGAAAAAAGGAAGAAAAAAAATAACCTAAAAATTTAATCCCATGACTGATGTCTTCATGGGCTTGGAACAACAATTCTAACCTAACTCCATAATTGATTCTTATTGATGTTCTCCCATGCAAATAATTATTTATGACCCCCGGCATCTTATCCTCCAAGAACTTCCCATTTTGCTCTTGGGGAGATTCGGACTCACAACCTCTCGATTAATGAAGGTGGCTTACCATCAGAGCAACCCCTCTTGTCATTCGTATTAAGACAAATGACAGCCTAATAATAAGTCACATGGCACTGCTCAAGACAGTTGATAATATTAGAATAAGATAAATAAATAATGTAATTGGTTAAATTTGCTAATATGATTATGAAATGCGGTAATTTTAATTACACTAGTCCTTGCGCGTTGCGCGTATATCTTAGGTTAATGAGTACAAAACTTTAAAAGAGTTACATAAATTTAAAATTGAAAATCGTGTTTGAGTTTTCATTAAAAACTTAAATAAAGAAGCACAAGTTTTTCAAAATAATAATCTTTTGGTGTTTCCTATATATTTGTTATTTTCCTATTTTAATTTATAACATGAGTATACTTTTATTTATAACATGAGTATACTTATATATATATATATATATATATATTATCATTTGATGATTATTCAACATTTCATTTGGTTTTATCTATGTAATTTGGGTAACTTGCGTAAAAGCGCCTATATTTGGTTAACGTTCAATTTTATATATTTATTCTAATTGAAGGCCCTTAACTTGTTATTATACAAGTTAAAAAGAATATGTAAAAATCTAGTTCAATCAAATCGAGATGAGAGGAACATGCATCTAGAAAGATTTTAACGTCCAAAATATTAGGGAAGGGAATTATATATTAAAATTTTAACTTTGCATTCCTTAATATTAGGAGTTTTTACCTGGTTCAAATAAAAAAAAATTAATGATCAAATTCAAAGTCCTAATAGAATTTAAAATTCTATATATTAAGACTTTCTATCTACTTCAAATAAGGAAGAGTTCATAAATAAATTTTAGTTGATCTTAAATTCTTAAAAATTAGGCAAATAATTAAATTCATATGCCATATAGCAAACTATATTACCCTCAATGTTTAAGGTTTGATATAATTACATTTAGTATATCTAATTATCAATTATACACCATTAGTAATTTTTAAGGGTATTAATTACACTCCTAATTTAATTGTACCGTATATTCCTTCTATTACCACTCCTCCCATGTTTCTCTCTCCAATTCCCACACCTTCACCCACGTTTTCCTCCCACACCCATGATTTCTATATCAAAATCTCATTATCCCTTCCATAGCCAAGGCACTGTCGGCACCTCTGCAATTTTGTCCCAATATTTTTGTGCCCGGGAAGATGAGCACAAGCCTAGTCGATTTGATGGTTATGATTTCGGTTTCCTTCAATAATATAAGAGGAAAGGAAAAAAGAGCAACAATTCCACCATTGACAGCCATTAAAAAGCTTTGAAGCAATTTGAATTCAAATTTGAGTTTTCAAAAATTATTATTTGTTTGGATTGGGCGTTGTTGTAAATAATTAGGAATATGGTTTGGAGGTTATATATGAATTTTGAGGGGTTTTGGTAAAGATTAGACTTGGTTTTGGCTGAATTTTGAGGGGTTTTAGTAAAGATTGGACTTGATTTTGGCTGAATTTCATATTGTACATAATATAAACAAATCCAAACCATATTGAGATATAAACTCCAAACCATATTCCCAATTATTTGCAACAACACTCAATTCAAACAAATAATGATTTTTGAAAATCTAAATTTGAATTTAAAACTTTTTAATGGCTGTTAATTAGAGCTGTCAACATAGACGGGGCCGGGCTAGCCCAGCCAGCACATGTGGGCTTTAACAATTGAGGGGTCGGGCTGGGCTAGCCCACAATTTTGATTGGCCTTATAATGGTTAGCCCACCCCAGCCCTATGCGGGCTGCAGGCCCCCATGAGTTGGCCCATCATTTTTTCAAAATTTTATTTTATATTTTTTCTTTAAGTTCTAACCTTAAAAAAGAAATATTTAAAAGTTAAAAAAAAATTTATTTTATATACTGCTCCAATATATCACAATAAACGCTAAAAAGGTAAAAGACAAGACTATTTCATTTACTAAAAGTCAAAACTCAAAACAAACGTCCATGACGCTTATGGGATATCCAACACATCCTCTTCATAAAATAGATTTGAATCCATTTGTGAGAATGTTGTCTTAACATCTTCACTTTCATCTACGTCTATAACCCCTATGTAATATTAAGTAGTTAAACATTAAGAATATTTATATTTTTATGACTAATTAATATTTTAAGACTTTGATCTATTAATATGATGAGCTTAATAAACTTTAAGCTTGTGAAATATTTTTATGTCATATACTTTTTATATTATATATATTTTAAATACTTATTTTTATTAGGACCACGGGCCGGGCCGGCCCAGCCCTAGGCAACTCTCACGGGCCACGAGTTTACTCGGGGCGGGCTTAAAAGCCTCATTTGTAAATGATCTAAAAAATTCTAGCCCAGCACTACTAAATTACGGGCTGGGCTGGCCCAACGGGCCAAGCCAATATGGATGGTTCTACTGTCAATGGTGAAATTGCTGCTCTCTTTTCCTTTGCTTTGTATTACTGAAATTTGGACATACTTGCGTTCGATGTAGAAGAATTGTAGAAGATTTAGTCATTTTTTATTTGTGAATTGTAGAAGAATAATCAATTCATTTTGAATTATTACAACAACAACAACAACAACATACCAGTAATTATCTCATACCGTGGGATCTGGGGAGGTTAGTGTGTAAGCAGAAGAATGTAGAGACGCTAAATTTAAAACGAAACTGACGAAGAAGATTAATGTGCATGTTTGTGTTGTGGAAGATCTGGAAGAATATTTAGTCCCCCAATTTTAGCGCGCCTAAATAAGGAAGCCTACCGCTATAACAATTCCTTATTTAATAAATTATCTATATTTTGTAGAAATACTATTAGCATGAAGGCTAATATGCAAATTATGAACAAATTTGATAATATATTTTCCTATATAGTATAAGACAAATATTTTTCATAATTAAATGACTACTCTATCCAATATAAACTCTATTTTAAAGGGAAATAAAGGTGAATTAGCTCTATTTCAAATAAGGACGTCTTTTTATGTGATTTTTGTTGCTAATTTATGTGAAAGTTAGATGCAATTTTGTAACTATAAACACGAAAATCTGCAAAATTATCGAAGCGACATAATGCCTAAAAATTAATTTATAATTTAAATTTAAAATTAATCTTATTCCTAGAAAAAACCTAAGCCCGAAACTCGCATCTTTAAAAAAAAACTATTTCCCTTAACTCCATCACAACGTCTTCTTAATTAAAAATATATTACTCTCAAAATTTCTATCTGATCCAAGCTATGCCAACACATTTTAGTATTCTCACAAAGCGGTGATAATCAATACGAACAATATACAAATGAAATTGTGCACCATAGCTAGATTTCTTGGATGGCCAAAATGTTCTGCAAGGGACATATATCTATTAAACAAGGCAACTTTTCAACCTTTTAATTATATTAATATTGATATATTTTTATATTATTGCACCAATATTTATCAATTGACGGGTATATATAATAATATTATCTACTATTTATGAAAAAATAAAAGGATATAAATATTTTTAAATATTTAAATGCAAACTTTATCCTGAATTTTTTTTCAATTTCTTCAAGTACTTAATTAATTAAATTGTAATTCAAGAAAAAATAGTAAAATTTGAATAGATTTTTTTTTTGTTGCTAACGTAGACATATTATTAAAAATTAAGAAAGACATATAGTAGAGTTTGTATATAAAGGGACTGTTCTTTTCAGACAAGTGTTCGAACAGTCTTTATTGAAAGCTAGTAAAGTATAAGGCATTGGTTCGTCGTAATGTAATGGATGACAAAGGTGTTCGCCAGTAGTAGGAGCTAAGGTCATGCCATGTTTTGCCAGGAGATCTGCTATATTGTTTGCTTCGCGGTAGATATGCTTAAGTTTCGGTTGACGCAGTTATGCCATCAATAACCTGCAATCCAAAATAAGAGGTAAGTAGAGATCAGAACCTGGGTCAATCATCGTTTGCAATATCTGAGAATCTATTTCTATCTGTAGTGGATAGAAATGAAAGTCCCGGGCAATTTGCAATCCTATCAACAAAGCGTAAAGTTTTGCTTCAACTGCGGAAGAGCAAATACGGTGCGTAGTAAAACCTCGGTTCCATTGATATTGATGGTCTTGAAACACTCCCGCAACACCCGCAGTTTTAGTGCCAGAGTTAAAGGCACCTTCAATATTTAATTTAAATAAATGTGGTGCGGGAGGATGCCATTTAATATACTGAGTAGTCGATATACGAGGTAAGGCAGGAGTTGGTCTTAGATAGTGAAATTCTATCACATGGAACGTAATATTTTTTGTCGATACAAGATCATGTAAATTATGGAAAAAATTATGATTGCGAGTAGTCCAGATGTGATAAAAGGACAAGTTGAGCTGTTGGAACTTCAATTCCATGGTAGATAAATAGAATACGTGTACACTGCTCTTTAAGCCATTCAGAGAAAGATGTTGCATGCAAGTTAATAGGAAGAAGTTCCGTATTATATGAGAATTGGTGCATTCAAAGAATAAGTGTTGGAGGGATTCGATTTTAGTAAGATTGAATGACAGAAAGGGTAGGGAAGCATATTAATAAATGAAAGATATGAAGCAATCAGTAGTTTGTTTAGAAGTACTAGCCAAAGAAACGTTTGAATTTTAGGTGGGATATGGAGGGACCAAACCCATTGAATATTTGGTGGATTAGCCGGCATGTTGCTACAAGTGTTAAGATATAATCGATATGCATATTTAGATGAAAAAATACCTGAATTATTTGGAAACCAATAAAGTCATCAGTGCGTGATGAAGTGGGATTAAAGTAGGTATTATGGATGAGAAGTGAGATATCTTGGGGTAGTTCAAATGATAGGACACTAGTATTCCAATTTTCATTATGAAGAAGGTGATCTAGTGTATGAGATTGCTCAGTATGAGTTAAAGGACTGTAAATAAGATTGCGAAGAGGAGAATTATTTGGGAGCCAAATGTCGTTCCAGACGTTGATGGTTGTGTCATTTAAGGCCTTGCGCAAGGCAAGAGATACCTTGAAGAAGAGATCGCAAAGTGGATGATGTTTTTCGTCGTGGAAGAATAGATGTTCAATTTGAAGAGGGGAGATTGTACTTAGCATTTATGACTCGGGCCCACAGGGATTTGGGATGGCGCCGAAAGCGCCAAGCTAATCCAGTAATAAGAGCTAAATTCTTACCCCTGGATTTGTGAATCCCCAATCCACCATAGGCACGAGGTAGTATAACTTGTTCCCAGTTAACAAGATGAATTTTATGTTTAGTGGTGCTGGAGCCTATAGAATAGACTTGAGTATATGAATATTCAGTGCATTTACATGTTCATAAAATAATAATACACTTACATGCTTCTTTGTGTGTATCATATGTTCAAGTAATATTTTCTTGTGAAAACTTATATTTAATATTTTCCATGCAACGTGCAAATATGGATACTAGTTGCTTAGAACTAGGGTATCAATGGGTATTTTAAAACCGACTAAACCATCGAACTGTATCGTACCAAACCGATTTCTAGGTTTCTTTTAATAAAGTAGGTTTTTATATAAATGTATAACCATACTGATAATTAGTGTAGATTTTTTATTTATAAAAATAAATCAAAAAATATCGAACCGTATTGAATAAATTTACATGTGAAAAATATATTTATATATTAAGTTTGAGAATAATAATTGGGGAGAAATTCAAATAGAGCCATATTTACAAGTGGTCATTCAAAAATATTCACATTTTTAAAAGTCATCAAAATTTAGCCACTTTTCATGTAAAGATAAATCTGAACAAAAATATTGTTCAAATCCAAAAAGTACTTCAGCATAATATCATGGAATTCCAATATAATATAGTGGAACTCCAGTACAATATACTGAAGTTTTAGTTTACTCTGTTGGTACTGGAATTCCAGCAATGTATACTGGAACTCCAGTATATTATACTAGAGTTTGGAGTTCCAAAATATTGTACTGAAGCCAACAAAGTATACCGATCATGCATAATATGTTGGAAGTTCATGCACATGTGTACCGAACTCCAGTATATTATGCTAGACCGATCTCTGTTGCAGCAAGATAATGGTTATTATGACTTGGCAAACGCTGGCTATTTTTCAATGACCAGTCCGAATACTGGCTAGCTTGTACTATTTTGACATAATAATGTATTAAAATTTTCCTTGGGACTTGGAATTGTGAAAACTGTTTCAAGCAAATAAGTAATTACACTCAAAATCTTAATTCCCAAACCTATAATGCTACTTTTATTAAAACTAAATTATTTTTAATATATTCACTAGCAAGACACAAGTCTAGCGATTAGTAGCAAACTACAATGTATTGAATATGTTACCTATGATTTAGATTTATCTTTTTGAATATTTAATCTTCTATAGACTTTAGTCTTGAGTTCCAGCTTGGTTAATATCTTTTCATTCGGTTAATATCTTTGTTTAATTTCTTTTATGCTGTTGTAGAATAGTTGATGGGTCTATACTTTGGCCATCTTTAATATTTTCTCAATTCATAGAGTAAAAATATCTAGAGAGTTTGCTAAGTCCTATAAAAGTACGTATGTTATTCATTCAATTTCTACTAGTGACTTTTACATGACATTTAAAAAATATAGAAAATTAACCGAACCGTACCGATACCGAAGAGAAACCGACATGATTGGGGCGGTTTCGAAAAGTCTATTTTTGATTATGCATAATAGAATAACTGAAAAGTTGGTATGGTACAAATTTTCGAAAATAACCATCCAAACCGAACCATTGACACTCTTACTTAGAACACTATAATTCCCTTATGGCATGAAGAACATATGCAACAAAGGATGAATTTTCAAATAAAAGGCCAAAATTATCCTTATACTATCGAAAATTAGTCACGTTTATAACTGTTTCTACTTTCAGTCCAAATATATACTTGCCGTTAAGAAAGTAGACAAAAATATCCCCATAGGTTGTCCATGACTCTAGCAACTAAAATGACACGGTGAACTCCATGTCATTATTTGTTTTCTATCTGTATTAATAAATAACTAAACCCACTAATAAAAAATGCCACGTAATTCTCTCTTTCTCATCTTCACTACTATTCATAGACGTCATCTTCATCCATGTTCTGACCACCGCAACACCCTCTTCAGCGTAGGTCGATCCACACTTCTCACTAAGTCGTGAATTCTATTCAGAAATTAAAGCCCTTTTTTTCAATTTCAGTTCATATGTGACAATTTCATCGCAACCTCAATATCGAACTTGCACTTTATATTGGATGCGCACTGATGATTGGGTCAATTGAGGAACTTGAGGTCATGGTTTAATTTTTTCCGGTCACTGATAACGGGATGGATCAGCACCAACACCATTTTTTGCAAGTATGTCAATAATTTGCAGCGGCGCCAAATTATTTTTTCCGGCAAAATTTTATTACTAAAGTATGATGGTAGAGTGTAAGAGAGAGAAAGTGGAGGAACTCTGATGGTAGGGAAAACGACAGAGAAAAAAGAGAAAAGGAAAAAAATAAATATTTAGAATGAGAAGATGGCACTTTTAATTAAGGGATCCCTTGCCACAGGGGATATCCGTTAGGATTGGGGATATTTTTCCATACTAAAAGTAAAAACAGGTATAAACGTGATTAATTTTCATTTCAAACGTGGATTAATTCCAATGCAGAAGAAAATACTGAAGCCAAATAGCTGTAGGGCAGAAATGCAAAAAGACCCAATTCGAATACAATTAAAGTTGGTATAATAATATATATAAACAAAAAATAAGCAGAGTTAGTGAATCTCGGGGGAACGCAAGATCTTTACGGCTCTGCAAATCTCAAGTATAGCTTGCTGCAACTAAGTAAATAATCAGGACTAAAGCACAACATCCAAGGCCTACAAAACTTTGCCATCGCCATTTATTCTGGTTCTTAGATTGATAGTACGCCCATGTAAAATAAAAAGCCAGAGGATGTTGCCTCTTCAAACATCAAGGAGCAAACGACGGGGATCTTCCACCACATCCTTAATTCTTCTCAGAAAGAACACTGCCTCTCTTCCGTCAATCAGCCTATGATCATATGTCAGAGCAATGTACATCATTGGTCTTGGAACAATGTTGCCTCCGACAACCATTGGGCGACTGACTATTGAATGCATTCCCAAGATAGCAGACTACAAAATCAACCAGCGAATTTCGCTTGTGAGATAGGTTGACCGGGTAATATCAAGCACTTCCTATGTTGCACAAAGACACATACCTGAGGAGGATTAATGATAGGGGTACTGAGAAGACTTCCATAGACTCCACCATTTGATATTGTGAACGAACCTCCAGCCATCTCGTCAATGGATAGGCTTCCATCATTTGCCTTCTTAGCAAGCCCGTTTATTGTCTTCTCTATCTCAGCAAAATTCATCTGCTCAGCATTGCGGAGAACTGGTACGACAAGACCCTGAGCATGGAGAAAAACAGTGGCCAGAACACTCAAAAGTAGAACCAAAAAGAGAAGTTTGCAGGACAAAATGAGACTGATTAGGAATTCTGCAAGAAGTTTCCATGTAATCTGAAACTTTGAGGCAACGAAAGGTTTAGCTTGCCTTTGGGGTACCAACAGCAATACTGATGTCTATATAATCCCTATATATGATGTCATCGCCGTCAATAACTGCATTAACTATTGGCTGACTCTTGAGTGCGCTAACTGCTGCCTGAAATATGTATAAGCATTTTAGGCCAGAGTTTCACAATAAATACTTACACAAATTAATAGAAAACAGCCTCTCCTATTCGTACTTTCACAAATCCAGACATGAATCCTAACTTCACTCCATGCTTTTCAACAAAGGCATCTTTGTAATCGGTGCGGAGCTTCATTAAATTTGTCCTGAAAAGAGAACCAATGAAGAAAGTAAGCTCATCACAGATGCAAAACAAACATTTCAATACCTATGACAAATGCCCACTACACCTCTCCTGTGTCAGAAGAACAAAAAAAAGAAACGGAAGTTATAAACTTACAAATTTCAGTTGCCATTTTAAAAACTTCTTTTTTATTGGTAGAAGTGCTGTATATAAAATTCAAGAAAATATTAACATCAAGATCTAAATCTTCCAAACCAAACTTCATCAATTTTCTGCTAACTTGGCACGTCTGTTAATATTCAGGTTTAATCTTGGTTTGATAAAGATGCAGAAATATTAGCACAGAAAAGATGATCTGTTTAATACCAAATCACTGTCCAACTTACATATCAACTTCATTGAACGTTGTCAGCATTGCAAATGTGTTCTGAGAATCTTTCAAACGTGTGGCAACTCTTTTTCTGAGCCTAGTCATGGGAACCTGTCATCAAAACAGAATTCTAAAGTTACACGTAGTAATTGCGAAGGATGCATAAACAAGTATTGCCATGACAATGAGATTACAACAGCATCAATTGTTCACTCACTCGTGTTTCCCGTTCTCTGGGGGGAAGTTGGAGTTCTGTAGGAGAGCGTTTAGGGGGTGGAGGTGAACTCTCCTTCGGCTTTTCCTTAACAGGAGTAGTCTCAACTTGAGATTTTGCCTTCTCCTCTTTCTTATCTTCAGCTGGAGGGGATGGCTGAGGAGCTGCTTTTTCAGATGGCTTCCCAGATGCAGGAACATGTTCCACACCCTCACCAGATTTTGAAATGATAGCAACTTTATAGCCTGGTTCGACAGTGTCCCCTTCCTTGGCTACAAACTACAAATATTCAAAAACAGATTCAGAAGCCATTGACCCAAACATACAAGCAGAATAAACTTGGGGTTGGGGGGAGGGGAAGGCAGATTTCCAAAGAAAGATGTTCTACCTTTTGGATTACACCAGCTTCAGGACTGGTGACATCGATGGTTACCTGCCAAGTAAAAATCATTCATCTATAAGCCATTATTCTCCACAGAGACCTAAGAAAAAGGTTAGACTAAAATCAACTAGGTGGCATTTCAAGCTATGTACCTTATCTGTTTCAATCTGAGCAATTGGCTCATCCACTTCTACTCTATCACCAGGATCTGCTCAAAGAGAAGACGAAAGACAGTTCAGAGAATTAACGAATATCACCGGAGTGAAGATAGATCAGGGACAATATCAACAAACACATACTCTTCAGGAACTTGGCGAGTGTCCCATCACTTATGGATTCACCCATAAAAGGAACAACAGCATCAACCTGGTCACCTTCAATACAATTAGAGTGAAGCAAATAAAAGCAATGTGAGAAACTATACCAATACAGAAGAAGGGATAAGGTTTGACATACAAGAGGAGAAAGCAAATGAAAAAACAATTTAAAAAATGGAAGCATCCAGCAGATTTCAGAATGCACCTTAGATATTCCCCCATCGTTCAAACTATAAACCAAGTGCAAATTTCCTACCAGTTCTTAATGCTACTCCACCAGATTCTAAGTTATAAGAAAGAGTCAATAAACTTAATGAATTAACTTCTCATGAAATATTCTTTTTTTATGGGTAAATAATATATTTTATATATATTTGCACCAAGCCAGTGCAACAGGCGTAATTACAGGTTGTGTAAATCAGCAATTGCGTCTTAAATATCATCTACATCTGGTACAAAAACTAGTTTGCACCAAAAAGCTGTCAACAAAAAGCAATTAAAGTTTAAGGCACTACATATTTCTTCTTTTGCCTTAAAAATTCTACTGTTTCTTTCAAGCCAGACTGACCACCAGATAACTTGAGGAACAGTGTTCCAGCCTTCCAGGTCTTTTGGTCTTGCTTGCATAGACCCTCCTTGGTCCAGTACTTCAGCATTTCTGTAATGGAGTTAGGCATGGTCCAAGGCATACCAAATATCGAAAAAAAACATGTTCTATAACTGGCTTCTAACCTTGCAATGCAAGAAAAGGTGCGTAACTTCTTCAGATTGTTCTTCACATAAAGGACATTTGCTGCACAGCTTGAAACCCCACTTCTGGAGATTGTTTTTCGAGAGGCATGCCTCCTCCTTAGCCACAATCCAAGAGAAGCATGAGACCTTTAAAGGTGCAATTTTGTACCATATTTTTGTCCAAGGCCATAACTCACTGTTGCTAAAAACCCAGCATACTAGAACAGCTTTTAGCTGAAAATGCCCTTGGAGTGACCCTTCCAACTGATAGAGTCCATTATGGTGCGGTCCAAAACAGTGTTGCTAAGCATTTGTAGCAAGAGACCTATCCTCTCCATTTCCCAATCACTAATATTCCTTCTAAAACTCAAATTCCAGCCTTTCGATGTACAAAAATCTGCAATGACCCATTTTGACGCAAGGATAGATTATTAAAATCTGCAAATTGGTCTTTTAGTGGCGTATGACCCAGCCACACATCTTCCCAAAACCTGATTTTCCTTTCATTGCCAAGAATAAAACCCATGTTTGACAGATCTTTGACAGCTGTTTAATATCTATATAAGACCTCAATAAAACCCATCTTCCCAAAACCTGATTCTCATGACATATTCTTTCACAGCTGATGCATTCTAATTATTCAATAGGCTTCTATTGTCGTCTGCCCCTGGTTGCGAAGCAGACGTTGGGATTACATAGTTTCTATAGGTGGAGATGATGGGGTCAGTTCTTCTTTATGATATTGATGTCGATCATAATGACGATATGCTGCTCTGATAAAAGAAATTATATTCTTGTTGCTGGAGATGATGTAGAACTTGACATGGAGTAGGAACTGCTTACAAGCTATGTACCTTTGGATAGATAATGCAAATACTTCTTTAACTCCTAAATTGAAATATATAAATATTATAAGTCTATAACTAAGGGCCAAACATTCGACACAGTACTAGGAAATAATAAAATACCTGTACCGCTGTTTAATACCTATATAAGACTCCCAAAAAAAAAAAAGAAATGGAAAGGTATCTTCATTAAAAGTTGTGGAGATGATATTCATTCAGGAGACAAGGTATAACATCACTTCAAGGTATCCAACTGATAACTGAAAATACTCAAAAACGCTAAAGAATAGAGGAGATGGAACCATGATCAATTGCAGGAACAATACCAAGAGACGATTTAACATTTTTGAACGATATCATATACATTGTAAGCATGACTAATTTCATTTGTATCAAGATTCCAGCAAAGCTTAATTACAATAGAAATATACCACTATTTGCACAGAACGGCCTCCAATTCGGTAGTCTTGGACTTGACCAAAGATTGATGACAGCTCCCCTGCAGGCAATGTACTAAATCATATAAACCAACTGGACACAGACACACATATATATATTCACACGCGCGCGCACACACATATATATAAACACACAGTGGCGAAGCTAGAAATTTTTTCATGGTATTGAAATTTGAAAGAAGTGAAAAAAAATTGCGATATCAACCTCTAAACCTTAATATTTTACCTATATAGAGTGCAATTTTTCGACGAACAGCGGTCAGTTACCATGTGGCTTCGCTACTGTTATATATATATATAGAGAGAGAGAGATAGAGAAAGAGAGAGAGAGTTAACAATCACCAAGTCTTATATTTTTGCTAATTAACATGAAAGAAAGAAACTTCAAGCATCACAACAAGGTACCCTTACGAAAAATTATGACATCCGAACATTCCCGAAACCCATACACTTCGAATTTGATAAATGCATATGGTCTTTGGTTGAACAGAAAATGAAGCATCCAGGCTTGATTTAGTACAAACCAACTAAAATTGGTAACATATTTAATTATCTGTGAATACTATTCCTTTTTCAAACTTGAAAGGAGATCTGGATATAATTTAATTCATGTTAAGACTTCAGGTGCTTATAAGCAAGCCATCTAATTTGCATTAGCTTAGTTGTTTGGTAGGAGTCTATTTAGTTGGTTGTAGGAAAAAATATGATATTCAGTATACTTCCTATTTATTGAGTAATGGAATGAAATCAGTTGGAGCGGAATGGATATAGAAGATTCATACAGCCAACCCCAACTTAAACTTGTTTGAGACTAACAGATAGTTGTTCTTGTGCAAAAGAAAAAGAGACAGATAGAAACAGGTGAATACTAATCCCAATATGGATGAAACTATTGATTATATCACTTTAGGACATCCCAAATGCTTGAGACAATTTCAAAATACATGATGTTAATTATGAACTTGGCGACGACAAAGAAAATAATCACACAAACTTCAACAATTATAATATTGTCTTCTGACTATAAATGTGTATGATAGTGTAAGTCTTTAGTTAGCGATAAAGAATAGTGTAAGTGATTCAATTTGTTATTCTTTTTGGAAAATCAAGCTATGTGATATGCACACACTGTCTTTCTAATATAGGCATATTCAGTAACAGAGGTCTACCCATCTCCATCTCCCTTGTGGATGACACAGTAATTATTTGGAGCGCCTCAGTTTTAAGTTGCTCAAACGAGCAAATGAAAACACAAAAGCTCCGAAATACTGAAATACTGAGCTAGGTCATAAGAAATGCAAATAACAAATTTAAAAGTAGTGGCATGGTGAATTTTACCAAGTGTGACCTATGCAGAGAAATGTAGAATGGCTAATTCAGAAGGACATTGTGCATTTGTTCATGCTCTAGCCTTCAAATAATAAATGCAAGGTGTATTAACAGTAATAGATACTAACCTTTCTGACCTCAAATTCGATGAGCACCCTGTATTAGGAAGTAGGAGTTAATTATAAAAGCAGCATGATGCCAGTATGAATGTATTAAGTTATCATACATTAACTACACGTACCAGGTAGCACAAGCTGACTGAAATTCCGCGCATGACCACATTGTCTAGTAACAAGTGATGTCTGTTCTCGCATTCAAAATATGTAACAACAACATTTTAAGGGTTAGAAATAGAATAGCAGGAAGACCAATAGTATAAAATTTCGCATTCAACATAATTGGGTGGGGGGTTTGGGGGGGGGGGGGGGGTAAATGTCTTATGAATGGTTAAGTCTCAGTAGGGTTGCCATAGACAGTGTGTCATGGAATCTGAAAAGCATACTAAGTCAGCGCATAATGTTTTAGAAGCAATCATAGCGAGAAGGGCTAGTACTAACACATTGTATAAGAAGAGGGTAAGGATGAACCACAGGCAATCTCAATAATAGATATGATTAGACTACTGACATTGTAAAATTTGAATTAGATTCCTGAAATTTACACAATTTTTTAAACCAATGTATCAAAAATCCAAAATAGATTCAATACAACACTGAAGAAAACAATGTGAAAAACAACTTGATAACTTGTACCTAATAAAAATGATACTTTTATTAACCAATAGTATAATTACCAATTGATTATAATATGAGTTGAGCTTAAAGAAAGAAGTGAGGATTCATATCGCCGACCCAACTTTGTTTGGGACTGAGGCATAGTTGTTGTTGCTTCATTTCATTAACCAATAGTATTAACTATCAATTGATGAAGATCAAGTATAGTAAAATTGTGGCTAAACTATGTGCTTATCTTAAAAAATAACAACATTTTAACAACTTACCAATAAGTTGACTTGAGCTTTAGGAAAATAGCTCTTCTTTTTCTTATTCTCTTTTTTGGGCCAAAAGATATTTCAAAATCAAACTAACGAACATTTCACCTCGCTAAAACTACAATTCGACTTTGTATCCTAATAAGAAATGGAAATCCATTTTTACCGGAAGACAGGAAAAATCCACTGAAAAATACAAGTAAAAAAGAATAAATCATAAATAGGCATTACAACCTCTCCTGCTGCGGCAGATGGAATTCTAGATGTAGTTACTGCAGGTCGAACCGTATGCAGAGATTTCCTTACACACTGTCCCAGCAAAAGCAAATTTTCGTCACATCAAATAATTTCACCAACTTATTGTACAGAAAGCATTATATATCAAAACAAAAGCCAAATCAGGACTCTTACCGAAGT
Organism: Nicotiana benthamiana; assembly: GCA_034376525.1. Taxonomy (NCBI): domain Eukaryota; kingdom Viridiplantae; phylum Streptophyta; class Magnoliopsida; order Solanales; family Solanaceae; genus Nicotiana; species Nicotiana benthamiana. The sequence goes on along the minus strand of CM067337.1, from coordinate 41,333,999 downwards.
AGAAGAGGCGCTAGAAACGACTTTGCGCCTTAAAACGCCCAACATCACAGCTTTTGATCTCTTAGAACTGTTTAATCAATAGCACAAAACATTTCTTTTTTAAAAAGTCGATTCACACAAAGGCTCCAAAAGCACACGTTGAATGACCATATGCGTACGGAATATGGCACTAAAGCAGATCTTGCGTAATATGAAAAGGAGGAAAATGAAGATTTGACCTGATGATGTAAATGAGAGAAGATCAAAATTCAAAGAGAAAGGTAGGGTTCGAGAAGAAGGCGCCGATTGAGAATTCGCCCACGACGAACTTGTTCTGAAGCTGCTTACTGCTTACCTTTCTTTATCGGGAACTTTTTTCCTTTTTACTTCCAGAAAGAGCGACTCGATGGACCTGTCAGCTTGTCCCGCAAAAGAGCCAAATTGTTTAATTCTTTTCTTTTAAGAAATTGTTTAATTGAAAAATTAATACAGTAGGTGTCGCAAACGAGGGGGTCGGGTTGTATATGGTTCGAGTTACAAATATGTAATGAAAAATAAATAAATTATTATTCGATTCGATCCATATTTAATACCGAAAAAAAATAGGTTAATCGGCGAATAATATAAGTATTATTCATGACTTCTTGAATATGATCACTCTTGGAAGAATTACTACTCTTCCAAACTTGAGGAACCACCAATTTAACACTTTATTAATATAAAAGTTAAACCTATTAGTTATCTACTGATATCCATTTTCTAAATGGATAATATTATTCTTATACATATTTGACTCATTTTTAAAGAGTTCATTATCCAATCTATTTTTAGTGGATAATATGGGTGGTTACATATTTTATTTTAATTATTTTATCACCCCTAGTCATATGTGGTGGCAAAACAGAATAGTTATAGCTCATATTATTCCCTGTGTGGATAAATAAATTTTTAAAAATTGATCAAATATGGATGAGAATCATATTATCCACTTAGAAAATGGATAACTCATGAGTTTAACTTTTACATTTATAAAAACTCAAATTGGGGAGACTAAAAATTCTCCCAAAAATAATTATAATATTCAAATAGACATGGATAATATGGTTACCCATATAACCCGGCGATTAATACATTTTATCCGTATTAAGTATAAATCGGATCAAATAATTTATCTATTTTTTGCATTATTCATTTTCGATCCGTCCATCTGCAACTCTTACTCATGATCTTAGAATAGAAATATTGCCCCTTTCAGTTTATTGACGTTATTTTATTATTTGTCAATTTTGAAGGAAAAAAAATATATTTTTTACTTTTATTACAAATTTTAAATTTTTTAGACACGTAAATATTAAGATATATTTAAAATTATAAGTTTTAAATTATTATTGTGTGCCTTATACTTCATGACAAGATACATTATACAAAAAACAAATTGAAATGGAGAAAATATAAAATACTATTAACAATACCTCAATTCTAAATGAGTTGGATCGGGACCATAGCGATTGGAATAAATTTGTCTCAGCTAATAATAATAATAATAATAATAATAATAATAATAATAATAATAATAATAATAATAATAATAATAATAATGCAATATTATTATTTATTGCTATTATTGTGATTACAACTTTGCTTGACCACTGCTATCTCTCCTTCCAATTATTGTTCAATCATATGAACATATTAATGATGTGTTCGCAAAGAGATAGATTTCGGGAGAAATTTAAAAATAGCAAGATTTATCATTGATCGTTAAAAAATAATTAAGTTTTAAAAGTCATCAAAATTTAGCTATTTTTTATGTAAAGATAAATTTGAGCGAAAATATTATTCAAAACTAGAAAATACGCCCGCAAATTTTATGGGAGTTCCAGCATAAGTATGCTTGAACTCCCGCATATTTTACGGGAGTTCCAGGATAATTATGCTGGAACTCCCGCAAATTTTACGAGAGTTCAAGCATAATTATGCTGGAACTCCTGCATATTTTACGAAAGTTCCAGCAAGTATAAATGTCCAGTATAATATACTGGAGTTTGGAGCATTGGTGCTCTAGTCTCCCGCAAAATTTACAGGAGTTAGCAAAATATACTGGTCCACCATAACATGCTGGAGTTCGTACACAAATGCACCAGAACTCCCGTATATTATATGGGACCAGTTCATATTACAACAAAATAATAACTATTTTTTATTAACTTGATAAACACTGATTACTTTTAATGACCAGTATAAAAAGTAGTTATACCATGATAATCAAAAATTTAAATGGAAAGAAAGAATTGAAAGCAGGTCGGCCTGAGTACTGGTATCGCAAACAAATTTTAAGGAAATCCTATAGCTTGTAACTTGTATGGTCAAGCTTAGGATATCTGCCTATTTTGAGAAAAAGAGAAAAAAAAAATTCTGTCATGAGTGCTTTTTAAAATGTATTTTTTAAAAGTAATAGCACGTCAAAATTTCACATAAAAATAATTGGGCTTTCTACGTTTCAATTTTATAATTCACTTTTCAATTTACAACCAACTAACCCAAAAATAATAGGTTAAGATTCCAGAGAAATTAAAAAATAGCCAGATTTACAAGTAGTCATTCAAAAAAGCCACAATTTCAAAAGTAATCAAAATTTAGCCACTTTTCATCTAAAGATAAATCTGAACGAAAACACTATTCAAAATCCGGAAAAATGCTCTAGCATAATATACCGGAGTTCCAGTATAATATACCACTCCAGCATAATATACTGGAGTTTGGAGCACCGGTGCTCGAGTCTCCAGTATATTATACTGGAGCCAGCAAAGAATATCGGACCAACATAAGTTCATACACAGGTGCACCGAACTCCAGTATATTATGTTGGACTGGTCTCTGTTGCAGCAAAATAGTGGCTATTTTTCATTGACTTGGCAAATGTTGGCTATTTTTAATGATCAGTCCTAAAACTGGCTAGACCGTGCTATTTTAACCTAAGATTCAACATCTAACTCCAATAGGTTCTAGAAATTACTATTTAATTTTTAAAAAAGATTGCTCAAGCTTTTAAGTTTATTTTCGAATCAAACTATGACTCAAATATTAGTTCAACAGACAAAATCCATTTGGATGGTGAACGTCACGACCGGAATTTTTCACCCTCGATAGTCGTAATGGTGCCTACTAGTGAAAGCTAGGCAAGGCAACTTTTAATCCTTTAACAATTAAGAACCAACATTATGTAAATAACAAAATTTAATAAGCGGGAGAACAAAATATAACCATTTAAATATTACCAATACAAATCTTTAAACATAAACTATCCAGAACCGGTGTCACAATTTCACAGACGGTCTAGGAATACTATAAATATGGGTCCAAAAAATAAATACAATGATGTCTCAGAAATACATAAATGAAACAGGATGAAATGATAGAAGGAGATGCCAAGGCATGTGGACGTCTGTATGACTACCTCGGATCTCCGAGCAACCCAAGGCTAACGTCTGTATGCTCCAGTATCGGAATCTACACACAGTGCATAGCATATTATCAACACAACCGACCCCACGTGCTGGTATGTGTCTAGCCTAACCTCGACGAAGTAATGACGAGGCTAGGACCAGATTACCAAATAAACATGTGTAGTTAAATCATATACATCAAAAAATAAAAGGAAGACTTTACAATTAAAGATAGGAAGGGGAATCATATTACGGGGAACAACAAGTAACAACAGAAACCAACAGTTAAATTTAAAGAACACCATAACTCAATTATCAATAGAAATCAGGAAAATCAAATACAAGTTCACAACATCACCCTTCGTGCTTTTACCTTGCATAATCATGGCACGGAATGATCCTTCGTGCATTATCACTCATAGAAAGGTACAGAATTGTACATCGTGCGGCACAACATCACCCTTCGTGCATTAACGCTCTCTCATAAATATCATATACAGCATCACCCTTCGTGCTTTAACACTCTCTTACAAAAATCATACACAACATCACCCTTCATGCTTTAATACTCTTCCTTACCAAACAACAATCACAAAGTAATAAGGGCGAGGGAATCAATAAAATCCTGGCAAGGGAATGTCACACCTCCTTTTTACACGCCTACCCCGAGGGATAGACGCATAGGGAGTTTTTTCACTTTAAGTGACAATATTCGAAATGGGATTATTTAATTTATTTCAAAATCGCCACTTGGGATAGGTTTAGCTTTTGGTATCCCAAGTCACCGGTTTATCTTGAATCCCAATTCGAGGAAAATATTCTGTTAGATAATACGCTTAACGCTAGAGGGGGGTGAATAGCGTTATAATAAAATTTAGCGTAAACTTGCGGAAATTAAAATTTGCAGGAAATAATTAAGTGCGTTAAATAAACAAAAAGGAAAGAACGCACCGATGTATTCTGGTTCACCACAACACGTGGCTAGTCCAGTCCCCGAGAGACTCTCTCGAGATTTTCCACTAACTTGTCAAGCTTACGGGTGCTCAACAAACCTTTACAACTTAAGGACACAAGCCTTAACACCTTTGCTCGGAGATACAACACTCCAAGACTTCAACCAAGGAAACACAAGTTCCTTACAACAAGAGAATCACAATTCTCTTACAAGTGTACAAAATACTAAACAGTCAAACAAAACACTCCTTAATGAGAAGATATGAGTAAAAGAAGTAAGCTCAAGATCACAACAACTATGGACAAGACTTTGGCTCTCAAAAGCTCTATGGAATGAATATAAAATGATAAACAATAGTATGCAAGCTTATAGCAATAGAATGATCAGTTGTTATGTGTTGTTGTGTTTAAAACACTGAAATGAAGCTGTATTTATAGTTGAAAAACTTGGCATTACCGTTGCCTAATTGCCAATTAAGAGTTGCTGATTTTACTCTGTGACAATCGATTGTCAGGAAGCCACAATCGATTATTTGCCAATCGTACCAAAAATCAATCCCAGATTTTACGCTTAACAATTGATTGTCCAAGATCAACAATCGATTTTTGGCAACGTTCAAAAAATCATTTCCAGATTTTACGTAAAACAATCAATTATACCAAATCAATTATCGATTATTCAGCAACGTTCAAAAAATCCTTTCCAGATTTTAATTTCAACAATCGATTGTACAAAATCAACAATCGATTATTCAGCAACGTTCAAAAAATCTTTTTCAGATTTAAATATCAACAATCGATTGTACAAAATCAACAATCGATTACCTGACGGTATTTGAAAACTTTACGACAACGGTCAGCTTCACAATCGATTGTGCAAAGTTAACAATCGATTATTTATCAGATTTTGAAAATCATTTAAGACACTGCCTCGTGACAATCGATTGTTATATACTCACAATCGATTATTTAATAACTTTGAAAAAGTCTGGAAGTCACTGCCTCAACAAAATCGATTGTCATAAGTTCACAATCGATTATTTTGTGACTTTGAAAAATCTGAAGGACACTGTCTCTTCACAATCGATTGTCATTAGCTTCACAATCGATTATTCTGACTTTTGAAAAACTTTGATGGACACTGCCTCATCACAATCGATTGTCATTAGCTTCACAATCGATTATTCTGAGTTTTGAAAAACTTTGATGGACACTGCCTCGTCACAATCGATTGTCATAAGGTTCACAATCGATTGTCATGCAGGTTTGAAAAACCTGATGCTCACTGCCTTAACACAATCGATTGTCATTAGTTCACAATCGATTGTCATGCAGTCTTGGCTTAACATAATCTATTATCATAAGTACATAATCGATTATCTTAGTCCAGTTTTTAGAGGCATGTTTAAAAATCATTTTGACTGAAGTAAATATGCATGATTTAAAATCATTTAGCATTAAATTAAATATGCATGATTTTGTAAAAAATAGTTTTACGAGAGAAGCCATGTCATGAGTCAAGTTGTCGGATCAAGATCACAATTAAGAACGACTCATTTAAACTATAGAACTTTGTCTTGTGCTTGAATCTCGTTATCCACCAATTGTGCGCTTGTACTTGAACTTCGTCATATATCAATTTGCGCTTGTTTGTCATTCACCAAAACCTACACATAAGAACACACGTTTTAGTATAAGGCCTTGAGAACGTGTTTCCAACAATTTCCCCCTTTTTGATAATGACAAACTTTAAGCGGGACATGCAACTTAAACAATTTATAATGACGATTCAAGACAAGTAAAGATATGCAATAAGTATGCGATTAGTTCCCCCTCAATATATGAATTCCCCCTCAATTTAAGCTTATAACTATTGAGAGTGCATACCCGTTATCTTCCCCCTTTTGCCACTAGCAAAAATAATATAAGAAGATTGCCAAAGATGTAAATAAAACTTGTTTATTTATTGGAAAGAAAACGTGATTACTTAAAGAGAGTACAGTAACTCAAGTAATAGCAGAACAATCGATTATTGATACGAGATAATCGATTATTAGACGACAGAAACCGATTTTTCTGAAGAAGACTTGATTATTGCGCGTCATGCTTTATAATTCCCCCTACCTTTAGGGCGATACCTGCAAAAATTCGTTAGACGTCTCCGACGCTCAAGTTAGAAATCATGTAAGATAAAAATATGCAATGCATGACTTAGATCAACGTGGAGTCAAGAATCCCGAGTTCACTACGAATTCGGGAGAAGGACTCTTTCTCTAAGGGCTTAGTAAAGATGTCGGCCAATTGGTCTTTGGTTTCAACAAATTCGATTTCGACATCGCCCTTGAGAACGTGATCTCTTATAAAATGATGTCTAATTTCAATGTGTTTTGTTCGCGAATGAAGAACGGGGTTCTTCGTCAAGCATATGGCACTAGTATTATCACATCTAAGAGGGATATGATCAAGACTTAGGCCATAGTCCAAGAGTTGTTGTTTCATCCATAGGATTTGAGCGCAACAACTCCCCGCGGCTACATATTCAGCCTCGGTTGTGGACAACGCAACACTTACTTGTTTCTTGCTAAACCAAGAAACAAGAGAGCTACCGAGCAAATGGCAAGTGCCACTAGTGCTCTTGCGGTCCAATTTGCATCCAGCAAAATCGGAGTCGGAATAGCCAACGAGTTGGCATGAAGAACCTTTGGGGTACCATAGACCCACATTTGTAGTACCAACAAGGTACTTCAAAATCCGTTTTACCGCAGTAAGGTGAGACTCCTTCGGACACGATTGATAACGGGCGCATAAGCACACGCTAAACATGATGTCCGGACGACTAGCAGTAAGATAGAGAAGAGAGCCGATCATACCTCGATACTTCTTAGTGTCTACTTCCTTACCTTTCTCATCTTTGTCGAGATGATCGGATGTGCTCATGGGAGTCGCCATTGCTTTTGCATTGTTCATTTCAAATCGTTTCAGCAATTCTTTGCAATATTTGGCTTGGCAAATGAACGTACCTTCTTTCATTTGCTTTACTTGTAATCCCAAAAAGAATGTTAACTCACCCATCATAGACATCTCAAATTCGCTTGTCATTAAATCGGAAAATTCCTTGCATAAGACATTGTTAGTAGCACCAAATATGATATCATCCACATATATTTGAACTAATAAAATATCATTGTTTTTATGCTTAACAAAAAGGGTGGTGTCAACTTTCCCCCTAATGAAATCATTTTCCAATAGAAATTTACTCAATCTTTCATACCAAGCTCGGGGAGCTTGTTTTAAACCATAGAGAGCCTTTTTGAGTTTGAAAACATGATCGGGAGATTTAAAATCTTCAAAACCGGGGGGTTGTTCAACATAAACTTCTTCTTGTATAACACCAGTTAGAAAAGCACTTTTCACCTCCATTTGATATAAATTGAAGTTCATAGAAGAGGCAAAAGCGAGCAATAGACGAATAGCTTCTAATCTAGCTACGGGAGCATATGTTTCTTCATTGTCAATACCCTCTTCTTGATTATAGCCTTTTGCTACAAGCCTAGCTTTGTTTCTAGTGATTACACCATTTTTATCTAGTTTGTTTCGAAAAACCCATTTCGTACCAATTATGGTATGATTTTCGGGTCTTGGCACCAAATCCCAAACGTCATTCCGTTTGAATTGGTTAAGCTCCTCTTGCATTGCCAAGGTCCAAAATTCATCCCCAATTGCTTCGGAGATGGTTGTTGGTTCAATTTGAGACACAAAAGCAGTATGTCCTAAGGTGTTCTTAAGGGAGTTTCGGGTACTTACCTTTTCTCCAATGTCGCCAATTACCTGTTCGAGAGGGTGATCTTTGATTGTCCTCCACTCGTTAGGCGTTTTCATTTCATTCTCCAATTGTGGCGCTTCCTCCATTGGTTGTTCCAAGATTTCATCTTTATTTTCCTTAGGCGTTTCCACTTGTATTTTGTCTTTCAAGCTATCTAAAATACTTGCAAGATCAAAACCGGAATCCTTTCTCGCCAAGCGAGCATTATTTTCGGCAAATACAACATGAGGGGATTCTTCCACAGTTTCGGTTCTTTTATTAAAAACCCTATATGCTTTGCTACGTGAGGAATAACCAATGAAAATTCCCTCATCGGACTTAGCATCAAATTTTCCCAATTGATCTTTGCCATTGTTATGAATAAAACATTTACAACCGAATACTCTAAGATGGGAGATATTTGGTTTCCTTCCCTTATAGAGTTCATAGGGAGTGTTCATGAGTATAGGCCTTATGACTACTCTATTTAAGATGTAGCATGCGGTACTCACGGCATCCGCCCAAAAATGTTTGGGAGTCTTAGCCTCTTCGAGCATGGTTCTAGCCATCTCTTCGAGACACCTATTTTTCCTTTACACCACCCCATTTTGTTGTGGTGTTCGTGGAGCGGAAAAGGTATGCTCGATACCGAGTTCGTCACAAAAGTCCGCAAAGAGATTGTGATCAAACTCTCCCCCATGATCACTTCTAATTGAAGTGACGGTTGTTTCCTTCTCGTTTTGAACACGCTTAAGAAAATATTTAAAATTCTGAAAAGCATCACTTTTATTGGAAAGAAATAAAGTCCAAGTAAATCTAGAATAATCATCAACAATCACAAAAGCATAACGATTTCTTCCTAGACTTTCAATGCGAGATGGTCCAAATAAATCCATGTGAAGCAATTGCAATGGTCTAGAAGTTGAAACAAAGTTTTTGGATTTGAAAGATACTTTTGTTTGCTTCCCTTTTTGACAAGAATCACAAATAGAGTCATTTTCAAATTTCAAATTGGGAAGACCAATAACTAAGTTTTGTGAAATCAATTTGTTCAAAAGATGCATGTTTATATGAGCAACTCTACGATGCCATAGCCAAGTATCATCCTCTTTGCTCATAAGACAATCAACATATTCGGGTGAGGAATTAGCAAGATCAACCATATAAATATTATCCACTCTAAAACCACGAAGGATAATTTTAAAGTCACTACGTCTAAACACTAAGCATTCATCCGAATCAAATAAGGCAAGATTTCCCTTGTCACATAATTGACTTATGCTCAAGAGATTATGCTTTAAACCTTTAACAAGTAATATTTGCTTAATAGAGGAGTTTTCATCCTTACCGACCGATCCGATGCCAATAATCTTTCCTTTATTGTTATCCCCAAAAATCACACTTCCTCCTTCTTTGTGTTCTAGTTGAAGGAATTTGGATTCGTCTCCCGTCATATGTTTGGAGCATCCACTATCAAGGTACCATAGTACACTTGATCCCTTCAAACACACCTACAAAACAAATTAATGCGTTTTAGGTACCCATGCCATTTTGGGTCCTTGAGGGTTAGACATATCATAATGATGCGATTGAGTGATATGTCTATGTCGTGTACAACATGCAGGGGCAATATGACCAATGCGTCTACAATAATGACAAGTCACGTTGGGGTTATGCATCCTTCTAGGTTCATAGTAACTTGATGGACAAAAATGAATTACTCTATTTTCATTATGACTATTGCACATTTTATGAGAACCATTTCTCCTACTATTAGTTCTAAAATGAGCAACGTTTCTAGAGTAATGGTCATGTCTAGATGTTCTAAGAGGTTCAAAACTCTTTCTAGTGTTTGGCCTAGAATATGCATCATTTCTAGGGTAGTCATTTCTAGGTTTTCTAAGATGTTCAACACTTGGTCTAGCATGCATATTTGTTCTAGGATTGCTATTTCTACGATAAGCATTTGTTTTATTAATCCTAGGGTGAGCCTTAGGTGGTTGGGGTTTGGCGTCAACATTTTCTTTAGGCTCATTCTTAAAGCCTATGCCATGCTTGGTTGATTTCAAATTAACAAGGACCTTATTCAAATTTTTGTGGGAAGAATTAAACTTATCTAAGGTACCTTTAAGTATATCCACCTCATTTTCGAGATGCATGCAAGAAGAGCAATTTTTAATAGAACTTTCGGGCTTGTCGGCGCTTCTTTTTCCGAAAAACTTGTTTTCCTCTTTCAGCTTCTCATTTTCTAAAACCAGTTTTTCTAACTCCTTTTCTTTCAAAGAAAGCTGTTTTTGAAAATCTTTTTCTTTAAGAGAAGCATTTTCTTTTATGCTCTTGAAAGTTTTTGAAGCTTTAATAAATTCAGTATATAGCTCATCAAAAGCAGTTCGCATTTCTTCAAGAGTAAAGAAGTTTTTAGAAGAGATTTGACATACCTCATCTTGCTTGTCTTCTTGCGCCATAAGACAAAGGTTTGCGGCTTCGTCTTCTTCTTCTTCGCTTGACTCATCTCCGGAGTCTCCTCCCCAAGAAATGTATGCACGTTGCTTCTTAAAAGGTTTCTTCTCCTTTTTGATGTTTGGGCAATTTGATTTGATGTGCCCGGTTTCACCGCATTCATAGCACTTTATTTGCTCGCCTTGCTTTTTGCCCTTTCGTTCATACTCCTTTCGCATGAACTTTTGAAATCTTTTGATAACGAGTCCAAACTCGTTGTCTCCGTCCTCATCAACTTGAGGTTGACTTGTGCTTGCCTTATGCGCTATTCTTTGCTTCCTTTGATCATCAATAAGAGGGTTAAGTATTGTAGATTCCTAAGTCTTAAGGTTACCTCTTAATGCGTCGATTGTGACATTTGAGACGCTAATGGATTCTTGAATTGCGTCGGCCTTTGATCGCCATGCCGGAGTGAGACTTCTAAGAATTTTTCGAACAAGTTCTCTATCCGTGAATGTCTTCTTGAGGGCATGTAGGTCATTTGCGATTATTGAAAATCGTTCGAACATTTCATCCACCTTTTCACCTTCCTTCATGTGAAATAATTCATAAGCATGGGTTAGAAAATCAATTTTAGCTTCCCTTACCTGGTCCGTACCTTCGTACGTAATTTCCAGCTTGTCCCACATTTCCTTTGCCGTTGTGCAACACGATATTTTCCTGTAATCGTCAGCATTTACAGCACAATATAATAAATTAATTGCTTTAGCATTATTTTAAACCTTTCGGATATCATCCGCGTCATATTCTTCTTCGGACTTGGGAACCCATTCGTTTTCAACCTTTTTGGTTGGAATTTGATTTCCCTTTGTTATCACCTTCCAGAGATGAAATTTTTTTGCTTGAACGAAGATTTTTATCCCCTCCTTCCAGTACGTATAGTTTGTACCGTTGAATAGTGGTGGTCGGGTGGAGCACTGTCCTTCCTCTATTCCTGCAAAAGAATCACGAGTAGAAGCCATGGAAGTTTCTCTCAAACTGTTAAGTCTTCAGAGAGTTGGGCTCTGATACCAATTGTTAGATAATACGCTTAACGCTAGAGGGGGGTGAATAGCGTTATAATAAAATTTAGCGTAAACTTGCGGAAATTAAAATTTGCAGGAAATAATTAAGTGCGTTAAATAAACAAAAAGGAAAGAACGCACTGATGTATTCTGGTTCACCACAACACGTGGCTAGTCCAGTCCCTGAGAGACTCTCTCGAGATTTTCCACTAACTTGTCAAGCTTACGGGTGCTCAACAAACCTTTACAACTTAAGGACACAAGCCTTAACACCTTTGCTCGGAGATACAACACTCCAAGACATCAACCAAGGAAACACAAGTTCCTTACAACAAGAGAATCACAATTCTCTTACAAGTGTACAAAACACTAAACACTCAAACAAAACACTCCTTAATGAGTAGATATGAGTAAAAGAAGTAAGCTCAAGATCACAACAACTATGGACAAGACGTTGGCTCTCAAAAGCTTTATGGAATGAATATAAAATGATAAACAATAGTATGCAAGCTTATAGCAATAGAATGATCAGTTGTTGTGTGTTGTTGTGTTTAAAACACTGAAATGAAGCTGTATTTATAGTTGAAAAACTTGGCATTACCGTTGCCTAATTGCCAATTAAGAGTTGCTGATTTTACTCTGTGACAATCGATTGTCAGGAAGCCACAATCGATTATTTGCCAATCGTACCAAAAATCAATCCCAGATTTTACGCTTAGCAATCGATTGTCCAAGATCAACAATCGATTTTTGGCAACGTTCAAAAAATCATTTCCAGATTTTACGTAAAACAACCGATTATACCAAATCAATTATCGATTATTCAGCAACGTTCAAAAAATCCTTTCCAGATTTTAATTTCAACAATCGATTGTACAAAATCAACAATCGATTATTCAGCAACGTTCAAAAAATCTTTTTCAGATTTAAATATCAACAATCGATTGTACAAAATCAAGAATCGATTACCTGACGGTATTTGAAAACTTTACGACAACGGTCAGCTTCACAATCGATTGTGCAAAGTTAACAATCGATTATTTATCAGATTTTGAAAATCATTTAAGACACTGCCTCGTGACAATCGATTGTTATATACTCACAATCGATTATTTAATAACTATGAAAAAGTCTGGAAGTCACTGCCTCAACACAATCGATTGTCATTAGTTCACAATCGATTATTTTGTGACTTTGAAAAATCTGAAGGACACTGTCTCTTCACAATTGATTGTCATTAGCTTCACAATCGATTATTCTGAGTTTTGAAAAACTTTGATGGACACTGCCTCATCACAATCGATTGTCATTTGCTTCACAATCGATTATTCTGAGTTTTGAAAAACTTTGATGGACACTGCCTCATCACAATCGATTGTCATAAGGTTCACAATCGATTGTCATGCAGGTTTGAAAAACCTGATGCTCACTGCCTTAACATAATCGATTGTCATTAGTTCACAATCGATTGTCATGCAGTCTTGGCTTAACATAATCGATTATCATAAGTACATAATCGATTATCTTAGTCCAGTTTTTAGAGGCATGTTTAAAAATCATTTTGACTGAAGTAAATATGCATGATTTAAAATCATTTAGCATTAAATTAAATATGCATGATTTTGTAAAAAATAGTTTTACTAGAGAAGCCATGTCATGAGTCAAGTTGTCGGATCAAGATCACAATTAAGAACGACTCATTTAAACTATAGAGCTTTGTCTTGTGCTTGAATCTCGTTATCCACCAATTGTGCGCTTGTACTTGAACTTCGTCATATATCAATTTGCGCTTGTTTGTCATTCACCAAAACCTACACATAAGAACACACATTTTAGTATAAGGCCTTGAGAACGTGTTTCCAACATATTCGACTTCCCAAATGAAGTCTGTGAATCAGAAATTCTAAGTAAGGAATTTTGTTGACCCGAGGGAAGGTGTTAGGCACCCAATGAAACAGTAACAACCAATCCAGTAGTAACCCAGGCAGAAACAGAAGGGAACCAGAAACAAAAACTTTTATGGTTTTCAAACACTCAAGGAAGAAGAAGCTTGAAGCTTCGATGGAACAAGCAAACTAGCACTGATTTTCACTAACAAAGAGATCTCACTTTTCAGCTTTTAACTCTCAAACTTACTGAACTTTTTAGATTGAAAGACCAGTCAATTTTTACTCTCGAATTCTGACTCTCCAAGATTTTTTAAAAGTCTCTCCAAAAAACTCCTCCCCACTTGAAGAAAATATTCCCCCTTTTATTCAATTCTCTAATTTTCAATCACATTTTCCTTTTCCGGATTTTTAGGCTTTAATGGATAGTTAATTATTCTCAAATTGGTCCATTCAAAGCAGAAAGTAGTCTTCCGTTATTAGTTGTCTTCTAACTTTTCAATCCCACTTAGAATGTCTTGTCCCCCACTAACATTAAATAATTTCCCTAACTTTTCATTTCCAAAATGCCCCTGAAACCCTACTGTTTTTACTATCCTATCAGCTATATCCAATTCAAACCTGCTAACTAACTAAATTGACTCCTAAATGAAACAAATAAACTGAATTCAAACCAAAAGCACATTAACAAACAAAGGAACTTAACAAAACATTGAAGCTGAAGCTAAAGTTGAATCAAAATTCATTGATACTTAACAAAAGACCCAATAACAACATTACCATGAATCGGAACACAACCTTATTTATCTAACCATATCAAATTTCCAATCACCATTGACACATTATGGGAATGATTAATTAAGTTCATAATTCCAAATTAAGCGGAATAGAGTGAAGGAAACCCTATGATATACTGAACTTATACAAAAATTGATGAACATCAAAGAACAAAGAGCCACACATCACATATATGGGACAAACCTGAACCAATGCCAGAAAGTCTAACATGCATTATTTAAACAAAAAATAACATGAATCATTACGGACAAGGAACAAAAATGGAAACAGAAGCGAGGTAAGTTCAAAACCTACTGAAATAGACTATGAAATCAAGACCAGGATTAAAACTACTATCAGGTTAAACTAACTACCACATAATGAACCAATCAATAAATTGACCCAACATTTTACAGCATATAACCAACAATTAGAGAACTTGAACCCAATAAAGGGTCTGATGAGGAGGAGAAAAGTATTGAACAAAAACGACGAGAAATTAATCAAATAAAGATACAATTTAAACAGACAAACAAACATATATAAAAAAACAAGAAAAGAAGTAAATAGAAAAACTCACATTTTCGGATGCTAGACAACATGTTTTTTTTGAAAATTGTTTTCCAATTAGTATTATCTGCCTATTTCGTTAGAAACGGGCCTATAATACTAATTAGGAACCAACTTGACCCTGACGATTTCGAAACAGTCTCGAACAAGCGAACCCTAGATCCGTCACTGATGAGTTTCAACCAGACTCGAGCCAATTTGGTTAAGGGTTAGGGACAAGGAAGGTTTGGGGGTTAACTGGTGTGATTTTGGGGTCAAACGGACAGCCCAGGTTTTTGACTGATTTCTTCGATTGAAGATTCAAAGGACTCAGGGAAGATTCGAAGATAATGGAGTAGGGATTCAGAATGGGAAGGTCATGGTGGTTGAGGGTAGTTTAAATGGGGAGGTTTGGGCCACCGGAACTGCCGTGAGGCGATTTTTGTTGGCGGAGTGAGGCGACATTATAGGAGGGTCTCTAGGTTAAAGACGAAAGGGAGGTAAGGGGTCTGATTTGATTTGGGTGGTAGGGTTTTTGATATATTGAAATCAAGTAAACTAATCTAGGCCGTTAGATGATGGGATCCAACGTCTCAGATTAAAAACTGATGGGGCGGTCCAGTTTGGTAATGGGTCAAGCTGGAAATGGGTTATAGGGAAGTGATCTGGATCGAACGACTGTGATCTTTCGCCATTGAAATGACGTAGTTTCACCGTCATATTACGTCATTTCAACTGAACTGGGTGAAGGGTCTGTTAGACCGGGTATAAGGGTGATTTGGGCTTGAAATTTTCTCTTAGCAACTGGCCCAATTCTGAAATCTCTCAATTTTGCTCTCTTTTCTTTACTTTTCTTAAACTAAACTTCAAAATTAAACCTAAAAATCATAATTAAAATCGTAAAACCCCAAAATTAGCTTTAAAACAATTATCACACCAAATTAACATCAATTTATAAATGAAATTACACAATCTGGATATTAAATGCTAGAAATGCAAAGTACATTATTATTTTGTAATTTTTCAATTATATCAAATAATAATTGCTGAAAGTGAAAAGAAGTTCATCAAAATTGAATCGAAGTACGGCTTAAGCCATAACAATTATAAAATTAAATCCTAGACGCGTCTTGTACTCTTTTTTATTATATATAAGACAATAATTAATAAATTCTAAAAATGCAATATTAATTCCTAAATGCACATGCACCCACATTATTTATTTTTCTGTACTTTCCTTAATTAAAATAAAATAAATGTGTACATACAAATATAGATAATTAATAAAATGCCACAAAAACTCTCAAATTACATACAAACGAAAATTATTTTATTTTTTGATTCCTTTTGGAGTAGTTCTTGTGAGGCAAAAATCACGTGCTCACAGGGAACAATAGTACAACAATCATATCCCGGCAAGGTAAACAATATAAAAAAAATAACATCCCGGCAAGGGAGATAACATTAAAACAACAACATCCCGGCAAGGGAGTCAATATCATAATCCTCTTTTCTTCTTCACATTTACTTCACAACTCAACTCACAGTTTGAGCCAATGCTCTATAATGTTCAATTTCCAATTATACTTCCACAAATTGTTGAAACACGTTCTCAAGTCGCTAAAACTAAACGCGTGTTCATTTCTGTAGGTTTTGATAAATGACAAACCGACGCGCATGGAACATTGACATATGCCAAAGTCCAAGAACATGAGAAACAAAGAGCAAGATCAAGAATAACAACAAGTTATAAATGAGTCACTTTATAGTGTGATCTTGATCCGACAACTTATTCAAGTCTTGGCTTCTCTCGTAAAATCATTTTCATGCATCGTTGAGTTAAACCAAAATAATTTTCAAACATTTTCATTTTAGCCAAAATGATTTTCAAACATGTTTTTCAAATCTGGACATAAATAATCGATTATGTATTTCTTATAATCGATTATGTTAAGACAGTGTTAACCGAAATTTTCAAGACAACAATATAATCGATTATGTCTTACTTATAATAGATTATGTTAAGACAGTGTTAACCGAAAATTTTCAAGACAGCAATATAATCGATTATGTCTTACTTATAATCGATTATGTTAAGACAGTGTAAAACCGGATTTTCAAAACAACAAAATAATCGGATATACAAGATAGCATAATCGATTATTCACTGACCGTTGCCAAAGTTTTTTTAAAACGCTGAAATATAATCGATAATACACAAGGCAATAATCGATTATGCTTGCACAGAATCTGCATCTGATTTTTAAATGTTAACAGATAATCGATTATGCAACTTGAATAATCGATTATTCTGCTTAAAATCCGCATACGATTTTTGAACGATCTGCATATAATCGATTATGCAGATCATATAATCGATTATGCAAGCACAAAATCAGCAATTAGTGATTGGCAATTAAGCAACGGTCTTGGTGACTTTGAGCACTATAAATACACCTCTAATTCACGTTTTTAAACGCAACAACTGATTATAATTCTTGCATAAAGCTTACATACTCTTCTCTCATCATTTCATATCTATTTCATTATTTTTGAGAGCCAAAATTCTTGAATAAATTATTGTGTTCTTGAGCGTATTATTTTTACTCATATCTACTCTATAAAGAGAGTCTTGTCTTGAGTGCTAAGTGTTTGTAAACACTTCAAGGGGTATTCTAAACCCTTGTTGTAAGAAGGAAAGATAGTTCCTTGGTTTGAAGTCTTGAGGTGCGGTATCATCGAGCACGTTGAAGTCTTGTAGAGTGTATATCTACGAGCAAGTGTAACGGTTTGTTAGGCACCTGTAAGCTTAACGAAGTTAGTGTAAAACTCGAGAGAGTCTCTCGGGGACTGGACTAACCACACGTTGTGGTGAACCAGGATAAACTCGGTGTGTTCTCTCCTTACTATTTTAATTACTGCACTTACGTTATTCCTGCAATTTTAATTCCGCAAATTTACATTGATTTTTATTAAAACGCTATTCACCCCCCCTCTAGCGTTAAGCGTATATTCTAACAATTGGTATCAGAGCCTAACTCTCTGAAAGACTTAACAGTTTGAGAGAAACAATCCATGGCTTCTACTCGTAACGTTTATGCAGGACTAGGTGAAGGACAATGCTTCACAAGGCCACCACTATTCGATGGCACAAACTATTCTTATTGGAAGGAAAGTATGAGAATATTTATCCAATCAAATAATTTTCTACTGTGGAAAATTATCAAGAATGGAGAGCAAATTCCAACCAAAAAGGTAGAAAATGAAATGGTGCCAAAATCGAAAGATGAGTATAACGCAGACGATATTAGAAAGGTGGAGAACAACGCAAAAGCTATCAACATGATGTACTGTGCTGTAAATCCTGATGATTATCGGAAAATCTCATGTTGCACCACGGCTAAGCAAATGTGGGATAAATTGGAAATTACCTACGAAGGTATGGACCAGGTAAGAGAAGCTAAAATAGATTTTCTAACCCATGAATATGAACTTTTTCATATGAAGGAAAACGAGAAGATAGATGATATGTTCGAACGATTTTCAAAAATCGTTAATGATCTTCATGCTCTTAAGAAGACTTTCACGGATAGGGAACTTGTCCGTAAAATTCTTCGAAGTCTCACTCCGGAATAGCGATCCAAAGCCGACGCTATTCAAGAGTCAATCGGCATTACAAATGTCACAATCGACGGGCTTAGAGGTAATCTCAAAACCTATGAATCTACTATTCTTAACCCTCCTTTGGATGATCAAAGGAAACAAAGAATCGCCCTTATAGCAAGCACGGCTCAACCTCAAAATGATGAGGATTCAAGCGACGAAGATAACGAGTTCGGACTCGTTATTAAAAAATTTCACAAGTTCATGCAAAAGAAGTATGAACGAAAAGGTACGCAACAAGGAGACCAATTAAAGTGCTATGGATGCGGAGAAATCGGGCATATCAAATCAAATTGTCCAAATACCAAAAAGGAGAAGAAACCCGTCAAGAAACAAAGAGCATACATCTCTTGGGGAGGCGACTCCGGAGACGAATCAAGTGATGGAGAAGGTAACGAGACCGCAAACTTGTGTCTTATGGCACACGAAGAAACTCAAAATGAGGTATGTACCACTTCTAAGAACTATTTCACTTTAGAAGAAATGCAAGATGCATTTGATGAGTTGTATAAAGAGTTTATTAGTGCTTCTAAATCTATAAAGTATTTAAGAAAACAAATTTCTTCAAAAGAAAAGGGTTTTGAAAAACTAACTCTTGAAAATGAGAAATTAAAAGAGGAAAACAAGTTTTATGGCAAAAGAAGCGCCGATAAACCCGAAAGCTCAAATAAGGATTGTACTTCTTGCAAATCTCTAAAGGAAGAAGTAGAAAGTCTTAGAAGCACTTTGCACAAATTCAATTCTTCACACAAAAATCTCAATGAAGTGCTTGTAAATTTGAAATCCACTAAGCACGGTATAGGCTTTAAATACGAGCCAAAAGAAAAAGTTGAGTCCATTCCTAAACCACCTAAGACTCAACTTAGGCAAAATAAAATAAATGTCAACACTCAACCTAGAAATTTTAATCCTAGAATTGCATCTCATCCTAGAACAAATGCTAGAAGAAATATTGGCATGTATAGACCACCTAGACAAGATTTTCGAAAACTACATCAAAACTATATTCCTAAAAATAGAGTGAATATTGGCATGTATAGATCACCTAGACAAGATTTTTGAAAACCACATCAAAACTATACTCCTAAAAATAGAGTGAATAAATTTATACGCTCAAATTATTATCATCCTAGAAGAATGCACAATCCAAATGTCATTTGTCATTATTGCAATAAAGTTGGACATATTGCTCCCGCATGCTTCACTAGACATAGACATTTCACTGCAGGTCAATCACACCACCATTTTGCACCTAACACACAAGGACCCAAAATGGCTTGGGTACCAAAATCTCATTAATTTGTTTTGTGGTGTGTTTGAAGGGATCAAGTGTACTTTGGTACCTTGATAGTGGATGCTCCAAACATATGACCGGAGATGCATCAAAATTCCTTCAACTAAAACCCACGGAAGGAGGAAATTTTATTTTTGGAGACAATAACAAAGGAAAGATTATCGGCATTGGATCGGTCGGTAAGGACGAATCCTCCTCCATTAAGCATATTTTGCTAGTTAAAGGTCTTAAACATAATCTCTTGAGCATAAGTGAATTATGTGACAAGGGAAATCTTGTATTGTTTGTCTCCGAAGAATGCTTAGTTATCCGTCGTAGTGATTTTAAAATTATTCTTCGTGGTATTAAAATGGATAATATCTATATGGTTGATCTTGAAAATTCTTCATCAAGTTTTGTGAATTGTCTTTTGAGTAAAGAAGACGACATGTGGTTATGGCATCGTAGAGTAGCTCATGTAAATATGAATCTTTTAAACAAACTAGTTTCACAAGATTTAGTAATTGGTCTTCCAAACATGAAATTTGAAAAAGATTCTATTTGTGATTCATGTCAAAAAGGGAAACAAACAAAAGCATCTTTTAAATCCAAAAATGTTGTTTCAACCACTAGATCTTTACAACTTCTTCACATGGACCTTTTTGGACCATCTCGCGTTGAAAGTCTTGGTGGAAATCTTTATGCTTTTGTAATTGTTGATGCTACTCTAGATTCATATGGACGTTATTTCTTGCTCATAAAAGTTATGCCTTTCAAGCTTTTAAAAGTTTTCTTAAACGTGTTCAAAATGAAAAGAACACAACCATCACTTCCATAAGAAGTGATCATGGGGGAGAGTTCGATCACAATCTCTTCGCGGATTTTTGTGACGAACTCGATATTGAACATACCATTTCGGCTCCACGTACACCACAACAAAATGGAGTGGTGGAACGTAAAAATCGATGTCTCGAAGAGATGGCTAGAATCATGCTCGATGAGGCTAAGATTTCCAAAAAGTTTTGGGCGGATGCCGTGAGTACCACAAGCTATGTTTTAAACAGAGCTGTCATAAGACCGATACTCATAAAAACTCCCTATGAACTCTATAAGGGAAGGAAACCAAATCTTTCCCATCTTAGGTTCTTCGGTTGTAAATGTTTTATTCACAACAACGGAAAAGATAACTTGGGAAAATTTGACGCGAAATCTGATGAAGGAATTTTTCTTGGTTACTCAGCGCGTAGCAAAGCATATAGAGTTTTCAATAATCGAACCAAAACTGTTGACGAATCTCGTCATGTAGTATTTTGTGAAAATGATGCTCGCTTGGCGAGAAAGGATTCTTGTGTTGATCTTGCAGATGTTTTAAAGAAAATCAATCTTCAAGACGAGGTACAAAAGGAGGATCCAAAGGAAGTTCAAGATGAAGTCATGGAATAACCTTCGGAAGAAGTACCACCACAAGAAGAAGAATCGATGATGCCTAAGGCTTGGAGGACGTCTAAAGACCATCCTCTTGACAAGGTAATTGGCAACATCGAGAAAGGGGTAAGTACACGAAATCTTCTTAAAGACATCGTAGGGCATATGGCTTTTGTTTCTCAAATAGAACCTAAAACCATTTCCGAAGCAATTGGGGATGAGCATTGGACCTTGGCAATGCAAGAGGAGCTTAACCAATTCAAACGTAATGATGTTTGGGAATTGGTGCCAAGACCCGATAATCACACCATAATTGGTACGAAATGGGTTTTTCGAAATAAATTAGATGAAAATGGTATAATCACTAGAAACAAAGCTAGGCTTGTTGCTAAGGGCTATAATCAAGAAGAAGGAATTGAGTATGAAGAAACCTATGCACCCGTAGCACGGCTAGAAGCCATTCGTTTATTACTTGCTTTTTCATCATCTATGAATTTCAAATTATTTCAAATGGATGTCAAAAGTGCCTTCCTCAATGGGTTTATTCAAGAGGAAGTGTACGTTGAACAACCCCCGGGCTTTGAAGACTTTAAATCTCCCGATCATGTCTTCAAGCTTAAGAAAGCGCTATATGGACTTAAACAAGCTCCTCGAGCTTGGTACGAGCGCTTAAGCAAATTTCTTTTGGACAATGAGTTCGAAAGGGGGAAAGTTGACACTACACTGTTTGTCAAAAATAAAAACAATGACATTCTATTAGTTCAAATTTATGTCGATGATATTATTTTTGGTGCTACTAATGATTTTTTATGCGAGGAATTCTCTAAGTTAATGACTAGCGAATTCGAAATGTCAATGATGGGTGAGCTAAACTTCTTCTTGGGGTTGCAAGTGAAACAAATGAAAGAAGGAACTTTCATTTGTCAATCTAAGTATTGCAAGGAGTTGCTAAATCGTTTTGAAATGAGCAACGCCAAAGCAATGGCCACTTCAATGAGCACATCCGACCATCTTGACAAGGATGAGAAAGGTAAAGAAGTAGACACCAAGAAGTACCAAGGTATGATCGGATCCCTTCTTTATCTTACTGCAAGTAGATCAGACATCATGTTTAGCGTGTGTTTATGCGCTCGATATCAATCATGTCCGAAGGAGTCGCACCTAACTGCGGTAAAACGGATAATGAAGTATCTTGTTGGAACTATAAATGTGGGACTATGGTATCCCAAAGGTTCTTCATGCCAACTTGTTGGCTATTCCGATTCCGATTTTGCGGGTTGCAAATTGGACCGCAAGAGCACTAGTGGCACTTGCCATTTGCTCGGTAGCTCTCTAGTTTCTTGGTTTAGCAAGAAACAAGTAAGTGTTGCGTTATCCACAACCGAGGCTGAATATGTAGCCGCGGGGAGTTGTTGTGCTCAAATCCTTTGGATGAAACAACAACTCTCGGATTATGGTCTTAGTATCAATCATATCCCTTTTCGATGTGATAATACTAGCGCCATAAGCTTGATGAAGAACCCTGTTCTTCATTCAAGAACGAAACACATAGAAATTAGGCACCACTTCATAAGAGATCAAGTTCTCAAAGGTGATGTCGAAATTGAGTTTGTTGAAACCAAATATCAATTGGCCGACATCTTCACAAAGCCTTTAGAGAAAGAGTCCTTTTTCCGCATTCGTAGTGAACTCGGAATTCTTGACTCCACGATGATCTAATTCATGCATTGCATTTTTCTTTAAATAATTACTGACTTGAGCGTCGGAGGCGCCTAATTCTTTGTTGCAGGTATCGCCCCAAAGGCAGGGGGAATTTTCGGGCACTGGTACCAAATAATCGATTATTGACTAAGAACAATCGATTATTTCTAACATCTCGGTTTGCAGGAATTTGGCAATAATCGATTACCATATATTACTAATCGATTAAGTTGAGATTCAGTGTTACAGGTTTTATAATAATCGATTATTTAGTACTGCATAATCGATTACCTTTTATTGTCTCGGCTTTTCATCATATCACTGGACTGAAATAATCGATTATCATATTAACCAAAATCGATTATTCCCCGAGTTCGGACCCTCATAATACTTCTGTCTTCAAATAATTGATTATCTCCTATCGTATAATCGATTTCTTCTCTGACTACAATTCAAAATATTGGCAATAACCGATTATTCAGCCTCCATAATCGATTAGCAATGGTCCGTGTTTAAAATTTTGTTACCGTTTTTTGAACGTTTGGCTTGGCAAATCTGCAGCTTTTGCTCAATAAATGCCCTCAAATCTTCAAGTCTATAAATAAGGGTATCCATCCTTCAAATTTTTTCACTTCAATCTCACTCTTAGCTCCAAACAGTCTTCCAAAGCCTTCAAACTTTTGAAACATCTCCTATTTCTTCATACTAATGGCAAGCAAGCACTCTAAACGCTCTCGTTCTGGCAAACATATTGCCTCCTCTTCCGCCGCTCCTCCACCCGTTTTCCACTATAAAGACGGCTCTTATTTGCTTTTTGATACTCAACCCGAACTTCTTCGATTCATTGAAAAATTTGAGAAACGAGAAATCCTTCTGCCTCGTTTCTCAACTACTCGATATCTTCGAAATAGCGCACCCCCATCAACAGAAAATATTCTTATACAAAGCCAACTCATTGACTTTCTATATCTTCAAACTCCTTACATTCACGCTGCTAACTCCTTACATTCACGCTGCTCTAATCCGTGCCTTCTATTCAAATCTACAGAAGGACGAAGATGGTGACCTTGTCTCTAGCATCAATGGAGTTCCAATTTTTGTAAATGAGGAAAACTTGCAACTCCTCACTAACCTTCCACGACATGGTGAAGACATCTCTCTCTACACTAGAAAAGCAGGCGCTTTATTTGATGAACAACTTCTTTTCCACCAAATTGGTATTGGCGACTGTCCGGAGAATCGTCGCCCAACCATTACACACATGCTCCCAGAATATAGTCTAATATTTTATTTCATCACCCGAGTTCTCAAACCCCACAAATTCAATCATACCACTCTCTCTCATGAGGATTCAAAACTCTTGCATGCAATTATCACCGGGGCTCGCATCAATTGGTGCTAGTTCGTCATGACTCACATGTATGATGAAATTGGGGACGATAAGCCACTCCCATATGCTTTTGTCATAATGGCTATTTTTGACGCCTCCGGTATCGACACCTCCGTCGGTCCTCACAAAAAGGCAACAAAGCATTGGGAAATTCAAGAATCTTCATTTCCCAATATTGGTGAACATCCTCCTCCTCCTCCTACTCAAATACGTCGTCCTCAAGCTCCTACTCTTCAAACCATTTCGGACCAACTTGCTTCTTTGTCAACCTCAGTGACTCATATTGATCAAAACGTCACTCGTTTGACTTATGAGCTTCATGGGTACTTTGATCATGTCAACTATCCATATGCCCAAATTGTTCTTCCGGATGGAGTGCCGGATGCCGAGCCGGATGTTAATGATGACAATGAATCATAAATTTTTTTATGTATCGTTTGAATTATATTCTGTCTATTTTTCTTGCTTTCTCATGTATGTTTAATATTTTTAATGAAAGTTCATTATTTTTGCTAATGTCAAAAGGGGGAAGAATAAGGGCTATGCACACTAATACATATTGGCATAAATTGAGGGGGAACTCATAAATTGAGGGGGAACTTATACTTATCTTATGCATATCCCGATATTGGTTTGCCATTATCAAAAAGGGGGAAATTGTTGAAACACGTCCTCAAGTCGCTAAAACTAAACGCGTGTTAATTTATGTAGGTTTTGATAAATGACAAACCGACGCGCATGGAACATTGACATATGCCAAAGTCCAAGAACATGAGAAACAAAGAGCAAGATCAAGAATAACAACAAAGTTATAAATGAGTCACTTTATAGTGTGATCTTGATCCGACAACTTATTCAAGTCTTGGCTTCTCTCGTAAAATCATTTTCATGCATCGTTGAGTTAAACCAAAATGATTTTCAAACATTTTCATTTTAGCCAAAATGATTTTCAAACATGTTTTTCAAATCTGGACATAAATAATCGATTATGTATTTCTTATAATCGATTATGTTAAGACAGTGTTAACCGAAATTTTCAAGACAGCAATATAATCGATTATGTCTTACTTATAATCGATTATGTTAAGACAGTGTTAACCGAAATTTTTCAAGACAACAATATAATCGATTATGTCTTACTTATAATCGATTATGTTAAGACAGTGTAAAACCGGATTTTCAAAACAACAAAATAATCGATTATACGAGATAGCATAATCGATTATTCACTGACCGTTGCCAAAGTATTTTTAAAACGCTGAAATATAATTGATTATGCTTGCACAGAATCTGCATCCGATTTTTGAACGTTTACAGATAATCGATTATGCAACTTGAATAATCGATTATTCTTCTTAAAATCCGCATACGATTTTTGAACGATCTGCATATAATCGATTATGCAGATCATATAATCGATTATGCAAGCACAAAATCAGCAATTAGTGATTGGCAATTAAGCAACGGTCTTGGTGACTTTGAGCACTATAAATACACCTCTAATTCACGTTTTTAAACGCAACAACTGATTATAATTCTTGCATAAAGCTTACATACTCTTCTCTCATCATTTCATATCTATTTCATTATTTTTGAGAGCCAAAATTCTTGAATAAATTATTGTGTTCTTGAGCGTATTATTTTTACTCATATCTACTCTATAAAGAGAGTCTTGTCTTGAGTGCTAAGTGTTTGTAAACACTTGAAGGGGTATTCTAAACCCTTGTTGTAAGAAGGAAAGATAGTTCCTTGGTTTGAAGTCTTGAGGTGCGGTATCATCGAGCACGTTGAAGTCTTGTAGAGTGTATATCTACGAGCAAGTGTAACGGTTTGTTAGGCACCTGTAAGCTTAACGAAGTTAGTGTAAAACTCGAGAGAGTCTCTCGGGGACTGGACTAACCACACGTTGTGGTGAACCAGGATAAACTCGGTGTGTTCTCTCCTTACTATTTTAATTACTGCACTTACGTTATTCCTGCAATTTTAATTCAGCAAATTTACATTGATTTTTATTAAAACGCTATTCACCTCCCCTCTAGCGTTAAGCGTATATTCTAACACAAATCAGTTTATAACTTGAGCCAACGCTCTTGAATGTTCAAATATCTATGTTAATTCCACAGGTCTTGCTCAACAATATAAATCATTACATAAGGCACGAACAATACAAACAGAGGCACATTAATCATAGCATAAGACTCACGGGCATGCTTGACACCAACATATAGATACTCGTCACCATGCCTATACGTCGTACTCAACAACTAACGTATAGAAAATAGGACACAACTCCTAATCCCTCAAGCTAATGTTAAACCAAACACTTACCTCGATGCCACGAACACAATTCAAACCTCAACTACCGCTTTACCTCTTGATTCCACCACTAATTCGCTCGTATCTAGCACACGTTACTTAACTATATCAACAAATGCTAAATGAATTAATTTCAATGCATAAAAATAGGTCTTCTAAGTTTTCCCAAAAAGTCAAAAATCGACCCCGGGCTCACATGGTCAAAACCGAAGGTTCGAACCAAAACCCAATTACCCATTCACCCACGAACTCAAATATATAATTTACTTTGAAATTGGACCTCAAATCGATGTCAAAATCCCAAAAATTCAAAAATCCTATGTTCTACCCAAAACACCTAATTTCCCCATGAAAACCCTTGATTTTGAGTTGAAATCATGCAAAGAGATGGATTAGATTGAAAGAAATTAGTTACAAATGATTTGGAAGAGTTGTTTTCTTTGAAAATTTTCCCAAAGGTGTTTAGGTTTTGAGAAGGTTTGAAAAGTGGCTGAAAATGCATTTAAGTTTAAATTAACTGGTCTCTAATGTCGCAATTGCGACCAGAGTTTGCAATTGTGAACCCCTCAGAAACCGTTGACTTCGCAAATGCAAAGGTTATGTCGTATTTGCGACACTGAAGGAATCTAGTCCCTTTTGCATTTGCGATATATACGTCGCATTTGCGATCAAGGCAACTCAGGTCATCTTTCGCATTTGCGAGCGAGGCCCCGCAGTTGCGAAGCCAGCAGACTTGCAACATACCAGAATTCCCTAAGTCCAAATTTCACTTTATTGCCTATTCAAAACTCACCCAAGCCGTCGGGGCTCCAAACCAAACCTGCACGCAAGTACCAAAAAATCATACGGATTTGCTTGTGTGATCAAATCATAAAAATAACTCAATAACTATGAAATTAGCAAAAAAACAAAGAAATATCTCATGAACTCTTAAGTTCAAATTTTAACAACCGAAGGTTCAATTCACGTCATTTCAAATCTGTCTTCAACCAAATTTTACAGGCTTAATTAAATCACATATAAGAGCTGTACTGGGCTCTAAAACTAAAATAGGGGCCCGATACCATCAAATTCAATTACATTCAAATTTCCAAAAACCCTAAAATTTTCAGTTAAACAATTTTCTTCAAAAATTCATTTCTTGGGCTTGGGACCTCAGAATTCGATTCCGGGCATATGCCCAAGTACCATATTTTCCTACTGGGTCCATTTACCTAAAATATTAACCGAAGTCAATCTAAATTCATTTTAAAAGCAAAATTTACCATTTTTTTGGATTCTCACATAATGGCTTTCTGGATACACGCCAGGATTGTGCACGAAAATCAAGGTGAGATAACAAGGAGGTTTCAACGTCTCAAAATACATAATTTATTTCTAAAACAAGTGATGACCTTTTGGGTCATCATAGTGAAAGTTAGATTTTTAACAAGTTTAAGTATTTTATTTTAAATTCCTAATTTGATTTTGTGAGAAATTTAGAGTGGGTGTTATTTAGACTTGTTAGAAATAGTATAAGGAATTTTGAAGTCATTTAATGGAGATTTGGATTGGTTTTAAAAAAGAATTACAACTGAAAATCGTGGAAGAAGTTCGTCTACATACGCTTGTATAAATATGTATAAAACTGTATAATAGTATATATAAGATGTGTTTATACGCTCATATACACTATTTTACAAGATTATACATAAATATATAAAAAAACTGACTTCGTCTTCTTCTTTGCGTCTTTTTTGACATTTAACTCAGATCTACTCCAAATCACTTCAAATTCAAATTTTGAACTCCCTTTGATGTTTTTAATCAATGGTAACAACACCCAATACAAACAACTAACAAACTCAAAAATTCCTATTCTCCAAAGCAAAGCTTTGAATGGCCTTTAATTGTGGACTTCTATTCTTTAATTTTCTTACAGTGCAACTAGGTTGTCACGACCCAAATCGATGGGCCGCGACGGGCACCCGGTACCTTATTAAACCGAGTATCAACGTAGCCTATCTTTCTTATTACATCATCATATACACGTCACATAAGAGCCTAATAGGGCAACTTAATCATTTATAAACTTAAAACATAGGCCGACAAGACCATTCAATCTTCCACGTACACGACATATGTCTACAAGCCTCTAAGAGTACATAAATGTCATAAATATCGGGACAGAGTCCTGCCATACCAAACAATACACGTCTAAATCATACTCCGAAGCAAATGGAGCGCACCAACATCTTTCACCGAGCTGATAGCCTACTTGGCGGGCTCTCGACCTGTTTATCGGGACATGCAGGCATAAAATGCAGCGTCCCATGCAAAAGGAATGTCAGTACAAAATATATACCAAGCATGTAAGGCACATAAATAAGCACACAGACATGGAAGAAATATAAAGTAATTGACTCAATTGTAAGTCTGGATAACTATGTAAATCATAAATTACTTTTAGCATCATGCATATGCGTATGAATGTTATGTTGTGCATAGGTACATGTTTCATAACATCATCAGCCTCTGAGGGCATCGCATCATATCATATCGACCACTGTTGGCAAAATCATCAACGTATACCAGCTAATCAGGTGGTGGTGCGTATATAACACCATAACCTTTCCCATATCCCATATATATATATATATATATATATATATATATATATATATAACGGCATCTGATCACGGATTAATGTACATGAATGCAATACATGAAAAGTACGTTAATAAAATCTTTCGAAATATCATAAGACCATTTTTCCTTTGAGTAATATCAACTTTTGTATCTTTCTAAAACCCATGAACAGATGATAAAATATTATGCTACATGGAAATTCAAGAATATAGGCACCTTTAATACTTCAATGAATAGAGTCATTTATGGAAGTTGTGCATTTTCTCGTTTTGTTTGTATCATACGGGTCATGCCAAAAATAAAGAAGGAATAGCCTTAAGATACCTGAATTGATTCTCTTGACTAGGGGTGTGCATTTGAATTATCGATTCCATTTTGTTCCTTATCGATAATTACTTATCGATTATCGTTTTGTACATATGCTTATCATTATCGTTTCAATAAAGTTTCGATTTTTTCGATTTCGATTTATTGATTTTTGGGGCTTATCAATTCGGTTATCGATTATACCAATAAGAAATTTTGCGGGATTCCCTGAAAAGTATATCACTATAAACGCACCTAACTAATTTGGACAAAAAGAAGCTAAGATAAGACGAACAATATTTATAACGTTCATTCCCGTAAGCTTTAAATATGATCATTCTTTATATGTGGTAGATAAAATAATTAGGGGTGTGAATTTGATTTATCGATTCGATTTTGACTCTTACCGGTAATTACTTATCAATTATCGATTTGTACATATGCTTATCGTAATCGTTTCAATAAGGCTTCAATTTTTTCAATTTCGATATATCGATGAATCGATAATAAATAATCGATTTGATTTATCGATAAAACGATTCGAATGCACACCCCTACTCTTGACAATCCATCTAACCCACATCAATTGCGACAACATGTAATAGCTGATCGAAGTAGGGAAAAATCCGTATGATATTATTGAGGAAGATTACACTGTACTATCTTAGAATCGCAAAATCCCGTTGCATTTACGTAACGTTGTCACAACCCAAATTTTTCCCATCATCGGGAGTAGTAATGACGCCTACTGTCGAAGATAGTCATGCCAACCCTTTTTAATCATTTCCACAAAACCTTAATCTAAATTAATATAACACTGAAATAATTAATTAAAACCATGCAGAAGAATTTTAGCAACAATATCAATGATAAAGTGAGGAAATTAGTAATATGCCTCTACCCAGTATCTGGTGTCACTACTCACGGACGACTAAAAGAGTACTATAAATAATAGCCTGAAAAAATACATAAAATGTCTTTTTTGATACAATAAAAACAAACTGGAAGAGATAGAGGAGACTCAGGGCCCGCGAACGCCAGCGAACTACCTCGGAGTCTCTGGACTGAAGGATCGCTCCCTAACTACTGCTACGGTCCGTAAACTGTGTCCTGACCTATGCACAAAAAGGCACAGAAGTGTAGTATCAGCACAACGGACCCCATGTGTTGGTAAGTGCCCAGCCTAACCTCGGTGAGGTAGTGACGAGGCTAAACCAGACCTACCACAATCAACCTGTACAGATATATGTGTAATAACAGAAAGAGAACAAGAATTTAAATAGATAATGGGGAGGGGACATGCTGGGGTGTAACAGTTCAATTCAATTATAAATCAAACAAACAAGAAATAGAACTGAATATATAACAATAAATAGAGAAAGCCAGTGAATCAATAATTGCACGGCACCACCCTTCGTGCTTTTACTCTCATTTCTCACCAAAACTGTCAAATATAATACGCGACATTACCTTCATGCTTTTACTCTCAATATACAGTGCACGACATCACCCTTCGTGCTTTTACTCTCAATAGATAGTGCACGACATCACCCTTAATTCTTTCCCTCACATAAATCTCAAAACACAAGGCACGGAATGACCCTTCGTGCTCAAATAATCAAGAAACATGGCACGGAAAAAACCTTCATGCATAATCTCTCTCTTCCTCACCCAATCAATGGTCACAACCAAACGGGAAAGGAATATAACAAGATAAAATATCCTGGCAAGGGAGAATAACTCAACAATAAGTCACGGCAAGGGAATGTAGCTCAACAATAGGTCCCGGCAAGGTAACACAGCTCAACAATAAGTCCCGGCAAGGTAAAAGTACCAAAAATTCCTCTTTAGTTCATTTGCTTCTCAACTATCACTTCATAGTTCATTTAACAAGTAATTATCACAATCATTCACTTCTTTCGAAATTTTAATAGCAATTATGACTCACGGTCATGCTAGACTCAAGCGCATAGGTAACCATCACCATACCTATACACCGACTCCATATAGCACATAGCAAATATTAACCTAATCTTATTCCCTCAAACCAAAGTTAGATCGAACACTTACCTCGAATCAGAAAATAGCAAATCAAAACTCAACAATCGCCTTTACTCTAGAATTTGCCCTCGAGCCATCGATATCTAACATAAATCAATTCAATATTATCAATAATAGCACAAGGATACGATTTCCTAGCTTAGAAATGCATTTCCTAACTTTCTTCCGAAAATACCAAAATCCGACACCGGTCCCACATGCTCCAACTCGAGGCTCGGACCAAATTTCGATTACCCATAACCCCACGAGTCCAAATATATGATTTCTTTTAAGATTCGGCCCCAAATTGAGGTTGAATTGCCCAAAATCCTCAAAAATCTAACTCTACTCAAAAGCCCTAATTTCTACCATGATTCTATGATTTAAGGCTAAAAAATTGATGATTACATGAAGAAATAATGGAAGAATGAAGTTGGAATCACTTACCCAAAGAGTTATGGTGAAGTAGAGGCTTGGAGTTCGACAATGAAGAGTGTAGGATGAGAGCCCGTGACAGAATTTTTGAAGAAATCCAGCAAACACTATTCTGGACTTAATTAAATCGCTGAAGGAAATTGGCCTATGCGATTGCAGGAACATGATTGCGATCGCATAGAGATAAGGAAAGTTGACCAATGCGATCGCAGGGGGAAGGACGTGTTCGCGTAGAAGAAAAATAGGGTCTGGCCTGGGTGGGGTCTGAACGCTATGCGATCGCGATATAGGGTATGCGATCGCACTGAAATGACTGGCCAAGCTATATGATCGCAGGTCAGACTATGCGATCGCATAGAAGAAGGTGGGAGGGCGTGCAAGGGAGTCTATGCGATCTTAGAGGAGCCTATGTGATTGCATAGAAGAAAGGATCTGTGCAAAAATTGCAGAAAATCTCCTAAGTCCAAAGAGCCAAAAACACCCCGAAAAACCCCCGAAAACACTCCCGAGCCCTCGGGGCTCCCAACCAACCACACACACTAACTCAATATCATCCTACGAACTTGCTCGAGCGATCAAATCGCCAAAATGACATCAAAATCAAAGAATCAACCTCCAAAACTCATTATTTTCATTTTAAAAATCAAAACTTTTAAATTTTCCATTTTTAGTCCGAAACACGTCAAATGACGTCCGATTTCAACAAAACTGTACAGATAGCGCTTAACACTTATTTATGTCTTGTACTGGGCGTCAGAACCAAAATAAGAGCCCGATACCATTACTTTTTGATCAATTTTCATTTTCATTTTTCCTTAAGCAGTTTCAGAAAAAAATCTCACAGGAAAGTTCCGTACACGGGCCTGGGACCTCGGATTTTGATTCCGGGAATACGGGCAGGTCTAAAATTTCCTTGCGAACCCTCCGAGATTATCGCATCACAGGTCCGGGTCCATTTACCCAAAATGTTGACCAAAGTCAACTATAGCAATATTATTATCAAAATTCATAGTTTTTAACACATAATTCAAATATTACCACATAAAAATTTTCCGGCTTCGCGCCCAGACTGCGCATGCAAATTGAGGCTACCAAATAAGAGGTTTTCAAGGCCTCAATAGCTCAAAGAAAGAGAGAATTACGGTGATGACCTCTTTGGGTCGTCACATCCTCCACCTCTAAAACAACCGTTCGTCCTCAAACAGACAAAAGAAAGAAGTACCTGAGTCGGGGAATAGATGGGGATAACGACTCCGCATATCATGGTCCGAGGAAAGAAAAGGACCGCCTTTGAAAAGAAAAGGAACTCTCTAGGCCTTCAGAACAAAGGCGATTATGTTCAGACTCGGACTCCCAGCTTGATGCCTCAGGAGGCTGACCTCTCCACTGAACATACACTGAAGAAAAACTCCACGACATCAACTGTCGAATCTGCCAGTCTAAAATAGCCACCGGCTCCTCCTCATGTGACAGATTATTGTCCAATTGGACAGTACTAAAATCTAACACCTGGGCGGGATCGCCGTGATATTTCTAAAGCATGGATACATGAAAAACCGGATGCACGGCTGACAAGTTAGGCGGTAAGTTAAGTCTATAAGCCACCTTCCCCACACGGTCAAGAATCTCAAATGGGCCAAAATACCTAGGTCTAAGATTCCATATTACCTGAACCTCATCACGCCCTTCATAGGCGATACATGGAGCAACACTCGCTCACAAACCATGTAAGCAACATCCCTGACCTTACGAGTTGCATGACTCTTCTGCCTAGACTGAGCTGACCGAAGTCTGTCCTGAATGATCTTGACCTTATCCAAGACCTCTTGTACCAAATCTGTACCCAATAACCAGGCCTCTCCTAGCTCAAACCATCCGACTGGGGATCGACACCGCCTACCATACAACGCGTCATACGGGGCCATCTGAATACTGGATTAGTAGATGTTGTTGTAGGCAAACTCTGCTAAAGGCAAGAACTGGTCCCACGAGCCTCCAAAATCAATAATGTAGGCTCGAAGCATATCCTCAAGAATCTGAATAGTCCTCTTGGACTGACCGTCCGTTTGGGGGTGAAATGTTGTACTTAACTGGACTGGATTACCAACTCATGTTGTACCGCTCTTTAGAAATACGAGATAAACTGTGGACCTCGGTCCGAAATAATAGATATGGGCACCCCATGAAGGTGAACGATCTCCCTGATATAAATCTCAGTATACCTCTCGGATGAATAGGTGGTGGCAACTGGGATAAAATGTGTTGACTTGGTTAGCCTATCAACAATAACCCATATAGCATCAAACTTCTTCCGAGTCATCGGAAGGCCTGTAAAAAAATCCATGGTGATTCTCTCCCACTTCCACTCGCGAAGTTCAATCATCTGAAATAACCCACCGGGCCTCTGATGGGAGTTCAATCCCACTTCCTCTCGGATGAATAGGTGGTGGCAATTGGGATAAAATGTGTTGACTTGGTCAGCCTATCAACAAGAGTCAACGGAAGGCCTGTAACAAAATCCATGGTGATTCTCTCCCACTTCCACCTGGGAAGTTCAATCCTTTGAAATAACCCACCGGGCCTCTGATGCTTGTACTTAACCTGCTGACAATTTAGACAACAAGCCACATATGCAAAAATTTCTTTCTTCATTCGGCACCACCAATAATGCTGTCTCAAATCCTGATACATCTTTGTAGCGCCCCGGTGAATAGAATACGGAGAACTGTGGGCCTCCGATAAGATCGACTCTCGAGTACCATCAATATTAGCCACACTGACTCGCCCCTGCAACCTCAATACGCCATCATCTCCCAAAGTCATCTCCCTAGCACCTCCCTGCTGCATAGTGTCTCTAAGGACACACAAATGGGGATCATCAAGCTGCCGCTCCCGGATACGCTCCATCAATGACGAGTGAGCAACCGTGCAAGCTAACACCCTGCTGGGCTCAGAAATATACAATATCACAAATCTATTGGCCAAGGCCTGAACATCCAAGGCAAGTGGTCTCTGGCTGGCCGGAATATATGCAAGACTACCCATGCTGGCGGATTTCTTACCCAATGCATCGACCACCACATTGGCCTTCCCCGGGTGGTATAAAATAGAAATATCATAATCTTTCAACGACTAAAACCACCTCCGCTGTCTAAAATTTAACTCTTTCTGCTTCAATAAGTACTGAAGGCTCTTGTGATTCATGTACACCTCACACGTCACACCATACAAATAATGCCTCCAGATCTTCAAGGCATGAACAATGGCTGCCAACTCTAGGTCATGAACTGGATAATTCTTCTTGTGGATCTTCAAATGCCTCAAAGCATATGGCTATGACCTTGTCGTTCTGCATCAATACTGCGCCAAGCCTGATGCAGGAAGCATCACAATACACAGTATAAGGACCAGATCCCGTGGGCAAAACCAATACTAGTACCGTAGTCATAGCTGTCTTTAGCTTCTGGAAGCTCGACTCGCACTCATATGAACACCTGAACTGGGCACCCTTATGGGTCAATCTAGTCATCGGGAGTACGATGGATGAAAACCCCTCCACGAAACGTCTGTAGTAACCAGCTAACCACAAGAAGCTCCGAATCTTTGTTGCTGAAGCTGGTCGAGGCCAGTTCTTGACTGCCTCTATCTTCTTCGGGTCCACCTGAATACCCTCTGCTGATACGACATGACTCAGAAATGTGACTGAACTCAACCAAAATTTGCACTTTGAGAACTTGGTGTACAACTGACTATCCTTCAGAGTCTGAAGAACCACTCTGAGGTGCTGCTCATGCTCCTCCTAGCTCTGGGAGTAAACCAAGATGTCAACAATGAATACAATCACAAATAAATCCAAATAAGGTCTGAACACTCTGTTCATCAACTCCATGAATGCTGTCGGGGCATTGGTCAACCCAAACGACACGACCAAAAACTTATAATGCCCATACCGAGTATGAAATGTTGTCTTTGAGACATCAGATGCCCTAATCCTCAGCTGATGATAACCAGACCTCAAATATATCTTCGAGAACACCTTGGCACCCTGGAGCTGGTCAAACAAATTGTCAATCCTCGGTAGTGGATACTTATTCTTTATCGTCACCTTGTTCAACTGCCGATAATCAACGCACATCCTCATCGACCCGTCCTTTTTCTTTTTAAACAACACCGGTGCACCTCAAGGTGATACACTGGGTCTAATGAAGCCCTTATCAAGCAAGTACTGAAGTTTCTCCTTCAACTCTTTCAACTCTGGCGGGGCCATGCGGTACAACGGAATAGAAATAGGTTGGGTACCAGGAGCCAGATCAATATAGAAATCAGTATCCCTGTCGGGCGGCATACCCGGCAGGTCTGAATGGAAAACCTCGGGAAACTCCTGAGACAATAGGAATAGAGTCGATAGTTGGAACCTCTGCGTTGGAGTCGCGAATATATGCCAAATATGCTAGACACCCCTTCTCAACCATACGTCCAGCCTTGACATACGAAATAACACTAGGGGTGGCATGGCCAAGGGTCTCCCTCCACTCAAGTTAGAGCAAATCTGGCAAGGCCAAAGTCACGATCTTGGCGTGACAATCCAAGATAGCATGATACAGGGACAACTAGTCCATCCCCAATATAACATCAAAGTCCACCATGTCTAAAAACAATAAGTCGACACGGGTCTCAAGATCCTCAAATACCACCACACAAGAACGATGCATTCGGTCGACCACTATAGAATCACCAACCGGTGTGGACACATATACAGGAATACCCAAAGCCTCACTAGGCATGATCAAATAGGGTGCGAAATAGGATGACAAGTAAGAAAAAGTAGATCCCAAATCAAATAATATTGAAGCACATCTATCACATACCAGTATGGTACTTATTACCACAACATTAGATGACTCGGCCTTCGGCCTGGCTGGAAATGCATCACAATGAGGCTGGCCCCCACCTCCCCGAACTGTATATCTGGGACGATCTGCTGCGGGCTGACCCTTGCCTCTAGCTATCCGAGCTCCACCTCTACGGTCTCTCCCTCCACCTCTATGATCCCTACCCCCACCTCGAGCTGGCTGGGCGGCCTGTGGATCACCTGCTACCTGAATCGTAGGGCGAGGATCCTTTTGCTGAGAACTACTCGAGGCTCGAGGACAAAACCTGACAACATGAACTAGGTCACCACAACCATAACATGCTCTCAGTGACTGAGACTGCTGGATCTGTCGACTAGTATGTCCTCCCCTGAAGCTCTGAAGTGGCGGTGCACTGATGGGGGCTGGTGGTGCACTAAAGAACTGCTGGTCCGAATAATACTGCTGGTCTCATACTGTGTAACTATCATGGAGCCCTGCTAAAGGCGCTCAAACTGTCTGCGAAGTGCCTCCCACTGAGTGACGGGGAGAAACTTCTCCAAAAACTCCGCGAAATGATCCCATGTCAAGGCTGGTGACCCTGCTGGTCTAGATAGGCAATAATCCCTCCACCAAGTATTGGCAGATCTCACAAGCCTGAAGGTGCAAAAATCGACCCCATTGGTCTCTACTATCCCCATAGTCATGAGGATCTCATGACAACTAAATAGAAAATCCTGGGGATCCTCCGATGAAGCACCTCTGAAAGTGGTAGTAAAAAGCTTGGAGAACCGATCAAGTCTCCACAAAGCATACGAAGACATGGTCGTCCCATCTCCGGCCTGAGCTGTAATTCTTGTCTGAGTTGCCACTACGGGCTGAACCAATGGAACCTGAGTCATGGGAGATACCTGCTGCGGGGTACGTGTAGTAGGAGTCTAAACCCCTCCTCCATCTTAAGAAGTGGCTGGTGCTGATGGCAGCAATCCCGCTCTAGCGACACTTTCCATAAAGCCTGCTATGCAGACAAGAGCTACCTGAAGATCCGGGGAAAACATCACTCCTCCTAGGACCTGAGTTGGGCCCACTAGAGCTAGAACCTCCTCATCAAAGTCACTATGGGTTCCACCATGGGAACTGCTGCCTGGGGCTGAGCTCTGCCCCTGCCACGGCCTCTAGCATGGCCTCGGCCCCTGCCCCACACGGGAGTTGCTGCTCGGGCCTCGGGCTGCTGCGTGAAAGAAGAAGACACATGTGTTCTCGCCATCCGTGAAAGAGCAGACTAGAACGACAATCAATATTTGAGAAACAAAATTGCACGACAAGAATGAACAAAGTGAAATTTCCCTAACTATGTAGCCTCTGGGGGATAAATACAAGTGTCTCCGTACCGATCGCTCAGACTCTACCGAGCTTGTCTGTGAGTTGTGAGACCCAAGTAAACTAGTGCTCTGATACCAACTCGTCACGACCCGGATTTTTCCCACCATCGGGAGTCGTGACAGCGCCTAGTGTCGAAGCTAGGCAAGCCAACCCTTTTAATCATTTCCGCAAAAACCTTAATCTAAAATAATATAAATACTGATATAATTAATTAAAACCACGCGGAAGACCTTTAGCAACAATAGCAATGATAAAGTGCGAAAACTAGTAACATGCCTCTACCCAATATCTGGCGTCACTACTCACGGACGACTAATATAGTACTAAAAACAACAGTCTGAAAGAAATACATAACATTTCTATTTTGATACAATCAAAACAAATTGGAAGAGATAGAGGAGACTCAGGGCCCGCGAACGCCAGCGAACTACCTCGTAGTCTCTGGACTGAAGGATCGCTCCTTAACTACTCCTGCGGTCCGTAAGATGTGTCCTGACCTGTGCACAAAAAGACACAGAAGTGTAGTATCAGCACAACCGACCCATGTGCTGGTAAGTGCCCGGCCTAACCTCGGCGAGGTAGTAACGAGGCTAAACCAGACCTACCACAATAAACCTGTAAAGATATATGTGCAATAATAGAAAGAGAATAAGAATTTAAACAGATAATGGGGAGCGGACATGCTGAGAGTGTAACAGTTCGATTATAAATCCAACAAACAAGAAATGGAACTGAATATATAACAATAAATAGAGAAATCCAGTGAATCAAGAACTCCACAGCACCACCCGTCGTGCTTTTACTCTCATTTCTCACCAAAATTGTCTAATATAATGCACGACATCACCCTTCATGCTTTTACTCTCAATATACAGTCCACGGAATCAACTTTCGTACTTTTACTCTCAATACATATTATACAACATCACTCTTCATGCTTTCCTCACATAACTGTCAAAACACAAGGCACACAATGACCCTTAGTGCTCAAATAATCAAGAAACGTGGCACGGAAAGACCCTTCATGCATAATCTCTCTTCCTCACCCAATCAATGGTCACAACCAAACGAGAAAGGAATACATAACAAGATAAAATATCCCGACAAGGGAGAATAACTCAACAATAAGTCCCGGCAAGGGAATGCAGCTCAACAATAGGTCCCGGCAAGGGAAAACAGCTCAACAATAAGTCCCGGCAAGGGAAAAGTACCAAAAATTCCTCTTTAGTTCATTTGCTTCTCAACTATCACTTCATAGTTCATTTAACAAGTAATTACCACAATTATTCACTTCTTTCGAAATTTTAATAGCAATTATGACTCATGGTCATGCTAGACTCGGGAACATAGGTTATCGTCACCATACCTACACACCGACTCCACATAGCGCATAGAAAATATTAACCTAATCCTATTCCCTCAAGTCAATGTTTGATCGAACACTTATCTTGAATCCGAAAATAGCAACTCAAAGCTCAAGAATCGCCTTTCCTCTAGAATTCGATCCTGAACCAGCGATATCTAACATAAATCGATTTAATATTATCAATAATAGCACAAGGATACAATTCCCTAGCTTAGAAATGCATTTCCTAACTTTCTTCCAAAAATACCAAAATCCGACATCAGACCCACATGGTCCAAACTCAAGGCTCGGACCAAATTCCGATTACACATAACACCACGAGTCCAAATATATAATTTGCTTTAAGATTCGACCCAAAATTGAGGTTGAATCGCCCAAAATTCTCAAAAACCTAACTCTACTCAAAAGCCCTAATTTCTACCATAATTCTATGATTTAGGGCTAGAAAATTGATGATTAGATGAAGAAATAATGGAAGAATGAAGTTGGAATCACTTACCCAAAGAGTTATGGTGAAGTAGAGGCTTGGAGTTCGTCAATGGAGAGTGTAGGAGGAGAGCCCGTGAGAGAATTTTTAAAGAAATCTGAAAAAATATCGTTCTGGACCAAATTAAATCGCTGAAGGAAATTGGCCTGTGTGATTGCAGGAACAGGATTGCGATCGCATAGGGATAGGAAAAGTTGGCCAATGCGATCGTAGGGGAAACGACGCGTTCGCGTAGAAGAAAAACAGGGTCTGGCCTGGGTGGGGTCTGAACGTTATGCGATCGCGATATAGGTTATGCGATCGCACTGAAATGACGGGTGGGAGGGCTGACAAGGGACTCTGTGCAATCGCAGAGGAGCCTATGCGATCGCATAGAAGAAAGGATCTGTGCAAAAATTGCAGAAAATATGCTAAGTCCAAAGAGCCAAAAACACCCCGAACCACCCCCGAAAATACTCCCGAGCCCTCGGGGCTCCCAACCAACCACACACACTAACTCAATATCATCCTACAAGCTCGCTCAAGCGATTAAATCGCCAAAATAATATCAAAATCAAAGAATCAACCTCCAAAACTCATGATTTTCATTTCAAAGTTCAAAACTTTCAAATTTTCCATTTTTAGTCCGAAACACGTCA
This sequence comes from Nicotiana benthamiana, assembly GCA_034376525.1. Lineage (NCBI taxonomy): Eukaryota > Viridiplantae > Streptophyta > Magnoliopsida > Solanales > Solanaceae > Nicotiana > Nicotiana benthamiana. The sequence continues at coordinate 41,293,202 of CM067337.1, read as the reverse complement.
AATGACGTCTAATTTCAACCAAAATTTACAGATAGCGCTTAACGCTCATTAAAAAATTGTACCGGGCGTCGGAACCAAAATAAGAGCCCGATACTATTACTTTTGATCAATTTTTATTTTCATTTTTTCTTAAGCATTTTTAAAAAAAAATCCCAGAGAAAGGTTCCGTACTCGGGCCTGGGACCTCGGATTTCGATTCCGAGAATACGCCAGAGTCCCAAATTTCCTTACGGACCCTTAGAGACCGTCGCATCACGTGTCCGAGTCCGTTTATCCAAAATGTTGACCAAAGTCAACTATAACAATATTATTATCAAAATTCATAGTTTTAACACATAATTCAAATATTACCACATAAAAAATTTTTGGCTTCGCGCCCGAGCTGCGCAATCGAGGCAACCAAATAAAAAGTTTACAAGGCCTGAGAAGCGCAAAGAAATTGAGAATTACGATAATGACCTCTTTGGGTCGTCACAAAAGTAATCTCGTATGGATATTTGTTGTAGTTGTATACACACTTTGTCATAATCTTCATTGAACAGTTGTACCATAACCATTGTACCATTGGCTTTCCATATCTCAGCCCTATTTCCTACTGCACCTGCTGCCATTTTGTTCATCTCCATACAAGGTAAAGTATTTTGTTTGGCTAGCTTCTAGGAAGGCTTACTTTACTAGGAAGACAACATTTCCCTTTTTATGTGTTGCAAGGTTTTCTCAGCAGATTCATCAATAAGCTTAGCTAGCTTATGTATTTCCTTTTGAATTATGTATAATTAGCTCTTATCTTGAAGGTTTGTGGGCCCCACTTTGTGGCTTAGTTGGCCAGAGACTACTCCACATTTTGCCATCTTTTATGTGAATTTAAGAGTCACATAGTTGAACTTAGGTGGCTGCCTATGTGAACTTAGGTGGCTGCCACGTTGGGGTGAGGGTGGAGTTTAATCTTATCCAGATAAATCCCTTTTTCGTTGTCCGATAATTAATTAATTACTCGTAAAATTAAAAATTATTCTCACTTACTTAAAATATTATTCACTTTTCACATATCTTATATACCTTACTAGTATGGTCATATGGTACCTTATATGACACTAGTCCATAAATATCGGGTATTTTATGTCGGGCCATATTTTATCCTAAAATACCAAACTTGGATAAAATTTATTTTCTTTACTTACTTCCCCTTTCAAATTTATGAATTTACTAATCATTTGTGCAATAACATAATCCTTATAATTTCCAAATAATCTTTTACTTGGACTAATGTCAATTACCTTATGACAAATTTAACATACAATACTTCAGAGTGCAACATCGTCGTAACTTAATACTGCAAAGCGTGACATCACTATTATGTAATACTGATGGGTGCAACACTGTCGTAACTTAATATATTATAGCAGAGCATAACATTGACGTAATAGTGTGGGGCGTAATATTATTCCCCCCTTTGGAATATTCGTTCTCGAATGTTGACTGATGTACTTATCATTTTCATAACTTATATCTTCTAAATACTTTAGAACTTCCGTTGCCATCTAGGCGATTGTTCTGTGAATGAGTCCAATGTCCAGGGCATTCCCCCTTAGGCCTCCTTCTTACACCACAAATTGTAGTTGAAATCTTTCTAATCTCGTAACTGTTGCTACCTTTCATGACGCAACCTGTACAATTTTGACCTTGTAAGTGTGCCCAATCTCTAGGCTTCATATGTAGAGCTTGATAAGATGTCTCTTTGGATATCTATGAGTATACTGGAGTTCTTCGCTCGGTACTTTGTTAAATTCATGAATATTACTATATCTCATCAAATAGGTCCGTTTAGCTATCTATATGAACTTACTGCCATAAATCTTACTTTAATTTATCATTGCTGAGGTCCGCCACCAGATCCCCTCTTACTCTCGTTGCTTATTCCATATGAAAAAGGGTCAAATTTGTCCCTCTACTGTCGTTTATTGTTCAATTATACCCTCCTTTATACTTTTTGGCTATTTTTACTCTTACCGTTTGGCGAAGTTTTATATTTATCTCTGATTTGACGGACTTGCCACGTGGAGGCTGCTAAGTGAAGGTCCCAACCCATAACAAAATAACCCACTCCCGTTTGGATAATCCGTGACCTGATCAGACCCATTATGAATTAAGACTAATCTGACCCTATAGTCTCCACCCTTGCACATTGCCACCGCCATAGACTATCATACCTCTTCTGTCTCCATCGCCACTGACCGAGAACTCTAAATTAGCCATCTAGTAACCATCGTCTCCCGTCATCTTCCTCTATACAAATTTAAAACCCAAATTCCCCATCTTCACGAATTTGAAGAAAACAGAATAGCCCTTGTCACCTCCGAGTTTCGCCGATCAAACCAGACAACCATCGAGTTTGACCAAAAATTTCGCCGACGATTCCAGTTTGTCAATGATGGGAATTTGATGGCGCCGACAACAAAGAAGATTTCAAAAGTAAACTGAGAATTGTTGTCCTGGGTCTTGTGTAAAAAGATGGAATTGTTAATGAAGGATGGTAAAAATGGTCTCAAAATAAAATTTCTCTATTAATGGTGTTGGTAGTTCCCTGTTCATATGTTTTCTTCCGGTAATAGTGAGATTGTCTCTCAGAAAAAAATATGACTATGTTTTGTTTCAATGTCGAAAAGCTATGGTAGAATAGTGTGTTGGGATTTTGCTTAAAAATGAGAATGGTCATTGTCCCATATTGGAAAAATTTTGAAGAGTAGCTTGGAGGCTTGCCTAAATAAGGGGGCTTAAGTTATGTTTTCAAATGTACCAAACCAAATGTATTTCTAACACTTTTTGTTAGGAGAAAGTACTAAGGTTTATGTGATTGTAAGAATTTTTCACATAGTGGTCGGTTGTTGTCTTTTGACAACGGTTGTGGGTTTTCCCGGTTTTGGGTTTCCACGTTAAATTCTTGTATTGTTTTATTTCTCATTTTTTCTCTTTACAAAAGGGGCGGAGATCTCGGGGTTTATGGGAAAGGGTCAATTTCTTTTTTCCCAACAAGTGGTATCAGAGCGAGGTCGCCTAGCTTGAGAAGGGAATCTTAGTATGCTCTGTGGTTGCAGCTTTGGCTGATCTTCTATATCAGAAAAGATTTTCTGGTTCAAGAAGCTTGTAGGAGGGGAAGTTGGTGCAATTGGAGTATCGAGGCTTGTGGTGAATTCTGGCAGTTAGAATCAAGTGTGGAGGTACATGTCTAGGTAAGCTCTGACTAGGAAAGACTTGGTAATTAAGTGGTCACGCCGGACCTACCTCTCTTTCCTGGGAACTTACCTGGTGTGCTGTTCACGAGCTACAGACGAGGTTCTAAGCAAGTGTTTTTCATCCACGGATATTGGTCAGCAATACGGTTACAATGGGAAGCATCAAGTTTGATATTGAGAAATTTGATGGAAGAATCAATTTTGGCTTGTGGAAAGTTCAAGTCAGGGATATATTGATTCAATCAGGTCTACACAAGGCCCTGAAGGGAAAACCAGAAGCAGGTTCTAGCGATGATTCATCAAGCAAGAGAGATGAAGAATGGGATGATTTGGATTTGAGAGCTGCAAGTGCGATACGGTTATCATTGGCAAAGAATGTTCTTGCAAATGTGCATGGAATTGCGACGGCCAAGGAGCTATGGGAAAAGTTGGAAAAGTTGTATCAAATAAAGGTCTCAAATCGCGTGTACCTGAAGGAACAATTTCATACATTGCGTATGGCTGAGGGTACTAAAATCTCGGATCATTTGGGTGTTCTCAATAGGATTGTCTCTGAGCTTGAAGCTATTGGGATGAAGATAGATGAGGAGGATCAAGCCTTAAGGCTCGTCTGGTCTCCTCTGTTAGAAACTACGCTTTACGCTAGAGGGGGGGTTGAATAGCGTATTAATAGAATTTAGCGTTTTCTTGCGGAATTTAAACTTTGCAGGAAGTAAAATAAATGCAGAAAAATAAACTTACACAAAGATGTATACTGGTTGGCCACCAACGTGGTTAGTCCAGTCCCCGAGAGACTCTCTCGAGATTTTTCACTATCTTGTTAAGCTTAAGGGTGCTCAACAAACCGTTACACACTTGAGGACACAAGCCTCAAACAGTTGCTCGGAGATCGCAATCTCAAAGACTTCACCCAAGGAAACGCAAGTTCCTTGAAACAAGAGAATCGCAATTCTCTTACAAGTATATCAAATACTTGGACACTCACTTAACTAAAGTACTCCTTATTGAGTAGATATGAGTAAAAGAATATGTTCAAGATCACAACAACTTTAAGCAATAATATGGCTCTCAAAAGCTTTATGAAATGAGTAGAAAATGAAGAACAATTGAATGAAAGCTTATAGCAATGTAATGATCAGTTTTGTGTATGTTGTTGTTTTTAAAACACTGAAATGAAGCTGTATTTATAGTTGAAAAAGTTGGTTCAACCGTTGTCTAATTGCCAATTAAGAGTTGCTGAAATTACTCAGTGATAATCGATTATTAAGACCAAACAATCGATTATCTGTCAGTCAGTTTAAAAATCAATCCCAGATTTAACGCTTCCCAATCGATTATATACAATCTATAATCGATTACTGGCAATATTCAAAATCAGATAATCGATTACACCAAATTCATAATCGATTACTTTAGCAACGTTCTAAAAATCATTTCCAGATTTTAAGCAAAACATCGATTATATAAAATCAATAATCGATTACTTCAGCAACGTTCTAAAAATCATTTCCAGATTTTAAGCAGAACATCGATTATATAAAATCAATAATCGATTACTTCAGCAACGTTCTAAAAATCATTTCCAGATTTTAAGCAGAACATCGATTATCTAGAATCAATAATCGATTACCTTATGGTATTTGAAAATCATTTGACAACGGCCAGCTTCAACAATCGATTGTCCTTTGCAACAATCGGTTACTTGTTATTTTCTGAAAATCATAAAACTTACTATCTCAGTGATAATCGATTATCTAAAGACATAATCGATTACTTAATTAAATTTAAAATCACTGGAAGACATCAACTCAACACAATCGATCACCATTAGTTCATAATCGATTATTTTGAGTATTGAAAAACTTTACCTCAACAACAATCGATTGTCATTTGTTCACAATCGATTATCATGCAGATTTGGAAAAACCTGATGTTCACTGTCTTACTCACAATCGATTACCATTAGTTCATAATCGATTGTCATGCAGTCTTGGCTCAGAAACAATCGATTATCATAAGTACATAATCGATTATTTTAGCCCAGATTTTTGAGGCATGTTTAGAAAACATTTTGTCTAATGTAAATATGCATGATTTAAAATCTTTTTGACACAGAATTAAATATGCATGATTTTGGAAAATAGTTTTATGAGAGAGGCCATACTATGAGTCAAGTTATAGGATCGAGATTACAATTTTAGAACAACTCAATAACAATTAAAAGCTATATCTTGAACTTCAATCTTATTCGCAACCATTGTGCGCTTGTACTTGAATTCCGTCATATATCAATTTTTGCTTCGTTTGTCATTCATCAAAACCTACAAAAGAGTACACGTTTAGTATATTGCATTGAGAACGTGTTTCTAACAATTTCCCCCTTTTTGATAATGGCAAACATTAAGCAGGATATGCAATTTAGGCAAAAGATATTGACAATTCAAGACAAGTAACAATTATGCAATTTTGTTCTTGTTCCCCCTCAATTTTAGCTTATAAGCAATCAATGAATTAAGAGGTGGTGCATACCCGATATCCCGTTTTCTTCCCCCTTTTGCCATTAGCAAAAAAAATAGTAATGAAAGATGCAAAAAGATGAAATAAACAAGGTTTATTTATTGGAAAAAAAAGAGGGTACATCAATGGGAACCAAAGAGAACAACAGCAAAAACCACACAAAACACAAAAAAAATTTATTCATTTCCGTCGTTGTCCGCCTCGTTATCCGGCGCTGCTTCAAAAGGAACGAGAGCTGCATATGGATAATTGACATGATCAAAGTATCCATGGACCTCATGAGTGAGTTGAGCAAGCTGGTCGGATATGGTTTGGAGAGTAGGCTCTTGGGACGAACGAGCACGACGGGGTGGACGACTTGAAGAAGGAGCTGGAGCATGATCACCATCATGATGGAAAGAAGACTCCGAGATTTCCCAAATTTTGGTACTCCTTTTGAGAGGACCATTTTCCGTGACAAATCCGGATGCTTCAAGGAAGTTCATAATGAGGAGGGCATAAGGAAGAGGCATGTCATCACCGATGGCATCGAGCATATGAATTTTGATGAGCCGACACCAATTTATTTTGGATTCGGTGAAAATGGCATGCAGAAGTTTGGTATCCTCCTGGGAGATGGTGGTGTGATTGTGCCGTCTAGGCTTGAGGACTCGGGTGATGAAGTAAAGAATCAACCGGTAGTTTGGATCCATTCCCGTTATGGTAGGACGACGGGTAGAGATAGATGGATCATAGGAGGTTATACCGGCTTGGTGGAGAAGGATGGTTTCATCAAAGAGAGCCCCGGCCTTATCAATATACCGGTAAAGGTCTTCACCTTCATTTGGAAGGCGGGCAATGGTGTGGAGATTCTCTTCAGAGAGAAGAATTTGAACCCCATTAATGGAGGTGACAAGTTCGCCATCTTCATCTTTATGGAGGTTTGAGTAAAAAGCTTGAACGAGAGTTGTGTTTATGTGAGGATGAGTGAGAAGCAAGAAGTCATATAGTTGACACTCCTTTAACATATTTGCGGCAGGGGTGAAAGGCTCAAGGAGTTTACTATTTGAGAACCGAGGAGGAAGAATGGTGCGTTTCTCAAATTTTGATAGGAACCTTGTGAGTTCATTTTCAGTTTCAAAGAACAAGACGGAACCGTCTTGGTATGGAAAATTTAAAGGAGGAGGGGCGGTTGAGGCTGATGCGCCATGTTTGGATCGGGAACGTTTTGAAGATCGTCCAGACATGTTAGGAGAAAGACTGCTAGAATTTGGCAAAGAAAATAGAAGAGATTTAGCTTTTGAATACTAGAGATAGTGCATGGTAATCGATTGTCAATTCTTGGTAATCGATTATTTAGGGAACTAATTTGATACAGTGAACTTGGAGAATATCAGAATTTGTCAAATAATCGATTGTATGAAAAAATAATCGATTGTTGTAGAAAGCATTGCTGAATGACTGAGGCGGAAATCGATTATGCAATTTAGGAAGTAAAAAATTAAACACAGATGCATAATAGTAATAATCAGTCATAAACAATCGGTTATTGATACTGATAATCGATGTACTGCACAGAAAATAATCGATTAGTGGCTTGAAATAGTCGATTATTTTGTGCTAAAACTTCATAATTCCCCCTACCTTTGGGGTGGTACCTGCAAAATAGATTTAAACGTCTCCGACGCTCAAGTTAGTAATTTATAGCGAAATTAATAAATCACACTAGTGTTAACAAGTAATGCTGTGAACTCTTAAGAATTGTGTCCTAGAGTGTTCTTAAGAGAGTTTCGGGTACTTACCTTTTCTCCAACATCGCCAATTACCTGTTCGAGAGGATGATCCTTGATCGTTCTCCACTCGTTAGGCGTATTTATTCCTTTTTCTAATTGTGGCGCTTCTTCCGTTGGTTGTTCCCCAATTTCATTTTTGTTTTCCTTTGAAGGTTCTTCTTGGATTTTATCTTTCAAGCTATCCAAGATACCTACAAGATCAAAACCGGATTCCTTTCTCGCCAAGCGAGTATTATCTTCGGAAAACACAACATGAGGGGATTCCTCCACAATTTGGGTTCTTTTGTTAAAGATCCTATATGCTTTGCTACGTGAGGAATAACCAATGAAAATACCTTCATCCGATTTAGCATCAAACTTACCCAATTGGTCCTTCCCATTATTATGAACAAAACATTTACAACCAAAAACACGTAAATGAGAAATGTTGGGTTTTCTACCCTTATAAAGTTCATATGGGGTTTTCATGAGTATCGGCCGAATTGCTGCTCTATTTAAAACATAGCAAGCGGTACTCACGGCGTCCGCCCAAAAATATTTGGGAATCTTAGCTTCGTCGAGCATGGTTCTTGCCATCTCTTCGAGACACCTATTTTTCCTTTCCACCACCCCATTTTGTTGTGGTGTCCGTATGTGTTCGATTCCGAGTTCGTCACAAAAATCCGCAAAGAGATTGTGATCAAACTCTCCCCCATGATCACTTCTAATCGAAGTGACGGTCGATTCCTTTTCGTTTTGAACACGCTTAAGGAAATACTTGAAATTTTGAAAAGCATCACTTTTATTTGCAAGAAATAGAGTCCAAGTAAATCTAGAAAAGTCATCAACAATTACAAAATATATTTATTTTTACCAAGACTTTCAATACGAGAGGGACCAAATAAATCCATGTGAAGTAATTGCAAAGGTCTAGACGTTGAAACAATATTCTTGGATTTAAATGATGCTTTGGTTTGCTTCCCTTTTTGACAAGAATCGCAAATAGAATCATTTTCAAACTTTAAACTGGGAAGACCAACTACTAAGTTTTGAGAAAGAAGCTTGTTCAAAAGATGCATGTTCATGTGTGCTACTCTATGATGCCATAGCCAAGAGTTATCCTCTTTGCTTACTAAACAATCAACATATTCGTGTGAGGAGTTTGCAAGATCAACCATATAGATATGATCAATTCTAAAACCACGAAGTATGATCTTGAAATGACTACGTCTAAATACAAGACATTCATCCGAATTAAATAGAGCAATATTTCCCTTGTCACATAATTGGCTTATGCTCAAGAGATTATGCTTCAAACCTTTCACAAGTAGTATATGTTTAATAGAGGAGTTTTCGTCCTTACCGACCGAACCAATGCCGATGATTTTTCCTTTATTGTTATCACCAAATGTGACACTTCCTCCTTCTTTGTGCTCTAGTTGAAGGAATTTGGATTCATCTCCGGTCATGTGTTTGGAGCATCCACTATCAAGGTACCATAGTACACTTGATCCCTTCAAGCACACCTACAAAACAAATTAATGTTCTTTAGGTACCTATGCCATCTTGGGTCCTTGAGGGTTAGGCATGTTATAATGATGCAATTGATTTATATGTCTATGACGAGTAAAGCAAGCGGGAGCAATATGACCAATACGTCTACAATAATGACAAGTCACGTTGGGATTATGCATTTTTCTAGGTACATAACTAGATGAATGAAGGTTGCTTACTCTACTTTGAACACCATTGTTTCTCCTATTATGAGCTCTAGGAGGTTCACAAGTTTGTCTAAAATATGCATCATTTCTAGAATATCTATTTCTAGGTGGAGGGTCATTTCTTGGTCTTCTAAATTGTTCAAGGTTTGGCCTAAAATATGCATCATTTCTAGGTCTTCTAGCATTTTCACTATTTGGTCTAACATGCAAGTATTTCTAGGATTTCTACTTCTAGGATAAGCATTTTGGTTATTAGTCCTAGGTTGAGCTCTAGGTTGTTGTGGTTTAGCACCAACCTTTTCTTCATTCTTGAATCCTATTCCATGTTTAGTTGATTTTAGATTAACAAGCACATCATTCAAGTTTTTATGCGAAGAATTAAACTTATCTAATGTGCCTTTAAGTCTAGCTACTTCATTCTTAAGAAGCACACAAGAAGAACAGTTTCTAGTAGAACCTTCAGGTTTATCAGCATTTCTTTTTCCATAAAACTTGTTTTCCTCTTTTAACTTCTCATTTTCGAAAACCAGTTTTTCGAATTCTTTTTCTTTTAATGAAAGCTGTGTTTGAAAATCTTTTTCTTTTAGAGAAGCGCTTTCTTTAACACTTTTGACAGTTTTTGAAGCTTTGATAAATTCAGCATATAGTTCATCAAAAGCATTTCTCATTTCATCAAGAGTAAAGAAATTTTGAGAAGAGATTTGACTTACCTCGTCTTTGCCGTCTTCTTGAGCCATGAGACATAAATTTACTGCTTCATCGTCTTCTTCTTCGCTTGCTTCATCTCCGGAATCTCCTCCCCAAGAGATGTATGCACGTTGCTTTTTGAAGGGTTTCTTCTCCTTTTTGATGTTAGGGCAATTTGATTTTATGTGCCCGGTTTCTCCGCATTCATAGCATTTTAGTTGATCGCCTTGCTTTTTGTTCTTGCGTTCATACTCTTTGCGCATGAATTTTTGAAACCTTTTGATAACGAGTCCAAACTCGTTGTCACCTTCCTCATCAATTTGTGGTTGGCTAGCCTTTAGAGCAATCCTTTGCCTTCTTTGATCATCAACAAATGGGTTAAGTATAGTTGATTCATAGGTTTTGAGATTACCTCTTAATGCGTCAATTGTGACATTTGTGATGCCAATGGATTCTTGGATTGCATCGGCCTTTGATCGCCATGCCGGAGTGAGACTTCTGAGGATCTTCCGGACAAGTTCTCTATCCGTAAACGTCTTTTTGAGGGCGTGTAGATCATTCACGATCATTGAGAATCGCTCAAACATTTCGTCTACTTTCTCTCCTTCCTTCATGTGGAATAGTTCATAAGAGTGAGTTAAGAAATCAATTTTAGCTTCTCGTACCTGGTAGGTTCCTTCGTATGTCACTTCAAGCTTATCCCACATTTCTTTTGCTGTTTTGCAACATGATATCTTCCTGTAGTCGTTAGCATTAACAGCACAATATAATAAATTTATAGCTTTGGCATTATTTTGAACCTTACGAATATCCTCCGCGGTATATTCCTCTTCGGTCTTTGGAACCCATTCGTCTTCCACCTTCTTGGTTGGGATTTGGTTTCCATTGGTGAATACTTTCCACAAATGAAAGCTATTTGATTGCACAAAGATTTGCATCCTCTCCTTCCAGTATGAGTAGTTTGTGCCGTTGAATAGAGGAGGTCGTGTAGAGCATTGTCCTTCTTCAATTCCTGCAAAAGAGTCAAGAGTAGAAGCCATGGATGGTTCTCTCAAACGGTTAAGTTTTCAGAGAGTTGGGCACTGATACCAATTGTTAGAAACTACGCTTTACGCTAGAGGGGGGGTGAATAGCGTATTAATAGAATTTAGCGTTTTCTTGCGGAATTTAAACTTTGCAGGAAGTAAAATAAATGCAGAAAAATAAACTTACACAAAGATGTATACTGGTTGGCCACCAACGTGGTTAGTCCAGTCCCCGAGACTCTCTCGAGATTTTTCACTATCTTGTTAAGCTTAAGGGTGCTCAACAAACCGTTACACACTTGAGGACACAAGCCTCAAACAGTTGCTCGGAGATCGCAATCTCAAAGACTTCACCCAAGGAAACGCAAGTTCCTTGAAACAAGAGAATCGCAATTCTCTTACAAGTATATCAAATACTTGGACACTCACTTAACTAAAGTACTCCTTATTGAGTAGATATGAGTAAAAGAATATGTTCAAGATCACAACAACTTTAAGCAATAATATGGCTCTCAAAAGCTTTATGAAATGAGTAGAAAATGAAGAACAATTGAATGAAAGCTTATAGCAATGTAATGATCAGTTTTGTGTATGTTGTTGTTTTTAAAACACTGAAATGAAGCTGTATTTATAGTTGAAAAAGTTGGTTCAACCGTTGTCTAACTGCCAATTAAGAGTTGCTGAAATTACTCAGTGATAATCGATTATTAAGACCAAACAATCGATTATCTGCCAGTCAGTTTAAAAATCAATCCCAGATTTAACGCTTCCCAATCGATTATATACAATCTATAATCGATTACTGGCAATATTCAAAATCAGATAATCGATTACACCAAATTCATAATCGATTACTTTAGCAACGTTCTAAAAATCATTTCCAGATTTTAAGCAAAACATCGATTATATAAAATCAATAATCGATTACTTCAGCAACGTTCTAAAAATCATTTCCAGATTTTAAGCAGAACATCGATTATATAAAATCAATAATCGATTACTTCAGCAACGTTCTAAAAATCATTTCCAGATTTTAAGCAGAACATCGATTATCTAGAATCAATAATCGATTACCTTATGGTATTTGAAAATCATTTGACAACGGCCAGCTTCAACAATCGATTGTCCTTTGCAACAATCGATTACTTGTTATTTTCTGAAAATCATAAAACTTACTGTCTCAGTGATAATCGATTATCTAAAGACATAATCGATTACTTAATTAAATTTAAAATCACTGGAAGACATCAACTCAACACAATCGATCACCATTAGTTCATAATCGATTATTTTGAGTATTGAAAAACTTTACCTCAACAACAATCGATTGTCATTTGTTCACAATCGATTATCATGCAGATTTGGAAAAACCTGATGTTCACTGTCTTACTCACAATCGATTACCATTAATTCATAATCGATTGTCATGCAGTCTTGGCTCAGAAACAATCGATTATCATAAGTACATAATCGATTATTTTAGCCCAGATTTTTGAGGCATGTTTAGAAAACATTTTGTCTAATGTAAATATGCATGATTTAAAATCTTTTTGACACAGAATTAAATATGCATGATTTTGGAAAATAGTTTTATGAGAGAGGCCATACTATGAGTCAAGTTATAGGATCGAGATTACAATTTTAGAACAACTCAATAACAATTAAAAGCTATATCTTGAACTTCAATCTTATTCGCAACCATTGTGCGCTTGTACTTGAATTCCGTCATATATCAATTTTTGCTTCGTTTGTCATTCATCAAAACCTACAAAAGAGTACACGTTTAGTATATTGCATTGAGAACGTATTTCTAACATCTTCCTTCGTATTTTGCGCACATGAAGCCAATATTGCTCCATGGGAAGGAGCAGGTGGATCTTTCAGAAGTTATCAGCACGCTCATCTCTAAAGAAAGAAGACTCAAAGGAGATGGGAGGGATACGTCTTCTGAAGGCGTGTATATATGCTACGGGAAACGAAAGGAAAAGAGGAACCCCATGAAGCGGAATGTTTTTTGCTGGAAGTGTGGAGAGCCTGGACACATGAAGAAGTGTGGAGGCTCCAAGTCATGATGCTGTTAATATGGTCTTTGATAGGGACCCATATGACCTTATATGACCCAAAGACATGTACATCCTTATGGCATGCCGCTATTTGCCATGGTGAATGATGTGAGATTAATAGCGGAATTACACACGGGCATTGGTTTGGCAAGAATGCAAGGTGTGTGATGAAACAGTTATGTCTATAGCTGATGGACTTCCAAGGAGAGCCAATAGTGGAGATTGCACCATAATAATCAGCAAGGTATTTTTCGACATGCGCCGAAGTGGAAATTCTTAGAATGGTTTATTCTAAGTGGCGATACTCTTCATGGTGGAGTATGACAAGTGTTCAGCAATGTGGAGTATGACGGATAGCTGCTGCTATGATCATTTTTAATCAAGGTGGAGTTTGTTGTGATTTTGCTTAAAAATGAGAATGGTCATTGTCCTACATTGGAAAAATGTTAAAGAGTAGCTTGGAGGCTTGCCTATATAAGGGGGCTTAAGTTATGTTTTCAAATGTACCAAACCAAATGTATTTCTAACACTTTTTGTTAGGAGAAAGTACTAAGGTTTATGTGATTGTAAGAATTTTTCACGTAGTGGTCGGTTGTTGTCTTTTGACAACGGTTGTGGTTTTTCCCGGTTTTGGGTTTCCACGTTAAATTCTTGTGTTATTTTATTTCTCATTTTTCTCTTTACAAAAGGGGCGGAAATCTCGGGGTTTACGGGAAATGGTCAATTTCTTTTTTCCCAACATAGTGAAAATGTGACCAATTGAATTTTGTTGAAGATGAAGAAGGTGTTTCCTCTTTTCTTGAAGATGGCAGAATAATGTTTGCTTCTTTCTTGTTTTGGTATGCACTTGTTAGGGCAATAGTGTCAGGCGGGTCATGGGTAACGAGTCAGGTTGGATTTTTTTAATATTGGGTTAGTTTAATATCTCAAAAGATGTCACGTGTTTCGCCGTTAAAATATGGGCACAAATATAAAACTTTGATGGACGGCAAGGATATATTTGAACGGAAAGTATAACGGAGGATAAGATTGAACAATAAATGAAAGTAAAGGGGTATATTTGGCCATTTTACCTATTCCATATGTATAAATTTAAGTCCTTTAATGCTTCCTCATTTCTGCTCATATTTAGAATGACGGCTTAATCTCATCTCATACTTTGTAACCTTTGTCCATCCATTGTTGATTCACCTCAATATTGATCTACAATATACCACTGATAACTTGAAACTTCTTACGTAATACTTTTCCCCTAGGGCTTACGTTACATCAAGGAATATTGGAAGAGATTTCCATAATCGTATTTCATATTATCTCAATGTGATTCACCTTATGGGGGTATCCTAATTTTGTGCCGCCAGTGAAATCTTTTCTCCTTTTTTTTTTTCAATTCATTATTCAAATGAATGCCCAAACATCATCATTTATCTATCACAATTATACCCTCATTTTATTACTAGGTCAACATTTTATTTCTTCTAAATGCTATTAATCTTAGATTCTTTTGAGTTCATTCAGGCTATACTGAACTTTTAATAACTTAGAGAAACTATTATCTCTCTTGATTCCATGGACTTAATCCCGGGGACTTATCCATTCTCATCACCATTTCACTTGCCTTTCCTCATCTTTACTCATGTTTCCTTAAAACTTTATTGCTCTACCATACTTTAGCTTGCGACCTATACATATTCATTTATACTACTCGCAACTTTCCTTCAACTTGCTTGCACCATAGATTTCCTTATGTTATTATGAAATGTCAAGCAAGATATTACATGGTCTCCAATTTTTCTCTACTCTCTTAACTAGATCTCTCAGTGCTTAGAAACCATAGGTTGGAAGACATGACGTCGACGATGCCGCTATCCTTCTCGATTACTGGATCCCAGTGTTTATTGCCTTCTATCCGAAGTATGGACTATTCACGATCTTATGCGTTTAAGTATCTCGTACGTTGTTTACCTTTACCTTACGTACCTTAAAATTTCGCATCGTATCTTCTATCTCTTTCCTGTTCACCCTTCCACCTAGGTGTAATTCATGTCCATAACTTGAAGCTCTATTATAATACTCGTACCTCTGGTACATACACAATCTAGTGGGAGCTTCGTATAGACTTCTTAAGAGATCGGTACTTCTTATAACTGTCTTCCTTGAAGAGCCATTGTAGATTATGATTGATGTGTTATTTCTCTTAAACTTATGATATTAAGAGTGATTCTGTCATGTTCTCAAGCACAACTTCTATAATTTTTCTAGGTCCAATAATCAGACTCCTGATTTACTTGGGTGATGTAATTCTTTAGTTTCCTCTTCCTTCTGATACTTTATGTAAGCTTAAGCTATATTCCAATCTGTGGCTCATGGTATCAATTATTACCTTAGCCTTTCATTGGTGTTATGGAATATCCATGATACAATCTTCCAACAATTCAATCCTTTGTCTATGCCCTGGGCTTAACTTTTTCTTTTAACTTATACCGGAGTTTTCTTTGGCTGTATAATTGTCAACAAATATGCTATTTGGATAATGCTCCAAAATCCTGAGTGTATTCATAACGTACTAACTCTGGATCATTGATCAAATAATTTCTTTCATTACATATCAGCTTTCTTTAAACGTGTGCAATTACTTTTCCTGGTCTTTCTGCCCCTTGTTGCATACATACTTAACTCATCCTAGTTCCCACACATGCCAGAAATTTTTTGCAACTCATATCGTCTAGAATATTTACCTTCGATCTTTCTTCTCACTCATTAGCCACAGTAGGTGCCACTTTCTTTTGGAGTGCATACAGTTTTTGTTGTGAGATAGCTTTTACATAACCATTTCTCCTTCGAGTTACTTTTTTTAGATTGAAGCCTTCTGCCTTATTTCCACAACTAGTCTTCGATTGTAGTACTTAAGGAGGACTCTCTGACTCTTGTAAAGCTGTAGGCTTATTACATTGTATACTCGATGAACCTCCTGATGTCGGTCCTTGCCTATACTTATCCGTAGTTACTTACTTCCACGCCCTGGAGCTTGTGGGTTGCTTGTAAACTAATATTTTGACTGTTTTCCCAGTAGCACTCTCTTTTATTTCCATAGCACTTGTACGTTACCTTTTTAACTTCCTCATATGAATATATCTCAAGTATTATAATGATATTCTTCGAGGCTGGATTCCCCATGTTTGGTTCTACTATGTCTATCTTACACGATCCGATGACTCGTCTGTAACCTCCTATTTAGGCATAACTAGGATCTTCCTGACCAATTACTAACTATTCGTTTGCCCATTCTCATATCAATATTCCTCGTAATCATTCTTGGGTTATTTCCTTTATCTTAACTTATGTCTCACACTGGCTCCTTATTTCTTGATAATAGCTCGGGAAAGAACCTTTTCTTCCTCTTCTTGATGTTGTGTTTGCATAATATTCTTGAATCGTAGCGTATCTGTAAGATTTGGATAAGTGGCATCTCATTCCTCTTTCATTTATCGTATTCTTCCTTTACCATTCCATAGTCATTAGAACCACTTAATTCTGACTTAATGCCACATCACTGCATATTTCCCCTTTTAGGGGTGCACTGAGAGCTGAAGCCACGAGGATCTACCAATAGATGTTTTAGCTCTTGATCTTTGGCATCGTTTCAGAACATTAATGTTCCTTACTCACCTTGAAGCAATCCTTTTGTACCAAGGATGATAAATTCCCTTACTCGCTAGGGTGACACTTAATGTAACTGGTACATACAGTTCATTAAGCTTAAATTTGCTAACATTGCTTGCTTTAGGGAAGAGTCTTCCTGAATGACCATTCTCTAAATTATGAATCTTCTTCTGTTGTCCGTCCTATTATTGTTGGAACGTGATCTAAAATTCCCGTGATGCTGACTATTATCAAATCACTCACTCCCTAATTCACATTGAGTTTATCTTGTTCACCAGTCCATATTAATTTCTATTAACATGGTGTCTTTTTTCCTTCTGTTAATTACATTAGAGTTGGGAACTTATGTCTCGAAATGAATATGTGACTGTATAGCCTATACTCTTTTGTTATCTTAAGGTCCATCACCTTTTGTCTCTTTCTTCATTTGAATATAGGTTATGTAATACTCTACCGTTATCATCTATGTATGCCACCTCATTCATAATGCTTCCTTATCTCTCTTCTCATTACTCTGCTATTATTTCTGCATATTCCCTTTCTTGTGGAAACTTCAATATGTCATTCTTTTGCTTTTAGCTCTCCTTTCTTCATTCATCGGCTCTTCGGGTTTCTCATGTACTTACTCTACTAGGGATGAGAGTCACACTAAGGTAATATTTATACATTCCAGGCTTTCAGTCCCTATCATCTGAATTTTTTTTATCATGCTAGTATTCACATCTAATTGTAATTTTCTAGAGTGCACCATCCGGGTGTCTCGCAAAGAGGTCTATTAGCATATTTGCAATATTCTTCGGAAATGTCAACTAAAGCAAACAATCCATTCACTAATTTGGGCCACTCTAACCCCATCCGGATCATACTATCCCCCTCTTCTTAATCTACACCTGTTATCCCCTAATATGGTATAACTGATATGGGTGTGGCCAATTATACATACCTTTGTTACTATTGAGGGTAACTCACAATGCTTATATTTTTCTGCAGGAACTGAAATACTGATAATCTTCATTAACTGGGTGCCTCGTAACTTTCTTCATCTTGCTTCCTTTACTTGCTGAAACTTGTATTTGTCTTCTTAATCTCTCGTTGCCTTTCGCCATAAATGTGGATATGAATTCTTTCCTTAAGTCTTCTTATCAGGGGGCTTTCACTTTTCAATACACCCATGATTTCCTAAAGACCTCACATTTACTTATCATAAGAAAGATGCAAAATCAAGTTCCTTTAAATCAACAATTCCACATCTATATGTCTTATCGATCATCTTTCTCAATGTAGGCATCGTCTTATTACAAGTAGAAGTTTGGGATTTGAATTCTTATAAGTGAGCTCTACCACACTATCTAGAGTAAGAAGAAAGAGTGACAGTCCTAAATGCCCTGTAACCTCCTGCCTATAAGTGTGGTGCACGACATACTCATAAACAAGACTCTACTAGACACGGCTTGTAGACTCCCTAAGATAGAACTGCTCTGATACCACTTTTGTCACGACCCAAACCGATGGGCTGCGATAGGCACCCAGTACCTTACTCAACAGAGTACAAATATAACGTATCTTTCTTATTACATCATCATATACACGTGACATACGGGCCAAATAGGAAAACATAATTATTTATAAACTCAAAACATAGGCCGACAAGGCCGTATAATCTTTCAGAGTAGATGACATATGTCTACAAGTCTCTAAAAGTACATAAGTGTCATAAAGGTCGATACAAAGTTCCGCCATATCAAACAATACACGTCTAAATCATACTAACCAAACAAGTAGCTCCGAAGCAAATGGAGCGCACCAATATCTTCCACTGAGCTAATAGCCTACTTGGAGGGCTCTCGACCTATCTTTCGGGACCTGCAGGCATGAAACGCAGCGTCCCCAGGCAAAAGGAACGTCGGTACGAAAAATGTACCGAGTATGTAAGGCACATAAATAGGTATATAATAGAAATGGAAGAAATATAGAGTAATTGACTCAACCTGTAAGTTTGGATAACACTATAAATCATAAATTACTTTTAGCATCATGCATATGCGTATGAATGTCATGTCGTGCATAGCTACATGTTTCATAACATAAACAGCCTATGAGGGGCATCCCATCATATCATATCGGTCACCGTGGGTAAAATCATCAACGTATACCAGCTGATCAGGTGGTGGTGCGTATATAATGCCATATAACCTTTCCTATATCCCATATACATATATATACATACATATATATGTATATATAACGCCATCTGGTCACGGGTCTATGTACATGAATGTAATGTATGAAAAGTACATTAATAAAATCTTTTGGAATGTCATAAGACCATTTTCCCTTTCAAAATAATAAAGTAAACTCTTTTCAACTTTTGTATTTTTCTCAGACCCATGAACATATGATAAAATATTATGATACATGAAAATTTAAGAATATATGCACCTCTAATACTTTTATGAATAGAGTCATTTATGGAAGTTGTGCATTTTCTCGTTTTGTTTGTTTCGTACAGGTCATGCCAAAAATAAAGAAGGAATAGACTTAACATAGCTGAACCGATTCTCTTGACAATCCGTCTAACTCATGTCAATTACGACAACACATAATGGTGGATCGAAGTAAGGGAAAATTTGTATGATATTCTTAAGGAAGATTACATCGTACTCCTCTTAAAATCGCAAAATCCCGTTGCATTTACGTAACATAATCTCGTATGGATATTTGTTGTAGCTTCATACACAGTTTGTCATAATCTTCATTTTCACAAAAATAGGCGAATGGGGCAAGAACAGAAATAGCAAGAAGGTCCCTGCACAAACAGAAGACAATTTCATTCATGCCCACATTTAGAGCCACCTTAGTAATTACATGATACCCAACATTGAACAGTTGTACCATAGCCCTTGTACGGGCTTTCCATATCTCAGCCCCATTTCCTAATGCAGTTGCTGCCATTTTGTTCATTTCCATACAAGGTAAAGTATGTTGTTTGGTTAGCTTCTAGGAAGGCTTGCTTTACTAGGAAGACAACAATTCCCCTTTATTTGTTGCAAGGTTTTCTCGGCAGATTTATCCATAAGCTTAACTAGCTTATGTATTTCCTTTTGAATTATGTATAATTAGCCCTTATCTTGAAGATTTGTGGGCCCCCACTTTGTGGCTTACTTGGCCAAAGACTATTCCACATTTTGCCTATGTGATTTTAAGAGTCACATAGTTGAACTTAGGTGGCTGCCACGTTGGGGGTGGAAGTGGGGTTTAATTTATCCAGGTATATCATCAATTAATTAGGTAATATCCCGTTATCTGGTAATTAATTAATTATTCATAAAATTTAAAATTATTCTTACTTACTTAAAATATTATTCACTTTTCACATTCCTTATATATCTTATTAGTATAATTATGTGGTACCTTGTACAACACTAGCCTATTAATACCGCGTATGTTAGCTCGGGCCGTATTTTATCCCAAAGTATCAAATTTGGACAATTTTTTTTTTAACTTGCTCCCCTTTTCAAATTTATGAATATATAATATCTAAATAATCTTTTACTTGAACTAATGTCAATTATCTTACGACAAATTTAACGTACAATACTTTAGAGAGTTACATCGTCGTAACTTAATACTGCGAAGCATCACATCACTATAATATAATATTGCTGGGTGCAACATTGTCGTAACTTAATATATTATTACAGAGCATAACATCGACGTAGTACTGCGGGGTGTAACTGTTTAACCAAAAAATAAAATTTTAGTCAAAGATAGAATTTAGAAGAACACTGGTTACGGATAATTAGGAGAATATATAAAAGGAAGTAAATTAGACAGCAAGAGAGTAATCAAGAGAAAATAAGTAAATCAAAGTATATTCCAATAGTGTTTCGTGTGTGTACAATTTATCATATATCTACCTTTTATAGATATATTGGAGATATACGTTTTGCTCAAATCATAATGAGGTTATTATGAGTAATTAGAGACATTGAATGATACGTTACATAATTATTACATTCAATACAAATTCTCTAACATATTCAACATTTAATGCCCATTAAATGTTGTATCTGTACTTTTTTCTATTGTCAGATTCATTACTTCTAATTCTCGGATATAAATGACTTAAATAGGTATGGGCACCAAGTTATTTGACTGACTGCCTGTGTCTCTTCCTCTGCCTTTGGTCGTATATGTTGCCGCTCGTGCCTCTTGGCTAATTATAATTCTTTGACCATTTGACCAATTCACGTGTCTTAACACGTCACCTTTATATATAAATATAATTTTTTCCAATACAGATAGTCCCCCCACTTTCCATTTATTCATTAGTTGAATAGTTGGGAAGTGGATTTCATTAAAAGAAAATTTTTGTCACCATTAATGCTATGACAAAGTTGACTCTTCACTTATCGCTTCCATTTAATGCTTCGCACACGTGTTATTTTTCTATATGTTCTGCAGTTTTGCAACCCTTTTGAAGGATTTTTTACGGCTCCACTATTTACGAAGTGTCAGTTATTATTATTATATGGTCTTTCCATCACTGTACTTTTTACCTTTGGCAGTTGCTTATCAATATAAATATAACTTCTTTCCTTTTCTTTAACCACATAAAGCTTATTGAACACTTTAACTCTTCAAATCTCTGTTCACTTCTTCCTCACATTAATATTCTTCACCATGTATTCAACAAACCCTAACTCTAGGAGAGTTTCCATTGTAGATATCTTCCCAATGCCCCCATAAGGTATAGAAGAGGTGGTAGACTTCGTAGCTTAGGGTCTGCCCGCGGTGGTAGTACATTTGTGCCTTCTCCTAGCTCTGGCCTTCTTCTAGAACCAGAGGTTCCCTTTCTAAAAAGTCTTCTTCTAGGAGTAAAGAATCTTCTAAGACATTACGTGAGCCTTCAGTAGAAGGCTTCTGCTGTAAGCCAAGTTGAAATCACGCCCAACCGAGCCTATTGTTGTAAACCAAGTTGAAACTGCTTCTGTTGATACACCTGCCCAAATTGAGATCGTTGCTATTGATGCTCCTGCTGCTATTAATGCTCATGCTTAAGTTCCACAAACTTCTCAGTGACCAGTGTGAATGATTTTGTTTTTGTTTTTATTTTGAAAAATTGTAATCAAGCCCTTAGTTCCATTCGAGGGTTGATTTTGGAAACACAAGTCCTCATGTCTTTTATGGGGCAATTTATTTAAACAATTTCATAGTTTTATGACTAAGTTCGTACTTAGTCTTCAATTTTTAAGTATTTAAGAAGTTTTTATGTTATTATCTTAAACTTCTGTTTGTCTTATTCTTGCCTTTATTCTTAAGGACTTATAGAATAATTTTCATTTTTGTTCTTCAAAAATACTTCTGTTAATCTCATGAATAAATAATTTAAATATGAGTTTTATAAAAGAGGGCCCTTTTATATTTAGACACTTAATTAAGAAGACGTCTCAACTTCATAATTGTATTATCATACGATAAAAGAAATAGGAAGACACATGTTTCTTCGAAATAACTTTGACAAGGTTTTATTTCAAGCATGAAGTCCCCAACTTTGATGAATCTGAGGCGTGCTTTTTGGTTGTAATATCATTCTATAACTTGCTTTTGTACTGCCATTCTTATTGAAATAGCTTCTCTCCTCCCATTAAGTAAATCTAGGTTGACCCGCATCTGCTCATCATTAGATTTTTGTGTCGCCTGTGTGAATCGTGTGCTTGGTTCTCCTATATCAACTGGAATTAAAGCCTCAGCTCCATAAACCAATGAAAACGGTGTTTTTCCTGTGCTCATTTTTGCAGTTGTGTGATATGCCCATAAAACACCTCGTAATACTTCAGGACAATTACCTTTAGATTCCTCTAATTGCTTCTTTACATTGTTGATAATAACCTTGTTTGTTGATTGTTCTTGCCAATTACCCACCGAATGATAAGGTGTAGACGTGATCCTTTTAATTTGAGCTCCAATAAATTGACGGTCATTATCACATACGATCTCATTTGGTACACCGAATTGACATATGATATGCCGCCAAATAAAATCTTTGATTTCCTTTTCTCACACCTATTTAAGTGTTTCAGTCTCCACACATTTAGTAAAATAATCAGTAAGTATGAGCAGAAACTTTACTTGTCCTTTTGCTTGTGATAATGGACCCACGATATCTATTCCCCATTTCATAAATGGCCATGGCGCAACTACCGGGTGTAATAACTTTGCAAGTCTATGCATAATCTTACCGTGCCTCTGGAATTTATCACATTTGGCCATGAAACTTTCTGCTTCTTCTTCCATTTTTAGCCAGTAATAACCTGCCCCGATTAAGGTTCTTACCAGTGGCCTTCCTTCTGCGTGATTTCCGCAATGTCCCTCGTGTATTTCTCCCATTACATACTCCATTTGCGAAGGTATGAGGTATCTTGTTAAGAGACCATCGAATATTTTACGATATAAATTGCCTTGCTTTAAGCAGTACCAAATAGCCTTTTTTCGAAGCGCATGAGCTTTTTTCTTATCATCAAGGACGTTACCATACTGCAAAAAATCAACAATCTCATTCCTCCAATCCCAAGTTAAATTATTAAAATTTACCTCACTCTTATCAGTATCAAGAACCGAATGAAATAAATGTATAGCTGAGGCGTTTGCATCACTTGTTACATCAGCTGCAAATGCGAGGTTAGCTACGGCGTCTGCTTCAACATTTTCATCTCTTGGTACTTGTATAACTTTCCAAGTTTGAAATTGCTTTATCAATTCCCGTACCTTTTCTAAGTACTGTTGCATCCTTGCTTCCCTAACTGCATAAGTCCCCAGCATTTGATTTACCATGAGTTGTGAATCGCTTTTGACTATAACTTGACTTATGCCAAGTTCTCATGCCAGTTCTAGACCTACAATCACAGCCTCATACTCTGCTTTATTGTTAGTTATTGAGTGACATTTAATGGCTTCTCTAATGGTTTCTCCCGTATGTGGTACCAAAACAATCCTTAAACCTACATCTTACGTTAGATGAACCATCAGTGAATAAAGTCCAAGTTCCTGGATTAGCACCATTGAAAACCTGTAATTCATTTTCTGCTTCTAATTGCATCCCCTGGCTAAAATCAACCACGAAATCAGCTAATACTTGTGACTATATAGCAATTCTAGGTTGGTATGTGATTTCATATTCACTTAACTCTATAGCCAACCTACCTAATAACTCATGCTTATGCAATATATTACGTAAAAGGTAGGCAATTACTACAACAATAGGATGACATTGAAAGTAAGGTCTTAACTTTCTAGATGCCATGATTAATGCAAGTGCAAGTTTTTCTAATTGAGGATATCGCATCTTCGCATCTCACAAAGATTTACAAACATAATGGATAGGGGATTATTTACCTTGTTCTTCTCGGACCAAAACAACGCTTACTGCTACTTCTGAAATGGTAAAGTAAACGAGTAGTCTTTCCCAGCCTTTGGTTTTGCTAGTAAAGGTGGATTCGATAAGTACGTTTTCAAGTTCCTTAACGCCTGTTGACATTCTCATTTCATTCAAAATGATCCTGCATATAAGGGTTGAGAATAATTTAAAACACTTCTCTGATGATTTAGAAATGAACCTTCCCAAGGCTGTAATTCTCCCTGTTAATCTTTGAACTTCTTTCTTGTTTGAATGATCCAGGATTTCTTTAATGGCCTTAATCTATGCAGGATTCACTTCAATACCACTTTTAGAAACAAGAAAGACCAAAACTTACCTGATGAAACTCTAAATGCACATTTTTCGAGATTTAATTTCATATTAAACTAGTTCAAAATCGAAAATGTGTTAGATAAATATGATATGTGATCTTTTGAATACTGAGTTTTAATAAGCATATCATCTATATGTACCTCCATAATCTTACCTAAATATTCTTGAAATATTTTGGTAACTAACCTCTGATACATCGCACCTGCATTGTTCAGACCAAATGGCATTACTTTATAACAATAAGTCCCCCTGTCTGTTATGAATGACGTTTTCTCCTCATCTCCAGGATCCATTTTAATCTGATTATACCCTGAATATGCATAAAAACCTAATAGTTCATGACCTGCAGTTGCATCAATCAATTGATCTATGTGTGACAGTGGAAAAGAATCTTTAGTGTTGGATTTATTAAGATCTGTGTAATCTACCGAAACCCGCCACTTAGCATTCTTCTTTGGAACTACAATAGTGTAAGATAACCAGTCAGGATACTTTACCTCATGAATGGAACTCATTTTTATCAATTTTTGGACTTTTTCTTGAATCACCTGATTCTTGAAAGTTCCTTGCTTTCTTTTCTTTTGCTTAACAGGAGGGTATGATGGATCTTCATTTGGTTTATGAGTCATCACCTCCGGTTGTATTCCTTTCATGTGAGAGTGGGACCAAGCAAAGCAGTCCATGTTATTTTATTAAAAATTCAATTAACTTACCTCTCATACCTTGGCTAAGATTGTCCTCAACGTAGGCTTTCTTATCACGCCATTTAGCAAATTACATGGAAGGCTCTAATTCCTCTATTTTTTTTTATATTTTCATTCTCTTCAGGTTCTTGAATGGTATCAGGCCTCGAATCTACATATGTTTGCCCATGATCAGTTGAGGTGTGTGTTATGGTGTCCTCAACTGCTTTCTGTGATTGCTATTTACCTTCATTTCTCGTGCTTGTACCTGCAACGAAGTTGATAGTCATGGATGTATGTTGATCTCCACGAATTTGACAAATTTCCCATGGCGATGGAAATTTGATAACTTGATGCGAGGTTGAAGGAACAACATCCATTTCTTGGTCTCCCAAGAATCATGTTGTAAGCCATCTCAATATCTACTACCTGAAACTTTGTATCTTTGATGACTCCTTCAGCGAATGTGGTGAATGTTACCTCTCCTTTCGTCACAATACTAAAATTATCAAATCCAGATAGGGTATGTGACTTTGGTGTTACTTTATCTTCAGATTGCATCTCACGTAATACCCTTAGCAATAAAATGTTCACGGAACTACCTGGATCAATCAAAACTCGTTTCACATTAGTATCATGTACAATTAAAGATATTACTAGTGCATTGTTATGAGGGGTTAAGATGCCCGTCACGACCCGGATTTACCCACCATCGGGAGTCGTCATGACGCCTACTGTCGAAGCTAGGCAAGCCAACCTTTATAATCATTTTTACCATTCTTAAATCTAAAACAATGAAATACTAAAGTATTTAATTAAAACCAGCAGAAGTCTTTTAACAACAATAGCGAAAATAAAGATGCGGAAATTAACAAAATGTCTCTATCCAGTATCTGGTGTCATTACTCACGGACTACTAACAGAGTACTAAAACCAATATTCTGAATGAAAATACATAACATGTCTGTTTGATACAATTAAACAAACTAAAAGAGATAGATAAGGAAACTCAGGGCCCACGAACGCCATCGAACTACCTCTGAGCCTCTGGAGTGAAGGATCACTCCCGGGCTATAGCTGCGGTCCGTAGGCTGTGTCTTGACCTGTGCACAAAAATGCACATAAGCGTAGTATCAGCACAACCGATCCCATGTTCTGATAAGTGGCCGGCCTAACCTCGGCGAGGTAGTGATGAGGCTAAACCGGACCTATCGCAACCAACCTGTGCAGATATATGTAATAACAGGAAGAGAGCAAGAAATTAAGCAAATAAAGGGGAAGGGGACATGCTGGAGGAGTAACAGTTCAATTATAACTTCTACAATCAAGAGATGAAAATGAATAAATAATAATTAAACAAGAAAGCCAATGAATCAACGGCTGCACGGCATCACCCTTCGTGCTTTTATTCTCATTCCATACAAAAATAGTCAAATATAATGCATGGCATTACCCTTCATGCTTTTACTCTCATTTCTCACCAGGAATATCAAATACAAGGCACGGCATCATCCTTCGTGCTTTTACTCTCGATAAACAGTGTACGATATCACCCTTCGTGCTTTTACTCTCAATAAATAGTGCACTACATTACCCTTCATGCTTTTACTCTCTCTTTCTCTCCCAAACAATGGTTACAACCAAACGGGAACAAGGAAATATATATCTATCAAGACAGAATATCCCGGCAAGGGAGAACTATACAACAAGTGATCCCGGCAAGGGAAATACAACTCAACAATATGTCCCAGCAAGGGAATACAACTCAACAAATGGTCCTGGCAAGGGAATACAACTCAAAAAATGGTCCCGACAAGGGAAAAGTACCAAAAATTCCTTTTTAGTTCATTTAATTCTGAACTTTCACTTCATGGTTCTTGTAACAAGTAATTATCATAATTGCTCACTTATTTCACAATTTAATAGTAAATATGACATCACACTCATGCTTGACTCGGGCGCATAGGTAACCGTCACCATACCTATACACCGACCCCACATAGCACATAACAAATAACAATCTAATCCTATTCCCTCAAGCCAAAGTTAGATCGAACACTTACCTCGAAAGCTTCCAACTCAACTCACGCCTCTAGAATAGCTTTACCCCTCGAATTCACTTCAAAACCAGTTGAATCTAACCACAATTTACTCAAATATATTAACAAATGCTAGTTTAATCAATCTGAATGCAAAAGAATGAAATTCCCAAAGTTTTACTCTAAAATTTCCAAAATGCCCCCGGGACCACGTGGTCTTAACTCGAGGTTCGAAGCAAGGCCGGGTTACCCATTCCCCCACGAGTTCGTATATGCAATTTGTTTTTAAATCGGGCCCCAAATTAAGGTCTAAATCTCTAATTTTGTGAAAACCTAGGTTCTACCTCAAAACCCCAAATTCCTATTTGTGAAAACCTTTGATTAAAGTTGAAATTATGTTAAAAGATGTTAAGGAGTAGTAAAATTAAGTTAGAAATCACTTACCAATCGTTTTGGAGAAGAAAAGTTGTTTAGAAAATCGCCTCTTAGGTTTTGGGTTTGTGAATAGTGGAAAAATGGCTGGAATTGTTGGATTTATATACCTTTCTGAGGCTCTAGTGCGGACCGCACAGAAATGGCATGCGGTCGCGTTTGTGTCTGCGTTACCTGAACATGTTTTCCTAAGTTTAAAACATCCCGAACCACCTCCGAATCACCCCCAAGCCCTCGGGGCTCATAACCCAACACACACGCCGACTTAACACCATCCTACGAACTCACTCGTGCGATCAAATCGCCAAAATAACACCATTTACATAGAATTAAGCCTCAAAATCATAATTCACTCTTTAATGTTTGTAACTCAAAATTTTCATTTTCAAGTACGAAACACGTCAAACGACGTCCGATTTAAATGAAACTTCATAGATAGTTCTTAACAATTATTTGTGACTTGTACCGGGTGTCGGAACAAAAATACGAGCCCGATACCATTACCTTTTGGCTCATTTTTCTAATTCATTTTCCTTAAACATTATAAGAAATCAATTAAACTGAAAATTTGTTTTCTCGGGCCTGGGACCTCGGATTTCGATTCGGGAATACGCCCGGGTCCCAAATTTAATTACGGACCCTCCGGAACTGTCATATCATGGGTCTGGGTCCGTTTACCCAAAACGTTGACCAAAGTCAACCATAACAATATTGGTATAAAAATTCATAGTTTTTAACATAAAATTCAAATATTTTCACATAAATATTTTCTGGGTTTGCGCCCGGACTGCGCATGCAAATCGAGGCAATCTAATAAAAGGTTTTCAAGGCCTCTGAAGCACAAGAAAAGGGAGAATTACGGTAATGACCCTCTGGGTCGTCACAATGCCATATGCATCTGCATCATTGAATGGAATGTTGTCGTCCTCTAAGATATGGCGCACCCGTTTCCCTTGGGTAATTGTTACTTTGGAATTTGTTAGCTGCAGTATATGATATGCCATTGATGTCTTCACCCCCTTATAACTTTTACAGTTGTTTTGGAGGAAGGTGGATTTGGAGGTTCCTGCATGTTCTTCATGTAAGCTTACTTGCCCTTCTCACTGAACAACTCAGTAAGATATCCTTGTTTTAATAAATTATCAACTTCACTTTGTAAAAATCTGCAATCAGAGGTTTTATGACCCTGATCATTATGAAACTCACACCAATGATCATGGTTGCGCCTGTTTGGATTTGATCTCATTTCCTTTGGCCATCGAACCTTATCTCCCATACTTCTTAAAACAGCTACGAGATTAGAGGTGCTGACGTTGAAGTTGTATCCGTCGAATCTCGTTTTTAAATTTCTATCATCATCTCGTGACTCATAGTTGTTTCGCTCGTTCCTGAATCTTGATGAAGAACCTGATTCTCTATTTCTTGATTGGTTATCATACCTTTGATTATCCTGCTTTGACCATGAGTCCTTCCCCGCAGGTTCCATAATAGGCTCGTACCTATTTTTACCGGATCTTTTTCCGGTCTCCGTACGTCTCGAACTTACCTTTTCCTCTTTTTGAAATCGTGGAACAGTATCTTCCTCAATCCTCAGCTTCGTGCTATACCTATTATAAACATCATTCCACGTTGTAGAAGGAAATTCTCGAAGGCTTTCCTTGAGTCTCCTTGTAGCTTCCGAGCTTTTTTCATTCAAATTACTTGTGAAAGCTATAGCTGCCCAGTTGTCAGGTACACGTGGCAATGTCATTCTTTCATGTTGACATCTATCCACGAATTCTCTAAGCAGTTTTGAGTCTCTTGCTTGATTTTAAAAATATCCTTCATTCTTTTTTCTACTTTCCAAGCTCTCGAGTGTGCTTTGATGAAAAAATCTGGAAGCTCAGTAAAAGAATTATATAATTTTTGGTAAAAAAGAATATCATGTTAGCACTCCTTTGGTGAGTGTTTCACCAATTTATTGACTAATACTGATTCAATATCCTGCTTAGTCAAATTATTGCCTTTTACGCTTGTTGTGAATGCAGTCACGTGGTCTCGTGGGTCTGTTGTTCCATCATACTTTGGAATGTCAGGCATTTTGGAATGTCAAAATATGTACAATATGTACAGTATGGGCTAGATCAAGTAAAATTTAAAAACATGAGTCATTTTTTGTTATAGTGTGAAGTCAAGTGTATTTTTCTGTAATTCTTTTATTTTTTTGGAATTCAACCATAGACCATATTGCGTGATGACGAGGGATTTTGTTATTCAATTTGGAAAAGGTACGTTTACCAATATTCGACTATCAATTTATATATGGCCAAGGTTACAAAATGCTTGGTGAAAAGCTGCTTTTGCAAAATTTGAAAATAACTTCTGCTACTATTTAGAAATACATTATTTTCTTAAAACCCTATCAAAATACCTCACTAGGCTTTAATTAATTAATTTCACACTGGTCCTAACTTGCAAAATATTTATATTATCAAGAAGTTCGCGATTTCTCAAAATTTGTATATTCATACTTACTGTTTTTGAAGCCTTTAATTTAAGCATTTAAAATGAGATAAAATAAATATAATGTTTGAATGAATCTTCAGATGAAATGAAAAACATACTCTCCAAGCAAGATGTGAAAGAAGAAGAAGATACTAATTGAAACAAAAATATCAAAGGGAAATTATTGAGTATGAGTGAAAGATCAACATAACATGTGTCCAGGAGACTAGATGAGTGGTGAGGAAAGCATGCGAAGTAGACGAGTTTAAATTGTAGTACTCAAGAGGCAACAAAGGCAAGAAAGTGGTGGGTGTTTTAGTTGACAGAGACCTCAGGAAGCTAGTGGTCGAGTTTAGAAAGGTAATGAAAGGAAGATGACTGTTAAACTTATAGTTGAAGGACTTACTATAAACACGATTAGTGCATATAATCCTCAGGTAGGCTTGGACCAGGCGGTCAAGAGGCAATTCTTGGAGGATTTGGATGAGATGATGCATGTATCCGGCTCAACGGGAAGCTTTTCATTGGAGGGGATTTCAATGGCCATATTGGGGCTACTATTATAGGTTATGATGATGTGCATAACAGGTTCGATATTGGGGATAGGAACGAGGGAGATACCTCACTATTGGATTTCGCTAGAGCTTTTTATTTAGTAATAGCTAACTTAAGTTTTCTGAACAAGGAGAAGCACACAGTCACCTTCTAGAGTACCGCGGCCAGGATTCAAATTGATTATCTGCTCTGTAAAAAGTGTGATAGAGGTTTATGCACTGATTAATAGTTCATCTCAAATGAGTACCTCATGACCCATCTTAGGTTCCTAGTAATGGGAAATAAGATCACGATGAATAGGAGGAAGAGGATAGTGTACAGGCAAACTAAGATCAAGTGGGGTAACTTGACTAAGGACAAACTCAAGAATTCGGCGAGAGGTTGCTGGCTGTGAGGGCTTGGAGGAGTAGGAGGACACGACTATAATGTGGACTGACAATAAATTACATTAGGGTTATTTTGGGGTGGCACGAAGGGGACTGGTGGTAAAATATAGAGGTCCAAGTAAAGTGAAAGTAAAAAAAAGGCCTATATAAAGCTAGTGGAGATTACAAACAAGGAGGAAAGGAAAAACATATTAGTAGTCAAGAAGGAAAATAAAGAGGCTTTTAGCGGCTACGATGGCTAAGACTGCTACATTTGGACGTTTGTACAAGGAATTTGAGGACAAACAATGGCAAGATACAGTACCAATTGGACAAGGTGATAGATAGAAAGGCCCATAACTTGGACCAAGTGAATTGTATAAAGACTATGACGACAAAGTATTGATGGAAGATATACATATTGGACAATGATGGTAGACATACTTCCATAAAATCTTGAACAAGGACGGGGACATAAGCATTGTGCTGGGTGAGTTGGAGTACTCTAAGAGTTGACGTGATTTTGGATATTGTAGGCGTATTGATATAGAAGAGGTTGATGGGGCGATACATAAGATGAGAAAGGATAAAACCAAACCGGCCGAAATTATAATAAAATTTGGAAAAACTCGGGTCAAGCAAACTTAAAGTGAATTATTGGGTTATTAATGTCATTTTCAAGATGAAGAAGATGCCCTAAAAATAAAGGTTAAGTATAATGATTCTATTGTATAAGATCAAGGGTGATATCCAAAATTGCAACAACTATCAAGATATAAAGCTTATGAGTCACACTCTGAAGGTTTGGGAGAGGGTGGTGGAAGTCAGGGTGATGAGGAGTGTGTCTATTTTCGAGAAGCGGTTCGAATTCATGTCGGGATGTTCGACTACGGAATCTATTCATTTGGTGAAGAGATTAGTGGAGCATTTTAGGAAAATGAAGAAGAACTTGCATATGTTGTTCATTGACCTTGAACAAGCATATGATAAAGTCCCGTGGAGGTTTTGTGGAGGCGTGTAGACGTTAGCACCTATAATAATACGACTGGTTGTTTTGATCATTTGCATTTTTCACGGTAATTGAGGGCGTGAGTAACTCCATATTATGTATTGTGACTTGCATGAATCATCGATTTTGGTTTTCAGGTTATTCGAAAGTTATATAGAAGAATGACTTTCATGATTGAAACTTTAAGTTGGAAAAGTTGACTAAGTTTTACTTTTGTTATTTTAACCCCGAAATGAAGTTTTGATAGTTCCATTAGGCCCAAATAGTAATTTTGGACTTGGGTGTATCCGTGGATTTGCATTTGGATTTTTGCAGAAGGTTTCAGATCTAATTGGTGAAAGTTTGGAAAGTTTAAGTTTGATTGGGAGTTAGCTTTGATGATAACAGGTTTGAGTTGTGATTATGAGGATTTTAATAGCTTTTTATGTCATTTGGGACTTGTGCGCAAAAATTGAGTTCATTCCGAGTTAATTTGATATGTTTTGGTGTGAGTTTGAGAAGTCGCAAGTTCAAAGTTTATTTATGTTTGAATTGGGGTATGGTTCGTTGTTTCGATGTTGTTTTGTGTGATTTGAGACTTCGAGTAGGTACATATTATGTTATGAAACTTGAAGGTATATTTAGATGGGGTCCCGAATGGCTCGGGTGAGTTACGGACGTGGTTCATATCATTTTTTCCTCTTGTTGCCTTGTAGAAGATTTGCTAGTACGGGTGTAGATGCATTTGCGCAGTCTTGGCCGCAAATGCGACTTCGCAGAAGTGAGAAAAAGGTGGGTGAGGAAGATCTCATAAGAGGAGATTTGGGGCGCATGTACGGATGCCAGGTGTGAGGGGATGGAGCGCAAGAGCGAGGTCTTGCACATGTGTGGATGATGGCTCGCACCTACAATGTCACAAAAGTGGATATTTTTTCCGCAGGTGTGAGGGTTGAGTTCTCAGCTGGTTCCGTAGAAGTGGATGTGCTGTCACAGAAGCAACGCCGCAAAAGTAGTTAATTTATTCACATAAGCGAAGATGTCTAGGCAGAAGCTATATATTGAGGGTTTGGCTATTTTATTCACATTTTGAGTTAGGAAGCTCGAATTTGAGTGATTTTGGAGACAAAGTTCATCGCAAGGATTGAGATAAGTGTTCTATACTCGATTTTGATTATATTTCATGAGTCTATCTTCATTTTTGGTAATTGGATTATGAACTTTATAGAGAAAATTTGGGGGTTTTGATTAAAGTTTCATAGAGAAAAATTTGGAGTTTGAACATGAATTTGGAGTCGTATTTGAGTGAAACTAGTATGGTTGGACTCGCAATTGTATAGGTGTCAGATTGTATAAGTTTTATTGGGTTCCGAGGTGCGTGCCTGGGTTTGACTTTTTGGTTGATTTTCGGGTTTTTAATAAAAATTCTCCGTTTTATCATTTGGAATTGTTCCTTATGCATTATTTGATGTTCTTGAGTTCTTTATAGCTAGTTTCGAGCCGTTCAGAAGTCGGTACGCTGGGGATGGTATTTTTGGAGCATCATTTGGCTTACTCGGTATTGGATTTGGCTTGTTCGAGCTAAGTAACACTTTTAAAACTTGATGTTGAGGGTATGAAACCCCGAATCACATGTTATGTAATTGATGTTGAGGTGACGTTCATGCTAGGTGACATGTATGTGGGCGTGCACCGTATGAATTATGATTAAGTCAATTCCATAGAACTGTGTAGCTATCTTATTGGAACATTTTTACTGTACTATATGTGTTAGAGCACTTGAACTATAATTTATGCTAGAAATCATGTCTAGGCTATATACTGGTACTATAGAGACCCACAGTGGTCGTTCCTTATAGTTGGGTTATTTGCTTAATTACAATTATGTACTCAGTCATAATCATCTATACGTATCATATCTCAATCTTTGTTATCGTATGTTTCACATCTTGTATCATTGATTAGGGCTACTTAGCATGAGTGTTGTGAGCCCGAGAGACTGGAGAGATTGATGACTGAGTGAGGTCGATGGCCTGTTGTGAGAGATATTGATGGGATCGGGTTGCACGCTGTAGCAAGCTCTATTGATTCATTCCAGGATTTAGCTTATTATAGCGCTTGGGTTGGATCGGTCTCTCCGGAGTTTGCACATCCAAAATGGGTGCAATTGCTAGCAATTTTTTACATTTGGGCTGGATCTTCCCTGGTCTATTTGCATTTGGAGCTGGATCTCCCCTAGGCTGGATCTGCCCTGTACCGTACTAAGTGACTGTGTAACAACTGGACTGGTCGTTTTGCGCTATAGCACACCGTTCACCGGTTTGAGGTCTTAAGCAGTATCACTTAAGGTATTATGACTTGTGCGCATAGTCAAAATTGAATTTCGGTTAGCTCAGAGATGATTTGGAAAGAGAGTTCTTATTTAGGAAGCATTAGTTGAAAAAATTAATAAAGATTGAATTTTAGAGTAAACGACCTTGAAATCGGGATCTGAAGGTTCCAGTAGGTATGTATGATGATTTCAGACTTGGACATATTCCCAAATCGGGGTTTGCATTGTTAGGATTTATGCCCGTCACTAGAGGGGGGGTGAATAGTGCGGCACGAGAATATTGATAAATATTGCGGAAGTAAAAATTGCAGGAATAAAATAAATTTGGTAATAAAAATAGCAAGGAAAGAACACACCGAATTTATCCTGGTTCACCACAACTTGTGGTTAGTCCAGTCCCCGAGAGACTCTCTCGAGATTCCACTAACTCCGTTAAGCTTACGGGTGCCTAACAAACCGTTACACTTGCCCGTAGATGTACACTCTACAAGACTTCAACTTGCTCGAGGATACCGCACCTCAAGACTTCACCTTGCTCGTGGATACCGCACCACAAGACTTCAACCACTAAGACTTAGGGTACTTAGCGAACCCGACAATCAATGAGAAGATATGTTCTTCTCATACACCTTTCTCTTTTACAACAAGAACTCTCTCAAAAGAGTAGATAAAGAGATACAAATTTAGCTCTATGAACAACTCAAAGTTGTCTCTCAAATGGCTCAACAAAAGCTCTAAAATGATGCTCAAATAATGTCAATATGTATATCAATATTGGGAGGTGTTGTATCTTTAAAAACATCTCAAAAGACCTCTTTTTATAGGGGTTAAAGGGTGGATGTCCATTGCTTAATTGGCAATCAAATATGCTGATTTTATGCAAGGATAATCGATTATTTGATTTGCATAATCGATTACCTTTTACCGTTGCAATTGGAAGAGATTCTGCTCAAGAATAATCGATTATTTGGATGGCATAATCGATTATTTTGTTCCAGTGTTCAAAACTTTGGCAACAGATGCAAGATAATCGATTATTTAAGAATTATAATCGATTATATACCATTGATATACTTTGTGTAGACCACAGTATACCAGAATTGAAAACTTACTTCAAAAACCATTTTGGTTAAAATGAAAACGTTAAAATCATTTTGTTTGAAGTATATTAAAAATGTTTATGATATATATGATTTAATAAAATGATTTTATGCATATTAATGATGACCTATGTAATATACCAGAATATACCAGAATTGAAAACTTACTTCAAAAACCATTTTGGTTAAAATGAAAACGTTAAAAACATTTTGTTTGAAGTATTTAAAATATGTTTATGATAAATATGATTTGGTAAAATGATTTTATGCATATTTATGATGACCTATGTTGAGCCAAAAGACGAGATAACTTTAAACGTGGCTCTTACATTTGTTCTACCTAACGACCTACGCCTTGGGTCTTTGGTCTTGAACTTTTGAACTCGTCCTTGGCTTGTCTATGCAATTCCGTCATCAATATGCTTCTTGGCATTCAATCTTGATTGTTTGTCATATAATATCGTTGTTTGACACTGACTTCATTGTTTGTCATTCATCAAAACCTATACCTGAAAATCATGCTCATGCAACCAAATCGCACATATCATAGATAGAGTGATTTCTACATGCATGACCCGGGAGCATTTTGGTGCCTATTGTGGAAGTTAGCATTTTGGAAGAAATTTCATAAGTTTGGGTTGAAGTTCATTTCAGTTTTATCAATGTCCGTTTGAGATTTTGAGTCTGGAAGTAGCTCTATATGGTGATTCTGGAGTTGGGAGCGCAATCGGAGGTCCGTAGGTCATTTTGGAGTCATTTGGCTAACGATAGAAATTTGAAGGTTTATGAGAAGTTTGATCAGGAGTGGACTTTTTGATATCGGGGTCGAATTCCGATTTCAGAAGTGGGAGTAAGTATGTAATGTCAAATATGACTTGTGTGCAAAATTTGAGGTCAAACGGGCGTGATTTGACGGGTTTCGACATCGAATGTAGGAGTTTGAAATTTCAAAGTTCATAAAGCTTGACTTGGAGTGTGATTCATGGTTTTAGCATTGTTTGATATGATTTGAGGCCTCGTTCAAATTCGTAATGTGCTTTGGGACTAGCTGGCATGATTGGTTGGGGTCCTTGGGGCCTTTGGTGGATTCTGGGTGGTTAACGGACCGAAAATGGAATTTTGGAGAAAGCTGAAGTGCTGGTTGCTGGTGTAACTGCACCTGCGAAACTAGGGCCGCAGAAGTGGCCTTCGTGTCGCAGAAGCGGAAATGGATGGCTAGGCTGGGACCGCAGATGCGGTCATTTCGCCGCATATGCGGGACCGCACATGCGGAAAAAGAAGCACAGATGTGGAAGTGGAAGGCTTAGGAGAAGACCGCAGAAGCAACAATTTGACTGCACCTGCGGGACCGCAGAAGCGGTCAATTGACTGTAGGTGCAAAAGGACTGGAAGCATTGAATGTTTTAAAAATCGGGATTTGGCCATTTCCTCTCATTTTTCTCTTGGCTTGGGCGATTCTTGGAAGGTTTCAAGAGGGGGTTTTCATAATCAATGATAAGGTAAGCTATCCCCATCTATCTTGAATTAAATACATTGACTGTGTACGGATTTGAGCTTAAAATTTGTAGAAACTTGGAGTTAGAGGGAAAACCTAGAAAATTAATATTCTTGAAATTTGATCACGATTTTGGGTATGAGATTGAGAGTAAATTATATATTTGAGTTCGTGAGGTTATGGGTAAAGTTTATCTTCAAACAATTTTAGAATCCGGGCATGTGGACCCGAGGGCATATTTGTCAACTTTTAGATCGGGGTTAGGAATTGTTATAAATTGTATCATTAGGGGTAATTGAGTATATATTAATGTATTGGTATTATTATTGGCTAGCTTTGGAGTTTTGTTCATCGATTCGAGTCTTCGTAAGAACGTGGAATGCCGATTATGGATCTTCGGAGCGAGGTGAGTCTCCTTTCTAACCTTGTAAGAGGGAATTGTCCTCATATGTGAATTAATTGGATTCGTGCTCCTATTTGTGGGGACTGTGTACGCACGAGGTGACGAGAGTCCGTGCGTAACTACTATTATGTTTAGGTTCGGATAGTCTAGAACCCAAAAGTATGTTGTACTTGGAATATTTGTAATCTTATTGACAATTTAAATTGCTTAATCACATCGAATTAGTAAATGAATTTCTAAAAAGATTAAACTTCATTTTCTTGAATTGTTAAAAGAGAATTAAATTTCCCCCCGATAATTGTTGCCTGATGAATTCATGATTAACTGATTGTTGTGTTTATTTATATTTGACCGCGTTGTATATATTATTTACGAGTGGGATAAAAGATGCATCTATGGTTCGTGCCATTCGACTCTCTAGCAGTGCACAGTTTAAAAATTATTGGATTAGGTCGTACGTCCTCGGCATGATTTGCGCATGCTTTTATTGCTTGTCTTGAAACTTATTGAAGTTGTTAATGCCTCTTCTCGGCTTCAGATAAGTAATGACAAGGAATTTGGAAATTTCCTGTAAAAGAAAGAATTGTTTACTTGCTTCATTCTGTTGAATTAAAAACCATATTTATAAAAATCCATGATTTAATATATTATTGATATAACATTACTGGACCACTAGTAAGAGTCGAAGTCGACCTCTCGTCTCTACTTCTTCAAGATTAGATAGGATACTCATTGGGTATACATTGTTTTCATACTCATACCACATTTCTGTGTATCTTTGTTGCATAGGCACATGCATCTCTAGTGGCCTAGTAGGTGTAGCAACATGGTTGATACGAAGACTTATGTTAACTGTATTTCCCAAGACGACCGCAACCAGCAAGTCTCTTTCAGATTACTATATTTTTTTTTATCTAATATTGTATTCCGGACGATTGTTGTATTACATTATTTTTTAGAAATTATTTATGCATTTGTGACACCGAGTTCTGGGATGTCTATGGGTTTATTCAGAAATTTTAAAGTTGTTAAATGTTTTATGATTTACTAAGTAGAATTTGCTATGTATTGTTTAAACGTATAAAAGAAGTGATTTTGGAAATATTTAAAATAAGAATTTAATTAAGTATTTTGGTTGGCTTGCCTGATAGCGGTGTCCGACGTCATCACGACCTTTAGTGGATTTTGGGTCATGATATACTAAGTGATGAGCATGGTGAGTAGGAATGTGAGACAGAGAGATTGAGTACTCTGAGAGTGTGAGTACATGAGTTTATCACTGAGATGCATTACATTTGACATGCGTATTTTGGATACATACATAGAGGTGCATTTCCTCACGATACTCGATTTTGATGATATTCATGATTTCACCTTCATATTGACATGTAGGCATAGAGATGTCCTTACTCATGCTATCTGAAAATAAAACATCTTATTTATTATTGAAAGTTTTTTGAAGAAATCACAGTTTTCAGACTTACTCATAGGTTTTTGGTATTTTCGGTGAAAGATTTGGGATTTACTGTTATACTTGAAAAGTGTGCTAATTCGTAACTGTGAAAAAGTTGAGCATCTTACTTGTGAGTTATTATCTCGTACCATTTTTATATAATGCTATGAACCGTGGTTGGTTATTGGAGTTGGGCTCCAACCCTTGTCCCAGCTCGTCAGTACTTTCAACCTAAGGTTAGGTTTGTTACTTATTGAGTACATGTGTTTCGTTGTACTCATATTATACTTCTGCACCTTACGTGCAGATGTTGGATGTCGATGTTGGTGCGTATGGCGTGAGCTGGACCTGAAGATGTACCTACGTCCAGTTATAGTTATCACTTGTCCTTGATAGATTAGATTCAAATTTTATTCATTTACATTCAAACAACTGTTGTAATTATTTCAGATCAGTCTTGTAAAAATCTAAATCTTAGAAGCTCATGATTGGTACTACTTGTCATTGGAAATTCTAGTATAAAAGTAGTTATATTATCATTTTTTCTCTTAATCAATCTCATTAAATTGAATAGTTATTTATTGGCTTACCTAGAGGGTTAGGGTTAGGTACCATTATGACTAGTTAGATTTTGAGTCGTGACAATATCGTTATGGTAGTATATACTATAGTGATTAAAGATATATATGATGGTGCTTATACTCGGATAAGGACTGTTAGAGGTAGTTCGGAACACTTTCCTTTTGTGATGGAGTTGCGCCACATATCAACTTTTAGCCCGTTTTTGTTTGTCTTGGCGATTGGCATGTTAATGTGGCACATCCATAGGGAGGTGCCATGGTGTTATTTTCCAATGACATAATATTGATTGACGAAACATGAAGCAGGGTTAACTGTCACGACCCGTATTTTTCACCTTCGGGAGGCGTGATAGTGCCTACTAATGTGAGCTAGGCAAGCCAATTATTGAACAGATTACCTTTATTCATTTTTATACGTTTTTAGCATTTATAAGCAATAATGTGAGAAACAACAAAAATTTCAATAATTGGAAGAAATGTAGTAAAATATCTATAAATCTAATATAGTCGTTGAACCTTAATCACCCAGAATTGGTGTCACAGTACCACAGACGATAAAAAAGTGCTAAATACAAAGTTTGAAAATAAAAGATATTCTATTTCTGAATCAAAGAGATGAAATAGGAAAAAAGGATAGAGGAGACGCCAGAGCCTGCGGACGCCTGCAGGTCTACCTTGGATCTCCGCGTGGACTGAAGGTAGCCACCCACTCTACGACCCAAAAGCTGCTCTGGGATATTCACATAGTGTAGAGAGTAATATCATCACAACCGACCCCATGTGCTGGTAATTGCCTAGCCTAACCTCGGCAAAGTAGTGACGAGGCTAGGACCAGACTATCAAATAAGCCTGTGCAATTCAACTATATATAGCGGAAAAGAAATACATAAATGAACAGTAAAGTATAGGAGGGGTAGCATGCTGCGGGGGAGATATCAATTCAGAATATAAAGACAACAGGTAATTGAAAGAATCTATATATCTTGGATATCAACAAAGAATCAGAAATCAGTAAGTGCACATCATCACCCTTCGTGCTTTTACTCTAGTCATCACCAAAACAATCAAGTAATGAAAATGTGCACGACATCACCTTTCGTTCTTTTACACTCATCCTCACCATATAATCAATATAATCGGTATGGAATGGTACATCGTGAGGCACAACATCACCATTTATGCTTTACATTCTTTTCTCACAAATCATACACGGCATCACCCTTCGTGCTTTAACCCTCTTTCCTCACAAAAACAATACACAACATCACCTTTCGTGCTTTAACACTCTTCCTCACCCAAACAACAATCACAAACAAGAAGGCAAGTGAATAAACAAAATTATAATAAGAATCCCGGCAAGGGAACAATAATTCAACAATAAGTTCCGGCAAGGGACAACATCAAAATAACAAAAATATCCCGGCAAGGGAGATGATGTAGTGATTCCTTTTCGTTTTTCACTTTTACTTCACAGCTCACTTTACCACTTGATTCAATACTCTAAAGGGTTCAATTACCACTTATACTTTCTCAATTTATTATATAACTTGAGCCAACACTCCTAAATGTTCATAGGTCACAATTCCTTCCACAAACTTTTCACAACAAATAGAAATCATCACCAAAGTATGAATAATACAACGAAGTCATAATAATCACAATATATAACTCAGGGGCATGTTTGACACCAGTGTAGAGATATTCGTCACCATGCCTATACGTCGTACTCAACAATTATCACATAGCAAATAGGATCGACTCCTAATCCCTCAAGTTAAGGTTAGACCAAACACTTACCTCGATTCCACGAACACAATTCATGGCTTAATTATCTCTTTACCCCTTAATTCCACTACCAATCCTTCGTATCTAGCCATAAGTTACTTAATTACATCAATTAACGCTGCATGAAAATGAGTTTTTCAAAGTTTTACCTAAAAAGTCAAAAATTGCCCCGGGCTCACATGGTCAAAACCCAGGTCCGAACCAAAACCCGATTACCCATACTTACACGAACCCAAATATATAATTTATTTTAAAATCGGACCTCATATCAAGGTCCAAATCCTTAATTTTTGAAAAACCTAGGTTCTACCCAAAACATCCAACTTCCCCCATGAAAATCATGATTTTGAGTTGAAATCATGTTAAAAGATGTTAATGATTGAAGG
Source organism: Nicotiana benthamiana (assembly GCA_034376525.1). Classification (NCBI taxonomy): domain Eukaryota; kingdom Viridiplantae; phylum Streptophyta; class Magnoliopsida; order Solanales; family Solanaceae; genus Nicotiana; species Nicotiana benthamiana. The sequence continues at coordinate 41,251,714 of CM067337.1, read as the reverse complement.
AAACAAGTTAAAATTGACTCACAATCGATTTGGAAGAAGAGTTGTTCTTGAAAAATCGCCCTAGGGAGTTTATGTTTTGAGAAGATGTGAAAAATTGTTGATTCTCCGCTAAGTATAAAATTTGCAAGTAGCAGGTATGGGAAATATGAACAGAGTTCGCAATTGCGAACACCAACCTCTATTAAGATGGGAAATACGAAAGGATTCTCGCAATTACGAGATGGGAAATGCAAACAAAAGATCACATTTGTGATAACAGGCCCAAGAGGGGTACATCGCATTTGCGAAGGAAATTTCGCATTTGCGAGGAAGAGATGACCTGGGCTGTTTCGCATTTGCGACTCAGCCTTTGCATTTGCGAGCCAGGCTTTGCAAATGCGAAGCCTGCATGACCACCAGCTAAAACCTGCAATTCACCAAGTCTAAAATCCACCTTATGGCTATCCGAAACTCACCCGAGCCTTCGGGGCTCCAAACCAAACATGCACACCAACCTAAAAATATTATACGGACTCACTCATACATTCAAATCACTAAAATAATATCAACAATTATGAATTTAGCATCAAAATCATAAAATTTTCTCGAGAACTTCAAATTTCCAAATTTTCTCAAAAATAACCTGATTCACGTCGTTTCAAGTCCGTTTCTTATCAAATTTCATAGACTTATCTTAAATCACAAGTAAGACCTGTACCAGATACCAGAACCAAAATACGGGCCCGATACCATCAAGTTCTAATCACAATTTATTTTCAAATCTCATAATTAATTTCAGAAAAGAATTTTCTTGAAAAATTCATTTCTCGAGCTTGGCACCTCGTAATTTGATTCCGGGCATATGCCTAAGTCCTATATTTTTGTACGGCCCCTTTTGGACCGTCAAATCACGGGTCCGGATCTGTTTATCCAAAATTATGACCGAAGTCAACTTAATTCATTTTATAGTTAAAATTTATTATTTTTCACAGTTTTCACATATTGGCTTTCCGGCACGTGCTCAGACTGAATACGCAAATCAAAGTAAGATAGAAAGAGGTTTTTAAGGCCTCAGAATATATAATTTATTTTTAAATCAAGTGATGACCTAAGGTCATCATATTAACGCAAGGCTAGAGGCTGGAGGTTTAGAGATAGACCTTGGAGTCTAAATATTTCAAGATGAGCAAGACCAAAACATAATACTAAAAGTGCAAATTCAGTGACAGGACTTATAAAGCAGACGTGGATGTTAAGCTTAATACTTAAACTATCACTAAGAGAGGTAATTTCATATATCTCAGATCTATAATCCAAGATAACATAGAGATATGACGAGGATATCACACATCGTATTGATACGAGATGGATGGAATTAGATCTTATATCCGGTATTCTTTGTGATAATGATGTGACACTATAAATTAAGGGTAAATTTTATACAGTGATGGTTAGCCAACTATACTATATAGGGCTCAATGTGGGTTAGTCCAGAACTCTCAATATTTAGAAGATGAAAGTAGTAGAAATGAGGATGTTGAGATGGATGAGTGGGTGTACAAGGAGAGATAAAATTAGGAATGAAGTTATTCGAAACAAAATGGGAGTGACCTCCGTGGAAGACAAGTTGCGAAAGTTGAGGTGAGATGGCTCGGATACATTAAGATGAAAAATATTGGTGTCCATGTTATAAGGTGTGAGAGGCTGGCCATAGTAGGTTTGAGAAGAGATCGAGATGTCCTAAGAAGTACTGGAGAGGGGTAATTAGATAGCACATGGTGCTGCTTCAGCTTACTGAGTATATGACCCTTGATAGAATGGTGTGAAGGTCAAGAATTAGGGTAGAAGGTTAGTAGGTAGTTGAAAGTTTCCTCTTTTCTTAGTAGTAGTATTAGTAACACTCATGCACCTTCATATTCTTAGATCTATACTATGCAATATTATTTAATTCCCCTTAGTTATCTTATTTTATGTTGTTACTGTTTGATACTACTTCTTTTCCTTTCTCTTTCTTTCTTTCTTTCTTTCTTTCTTTCTTTCTTCTTTTGCTTCTTCTTCTTCTTCTTCTTCTTCTTCTTCTTCTTCTTCTTCTTCTTCTTCTTCTTCTTCTTCTTCTTCTTCTTCTATTTTTTGAGTCAAGGGTCTATTAGAAATATCCTATCTATCTTCACAAGGTAGAATTTATAGTCTGCTTATGCATTATCCTTCCCGAATATATCGAGTTTGTTGTTGTTGTTGATTCTAAACACAACTTTTCCTAAAATAATAATCACATATATCACAAACAATACGCATAAATGGTATTATAAAGGGAAATATATAGAAGCATTATTTTGTTGTAATTTTATGTTTGATTACTTGAGAAATGTATAACACTGGACATAATTAATAGCTTCTAAAATTTAATAGAATCGAAATTTAAAAGGAAGTGGAGCTTTCAAAAATTTATTATTGCCTTTAATTAGCTAATCTTAAATTTTATTTTTTCTCTATGAATAAATCCAATATCTTACTTCACCAACTTTGACTCAGCCAATACAGAAGATGTGATAGAGGCATGTTTATTCATATTACCAAACTTAATTGAGTACTTAAACTTGTACCTAATTCCTGATCCGATAAACAAACGTATAATTTTTCTACTTGAACATTTTAACTTAACGGAATAAATATTAATAAATATATCCAACCGAGCGTGCATATCAGTTGCACTGACATATCAAACACGTCATATACTAGATCATTTATTGCAACATATATTATTTATGATTTTCACTTTTAAAATTAATTTATAAAATTTTATTTTATTTTTTACTTTCTTCTCCACTCAAACCCCCCCCCCCCCCCTCCTTCCAACGGGTGGAGATCCCCTCCAGTGAAATTTGGTCAAGTATTGTTCAATGGAGTTACCAATATATGCCAAGTGTACATTCAGATAATTCAAGGCTGAGATTCATTTGGTTATTAAACTAAAAATGGTAAGGCAATATTTAACAAAAAAACAAAACTGGTTAAGAATAGAATTCTATTTGGAGTGAATATCTATCTTGTAGAGAGTTTTACTTTGAGGCTAAGTTATTTTTCCTCCTATAAATAGAAGGGTCTTACCCCATTGTAAATAACCCCAAAATTCAATAAGAATTTTCTCTCTCTCTTTCTCTGCAATATTGATCTTCTTCTTTTATTGTTTTATAACACGTTATCAGCACGGGACTCTAACCAATTGAGTAGAAGCTTGGATTGAGATAATGATCGTCAAATGTTTTATGCTCTTCCTTCATGATTAAATTCTGGATTTAAGGTAAGTATTTTACTTTTCTCTTTCAAATTCTTGTCATTCTATAATTTAATTTTAAAGACGATAAATTTTGATTGCAACTCTAATAGAGTTTGAAAGAAATTATAACCACCCAAAGTGGTAAAATTTCTATGCCTTGCCATGATCAAAATCACGTATGATTGTAGGCAAAGAATTGAAAATCCGTCCCATTGAATTTGCTCCATTCTCATTCCCTATAGAGAATGTGATAGCAGTATGTGATAAGTCTGAAAGAAGACAGAATTATTATCGTGTAGGTATCAATAGATGTGGACGTGGCAATAGACGAAATTATAATCGTCATCATTGTGATAATGAAGATAATAAGGATTCTCAAAATAATCCTTCACTCTGTGAAAGTAATATTTGTCATCAATTTGACAATATGAGATTTTATAAAGCACATATAAATGATTATGATCCATTCATGATGTGAGTGTGACAACATCTAATTTATGAATACATATTCATTCTTGGAAGAATATGAACGTGCTAGTGGTAGTGTATATACCACACTCGCCTCTAGAAGGAGGTTTGAGATGATATAAGAAAATAATGTCATTATTATGGCATGAATGGTCATTGATCACGTACCTGTTGTACGCCAAAATATTTTGGTAATGTGATTATTAAAGAACAATAATAATGCAAGAAACATATCTTGCATATAATTTTTACCATGACCATAATGATACAACTTTCTCTTTAAAAGAAATATTCACTATATGGATATTGATTAATATGTGATAGTACCAAATTAATTGAGAACTCTATAAGAGCCAATTATACTATTTTGGAGAAACACAATTGATTACCAATAAGGTATTGTGTTGTAGTAAGTCTCAAAGAAACTTGTTCAGTTTCCAAAGTATATGCGAAAGCGGTTGATTGTATTGAGACTATAAATAAAGGAAATTTTTTATATCTTCTATTACTACAACTTGTAGCGGAATAATATGTATGCGAAAAGCTACCCGCTTTATTCTCCAATTTGTAATACACAAATAAAAGAATGTCACAATAAAGTAGAACTTTATTGACATAAAACTCATATCATAATAAACTTGGAGTTTATTGATATCCAGTTGGCATAGGTGGTTTAGTCATATTAATTAAAGTTTGATGTGCAAAAGTAAACGAGAATCTATATGGGTAAATATTAAAGAACTACAAAGATCTTTACGAATTCTCTTAGGTTGCTTGTTCTCGTTAATTGATAGACCAATTAAAATTGGGATTGAATCCCATGAATGCTCGAAATATCAAAGGTGAATATGGGCACATTCATCTGCCATGTATACCACATAAGATGCATCTATGAGATGGTTACATGTGCGATTATTATTAACCCGCAACATGATGTTTTGCGAGGTAACTTGCTCAATAATTCAATTTAGAGCATAATTTTCATATTTTCTATTCAAGAAGTTCATCTTGATAAGCTGGTTTAGCAAAATAATTTATTGAGTGCCTCCACTTAATGGCTAAATTGTTTCTTATGAGAACAAAGTTATATATATATATATATATATATATATATATCAATTTGATATATGTTATATACGAAAGTATATTGCACTCTCCCCTCACAAATGGTTCAGGGTCAGGAACCAAATAATTTCATCTTATTATTATTGATGTGCGGTATATATTTTCATTAACACCATAATGCACAAAGATGGATTCTCAAAGTTGAGAAAACAAGTTAGTTTTTCTAACGTGAGGGGGATATGATAACTAATTGAAAAAAAAGTTACGTCGAACGGATTATAATTTGTATATCTATATCCTCGAATAGGATAATATGAACTTGAAGTTCATAAACGGATAATTCATTTGCAATATATTGCAAAGCATGCCATACACATTTGTTGACCCAAAGAAAATAAGCATATTCTCATTGCAAATGCTCATATTAAGTCCTAGAAGGACAAAATCTATGGTACACTTAAAGCGTACAGATAAATCGGTTTCAAATAGAACTTCTTGATAGAGAAGATGAGCAAATGATCAAAGTGATCATAATAAATGAGGCAAGTGATCTAGAAAGTCACATGACATAACACTTCATAAAATCTCATAAGAGATTCAGGTACCTTATATGAATGAAGAGATCTATATGTTATGTCTTTATGAAAATTTATTGGAACCGATATAAAATGTTCGTCGACGACATCTATGATAGCACTAAATATCGATGAGGATCTTAAGTTTGTCGAATACAGACAAAAATATTGGCCAAATAGAAGAGATGCAATTCGAAATTGGTCTCATATGAAAGACATATAATTTTGTCTATGTTGTTCAAACACTTGAAAGTATAAAGTCAATGGTATGCACAATCTTCGATATCTTATATGTCTAGCATGACATGAAAACCCGATATGCATCTAAAGTCTATTATATGACTTATATGACAATCCATGAAGGATTTAAGTTGCTTGAAGCATATACAATTCTTGATCTTGAGGTACCCCTTCCTCAGTGCAATTTATGCACAAATGTATCTTGCTATAACTATAAGCATGATAATGTGATAGCGAGGATACCTTTATGGAGATATTGAAGAGCCATTCCACGATATTTGTGAAGACATTATATATCTATCACGAGTTATGATTTCAAGGTGCAAATATTCATTATAGTTAATATGGCTGATTTATTCATCAAATCTCTACCAACGATCTCTTGAAGATGGTGCACACGATTGTAATGCGAAGGCTCAAGGATGTGAATTGATGCTCTCATCAGGGGGAGTTAACGCACGTTGTACTCTTTTTTCCTTATAAGGTTTTAAGGTTTTTAATGAGGCACCAATAGGCGCATTTATAAACATGTGTACTCTTTTTCCTTTCTAGAATTTTTTCCCCATTGGGTTTTGTTTTAGTTAAGGTTTTAACGAGGCACATTACTTATTGAGTAGACATTCAAGGGGGGGGGGGTGTTAAGAATAGAATTCTATTTAGAGTGAATGTCTACTTGTAGAGAGTTTTACTTTAAGGCTAAGTCATTTTTCTTCCTATAAATAGAAGGGTCTTACCCCATTGTAAATTACTCCAAAATTCAATAAAATTCCCTCTCTCTCTACTCTCTCTCTACTTTGCTCTACAATACTCTTCTTCTTTTATTGTTTCATAACAAAACTAAAAAAAATTCAATACTAACAGCAGCCGTTTATATGGCCTTCCATTTTTCTCGGTCTTAACGCTATACATAAACACTACCATGATGTCATAATAAAACCTAAATATATGTGGTGTTCTGAATTTATTTAAACTATTATAATTTCTTGTCCTTTTGGCCTAACTGAATTTGGCTAGATTGACCCAAATGGGGTTAATTTAGTCCTCTTATGCCATTATAGGGTAAATTACGTTTTTCAATACTATAATACCTTTTTACTTTATTTTTAATTATTTCTCTCACCATTTATTGTTTATCTTCTCAATGCATGGAGGAGCTCAAAAGGTAAAACCTATTTGTCTTCTCAATGCAAAAAAGTTTTTTTAATTTTTTTTACGTATTTACAACTTTTTTTATTAATATACGCCCATATAATCCTCCATAATTAGATCTATATACATGTATTTTATTGGGCATTTCGTATAATTTTTTAATATTTGATTTGTATTTCATATATTTTATAATATAATACGGTCTTCCACGTCCTACTACTTAGACAAAGATTCCTTGGCTGAAAACCTATTTAACCAAATATTCTTTGGCCGAAAATCTACTTAACCAAATAAATTTTTGGCCGAAAACCTAGTTAAACAAAATCCTTCATTCACTACAACAAATTTTATTATCAATGAAGAACTATTTCGTCATTTAAAAGTCATATTTTATCACAAAAAATCTTTTGTGACAAAAAACAATCCGTCAACCTTTCGTCCCAAAAACACCATCACTAAAAGCATACAAAGATATATTTTGTGTTTCGTCATTAAACCAAGTTATATTATGGACGAAATTTTTTTCCTCCCCAAAATACCTAGTATTTGTGATGAAGTTGTTCGTCAGAAAAAATATAAAATATTCGTCGTTAATAGTATTCTTTTGTCACTAAAAAGATTATCAATAATGACGAAACTACTTTGTCACTAACTATTTAGTTCAGTTAGTGACGATATCAAATGTCTCTAAAGTTATATATATATATCGTAGTTAAATCGACGTTATTTCGTCACTAAAGACTACCTTTTATGTACAAAAAATATTTCGTCCCCATATTTAAAATAGTGATAGCTTTACTTTTACAATTATAATTATAATTTGTAGTTGAAAATTATTATTTCGTCGCTAAAATTAATATTATTTTATAAAACTATCATAAATACAAATTATTAAAAAGATGATTCTCGGGCAAATAATATTTTTGACAGTAATTGTTGTTATTTATGATGAACATTTGATGACGTTAAAATCCGTAGTGATACTGTTTATAAGTAGTATTTATCTATTTTTATTATTAATTTCAAAATTTGTTATTTACTAAATAGAAATAATATAGTAAGAATGGAAGGTAACAACAAAAATTTTCACCCATGATTACATAATTAAGAACTAATACTACATTAAAATAATATCTCATTACAAACTACGTAAACTGCACAACAAACAAAATTAAAATTTATTCAACAACATGAGGTCGAATCAAGATACAAAAGTTTTTAGTAATAAATTAAGAAAGACAAAAGTATGCTTCTTCCTCAAACTCTAATGTAACCCCTTGTCTAACGTGCTCCTGTACCTATTGAAGAAAAAAATAATTTTAGTACTGTTATAAACTAAAGCAAAAGACAAGAACAATAGAACAAGAACAATAGCAATAGAGAGAAGAGTAGAGAGAGTTCTTCTTATTGAGAGTTAGGAGTGAATTACAATGGTAGAGAGCACCTCTATTTATAGGGAGGAGGAAGATCTTGCTACCAATAATAGGACTCTAAAATCTCTCTAATTAAATACATTAAAGACATTCACCTTAAATAGAAGTGTAAGAATCTTCTATTTCATAACACTCCCCCTTGAATGTCTATTCAATGATGTGCCTCGTTAAAACCTTAAAACAAAACCCAATGGGAAAAATTAAAGTAAGGAAAGAGTACACATGTTTGAATATGCGCCTATTGGTTGCCTCGTTAAAAACCTTGCAAGGAAAACCCAGTGGGACAAAACCTTGTAAGGGAAAAAGAGTGCAACGCGCATTGACTCCCCCTAATGAGTACATTGATTTATATCCTTGAGCATTTGCATTCCAATCTTGTGCATCATCTTCAAAACGATCTTTGGTAGAGATTTGACAAATCAACCATATTGACTTGAATAAATATTCCGTACCTTGAAATCATCATTCTTGATAGATATGAACATCTTCATATAATGTCGTGGAATAGCTCTTCAATATCTCCATAGATGCATTCTCAATGCCATCATGCTTATAGTTATAGCAAGATACATATGTACACAAATTGTACTTAGGATGTGGTACTTCAGGACCAAGAATTGCATATGCTTCAAGCAACTTAAATCTTTCAAGTTAAGTCATATAAGTCGCATAATAGACTTTAGCTGCATATCAATCTTTCATTAGTGATACTAAACAAATAAGATATCGAAAACTGACTATACATACCTTTGACTTTTATCTTTCAAGCATTTGAACTATAGGTTCAAAACTTCATGTCTTTCATATGGAATCAATTCTTCTTGAATTGTATCTCTTCCATTTAGTTACTTTCTTTGAGTCAGCAAATGCGTATAGCATGTTTTGCAATATATTGCAATTGCATTTCCCTTTTATGAACTACAGGTTCATATCATGATATTCGGGGATATACATATACAAATGAAAATTCATCCCATGTAACACTTTCTCAAGTGTTTATCATGTCTCCCCCTCATGTTAGTAAAGCTAACATGTTTCCTCAACTTTGGGAAATCATCTTTGTGCATTATGTCAATATACACAGCACCTTAATAATAAGATGAAATTATTTGGTTCCTGACCCTGAACCATTTGTGAGGGGAGAATATACTCTCGTATACAACTTATATCAAACTGATATATACAACTTCGTTCTCATAAGGAACAGTTTAGCTATTAAGTGGAAGCACTCAATAATTATCTTGCTAAACCAACTTTAATATAAACCAACTTATCAAGATGAACTGTCTTGAGTAGAGAATCTGGAAACTATGCTCGAAGTTAGATTACTGAGCGATTTACCTCGCAAGCACTGCCAGGCTGCGGGTTAATAACAATGGCGCATGTAACCATATCATAGATGCATCATATGTGGTATACATGGCAGGTGAATGGGCCCATATTCACCTTTGATATTTCCAGAATCAAGGGGCTTCAACCCGAACTCTTTAGTTGGTCAGTTCATTACTGAGAACAAGAACTTCTAGTTCTTTGATATTCACCTATGTGAATTTGCACATCATACTTCAAATGAGATGGCTAACACGAATGTCAACTGACTAAATTATCAATATTGGTAAACTTCAAATTTACACCATGACATGTGCACTTATCAATAAACTTCGGGTTTATTATGACATGGGTTTTATACCAATAGATATCCACTTTATTGTGGCATTCTTTTTTGTGTAGTACAAACTGGAGAACAAAGCGGGTAGCTTTTCATATACAAATTACCCCGCTACAAGTTGTAGTAATAGGAGAATCAAAGCCTTCCTTTATTTATAGTCTCAATATCATCAATCGCCTTCGCGTGTACTTTTGGAAACTGGATAAGTTTCTTTGAGACTTACTACAGCACAATACTCAATTGTGTTTCTCCAACATAGTAATAATTGGCTCTTCGAGAGCTCTCAATTAATTTTGTACTACCACAGACTGAGGTTCGAGATCCTCACATTCTTGCATTCCGTATTTTCAAGAGTCTCAGGCTCAATAGATTCTTCGTGAATCTCGGAATTAATCAAATCATGAGCGTCCTCATGTGATTCTTTCATAGTGTCATTTAGATCGTTCTTTTTCCTCTTTCTAGGATTTCGATCTTTGGAACCTAATGGTCTGCCACGCTTCTGGCGTGCATTTGACTCATTGGATATGACACTAGTTATTTGTCCAATAGGGACTTCAATACAGATCGGAACTTTTTCCCGCGTGAATGTGTGATTTCGTTATCCTCTTCAAGTCCGTAAATGCGTCAGGCATTTGATTTGCTATTCTTTGCAAATGGATAATCTTTTGTACCTCTTTCTTTCAAATAGAGGTATGTGGATCAAGATGAGATAATGATACATTTTTCCACAAAATTTCCCATTTGGTTTCACCGACTTCTCCCCCTAATTTTGGGAAAAGTGTCTCATCAAATTGACAGTTTGCAAATAGTGCAGTGAACAAATCTCCTGTCAATGTTTCGAGGTAGCGAATAATGGAGGACGATTCATACTCAACATATATTCCTAACCTTCTTTGCAAACCCATTTTGGTGCGGGATGGCGGTGCTACAGGCACCTATACTGCGCATCCAAAGCTTCTTAAATGGATATATTGGGTTCATGACCCAAAACCAATTGCAATAGGGAATATTTGTGATAATTCGTCAGTCAGAGACGAACTAGCATTGCTTCATGCGAAATGGCGTGACCCTAAGCCGAAGCGGGCAGCCGACAAAGTAGCATTGCTGCATGCAAAATGGCGTGAACCCAAACCGAAATGGGCAGCCTCGTTTTCATGAAGAATTCAAGATTATTCTCATCTATTATCCATTAACTTTGCAAACGCAAGGTTGCGTGATGGCAACAAGCACACATTAGACCATCTACAGGATGCGTCTATCAAGACCATGAAATACCTAAACTACCCACTAGGTGGGTGAATAGGTCCACAAATGTCCCCTTGTATACGTTCCAGAAACTGGGGTGACTCAGTCCCAACCTTTGTTGGGGATGGTCTAATAATCAGCTTGCCTTGATAACACGAAGTGCAAGGATATTCATTACTTGAAAGAATTTTGAAATTCTTTAACGGATGCCCATATGAGCTTTCTATAATCCGTCTCATCATGGTTGATCCTGGGTGACCCAGTCGATCATGCCAAAGTACAAATGTATTGGACTCAGTATTCTTTAGATTTACTGTTGAATGTGCCTCAATTGCACTAATTCTTGTCCAATACAGGCCACAAGATAAAGACGGGAATTTCTCAATAACCCTCTTTTGGCCGGAGACATTCTTTAAAGTGAGGACGAGATATTCAAGATTATCTTCATCCATTGTCTCAATATTGTAGCCATTCCGGCGTACATCTTTAAAACTCAACAAGTTTCTTCTTAGACTTGGAGGAGAATATTGCATTCTCTAAGATAAACGTCATGCCTTTGGGCAGAGTTACATTTGCTCTTCCGGAGCCTTTCAATCAATTTACTTCCCATGGTATGACATACAAAAGGAATACATGAACATAAGAATAAACAAGTTCAATTCTTTTGTGTCACATAATATCTTCAAAATCTGCTACTAACAGTTGGCTAACAAAATCAGATATGTTATCCATAATCAATTCCTTTGCAGTTTGAAAATTTTAGTGTTTTTCATAAGACAATCGATTATTAAACACACACAATCGATTGTTGGAACATAGACAATCGATTGTTAAACACACACAATCGATTATTTGTTATTTTTGAAAAACTTCGTAGCATACTGTCTTAAGACAATCGATTGTTAAACATCGACAATCGATTGTGGATGATTTTTGAAAAATTCCAGATTACACTGCCTAACGACAATCGATTGTTAGATATAGACAATCGATTGTGGGTGATTTTTGAAAAATTCCAGACCTCACTGTTTCAAGACAATCGATTGTTAGACAAAGAGAATCGATTGTTGGCTATTTTTGAAAAATTCCAGAACACACTGTTTCAAGACAATCGATTGTTAGCCAAAGACAATCGATTGTTGATCAATTGTTTTTCAACTTTAATGCAAAAATAGTTGATAATCGACTAGTTTTTCAGGCTAGTCGATTACCCCCACTGGAAAATAAAAGTTTTATTGATATTTGAGCATATTGAAGATATTCTAAAGAACTACTGCTAACATTGCATCATGAACTAGCTAATACGAGCTAATACTAATGACTATTAGATTATTCACTAACTAATACAAATAAGTAGAACAAAATCAAATAACTCCATCTTCTTTCATCACGGATCCATCGCCGATTAGGTGGTCTATTTTTCCATCGGGTTGCTCAAAGAAGTCTGCCACATCCAGGTGGGTGATGTCCTCATTGTCGTCATAGACAAAGTTTGTTTCAGGGCCTTTTCTCTTTCGAGATGCTTGATAAAGGTCAACCAAGTGTCTTGGTATACGGCAAATCTTTGACCAGTGCCCTTTCCCACCGCAACGATAACATATAGTTTCTGAACTATTTGCCATAGGATCTTCGGGATCCCGTTTCTGCTTTCGGTGGTTATCTCTCTTTGGGGGGTGACGGACTTCTTTGGAATTTCTTCCTTGTCCACGTCCTTGGCTTTGACCCCGTTTATGACCGTGATCATGGTCCCTTTTATGTTTGGCATAATGCGAGTGCACCATATCTGCTTCAGGCAGTGGTGTAGACCCAGTTGGTCTATTTTCGTGATTTCTCATGAGCAGGTCATTATTTCGCTCAGCCACTAGTAAGAGAGAAATCAGTTCAGAGTACTTCGTAAAGCCTTTCTCTCGGTACTGTTGCTGCAGTACCATATTGGAGGCATGAAACGTTGTAAACGTTTTCTCAAGCATATCGTAATCGGAGATGTTATCTCCACATAGCTTCAGTTTAGAAGTAATCTGAACATAGCAGAATTATATTCAGAAACGGACTTAAAGTCCTGTAGCCTCAGATGGGCCCAATCATATCGTGCTTGTGGCAGAGTGACCAACTTCAGGTTGTCATATCTCTCCTTTAAGCTGTTCCACAAAACGAGTGGATCCTTGACGGTGAGATATTCAATCTTCAAACCTTCGTCAAGGTGGTGGCGCAAGAAAATCAAGGCCTTCGCACAATCTTGGGTGGATGCTTTTTCTTTATCTTTGAGGGTGTCTCCGAGACCCATAGCATCTAGGTGGATTTCAGCATCCAACACCCATGTCATATAGTTCTTGCCCGAAATTTCAAGGGCAACGAACTTTCTTTTCATAATGTCAGACATACTCGAAAATTAAATTAGGAAGAGGGAAAATACCTTGGATTTTCGAGAATGATACTTGAGACGGTAGAGTCTCGTGCTGATAACGTGTTATAAACTAAAGCAAAAGACAAGAACAATAGAACAAGAACAATAGCAATAGAGAGAAGAGTAGAGAGAGTTCTTCTTATTGAGAGTTAGGAGTGAATTACAATGGTAGAGAGCACCTCTATTTATAGGGAGGAGGAAGATCTTGCTACCAATAATAGGACTCTAAAATCTCTCTAATTAAATACATTAAAGACATTCACCTTAAATAGAAGTGTAAGAATCTTCTATTTCATAACAAGTACATATTTTTTGATAAAAAAGATTAGCAAATAAAATATTTTTAGACTTTACATGTAATATTTAATTAGTGAAGAAAATAATAAATGACAAATTAGTATTGGTACAAAGATACATACTCGAAGTTAGACAATAAATATTAATTCTTCTCTGACTACAAATAACCACAAGAACTACGAAGAGGAGATATAAATTTAAGAGTCATTAATCTCTCAAAGATCAAAGAATAATAGATAAATTTTTTCAAATCTCTATAATAGAATTAAATCCATAAGAATCCACAGATACATACACGTAATAATCATCTGGAGAAACCCAAATTTTATTGCCCTACAATTAAAAGAAAACAAATTTCTTGCGAGGGACACAACAGAAAAGAATTGAAGTAGAAATAATACTACTTAACTTAGCTTGAGGATTTGTATCAAAGCAAAGGAGGCGCCAGAAATAGCTTGCCTCTTAAAACACCCATCACACGGATTTGATCTTTTATGCTATTAAATCAATAAAATATTTTAGAGAAAATTAAGTATTATCGAATAAGGGGATCTCTGTGTGTGAAATAAAAAAAATAAAAAATTATGGAAGCAGTATAGCAGATCTCACTGGTGCAATAATTTGATGTAGAACTGAAAGTCACATAAAGAGTTAAGAGAGAAATGAGGGAGAATTGAGAAATGGGCGGCGGTAGTACTCAAACTTAAAAAAGAGATTTGAGAACACAAAAAAGAAAATGAGGGAAACTTCCCCCTACTTTTTTTCATACAACTTTGAAATTGAATAAAATAAGATACCCAAAATACAACTTGCCGCTCTTTAATTGTTTTCATTTAATTTCTCTTTAAATTTTTTATGTTACTCAAAACGATAAGATCCAATTTTAGTTGACAAAAAAAAAACTACTAATTAAAAGTTTATTATGTTTACCAATAATTAAATCAAATTATTTCGATTTACAATGACCAGTACTATGGTTGTTAATTTAAAAACTATCGCCAATTCTATAATTTTTATAATGAAAATATAATCTTTTTTAATTGATTTAATTAAAATATTAAAGGAATTTTAATTATTTAAATATTGTACTTTTATTGCAAATACACCAACTGTTTATTACAATTATGCTAATTTTATCTTGATTTCATATTTATCTTTGGCGCTTAAAAATTTATTCAACACTTGACGCTTGTAATTTAATTATATGAAATGGTGGAGGTAAGCGAATTGAAGAGCAGTTCAAGTGAATCTCATTCGTTGAAAAATTACATTATATAAGTATGTTAAATAATTTGTTTATACATACATATATGCATATATATGGACTCCATTACACAAATGGCCAGTCAACTATGCCAAATTATCTCTTAAAGTCACTTTTTTTTTCGTTTGTAACAACAAAGTCACTAAACTGTGCATATTGCAATCAAAATGTCACTCAACTAGATTTTTCAAATTTTAGATTTTCAAATATTTATTTTACCCTCTAAATTATAACCATTTATTTTCTTTTTATTTTATTTTTAAAAATAAAATTAGAATAATTATGTTGTTGTACTTTATATATAGTTACATTGAACATATATACATATATAACAATTATATATAGGTTCCACTAGTCAATTGACAACGATAGTTCTATTTTGGGATATAGTTATCAATTAAATTATGAAATATTGATAATAAGTAGATATTGACGCTAGTTAATCACGTTGAAGCGCTTTATATATAGTTACATTGAACGTATATACATATATAACAAGTATATATAGATTCACTAGTCAATTGACAACGATTGTTCTATTTTGGGATATAGTGATCAATTAAATTATGAAATATGGATAATAAGTAGATATTGACGCTAGATAATTACGTTGTTGCACTTTATATATAGTTACATTGTGTGTGTGTGTGTGTATATATATGTATATATATATATATATATATATATATATATATATATATATATATATATATATATATATATATATATATATATATATATATATATATATATATATATATATATATATATATATATATATAACAAGCATATATAGGTTCTACTAATTAATTGACAACGACCGTTCTATTTCGGATATAGTGATTAATTAAATTATGAAATATGGATAATAAGTAGATGTCGACGCTAGTTAATTACGTTGTTGTGCTTTATATATATTTACATTGAACATATATACATATATAACAAGTATATATAGGTTCCACTAGTCAATTGACAAGGATCGTTCTATTTCGGGATATAGTTATCAATTAAATTATGAAATATGGATAATAAGCAGATATCGACGCTAGTTAATTACGTTGAAGCGCTTTATATATAGTTACATTAAACGTATATACATATATAACAATTATATATAGGTTCCCCTAGTCAATTGACAACGATTGTTCTATTTTGGGATATAGTGATCAATTAAATTATGAAATATGGATAATAAGTAGATATCGGCACTAGTTAATTACGTTGTTGCACTTTATATATAGTTACATTGAACGTGTGTGTGTTTGTGTGCGTGTATATATATATATATATATATATATATATATATATATATATATATATATATATATATATATATATATATATATATATATATATATATATATATATATATATATATATATATATATATATATATATATATATATATATATATAGGTTCCACTAGTAAATTGACAACGATCGTTCTATTTCGGGATATAGTTATCAATTAAATTATGAAATATGGATAATAAGTATATATCAACACTAGTTAATTACGTTGAAGAACTTTATATATAGTTACATTTAACGTATATACATATATAACAAGGATATATAGGTTCCACTAGTCAATTGACAACGATCGTTCTTTTTCGGGATATAATTATCAAATAAATTATAAAATATGGATAATGAAATAGATATCGACGCTAGTTAATTACGTTGTTGCGCTTTATATATAGTTACATTAAACGTATATACATATAAAACAAGTATATATAGGTTCCACTAGTCAATTGAAAACGATCGTTCTATTTCGGGTATAGTAGATATCGACGTTAGTTAATTACGTTGTTGCACTTTATATATAGTTATATTGAATGTATATACATATATAACAAATATATATAAATTCCACTAGTCAATTGACAACGAACGTTCTATTTCGGGATATAGTTATCAATTAAATTATGAAATATGGATAATAAATAGGTATCAACGCTAGTTAATTACGTTGAATCACTTTATATATATATCTATATATATATATATATATATATATATATATATATATATATATATATATATATATATATATATATATATATATATATATATATATATATATATATATATATATATATATATATATATATATATATATATATATATATATATATATATATATAGGTTGCACTAATCAATTGACAACGATCGTTCTTTTTCGGATATAATGATCAATTAAATTATGAAATATGGATAACGGGTAGATATGGATGCTAGTTAATTATATTGTTGCGCTTTATATATAATTACATTGAACGTATATACATATATAACAAGTATATATAGGTTCCACTATTCAATTTACAATGATCGTTCTATTTCAGAATATAGTGATCAATTAATATGAAATATGGATAATAAGTAGATATCGACGCTAGTTAATTACGTTGAAGCGCTTTATATATAGCTACAATATGGTACCATTAGTCCATTACATGATTTTTAGCTAAAATCATAATTATAATCATCATTTATACTAAAATCATATTACATGATATCTTTTTACCCATCATGTAAATACGTATATAAATAATATTTTGCGCTTTATATATAGTGACCATTAATTACGTTTAATATGGTATAACTAGTCTATTACATGATATTTTTATACTAAAATCTTAATTATAATCATCATATTATACTAATAAATCATCATAAAGTGTCCCTTCACTTGGTTTAATATGAAGGAAGAAGAATAATAAATCGTATAGGAAGAAGTTCCAATCATATATACTATATAGGAAGCAAAATATACCATATATACTGTATAAAGAAAGAAAATATACTGTATACACCGTATAAAGGAAGAAAATATAATAATTTATATTTTATAATTTGTCTAATGATAAAATACACATAAATACAATTAATATACACAAATATAATACAAGACTTTTCAACTCCCTTATTAAATTTTCGCACAGTTCAAGACTAGAATTTAATTTGTGTTTTTTGAGGGAAAAATATAGATTTAATACATAAAATGGCTTGGTTGTTTTTTACTGGTGTGGCCAAAGTTGGGACACACCAGATAATAATTTGACCGATAAAAGTACGGAAATACTCTTAAAAAGAATTAGGAGCATTTTTATTTTTTTGTCCGTCAAATCATTCTCTGAATCCGAAGAAATATCATAAATATCACATTAAACTTGTTGGATCAGACTTGAAAGAAAGTTTAGAACAAAGCTTCCTATAATCTTTCTCATCATAAAGTCTTATGATCCCCGCTTTATAGGGACTGACACGACCAACGGAAAACATTTTGTCTTCTTCAACGTTTGTCACTATAATCAAACTTATTTTCCTCTTGGAAAGTAAAGTAGAGAATTTCTCTATAACCTCTTTTATCTACTTAGGAAATGTTAAAATCCTACCTACACCATCACTACTTTGAAATACATGTCGTTGCCTTCTCATTATCATTGTAGCTACAGAGATCAACAATTGATCAAAGACACACCCTATCAGGTATTGTATCCAAGTTATTCTCTGTATCCAAGTTCATCCCGAGTAATAGTACCACGAAGAGGTTGATGACGTTATTAGACATGCAATAGAACTTCCACCAAGAATAACTAACATACAGCACCTGGTGGAATGTGCCTTTAATTGTTCGTTAAGAAATATCATCCAATATCACATTAAGCTTGTACGGATCAAACTCGAAAGAAAGTTGAGTACTAAACTTCCTATAATCTATGTCATCATATAGTCTTATGATCCCCATTTTATGAGAACTGCGACGACTAAAAGAAAACCATCCATCTTCATCAACCTTGTCACTCTCAATCAAACTTCTTTTCCTCATGGAAAATGAAGTACAGAATTCCTCTATAAGCTCTTTTGTTATCTACTTAGGAAATATTAAATTCCCACCTACACCATCACTATTTGAAACACATGCTATTGCCTTCTCATCATCATTGTCGCTATAATGAAACGAACAACTGAAGGCACATTCCACCAGGTACTGTATCTTAGTTATTCTTGGTGAAAGTTCCATTGCATGTCTAATAACGTCATCAACCTCTTCGCGGTACTATTACTCGGGATGAACTTGGATACAGAGAATAACTTGGATAAAATACCTGATAGGGTGTGTCTTTGATCAATTGTTGATTTCTGTAGCTACAATGATAATGAGAAGGCAACGACATGTACTCCTAAATAGTGATGGTGTAGGTAGGATTTTAACATTTCCTAAGTAGATAAAAGAGGTTATAGAGAAATTCTCTACTTCACTTTCCAAGAGGAAAAGAAGTTTGATTATAGTGACAAACGTTGAAGAAGACAAAATATTTTCCGTTGGTCGTGTCACTTCATATAAAGCGGGGATCATATGACTTTATGATGAGAAAGATTATAGGAAGCTTTGTTCTAAACTTTCTTTCAAGTCTGATCCAACAAGTTTAATGTGATATTTGTGATATTTCTTTGAATTCAGAGAATGATTTGACGGACAAAAGTATGGAAACGCTCTTAATATTATATATATATATATATATATATATATATATATATATATATATATATATATATATATATATATATATATATATATATATATATATATATATATATATACAACTTATATATACAGAATATATGTACTTACGCTATACTATGCACTAAGTATAAGTGTATTAGGTAATACCGTATCGAATACAGCTTATATATATATGCATATGTGTGTGTATATATATATATATATATATATATATATATATATATATATATATATATATATATATATATGTGAGGTATTACCGTATCGAATACAACTTATATATACAGAATATATGTACTTACGCTATACTATGCACTATGAATAAGTGTATTAGGCAATACCGTATCGAATACACCTTATATATATATATGTGTGTGTGTGTGTGTGTGTGTGTGTGTGTACTTACGCTATGCTATGCACTAAGTATAAGTGTATTAGGTAGTACCGTATCGAATATACGGTACTTACGGTGTATTCGATACGGTATTACCTCATACACTTATACTTAGTGCATAATATAGCGTAAGTACATATATTATATATATATATATATATAAGTTGTATTCGATACGGTAATATCTCATACACTAATACTTAGTGCATAATATAACGTAAGTACATATTATATATATATATATATATATATATATATATATATATTCAATACAGTATTACCTAATATACTTATACTTAGTGCCGAGCATATCGTAATTATATATATATATATATATATATATATATATATATATATATATATATATATATATATATATATATATATATATATATATAAAAGCTGTATTCGATACGGTATTACCTAATACACTTATACTTAGTGCATAGTATAGCGTAAGTACATATATTGTATATATAGGCTGTATTCGATATAGTATTGCCTCATACACTTATACTTAGTGCATAGTATATCGTAAGTACATATATTGTATATATAGACACACACGCCCGCTTCGTAGTACTATTCATCCCTTGTATTACAAAAGTATTTACGACTTACATTTATATTATTTATATAGCAAACACAAAAGTGATTTTTAATTTTGACCATTGTTGACCAGAATATTGACCAATTATGGTCGTTATTTATTCATGAATTTCGATTAGCTACCAAAGTTGGTCGCTAAATTTAAATCATATTTAATTATATTTCATATAATAATTAAATTAATAATATAATTACTAAAATTGAATAGCTAGGACCCAATTAAGCGACCAACGTTGAGCGCTACCTTTCTTGCCAACATTGGTCGCCAATTTTATATTATATATATTTATATTTTATAATTTTTTCAAAATAATAATATGATTATTAAAATTTTGTAAGCGTGTCCCACTTTAGCGACAAATATTGATCGCTAATCTCAATAAACGTTTGACCAAACCAGTCCAATTTTAACTACTTTAGCAACTAACCTTAGTCGATATTTTGTTTTCACAGTTTATTTTTTTATTTTACAGAAATTCTAGCAGTGGCAGTGCACAAAACTTATATTCGAACTTTAAATGCATTGTTTTAGCTTGAACTTTATATGGTCACAAACAACTTCGAACCAAACTTTTTTCCCCTTCAATTATTAACCAACAACACGACATTACATTCTACGTACTCCTAAACCTTAGCAGCATAACATGAAATCAAAACGAAAGTGGTAATAACTTTAACGCCACTGCTAATTAACTGCTTTACTAATTTTCCATCAAGAATCATGGCCATCCGCCGCCAAATCCTCCACCAGTTGATCCACCACCAAGCCCGGTGCCTACTCCTCCGCTAAGGCCACCGCCACTGCCGCCGCCCCCACCCATGCCGCCAGCACCAACACCTGCTCTAATACCAGCACCAACCCCAACCCCAACTCCAACACCACCTTCAACTCCTGCACCAATGGGCCCCACCCCAATACCTAACCTCCCTCCTATTCCAGCTCCAGCTCCCCCACTAATGGATCCTCCTATACCAAGCCCAGTGCCACCTGTTAAATAAACA
The DNA here is from genome assembly GCA_034376525.1 of Nicotiana benthamiana. Classification (NCBI taxonomy): domain Eukaryota; kingdom Viridiplantae; phylum Streptophyta; class Magnoliopsida; order Solanales; family Solanaceae; genus Nicotiana; species Nicotiana benthamiana. The sequence goes on along the minus strand of CM067337.1, from coordinate 41,230,104 downwards.
GAATATTAGTAAGTAAAAACAAAAGCTCAATTCGAAGCTTGAAAATAACTTCTCTTTAGATATTTATATATTTCCATGTAATGTTCGAGATAATACAGACAAGTTCCTTCAAGATGCAACAAAACATATTGCCAAAAACCACCTTTTCTATTTAAAAATTGAAAATACCAAGTCTTTTATATATTATCACAAATTATTTAAAAAATCACCTGTAGTTCCATTATCTGCAGCAAATCCACCAATATTACCATTGTCATCAATCGCGTCTTGGTAATCAGACGTGTTCACATTTGCCGCAACAAGAGAAACATTTTCGTTTGACAATTTTCTGGCACCAACAAAAGCTCCTAGTAAGAGGACAGATACAAGTGGTAGAAATTTAATGAACATTTTCACGAGCAAGATGCTTAAAATTCAAAAGGGATAATATTATACGAGAGTTTTATGACAAGTGAAGGATTGTAGGAGGGATTTTATAGGAAATTTGCGCCCGAAGAAGAATCCAAACACCAATCGTTTTCTGAATAATTATTACGTACCATTCATTGTGAATGAGTGCATGAATTTTATGTGGACATCTGGAAACCATGCACGTAGAAATACAGTGTTATGATTACAACTTAAAGAGCTCTGCAACTGTATTACATGAAAAAGAGAATAGGCTCCTCAGAAACATGATGAACACTACTTAATTCGGACAGAAGAAGGATTTTGACTCATCAGCCAATTAATAGTACAGACAAAAGGTTTTGGATGATTTTCGTATGCGAATAACCTACACCTAGAATCCCAAATTTCTGTAGGGAGAATTTCACGACCGGGCACCCCAATTTTTAATTTTATATGCCATATTTTAATTTACAATCAACTAACCAAAAACTAATAGGCGATGATTCAATATTCAACTTCAATATGTCTTCAAAATTACTATGTAATTTTAAAAAAAGATTACTCAAACTTTTAAGTTAATTTTTGAATCAGTAACCGTGACTCAAATATTAGTTTAACAAACCAAATCCATCCGGGTGATAAAATTAGATTTTTAACAAGTTTAAATATGTGAGTTTAAATTTCAAATTTGATTTTGTAAGGAATTTGGAGTGGGAGTTATTTACATTTATTAGAAATAGTATAAGGAAGTTGTATATAAAATTTGAAGTCATTTAATGGAGAGTTGGACGTGTTTTGAACAAGAATTGCAACTGAAAATCGTTGAAGAAATTCGTCTACAGACGTTTGTATAAAGGTGTATAATAGTGTATAAAATGTGTTTATACACTCATATACACTAGTATACACGATTATACAAAAAACTGACTTCGTCTTCTTCCTTGCGTTTTTTCTGAAATTTAACTCAAATCTTGCTCAAATCTACTCCAAATCACTTCAAATTCAAACTTTGAACTCCTTTTGATATTTTTAATCAATTGAAACAACACCTAATCCAAACAATTAAGAATTACAAGAAATTATATTTTCTAAATCAATGCTTTGAATGGCCTTTAATGGTGGACTTCTACTCTTTACTTTTTTATATTGCAACCAGGTGATATAAGGGGAGAAGCAGTAATGCCGGATATCCCCTTGAAGCATATGTAAAAAATGTGAGAATGAGAGAGTGAAAGCAATAGTTGTGAGAACACATAATTAACTCTATAGCTTTTAGAAGCAATGGTTGTAAGAACACAGATTTTGAATTTGCAAGAGCTAGTTTTTTCAAAATATATACAATATGAGCTAGGTTTTGTAAAGCTTAAAAACATGGGCAATTTTTTGTTATAATGTGAAGTCATTTTATTGTAATTCTTTCATTTCTTTATGATCTTATCCATTGACGGTACAGAATATATTTACATAATTTTGTCATTTAAAAGATAATAAATTGTAAATAATAACATTAATTGTTAACTTCAAATAAATTGTATGTATTTACTAATAGTATAAAAAATCATTATATTTCAGATAATGTATTATATATACATTGAAAATTATGAATATATTCAGCTATCAGTGTAATATAATTAACCACTTAAACCAAGTGCATCCACTGTCTAATCCAAGTTCCAACGAAATAGTGGCAGTGAATTTCTTGAATTCTATAAGGAGCTGAAAATCATATAAGTAACAACTCAGACATTCAGTCTCTTAAACGAATGAATTGGGATATGAAAACTAGGAATGAGGAGTAACATTTACGCCATGTTTCTCGTTGTCAATGCGTTGAGTTCAATTTTTAATGGGCTGGGGCCTCGGGTCATGAAAACTAGGAAATGCAATATTTAGTTGAGATTAAACGTATTCTTTGTCGAAAAGGAATTTTATATATACGAAAATTTAAACTTATTTACCCAGTTTATTTAAGTTTTTATTTACGGAAAGTAACTGAAATTCCTTTTACAAAAAATATACAATCCGGTCAAAGTCTACAATTTATCTATTAACTTAAATATAATTTTTTTTTTGCACAAAATCCAGTAAAAACTATAATTTACATATAATTTTTTATACAATTAAGTTAATTGTATATTTTGTGTATGGCATTTCTATACCCGATATATTAAATATATATACAATTTTGTTGTCTTCTTTGAGTTTCAATATAAAACTCTAACCTAAACTACCTTGAATATTCACGAAAATCTCTCAAAATTAACATCAAGTGATATTTCCATTCATTTATAACAATATACTAGTCCAAACAAATAATAATTTCATAAAAATCAATTTTTGAATTTCAAATTTCAAATCTTTTCAATGGCTGTCAATATTTTAATATATCTACGTTTTCCACTGTTTCAAAATACCCAACCCAAAAGATTCGCCTACTAACTACCACATTATTGTTCAAGAATTTTTTTAAGCTTTGCACAAAGATATGAATTGGCATTTCTTTAACTGGAGAAGCAAAAATGAAAACTTTTCTCGGAATTTAGTTTCTTCTTGGACCCCAATGTTTAAGTTAGACTCGCTCCTTTATCATCCAAACAACGACTACTATTGGATTAACTCGAAAAATCTACTGAATCAATTGTACGAAGATTCAATTTGGAGAATATATCTGAGGAATGTAAGCAAGAATTAATTGGGGAACACTTAAATAATGGAGTATTAAAATTGTATAAAATTGGTTATATATATATAAACTTACAATTACGTTAAAACCTCAATATCGAGGGTCAATAAGTTTGAAAATTAGTATAGATAAGTAAAAATTCTAAAGGAAAAAATATGAGATAGTAGGGTTTAAAAATAAATTACTCCCCTTAATTAGTACTCCTATTTCTTTTTTGTTTCCTCTTTGTTAATCAATATTACTATTTGATTTTTTAAACAAATTTTTCATTGACTAATATACTTTTTCATTGTAACTATAAAAATTGTGATTACACTTTATGCAATTTTAACATAAGTGGAGTAATTTATTTCAAAAGATAAAAATTAATGTTTAAATTCACATTAAAAATTTGATAGATTCTTCCTCCTTTAAAAAAAAAAAATATTTTCGTGTGCATTAAATCTCTCATTTTAATTGTTTTTTTCATTGAGCAAATTGTTCAACGCCAAGAAATGTGAATTACAGGAAGGAAACACCGATCAATTAAAACAAACAAGTTCATGAATTGTTAGCATAAACATTCCTTTATTCCTTGAATTTCTACAATCGGATGGGACAGTGGCTAGCTTCAAATGGTGAATATTCTCACATAATAAGCTTAAAACATAAAATTTAAGCCTCGGCCAACTTCAAATTGTTATTTTTTTTTTGTTTTGTTTTCCGACTTCCAATTATTCTTCAATGCGGCAAATTTATTGGATCAGATCCCACCTCCACCGAAACCTTCTCCTATTCCAAACCCATAAGCGCTACCACCATTCTCCACACCTCCGCCGCCACCACCACCGCCGCCTCCGCCACCACCGCCGCTACCATCTAAACCTGAAGCCTGACCGCTACCGAAGCCAAATCCAAATCCTGAACCAAATCCGCTACTAAAACCTCCTCCTCCACCGCCACCGCCGCTTCCTCCTCCACCAGATCCTCCTATAATTTGAGCACCTAGTCCGAAGCCATCTGCTGCAGGGATCTTGTAGTCAAAGATTGTAGCTACTGCATCTCCCAGAAGCTTCCTAGCTGAGGTGTCACGTACAAATACTCCCACCACAATGAGAATAATGAATGTCTTTGAATGTAGTGTCACTGCGCGCAAATAACATTGATCATAAGTTTTTGTTTTTGAAGCTTTAAGAAAATGAGATTAGTAATATGTAAAATAAGTATAAATTATGTGCTACAATATGAAAATTGCTCTTCAGACGATATCAGAATTTAAAGTTTATTAGTTTAGAATATATTTCTTTTAAATAACTAAATTATAAATTAATAATTTATATCTATTCAGTAAATATTTTTAGACAAATATGAAGTTTACGAATCAAAGCAACAGGTTCGGCTGAGAAGGTTGTCAAAATACGCATGTGACGGAGCCAGGAATTATACAAATGGGTGTCAAAATAAATATTTTTTACTAACATGGGAAATGGAACTTGCAATATTCTATAATTTTTGACACCTCTTAATCATTGCACTAAGAGTTTGTCTTATGTCAAGGGTTATCAACCCTTTTTAAATATTCAATTTTTAAGAAAAAAATACCTAAAATACCTATCTACACTGTATTATTTTCCAGTGAAAGAGTGTCGGTTTACACCCCTCGGGTAAGGGTAGCTCAGCCTCTGCCGTTATGGCAAATTAACTATCAATCTGAAACGCGAGTAAAAAAAATAGATTTTTTTTTACTATTTTAAAAAATCAATTTTAGAGAAATATGAGGAACTCACTGCTAAATGGTTTAGAAAACCAAAAATAAAGAGAAATACAATAAATCAAGTACTACAATTTCTATATAGGCATAAGCGTCATTAATTAATATATGAAAAAAAGTGTTTAGGAATTCCTTACTTTTCATTCTTCGTGTATGTAATTCTTCCGTGGAAGAGAAAGTTGGTTATGCAAGATAGAATTATACACATCGCCAGTAGTTTAAATACTAGCCAGAGATAGCTTAAGATATGTCATAAGTTAAATTCTCTCTAATTAATGCGAGGACAAAAAACTGAACATCTTAAAGAAAGGTTATGACTCGCTTTTGTAACAGTAATATTTAATTAATGGCTGAAAATTATGTACCCATGACCCTGCTTAATATTTAAACTTCCTAAAATTTGAATAACGTACATTCTTTTCCTCTTGACTAATTAAATATCTAACGGTTGACCAAACCTACAACTCTATAATGACTAAATTTGCCTTTTGTAACAGACCATTTCCCTGTGGTAATGGGGCTCCATCAAGGATCGGCGCTGAGCCCATTATTGTTCGCCTTAGTGATGGATGCTCTAACCCGACATATCCAAGGGGATGTGCCTTGGTGTATGCTCTTTGCCGACGATATAATATTGATAGACGAGACGGGGGCCGGTGTTAGCGAAAGGTTAGAGATATGGAGACAGACCCTCGAGTCTAAGGGTTTCAAAATAAGCAGGTCTAAGACAGAATATCTGGAGTGCAAATTTGGCGCCGAGCCGAATGGGTTAGGCGGAGAAGTGATGCTTGGTTCTCAGGCTATCGCCAAGAAGGACAGTGTGAGATATCTTGGGTCGGTGATTCAGGGGGACAGAGAGATTGACGGGGACGTCACCCATCGGATAGGAGCGGGGTGGTCAAAGTGGAGGCTTGCTTCAGGGGTCCTGTGTGACAAGAAAATTCCACACAAGCTCAAGAGGAAATTCTACAGAGCTGTGGTTAGACCTGCGATGTTATATGGGGCGGAGTGCTGGCCCGTGAAGAACTCGCATGTTCAGAGGATGAAGGTTGCAGAGATGAGGATGATTAGGTGGATGTGTGGGCACACCAGGCTGGATAAGATCAAGAATGAAGTTATTCGTCAGAAAGTAGGGGTAACCCCGGTGGACGAGAAGATGAGAGAAGCGAGGCTGAGGTGGTTCGGGCATGTTCGGAGGAGGGCCCCCGATGCCCCGGTAAGGAGCTGCGAGCGGCTGGAGATTGTGGTGGTCGGCGAGGGAGAGGGAGGCCTAAGAAGCATTGAGGTGAGGTGATTAGACAGGACATGACCAGTATGCAGGTTACCGAGGACATGACACTTGATAGGGGAGTCTGGAGGTCTAGAATCAGGATTGTAGGCTAGGGGCTTCTAGAGTCCGTCGTTCGCATCTCTCGGGGTTGGGTGTGGGATATCTAGGGTTTCCCATAGGGGATTAGTGTTTTAGCTTATGTCTCCTTATGAGTGTTAGTATGGTAGTTACGGCTTGTTATTATTGCATTAATGCATGTGACTGTATTTATGTTGCTTATGCCTTCATATGTATTTACTTTATTTCTGCAGGAGTACCTATGCTTTATTATTTTGTTTTGTTTTGCTTGTGTTTCTAATTTCCCCTTTGTTTTCGTAATGCAGCTTTTCCTCCCACATCCTATACGCCGGGGGTCGTTTGGAAGCAGCCTCTCTGCCCTTTCGGGCAGGGGTAAGGCTCGTCTACCTATTACCCTCCCCAGACCCCACCTGATGGGACTACCTGGGTAGTTGTTGTTGTTGTTGTTTTGCCTTTTAATATTTCTTTACGCATTTTCCGTTAATATTTGGTGTAAACTCTGAGACAAACATAATTGCTAGAATTCTAGAATAATCTATATTGTATTTTTACAATAATATAAAAATACACATCCAGAATAATGACTTGAACAATAATTTCTTAATTCGGTTTTAAAAATATTTATCTACTACATGCAAATGATGACCTGAATTTCAAAATTACTTTTCGCTTCACTTAGCATATTAGTATAACATAGAGTATTCGTTATAATTGTTCTGAATTTTCTTATCCTTTTAACTTAATCTAGAACAACTAGAATAATAAAGCTAACTACATAAAATTTAAGTTTTAACGTTTTAACACATGTAGACACTGAAGATGCCGAGGAAATTGGCAATTTATTTTAAGTACACTTACAAATTACAATTGATATTGTCAATTTTAAGTTTCTGACTTCACCAAGTTTGACGTATAGTCAGATCTACGTATAACATCATTCCTATAAAATAATTATTTACTATAAAAGTCAAGTTCTTTTGAAATCGATTTTAACGTTATGTTATAATATATGTTCTTTATAACAACACTTCACTATAGCAACCAAAAAATATCAAAATAAACAAGGAGCCAAGTTTTTTCAAAATCGATTTAATATTATGTTATAATATATGTTTTCTATAACAGCACTTCACTATAGTATCTAAAAAATATCAAAACAAACGAGGCTGTTATAGAAAGGTTTGAGTGTACATACTCTTAATCATAATTAAGCTAAAAAACATAATAAAGTGATCAAGAAAGCTAATCGTGTATATAATTTCATGTAAATATAACCAATTAGCCATTTCTAGAGCCGGCTTACAGGCTAAGTAAGCTAGGCATATGCCTTAGCCCCCCAATTTTCGAGGGGCCCTAGTTTTAAAAGTAATAGGTTATGTGTTAATTTTTTCTTAGAAAACTTTAAGCATTTTATATTAGAAATTTCTCACTGTGAAGTTATTTGACTGTTGATGGATGAAAAAAATCCTCTTAGGTGAGGTAAACACATCTTTATAATTTTTTTACTTGTTCGAAAAAATTATTTACACACCTAAATTTTACGGGTAACTTTTTATCAAAGCTGAACCAATTTTTCATGTAGTTGTGTATTACGCGCGCCCAATTCCTATTTTTCAGTTTTTTCATTTTCTTTTTAAACTTTAGTTTTTAAAAAAGGAAAATATTATGTTAAAAAAAACAAAAAAAAAATCTATTTTTACAATTTTGTGTTCCCAGTTTTTACAAAACAATTTTTTTAAAAAAAATTAAAAAAATAAAAATAAATATTTTTAAATAACGAAAATATTTTGTTGAAAATAACTTTTTCAGTTTTTTTTAAGAATAAATTTTTTTAAAATGAAATTTATTTTTTCTATTTTCAGAAAAAGATCAGTTTTTACAAAAAGAAAATATTTAAAAACTGAAAAAATAACATATTTCAAATACAAAAATACTTTTGTTTTGTAAAATCTGAAAAATAACAAAAACATTTTGCATAACAAATTGTAAAAACTTAAACAAAATGGTTTTTTAACAAATTTGTTTTTAAAATCTGAAAAATAGTAAAATCTAAAAAAATAGCTTTAACAAACTATTTTCGCTTTTTGAAAATTTTTTTCTTCACTTTTTTAATTTTTTTAAAGATTTTATTTTTGTAAAAACTGAAAAAATAAATTTTGTAAAAACTGAATTTTTTTATTTTTTAACATAATATTTTCATGTTAAAAAAGAAAAAAGCGAAAAAGAAAAGAGAATAAAATAATATTAAGTTAATTAGTTATAATATCCTATTAGAAAGTGACATGTGGACCACTAAATTAGTTTTAAGTTTTTTTTTGGCTTCACGCGCTCCAAAATTGTGACTTACACGTTTTGGTTTAAGGGAGGTATTAAATACATTTAAGTTTAGAATAGTGGGGTGAAAAGTCGCCCGTAAAATTTAGGTATGTAAATAATTTTTTCGGACAAATTTGATGGGTAGTTTATGTATTATCTCTTTTCTTATACTTGATGTAACTTTTTATTTCGCATTTTTTACATTCTAATCACTAAAACCTATAAGTATCATTTTAATAAATTGAGATTGCTAAATGATGATAAGTTGGAGGGAAAATAAATATTGTATCAATCTTTCATGATCTGTAAAGGATAATAGTCACTCTAATATTAATATTGATGACTTAGACTTATATTGAGTTAGTATTAAGAAAAATAGTATAAATTGAGTATTGTACTCTAATCGATATACTTAATTACATAAAAAGACTTGACTTTTTTTCTCCAAATACCTAACAATTGACACAATGGAAAAAAAGCTTTTCAAAATAAAAATACATACGATCAACGTCTCAAAAGTGATTAAATCAGTTAGATATACCATCAATTAAAAATAATTACTAAAAAAGTTGCTTATAAAAAATTTAAGCCTCTAATTGTAGTTACGCTTTAGGTCCCCACTTAAGTTGAGCCGCCCCTGGCCATTTCTATGTTATTTATATAATAAACTAGATTTTATGATAAGGATTCGCCACATGAAAGCATATGTATATTTATCCGTAAATTGGTACTATTAAATTTACACGTATTTTATTGTCACGACCAAATTCCCATCCTCAAGGGTTGTGATGACACCTACTCATACAAGCTAGGCAAGCATAAATCGTAACTTCTAACTCCTTTATTTTAAATCTTTTTATCAATCATAACAGCAAGCATTAAATATTTAAATAACAGCAAAAATATGAATTTAAAGCGGAAGACTTAAATTGAATAAGCTGAATAATAATACGAAAATCGAGATATGCCTCTACCCAATAACTGGTACTAAATACAACCGTTTGAAAGAATTATAACACTGCTTGTCTCGAATACATGCGATTACAGAATGAAATATGAGATTGAGGAGACGCCGGGCCTGCAGATGCTTGCAAGGTTACCTTGGTGTCTCAGTTCACTAAAGGCTGACTCCCGAGCTACTGCTGCTGTCGGGTATCTGGATATGTGCAAAAGAGCACAGATTGTAGTATCAGCACAACCGACCCCACATGCTGCTAAGTGCCTGGCCTAACCACAGCGAGGTAGTGACAAGGTTAGGACCAGACTCTAAATAAACATGTGCAGTTATATAATATATGGCGGAAAAGTAAACAAGTAATAAACAATTAAAGCTGGGGAAGGGAAACATGCTTCAGGGATAGCAGTTAAAACAGAATATCAAAAATAATATGAAAACTACAATTTAACTTCTAACACGGATAAAAGGGAAATAAAAGCAACTTTCATTGTTAGTTTCATCTTGTTGCAGGCGTGCAACCCGATCCCATTTCTCATATCTCGTGCTAGGCATACCACCCTCTCCCATTTCATCATATCTTGTGGTAGACGTACAACCCGCTCCATTTTATCATATCTTGTGGTAGGCGTACCACCCGCTCCCATTTCATCATATCTTGTTGTAGGCGTACCACCCGCTCCCATTTCATCATATCTTGTGGTAGGCATATCACTCGCTCCCATTTCATAATATCTTGTGGTATGCATACCACCCGCTCCCATTTCGTCATATCTTATGGTAGGAGTACCACCCGCTCCTATTTCATCATATCTTGTGGTAGGTGTACCACCCACTCCCGTTTTATCATATCTTGTAGTAGGCGTACCACCCGCTACCTTTTATAGTTTATCACACAATTATAAGAAATTCCGGCAAGAAAACATAAGCAATATAATAATTTCCCGACAAGGGAACAAAAATATCAATACAGTCATACGACAAAGGTGAATTAGCTATAACTAAATCTTAACTTAGCTTTTGATCATCTCAAACAATGACAATGCCCAATCATAAATATGTTATATGAGGATAACCAAGTCTTTTCTCAATATAGAAGATCATTAATTAAAGCATCCGAAATATGATTTAAGAATGCAATAATTTTCCAATTTAAGACTTATGGTCATGCTCGACACCAATGTATAGATACTCGTCACCATGCCTATGCGTCGTAACCAACAAGAATCAAGTAGAAAATATGACTCAACTCCTAATCCCTCGAGCTAAGGTTAGACCGAACGCTTACCGCAAACTTCCACGGCTAAATCAATCCTCAATTAACGCCTTTCCTATCGAATTCGGCCCAAATCGATTGTATCTATGTATAAATGAATTCATAATATCAATAAAGACTAAACAAATCAAATCCCATGCCTAATTATAGTTTTTCAAGCATTTTTTTCAAAATTCCAAAAATTGACCCCGAGCCCGCTTGGTGAAAATACGAGGTTCAAACCAAAATCATATTACCCATTCATCCACGAGCCAAAATATATAGTTTATTTTCAAATTCGACCCCAGAACGAGGTCTAAATCAAGAAAAATAAAAAAGCCCTAACTCTACCTAATTCCCTAATTTCTATCCTTAATTACAAGTTTTAGGCCTAGAATTTCAATAGATGTTGATGAAAATAGAAGAAAACTAGTCGAAGATTACATACCTATTAGTTTGTGGTGAAAACCTCTTTCAAAAATTGCCCAATTTGAAGTTAAGATGAAGAAGCTATGAAAATTTGAAAAATTCTCGGTTAAGCTACTATTTTAAATCGCTAGGCAGACCTTCATTGCATTTGCAATGGCTCCCCCGTGTTTGCGAAGAGCAGCCTTACACACGCTTATGCAATCGCGATACCTCTTATGCATTCGCGAAGGGTTGGCCTACTGACCTTCGCGTTTGCGGGCCTAGGAAAGCGTTCGCGTAGAGGAAAAAAACAGACTCCATACCAGCCCCCATTTAAGTTGTACGTTCGCGAGACGCGGGCTGCGTTCGCGTAGAGCAACCCCCCAGTGCTCCACGTTCACGATCCTTACCTCATGCTCGCGTTGAACAAAAAATCACATGTCCCCAGTTTAACTTTATGCTATCGCGAGCGTAACTACGCGATAGTGAAGAGCAATAGGCTTGGGCACCTGTTGCAAATTTTCTGCAACCTTTCTAAGTCAAAAACAACTCTGAAACACTCCCTAGCCCTCGAGACTCCTAACCAAATACACACACTAACTCAACAACATCATAAGAACTAATCCATGTGATCAAATCACCTAAATAACCTCAAAACTCAAGAATTTTTCCAAAACTTCATCAAGTTTCAATTTAGAACTTCAAGTTTGAAACACGTCAAATGACGTCTGATTTTAACTAAACTTCAGAGAAAGGACTTAAAGTATGTATAAGACCTGTACCGAAAAATGGAACCAAAATACGGGCCAGTTACCATCACTTTCTAATCAAATTTCATTTCCAATTTACTTAAACATCTCATAAATATAATATCCTTTAAAAATTCATTTCTTGGGCTCGGGACCTCAAAAGTCAATTCTGAGCATATGCCCGAGTCCCATATTTTCCTACGGACCATCCGGGACCATCAAATCATGGGTCATGTTCCATTTGCCCAAAATATTGACCAAAGTCAAATTTATTCATTTTACCATCAAAACTTAGTATTTTTAACAAAATTTCACATTTAAGCTTTCCGGCTATGCGCCCGGACTACGCACGCAAATCGAGGCAACTCTAAATGAGGTTTTCAAGGCCTCAGAAGCACATAATGGATAAGAAAATAGGTGATGAGCCTTTGGGTCGTCACATTCTCCACCTATAAAATAACCATTCGTCCTTGAACGGACACAAGAAGGAAGTAACTGAGTCGGGAAATAGATGATGGTAACGGCTTCACATATCGGACTCAGACTCCCTAGTCGATGCCTCAGGTGGATGACCCCTCCACTGAACACGGACAGAAGGGAAACTCTTAGACCTCAATTGACAAACTTGCCGGTCTAGAATAGCTACCGGCTCCTCCTCATATGACAAGTCCTTGTCCAACTGGATAGTGCTGAAATCTGACACGTGGGATGGATCGCCGTAATATTTTTGGAGAAGGGACACATGAAAGCTGGATGCACGACTGATAAGCTAGGCGGAAATGCAAGTCTATAGGCCACCTCTCCCACTCGACCAAGAATCTCAATGGACCAATAAATCTAGGGCTAAGCTTACCCTTCTTCCCAAATCTAATCACGCCCTTCATAGGTGACACTCGGAGCAATACCTGCTCACCAACCATAAAAGCCACATCTCAAACCTTACGATTTGCATACCTCTTTTGTGTGGATCAAGCCGTACGAAACCTATCCTGAACGATCCTGACCTTGTCTAAGGCCTCCTGAACCAGATCCTTACCCAACAGCCAAGCCTCTCCCGGCTCAAACCATCCAACAGAGATCGACCTTGCCTACTATATAAAGCCTCATAAGGAGCCATTTGGTTACTCGACTGGTAGCTGTTGTTGTAGGCAAATTCTGTTAATGGCAAGAACTGATCCCACGAACCTCCCAAGTCAATAACGCAAGCTCGGAGCATATCCTCCAAGTTCTAAATATTCCGCTCGGACTGACTGTCCGTGTGGGAATGAAATGCTGTGCTCAACTCAGCGTGCCCAATCCCACGGAAATGCTCTCAAGAAGTGCGAGGAAAACTGCGTACCCTGGTCCGAAATGGTAGATATCGGCACACCATGAAGACGAACAATCTCCCGGATATAGATCTCAGCTAACCTTTTGAATAAATAGGAGACTACCACAGGCATGAAATGCGTGACTTGGTCAGCCTATCAACAATGATCCAAACTGCGTCGAACTTCTTCCGAGTCAGCGGAAGTCCAGTAACGAAGTCCATAGTGATTCGCTCCCACTTCCACTCGGGAAGCTCAATCCTCTGAAAAAATCCACCAGGCCTCTAATGCTCATACTTAACCTGTTGACAATTCAAACACCGAGCCACATATGCAACAATATCCTTCTTCATTCTACACCACCAATACTGCTGCCTCAAATCTTGATACATCTTCGCAACGCTAAGATGAATAGAGTATTGGGAACTACGTGCCTCCTCTGAAATCAACTCCCGAAGCCCATCCACATTAGGCACACAAACTCGGCCCTACAATCTCAAAACTCTATCAGCATCTAATGTAACCTGCTCGACACCTCTACGCTGAACTGTGTTCTAAGGACACACAAATGGGGATCATCAAACTGCCGATCACGGATACGCTCCAATAACGAAGAACGGACGACCATGCAAGCTAATACCCGACTAGGCTAAAAAATATCCAACCTTGAAAATCGATTGGCCAAGGCATGAACATCCAACACAAGCGGCATCCAACTAACCGGAATATAAGCAAGACTGCCCATACTGATTGACTTCTTACTCAAATCATCGGCCACCATATTGGCCTTCCCCGGGTGATACAAGATAGTGACATAATAATCTTTCAATGACTCCAACCACTTTGTTTGCCTTAAATTCAACTCCTTTTGTTTGAACAAGTACTGGAGACTCTTATTATCCTTGAACACTGCGACGCCATGCCATATAGATAGTGCCTCCAAATCTTCAATGCGTGAACAATGGCTACCAACTCTAAATTGTGCACCGGATAGTTCCCCTTATGAATGTTCAACTGCCTCGAAGCATAGGCAATGACCTTGCCATCCTACATCAACACCGCACTAAGCCCATTACGTGAAGCACCATAATAGACTATGCAAGGCCCTGAACCTGTGGGCAAACCAATACGGGTGCCGTGATCAAAGCTATCTTGAGCTTCTAGAAGCTTGACTCACACTCGTCTGACAGCTTGAACTAGGAACCCTTCTGGATCAACCTGGTCATCGGGGCTGCAATACATGAGAACCCCTCCACGAACCGACAATAGTAGTCCGCCAAGCCCAAAAAACTCCAAATCTGTGTAGCTGATGCTAGTCAAGGCCAGTTCTTGACTTCCTCAATCTTCTTCGGGTCAACCTGAATACCTTATGCTGATACGACATGACCCAGCAATGCAACCGAACTCAACCAGAACACACACTTTGAGAAATTCGCATATAGCTGACTATCCTTCATAGTCTGAAGAACCACTATGAGCTGCTGCTCGTGCTCCTCCTGGCTACGGGAATATATCAGAATATCATCAATGAAGACTATCACGAATGAGTCCAAATAAGGCCTGAGAACTCGGTTCATCAAATCCATAAAAGCTGCTGGGGAATTTGTTAATCTAAATGACATAACCAAGAACTCATAATGGCCGTAGTGCGGAAAGCTGTATTAGGGACATCGAATGCCCTAATCCTCAACTGATGGCAGCCAGATCTCAAGTCAATCTTTGAAAATACCTTGGCACCCTGAAGTTGATCGAAAAAATCATCAATCCTTGACAGTGGATACTTATTCCTGATTGTAACCTTTTTAACTGCTGGTAATCAACGCACATTCTCATCGAACCATCCTTTTTCTTAACAAATGACACCGGCGCACCCCAAGGCGAAGTGTTGGGTCTAATGAAACCCTTTTAATGCAAGTCTTACACCTGCTCCTTCAACTCTTTCAACTCTGGCAGGGCAATGCGATATGGCGGGATTGAAATGGGATGAGTGCCCGGAGCTAAATCAATGTGAAAATCAATATCCCTGTCCGGTGGCATCCCGGCAGGTCTGAAGGGAAAACCTCAGGAAAATCACGAACCATGAGCACCAAATCAATAGAGGGAACCTCAGCACTGGAACCACGAACATAAGCGAGATAGGCAAAACTCCCCTTTTCTACCATACACAAAGCCTTCACATACGAAATAACACAGCGTGTAGAATGAACAGGAGTCCCTCTCCACTCTAAACGGGGAAAATCCGGTAAAGCTAAGGTCATAGTCTTGGCATTGAAGTCCAAGATAGTGTTGTACGGGGATAACAAGTCCATCCCCAATATAACATCAAAGTCGACCATGTCTAAAAGCAACAAATCAACATGGGTCTCAAGACCCCCAATCACCACAATCGAAGAACGATGAACTCGATCAACCACAATAGAATCACCCACCATTATAGACACATAAATAGGAATACTCAATGAATTACAAGGCATGACAGGTACGATGCAAAATTAGATGACATATATGAATTTGTAGACCCTTGATCAAATAGTACTGAAGCGTCTCTATAACAAACTAGAATAGTACATGTAATGACTGCATCTAAAAACTCAGCTTCGGGCCTGGCTGGAAGGGCATAACATCGGGGTTGGCCCACCACCCTGAACTACCTCTCTGGAATGGCCTGCTATTGGCTGGCTTCCACCTCTGGCGGCCTGAGCTCTACCCCTAGGACCTCTACATCCACCTCTAGCACCTTTTCCCCAACCTCTAGGTGGCTGGGTAGGATGTGGAAACTCTGGTGCATGTAACATAGCATGAGAACTCTAATGCAGAGAATTTATCGAAGTTCGAGGGCAATATTTAGCATCGTGTCACCACAAGTAAAACAAGACCTCAGTAGAAGGCCCTGGAAACTATAAAGTGGTGGTCCACTGATAGGCTATTGATCGCAATAATGTGCCTGAGAACCACGACCACCTGAAGTATCATAGGAGACCTGGAGAGTTGACTAAAAGAGCCTAGGATGATGGCCTCTACCATATAAATCTCTACCTACATATGAGGTACCACTAAATCTGCCTGAATGACAAGGCCTCTTATCCGACCCATGACCACCTCCCTGTAATAGAACCATCTCAGCTCTGTGGGCCACATTGGCCGCCTCCTGGAATGTGATATCACTCCTGGCCTCCTTGGCCATCTAGAGAGAATCAACTGAATAAGGCCATCAATAAAACTCCTCACCCTCTCTCTCTAGGAAGGAACTATGACAAGAGCATGGGGAGCTAAATCGATGAACTTGGTCTCATATTGAGTGACCGTCATGGAACCCTGCTGAAGGCACTCAAACTGCCTCTAATAGGCCTCTCTCTTAGTCATGGGGAGAAACTTCTCTAGAAATAAAACTGTAAACTGCTCCCAAGCCAAATATAATGACCCGGCTGGCCTGGCTAAGAAATAATCCCTCCACCAAGTCTTGGCGGATCCAGACAAGCGAAATGTAGCAAAATCAACTCCATTGGTCTTCACGATGCCCATGTTCCTGAGAACCTCATGACAACTGTCTATTATGTCGGGGATCCTCAGAAGATGAACCTCTAAAAGTAGTAGTGAAGAGCTTGTTGAAACCTATCCAACCTCCACAAAGTCTCTGAAGACGTAGCTGATCTATCACCAGTCTGTGCTGCTGCTCTACTGAAGAAGTTGTACATGACCTCTCCATTCATGGAAGGACAAGAATAGAGGTTTCAATTCAACATTGAGCGAATAAAATGGCACGACAGGGAAGAATAAAAGTGAAACTTTTCCTAACTTTGTAGACTCTGGGGGATAAATGTAGACGTCTCTGTACCGATCCCTCAGACTCTACTGAGCTTGTCTGTGAGTTGTGAGACCTATGCAACCTAGAGCTCTGATATCAACTTGTCACGACCTAAATTTCCCACCCTCGGGGGTCGTGATGGCACCTACTCGTAGAAGCTAGGCAAGCCATAAGTCATAACCTCTAACTCCTTTAATTTAAATCCTTTTTATCTATCACAACAACAAGCATTAAATATTTAAATAATAGTGGAAATAATAATTTAAAGCGGAAGACTTAAATTAAATAAGCTGAACAATAATGCGGAAATCAACATATGCCTCTATCCAATAACTGGTGTCATATCACTCATGAACTACTAAGAGTACTAAATACAACCGTTTAAAAGAAATATAACATTGTCTGTCTTGAATACATGACATAACAGAATGAAATATGAGATAGAGGAGACGTCGGGCCTGCGGACACCTGCAAGGCTACCTTGGTGGACTGAAGGCTGACTTCCGAGCTACTGCTGTTGTCCAGTGCCAGGATCTGTGCAAAAGAGCACAGAGTGTAGCATCAGCACAACCGACCCCATGTGCTGGTAAGTGCTTGGCCTAACCCTGGTGAAGTAGTGACGAAACTAGAACTAGACTCCAGATAAACCTGTGTAGTTATATAATATATAAAGGAAAAGTAAACAAGTAATCAGCAATTAATGCTAGGGAAGGGAAACATGCTTCGGGGATTGAAGTTAAAACAGAATAACAAAAATAATATGGAAAGTACAATTTAACTTTTAACACAGATAAAGGGAAATAAAAGCAACTTTCATTTTTAGTTTCATCTTGTTGCAGACGTGCAACCCGATCCCATTTCTCATATCTCGTGGTAGGTGTACCACCCACTACTATTTCATTATATCTTATAGTAGGCGTAGCTCCCATTCCCATTTTATCATATCTTGTGGTAGGCATACTACACGCTCCTATTTCATCATATCTTGTGGTAGGCGTACCACCCGCTCCCATTTCATCATATCTTGTGGTAGGCGTACCACCCACTTCCATTTTATCATATCTTGTGGTAGGCGTAGCACCCGCTCCCATATATAGTTCATCACACAATTTTACAAGAAATCCCAGCAGGGAAACATAAGCAATAAAATAGTTTCCTGATAAGCGAACAAAAATATCAATACAATCTTCCCGGTAAGGGATTATCAACTATAACCAAATCTTATCTTAGCTTGTAATCAGCTCGAATAATGACAATTCCTAGTCATAAATAAGTTATACATGGATAACCAAGTCTTTTCTCAATATTGAAGATCATTAATTAAAGCATCCGAAATATCATTTAAGAATGCAAAAGTTTTCCAATTTAAGACTCACGGTCATGCTCGACACTAATGTATAGATACTCATTAACATTTCTATACGTCGTACTCAACAAGAAGCAAGTAGCAATATGACTCAACTCATAATCCCCCCAAGCTAAGGTTAGACCGAACGCTTACCTCAAACTTCCACGGACAAATTAATCCTCAATTACCACCTTTCCTATCGAATTTGGCTCCAAATTGATTATATCTATGTATAAATGACTTCATAACATCAATAAATTCTAAACAAATCAAATCTCATGCCTAATTATAGTTTTCCAAGCATTCTTCCCAAAATCCCAAAAATCGACCCCGGGCCCACTTGGTCAAAATACGAGGTACGGATCAAAATTATATTACCCATTTACCCACGATCCCAAATATATAGTTTGTTTTCAAATTCGATCCAAAACGAGGCCTAAATCAAGAAAAATCAAAAAGCCTTAACTCTACCCAATTCCCTAACTTCTACCTTTAATTACATGTTTTAGGCCTAGAATTTCAATAGATGTTGATGGAAACGGAGGAAAACTAGTCTAAGATTACATACCTATAAGTTTGTGGTGAAATCCTCTTTCAAAAAATCGCTCAACTTGAAGTTAAGATGAAAAACTTATAAAAGTTTGAATAATTCTCGGTTAAACTACTGTTTTTAATCGCTGGGCAGACCTTCATCGTGTTCGTGATGGGTCCCCCATGTTCGCGAAGAGCATCCTTACATAGGCTTATGAGATTGTGATACCTCTTACTCATTCGTGGAGGGTTGGCCCCCCTGACCATCGCGTTCGCGGGCCTAGGAAGGCGTTCACGTAGAGGAAAAAGACAGATTCCATAACATCACCCATTTACCTTATGCGTTCGTAAGACGTGGGCCGCATTCGCGTAGAGCAACTCTCTAATGATCAAATTCATGATATTTACCTCGTGTTTGGGTTGAACAGAAATCCCCTGTCCTTCTTTTACCTTACACGATTGCGAAGAGCAGCAGGCCTGGGCCCCTGTTGCACATTTTTTGCAACGTTTCTAGGTCAAAAACAACTCTGAAACACTCCCAAGCCCTTGGGGCTCCTAACCAAGCACACGCTCTAACTCAACAATACCATACGAACTACTCCATGCTATCAAATCACCTAAATAACCTCAAAACAATGAATCAAACCTCAAAAATCAAGAATTTTTCCAAACATTCATCAAGTGTCAAATTTAGAACTTCAAGTCTGAAACACGTCAAAAAACGTCCCATTTTAACCAAAATTTTTAGAAAGGACTTTAACTATATATAAGACCTGTATTGGGTGCCGAAACCAAAGTACGGGCCCGTTACCATCATTTTCTAATCAAATTTCATTTCCAATTTACATAAACATTTCAGAAAAATAATTTCTTTTAAAAATTTATTTCTCGCGCTCGGGACCTGGAATTTAATTCCGGGCATATGCCCGAGTCCCATATTTTTCTACAGACCCTCCGGGACCATCAAATCATGGGTCCGGATCCATCTCCCAAAATATTGATTTCATTTTACCATCAAAACTTAGTATTTTTCACAAAAGTTCACATTTAAGATTTCTGGCTATGCACATGGACTTTGCACGCAAATTGAGGCGACTTTAAATGAGGGTTTCAAGGCCTCGGAAGCACAAAATGGATAAAAAAACAAGTGATACCCTTTGGGTCATCACATTTATAGATAAGTGAATTGATTTGATCCTAAAATGATAAACAAATTAGACAAAAATGTAAGGCTTAACATTAAAATCGAGATAAGATGATAAAGATATTGAGCCGGGGAACTAGGCTTCCGGAGGCAGTAAAAATAATATAAATGAGTAAGAAAGCAAAATGTTATTGAGCTTTGAACGAAGTCTAGTATATGCTTGTTAGAAAATTCATCCCCTTACAATGACGGTAGAGCTCATTATTTATATTTGCATCTAGGGAACATGGTCCTAGGATCAATCCACTCTTAAATAACATTTATGAGAGCCATTGAAGAATGTGTAATAGTAGGCAGTAAAAGCCATATTCTTTGTAACGGACCGTGCACCTAATGCTATAGAATATTTTTCATTAAATGCTACCAGGTGGCAGGCATTTATTTCGTCGTTAAGAATGGCATTTTCTCCAAAACAAATGAGATCGTTGCTTTCGGACCCGCTATCTTGTGTCTTTGGCTTCACGTATTGCTTTCCCATGTGATCACAAAATATGAACATATTTTATCCTATACAGATAATTCCCTTGCTTTCCGATGGCATAACTTTGTCACTGGAAAGTTAGTAGAGAAACCTTGTTTTACAAGAAATTCTATGACCCTCTTTGAGAAGTTTTTGATGGGTGATTATACGCACGTCTCTCTACATTTAATGCCCGAACAAGCATCACCCCATGATTTAGCATCACTTTTGTCAGTTATCGAGGTAATTATGGACACAATTTTAGCCGCCTATTTCTTTACTTATAGAAATAAAACTTCTTCAATACACTTCATAATTCTCCAAACTTTCTCAAACTCTCTTTATCCAACTCGTACTCTGTCTTCAACCTTTCTTTAACCTTCTTTTTTAGAGAAACCCTTGCTTCCTTTCTGATAAAAATGACTTCTTCTTTCAGAAACCCTAGTTCTTTAATAGATAAAGGTAAAGTTGATGATGCTGCTCCTCCTACGTTAAGTACCATCATCTCAAGAAGTCTTTTCATAACTAAAGTCTTCAAAGCGAAGTATCCTTCTGCCACCCCTCATATGTTGGCCATTGGCGTGTACCCTTCTTCCATCCGTCCTTCCAGTATTCTTTTCCGTGAAAAAAGATTTCCATTGCCATGATTTAGACATTATCTCTCCTGATCTAGCGGAGTGGATAACCTTACCAAAGAAGGGTTTCACATACTTTTATATGTATTCCTACACTTTGGGGCCATTTTATTTGAGCAGAGAGCTCGACTCCATTACCGTAGAGTTATGCATCTGTTCACAAGTATGCCTAGCACACTACGTCCTTCTATGTAGATGACTGTTACTTGTCTTTGGCATCTATGCTAGGAGGTAGAAGAGGAGCTAACCCTAGCTCGATTAATAAATCTTTATTCCTCCAAGATTTTCCGCAGCAAAATGATAAATTACAACAAACGTGGCTACCATGATCTACTAACCAGCATGGATGATGACAACGACCGCGGGCGGATAGAAGGGTTCATTGCGGTTGCCAATAGGGACATCACTCCGGCTACAGCTCCATACTTTTCAGAATTGTCAAACCGTATTCGTAAGTTCATCATTTATCTCTTTTTCTAGTTAAAGATCACCCCATGCTAACGATTGCTCTTCTTTCACTTATTTCAGCAACTCAATGGACACCACCTAGGGTTGAAGGCTTAGACCAGTGGATCCAAAACATTTTGGATGTCACTATGCCCGAGACCCGCACGTGGAAAGATTTGGCCCTTAAATATGGTTGGAAGACCAAAAATTATGGTAAGTTGAACTCGTCTTATTTTTACCTTTCATATAAGGAAGTTTATTAACCTCTCTCTCCTATTGAATTCAGGTCTACCTCAGGGCTTAGTTGTCATCCTCGAGGAAGATGTTTTGTCTAATCCTCCTGACGCAATGAGGCTTTTGTAGAAGGATTTTTCCCGAAAAGGTATCTCTGGGCATGCTTCTGGTGCAAGTGCTTCTTCATGGAGTCCCCGAATGGAGCACAAGCAACCAAAAAAGAGATGTTCCTCCGTGACCGAAGGAAAAAAATAAAAAGGCAATGAATGCAACACCTAAGCCATCAACGAATGTTGTGGAGATGAGAGCTACGACCGAGCCGGTCTCAAAAACCATGGTGATCGATGATGATGGAGGAACTAGTGATGAAGAGGCTTCTCTTCATAGAAGACGAAAACCTTCATCAGCTCAACAAATTGTTCAATCTGTTGAGCTAGTTACAAAAATTGAGGACGGTGCCTCGATACTCTAGGGGGAGTTCAGTTTCGTGGAAGATGCTAACTCGTGCTTCTGAGTCCCAGTTGCCGTGCTCAGTACAATGAAGTTGAGTACCAGGTCACTTTTATCTTCGGTTGAAGAGCAACCAACAACCAACACCGCATTTATCGCAACTTCTTCTCATCCTACAACACCATATGCTTTATCTCCCTCTTCTCAAACTCTGCCTTCACCACCAACAACTACTACATCATCTCCACCAGAGGCAATTTCCTGAGAGGTTGATGTCCTTCTTCCCCAGTCCCCAGTTCATGGGAATTTGATGCAAAGTTATGATGTCCCCTCCTAAGTTCCCAAAAGGAAGAGGAGTGTCACCCTCTCGGTCTCTACCGGATGCCATATGTTATCTCGGCCGGTGGAGTTTGATAACTATATAAAGCCTTTGGATTCAAAAAAAGATAGAGATAAGATACAAACCCTCTCGGGAGAGTGTTTGTTGAACAATGCCATACACAATGCAGCGCCAGTGCATCCTTTATTTTTCTGTCATTTCTTATATCTTTGTTATGGCATGTGTTTGAATTTATATCGTTATTTTGCATGCCAGCTTCCTTGCTTCCGAGGGCCTTCAAAGGCTGATTCATGATAAGAAGGAACTTACCTCCAAGCGAGATTGACTTTTAGCCGAGCGAGAATAAACTACAACTTGCCGCTTATAATTGGAAACACAAACTGCTGCGGACGTTGAGCCGGAGGCTCGGTTGTAGAAAAGTGAGAAAGAAGTAGTGAATTTTAGCCAGGAGGTCGCCCCGTTAAAGGCAAATTTTGAAGAAACTAAGGCCAAATTAGTTGAGATCCATAATGTCATTCTTGCTACATCCGATCGTGAGGCTGCCATTGCTTAAAGATTGAATAATTTGGAGGTAGCCTTAAACTCCCAAAACTAACAAGGTTAATACTATCGAGGCAAAGAATGCCTAGTTAGAAGAGAAGCATAAGAGGACCATCGAGCATAATAGAGTTTTCATATCCACTATCCGTGAGTTGATGTCAGCCAACAATCCACTAGATCCACGTGGGATAACCATTTTGCCTAGGTCGACCAACTTAAAAAATAAATCCAGCACCGAGTAGCTTCCCTTGTTGTTGAAAAAACATATGCTATGTATAACATGAGGATAAAAAACTTGGAAGAGTCCAAAACGGGTGTCATTGACTTTGATGCTGAAATCGCTAAGGCTTGTGAGATGGAGATAATTACCCGAAGGGGCCTTCCAATTCAGCCTGATACTACCAACTCTTATGGTTCCGGTTCTATGTTCTCGGGAATTGAAGAAGAACCGGAAGGTGACGATACAGAAGCCCAAAATGATGAAGGCCAAGATATTGAACGAACGGCTGATCCACCCACTTATCATGGGGGTGCAGATGCTTCTCTTCCTTCGGGTTTCGGAGATGCAGTAGGCTAAGTTTGACTTTCTTTTCTTTTTCATACTTTTGTATTTGTGCTACTTGGCTCATTTGCGGTGAATAGAAGTACTTTTTCATTTAAGTATTGTTGTCACAACTCCAATTTCCCTCCATAGGATGTCGTGATGGCACCTAATCTCTAATACTAGATACGTCGAATACTACCATCAATTAAGCTAGTTCTTAACAATGATAACTTGAAAAATAATTTAATATAAGTGCCGAGACAAAAACAAGATAAGCCTACGTGGTAATAATCATAATAACTTCCCAAGACTTGTAGTATAGCATCATGAAATATAGTCGAAATGTTGAATACATCGAATGATCTCAAGGATTGAAATACAATACTGTTCAAAAGTCAAACTGACAGTACAATTAAAGAAGAGACTCCAAGGGACTGCGACGACCAAGAAGCTCTATCTTGAATCCTCGGGATTAACAAGCTAACTCTACCGGATCTAATATCTCTAATACCTGGCTCTATATAAAAATGTGCAGAAGTGTAGTATGAGTACACCACGGTCATTACCCATTAAGTGTCAAGACTTACCTTGGTGGATTAATGACGAAGTACAATTAAGACACTCACTAGACAAAATAACTTGTGCAGTCTAGAAGTATAAAGCTAATAATGGAAAACAGAAATCAGTAAATGGCAACAAGAATCAACAAGTGATATAAATAGTAAAGCAACAAGAACATTGTATAGTATTGTTCAAACCAAATAAGGAATACGAAGGGTAACTAATGAATCAGGCTGTTCTTCACAAGTTTCACAACAAAATCCCTCCGTGATACCTCATCTCATAGTCACAAGTCAGGATCTCAACCCACCATCACATACTCATGACACCTCGTGCCCACATCTTGAATCACAACCGCACAAACAATTCACATGCCAAAGTTGAAAACCCACCTGGCATAGTCACATGCTCACAATCACAATCCGCACGGCATAGTCATAGGCTCACAATCACAATCCGCTCGGCGTGGTCATAGACTCACAAGCACAATCTGTCTGGATTGGTCACAGACTCACAATCACAATCCGCCTGGAAAGGTTACAATCTTACAATCACAACCCCCTGGCATAATCACATGCTCAATAGCAACATGAAAATAGATAATACAAGAACACATGGGAATGATTAATAAATGTCAAGTTTCATATTCTTGAGCTAGTACAAGTTTCATGTTATGGTGTATGCTTGTGCGGGTGTACTACTGCAACCCAAGTCAACAAATAACATCAAGACATCAAGTAGTTCAATGAAGCAATAAAACAAGTCACACAAGGTGTATGTCACACGCAAGGAAAAATACACCATCACACGAAAATCACCAACACAATATCCCCAAGATATCACACATCATCCTTGACATTTCCAACCTTATCTCTCCAATAGCCACATGTATCAATCCATATAATACCATACTTATCACTTTACTGGTACAATATAATAATAGCCACCCGTATCACTTTGTACATTCAACAACAATGAGATGCCACCCTTATGTCCTGTATAACAATAATGGTGAAGTGCCACCTTTATACTCCGCATATAAACAACCTAACCACATAACAATTCATACGTGCTATCATCACAACAACACAACATATCACTCGTATCACAAGTGCCAGTAGCCCACAACCTTTCCAAATATTCTACGATATCAATAATTTCATAAGAAATAGCCCACGACTCAGCACAACATATATAGAATCTCAATAACAACAAAATGAATGGAAAAGTAACTCAACAAGGAAAACACCTCCTTTAAATACAACTTCAATTAAAATAGATCAATTACCCTCGATAAATTTAATTACAATCAATTGTTTAAGGATAAGCTCAATATGAAAGTGTCTCCATGAAATGGCAACTCCAGATTCTAGTGTACGAATTAAGATAACAATGAAAGAGATGACGCAAGATAGTGCTGTGTCTAAAGGCATGAGAATACACCTGTAACACGGGGTATCATGTAACGATAATCTCAATGAAGAGCAACTCAACAATAAAAGAAATCACGTAATTGTAAAAGTGGTAACAACTCCAAGTAAACCATATAAGTGCAACCTTAACAAGTAAAGAATGTGACATGTAACGACAACTTCAAACAAAGCATGTGAAAGTAGACACGAGGCATAAAAGATATAACAAGTGCTCACAATTCTAAATAAGAAAAAGAGGCCTAAGGATCTAAACCGATAAATTTCCACATATAAACCCGAATACATACTTGTCACCTTATGTATATGGCCTTCACATGACACAAATATCACAAACGACTCAAATCCTAAGGGGTAGTTCCCTCACATAAAGTTAGGCAAGATACTTATCTCAAAGAAGCTAAAGTGATACTCTAATATGACCTTCTCGTGTGAAACAACCTCTGAAAGGCTCAAATCTAGACAAAATAACTTCATATCATAAATAAAATCCATAGGAAAAAATTCTAGATAATAATTCTTCGATATTTAATAAAAACTAAAAAGTCAACCAAAAAAGTCAATCCTAGGTCGCACCTTTGAACCTGACATAATTCACGAAAACCGTACACCCATTCCAATACGAGTCTAACCATACCAAAATAATCAAATTTTGGTATCAAATTGTCCTTCAAATCCTCATTTTACAATTAAAAAAGATTTTACAAAAATTACAATTTTTTCATTTAGTTTGCTAATATAATGATGAAAATAATTATAAAATCATGAAATATAATTTATTCCGAATAATGAACGGTTACACCAATCTACGCGTGAAGAACCCTTCAAAAATCGCTCAAATTCGGGGCCTCTAACTTAAAAAGTGATAAAAATAGCCAAACCTTTGATATATGAAGAGGCTACCTAGGAGTTCCACATTTGCTGACCAAGTAACACACTTGCGATCCCGCATTTGCAAGAAAAATCACCATACTAGTGGCCTTCACTTGAGAGCCTAGAACTCACAACTGCGATCCACTAATCGCATATGTGATTCCGCAGAAGCGTCAAAAACTCTGTAGAAGCGAACGACCACCTGGAACATCTATCTCGCATTTGTGATCAATATCTCGTAGATGCGACAGTGCACCTGTTATCCCTCACTCGCATATGAGAAATAACTGGACATGCACCAACATCATAGAAGAGACCAAAAATCATGCAGAAGCGGCCACACATCTGCACTCTAAAATGCATACGTGCGACGCACCAGAAACAAACTTGCCCAAAGGCATAGAATCAACCCGAGACTCGTCCGAAACTCACTCGGGTCCCCATAGAAATATACCAACAAGTTCCATAGAATTAGTAGAGTATCTCTCTTCTTGTGGAGGAAACTCGAGACTCAACGAACATCTTACACAAAAATGTCCAATCACTTCTTCCACAGTGGAGGAAACTTGTACATGAGAACTCTTGATTTGGGATTCCTAAAATGAGCCTCCGCAAAATAAGCTTCTAAACTACTTGAGCATATACATGATGGGACCTGCGGCCCGCAAATGAATGGTTTTGTCTTGGCCATGAAGATATTTAGGGTCGGTTACTTTTGGATGATGATTGAGGCAGATTGCATCTAGTATGTCCGCAAAGGTTCAACAAAGCTCACAAACGGCCGAAGGATCATCTACCAAACTGGGGAAAATTTTTGAGGAGGACCATCAAAATTCTAATATGAGGAAGTTGGAACGTCTCTGAAATGTTTTACAGTCACTAGTTCATCTAAAGCTACTTAATACTCCAATATGCTTCTAGAAGACCTCTATTTTTATCATAATTGCATAGTTTCAAAAACTCTATTTTTCATAACAGTATGGTGTTACCCAGGGAAACTGAAATATGGCCTCCAGAACAGAACAAAGCAGGGCCAGCGGATAGAGGCACAAACCAACCTCCCCTCAAAAAACTTACAATTTTTCTTTGAATGCAGGCACATGTGACGTGGCGATAGGATCCGCAAATATATACGTATAATAAGATCACTATCAATCGGGCCATCGGACACTGAATATATCTTTAACTAAGAAATATGCTACTCTTATTCACTACTCACTCTTTGCATAGGACTAAGCCATGTCCCGCATACTCGCATGAGCCTAATTCTTGCCTCCATATTTGCATGAGGCTAATCCCTGCCTCCATATTTGCATGAGGCTAATCCTTGCCTCCATATTTGCATGAGGCTAATCCTTGCCTCTGTATTTGCATGGGGATGATCCTCGCCTCCATATTTTCATGAGGCTAATCCCTGCCTTCATATAGCATGAGGATAATCCTTACCTCCATATTTGCATGAGGCTAATCCTTGCCTCCACATCTGCATGTGGCAAATCCATTCCTTTATATCTGCATGAGGCTAATCCCTGCCTCAGCATTCGGATGGGACTAAGCACTCCACATCTGCATGTGGCAAATCCATTCCTTTATATCTGCATGAGGCTAATCCCTGCCTCAGCATTCGGATGGGACTAAGCATTGTCCCTCTTTGCACAAATATTGCTCTATTCCGTTACTATCTATTTGCTTTTTGATCGGGCTAAGCTCTGCCCTTCATTTCATAAGACTAAGCCTTATCTTGTTAACATCATATTATTGCATCTCATTTCGTATCTCTGATATAGTTTGCTTTCTTGGAGTCTCTTACTCTGTTCTTTATACTATGGTATCAGAGCCAGCCCATCCTTTCAGTGGGAGGAATCGTTTGCTAAATATGTCTGAGTCATTTCCATACAGAATAAAGAATAGAGTAAGAGACTCCAAGAAAGCAAACTATATCATAGATACGAAAGTTTTCCCACAAAAGGGGCTGGCTTCAACATCCCATAAGGGACGACTTGCCAAGCTACACAAACAGAAAGCCTTGTCTTGTTAACATCATATTATAGCATCTCATTGTCTGAAATATTGTCAATATATCCAAAGGCATCATAGTCTAAAAGGCATCATCCTCATATCCACAAGATACCATGCCATGTCCTGAGGATCTCTCAAATTTGTATATCATTACTCCAAGGCATCATGGTTCGAAGGCACTATCTTCTTCGCCCGAGAACATCATTCCATGGCCTGCAAATCCCTCACTAAACAATTCATGGCCCAGGACATCATGGGCAGAGGACATCATCCTTAATCGTCCGAAGACAACTTTCATGGTACAAAAGGAATTTGCAATATGTTTAAATTTTCGCACATGTATGTAGAATCTATTTATCTGTAGGTGACCAGTAATCAACCACTATCCTAGCAGGAGCGACCTCGCTCTAGTTCCTTCAACTATCTCAAACCTGGACCATTCACCATAACCACTCTTGTATCCATTCCAAAATATCGTGTCCGTTCTTATAATGACTTCATCGGTATATTCCGCTAATGAATCCAAAACTACGCATGGACTGATATCAGGATATGTAGGCAGCTCAAAGACCAGAAGTTAGGCCTGTATCTTTCAAAACATCCCATCTGGTCAAAATTGGTCATCATTTCTTTATTTGAAAACTTTTTCATCCTTCCCAGGTAAAGAGGGGAAACTGTTGATATCCAAATTTTCCCATAATATTTTCAAAACTATACTTTGGAATCAATTTGTATTTTTTATACAGTTTCTGCATTTTAATAATATTTTAACTAATTTCTCCCAGCATTTTATTTATAAAACAATCACTAATTGCATCACAAATAGTTTTATAATAACTTTTGTAGTTTAATTTTATCATTTGCATTTGTACTAAGTTTCAGTTGTTGCACAAATAATCACTTTTGTATTTTTAGGCCACAATTATAATTACTTTGCATTTATAGCCCACACACGCATTACTATATTATTTTATCAGAAAATAGCCTTTTATATTTTTTAATATTATGTAATTATTTTAAAATATTTCTAGGCATGAAATTATTTTTATAGACTATTGATTATTTTTAAAAATTATTTTATCAATTAAATAGGATATTTAACAAATGACCCTCTTATTTTGGATTTAGCCTAATTACTTAGCCCAATTTTAACCCCCAATTCAATTAAACCACCCAAATATACCAAGCACAAACCTATAATGTCCAACCCGACCCCAAATCTTTTCAATCTCGGCCGTTGATCACAGAGATCAACGACCATAATTACCCCTTTCCTTTTTTTAGTTCCAAACGACCCCCAAAACATGGCATTCTCACCAAACAGCCTCCCTGAAACCCTCTTCTATCCATTATCTCTAAGACCTAGACCTAACCCTAGCCGCCGCTACCTAAAAGTATGGCTAATCCCTTGAATCCATGTCCGATCTATGGCGTCCTACGGCTGTACGAGGCCTCTACCTGTCTCCTATCTCCCTTGGTTGCTCGATTGTGTGGTTTCATGGAAGAATTTCGAAGAGATCTGATCCAGATCTTGTTTTAAGCTCTTCAAAAGTCTGTCTATGGCCCGTGAATGATTTCTATCAAAGTCTCACTATTCAAATCCTTTATTCAAAGGCTAGATTCTCTTACCTTTTCTCTTTTGTTGAAGAAACCTAATGTTTGGACTTGAATTGCTTCAGATCTCCGTAGAGCTAGACCAATCCTTAGTTAATCACTGATTTTCCTAAAAGGTTATCTTACTTCGTTACTGGTTAATTGATGTCTGAACATTTTTGTTATGTTAGGGTTTATTTTCTTGTTGTTTGCTGGTCGAACCTCTGGTATCTAAAGAATTTTCTTACTTCCATGGCTATTCTTTTGGGTTCTTTTACTTCTTTATTATTAACCGATATTTGTTTTCTCTAAGACTAGAGTTTCATCCCTTTAAGCTTACTGCATAAATTCTAAATTTCTTACGTGTTTGACTGTGGTTTTCTTTACTTGTTCGACTTATTTTTCACTTTTATGTTTTACTCCCTAGGGTTTCTTCTTATTTCATTGATTATTTCAATATTTTTCCCATTATTCTTTAGTTCTATCAATTAAAAAGAGATTGACATATTTTGTTTGCCTAGTTAGGGTTCAAATTATATATGTTTTTGCCGAGATTGGTACTTCTCTATGATTATTTCCTTACTTGTGACTCATGATTGGTACTACTTACCTTAATTAGTTTATTAGCCTGATTTATGGGATTTAATTGCTTTAACTGACTCCTGGATGGTCTTTGATTGACTTGTTTTTATTGAACCTCCAACTTGGTTGTTAATGGATTCTCCCTAATATTAAGGGGTGCTTTCCGGATTCTGTTGAATTACTTGATTGATTTTAGCCCCAATTAACTATTTAATTTTACTTGCATACCTTATTTATTCTTTGCCTTATTTGTTTTACTCTGCTAAGTGCTATATAATCTCCCCATTCTGATTTTGAAAACATGAACATTAGTACATCAATACTCTCACACTCTCAAAAGCTATCTATTCTCTTTTGTTACTTGCAATTCTCACTAATCCAGCCGGTTGTAAGCCAGAATTGGCTATTTGCACCATCTCTTCTCTGTACTATGTATTCTCTCCTTAACTAGTATGTCCTGATTTTCAAATTCTAAAATTATATGTTTGTTTGTTGGTTTAGTTCATTAGTTGTGACTCACAATCCTGTTTATTATTTTTATTATCATGTTGCTCCATATTTAATCAGCATACCTATATCACTGCCTAACTATTGTATCAACTTACTTGCTTGTCTATTGTTTACTTAGCATGCTTAAAATGTGTGTGGGATTAGCATGTTACACTTGTCAATACTTTCTTAGTATGGACTGTTCTGCCTTACTCCTGCTAAGTTATCTAGTCTCTTCAATGTAACTCTAGTTGTGTTGCTTATGTGCCCTCAACTTGTTTCTGTTGTGATCTTTGTTTCATGACCTACCTTATAGCTGACCTATTAGTTTTGCAGAACCCCATAAGAATTCTTTGTACCTTGCTGTTTATATGCTCCACTATTACTAAGGTGTATGCTACGTGTCCCCTACCACTCTCTTTGTGTGGACTCTGTTTGCCGAAGTATTTTTTTGAAGCTGTTTGTTCTGTGACGTGTATTCCAATTTCAAAATGTTATTTTTCATGCTTTCTAACTATTGTCTTACCCAAACTAGTACTGGTTTTCAAAAGGTCTTCTCACTCCTAAGAATCTTCTCTACACTGTTTGCCAAAACCTTTTTTTTAAAAAATTAAGCACTCCCACTTATTCTTAGTACATTAAGTCCTGCCCCTTTGGTATGTGTACGTCTTAGAGATCCCTAAGGTCTCTATGAACTCTAGCATATCAGGGTTGACTCTTTCACACTGCACATTATGAGCACGTGATTTTTGCCCTATACATGAGTTATTCCCAAAATTCAAATAAAATAATTTCTTTGTTATTTTGCAATTTTTGTGAATTTTGTGGCATTTTTTTGGTAATTATTGCATTTTACTTGTGCATCTTAATTTATACGAAAATTACAAAAAAATATATTTTCATCTAGGAATTATTCATATTTTAGTATTAAGTAGGGGTTAATTTATATTAGAACAAAATGTGAAGAAAATAACAAATATATTTTAATTGTTTAATTGAGAATTCGTCGCGAAATAATTTTTAGAATAATTTTAGGAATTAATTAATTTAATTTTGAAATATATTAGGACTTTATTTTAATTTTTGTAATTTTATAAAATTAGAAAAATACAAAAAATATATATACAAAATGAAATACAAAAAGTAATTAAAAGAAACAAAAAATGAAAAACAAAACACATAAAAAGGGCTGCCCGAATTGGGCCAATTTCAATTTATTTTGTATGGTCCAAATCATTTCCACCCCGCCCAGGCCCAAATATTTCCCTACCCGGTCCATTTCAGTGCCCTCAAACCAACCCCGTTTAGTGCACGATAGATCCTGACTGTCGAGGTTATCAGATCTAATAGCCAGGAACTAACCCTTCTTTATTATATAAATGTCCGAAGATAACCCTCCCCTCTAAGACCCCCCCGTCCATCTCTAAACTAAACCCTAAAAATTTGTCGCCCCCATTTCCTTTCGTGGAGCTCACTGGCGGCGGCGACGCCAATTACACCAATGGCCACCAAAATAACATCCCAGCTTCTACTTCTCATCCTCTTTCCAGATATACATACTTTTCTTCCAAATCCCCCTATCTCGTCGAATAATGGTTCAAAGTTTTCCGGCCACGACTCAATCTTGCATAAATCCCTCCAAACTGCAATTGGTTTCCCTCGAATCTGCATGGAATTGGTCGATATCAAATTGAAGTTTCTCCGATCAAAACCCTAATCGCTCCAATTAGCCTCAAAATGGTACCAAACATTCATGGGGCCTTCCCCATGACGAATCCAAGACCAATTACATTCTGTTCACATTAGAGCTGTTCAAATTTGTCTGTGAAGACTGACTGGACTTTGTTTAGTAAGTTGGATCGCTTCCTTTCCCTTTCTGTTTCAATTACCCCTCAATCTCTGTTTTTCTTGCTAGCATGCAGTTTTAATTAACATGTTAAAATGATTTCAACAATAATTAGTTTAATTTGGTAGCTTCTGGTTTAGCTTGACTTTTGTCTTTAATTATGTTAGAATAATAGTTGATAATAGTTTATTTCTAATTGTCGATTGAGTTGGTTAATAATCGAACAAAATTCTGTGATTAGTGCTATCTTTAGTTAAATAACTGGTTAGTTAGTCCATGTTTAATAATTAATTGTAAATAGATAATGGAGTGACTAGTAAAAAGGAGGGTAGTTTTATAATGTGGGAAAATTGGGTAGATAACATGCCTATATGGTTCATTTCGATTCAAATGCGTTTTGTTAGATAATATGCCTATAGGATTTTGCTTTGGTTTAAGTAAATTCTGCTTGCTTTACTTTACGTGATTAGACACCATGCTTATAGGATCTAAAAATCAGTCTAATTAGAAACCATGTCTATAGGATCTAAAATAAGTTTTATTATAGAAATCATGCATGTAAGTTCTAAATTAGTTAAATAACTAACCTACTTGTTTATTCAATGCTTTGTTGATTAATATCACTAGAAAGCATGCCTATTGGATCCTAATTGTCTGTTTAAAGTTGTTTACCGTTTTGCTGCATTCCTGATCAATGAGTAGACACCATGCTAATAGGACATCATTATCATACGCCTAGTCAAGCTTGTTGGGTGGCTAAAATCCTGCAAACTGTAAAACTATGCCTTATTATTTGTGAATGCTCATATTCAACATGTTTAAAATCACTAGGCAAACGAATTAAGTTCTTTTATACTTTGGTTTTAATCAATACTGCATACTCTCTGCTCACCCAAATTTCCTATTCTAGAGTGTCTCGTAAGTATCTAAAAACTATTGTTTGAGACGTGCACTTACTTGTTCTATTTGGGGAGGTAAAACATGAGCCTTTAATTGTTCTCTCTTAGTTCAATCCTACTTGTTTTGGTTGTAACCTAGATTTTTCTCCTTTAAGTACCTTAGAATGGTCTAGAACTACCTATATTAGAGGTCCTAAATACCTCAAGGGCCACAAGAAAGGGACGGGTAGCGCATGGATAAGATATCTTAAGGTTTCTAGAATGCTTTAGGGTATGACTAATGGGAGGGAATAGGGTAGTAAAGGATATGATGATTGGGCGCTAATGTCATGTGTTGCCCCTTATTGAGGAGTGATTACCGAGCATTGCATGTGTATGATCCTATAGGATAGCCAACCTAGGACTCTTCTTTCCCAATTCCTATGTGTTAAAATTTATGAACTTCCTTTTCTTTACATATGTATATGCAAGATTGTTCAAACTTCTCCCTTGCTTCAATCACCTCAATCATACATGTGTTTAGAATGTGAAAACATGCATTTATTCGCAAATATGTGTTGAAATTGTAAAATAACTAATTCACATAGTTTAAGTTTGGTCAGAACCCACCGTTGTGGACCGCGAGGGGTGTTTATCACCTTTTCCTCAAGCTTATTTCGAGCCCTTACCTTAATCTCTGGCAATGCAAACTAGTTACCTGAGTTAACTGCTCTAGGTGTCCTAATGCACCTTAATCCGTTAGATGGCGACTCTTCAAATACCCAGTTCCCAAAAGAAAATGAGTTGTTCCCCATGAATGTCGAAACTCGAACATCCCCGTCAAAAAGGAAATAAAAGGGGCGTGATAGTGCGAAATTCTTTGGCGTCAAATTCAGAGCTATAGAAGCCGATATAAAATAGGCTAATAAACGTATGAACAATAGGTGGGCTGTGCCTCAGCCGGTCCCTCATCTTGCCAGAACGTTTGTTAAGCTAAGCTACATAGAAGAAGAAGTAGAGGATTTCACGGCCTAAGAAATTGAGGATATATGTGGGGCAATGAGGAAAATGTTATACGAGGCTCACATGGTCCAGCCAGGTGATGGCTCAAGCACTGCCGAGGTGGAATATATGGGGACAAATTCCAAATTTGAAAATTGGAAGGCTACTCCATTGCCAGTCGGGTGAGGATCCGGGTAGGTCAGTCTTTCTATCTCTTTTACATTCCGAGTTATTTCAGGGTGTAACTCAAATGTTTGTTGTTTATTGTCTTTTAAAGTCTGACATAAACCCTTCTATCTTCAAGTTCAATGAAATGAATTCAATATTTCATCGTCTATGAATCTCTCTTTTTATTATTTCTGATTTTTGTTATTTTTTCTTATCTCTCTTTTCAATTCTAATAACGCCGACTTAAATAACATGACATGCTTGCGGACTTCATGTTCAGATCCTAACACGCTGTCTAGCTGCAAAATAATGAATCAAGAACAAGAATATGATGAAGATGAGGATTTTAGGAAAATAAACCAAGAACTGGAACAATTTGAGAATAAGCATAAGAAAACTTAAATGAAACCAAGCTAATTAATTTGGGTAGTGCGGAAGAGGTCCAAGAAACTATGATAAGAATTCACGCTGATGAAAGAACCAGAGATTCATTGTTCCAACTTTTGTTCGAATTTAAAGACATGTTTACCTGGTCCTATGATGATATGCCAGGACAGAATGTTGACTTAGTGGTGCACAAATTTCCAACTAGAGAAACTTTAAAATAGACATCAGTCACAAGATTAAAGAAGAAGTCACCAAACAGTTTAAAACAGGTGTGATCCGAGTGTTCCGATACACCATATGGTTGGCTAATGTGGTCCCAGGGCCAAAGAAAGATGGAAAAACCCGAGTGTGTGTTGACTATCGAGATTTGAACAAAGAAATCCCCAAGGACAACTTTTCATTACTAGACATCCACATCCTTATTGACAACTGTGCCAAACATGAGATACAGTCTTACGTGGATTGTTACGCTGGGTATCATCAAACTTGATGGATGAAGAAGATGCAAAAAGATGGTTTTCACACCTTGGGGTACTTACTGTTACAAGGTCATGCCATTTGGTATAAAGAACACCAGGGCAACTTACATGAGAGCTATGACTGCCATCTTTCATGACATGATGCACCAGGAAATTGAGGTGTATGTGGATGATGTGATCATTAAATCAAGAATGGAGGATGACCATGTGCAAGATTTGAGAAAGTTCTTTGAGCACCTGCGTATGTATGATTTGAAGTTGAATCCAGCTAAATGTGCATTTTGAGTACCATCCGGGAAACTTTTAGGGTTTATAGTCAGTCGGAGGGGCATCGAGCTAGATCCAATAAAGATAAAGTCTATTCGGGATTTGACCTCTCTGAGAACGAAGAAAGAGGTTATGAGTCTGCTAGGCATGTAGAATTACATTAGCAGATTCATTACCCAGTTGACTTCCATATGTGAGCCCATATTTAAGCTCTTGAAGAAAGATGAAGTGATTAGATGGACAAATGGATGTCAAGAAGCTTTCGACAAAATCATAGAATATCTGTCGAATCTGCCAGTATTGGTCCCACCTGAACCTTGAAGGCCTTTGTTCAAGTACTTGACAGTGTTGGAGAATTATTTTGGATGTGGCAACATGATGTGACTAGGAATAAAGAACAAGCCATATACTATTTGAGCAAGAAGTTCACTAGTGATGAAGTCATGTACTCTTTGTTGGAAAGAACTTGATAAGCCTTAAATTGGATCGCTCAAAAGCTCAGGAATTACTTGTTGGCTTACACCACCTGTATCATCACCAGATTTGATCCTTTAAACTAAATATTCAAAAATCCTATGCCCATAGGAAGGTTAGAAAAATGGCAAATCTTGCTCACCAAGTTTGTCATAGTGTTTGTCACCCGCACAACGATGAAAGTTCAAGCTTTGGCAGATCACCTAGCTGAGAATCCTGTGATGAAAGCTCAAGTCTTGAGTAATTATTTTCTAGAAGAGGAGGTAAATTCAGTTGAGGTAATTATAGAAGACACAAATGCTTGGAAAATGTTCTTTGATGGAGCTGTGAATGCAAAAGGTTCCGGGATTGGGGCAATTTTGATTTCGCCCACTAGTCAGTACTATTCGACCAAACCCGACTTCTGATTTTTTGTTCGAACAATACTAATGAGTATGAATCATACATTATGGTCATGAACATGGCAGCCAATTAGGATGTGGAAGAATTGTTAACATGGGAGATTGTAACCTGATTATTCGACAAGCTCAAGGTGAATGAGAAACTCAAGATATCAAGCTTATCCTATATAGGAAACATGTGAAAGATATTAGAAAGCAGTTCAAATCTGTCAAGTTTAGGTACATTCCTCGGTTTCACAATGAGTTAGCCGATGTACTAGCTACGTTAGCCTCAATACTACCGTATCTGGGCAACGTCCATATTGACCCATGAAAATCCAAGTCCGAGAGAGACATGGTTATTGTGATGCAATTGAAATAGAACAGGATATTCAGCCATGGTATCATGATATCCAAAGATTCATTAAAACAAAGGAATATCCCGACCAAGCCAATGGAGACCAAAAAAGAACCATTAGAAGGCTCGCTTAGTAGTTTCTTTTTTATCAGAGAAGCCTTGTAAAAAAGAACTCCATATTCTAACCTTTTAAGATGCGTGGATGCCCAGGAGGCTGAAAAAATCATGAGTGAAGTTCATGCAGGAGTATGTGGAC
Organism: Nicotiana benthamiana; assembly: GCA_034376525.1. Taxonomy (NCBI): domain Eukaryota; kingdom Viridiplantae; phylum Streptophyta; class Magnoliopsida; order Solanales; family Solanaceae; genus Nicotiana; species Nicotiana benthamiana. The sequence goes on along the minus strand of CM067337.1, from coordinate 41,192,363 downwards.
CACATATGAATGGTACGTACTTGCGAAGAAAATCCTTTGGCCGTGTTATTACTGGATGACCATGTAAAAGAATTGCTTCAATTTTGTCCGAAAAAGTCATCAGTGTTAGATACAAGGTGACCTAATTCATGCACCGCCTTCAGAACTACATCCTATGTCGGTACCGTGGCCATTCGTTGCTTGGGGTATGGACGTCATTAGGATAAACAAGCCAAAAGCTTCAAATGAGCACAAATTCATCTTAGTTGCAATTGACTATTTAACAAAGTGGGTTGAAGCTGTCACTCTCAAAGCCGTTACTCTCAAAGCCGTCACCAAGAAAACAGTGGTGGACTTCGTGTATTCCAACATTGTCTGTCGTTTTGGTAGAATCTCAGCATTGGCCATAAAAACGCGTTTGAAGGCCTGTTTCTGGGACTGATAGGGAGGGGTCTAAAACTTTGATTTCTGCTATATCAACCTTCCAAACCAAAAGGGGATTCTGCTCCTACTGCTAAAGCATTGTTTCGGCCCCTGCTTCCAGAAGAGTTGGTGCAAAAGTCATTGTAGTCCAAATAGCATCCGATCTCTCTTTTATGGGCTGTTTCCCTCGTATCTGACCTATCCGAGTTAGCCCTCCACAGAAATAGAAAGAGTCGTGCTTCAAAGTGGAATTCTTCTAAGATCCATTGCTCGATTTTGCTGCATGCTCTGTTATGTACCAATGCTTGAACAGGACCGTTAATCTTTACCAAAAGAAAGAAGAGCTATTGGTCAGTTTCCTATAGTTGACCGATACAGCTCGACCGATTGAGACAGGGCAGATGCGACTAATGGAAGGTCCCTAAGACTATCATTATGGACAATGCTGCAAATTTGAATAGTCATTTGATGAGGGAGGTATTTGAATAATTTAAGATCACACATCAAAATTCTACCCCTTATCGACCCAAAGCTAATGGTGTTGTTGAGGCAGCAAATAAAAACATCAAGAAGATCCTTTAGAAAATGATTCAAAGTTCTAGACAATTGCATGAAAAGTTGCCACTTTATTGTTGGGATATTGCACAACCGTGTGCACATCAGTTTAGGAAACACCCTATCTATTGGTTTATGGCACAAAAGCTGTAATACCCACAGAAGTTGAAATTCCATTCTTTCGAATCATCGTTGAAGCCGAGATTGAGGACAATGAATGGGTCAAGACTCATCTACAATAGTTAACCCTGATTGATGAAAATGCGGATGGCTACTATTTTTCATGGGCAGTTATATCGACAAATAATGGCCCGTTTCTACAACAAGAAAGTGCGGCCTAGGAACTTTAAAGTGGGGCAACTCATTTTGAGACGTATTCTCCCACATCATAAGGAAGCAAAAGGAAAGTTTTATCCAAACTAAAAGGCAAAAACTCTGGAAAAGAAGGAAATCAAAGTCAAGTGCCCATAAAGGCAAATAAGATGGGAAAGGCCAAGACCCACATGGGTTAATGCCACGACGTGAACCCGGTCGTGATGGCGCCCAACACTAAAGCTAGGAAAGCCTGACAATCATTCGCTCTCAATTCGATAATAAATCCCAAACTGAAAATTTAAGGAAAAATATTATAATTACTGAATACTAATCCAAATAATATTAATAGAATAAAACAAATATAAATAAACACTCCCAAAAGATCCGGGTCACGAGCCTAGAGCCTCTACGCAAAACTGGATAATAATATCTGAATGAAAAAATAAAAGTCTGGAAATGTATGTAATATTAATAATTAGCTAAAATATGAAGAGCAGCCATGTCATGCGAATGTCAAGCAGCTGCCTCAACGACTCTGGAAAAATATCTGGAGACTACGAGTTAGCTAACCCTCAAGTGCACTTGAATCTGCACACAAGGTGCAGGGAGTAGGGGTGAGTACTATTGACTCAGTGAGTAATAAGCATATATAATGTCTGAAAGTAAGAAATCCATGAAATGCCACAAAGAAAAGCTAAAACTAAGAGTCCTATACCTTAACTACGAACTAACAACAAAGCAATATCAAATATGGCAGTCAAGTATCAGTAAAGATGCAATGCAATGCACATGAATTTGCTGCGGCGTACAGCCCGATCCGTTTAACATCGACACGCTCACTGGGGGTGTGTACCAAGCACAATATTATCATATCACCACTGCGGTGTGTAGCCTGACCCATGCTCAGTCCACAGTATGCTTATGAGTCACATAACAGATTCAATCTAATTTCCTTTTTTTTTCCAATTATTAAGGTGAATGAAATTTAGTTAATTTATTTCAGGAAAAAGGTGACTTAGCATTTAATAACCGTGATTAAGCATAGGACTGAGATCAATAATTATGCAAATCACGTTATCACACTGATATTCATCCTAGATGGATTACAGATCGGCACAAGGCCTCAAACATGGAAATAAGCCCAATTATAAACAATAAAATGTACGTGTTCAGCTGCCAATAATTATATTATCTCTCGGGATGGACCATGTCACAATCCCCAATCATATACCATCCGCACCTGCCATGGGGTGTGAGTCACGATGTGGTAAACCAGGGTTTCAAACCCTCAGGCTATCATCTATACAAACTACTCACCTCTAACCGGACATAGACTGATCCGCGGTGCCTTTTCCCTTTGAATCTCCATCTACGCGCGTCGAATCTAGTCGAAACCACAACGAATATGTTAATATGCGCTAAATAAACATAACCCAACTGAAATTATTCAAAAATGCTAAAAATACGAAGTTGGTAAAACCCGAGTCCTGGGCCCACTTCTCGAAAAATTCTGAAAATCATATGAATGGATTCCTCGTCTCGCCACGAGTGTGTACATATAAAATTATCAAAATCGGAGTCCGTTTGACCCCTCAAATTCCAAATTTACACATTCTTAGGTTTCAAGCCATAACCTCCATTTTTACCCCTTAAATCCTGGGGTTTTCAGTGTTTAATCTATGTTCTTACATCATATGAACATAATCCGAGTCTAAGAACTCTTACCTAATTAAGTCCCACGAATTATCTTCAAAAGTGCCCACAAATCGCCTTTCCCCGAAGTCTGAAATATTTTCTAACTTCTGAAATTCGATAACTAAAAACCCTCTGCAATTTTCGCTTCTCCGACAACCAGACCGCTTCTGCGGTTGTTGCTTCTGCGGCCAATAAACCGCTTCTGTGATTTTTCCTTAGTCATCTGGCCACTTTCACAAAAATTCTAACTTAGCCAATTAAAGCCTAATTCTTCACCGAACCTCCAAATTCAATTTTGATTTCGCTCCTAAGTCACAAATCACCATCCAAAACTAGTCGAATCATCGGAAATCCATTCCGAACCTTCTAAATTATAAGCCAACATTTGATTGACTTTTGCAAAATAACCTTCTCATAAAGAGACTAATTATCTCATTTCTAACCAAACTCTATCCGAATTACATCAAATCATCCAAACACATATAATGAAACATATAAAAGCATAAAATGGGGAAAACGGGGCGGTAATTCATGGGACGACGGGTCAGGTTGTTACAGTTAATCATCATGTGGAATTAGGAAAAGCCAAAACCCCCGGGGTTTAGAACAGAAACTGATTCCCAAAAAGATCAAGCAAGCAATGGAGATTTTATTGAAAGAGGTGGGTTAAAATCAAGTGATTGAAACAATCAAGGCCATAAAACCAACCACCGTTTCAAATTGATAAATTGTTCTTTGATTTGAAAACAGGAAAAACAGGTATAATCCAAAACGAGAAGGTGTGATAAAAGCAAAGTACGGGAGACCAAAATGGTTCTGCACCAACAGTTAACCATAAAAGGAAAGTCCCCTCCAAACTCTTTTTTCATTCTCCTAAATAAAATACAAGAAACTCCTAGTGACGACGGTCCCATATTCTGTGGTTGACATTGATAAGGAGTTAATTAAAAGGTTCCAGACGTTGTTTGATGATGTCAACATGGTGGAATTTTGAGAAGGTTCCAGCAAAGCAGACGTGCAGTTCGTCGGGCCAAATGCAAAGTTTAAAAATTGCAAGGCTACTCCTCTCCCTACCAGGAAGGAGTCTTTGTAGTTTATTTTGTTTTTCTTTCTATCTGGGTCTTTCCAGGGTTGTGACCTAGATTTTTCTTTTATGCTTGTTGATGTACAAACCATGCTATCCTTTATTTTAATGAAATGCAATTTACCTTTCCATCACTCCTGATAGTTTTATTTTTGTTTTCTTTTCTTCTCTATACAACTGTTTTTATGATGGTTTCAATGACATGACATACATGAGGAATCTTCGGCCCAGTCATAAAATTAAATTTAGTTTTGAAATAATAATCCAAGAAATAGAGTGTGGTGATGAATCAGAATATGATGAGGATGCGGCCTTTGAAGATATTAGTAAGGAACTAAGTCATTTTTAGGAAAAACCCAAGCCTAACATGAATGATACAGAAGCAATCAATTTAGGGGCCTAAGATAATGTCTAAGAAACTACGAAAAGTGTATATCTTTGAAGAAATAATTAAAGCATTGTTTGAGTAGAAGGATATTTTTGCATGGTCATACGATGACATGCTAGCCCGAGTACTGATTTGGTGGTCCATCAATTGCCAATTGATCCAGCATTTCCTCTCGCCAAGAAAAATTTGAGAATATTCAAAACTGACATGAGTGTGAAGATTAAAGAAGAGGTCACAAAGCAGCTTGATGAAAAGGTCATTCGGGTCACGCGGTATCCCATGTGGTTAGTCGATGTTGTGCATATGCCAAAGAAAGATGGTAAAACTAGAGTGTCTGTTGATTACGGTGATCTCAACAAGGCAAGTCGAAAAGACAATTTCCCACATCCAAATATCCATATTTTGATCGATAATTATGCCAAGCATGAGATTGGGTCTTTTGTGGATTGCTATGCGGCGTATCATCAAATTTTAATGGACGAGGAAGATGCAGAAAATACGGCATTCATCATATCATGGGGAACATACTGCTACCGAGTCATGCCTTTTGGTTTGAAAAATACTGGGCAACTTACATGAGGGCAATGCCGACCATATTCCACGACATGGTACACAAGGAGATCGGGGTTTACGTGGATGTGATCATAAAGTTCAGTAAGAAGTCAGACCACGTCAGAGATTTGAGAAAGTTATTCTAGAGGCTCCGCAGATACGATCTTAAGCTCAATCCTGCAGAGTGCGCATTGGGTGTTCCATTGGGGAAACTGTTGGGATTCATAGTTTGTTAGAGGGGCATTGAATTAGATTCGTCAAAGATCAAAGCTATCCAGAAATTGCCACTTCTAAGGAACAAGACCGAAGCGATGAGTATATTAGGGAGGCTGAACTACATCAAAAGATTTAATACTCAGCTTATGACAACTTGTGAGCCTATCTTTAAGTTGCTGAAGAAGGATACTACGGTCAAGTGGACTGATGAGTGTCAGGAAGCATTTGATAAGATAAAAGGTACTTGTCAAACCCACTTGTGTTTGTCCCACCAGAATCGAGAAGGCCTTCGATTCTGTATTTAATGGTCTTGGATAATTCATTCGGTTATGTTTTGGGTTAGCATGACATCACTGATAGGAAAGAATAACCCATCTACTATCTCAGCAACAAATTCATATCTTATGAGGTTAAGTGCACTCCCCTTGAGAGAACGTGATGTGCCCTGACTTGCGCAGCACAGAAGTTGAAGCATTACTTGTCGTCCTACACCACTTACCTCATCTCTCACCTGGATCCTTTAAAGTGCATTTTTCAGAATCCCATGCCCCCTGGGAGGCTCGCAAATGGCAGATCTTGCTCACAGAATTTGACATCGTATATGTGACTCGGACGGCGATGAAATCCCAAGCTTTTGCTGATCATTTGGCCGAGAACCTGTTGGAAAAAGAATATGAACCTTTGAAGTTTATTTTCTTAATGAAGAGGTAATTCACACTGACGAGGTCGAGAAAGAGGAAAAGCCCGGTTGGAAACTCTTTTTCAATGGGGATGCTAACATGAGAGGTAATTGGATTGGAGTTGTACTCATTTGTGAAACGGGGCATCACTACCCTGTTATGGATCAGCTTCATTTCTACTATACCAACAACATGGCAGAGTACGAGGGATGCATTTTAGATTTAAGGCTAACTGTAGACGTGGGAATCCAGGAAGTCTTGGTCTTGGGAGACTCGGGCCTTCTGGTCCACCAGATTCAAGGAGAGTGGGGAATGTGAGATTTAAAGCTCATACTGTATCGACAGGGTCTGCATAATCTTTATCAACTATTTCAATCAATAGAATTCAGGCACATTCCAAGGATCCATAATGAGGTTGTCGATGCTTTGGCTACTTTGGCGTTGATTTTACATCATCCAGATAAGGCTTATGTTGACCTCTTGCATATAATGGACCGCAATTATCATGATTACTATAACATGGTGGAAGAAGAACTTGACGGTGAACCTCGGTTCCACGATATGAGGGAGCACATCAGAATGGAGGTATACCCAGCACAGGCCACAAGGGATCATAAGAGAACAATTAGTCGATTAGAAAGTGGATTTTTCTTCAGTGGGGGAGTTTTGTACAAAAGAACTCCAGATCTTGGATTTTTAAGATACATGGATGCTATACAAGCCAAGACCATCATGACCGACGTACATTTCGGGGTTTGCGGGCCGCATATGAGTGGGTATGTTCTGCAAAGAAGGTTCTTCAGGTAGGTTATTATTGGCCTGGAGCGATATTGTATCAATTTTGTGCGAAAGTGTCATCAGTGCCAAGTGCCGCATATCCTAATTGCACATAATATCTGCACCATGGCCCTTTGTCACTTGGGGTATGAATGTCATCAGACCAATTGCGCTAGCAGCATCTAATGGGCACATGTTCATTCTGATAGCCATTGACTATTTCACTAAGTGGGTTGAAGTAAAACTTTCAAGTCTGTGACCAAGAAGGCAGTGGTCGATTTTGATCATTCAAATATCATTTGTCGGTACGGAATCCCAAAGGTGATCATCACAGATAATGGTGCTAATCTTAATAGCCATCTGATGAAAGAAGTGTGTCAAGAGTTTAAGATTACGTAGCGCAATTCCTCCCCATACCGCCCAAGGCGAATGGAGCAGTAGAGGCAGCCAACAAGAACATAAAGAAGATACTTTAGAAAATGGTGCAGGGTTCCAAGCATGGCATAAAATGTATCCCTTTGCATTGTTGGGGTTATCATACTACTGTTCGTACTTCAGTACGCACAACTCCTTACTTGTTGGTATATGGCACAGAAGCAGTGATACCGATGGAATTTGAAATTCTATCACTTCAGATCATTGTCGAAGCCGAAATTGATGATGATAAGTGGGTCAAAACACGTCTGGAGCAATTGAATTTAATTGATGAGAAGATATTGGCAGTGGTATGCCATGGCCAATTGTATCAAAAGAGAATGACAAGAGCATATAACATGAAGGTACGTCCACAGAAATTTGAAGTGGGTCAGCAAGTATTGAAACGCATCCTTCCACATCAGGCTGAGGCGAAAGGCAAGGTCGCTCCAAATTGGCAGGGGCCGTTCATTGTAAGGAGAGTGTGGTCCAATGGTGATTTGTATTTAATAGATATAGAAGGAAAATGTGTAGACATGACTATAAATTATGATACAGTCAAAAGATATTATGTATGATTTCTTTGGTTTAAATTGTTATTGTTTGTACTTGGCATGTTTTGAAGATTGAAATGACGAAGGCATTTTGTTTTGCTATCTAAACACGTTCTCTTGTTACCCCTATGAGCCTTTTTTATTTACCTTCGTGCCCCTTTTTTGAAATCAGTAACGAAATTTTGAAACACGAATGCAAAAGATAAGTAAACAAGGAAACAGAAGAGAAAAGAAACGAAAAGATTGGGAAAGGAATGAAAAAGAGAGAAAAAAAGAAGAAAAAAAAGAATGAAGAAAAAGAAAAAAAAGAAAGAAAGGAAATAGGAAGAAAGGATCATAGAGAAGTAACAACCACAAAGCAATTCCTATGACATAAACTATGTTTGACCTTATTCCTTCTAAGGATATCTAGGCAGCCTCACGATTCGATCCCATCAAATAAAAATTTAGAAGTCCCCAAGCAAAGAAACTGGGGTAGAAGTTGTAGTTGTTAGAAATTTGATGCCAAAAGGTTTAATTTTAAACCTATTCAAGTTGTTCCGAGCCTATGTGATATCCTTTCTTTCTAACCCTATTCCTAAAACCCTACATTACAGTGCAAAGAATGACTTTCCGATCAGTCTTCGAGCGATGCCGAGTCGAGCAAGTAGAAGTAATTCATATGAGGGGCAACACTCCGTTCTGAGCAAGAAAATGAAAAATGAGAGAGTTTTATTGGTGAAAACCCTCATGGGTACCGTAAGGTGATGGGAAGCTGAGAGAAATTAAAATGAGAGAGTCTTATTATTGAAAACCATCATGGGCACCGTACGACAACAGTGAGTTGAGCGATGAATAGATAAGAGAGGTTTGTTGGTGGAAACCCATAAGGGCACCGCAAGCCGAATAGGATCAGTAATTTGGTGAAGAAATTAGGTTTTGGAGATCTCATAAATAAAGTATGACAACTAAAAGGTGAGGGGTCGAATAGGCTAGGCCGATTAATCCGAAATGTATGTCATTATCATTGGTACCAGTTGTTCCACTCAGATATGTCCCTTCTCTTTTTCGCCTCTCAAATATTCATCCAATTTTGGATTTTCTTCTTTATTCCTAACTCTCGAAGTCATTGCATTTTTTTTGGGTTTATTTCTCTAAGATTCTAGTGTCAGTTTTGTTTGAGCAAGTGAGAAGAGATTTCAAAGCTCACTACTAGCTTCCAATCGCACAAAGCAAAGTACAGCCAAATCATGCCGAAGATAACATGATGTAAAGTGGGAGATAAGGTGTCAGTGAAAAGTTCTATTGGACAAATGGTTTAGTAATCTTGTGGGAAATACAGAGGTTTAGGTGGAAATGTCATAAATGTAAAGCAATGGTTTGGGCATAGAACACTTGGGTCATCCAAGGTCCTATGGTTGAGAGTCAGTCAGGTGTCAAACAGTTCTTGGCCAGTTTAAGGCAACCAGTCAAAGCAAGCACGGTTGCGAAGAGGCCATCTTAAGCAAGAATTCCACAACTAACCACTACATTTTAAACTGACAAGATTTTTCTTTGATTTGAAACAGGGGCGAAAATTCCGTTTGTTTCGAAGAAACCTTCCGTAAAAAAACATGTACCAAACAGGGTTGGTCGTAAATCTTCAGGACCCTCCTGAATAATGTGACTTCGAATTAAGACCTCCATTAGATAAAAACATTTAGCGTAAGTTTTGCCGTAGGGAAATATATAATTTAGCCTTAGCGTAGTTAACATAAGATGAGATTTGATTTAATATTCAAGACCCTCTTGGATAATAGGATTTAGTCCTAGAACATCACAGATAACAAGATTTAGCGGAAGTCATACCTTTAGAAAATATCATTTAGATTAAAAACTGTCAGTTAACTAGGCATTTTCAGGACCCTCCTAGATAATGAGATCTAGCTTTCAAATTTTTAGAGATATTTGGTAACATGACTAAATTAACACTCACAGATGTGCCCAACTAGCAAACCGGGGCTGAAAATTTTCTTCATTTTGCCTATTCTGTTGTAGTAAGGCCCCCACCTGGAGAGCTAGGGAAAATGACACGAGTTTTGAGAAAAGAAAGTAGACCAGGATCAAGCAATTAGGCACCCACCTGGAGAAACAAAGGAGGAAAATCCAAAGAATAAGCAATTTCAAGAAAAGGACAATTCAGGTTCAAGCAATCAGACACCCACCTGTAGAAACAAAGGAAGGAAGTTCAAAGGGAAAGGAGTCGCAAGAGGAAGTAGTTCAATTCAGTAGTCAGGAGTCCACTTGGAGAACAAGGGAATCACAAATAAAGTTTCGAGGAAAAGCAGTTAAAGTTTTAGCAATCAGGCACCCACCTAGAGAGCAAGGTAACACAGTTAATGCTTTGGAAATTTGGAACCCACCCGGAGAACAAAAGGGAGAACAATTCAAGTGTTGGTAATTACGAGCCCACCTGGAGAACAAAGGGAGAAACAAAGTGTCGGTAATCAGGAGCTCACCTAGAGCACAAAGAGAAAAATAATTCAAGTGTCAGTAATCAGGAGCCCACCTGGAGAACAAATGAAAAAGCAATTCAAGCGTTGGTAATCAGGAGCCCACCTGGAGAACAAAGGGAAGCAGTTCAAGTTTCAAGGAAAAGTTGTGCAAATGTTGGTAATCAGGATGTCCACCTGGAGAACAAAGTAAAGCAGTTCAAGTTTTGACAAAAAAAACCGTGTAAATGCTGGTAATCAGGAGCCCACTTGGAGAATAAAGGGAAAATCAATTCAAGTGTCAGTAATCAGGAGCCCACCTTGAGAACAAAGGGAAAGCAATTCAAGTTTTAAAAGTAAGGAGCCCAACTGGAAAACAAAGGGAAAATGGTAAATTAGTTGTTTTATAAAAAACTGAAAAATCAAAAAATGGATCACTTTCGCATTTGTAACCTTTTGAATTGTAGTTTTCCTTTTAAATTAAGAGTTATCTAATTTTGTAAATATTTTGATAATTAGCTTAATTGTGTAAGTTAATTTAGTTTAAGAGTTTAATTTAGGTTTTGATTAATTGAAAAAAATTATTACAAAAGGGAACAAAAAGAATAGGAAATTGGGTATTTGAGTTAAGGACCCAAAATTGGGACAAGACATCAAGAAACTCAAACTAGCCCTTCTACCCGCCCAGGCCTGTTCCAAGACCCAGTCCAAACCTACCCCAGCTTGACAAACGACCCTGTTTGAGCCTTTCTCACTTCAACTGTTGGATCAACAAGATCAAACTGGCCATAGCTCAACCCCCCTCCCCCACGTATAAATCTGTCTAAAATAGCCCCCCTCCCTCTCAAAAACTCCTTCCATTCATCTTCTCTACGCTTGGAGAACCAGAATCTAGCACCGTCCTCATAGCCTTTTTGCTATCTCCGTCATCAGCGGCCCCTCAAAATGCCACCAAACAGACTCAAATCCCTCTTCCATTACCCCTAAGCCCCGCTGAATATGAAGACAACACGATTTTCCCCAGAATTCCCACCTTTTCTCTTCAATTCCAAACTTGAAAATTCAAAAAAAAACCTAAGTCGTCCCTAACGCTGATTTTCATATTTCCAAGGCTCGATTTGACTCAAGACTTACGTTAGTTGATTGTTCTCGCTCAGAATAATTGATTAATGGTAGGTTAGGCTCATCCGAGAATGACAAGTCTTTAACCGGCCGACCAAGTTTGTCACCTTCATCGATTTATTCAGGTTAAAACCAGTACCATTCCTTCTTCTTTTCCTTTTTTCTTGTGTCCGTCTTTCTAATTCTCGTTTGATTGGTGTGAATTAATTTTAGTTTGTTTAAAATCAATATTTCTAACTATTTGAATGCCTGATTAGGATTAAATGTTTCATCATAATTTTTCCGTTTGATTTTTATTTTGGTCGGATTTATTTTGGGTTAGTCGTTAATTTCTAACTAATGCTTAGCTTATTAAGGGTTTGTCAGAATTATTTTCATTTATTACAGCTCCATTATTCTTTGTTCTATTCCTTCAATTCACCCTTAGTGTAATCTGGGTCTGAGCTTGAGCTTCAAATGCTCAATTGGTTGATTTAAGTTTAGGTTGTGAGCTTTTTTTTTTTGGTCAGCACTGACCCGTTTCAAGAAATCAGTTCATTTTGGTTTGGGTTTTGGGTAAACTTGACCTATGTGAATGGACATAATAGAGTGTAGAGGGTTAATTTGGGTATTTTGAAACTAAAGAAATATTTTTTTGTTAGCATAGAAGCTTCTATAGGATAAGGTTTGGCTGGTTGGTTAAGGGAAGAGAATTTTCAGATATTTTGAAGGGTTAAATGTGGTAAAATAACCATAAATTGGAAGGTCAAAAGAGGAAATAGTTAGGGCTGCCTTAGGCTACCTATATAAAGACTTCGTTGACTCATTTCAGAGGTAGCCTTGGATATTCTAAAAAATACAACAGGTTTTTTTTCTGCATCATTTCAACTTAAATTGCTGAAAATTTCTCTCTAGGTTTATTGCTAGGAATAGGTTAAAACATTCAAAAGAATTTCTGGTTCATCTTGGTTCGAAAATGGTCAAGAAGAATTGAGAAATATTGTTAATGTGTTGAGCTGTTGTTACTGCTTGAAGTTCTCACTCATTTGCTTTTGTTTTAGTTTCTAGGTATGTCATGGCTCTTGAGTAACGTATGAGGTGCAAATGTGAAACCATGTAATTAAGTTGAAGATTTAATGACAATTGCTAGTTTTTCGGTGAATAGCTGTTTGAGCCCTTTACAATTTGTTTATGCTTCTATTAAATTATCTTTACTATATATATTTCCTTCATATTACATTTCATCATAAGGTTGGATTTGGGGTGTTAGTTTGTCGTGTTGGATGTATTTGCAGGAAGAAAACCTCCTGTTGAGTTGTTCTTTTACAAGTATCCAGTTTAAGATTTGTTCATGCTTAGGATAATACGCATAAATGGAGGAATATGAATTCTATTAGTTTGATCTGTGAGTTTTTGCGGGATTTTTTTCTGAAAATGCTGCCTATGGTTATGGTTGAATACTCATCCAACTAGCTCATTCATTTTGTTTCTTTTAGCAAATCTAATTTAAGCTTTGTTTCTCCTTTCAATCAGCCTACTGTTGCGTTAGTTTACCCTTTATCGCCTGTAAAATGGCTCGGCTATTTAGCACTACCTCACTCATGTTCAAGCAACTTGAGTTTGTAAATTTCTTTCGATTTGATTTTTAGTTTAATTTCAGGTCTAAAGGCGTTCAAATTTAGCCTGTTGTTCACATCTTGTTGCCTTTGACATGATTCAAAAATTGGAATGTTTGTTCAAATGCTGGCCAAGTTGAACTTGGCAAGGGCTATAATGCTTGTCTTCTATTTTCGGGCTTAGTCTATTGCCCAAGTCTCTTCCCCTGTGTTATTAGTACTGGGAAAGTATATGCTGCTTGATTAATTGCTTAATTGGGCCTAAACTTGAAGTCTCTTGAAAAGAAGCTATCTGTTGGATTGTTGTTGGGTTTGAAGTGAACTTTCTCCTTGATCATTTGTTGGGTCTAAGAATAAGCCCAAACAGGTTGATTATTTAAACGTTTAGGTATCTCCTTTGTTATCAATTGTCAAATTATCCTAACCTATCGGCTTAACTAAGTGGATCGAGGTGTGTCATATCAACAAACGTATAATTTATGGCCCTTGTAAGATTAGTCATGGCATATATTTGAGGCGTGCCATAAGCAAATTAAATCTTCTATGGCCCTTACAAATGTACAATGTAGATATTAAAAATGAACTGAGGAGTTTGCTTTAGGTGCATTTATTATATAATTATCACAATTATTACTAAAACTTGGGGCTACATTTCATGTGGCCCGATTCCAATTTCCAAGAAGGTTAAATAGAAAGTATCGTGAACCACGAGTGTATTTATGTAGCGTGGCTTGCGATATGTTTTAAATAACCTTAAATTAATTCTTTAAATAAATAAAAGCGGTATAAACATTGAAAAATGCACATAGGTTTGAAAGTGTTCTAAATAGATAAATAGGCCAATAATAACAGTTGAGCGATTGTGCTAGAACCACGGATCCCAGGAATGCCTAACACCTTCTCTCGGGTTAACAGAATACTCACCCGAATTTCTATGTTCGCAGACTTTAACACAGAGTCAATTTCCTCGATTCGAAATTTAAAACAGGTTGCTTGGGACACCGTAAATTATTTCAAGTGGCAACTTTGAACAATAAATAAGTAATCTCGTTTATATTGTCACTTAAATTTAATAAAACTCCCTTATATACCCTTCTGGTGGTGTGGAAAAGGAGGTATGACACTTATAACCTCAAAAATAATCTTGTCCTTGAATTTATGTCAATTAACTTACGACAAATCCAATGTACAAAAGTACAAGATATAATTATTCCTAGATTGACTTTTATCCGATGATCCAATACCCTTCCACTCGACACAATCGTATCTCTAAAGTCAAGGATTCGAACCTTTTCATACTGGTACCAAAAAGTGATGCCTCATCACGTGGTTATATTCCATAGGCCTGCCTACTTTATGTGATGACCCGACAGGTCGTTTTATGAATTAATGTCCCGATCCCCTATTAATTGCTTCCCATAAGTTCATTTCTGCTATTTTAGTTTGTCGGCACGTTTAGTATTGAGTTTTGGAGAGTTTTTGGCAGACTTAGTCCCTAAATGATACCTTAGGTGTAGAAAAGTGGTCCATAGTCAGAAAAATGTGCAAACGACCTTGGAATGGAAATTTGATGGTTCTGTTAGCTCTGTTAAGTGATTTCAGAGTTGGAAGCGTGTTCGGAATGTGTTTTGGAAGTCTGTAGCTCATTTAGGCTTGAAATGCCGAAGATTGAATTTTTAAAGTTTCCTGTCCAATACAGAGTTTTTGATCCGAGGCTCGAAATGGAATTCCGGAAGTTGTAATAGCCCCGTCATGTCATTTGGGATGTGTGTGCAAAGTTTTAGGTCATTCGGACGTATTGTGGATATGTTTTTGATCGAAAGCATGTTTCGATAAATTTGAAGTTCTTAGGCTCTAATCCTTGATTAGTTTGAGTTTCTGGCGTTGTTTTAGGTGGTTTAAGTATTGGTGCAAGTTTGAATGATATTATTGGATATGTCCGTAAGTTTGGTTGAGGTCTCGGGGGCCTCAGGTGTGTTTCGGATGCTTAGCGGGTTATTTTCTCTTATTTTTTAACTGCTCCTTCTACTTCTGGTATCCCTTCTTCGCATTCGCAAGCCTTCCCTTCGCATTCGTGAAGGCTTATCTTGACCACCTGGGAATTTCCTCTTCGCGATCACATAACTCTTCCCGCCTTCACAAAGCCCAGCTTACTTCCTCTTTGCGATCGCATAAACTACCTCGCGTTCGCGTACCTGTGCTAAGTCTGGTCATCGCGTTCGCGTAGAACAACTTCTGGATCTCAACATTTTCCTTCATCGTGTCTGCGTTCTAGATGCCGCATTCGCGTAGCTTCGTGATCGCAGGCCTTTGCATTCTACCCCTCGCGATCGCGAAGGGCATTTTTGACACCTTCTATTTTTCTTCTCCGTGAACGCGATCTCATCCCCGCGATCGCTGAAGTATTAAATTTCTGGGCAGTATTAAGTCATTCAAAAATGAGGTTTAGCTATTTTTATCAAAATACAAGCTTGGGAGCTCAGATTTGGGAGAAAGTTCGAAGGTTTTTCGAGAGACACGATTGGGTAATGATTCTAAACTCCTTTTTGCTTAAAACCTGCTAATCTAATCACGAATTTCTCTTCTAATTTCGGATATTTGAATGAAAAATGGGTAATACTTCATAGACCAAATTTTTGAGTTTTGAATGGGTGTTTGACCTCCGATTTGAGAGATTTATATATAGGTAGACTCGTGAGAGTATGAGAAAATGCTAAGTTCCACCGATTCCGAGACATTGTGCTAAGGAGCATTTTGATCATTTTACCAAATTTCGCGTCTTAGATTTGACTTAATTAGTAGAACTATTTGCTTGAGATGTTATTTATGATATGTAACTGAATTGAATAGATTTGGACCATTTGGAGTCAGATACTTGTGGCAAAAGTGTGATTTCGAGTTAATTTTGGAGCCCATTCGAAGTAGGTGTCTTGTCTAACCTTGTATGTGGGACCTTCCCCTTAGGAAATATTATTTGGTGATTGACATGCCTTGTACGTGAGGTGACCAGCGCGTACTTGAGCTATTTCTTGATAATTTAATTTTACCTTAAATGTTTGGACTGAGTTTTCCTTCCTACCTGCTTTATTCTACTTGCAATTATGCTCTATGTTAGTTTAGAAAAGCATGCTTAGCTGACCTAAATTGCCTATTTGCTTAAGTTTCTTTGATGGTACTACGTGAAGTATTTTAAGCTAGAACTACATGTTACCTTGTATTTTTGCACTCTATTTCTGGATATCTTCTTGTTGTGACTGCGTATTCTCATTGAGAGTACGGATGTCAGATGCAGGTAGCTCTCCCCCTTGTTTGTTTACTTTGGGACTGCGAGTTTGATTCCCGATAGGACCCCCTATACATTTACTTTAGGTCTGCGGGTTAGATTCTCGATAGATCCCCTCTGCATATTTACTTTGGGACTTCGGGTTAGATTCCCGATAGATCCCCTGCACATTGATAGGTTGACTACGGAATGGTATCCCGGGCGATCCTTCAAATATACACATGTGAGAGACTACGGGATGGTATCCTGGGAGATCCACTGGACAGTTGAAAAAAGGACTACAGGACGGTATCCTGGGAGATCCTCGTTGTTACCATTGGTATTGAGCTGTACATTTTCATTTTTACTCCGTTCTTTGTGTATTTGTTATTGCCTTGTTTAGCCTGTCTTATTTCACTGATGTATTCATTATTACTGCCTTTTTTGATATCGTTAATTCATATTATATTGTTTAACCTCAGCAGGGCCCTGACCTTCCTCGTCACTACCCGACCGAGGTTAGGCTTGGCACTTGCTGAGTACCGCTGTGGTGTACCCATGCCTCTTCTGCACATATTTTTCATGTGCAGATCTAGATACTCTTCTCAGGCAAATCATCCTTGAGGGAGGCGACTACTCAGAGACATCAAGGTATACATGCCCCGTCTGCAGGCCGAGGAGTCCCTTTTCATTCCTACTTTATGTTATTTTAGCTCTTCTGTAATTTCAAATCTTGATAGACGAATTCCCATGTTAGAGCTATGTAGTGTTTCTTGTCTTAGCTTGTGATTCGTGGGTTTCCGGGTTTTGGGGTGTTATTATAGACTTCCGCGTTATTGAGTCGTATATGTCGGGCGGCATTTATCTATACGGTTTTTCTTCTAGTTGTTCAGTTTTAAATGTTTATTTCCTCAAGTTATGTTGTTTTACGCATTGTTAGGCTTACCTAGTAGTAGGGACTAGGTACTATTGCGACATGTTCATGGAGGACGAACTGGGGTCATGACACTTTGGATGGTAGGAACGAAAGAGGGGGGAAGGGAAAAGCAGGGATCCAACCATATAAAGAAGTACCTATTAAATTGATAACAAAATATTAGCTACAGTACCTATTATCCAAAGAGGAATTGTTCCACTAGTATTGGCCAGTTACCTAATTTTTCTTTAGGTTTCATGAAGTGATCATGCTAGAAAAATAAACAGTCATAAATAATTAAGTTACGAGACATTTCCTAATGAATTAAAAATTTAATTTTAAAAGTAAAATTGGAGGGAGAAAATAATTTTCACATTTTCTTTTTTGGTTTTTGTTTTAGTTCCTATCTGTCACGACCCTAGTTCACCGATTGTGAACATGTCTGACGGCACCTAGTATTCACGACCAGCTAAGCCTAACACATAGCGGAAGTAACATCATTTACGAAAATTTAAAATCCAAAAGAGAAATAACATGAGTAATTTATATAGTTGCCGCCTGGCACATACACTTTAACAATTAACAAATCGGAAACTATCCCAAAGACCCGAAAACCCACGGGCAACACACGCTAAGAGTAAAACATAACATACGACTCTATTATCCGGAAATGTCTACAACAACAGAATACATGAAATAGAACTGCGAACTACAAGGTAGAGTAGAAGGAGACTCTTCGGATCTGCTGACGCGGTAGATACATACCTCAAGTCTCCGAGTATAGCCCCTGGATCACTGATAGTGCGCTCGACCAGAGGTACCTGGATCTGCACATGAAAAACATGCGCAAAAGAGGTATAAATACACCACATTTGTCTCAGTAAGTGCTAAGCCTAACCTCGGTTGAGTAGTGACGAGGAAGGTGAGGGCCCTACCAAGAATAAAGATAACAACAGTAATGAACACTGTAAGGAAAAACAATAAGCAGGAAAGTAACAATATAATAGGATAGAAGTTACATGTCAACGACAATTAAGCTATGCAAAGAATATAACACAACCAACTATCACTCAATATCAGGATGTCATATGGAACTCCTGGAATTGAACCCGTAGTCCATGTTACTAATGTCTGAGGATCTCCTGGAAATTGAACCTGTAGTCCTTCATACCAATATCTGAGAATCTCCCGAGAATTAAACCCGTAGTCCATCATACAAATATTTGAGGATCTCCCGGGAATTGAACTCATAGTCCATCATACCAATATCAGAGGATCTTCCAAGAATTGAACTCGTAGTCCATCATACCAATATTAGAGGATCTCCTGGGAATTAAACCTATAGTCCATCATACCAATAGTAGAGGATCTCCCGGGAATCGAAGAGAATATAGTGCAATTCATCTAAAAAGAACAAGTAAGCTAACTAACATGCTTTCCCTAAGCTTATGCAAGTAAAATTGCATTTATTACAGTTAAATACGTGAAGAACGCAGTCTAAATAAGTCAAGTAAGGTGAATTTCCAACAATTAGCACAAGCACGCACTCGTCACCTCGCACACAAGGCCTTTCTAAACAACAATCAAGATATCCTAAGGGATGAGGTTCCCCATACAAAGTCAGACAAGCCACTTACCTCGAACCAGCACAAAATCTCTAAGAAATGATGCCCTTGCCATGAGTATCCGACTCCGAGTGGCCCAAATCTATTAAAACCAATTACATATTGTAAATAACATCACAAGTAACTAATTCCACTATTAAAATTAAACCTTAGGCACAAAAATAGGTAACATTACCAAAATACCCCTCAAGCCAATGTCTCGCAATCAAATAATTTTCAAAATTTTAGAAATCTCGTACTTTCACGAGTCTAACCATATAAAAATTTCCCAAATCAGAGGTCAAATGCCCCTTTAAATCCTCACAATTAGGTCTAAGAACTTAACCCCAATTTTCATTCAAAAATCCGAAATTAAAGGTTGAATTCACGATTAGATTAGTGGGTTTTAGTCATAGAGGAATAAGGAATCATTACCCAATAATTGCTTCTGCAAATCCCACGAAAAATCTCCCAGAATCGACCTCTTTAGCTTGAGTTTTGATAAAAATGGAAGAACCCTCGTTTTGAAATGTTTATATCTGCCCAGGTCTGTTGTCTATTGCGATCGCATTGAACTGGATGCGATCCCGTAGAGTAAAAATTGAAGGCCCAGAAATTGGCCTATGAGAACACAGACGAAGTCATGCGATCGCAGAGAAGGGGGAAGTGAAGCTATGCGATCGCGGACTGGGCTATGCAATCGCGGACTGGGCTATGCGATTGCGTAGAAGGATTTTGGCTCTGAGGCCCAGCTCCTAAATTCTACTATGCGAACACATGAAGAGGAGTGCGATCGCGGAGAAGGAGAAGGGAGAACTATGCAATCGCATACGAGGACCTGTGATCGCATTGAAGGAAAATAGGCCCCTCATCAAATGCACTATACGATCGCATGGGTGGGCTGCTATCGCATAGAAGAAAGGCCTGCCATAGAACAACAGAAAAATCTGCAACTCCTTTTCAATACAAAAAGCCCCGTTGAGCATCGGAAACACGCCCGAGGCCCCCGAGGCCTCAACCAAACCTATGGACATATTATATAACATCATTCAAACTTGTATCAATTCATAAACCACCTAAAACAACGTTAGAAACTAGAATTGATCAATGATTTGAACTTAGGAACTTCAAAATCCAACCAAACCCGCTTTCGATAAAAAACCTAACAAAAAAAATTCGATTGACCTGAAATTTTGCACGCACGTCCCAAATGACATGAAAGTGCTATAGCAACTTTCGGAATCCCGTTTGGACCCTCGGATAAAAAATTCACTATCAGACCGAAAACTTCAAAATTCTAACTTTCGGCTTTTCTTGACTGAATGAACTACAAACATCCAAAATATAATCCAGACACGCTCCCATCCCTGAAATCACCTAACGGAACTAACGAAACCATCGGATTTCCATTCCGAGGTTGTCTTCACACTATTCTGAATACATACAATTTTCAATCATTTAAGCTCTCATTTAGGGACTAAGTGTCCCGAAACACTCTGAATTCTATCACTAAACATCCCGACAAACCAAACTAGCAGAAATGAAATTAGGGGAAGCAGTTAATGGAAAAATGGGGCATAAATTCCAAAGACTACTGGCCGGATCGTCACATCCTCCTACGCTTAAAGATTCATTCATCCTCGAACTAGCATAGAGAACATATCTGACGTAGCAAAAAGGTGAGGGTATCGGCTGTGCATATCCCACTCGGTCTCCCAAATCGCCTCCTTGGCCGGCTGACCCCGCCATTAAACCTTTACTGAAGCTATATCCTTTGACCTGAGCTTTCGGACCTGCCTGTCTAATTTGCCATTGGCTCCTCAACATAGGACAAGTCATTGTCCAACTGGCCTGAAGTGAAATCCAACACGTGAGACGGGTCACCGTGATATTTCCAAAGCATCGAGACATGAAATACCGGATGAACCCTGGCCAAACTGGGAGGTATAGCAAGCTCATAAGCAACCTCCCCAACACGCTACAAAATATCAAATGTGCCAATGAACCTCGGACTCAACTTTCCTTTCTTTCCAAACCTCATGACGCCTTTCATAGGCGAGACCCAAAGCAAAACCCGCTCACCAACCATAAGGGAAACATCACAAACCTTCCGGTCCGCATAACTCTTCTGTCTGGAATGGCCGCATAGAGTCTATCCTGAATCACCTTAACCTTCTCGACTGCATCCTGAACCAAATCAGTACCTAATAGTCTGGCCTCACCTGGCTCGAACCAACCCACCGGGGATCTGCATCTCCTACCATCTAAGGCCTCATATGACGCCATCTGAATACTGACTAATAACTTATGTTGTATGCAAACTCAGTCAATGGCAAGAACTGATCCCAAGACCCTCTAAACTTAATCACGCACGCATGGAGCATATCCTCAAGAATCTGAATAGTGTGCTCGGACTGTCCATCCGTTTGAGGGTGAAAAGCTTTACTCATAGTCACCCGGGTACCCAACTCGTGCTGGGATGCCCTCCAGAACCGTGATGTAAACACTGAACCCCTATGTGAGATGATAGAAACTGGAATGCCGTGCAGACGGAAAATCTCCCTGATATAGATCCCCGCTAACCACTCCGCTGAATAAGAAGTATACACTGGAATGAAATGAGCGGACTTGGTCAGCCGATCCACAACAACCCAAATAGAATCAAATTTCTTTGTTGCTAGGGGGAGACCACTTACAAAATCCATAGTGATCTTCTCCCATTTCCACTCCGGAATCTCCATCTGCTGGAGTAACCCTCCCGGTCTCTAGTGCTCTACCTTTACCTGCTGATAGTTGAGGCATCTAGCTACAAACGCTGCTATGTCCTTCTTCATCTGCCTCCACCAGTAATGCTGCCTCAGATCCTGATACATCTTCACGACTCCCAAATATCATCAACATCGGTACACATATCCGACCCTGCATCCTCAATACCCCATCATCTCCAATAGTTACATCCCTAGCATCGCCATGCTAAACTATGTCCCTGAGAACAAGCAAATGAGGGTCACCATACTGTCGCTCCCTGATACAATCAAATAATAAAGACCGAGAAACCACACAGGCTAAAACCCAACAAGGCTCCGAAAGGTCCAATCTCCCAAACTGACTGGGTAAAGCTTGAACATCCATCGCCATAGGTCTCTCTGAAGCTGGTAAATATGCCAAACTCCCTAAACTCTCCGCCCAGCGACTCAAGGCATTAGCTACAACATTGGCCTTGCCCGGGTGATATAAAATAGTGATATCATAATCCTTCAGTAACTCCAACCATCTCCTCGGGCGCAAGTTCAGATCCTTCTGCTTGAACAAGTGTTGTAAACTTTGATAATCCATATAAATTTCACAAGGAACGCCATACAATTAGTGACGCCAAATCTTCAAGGCATGAAAAATAGCAGCTAACTTAAGGTCATGGACAGGGTAGTACTTTTCATGTACCTTCAACTGCCTGGACGTATAAGCAATCACCCTACCGTACTGCATCAACACTGCTCCAAGTCCGACTCGTGAGGCATCACTATAAACTGTATAGGACCATGAACCAGTAGGCAAAATAAGAATAGGGGCTCAAGTCAAAGTCGTCTTGAGCTTCTGAAAGCTCGCCTCACACTCGTCTGTCCACTGAAAGGGAGTACCCTTCTGGGTCAATCTAGTCATAGGGGCTACAATTGATGAGAACCCTTCCACCAAACGACGGTAATACCCCACAAGGCCAAGGAAACTACAGATCTCAGTAGCCTAGGAGTGCTTGGGCCAACTTTGCACGGCCTCCACCTTCTTCGAATCTATTCGAATGCCATCACTCAATACTCAACAAAAACTCACATTTTGAGAAATTTGCATATAATTTATTTTCTCTTAGAGTCTAAAGCACTGTCCTCAGGTGCTGCTCATGATCTTCCCTACTCTGGGAATATATAAGAATATCATCTATGAAAATAATGACGAACGAGTCAAGATAGGTCTTGAACACACTGTGCATCAGATGCATGTAAGCTATTGGGGCGTTGATCAGCCCAAATGACATGACAAGGAATTCGTAATGACCATACCGAGTCCTGCAAGCAGTCTTCGTGATATCTGGCTCCCGAATCTTTAACTAGTGATAACCTGAGCGCAAATCAATCTTAGAAAACACCTGTGCGCCCTGAAGTTGGTCAAATAGATCATCAATACGAGGCAAAGGATATCAGTTCTTCACTGTATCTTTGTTCAAATGATGTGCATAGAACCATCCTTTTTCTTTACAAACAAGACATGAGCACCCCATGGTAAAACACTAGGTCAAATAAAACCCTTATCAAGCAATTCCTGTAACTTCTTCAACTTAGGAGGAGTCATATGGTAAGGAGGAAGAGATGGTCTGAGTGTCCGGCAACAAATCAATACAAAAATCAATGTTCCAATCAAGAAGCATGCCCGGAAGTTCAAATGGAAACACATTAGGGAAACTTCGTACTACTGGGACAGAGTCAACAGAAGGGGTATCAGCACTGACATTTCTCCCATAAGCTAAATACGGAGTGCACCCCTTCTCAATCATACGATGACCTTTAAAAAAAGAAATAACCGTGCTGGGAGTGTGATCAAAAGTACCACTTCACTCAATACGTGGAGTACCTGGCATAGCCAGCGTCACGGTCTTAGCATGACAATCAAGAATAGCATACAAGGGCGAAAACCAGCCCATGTCCAAGATAATATCGAAAGAAACCATATCATGTAATAAAAGATCTTCCCTGGTCTCTAAACCACAAATAGTAACCAAAGATGACCGATATACGCGGTCCACAACAAGGGAATCTCCTAGGGGAGTAGAAACATAAACAGGGGAGCTTAAGGTCTCTCAGGCTGTACCCAAATGCAGAGCAAAATAATATTACACGTAAGAATAAGTAGAGCCTGGATCGAATAGAACCGATGCCTCTCTGTGACTGACCAATATAATACCTATGATGATAGAATCGGAGGCGACAGCCGCAGCACAATCAGGAATAGCATAAAACCGGGCCCGGCCCCTCCCTCGAGGGCGACCTCTATCTCCCCGATCCCCGCCCCTGGCTGGCTGGGTAGGTGGAGTAGTAGCTGGAGCTGGAACAATTGCCTGCTGCCCCTCTGGAGCATGCTAAAGCTGTGGAGTCTAAGAACGAACAACCCTACCACGTCTGGGGCATTCTCTAACCAGGTGGCGGATATCCCCGCACTCCTAACAAGCTCTGGGATGGCAAGGTGGCTATGACTGACTGGGCCCACCCCCACTAGACTGAACTCTGGGAGTACCCCGCGCAGGAGGTGCACTAGAAACTGAAGGTGCATAATGAGGCTCTTGAGATCTGGGAGGAGCTGGAGTACTGTTGGATGAAGGAAGAGCTGAGTGAACTGGGCGACCCGTATAGTAACTACTGTGACGCCCTACTCTCGAAGTATGGGTACCAGAGAAATGAATAGACTCTCCAGACCTCTTGGCCTCTTCCTATCCTCTCTCTCTCTGGCATGCATACCCTCTATCCTCCTAGCAATGCTCACTACCTGATGATATGGTATATACATCTCTTACTCTCACGCCATGCCAAACCTGATGAAAGGAATAAGACCCTCTATAAACCAGCTAACCCTCTCACGAACAGTAGCCACCAAAGCCGGCGCATGCCTGGCCAACCTAGTATAGTGGATAGCATACTCAGAGACATTCATAGGGCCCTGGTGCAAATGCTCAAACTCCGCGTGCCATGCATCTACTAGCCTCTAGGAAACAAACTCCCTCTGAAACATATCGAAAACCAAGCCCAAGTTAGGGAGACAGCCTCGCCCAAACTGTCTAACTTATGTGCGCAACCAGTCATAGGTGGCTTCCCGAAGTTGGAAAACCGCAAAAGAAACCTCACTAGAGGCAGTAATACTCAAGGTGCGAAAGATGCGATGACAATCCTCCAAAAACCCCAAATCATCTTCTGTAGCTAGCCCGCTGAAAATAGGGGGTTATACTTCTTGAACCTCTCCAATCTATGCTGCTCATCCTCGGGCTGAATCGTTACTGTAGGCTGGGCATGGATAATACTTGGAATCTGTCCCATATGCACCCTCTTCTCTGGAGTGCGGGCTGCGGGAGTCTGGGCTCCTCCCCCCGCCTGGGACGTGGCTGCAAGAAGGGGAAGCAATCCTGCCTATAACACCGTAGTATACATACTCATAAAATGCACCAATGCCTCCTGGACAGCTGGAGTAGTGATGTCTATGCGCGTTTCAGGTGCCTGAGTCCTGACTAGATCCGCTGGTGGTACCTCGGCGGCCACTCGTGTAGGAGCTCTGGCCGTACCGTGCGCGCGTACACGACCCCTGCCCCAGCCCCTGTCTTTAGCGGCTGCAGGAGGGGGTGTGGGTGCCTGATTTCCCTGGGTCATGCGTGTCCTCGCAATCTGTAAGAGAATAGAAGACAGAAGTTTAGAGTCCACGTCAAAAATACAGCACGACAAGAATTCAATGAAGTGAAGATTTTCCCTAAACAGTTACATAGCCTCTCGTGGATAGGTACTTACGTCTCCGTACCGATCAGCGAGACTCTAAATAACCGGCCTATGTCCCATGAAGCCTATGAACCTAGAGCTCTGATACCAACTTGTCACGACCCTAGTTCACCGATTGTAAACATGTCATGACGGCACCTAGTCTTCATGACCAGGTAAGCCTAACACATAGCGGAAGTAACAGCATTTACGAAAATTTAAAATCCAAAAGCGAAATAACATGAGTAATGTATATAGTTGTTTTCTGGCATATACACTTTAACACTTAACAAATCTGAAACTATCCCAAAGAGCCAGAAACCCACGGGCAACACAGGCTAAGAGTAAAACATAACATACGGTTCTTATTCGAAAATGTCTACAACAACTAAATACATGAAATGAAACTGCTAACTACAAGGTAGAATAGAAGGAGACTCTTTGGAACTACGGACACGGCAGATGCATACCTCAAGTCTCCGAGTATAGCCCTGGATCACTGATAGTGCGCTCGACCAGAAGTACCTGGATCTGCACATGAAAAACATGCGTAGAAGAGGTATGAGTGCACCACAAAGGTAATTAGTAAGTGCCAAGCCTAACTTCGTTTGAGTGGTGACGAGGAAGGTCAGGGCCCTACCGAGAATGAACATAACAACAGTAATGAACAATGTAAGGCAAAAAAAAAGCAAGCAGGAAAGCAACAATAAAACAGGATAGAAGCTGCAAGTCAACGACAATTAAGCTACGTAAAGAAAATAACACAACAAAGTATCACTCAATATTAGGATGTCATATGGAACTCCGGGAATTGAACCTGTAGTCCATGTTACCAAGGTCTTAGGATATCCCGAGAATTGAACTTGTAGTCCTTCATATCAATATCTAAGGATCTCCCTGGAATTGAACCCGTAGTCCATCATACTAATATAAAGGATCTCCCGGGAATTGAACCCGTATTCCATCATACCAATATTAGATGATCTCCCAGGAATTGAACCCGTAGTCCATCATACCAATACTAGAGGATCTCCTGGGAATCGAACCTGTAGTACAAATCGCAAACACATCACACCAATTAAAAAATGTACAAATACCAAGTAAAGACAACAGGTAGAATCCAAAGTCTAACATGATTCACGATGAGCAAATATTGCAATTCATCCGAAAAGAACAAGTAAGCTAACTAACATGTTTTCCCTAAGCTAAAACAAGTAAAATTGCATTTATAACAGTTAAATACGTGAAGAACGCAGTCTAAATAAGTCAAGTAATGTAAATTTCCAATAATTACCACAAGTACATGCTCGTCACTAGTACACAAAGCCTTTCTAAACAACAGTCAAGATATCCTAAGGGAGGAGGTCCCCCACACAAAGTGGGACAAGCAACTTACCTCGAACCAGCACAAAATCGCTAAGAGACGGTGCCCTTGCCACGAGTATCCAAATACGAGTGGCCCAAATCTATTCAAACCAATTACATATTGAAAATAACATTACAAATAACGAATTCCACTATTAAAATTAAAGCTAAGGCGCAAAAATAGGTAAAATGACAAAAATACCCCTCAGACCAACGTCTCGGAATCAGATAATTTTTATATTTTTAGAAACCCCGTACTCTCACGAGTCTAACCATATATAAATCTCCCAAATCGGAGGTCAAATGTCCCTTCAAATCCTCAAAATTATATCTAAGAACTTTACCCCAATGTTCATACAAAAATCCGAAATTAAAGGTTGAATTCACGATTAGATTAGTGGGGTATAGTCAAAAAGGAGTAAGAAATCATTACCCAATCACTGCCTCTGAAAAGCTCTCGAAAAATCTCCCAAAACCGAGCTCTCTAGCTTGAGTTTTGATAAAAATGGAAGAACCCTCCTTTTGAAATGTTTATACCTGCCCAGGTCTGTCGTTCATTGCGATCGCATGGAACCGGATGCCATCGCGTAGAGTAAAAATTGAAGGCCCAGAAATTGGCCTATGCGAACGCAGAGGAAGTCATGCGATTGAAGAAAAGGGGGAGATGAAGCTATGCAATCGGGGACTGGGTTATGCGATGGCGTAGAAAGATTTTGGCCTTGAGGCCCAGCTCCTAAATTCTACTATGCAAATGCATGAAAAGGAGTGCGATCGCGGAGAAGGAGAAGGGAGAACTATGCGATCCTATACAAGGACCTGCGATCCCATTGAAGGAAAATAGGCCCCCCACCAAATGCACTATGCGATCGCATGGGTGGCTGCGATTGCATAGACGAAACAGAAAAATCTGCAACTCCTTTTCAATACAAAAAGCCCCGTTGGGCATCCGCAATACACATGAGGCCCCCGGGACCTCAATAAAATCTACGGACATATCACATAACATCATACAAACTTGTACCAATCCTTAAACCACCTAAAAAAATGCCGGAAACTAGAATTAATCAATGATTTGAAATTAGGAACTTCAAATTCCAACCCAACTCGCTTTCGATCAAAAACCTAACCAAAGCACCTCCAATTGACCTGAAATTTTGGACGCACGTCCCAAATGACATGACGGTGCTACAACAACTTCTGGAATCCCGTTCTGACCCTCATATAAAAAATTGACTATCGGACCAGAAACTTTAAAATTCTAAGTTTCGACATTTCTAGCCTAAATGAGCTACAGACATCCAAAATACATTCTGAACACGCTCCCAACCACGAAATCACCTAACGGAGCTAACGAAACCATCAGATTTTCATTCCGAGGTTGTCTTCATACTGTTTTGATTACGGACTATTTTCCAACGCTTAAGCTCTCATTTAGGGACTAAGTGTCTCGAAACACTCCGAATTCTATTACCGAACGTCCCGACAAACCAAAATACCATAAATGAACTTAGGGGAAGCTATTAATGAGAAAACGCGAGCCAAAGACGACCGGCCGGGTCGTTACACTATCAAAGGATGAAAAGTTGACCATCTATATAAAGTTGAATCTGTGGTAAGAGGTTGGTTTTGGGGGGGGGGGCATTGTTTGATGAGGTAGAAATTGCACGGGCAACCTAATTGGTCGCCCCCATCTTAAAATATACCTATTTTTCTAAAAAAATTTAACTTAAACCCACTTTTTAAAAAACTTCAACTCCCTTTTTTCCTTGCATCTCCATTTTAGATTCTACTTATTTTACTTTCCTTCTCCCTTCTGCTATCGTTTTTTCTTCTCCAATTTATCACCAACAGCTTATGCAAGCATTCGTCGAACTTTTTTTTGCTCTACCGCTAGCCAAAACAAAAAAATAGAATACTCAACAAACACGACGAAATTTTAAAGTGGGGTAACATTCAATCAATGTTTATCCAATACCCAAGAAAGAACGCGGGCATTGTTTGAAGATGTAGAAATTGCACGGGGTATCCTTATTGTTCGCCCCCACTTAATATATACCTATTTTTTTAAAAAAATTTATCTTATACCCACTTTTAAAAAAACTTCAAATCCCTCTTTTCCTTGCATCTCCATTTTAGATTCTACTTATTTTTACTTTCCTTCTCCCTTCTGCTATCGTTTTTTCTTCTCCAATTTATCACCAACAGCTTATGCAAGCATTCGTCGAACTTTTTGCTCTACCGCTAGCCAAAACAAAAAAATAGAATACTCAACAAACACGACGAAATTTTAAAGGGGGGTAACATTCAATCAATGTTTATCCAATACCCAAGAAAGAACGCGGGCATTGTTTGAAGATGTAGAAATTGCACGGGGTATCCTTATTGGTCGCCCCCACTTAATATATACCTATTTTTCTAAAAAAATTTAACTTATACCCACTTTTTAAAAAACTTCAAATCCCTTTTTCCTTGCATCTCCATTTTAGATTCTACTTATTTTACTTTCCTTATCCCTTCTGCTATCGTTTTTTCTTCTCCAATTTATCACCAACAGCTTATGCAAGCATTCGTCGAACTTTTTGCTCTACCGCTAGCCAAGACAAAAAAATAGAATACTCAACAAACACGACGAAATTTTAAAGTGGGGTAACATTGAATCAATGTTTATCCAATACCCAAGAAAGAACGCCACTAAGATGCCTTAATTTAATATATACACACACGCACAAAGAGAAGGAGAGTGCTGATCAGTGCAAGTAAAGATACAAAACCATGAAGAAGGATGCAAGAAAACTGATTAATCCAAATAAAAAATAGTAACTTTAATGAACTAAATAACTTCAGTTATGTAGACGAATATTTTTGGTTACAAAGATAAAAAATTCAACTCTAGAACTGAAGTTTTTCAGTACAAAAGAAAAACTCCAGCGCTGAAGTTTTTCAGTTACAAAAGAAAAACTTCAACTCTAGAGCTATAGTTCGCCAGCTATAAAATAAAAACTTCACCTCTAGAGCTGAACTTTATGCCCGGATACTAAAATGTTGAAGTTTTGCGTGATTGTCTTTGCTACTTCAGCCTCATGTGCTGAAGTTATGTAAAAAGGCGGGTACGCTTGTAATTTTTTTTTGCAAAGTGAACACAAGTTAAAATATGACACAAAAACAGGTATAGAGCAAATGCCCCTTTGAAAAGCTACTCTATTTTTATAATGTTGGACTTTTTACTGAGAAGTAAAGTTTTATAATAAACAAAAGTGTAATATCTATCTTGCATACTTCCATCGCCTTAATTTTTTTAAATCATTCTAGGTATTTTCACTTTTATATAATCTGATTGATTTGTTATAGCAAATTAAATTACATGGATTTGATAGAAATAATAAAATTAAACACAAAGACAATATTACAATTGATGATTTCTATATCAGAAAGAAAAATCCAATTAAGAAAATGTGATTTATTATATTAGAATTGTTTTGGTTTTTACGAAGTATTAATTTTTTAGAATTGAGAAATGCCAAGATCGGAATGGTTTGCTTAGTTATCCTAATGTTGGAGGATTGGAGACAACTTAATTCTTTATGACTCACCATAATTTTATATCTATTGACCAGTGCATCCGGAGGCGACACGGCCAAAAATTCTCAAACGACATTCTATTATTATTTACGTATTTTTTCGGTTAAGGGTCAAATATATCCTTTTACTATTAAAAATAAGGCATATTTATTTTCCGTTTGAATTTTTTATCAAATATGTCCTCAACGTTATTCATTAGGGCCATATATATCCCTCAGCCGTTAAAATTTGCCTCAAGATTTTTTTTAGCACGTGGCATGTTCTGATTGGACCAAATGACCCGCCCATTCGATTAATTAAACCCGCCCGGACCCAGCGTATTAAACCCGCCCCGACCCAGCGTATTAAACACTTTGCACCATGGAAACAGACGCGGCCAAGCTCCGCCCTCACTTCCTTCATGTTCTTCGTAGCCATCGTCCTTCTCATGGTATTCTTTTTACTGTTCTTTTAAAAATTATCTTGTTAACGAATGGATTCAACGTCAAGTTGAACTTTTCTGCTAAATTGAATGTCAAATTTTAAACAAACTTTTCACCCCTTACTTTCATATTTACTTCTATTATCATAAATATTTAAGGGTCAACTAGACATCTTATACTCAAAATTTAGTCATATGCTGGGATGTAAGGAGTAAATGTTATTATTAATGTATTAAACTTGAATTTGTGGTTTGATTTGTAACTGAACTGGGAAATTATTTATAGCTAGCATTATGAAAGGGAATATCAGAATGCAACAGAAAAGCATAGCAGTTGACTGATCCGGGGGGAGGCGGGGGGGGGGGGGGAATATTATTTTTTAGTAAAAGGCTGATCTGAATCTAATTAGACCGTCACAATTCTATAAGATAAATAAAGCTTGGATTCATTGGGTAAATAAAATTGTGAGAGTGGTGGAAAGGTTTATTCTAATCTTTTTTGGGGGATGAGAGGATAAAGAAAGTAGAATTGACTGTCAAGAATGAGAAGATGGAAGGAAGATATTTGTAGTTTAGTTGGCAGGATGAACAGAGCTGGAATACCACTGAAATCATACGGGACCGGAACTTTCAGCGGTGCCGGAAAAAGGTATTTAATACGCTGGGTCGGGGCGGGTTTAATATGCTGGGTCGGCGGATTTAATTAATTGAATTGGCGGGTTATCTGGTCCAATCAGAACATGATACGTGTTAAAAAAAAATGGAGGTAAATATTAACGGCGGGGGATATATATGGCCCTAATGAATAACGGTGGTGACATATTTGATAAAAATTCAAACAGATGATAAATATGACATATTTTTAATTGTATAAAGATATATTTGACCCTTAATCATATTCTTTTTGGTAAATACTAAAAGTTCTTATAAGGTATGAGCCACGTTTTTATATATCAAAATTGGTCAAAAACTATGAATTAATTCTCAAGTTCGAATTATGACTTTTCAGCAAATAATAAGCATATTTTTACTATTTTGATTTTCACATTTATTTTTTGTATCTTGATTCTTCTATTACCTTGTCCCTCCCCTACCCCCGCCCCAAAAAAACCTCATCTCGTCCTCCTTTCCTATTGTTTTAATCATTTTGGCATAAAAAGTAGTTTCTTTTAATACTTCTATCTAATAACATAAATAATAATCTCTTCAGTCTGCTTTAATTGACTGTTTAGTCTTTTTGTGGTTCATAATATTTAATTTTTTTCAGATATTAAGAAGAAATTAATTTTTTTTAAAAATTTATCCTTGAAGTAAAGAGTCTTGGAATATATATTATATTTATTGAACAAATTAATGAGATGGTAAATATTAATTTAGTCAATTTAATTTTTATTTAATACTAAAAGGTAAATTTTTTAGTATGTATGAAAATATCCAAAAATAAATAAATTAAAGTTGTCCGGAGGGAGTAGTATTTATTATGAACAATTTAGGTAAAAACTCATTGAGCTTAAAACCATTATCCTTTCCTATCCATTTGAAAACTATTTATATTATATACCTACTAAATTAAAACTAATTACCCCTACGCGTCCATCCAAATTTTTTTTTCTCATATGGCTTAGTTTAGCTTGATTTGGCATGACTTTATTTGGCTTTGGCTTGATTTGGCTTGATTTCGTTGTGGCTCGGCTTGATTTGGCTTGATATGACTTGAATTGGCTTATCGTATTTTTCTTTTACAGGTCCCTTAAAAAATATTAATTAGGAAAGTGATTTGATTCTACCCTTATTTATGTCTTAAGATATAATCTCTCTTCATTAAATATTTATTCTATTTATGTATTATCTCCATTTTCAAGAACAAATATTACAAAGGGTAAAAGAGAAAAAAAAATTAATTTTATCTTGAATTTCTAAAATGATAAATAATTTAAAATTAATATTTTTAGTTATCACGACTGTTAATATGAGACGAAGAAATAGTAACTTAATTTGATTTCATTTG
Source organism: Nicotiana benthamiana (assembly GCA_034376525.1). Classification (NCBI taxonomy): domain Eukaryota; kingdom Viridiplantae; phylum Streptophyta; class Magnoliopsida; order Solanales; family Solanaceae; genus Nicotiana; species Nicotiana benthamiana. Next base: position 41,159,903 of record CM067337.1, on the reverse strand, counting down.
GCTGGATATATATATATATATATATATATATATTTTTAAAAGGTAGGCCGTAGGGGAGAAAAGTGATGGGCAGGGTCGGGTAAATATTCCCTGCATTTATATTTGCTAAACTTCCCCATTTATTTGTTATATTAATTTCAACACTTGATGTTTGTTAACTAGTTGATATTTATGTATCTCTTTTGAATTAATTAAGTTCAAAAATTCTATTTGTGGAGTATTCATTGTAGTAAACTCCATAATAATTGGAATTATACAAAAAGAAAGGAGAAAAAAAGAAAGAAAAGGCATGTGGCAATTTGTTTGCATTCATTCCCACAACATAGAGCTATTCTTTTTTTTCGTTAACCCTCCATACTCTTCATTATTTGAAATACAACTCGTTAATAATAAAATTAGACTCAAGATTTTTTAATCGTCCAATCCACGGAAACTTAGGCCACCACCAATACCTTGTCCACCACCAAAATCTATATCGCCGATTTGACCCCCGATGCCTCCTCCGCCGCCTCCTCCGATGGAGACTGATCCATCTCTGCCAATGCTTCCGCCTATCCCAATACCTCCACCGCCGCCAATAGACCCAACTCCTGGTACAGTTATTGAACCCCCACCACCAATACCTCCTCCAATGTCTATACCGTCAGGACCAACATGTGCTCCTCCGCCGCCACCGCCGCCAAATCCGCCTGTAACTTGTGGAATATTATCGGGAAAACCTAATCCGATAAGCTTTCGAGCAGAAGTTGTATATATTAGAGTTCCCAAAATCAACAAAATTATGAAATTTGAAGCCATCTTGGGACGCGTTACTATAAATTGTAAGAATTAACTCTTTTGTGAGCTAAAGAAGATCCTTCGTTCTAAATTGAGTGATCAACTTAGCTCCATACAGTTGTAGGTTTAACACATTATTTTTATGAACATGCTGCAGTAATGACCAAGTATGGAGAAATATATTGTACAGTACTGAATTTATAATAAAATGAGTTCAATTTATGGATGTATCGAGTATGCAACTGCAGATTAAAAGAAGATGAAACGGTAAATTTTCACCATTAATTGCATCTGTCATAAATACTAGAGATTTTGCATTAAACGTTGATGTAACAGATAACTTTATTATAAGAATGCATTAATGAATAATGGCATTCTATTTGTAGCACGTTTCAGATTCGAGTTTCTACAAGTCACTCATTTTACATGCTTGGAGTTCAAAAAATTGAAAACAAATTACAAGAATCTGATCTGATAGAAGAATATAACTGCTAAAATTCCGGCAAAAAGTGACCAAAATTTAGCGATCAAATTTAGTTTGTCAAGAAAAGCGATCAAATTTTATCGCCAAACTGCCTAAAATAATAAAAAAACTATTAAAAAAAAACATATGTGCTTACGCTATACTATGTACGAAGAATAAGTGTATTAGGTAATACTATATCGAATATAGCACATATATATAATATATTGTGACGAACCGACCTGTCGTGTCACGACCCGGATTTACCCACCATCGGGAGTCGTGATGGAGCCTACTGTCGAAGCTCGGCAAGCCAACCCCTTTTTAATCATTTTCACAATAACTTTAATCTAAAGCAAATTAAATACTAATATAATTAATTAAAATACGCGGAAGACTTTTAACAATACTAGAAATGACAAAATGCGGAAATTAACAACATGGCTCTACCAAGTTTCTGGTGTCACTACTCACGGACGACTAAAAGAGTACTAAAAATAATAGTCTGAAAGAATACATCACATGTCTGTTTGATACAAGGAAAACAAATGTTTTCTAGAAGAGATAGAGGAGACTCGGGGCCCGGGAACGCTTGCGAACTACCTCGGGATCACACCTAACTATTGCTGCAGTCTGTAGTCTGTTTTCTGACATGTGCACAAAAATGGCACAGAAGCGTAGTATCAGCACAACCGACCCCATGTGCTGGTAAGTGCGTGGCGTAACCTCGGCAAGGTAGTGAGAGGATAAACCTGGCCTACCACAAGCAACCTGTACAGATATATGTGTAATAACAAAAAAAGAACAACAATTTAAACAGATAATGGGGAGGGTACATGCTGGGGGAGTAACAGTTCAATTATAACTTCAACAAACAAGAAATGGAACTGAATATATAATAATTAACTAAAGGAAGCCAGTGAATCAAAAACTACACGGCATCTAAGGTCAATAACAATAATCAATACAAGTTGTGGTAGGCGTAGCACTCGCTCCCGATCATGACATATCGTGGACGGCGTGCCACACGATCAAAATCATATTATCTCGTGGTCGGCGTGCCACACGATACCTATTATATTATCTCGTGGTCGGCGTGCCACACGATCCCAATCATATTATCTCATGTTCGGCGTGCCACACGATCCCAATCATATTATCTCATAGTCGCCGTGCCACACGATCCCAATAATATTATCTCGTGGTCGGCGTGCCACACGATCCCAATTATATAATATATAAGTGGACGGCGTGGCACATGATCCCATAATGTAATATAATTGAATAACTCTATCAATCTCTCCACAGAAGATCCCGTTAGGGGAGCTCATGAATATAACAGTTAAACCCATCAAGAGTACAGCTAACAATCCAAAATATACCGGCAAGGGAAGAACAACTCTACAATAAGTCCCGGCAAGGGAAAACGATTCAACAACAAATTACGGCAAGGGAAAAATACCAAAATTCCTTCCTTAGCTGATTTGCTTCTCAACTATCATTTCATAGTTCATTTAATAAGTATTTACCACAATTGTTCAATTCTTGCGACAATTTAATAACAATTATGACTCACAATCATGCTAGACTCGGGCGCATAGGTAACTGTCACCATACATATACACCGACTCTATATATCACATAGCAAATATTATCCTAATCCTATTCCTTCAAGCCAAAGTTATATCAAACACTAACCTCAAAAGCTTCCAACTCAATTCACGCTTCTAGAATACCTTTACCCCTCGAATTCGCCTCAAAACCGGTCGAATCTAACCACAATTTACTCAAAGGTATAAACAAATGCTAGTTAAATAAATTTGAATGCATAATAATGAAATTCCCAAGTTTTACCCAAAAATTCCCAAAATTTCCCGGGCCCACGCGCTCAAAACTCGAGGTTCGAACAAAAACCGGGTTACCCATTCCCCCACGAGTTCATACATGCAATTTGTTTTGAAATCGGACCCCAAATTGAGGTCCAAATCCCTAATTTTATCAAAACCTAGGTTCTATCCCAAATACCCATTTTTACCCATTGAAAGCTTTGATTTTAAGATGAAATCATGTTAGAAGATGTTAAAGATTGGAGAAATTGAGTACAATTTTACTTACAAGTGATTTGGGTGAGAAAGAGTCGAGAGAAAATCGCCAATGGAGGTTTGGGTTTTGAAAATATGAAAAATGAAGTTTGAAATCGGCTAAGTATAAGTTGCACAGTTGCAGATGTCGCAAATGCGATATTAACTTCGCATTTGTGAACTAGGCAGAAATAAAGGGAATCTCGCATTTGTGAGAGAATGTTCGCAAATGCAAACTGGGCAGGGAAAATGATTAACTTGCATTTGCGAGAAAAGGTTCGCAAATGCGAATACACGCTTAAGCTGGGGAAATTCGCATTTGCGAGATTGGCTTCGCATTTACGAAGTCTGGCTGGAAAGGGGAATGACCGCAATTGCGGAGACTGGCCAAACAAAGGAGGATCGAAATTATGAGATTTTTCCTCGCATTTGCGAAGAAGAAGGCTAAAGGGGGAAGTTCGCATGTGCGAAGATTTCTTTGCAAATGCGAAGACTACACATACCAGCAGTTGAAATGCTTCAAAATGAGCCTATCACATATCCGAAACTCACCCGATCCCTTTGGGCTCCAACCCAAACATGCACCAAACCTCAAAAACATCCTACAGACTTACACGTGCGATCAAATCGCCAAAATAACATCAAAATCAAATAATCAACCTCAAAAACTCATGATTTTAATTTCAAAGTTCAAAACTTTCAAAAATTCCTTTTTTATATCGAAACACGCCAAACGACTTTCGTTTTCAACCAAACTTAACAGATAGCGCTTGACGCTCATTTAAGACTTGTACCAAGCGTCGGAACTAAAATATGAGCCCGATACCATCACTTTTAATCAATTTTCATTTTCATTTTTTTTCTTAAGAAATTTCAGAAAACAATTTCATAGAAAAATTTCGTACTCAGGCCTGCGACCTCGGATTTCGATTCCGGGAATATGCCCATGTCCCAAATTTCATTACGGATCATTCGGGACCATCACATCAGGGTTCCGGGTACGTTTACCCAAACACATTGACCAAAGTCAACTATAGCAATATTATTATCAAAATTCATAGTTTTTAACACAGAATTCAAATATTTCCACATAAACATTTTCCGGCTTCGTGTCGGACTGCGCATGCAAATTGAGGCAACCAACTAAGAGGTTACAAGGCCTTAGAAGCGCAAAGAAAGAGAGAATTGCAGTGATGACCCTTTGGGTCGTCACATCCTCCACCTCTAAAACAACCTTTCGTCCTCGAATGGACAAAAGAAAGGAGTACCTGAGTCGGGGAATAGATGGAGATAACGGCTCCACATAGACTTGGAATCCAAAGTCGAGGCCTTAGTAGGGTGACCTCTCCACTGAACACGCACTGAAGGTAAACTCTGCGACTTCAACAGTCGAACCTGTCGGTCTAAAATAGCCACCGGCTCCTCCTCATATGACAGATCCTTGTCCAATTGGGCAGTACTGAAATCTAACACGTGGGTGAGATCACCATGATACTTTCGAAGATGGATACATGAAAAACCGGGTGCACAACTGACAAACTAGGTGGCAATGCAAGTCCATAAGCCACATTTCCCACACGGTCAAGAATCTCAAATTACCAATATACCTAGGGCTAAGCTTTCCCTTCTTCCCGAACCTCATCACACCCTCAAAGGCGATACACGAAGTAATACCCGCTCACAAACCATGAATACAACATCCCTGACCTTACGATCTTCAAAACGTTTCTGCCTAGACTGAGCTGACTGAAGCCTATCCTGAATGATCTTGACCTTATCCAAGGCCTCCTGTACCAAATCTGTACCCAATAATCGAGCCTTTCCCGTCTCAAACCATCTGACTGGGGACCGACACCACTTACCATACAATGCATCATATGGAACCATCTGAATATTTGACTGGTAGTTGTTGTTGTAGGCAAACACTGGTAAAGGCAAGAACGGCTCGCACGAGCCTCCAAAGTCAATAATGCAGGCTCGGAGCATATCCTCAAGAATCTAAATAGTCCTCTCGGACTGACCATCCGTCTGGGGGTGAAATGTTGTACCCAACTGGACATGGGTGCCCAACTCATGCTGCACCGCTCTCCAGAAATGTGAGGTAAACTGCGGACCCCGATCCGAAATAATAGATATGGGAACCCCATGAAGGCAAACGATCTCCCTGATATAAATCTCAACATACCTCTCGGATGAATAGGTGGTGGCAACTGGGATGAAATGCGCTGACTTATCAGCCTATCAACAATAACCCATATAACATCAAACTTCTTCCGAGTCATCGAAAGGCCAGTAACAAAATCCGTGGTGATTCTCTCCCACTTCCACTCGGGAACCTCAATCCTTTGAAATAACCCATCGGGCTTTTGATGCTCGTACTTAACCTGCTGATAATTTAGACAACGAGCCACATATACAACAATGTCTTTCTTCATTCTGCGCCGCCAATAATGCTGTCTCAAATCCTGATACATTTTCGCGACGCCCGGGTGAATAGAATACCGAGAACTATGGGCCTCCGCTAAGATAGATTCTCGAATACCATCAACATTGGGCACAGAAACTCGCCCCGGCAACCTCAATACCCCATCATCTCCCAAAGTCATCTCCCTGGCGCCTCCCCGCTGTACCGTCTCTCTCGGGACACACAAATGGGGATCATCAATCTGTCGCTCCCGGATACGCTCCATCAATGACGAGCGAGCAACCGTGCAAGCTAACACCCTGCTGGGTTCAGAAATATCCAATATCACAAATCTATTTGTCACGGCCCGAACATCCAAGGCAAGCGATCTCTTGCTGATCGAAATATATGCAAGACTACCCATGGTGGCGGACTTTTTACTCAATGCATCAGCCACCACATTGGCCTTCCCCGGGTGGTATAAAATAGAAGCATCATAATCTTTTTACAACTCCAACCACCTCCATTGTCTCAAATTCAACTCTTTCTGCTTGAACAGGTAATGAAGGCTCTTATGATCTGTGTACACCTCACACGTCACACCATACAAATAATGCCTCCAGATCTTAAAGGCATGAACAATGGCTGCCAACTCTAGGTCATGAACTGGATAATTCTTCTTGTGGATTTTCAACTGCCTCGAAGCATATGCTATAACCTTGATGTCCTGCATCAACACTGTGCCAAGTCCGATACGGGAGGCATCACAATACACAGTATAAGGCCCAGACCCCGTGAGCAAAGCCAATACAGGTACCATAGTCATAGCCGTCTTGAGCTTCTGGAAGCTCGCCTCGCACTAATCTGACCACATGAACTGGGCACCCTTCTGAGTCAATCTAGTCATCGGGGTTCCGATGAATGAAAACCCCTCCACGAAACGTCTGTAGTAACCAACTAACCACAAGAAGCTCCGAATCTCTGTAGCTAAGCTTGTCGAGGCCAGTTCTTGACTACTTCTATCTTCTTCGAGTCTACCTGAATACCCTCTACTGATACGACATGATTAGGAATGCAACTGAACGCAACCGAAATTCGTACTATGAAAACTTGGCATAAAACTGGCTATGCTTCAGAGTCTAAAGAACCACTCTGAGGTGCTGCTCATGCTCCTCCTGGCTGCGGGAGTAGACCAAGATATCATCAATGAATACAATCCCAAATAAATCCAAATAAGGCCCGAACACTCAGTTTATCAACTCCATGAATGCTGCCGAGGCATTGGTCAACCCAAACGACATGACTAGAAACTCATACGAAGTGCTGTCTTAGAGAAATCTGACGCCCTAATCCTCAGCTGATGATAACCAGACCTCAAATATATCTTCAAGAACACCCTGGAACCCTGGATCCGGTCAATCAAACTGTCAATGCTCAGCAGTGGATACTTGTTCTTTATCGTCACCTTGTTCAACTGCCGGTAATCAATGCCCATCCTCATCGACCCGTCCTTTTTCTTCACAAACAACACTGGTGCACTCCAAGGTGATGCACTAGGTCTAATGAAACCCTTATCAAGCAAGTCCTGAAGTTGCTCCTTCAACTCTTTCAACTCTTGCAGGGCCATGCGATACGACGAAAAAGAAATAAGTTGAGTACCAGGAGCCAGATCAATACAGAAATCAATATCCCTATCAGGAGGCATACCCAGCAGGTCTGAAGGAAAACCTCAGGGAACTCCTAACCAATAGGGATAGAATCGATAGATGGAACCTCTACTTGGAGTTGCGAAGATACGCCAAATATGCTAGACACCCTTTTTCAACCATACGCCGAGGCTTGATATATGAAATCACACTACAGGTGGCATGACCTGGGGTCCCTCTCCTCTCAAGTCGGGGCAAATCGGGCAAGGCCAATGTCATGTTCTTGGTGTGACAATCCAAGATAGCATGATATGGGGACAACCAGTCCATCCCCAATATAACATCAAATACCACCATGTCTAGAAGCAATAAGTCGACACGGGTCTCAAGACCCTCAAATACCACCACACAAGAACGATGGACTCGTTTGACCACAATAAAATCACCAACCGGCTCGGACACATATACAGTAATGCTCAAAGTTTCACTAGGCATGATCAAATAGGGTGCAAATTAGGAGGACACATAAGAATATGTAGATCTCAGATCAAATAATACTGAAGCACCTCTATCAAAGACCAGTATAGTACCTGTAATCACATCATCAGATGACTCGGCCTCCGGCCTAGTTGGCAATGCATAACAACGGAGCTAGCCCCCACCTCCCTGAATTGTATCACTAGGATGATCTGCTGCGGGCTGACCCCTACCTCTGGCTGTTTGAGCTCTACCTCTATGCTCCCTACCTCCACCTCGATGGTATCTACCCCCGCATCTAGCTCGCTGGGTGGCCTTTGGATCATTTGCTGCCTGAATCATGGGACGAGGACACTGCTGCTGTGAACTGCTAGAAGCTCGAGGGCAATACTTGGCAATGTGCCTCAGGTCGCCACAAGTGAAGCAAGCACTCGGCTGCTGAGAATATCGAAGTGGTGGTGCACTGATAGGAGTTGATGGTGAGCTGAAGAGCTGCTGGTCAGAATATTGTGGCTGAGAGCTACGACCACCTGGAGCATTATGAGAAATCTGGAGAGCTGACTGGAAAGGTCTCACGGGATGGCCTCTGTCATGGAAATCCCTACCTCCAGATGAGGTACCACTAAATCTACCAGAATGTCGAGGCCTCTTGTCTGAACCCTTAATATCTTCTCGAGCCAGTGCCATCTCTACTCGGCGGGCTGCATTGGCTGCCTCCTGAAAAGTAATATCATAACAAAATCACATAGCCATCTGAAGGCAAATCGGCTGAATCAATCCATCAATGAAACTTCGGACCATCTCTCGATCTGTAGGGAGTATCACTACTGAATGGCGTGCCAAGTAAACAAATCTTGTCTCACACTATGTAACTGTCAGTGAGACCTGCTGAAGGCGCTCAAACTGCTCACGAAGCGCCTCCCGCTGAGTGACGGGGAGAAACTTCTCCAAAATAACTCCGCGAACTGATCCCATGTCAAGGCTGGTGACTCTGCTGGTCTAGATAAGCAAAAATCCCTCCACCAAGTCTTGGTGGACCCCACAAGCCTAAAAGTACAAAAATAAACCCCATTGGTCTCTACTATCCCCATAGTCCTGAAGATCTCATGACAACTGCATAGAAAATACTGGGGATCCTCCGATGAAGCACCGCCGAAAGTAGTGGTGAAAGGCTTGGAGAACCGATTGAGTCTCCACAAAGCATCTGAAGACATGGCCCCCCCATCTACGGCCTGAGCTGCAATGCCTGTCTGAGCTGCCTCTGTGGGCTGAACTAACGGATCCTGAGTCTAGGGAGCTACCTGCTCCAGAGGACGTGTAGCAGGAGTCTGAACCCCTCATCCAGCCTAAGAAGTGGCTGGTTCTACTGGAGGCAATCCCGCTCTAGCGACACTGTCCGTAAAGCATGATATGCGGACAAGAGCATCCATCTGAAGAAAACATCATTCCTCCTAGGACCTGAGTTGGGCCCACTGGAGCTGGTAGAGCTGAAACCTCCTCATCAAAGTCAATATGAGGATCCACCTCTCGAACAGCTGCCTGGGGCTGTGCTTTGCCCTTGCCACGGCCTCTGGCACGGCCTTGACCCCTGCCACTCGCGGGAGCTACTGCTGGGGGCTCGGGATGCTGTGCAGAAGAAGAAGATGCATGTGTTCTCTCCATCTGCGAAAGAACATAGTAGAACGACAATTAATATTTGAGAAATTGAATCGCATGACAAGAATGAACAAAGTGAAATTTTTCCAAACTTCTTGCCCTCTGGGGATAAATACAGACGTATCCATACCGATCCCTCAGACTCTACCGAGCTTGTCCCTGAGTTGTGAGACCCAAGTAACCTAGTGCTCTGATACTAACTTTGTCACGACCTAGATTTACCCACCATCGGGAGTCGTGATGACGCCTATTGTCGAAGCTAGGCAAGCCAACCCCTTTTCAATCATTTTCACAATAACCTTAATCTAAAGCAAATTAAATAATAAAATAATTAATCAAAACACGCGGAAGACTTTTACCAATTCTAGAAATGACGAAATGTGGAAATTAACAACATGCCTCTACCCTGTATCTGGTGTCACTATTCACGATCGACTAAGAGATTACTAAAAACAATAGTTTGAAAGAAATACATCACATGTCTGTTTGATACAAGGAAAACAAACTAGAAGAGATAGAGGAGACTCAGGGCCCGCGAACGGCAACGAACTACCTAAGAGTCTCTGGACTTAAGGATCGCCCCCTAACTACTGCTGCGGTCCGTAGGCTGTGTCCTGACTTGTGCACAAAAGGGCACAGAAGCGTAGTATCGCCACAACTGACCCCATGTGCTGGTAAGTTCCCGGCCTAACCTCGGCGAGGTAGTGACGAGGCTAAAACGGTCCTACCACAAGCAACCTGTACAGATATATGTGCAATAACAGAAAAAGAACAAGAATTTAAACAGATAATGGGAAGGGGACATGGTGGGGGAGTAACCGTTTAATTATAACTTCAACAAACAAGAAATGAGAGTGAATATATAATAATTAAATAAAGGAAGACAGTGTCAACAACTTCACGACATCTAAGGCCAATAACAATAATTAATACAAGTTGTGGTAGGCCTACCACTCGCTCCCAATCATGAAATATCGTGGTCGGCGTGCCACACGATCCCAATCATATTATCTCGTGGTCGGCGTGCCACATGATCCCAGTTATATTATCTTGTTGTCGGCGTGACGGACGATCCCAATCATACTATCTCGTGGTCGGCGTGCCACACGATCCCAATCATATTATCTCGTGGTCGACGTGCCACAGGTTCCCAACTCAACTCACGCCTCTAGAATAGCTTTACCCCTAGAATTCGCCTCAAAACCGGTCGAATCTAACTAGAATTTACTCAAATGTATCAACAAATGCTAGTTAAATCAATATGAATGAATAAAAATGAAATTCCCAAGTTTTACCATTAAAATTCCCAAAATGCCCGAGGCCCACGCGGTCAAAACTCGAGGTTCCAACCAAAATTGGGTTCCCAATTTTCCCACAAGTTCATATATGCAATTTGTTTTGAAATCGCACCCCAAATTGAGGTCCAAAACCCCAATTTTATGAAAACCTAGGTTCTACCCCAAATCCCCATTTTTACCCATTGAAAACTTTGATTTTAAGATGAAATCATGTTAGAAGATGTTAAAGATTGGAGAAATTGAGTAAAGGTTGACGTGCAAGTGATTTGGGAGATATAGAATCGAGAGAAAATCGCCAATGGAGGTTTGGATTTTGAAAATATGAAAAATGAAGATTGAAATCGGCTAAGTATAAGTTGCACAATTGCAAATGTTGCAAATGCGATATTGAGTTTGCATTTGCGAACTAGGCCGAAATAAAGGGAATCTCGCATTTGCGAGAGATTGTTTGCAAATGTGAACTGGGCAGGGAAAAGGAGGAACTTGCATTTGCGAGAAAAGGTTCGAAAATGCGAACACAGGCTTTGGCCGGGGAAATTCACATTTGGAATATTGACTTCGCATTTTGCGAAGTCTGGCTACAAAGGGGAAGGATCGCAATTGCGCGAAGTATTTCGCAATTGTAGAGACTGGCCAAAGAAAGGAGGATCGAAATTGTGAGATTTTTCCTCGCATTTGCGAAGAAGCGGGCTAAAGGGGGAAGTTCGCATTTGCGAAGACTACATATACCAGCAGTTGAAATGCTTTAAAATGAGCCTATCACCTATCCGAAACTCACCCGAGCCCTCGATGCTCCATCCCAAACATGCACCCAACCTCAAAACATCCAACAGACTTAATCGTGCGATCAAATCGCCAAAATAACATCAAAATCAAAGAATCAACCTCCAAAACTCATGATTTTCGTTTCAAAGTTTAAAACTTTCAAATTTTCCATTTTTTAGTCCGAAACACGTCAAACGACGTCCTTTTCAACCAAACTTTACAGATAGCGCGTAACGCTCATTTAAGACTTGTACCGGGCATGGAATAAAAAATACGAGCCCGATACCATCACTTTTGATCAATTTTAATTTTCATTTTTTTTCTTAAGAAATTTCATAAAACAATTTCACAGAAAAATTCCATACTCGGGCCTGGGACCTTGGATTTAGATTCCAGTAATACGCCATGGTCCCAAATTTCTTGACGGACCCTCCGATACCGTCACATCACGGGTCCGGGTCCGTTTATCCAAAACTTTGACCAAAGTCAACTATCGCAATATTATTATCAAAATTCATAGTTTTTAACAGAGAATTCAAATACTTCCACATAAGAATTTTCCGGCTTCATGGCCATACTGTGCATGTAAATCGAGGCAACCAAATAAGAGGGTTTCAAGGCCTCAGAAGCGCAAGGAAAGGGATAATTACGGTGATGACCCTTTGGGTTGTCACACGTTGTCTCATGCGTTACTGCTCCATTTTTTCCATTTTTTCCATTTTATGACCATTCATGTTTCATTATAAGTATGTGATGTGTGAGAGTTGATTTGGATTGGTATTGGTAGAAAATGAGACACTTAATCTCCTTAATGAAGGCTTATTTTGGAGAAGTCAACCAGATATTGACTTATGAGTTAGAGGGCTCGGATTGGATTTTCGATAAGTTGGCTAGCTTTGTTAAGTGATTTTTGACTTAGGCGTGTGATCGGAATTGAGTTTGGAGGCCCGGTGTAGAATTAGGCTTAATTAACGAAGTTAGTATTTTTGCAAATTCCAATTAATGGGTGAGAATTTGATCTGAGGGTCGGAATGGAATTCCGAGAGTTTCTATTGTTTCGTTAGGTGTGTTTGGATATGTGTTTAAATTTTCAGGTCATTCGAAATATGTTTGTTCAGGTGTTTCATTGAAAGTGCATTTCGAAAGTTCTTGAAGAACTTAGGCTTTGATTTGGTGAAATTTGATGATTTTGGTGTTAATGGTAATGTTTTGATGGTTCGAGTAAGTTTGAATAAGGTAATAGATCATATCTATGCTTTTGGTTGATGTCCCAGGGGTATCGGAATGAGTTCGAGTGGTGGAGCAGATAGTTTGGAGTTTTTTCATGCATAAGACTTGCTGGTTTTGTCATTTCCTCATCTGCGGAAAAGGGACCGCAGAAGCGGCTCCACAGAAGTGGCAGGGAGATCACAAAAGCAGATATCGAGGATTTGGCAAATTCTGCACAAGTGGAAGGCAGTACCCAAACACGGGCATTGCAGGAGCGGCTATGGAGAGCAGAAGCGGGAGACACAGGTGCGGTATCCCAACTGTAGAAGCGGAAATCTGGCTGGGCTCAAGTGAACAGTGTTTTCACGATTTTGAAAGAGAAGAAACATTTTGGACTTCGGACAAAGGAGATTTTGAGAGATTTTTGAATAGGGTTTCGAGGGATATCGTCATATATGGATTCTTCGACTTAGATTATGATATTATAGTGTATAAACATGGATTAACGCTGAAACCCAAGGAATTAAAGGTTAAAAATGGAGGCTAGGGTTTTATTGATTTTCCAAATTGGGAATTTAATAGGTCATTTGAACTCGGATTTGGGAGTTCTTGGTATGTATGGACTCATGGCGAGACGAGGAATCCGGTAATGTAAGTTTTGTAATTTTTTGAGAAGTGGGCCCAGGGCACGAGGTTCGCTAGTTTCGAGATTTTTGCTATTTCTCGATTATTTTCGATTGGGTACTGTCTTCTTAGCATAGTGTGATGTATTCGCTATGATTTTGGTTAGATTCGACGCGCATGGAGGCCGATTTGAGGGGAAATAGCATCGCGGGCTAGAGATTTCACCGGATTGAGGTGAGTAATACTTGTATATGATATCATGAGCGTTTGAAACCTCGGTTTGCACAACATACTGCTGTATTAAGGTGACTTGCACGTCGGATATGAGCTTGGGGTAGAGCACCGTTGGGAACTGTGACTTGGTCCGTTCCGATTTTTGATTTTAACAGCGTATTTGACTGAAATTATTTGTTATCATTATAATTAAGGTTGATTGCCATGTTTGGGGCTTCGTGATAACTATGTGAATCCTTCAGGGATTGATATCACTGTTTTTACATTACATGCGTACTATTTGATCTCGGTCCAAAGGTTTAAACACTGTTTGGAATCAGTCATTCTTCTAAGATTTGAAAACTTAAACAATAATTTATTGACATTTGAGCTGAGAACTATCATGTACTATTTCCCAAGTGGCTTATGTGCATTTCTGGATTGAGCATAGATCGGGCTGCACACTGCAGTAGTATTACAGTGATTTCTGAATATGTGGACGGCTCAGGCTGCACGCCACATCGGTGTTATATTGATATTGAGGTCGAGAGCCTGTTTGATGCCAAGACATGGCTGATATTGCACTTGGGCTGTAGGGGCCCCTTCGGAGTCTATACATACCCCCAGTGAGCGGCGTCGATGTTAAATGGATCGGACTGCACACGATAGTGGGTACCGGAGTGTACCGTCATGTGTGTTTCATTGTATTCATAAATTTGTGCACTATTCATTGTTTCTGTTATTTCTTGAGATATTTATTTGCTGTATTGATATTGTCTGATCACATTGAAAGAGGACAAGTTTGAGATAGTGGTAAGAGTGAAACTGTATGATCTAATCGGGTCAGGTAACAATTGCTGACCAAGTACAAAAATATTGCCTAAAGGGCGAGTTTACGAGCTCAATTATGCATACTTGTTTGTGCCCAAGGGGCTGATTTTTGTGCTCACTTGCACTACCTGTTCCGCATTTCTTTGCTTAACTATTGGAACGGTTATTCTAAAAAGAGGTTTTGAACAGAGTCAAGATATTTTCTAAAGGATTTTCACGTGTTTTCCTATTTCTCTCAAAAGGATTGTACTATTCTATATTGCATTATGGAGTGCCTTACGTGATTCCTTGCTTTCAACTATTACTTACTTCTGTTACTCACTTAGTTGGAGTACTCACTTTATTACCTGCACCTCGTGTGCAGATGCATGTTATTGTTCACCCGGTAGCGGGTCTTGAGCTGATTGGAGATCTTTCTATCGTAGTTGTGCCAAGTGACCGTCAGCATTCGCGAAGCCATATTTCTTCCATTATTAATAAATTCCAATCTGTATATTACTGGTTTTGTAATAGTGTTAGGATTCTTAGATGCTCGTAACTTGTGACACTCGATTTTGGGCTGAGCTGGGATAGTTCCCCGTTATATCATTTTCTTCCGCACTTATGTTAATGTTATCTTTTATTTTGACTCACTCATGCAAAGAAATTGCTAAAATAAGTATTGTTAGTCTGTTGGCTTGCCTTGTCTTCACAAGAGGCGCCATCACGACCGGGTTCGGCAATTGGGCCGTGAAAAGTTGGTATTAGAGCCTGGGTTATTAGGTCTCACGAGTCATGGGCATGTTTAGTAAAGTATCGTATATCGGTACAGAGACGTCTGTATTTATCCTCGAGAGGCTGCAGGACCTTTAGAAAAAAATTCACATTCTTGAATTCTTATCGTGCGTTCTTGATTCAGCTTCAAAAGTAACTCTTTAGATTCGTTCCATGCGTTCGCATGCGCGTATGAGCACTCACTATCAGATATGCCTTGACGGGTTGTGATTTCCCGATCGAGGAGCAAGATGTGATTTTTATGAGTTGATGTTGGGCCAGTCTGGAGGACTTAAGGTCAGATCTTTGGTTATGGCTTGAGCACGAAGGTGCTGATTGTGCGAGCTAGTGTTTTGAACTTATATGTTCAGTATTGCCCCTATTTGTTGGGAATGATGTCTATGGTAGCTATATGGTGAGAATGTGGGTACTGCGAGATGTTCCTATATGATTTGGAGGTGTCGAAGAAGGTCTACTGGATGATAAATGAACCATTAAGTGTTTGATTTGCATTGTGTTTGGATGTGTTGCCCCGAGATATGGGTGCATGAAATATCTATTCAAGTCTCCTAGTTGGGAGTGAAGTAAATAGCATGTCGCGGTTTGAGTTCAGACTCAAAAAGACTAGTCGACTGCGTAAGGTGTATGACGGTGAAAGGTATATGGAAATGTTATGTTGAGGCGAAGAAGGTGTGCTAACTCCTGCGGAGTGTTCTAGTGTGGTATGCTCCTTGTGTGGATGTTGGAAGATATGTGTTTCACAACTTATCGATGATTAAAGATTATTATCATTATGCTATTGTGGCATCAATGGAGTAAAGGTGCTATGAGCTATTGAATTATTTCGGTCTATGTCTTCGAGCCAAGTTGGAGAGGTTGTTGTTGATTAGGTAATTGCACGGTCATGTGCTATGTTGGTTCCATCTCAATATATGCTGGGGGGGGTTAGTTCTGGTTGCAGAAATTGAGCCGAGGATGGCACGAGCGAAGCAAAATTTTTACAAAGGTTATATGGTACTATGTGGATGTGTGGAAATAATAGGATGTCTTGAGCTGTTGTTAACAAAGAATGCTTAGTGTAAAGAGAAGGAAGCTGTTTGGTTGTATCGAAATGAGATCATGTCATATGGGTTCATAATGCTAATGAGGCATGTGTAGTTATGTCTGTTTGATAAGGTAAACTGAAGTTGAATAAGAGTGAATTGCGAGAATGGTTCTAATGGGTTCAAGAGTCTGCGTATGACAATTGAGAGTTCTAATGTTGCATATAAGGTTAGGAACTGTGTTTCATTAGAATATGTCAAGACTTGTGGTATTCTATTTTAATCTATGTATCCACATCAGGAAAGTAAAGGAAACAAAGTTAGATTCGTAGAGAGTTCTTCTGACTAAGGTATTCTGGAATGTGTTGTTTCTGGAAAACACATGAGAAAGTAGTCAGCTGGTTGTGGCTCCTAACACTGTGGTCTAATGATTGGGTCTCGTACGATAAGTCTGGATTGAGGAACTGTGGTGCTACGGAAAGAGGAATATCAAGTTGAAACGAATGAGAAGCAAATTTGTAAATGGAGTAGCTTGATATCAGACCGCATCGGCATGGTATGGGTATGATTAATTCTTGGTGTTATTCAAGGTAATGAGTTAGGACATGTAATTTTGCAGCAATGCTTTTGCGTTTTGACGACTTGCTTAGCATGATTTGGTTAGAAGGATTCAGTCACGGCATTTAGTTTGTGCAAACGAAATTCGGAGAGTTATTGTTGATTGCTACCGTACATCTAGTACAAATATGAGAGGCATGATATGTGTAAAGATTTTCTTCTAGATGAGATCTATGGAATTTCGTGATTAGATAAGTTTCAGTTCAAGTTAGAAAGGAAATTCATAAAGCACTAAGACAGTGGGTAGCCTCAGATAATCAAGGAAAATTGTACGGCTATTTGAAAGTGATTTGATAAGAGTATATATTTCAGAGACAGGGAAAGGTGATTAAGTAATGGTACTTCGATGGTGTTGCAGCACTTTCTTGTTAGATCAACTTGTGATATTCAGGTTTTCTTGATGGCTCAGGGAGATTTTTGAGTATGTATTGTGGAATAATTTGATATTTAGCTATGGCACGTGTTCGGAAGGCAAAATTGGGATCAAGTATGATGATTCGTATGCTATGTGGAATTGGAGACGGAAGTCCTCATATTCAGGCTACTTGTGACGGTGGATCATATGTATCGGCACCGTTTGCCAAGTATTGGGATTTGGAGTCTCGGGAGAATCTTTCCTTGCTGGAATATTGGATTTGGATGTGATGTTGGATTTCAAACTGGTTGTCTCAGAGTTAGATTAATTATGGACCATTGCATTATGGGCTATGCCGAAAATGCCACGATTTGAGTGGTGAGGCGCATTGGCTTATGTTCTTGTGGAGTGGTTTATCTTTCAAAGACCTAGCGGGCGACTGGGAAGGATTGCTTTTCTTAATTGAGCCTTCATGATGGATGTCAATGCAGAGGTATCTATTTTTGCCCAAGTTCTAGCATTAAGGGACTTTTCGGATGCGTGTTCCAGTTTGAGTTGGCTCGGTTGGCTCCGAATTGTATAATAGAGGGATAGGTTGGCTCGACCGTTGTAGAGCTCATCAGCGATCTAGAGAGATCTAGTAGTTGTCTTCTGTGTTGCGAGACATTATGATTTGTGGTTGTGGGCACATATGGTGTGGTTCTATCTGTATTCATAGTGGAAGTTGAGGGGGAAACCTTAGGTGTGCTTGAGTTTTGTAGCTTATAACGCTACATGTAGATATTATATGCACTCAGTATGCTTATGACCGGTACTTGGTATTTCGTTGTAATGAGTAAATTTGGGCTCGATAAGCATCTCCTTATGTGAGATATATATATGGATCGGGTGGAACACCTCCATGGGTATGCTATCCGGATCGGCTTGCACGCTGCAACACTGTGATGTTGAGAATAGTTCTCCATATGCTATTTTGTATGCCTTGTTTCCCGATTCTGAGGAAAGTCCGTATTGGGTGCTGCTCGGCGAATGATGCCTCGATTGTGTCCTTTCAGGATCGTATGGTGTATATTACTTGCTTCACCATGGGTATAACTATTTGTTTGGGTTCTAGATATAGATCGTGCATGGTTGTCAATTTCGAGTATAGCGACTTGAGGTGCTTCGTGTGTGACAGTGTTTGGATAAGACCGCGCATTATAGCGAGGCTACATGGAGATTAGACCCTTCGAGGTGGATTCAAGTATTTTATTTCTATGATGTGGGACGAGATCCCAACCTTGTGTTGTGATGGTACTGAGGAGTTTGAGTTACAGTTCTTTCAATTGAGTCACTTTCATGATCGGTATATATTTCGACTGTTGTTTATGGGTGCACGTACTCAAGCAAGTTGAGGCTTAGGCCATATTGGTATGTCATGTCACCAGGGTGGTGTGTTTGGTCAGAAGAGATCTTTGGGATCATTATTGAATGCGAACGGATTTGGTTTCACCTTGTTGGAAGGTTATTATCGAGGTTCGGCGCGAAAATCTATTGTGGGAGCAGTCAAAAGGGAAGTGACTTCATGAATGGTTGATCTGAGAAATTTTTACAGTTTATTGCGTGCTTCATTTATCGTTGGCAGTATATGAAAGTCTTGTAATAAGACCGATAAGAGGTTTTTTCCACCGGTAATTCAGGTTCATTTATCATTTCAAGTTTTATTCAAGTGCAATAATATGGAATAGGCAAATGCTGTGAATGGAAGTTATCGTTTCGAGTTTTTGGGTTATGTAGAATATCATATTATTGCACCTGAGGTTGCATGTATGGGTTATTACAGTTGGTTGGGCTTATTTTGAGCATAGATGTGAGGTTATGATCTTATGTATGATTTCGGAAAGTACAATGAGGTTCTATGATTGATGGTCTAGATGGATTGTGAGATTTTAGCTATGTTGTGTTATCGGACCGATCCGAGATAGGGAGATGTGGGATCGCCCCAGGTATATACTTGGTAAAGACATTCAGCCATTGGGTTGCTTCTAGTAAACCTCTAGGTACGCTTGAGGACAAGCGTTGGTTTAAGTTGGGGAGGATGTGACGACCCAACCCGTCGTCTCATGCGTCGCTGGTCCATTTTTCCCGTTTTATGCCCATTCATTTTTCATTATAAGTATGTGATGTGTTAGAGTTGATTTGGATTGGTATTGGTAGAAAATGAGACACTTAGTCTCCTTATGGAAGGTTGTTTTGGAGAAGCCTACCGGATGTCGACTTATGAGTTAGAGGGTCGGATGGGATTTCCGGTAATTTGGTTAGCCTCGGGAAGTGATTTTTGACTTAGGAATGCGATCAGAGTTAATTTTGGAGGCCCGGTGTAGAATTAGGCTTGAATTGGCGAAGTTAGTATTTTGGCGAATTCCGGTTGATGGGTGAGAATTTGATCCGAGGGTCGGAATGGAATTCTGATAGTTATTGTAGTTTCATTAGGTGATTTTGGATATGTGTGTAAATTTTCAGGTCATTCGAATATCGTTTCGTCGGGTGTTTGATCGAAAGTGCATTTCGAAAGTTCTTGAAGAACTTAGGCCTTGATTTGGTGAAATTTGATGATTTTGGTGATAAAGATAATGTATTGATGGTTCGAGCAAGTTTGAATAAAGGTACTAGATCATATTTGTGCTTTTTGTTTAGGTCCCGGGGGCCTTTGGGTGAGTTTGGGTGGTTGAACGGAGAGTTTGTAGTTGTCGCATGCTTAAGATTTGCTGGTTCTGTCATTTTTGCATCTGCGGAAAAGGGACAGCACATGCGGCGGGGAGGTCGCAAAAGCAGTTCTCGAGGACTTGCCAATTTTCGTATAAGCGGAAGGCTGTCCGCAAAAGCCTACATTGCAGGAGCGGTTATGGACCACAGAAGCGGTCCCTAGGGATTTAAGTTAGACCGCAGAAACAGTTATTTTGTCACAGAAGGGGAGACGCAGGTGTGGTAACCCAACCGTAGAAGCGAAAATCGAGCTGGGTTTAAGTGAACAATGTTTTCACGATTTTGAAAGAGAAGAAACGTTTTGGACTTCGGACTAAGGATATTTTGGGCATTTTTTGAAGAGGGTTTTGAGGGCTATCACCAGGCATGGATTCTTGGACTTAGATTATGATATTATTGTGTATCAACATGGATTAACACTGAAAACCAATGCATTAAAGGTTAGAAATGGAGGCTAGGGCTTGAGCTTTTGATATTCCAAATTGGGATTTTGATAGGTCATTTGAGGTCGGATTTGGGAGTTCTTGGTAAGTATAGACTCTTGGCGAGATGAGGAATCCAGTAATGTGAGTTTTGTAATTTTTTAAGAAGCGGGTCTAGGGCTCGAGTTCTGCTAGTTCTAGATTTTTTCAATTTCTTGATTATTTTCGATTGGGTATTGTCCCCTTAGCATATTATCATGTATTCGCTCTGATTTTGGTTAGATTCAATTCCACAAAGGCCGATTTGAGGGGCAAAGGCGTCACGGGCTAGAGATTTCACCGCTTCGAGGTAAGTAATACTTGTAAATGATATCCTGAGGGTTTGAAACCCCAGATTTGCACATCACAGTGTTGTATTGAGGTGATTTGCATGCCAGATATGAGCGTGGGGTAGAGCACCGTTGGGGACTGTGACTTGGTCCGTCCCGGTTGTTGAATTTTTACCGCGTATTTGACTGAAATTATTTGTTATCATCACAATTTGAGCTGATTGCCTTGTTTGTTGCTTCGTACCAACTATGTGAATTCTTCAGGGATTGATATCACTATTTTTGCATTACTTTAATATTATTTGATCTCGATCTAAGGTTTTAAACACTATTTTGCAAACTCAGCCATTCTTCTAAGATTTGAAAACTTAAACAATAATTAATTGACATTTTTAGCTGAGAATTATCATGTTAATATTGCCCAAGTGGCTTATCTATATTTCTTGACTGAGCATGGATCGAGTTGCGCACCACAGTAGTGTTACATTGATTTTTGAATATGTGGATGGCTCGGGCTGCACGCCGCAGCGGTGTTATATTGATAATGATGTCGAAATCTTGTTTGATTCCAAGACATAGCAGATATTGCGCTTGGGCAATAGGAGCCCATACAGAGTCTGAACATATCCCCAGTGAGCCCGTCGACAGTAAATGGATAGGACTGCATTCCGCGGTGGGTACCGGAGTGTACGGTCATATGAATTTCATTGCATTTATACATTTTTGCATTATTCATTGTTTGTGTTATTCCTTGAGATATTTATTTAATGTTCCGATATTGTCTGATAATTTTTATAGAGGATAAGTTTGAGACTGTGGTAACAGTTACACTGTGTGATGTAATCGGGTCAGGTAACAATGGCTGACCAGGTACAAGAATATTGCCTGAAGGGCGAGTTTACGAGCTCAATTATGCATACTTGTTTGTGCCCACGGGGCTGATTTTTGTGCTGGCTTGCACTACCTGTTCTGCATATATTTGCTATACTGTTGCAAAAGATATTCTCAATAGAGGTTTTGAACCGAATCAAGATATTTTCTATAGGATTTTCATGTGTTTCCCTATTTTTCTCAGAAGGATTGTACTGTTCTATATTGTTTGATGGAGTGCCTTACGTGATTCCTTGCTTCCACCTATTATTTTCTTCTATTACTCACTGAGTTCGGGTACTCATTTTACTCCCTGCACCTCGTGTGCAGATGCAGGTAATTGTTAGTAGCGGGTTTTGAGACGATTGGAGATTTTGCTATCGTAGCTTTACCAGGTGACTCTCAGCGTTTGCGGCACCGTATTTCTTCTATTGTCATTAAATTCCAGTCTATATATTACTAGTCATGTAATAGTGTTAGGATTCATAGATGCTCGTGACTTGTGACACCCCGATTTCGGGTTGAGTTCTGATGGTTCCCTGTTATATCATTTTCTTCCTCACTTATGTTAATGTATCTACTATTTGACTCACTCATGCTATGAAATTGGTAAAAGAAGTATTGTTAGTCTGTTGGCTGGCCTTGTCTTCACGAGAGGCGCCATCACGACCGGGTTCGGGAATTGGGTCGTGACATATGTACTTACGCTATATACTATACACTTAGTATTAGTGTATTCGGTAATAATGTATCGATATATCTTATATATATATATATATATATATATATACATATATATCGACTATAGCTTATATATATAATATATGTACTTATGCTATACTATGCACTAAGTATAAGTGTATTAGATAATACTGTATCGAATATAGCTTATATATATAATATGTGTACATATACTATACTATGCACTAAGTATAAGTGTACTAGGTAATGTTGTGTCGAACATAGCTTACATATATATAAAATATGTACTTACGCTATACTATGCACTAAGTACTAGAATATTAGGTAATACTATATCGAATATCGCTTATATATATAATATATGTACTTACGCTATACTATGCACTAAGTATAACTGTATTAGCTAATACTGCATCAAATATAGCATATATATATATATATATATAAGAGGAAAATAATTATTTTATTTATTTATTTTCAAATATAGAGACCAAAGTTTATCGCCATTTTGGTCAAACGGTCATAAATGGAGACCAACGTTAGTCGCCATTTTGGTCAAATAGTCAAAAATAATTTGGCTACCGAAATAGCGACCAAGATTGGTCGCTATTTTTTTTAGCAAGAGGTAAAACGGGTTTCACGTACATTCTTTCAAAATTATTCCCCAAATTAAAATCTTTCTCCTCTAACACTCAAATCCCCTCCCCCTCCAACTTCCGGCAGCAGCGACGCCCCCGCCACCGTCGATCCCTGATGGCAGCAGCAAATTCCGGCGACCTCCACTCCCAATGTTATTTTCTCTGTATTTTCTTTTATTTTTTCGAAAAAGTGATTTTAGGGGTTCAATTTCAATATATTAGGGTTCAAAGTTACATATTATTTGTTCAACTATGTTTAGTTCAATGTTAATTCCATGTTAGGGTTTAATTTCCGCATGTTAGGGTTCAATTTCTCCATGTTAGGTTTCAATTTTTCCATATTATATATTATTTGCAATTTTTAGGGTTCTTATTAATTCTTTTAGGGTTCAAATAAATTAACTATTTAGGTAGACTAATTTATATATGGGGTTAAATTTTATTTTATGAAGCAACAATAATAGGATATGAATTGGACTTTTAGTTAACTAAAAATTGATTAGGCTATGAGTTAACTAATTTAATTTGTTCTTGCTTTATTTAAATAGATGGAACGTCGTTCTTGAATGCACAATAGGAATTATCCTAATCGGCGTGGACTGCGAGAGGATTTTGCTGAAGGGGTTGAGGACTTTATTAGACATGCAATGTTACTTTCGCCATACATAAAAGAAGGAGTAATTAGGTGCCCTTGTTGTAAGTGCGACTGTATGATGTTTGGAGGAGGAAGTTAAGGTTCATCTTTATATGAATTGGTTTAGAGAAGATAACTTTGTGTGGACTAATCATGGAGAGATGGATGGTAGTGATGAGATATTTCATAACATGGTTCTTGGTGAAAGTAGTAGGTTGAGGGAGAATAGAAATAATGATTCAAGAATTTATGATATGGTTGCAAATGCTTTTGGTATGCACTTTGGGGTTGAGCCCAATGAAAATGTTGAACAAACTCCTAATGATGAAGCAAACTACTTTTATGAACAGTTAGAGAAAGCTAGTCTTCCACTACGTAAAGGACGTCCTCACTCTGAGTTGTCTGTTGCAGCTAGATTACTAAGTATCAATTTTGATTGGAATATCAAGGAGCCATGGACTCTGTCATTGTCCTTATGCCTGAACTAGTTGGCGAGGAAATCGAATTACCTGGCGATTTCTGTAAGGCAAAGAGATTAGTTTCTAAGTTAGGACTTTTGTCAATGGGAATTAGTTGTTATGAGATGATTGCATGTTATATTATAAAGATGATGCAAAATTAAGAAATTGTAACTTATGCGGAAAGTCTCGTTTCAAGAGGCTTTCTAGCGAGAAGATGGTCGCTGTCAAGGCAATGTAGATGGATGTATCCCTTTGAGAGGTAATATTATAGTCCATCTATAATTTTATGTATTATTTGAATGTTCTTGGCTAACCTAAAATTATTGGCAAATGCAAACAATTTGCTAAGTAGCGGAATAGAATTGACGGATCTATATGCAAAGTTTATCTTGCAAAGGAAACTGCTCATTTTTGTTCTTATTATTTGAGAGCAATGTGCCATGTGCTAGGAATAGGCCCAACAGGCACACGGTTGACCTTACGAATGATCCATTATATCCGCCTATGTCCATATTTAATCAACCAGGCCGATGTTCTAAGGATGGTAAAAACAGAAATTTGAGTGATATGGAGTTCAAGTCTGCTACACTTCACGTGTTGCTAAATTATCCTGAAGTAGTACCATTTCTCAAGTAAGTATTGATTTAATAGTTATCAAAATATAAAATTTACTGTGATTACAGCTCAATGTAACTACTAACAATATTTGATATGTCACAGTCACTTCGTGGGTCAATTGGCCAAGATTTTATATATACGACATTTCATATGTGGTTCAAATAATTTGTAAGTATATCCTTATAATATTCTAACACTATGTTGGTAAACAATGTTTGGAATGTATGCTAACTTATGAATTTTATTAACAATATGTAGGTAAATTATCCAAATAATGGTGTAAATCAATTTTTGAAAGATATATCTTGGGGACCTGAGTTGAGGTCACAACATATTCCAAGTAAGTTGTGAATGGTTATAAGTTTCATACAGAGGGTTGCTCTAAAAATAAAAATAGCAACAACAGTGGGGTGTGGGTTCAAGGTGGTGATGGCAACAAAGTTGGAGATATTAATTATTATGGTGTGAAGAAATAATAGAACTAGAATATTCAGGTAGGCCATTTAAGAAAATTACTCTCTTTAGATGCAAGTGGTTTGACCCAAATACAACGAGAGGTACGAGAGTACACAATCAATACAACATAATTAAGGTTAATCTTTAGAGGCTCATAGACATGTATCGACTCATATATATTTTGGTATGATTTGTCGACTCATTTTTATTGTATTGTCTTTAATTGCAGTGTGGTAGCTAGTATCTTATATATAGTTTCTTGACAGTCTTGTCATCCACTCTAGGGTGCCAAGTATTTCTCCAAGATTGACCTACATTCAGGGTATCATCAAGTGAGGGTTAAGGAGAAGGGTTTTTCTTTATATCAGCACCATTAACTAAGTTAACATAGAAAGCTACCAAGTTCCTGTTGTCTAACGCTTGGGAACATAGTTTTTAGGAGCTAAATAATCAATTGACATCCCCGTCAGTGCTCACTCTCCTAGAAGGAACAAAAGGTTATGTGGTATACTGTGATGCCTCAGGTATAGGTTTGTGGTGCGTATTGATGAAACGTGGGAAGGTGATTGCTTATGCATCAAGACAATTGAAGAAGCATGAAAAGAATTACCCGACCCATGATTTGGAATTGGCTGTAGTAATATATGCTTGTAAGATATGGTGACACTACTAATACATCGTCTATGTTGACATCTACATAGACCACAAGAGTTTACAATACATATTCAAACAGAAAGCGTTGAGTTTGAGGAAGTGTGGGTGGCTTGAATTACTGAAAGATTACGATTTCAAGATATTATACAATCCCGGTAAAGCTAATGTTGTGGAAGATGCTCTCAGTGGTAAGTCAATGGGAAGCTTTGTACACATTGAGGCAGGTAGATGAGGGTTGACTAAAGAGCTTCATCAGCTGGCCAATGTGAAAATAAAATTGTTTGACTCTCATTACGGAGGTGCTACTATACAAAATACATCATAATCATCTTTGGTACCGAGGTAAAAGCACGATAATATGAGATCATACATTAGTACAGTTGAATTCAGCAGTGTAAAATTACAACTTTTGAGATCAGAGGAGATGAGTCAGATACCAGCACTGATTATGTGTGTCTAATGTGGCAGGGTTGCGAGAGAAGATTATGATTGAGATTCATCAGTCCTGATATTCCATCCATCCCAACATGACAAAGATGTATCATGATGTTAAGGAGCAGTATTGGTAGGATAACATGAATAAGTCTATTGCAAAATTTGTAGCCAGTGTCCTAATATCGACAAGTAATGATCGAGCATCAGAAACCTGATGAGTTGATTTAGAAAATAGAGATTCCGACCTTGAAATGGGAGGTGATTAATATGGACTTCATTATAGGATTTCCTCACTTTTATTGTAAGTTTGACTCCATGTGGGTGATAGTTGATCGACTAACAAAATGTGCCCATTTTCTGCAAGTTAAGACAACTTACATGGATGAAGATTATGCGAAGTTGTATATCAAGGAGATTGTTATGCTTTATGGTGTACCGGTGTTTATTATATCATACCGAAGAGCTCAATTTTTGGCTAACTATAAGAGGTCTTTACATAAGGGTTTAGGAACACTAGTGAATCTCAGCACTGCATTTTATCCGCAGACTGATGGACATGCTGAACATACTATTCAGACACTTGAAGATATGCTACGAGCATGTGTTTTAGCTTTTAAAGGGAATTGGGGTGACCATATTTCACTCATACTATTTGCCTACAATAATAGCTACCATTCAAGTATTAAAGTTGATCTGTACAAGGCACTATATGGGAGGAGATGTAGATCACTAGTGTGTGACGACCCAAAGGGTCATCACCGTAATTCTCTATTTTTTGGTGCTTCTGAGGCATAGAAAACCTATTATTTGGTTTCCTTGATTTACGTGCACAATCGGGGTACGAAGCCGGAAAATCTTTATGTGGAATTATTTGAATTTTATTAAAAACTATTAATTTTGATAATAATATTGCTATAGTTGACTTTGGTAACATTTTGGTAAACGGACTCGGATCCCTAATGTGATGATGACGGAGGGTCCGTAGGAAAAATGGGACCCGTGCCTATTCCCGAAATCGAAATCCGAGGTCCCAGGCTCGAGTACGGAATTTTTTTGTGAAATTATTTTCTGAAAATGCTTAAGGAAAAAAGTTAAAATGAGATTTGATCAAAGTAATGGTATCGGGCTCGCATATTGGTTCTGACGTCCGGTACAAGTCTTAAATGAGCGTTAAGTGCTATTTGTAAAATTTGATTGAAAATGGACATCGTTTGACGTTTTTCAGACTAAAAATGGAAATTTTAAAGTTTTGAACTTTGAAATGAAAATAATGAGTTTTGGAGGTCGATTCTTTAATTTTGATGTTATTTTGGAGATTTTATCGCACGGGTGTGTCTGTAGAATGTTTTTGAGGTTGGGTGCATGTTTGGGTTGGAACCCCGAGGGCTCGGGTGAGTTTCAGATAGGTGTTAGGTTCATTTTGTAGCTTTGTAGGAGCTGGTATTTGCAGTCTTCGCATTTGCGAAGCCAGCCTCACAAATGCGAGACTTCCTCATTGTCCTGCCATATCGCAAATGCGAGGAATGAAACGCAAATGCGATCCCCCCTTTTCATAGCCAGACGACGCAAATGCGAAGAAATCTTCGCAAAAGTGATCCCCACTTTATTTCCCTGTCTTCGCAAATGCGAAGACATTCTCGGAAATGCGAGCCCCGCCCAAAATCTGCCCTTTTCGCAATTGCGAACAATTTCTCGCAATTGCGACATCTGTGATTTTTCATCCTATGCTTAGACGATTTCAAACCTCATTTTTCATAATTTCAAAAATCCAATCCTCCATTGGCGATTTTCTCTCGACTCCTTCCTTCACAAATCAATTGTAAGTCAACTTTTACTCAATTTCTTCAAACTTTAACATCTTTTATCATGATTTCATCTTAAAATGAAAGCTTTTAATGGGTAAAAATGGGGATTTTGGGTAGAACCTAGGTTTTTCTTAAAATTGGGGATTTAGACCTCAATTTGGGGTCTGATTTCAAAACAAATTGTATATATGAACTCGTGGGGGAATGGGTAACTCGATTTTGATTCAAACCTCGAGTTTTGACCATGTGGGCCCGGGGAATTTTTGGATTTTTAGGATAAAACTTTGGAAATTTCATGCTTATGCATTCAAATTGATGTAACTTGCATTTGTTGATACATTTGAGTAAATTGTGGTTAGATTTGACCAGTTTTGAGGCGAATTCGATAGGTAAAATGATTCTAGAGGCGTGAGTGGAGTTTGGAAGCTTCCGAGGTAAGTGTTTTATCTAACTTTGGCATGAGGGAATAGGATTAGGATAATATTTTCTATGTGCTATGTGGAGTCAGTGTATAGGTATGGTGACGGTTACCTATGCGCCCGAGTCTAGCATGACCGTGAGTCATAATTGCTATTAAAATTTCGAAAGAAGTGAACAATTGTGATAATTACTTGTTAAATGCACTATAAAGTGATAGTTGAGAAGTAAATGAGCTAAAGAAGGAATTTTGGTATTTTTCCCTTGCCGGGACTTATTGATGAGTTGTTCTCCCTTACCGGGACTTGTTGTAGAGTTGTTCTCCCTTGCCGGGATATTTTAACTTGTAGTATATTCCTTTCTTGTTGGTTGTGACCATTGATTGGGTGAGGAAGAGAGAGATGATGCACGGAGGGTCTTTCCGTGCCATGTTTCGATAATTTTGCACGAAGGGTCTTTCCGTGCCACGTTGTGATAATTATGCACGAAGGGTATTTCCGTGCCATGTTTCTTGATTATTTGAGCATGAACGGTCATTCAATTCCTTGATGTGAGAGTTATGCGAGGAAAGCACGAAGGGTGATGTCGTGCACTATGTATTGAGAGTAAAAGCACGAGGGTTGATGCCGTGCATTATATTTGATAGTTTTGGTGAGAAATGAGAGTAAAAGAACAATGGGTGGTGCCGTGCAATCGTTGGTTCACTGGCTTTCTTTTATTGATGTTGAAAAATAAGTTTACATTTCTTGTTCGTTAGACTTATAATTGAACGGTTACACCCCCAGCATGTCCCCTCCCCATTATCTATTTAAATTTTGTTATCTTTCTATTATTGCACATATATTTGTACAGGTTGATTGTGGCAGGTCCGGTTTAGCCTCGTCACTACCTCGCTGAGGTTAAGCTAGGCACTTACCAGCACATGGGGTCGGTTGTGCTGATACTACACTTCTGTGCCTTTTGTGCACAGGTCAGAATACAGCCTACGGACCGCAGCAGTAGCTAGGGAGCGAGCCTTCAGTCTAGAGACTCCAAGGTAGTTCGGTGGCATTTGTGGGCCCTGAGTCTCGTCTGTTTCTTCCTGTTTGTTTTCATTGTATCAAAACAGACAGGTTATATATGTCTTTTAGACCTCTGTTTTTAGTATTATTTTAGTAGTCCGTGAGTTGTGACACCAGATGCTGGGTAGTGCTATGTTATAGTCTTCTGCACTTTGTTAATATTTTTGTTAAAAGTCTTCCGCACATTTTTATTTAATTATCTCGGTTATTATATTCTTTAGATTATTGTTTTATGGAATATTTTAAAAGGGTTGGCTTGCCTATCTCCTACAGTAGGCGCCATCAAGACTCCCGATTGTGGGAAAAATCCAGGTCGTGATAAGTTGGTATCAGAGCACTAGGTTACTTGGGTCTCACAACCCACAGACCAGTTAGGTAGAGTCTGAGGGATCGGCACGGAGACATATGCATTTATTCCTCAGAGGCTACAGAGTTAGGAAAAAAGTTCACTTTGTTCATTCTTCTCCTGCGATTCTGTTTCTCAAATATTGATTGTCGTTCTACTATGTTTTTTTGCAGATAGAAAGAACATGAGGAGCTCATATTGACTTCTATGAGGAGGTTCCAGCCCCACCAGCTCCAGTGGGCCCAACTCAGGTCCTAGGAGGGGTGATGTTATTCCCGGATCTCTAAGATGCTCTCATCCGCATAGCAGACTTTATGGATAGTATCGCTAGAGCGGTTTTGATTCCAGTAGTACCAACCCCTTCTCAGGCTGGAAAAGGAGTTCAGACTCCTGCTACACATACTTCGGAGAAAGTAGCTCCCCACACTCAGGTTCCATTGGCTTAGCCCGCTGTGGCAGCTCAGACAAGGTATTACAGCTCTTGCCGGAGATGGGATGGCCGTGTCTTCGAATGCTTCGTGGAGACTTGATCGGTTCTCCAAGCTCTTTACCACCACTTTCAGCGGTGCTTCATCGGAGGATCCCCAGGATTTCCTATTCAGTTGTCATGAGATCCTCAAGACTCTATGGATAGTAGAGACCAATGGGGTCGATTTTTGCACCTTCAGGCTTGCAGGATCCACCAAGACTTGGTTGAGGGATTATTGACTATCTAGACCAGCAGGGTCTCCAGCTTTTACATGTGATCAGTTTGCGGAGTTACTTTTAGAGAAGTTTCTCCCAGTCACTCAGCGGGAGGCACTTCGCAGATAGTTTGAGCGACTCCAGCAGGGCTCCATGACAGTTACCAGTATGAGACCAGATTTATTGACTTGGCATGCCATGCAGTTGTGATACTCCCTACAGAGCGAGTGAGGGTCCGGAGGTTCATTGCTGGATTGATTCCGCTGATTCGCTTTCAGATGGCTATGACAGTTGCCAGTGATATTTTCTCTTCGGAGGCGGCTATTGCAGCCCATCGGGTAGAGATGGCACTAGTTCGAGGAGGTAGTCAGGGTTCATACAAGAGGCCTCGACATTCAGGTAGATTTATTTGTACCTCATCTAGAGGTAGGGATCCCTATGACAGAGGCCATCCCACGAGGGCCTTCTAGTTGACACTTCAGGTTTCTCATGGTACTCCAGGCTGTGGTGGTCATCCGTAGTATTATTCGAACAACCAGTCCTTTAGCATACCACCTGCCCCCATCAGTGCACCGCTACTTCAGAGATTCAGGGAAGGACATATCGGTCGACAGGTCCAGTAGTCTCAGCAGCACAGGGCATGTTATGGTTGTGGTGACCTAGGTCATATTATCAGGTTCTGCCCTCGAGCCTTGAGTACTTCTCAGTTTCAGGGTCCTTGCCATATAATTCAGGCAGCAGGTAATATGCAGGCCGCCCAACCAGCTAGAGGCAGGGGTAGGGATCATAGAGGTGGAGGTAAAGACCATAGAGGTGGAGCTCGGATAGCCAGAGGCAGGGGTCAGCTCGCAGAAGATCATCCAAAAGATACATGTCAGGGAAGTGGGGGCCAGCCCCGTTGTTATGCATTGCCAGCCAGGTCGGAGGCCGAGTCATCTGATGATGTGATTACAGGTACTATACTGGTCTTTGATAGAGGTGCTTCAGTATTATTTGATCTGAGATCTACATATTCTTATGTGTCCTCCTAATTTGCACCCTATTTGATCATGCCTAGTGAAACTTTGAGTATTACTGTATATGTGTCCGAGCCGGTTGGTGATTTTATTGTGGTCAAACGAGTCCATCGTTCTTGTGTGGTGGTATTTGAGGGTCTTGAGACCCGTGTCGACTTATTGCTTCTAGACATGGTGGACTTTGATGTTATATTGAGGATGGACTGGATATCCCCCTATCATACTATTTTGGATTGTCACGCCAAGACTGTGACTTTGGCCTTGCCAGATTTGCCCCGACTTGAGTGGAGGGGAACCTCAGGTCATGCCACCCATAGTGTTATTTCGTATGTCAAGGATCGACGTATGATAGAGAAGGGATGTCTAGCATATTTGGTGTATGTTCGCGAGTCCAGCGCAGAGGTTCCATTCATTGACTCTGTTCCTATAATTTGGTAGTTCCCAGAGGTTTTCCCTTCAGACCTGTCGGGTATGCCATTCGATAGGGATATTGATTTCTACATTGATCTGGCTCTTGGAACTCAGCCTATTTCCATTCCTCCGTATCGCATGGCCAAGCGAGAGTTGAATGAGTTGAAGGAGCAGCTTCAGGACATGCTTGATAAGGGTTTCATTAGACCCAGTGAATTACCTTGGAGTGCACCAGTGTTGTTTGTGAAGAAAAAGGACGGGTCGATGAGGATGTTCATTGATTACCAGTTGTTGAACAAGATAATGATAAAGAACAAGTATCCGCTGCCGAGGATTGATGATTTGTTCGACCAGCTTCAGGGTGCTAGGGTGTTCTCGAAGATAGATTTGAGGTTTGGTTATCATCATCCAAGGATTATGGCATCTGATGTCCCTAAGAAAGCATTTCGTACTCGGTATGGGCATTATGAGTTTTTGGTCATGTCGTTTGGGTTGACCAATGCCCCGTCTGGATTCACGGATTTGATGAACCGAGTGTCCAGGCCCTACTTGGATTTATTTGTAATTGTATTCATTGACGACATCTAGGTATTCATTGATGGATAGTCAGTTAAACGCTGTGTTCTCGAAGTGCAAATTTTGGTTGAGTTCTATCGCATTCCTAGTCATGTCGTATCAGCAGAGTGTATTTAGGTGGACCCAAAGAAGATACAGGCAGTCAAGAACTGTCCTCGACTAGCTTTAGCTACAGAGATTCAGAGCTTCTTGGGTTTAGCTAGTTACAACAGACGTTTCGTGGAGAGGTTTTCATCCATCGCAGCCCCGATGACGAGATTGACCCAGAAGGGTGCCCAGTTCAGGTGGACAGATGAGTGTGAGGCGAGATTCCAGAAGCTCAAGACAGCTCTGACTACGGCACCCGTATTTGTTTTGCCCATGAGATTTGGGCCTTATACTGTTTATTGTGATGATTCCCGTATCTGGCTTGGCGCAGTATTGATGCAGAATGGCAAGATCATAACAAATGCTTCGAGGCAGTTGAAGATCCACGAGAAGAATTATCTAGTTCATGACCTAGAGTTAGCAGCCATTATTCATGCCTTGAATATCTGGAGGCATTATTTGTATGGTGTGACGTGTGAGGTGTACACGGATCACAAGAGCCTGCGGTGCTTGTTCAAGCAGAAAGATTTGAATTTGAGACAACGGAGGTGGTTGGAGTCGTTGAAAGACTATGATGTCTCCATTTTATACCACCCGGGAAAGGCCAATGTGGTGGCCGATGCATTGAGTAGAAAGTCTCCCAGCATGGGTAGTCTTACCTATATTCCGGTCAGCCAAAGACTGCTTACCTTGGATGTTCAAGCATTAGCCAATAGATTTGTGAGATTGGATATTTCTGAGCCCAGCAGGGTGTTAGCTTGCACGGTTGCTCGTTCCTCATTGATGGAGCATATCCGGGAGCGACAATTTGATGATCCCTTTTTATTTGTCCTGAGAGACACGGTGCAGCGAAGGGGTCCGAGAGAGATGACCTTGGGAGATGACGCCATATTGATGTTACACTGGGCGAGTCTGTTTGCCCAATATTGATGGTATTTGAGAGTCGATCTTAGCAGAGGCCCACAGTTCTCTGTATTATATTAACCCGGGCACCACAAAGATGTATCAGGATTTGAGATAGCATTATTGGTGGCGCAAAATGAAGAAAGAAATTGTTGCATATGTGGCACATTGTCTGAATTGTCAGCAGGTTAGTACGAGCATCAGAGGCCCGGTGGATTATTTTAGAGGATTGAGCTACTCGAGTGGAAGTGGTAGAGAATCACCATGGATTTTGTTACTGGACTTCTGATGAATCGGAAGAAGTTTGTTGCTATATGGATTATTGTGGATAGGCTTACCAAGTCAGTGCATTTTATTCCAGTTGCCACCACCTATTAATCCGAGAGGTATGCTGAGATATTTATCAGAGAGATAGTTCGCCTTCATGGGGTGCCCATGTCTATTATTTCGGACCAGGGTGTGCAGTTTACCTCCCAGTTCTGGAGAGCGGTATGGCATGAGTTGGGCACCCAGGTCTAGTTGAGTAAAACATTTCACCCCCATTCAGTCCGAGAGGACCTTTCAGATTATTGAGGATATGCTCTAAGACTGCGTTACTGATTTTGGAGGCTCGTGGGACCAGTTCTTGCCTTTAGCAGAGTTTGCCTACAACAACAGCTACCAATCTAGTATTCAGATGGCTCCGTATGAGGCATTGTATGGTAGACGGTATCGGTCCCCAAGAGAATGGTTTGAGCCGGGAGAGGCTCGATTATTGGGTGTATATTTGGTACAAGAGGCCGTGGATAAGGTCAAAATCATTCAGGACAGACTTCGGTCAGCCAAGTCTATGCAAAAGAGTTATGCAGATCAAAAGGTCACGGATGTTGCTTTCATGGTTGGTGAGCGAGTATTGCTCCATGTATCCCCTATAAAGGGCATGATGAGATTCGGGAAGAAGGGCAAGCTTAGCCCTGGGTTCATTGGCCCATTTAAGATTCTTGACCGTTTGGGGAAGGTGGCTTATAGACTTGCCTCTCCCCTAGCTTGCCAGTCGTGCATCCAGGTTTTCACGTATCCATGCTTCGGTAGTATCACAGTGATCCCGCCCACGTGTTAGATTTCAGCACAATCCAATTGGACAAGGATCTGTCATATGAGGAGGAGCTGGTGGCTATTTTATACCGGCAGGTTTGACAGTTGAGGCGACGGAGCTTTCCTTCAGTGCGTGTTCAATGGAGAGGTCAGACTCCAGAGGCATCGACCAGGGAGTCCGAGTCTGATATGCAGAGCCGTTATCCCCATCTATTCCCCGACTCAGGTACTTCTTTCTTTTGTTCGTTGGAGGACGAACAGTTGTTTTAGAGGTGGAGAATGTGATGACCCAAAGGGGTATCACCATAATTTTCCCTCTTTTTGTGCTTCGTAGGCGTTGAAAACCTTTTATTTGGTTTCCTCGGTTTGTGTGCGCAGTATGGGTGCGAAGCCTGAAAATTTTTATGTGGAAATATTTGAATTTCGTGTTAATAACTATGAATTTTGATAATAATATTGATATATTTGACTTTGCTCAACATTTTGGGTAAACGCACCCGGAGCAGTGATGTGACGGCTTTGGAGTGTCCGTAGGAAAATATGGGCTCCGAGCGTATTCCCGAAATCGAAATCCGAGGTCCCAGGCTCGAGTATGGAATTTTTCTTTGAAATTTTTTTTTGAAAATGCTTAGGGAAAAAAATGAAAATGAGATTTGATCAAAAGTAATGGTATCGGGCTCGTATTTTGGTTCTAACGGCCGGTACAAGTCTTAAATGAGCATTAAGCTCTATCTGTAAAGTTTGGATAAAAACGGATGTCGTTTGAAGTGTTTCAGACTAATAATAGAAAATTTGAAAGTTTTGAACTTTGAAATGAAAAACATGAGTTTTGGAGGTTGATTATTTGATTTGATGTTATTCTGGCGATTTGATCGCACGAGTAAGTCCGTATGATGTTTTTGTGGTTGGGTGCATGTTTGGGTTGGAGCCCCGAGGTCTCGGGCGAGTTTCGGATAGGTGTTAGCTGCATTTTGTAGCATTGTAGCTGCTGGTATCTGCAGTCTTCGCATTTGCGAAGCCAGCCTCGCAAATGCGAGACTTTCCCATTGTCCTGCCATATCGCAAATGCAAGGAATGACTTGCAAATGCAATCCCCCCTTTTTATAGCAAGACTCAAATGCGAAGAAATCTTCCCAAATGCGATCCGCTATTTATATCCCAGTCTTTGCAAATGCGAGACCCGCCCAAAATCTACCCTCTTCGCAATTGCGAACAATTTCTCGCAATTGTGACATCCGCCATTCCTTTTGCATTCTTTGAAATTGCATACAAAACTTCACAATTGCGACATCTGCGACTGTGCATCCTATACTTAGACGATTTAATACCTTATTTTTCATATTTTCAAAACCCAAAGCTCCAATGGCAATATTCTCTCGACTCCTTCTCTTCCAAATCAATTGTAAGTCACTTTTTACTCAATTTCTTAAAACTTTGACATCTTTTATCATGATTTCATCTAAAAATCAAAGCTTTCAATGGGTAAAAATGGGGATTTAGGGTAGAACCAGGTTTTTCTTAAAATTGGGGATTTGGACCTCAATTTGGGGTCTGATTTCAAAACAAATTGCAAACAAATTGGTTTGAACCTCGAGTTTTGACCATGTGGGCCCAGGGGCATTTTGTGAATTTTTGGATTAAACTTTGGAAATTTCATTCTTATGCATTCAAATTGATTTAACGAGCATTTCATGATACATTTGAGTATATTATGGTTAGATTCGACCGGTTTTTTAGGCGAATTCAAGGGGTAAAGCGATACTAGAGGCATGAGTTGAGTTTGGAAGCTTTCGAGGTAAGTGTTTGATCTAACTTTGGCCTGAGGGAACAGGATTAGGATAATATTTGCTATGTGCTATGTGGAGTCGGTGTATAGGTATGGTGAAGGTTACATATGCGCATGAGTCTAGCATAACCGTGAGTCATAATTGCTATTAGAATTTCGAAAAAAGTGAACAATTGTAGTAATTACTTGTTAAATACACTATGAAGTAATAGTTGAGAAGTAAATGTGCTAAAGAAGGAATTTTGGTATTTTTCCCTTGTCGGGACTTATTGATGAGTTGTTCTCCCTTGCCTGGACTTGTTGTAGAGTTGTTCTCCCTTGCCGGGATATTTTAACTTGTTGCATTTTCCTTTCCCATTGGTTTCGACCGTTGATTGGGTGAGGAAGAGAGATATTATGCACGAAGGGTCTTTTCGTGCCATGTTTCGATAATTTTGCACGAAGGGTCTTTCCGTGCCATGATTTGATAATTATGCACGAAGGGTCTTCCCGTGCCATGTTTCTTGATTATTTGAGCACGATGGGTCATTCTGTGCCTTGATGTGATAGTTATATGAGGAGAGCACGAAGGGTGATGCCGTGTACTATGTATTGAGAGTAGAAGCACGAAGGGTGATGCCGTGCAATATATTTGATAGTTTTGGTGAGAAATGAGAGTAAAAGCACGAAGGGTGGTGCCGTGCAGTTGTTGATTCACTGGCTTTCTTTTATTGGTGTTAAAAATTCAGTTTACATTTCTTGTTTGTTTGACATATAATTGAACTGTTACACCCCAGCATGTCCCCTCCCCATTATCTGTTTAAATTTTTTTATCTTTCCGTTATTTTACATATATCTGTACAGATTGATTGTGGTAGGTACGGGTTAGCCTCATCACTCCTTGCTGGGGTTAGGCTGTGCACTTACCAGCACATGGGGTCGGTTGTGCTGATACTACACTTTTGTGCCTTTTGTGTACAGGTCAGGATACAGCTTACGGAACGCAGCAGTAGCTAGGGAGCGAGCCTTCAGTCCAGAAACTCTCAAGTAGTTCTCGGGCATTCGCGGGCCTTGAGTCTCGTCTATTTTTTCTTGTTTGTTTTCATTGTATCAAAATAGACATGTTATATATTTCTTTCAAACTGACGTTTTTACTATTCTTTTAGTAGTCCGTGAGTAGTCACACCAGATGTTGGGTAGTGCTATGTTATAGTCTTCCGCACTTTGTTAATATTTCTGTTAAAAGTGTTTCGCGCATTTTTATTTAATTATCTCGATTATTATATTGTTTAGATTAAAGTTTTATGGATTATTGTAAAAGGGTTGGCTTGCCTAGCTCCTACAGTAGACGCCATCATGACTCCCGATGGTGGAAAATATCCGGGACGTGACATTGTGGATCGTTTGAAGTCGGTGAAATCAAATTATATGAGCCGGCTTGATGAATCGAGCCATTAAGAGGGTGAAAGTGATACAAGAAAGACTGAGGATGGCGCAAAGCAAGCAAAAGTCTTATTCTGAGATTTGACATCGTGATAAGGAGTATGAAGTTGGTGATTGGGTTTTCTTCAGGATCTCAATGAAGAGGGGTGTTATGTGTTTTGGGAAGAAAGGTAAGCTGAGTCCTCGGTATATCGGGCCGTATAAAAATCTTCAACGAATTGGACAAGTTGCTTATGAGTTAGAATTGCCATCCGAATTGGAATTTGTTTACCCAGTATTCTATGTATCTATGTTAAGAAAATGTATTGGAGACCCTTCTTGGGCCGTCCCTATAAAAAATGTACAAGTTATAGAGAATCTATCATATAAAGAAGTGCTGGTGGCTATATTAGTGTCACGTCCCGAATTTACCCACCATCGGGAGTCGTGAAGGCGCCTACTGTCGAAGCTAGGCAAGCCAACCCTTATAATCATTTTTCAAAAACTTAATCTAAAACAAGTCAGATTCTAGAATAATTAATTAAAACATGCGGAAGTCTTTTAATAACATTAATGAAAACAAGGTACGGAACATCTAACAACATGTCTCTACCAGTATCTGGTGTCACTGCTCACGGACAACTAAAGAGTAATAGAAACAATATTCTGAAGGAAATACATCATATGTCTGTTTGATACAAATAAAACATACTTGAAAAGATAGAGGAGACTCAAGGCTCGCGAACGCCAACGAACTACCTCAGAGTCTCTGGACTGCAGGATCGCCCCTTGACTAATGTTGTGGTCCGTAGGCTGCGTCCTGACCTGTGCACAAAAAGGTACAGAAGCGTAGTATCAGCACAATCAACCCAATGTGCTGGTAAGAGCATGTCCTAACCCCAGCGAAGTAGTGACGAGGCTAGACAGGACATACCACAATTAACCTGTGCAATAAATGATATAAAAGTTCGAGAAAGAAACAATAACAACGTAATACGATTATAAATGGGGGGGATACAAGATAAAGGTGGAACATCAATAGTAACAATAGCTCTAACTCAGCTTTACATGATCTACTCATCTACAGTGGACGGCGCGCCACACGATCCATTAATGCAATATATA
The DNA here is from genome assembly GCA_034376525.1 of Nicotiana benthamiana. Taxonomy (NCBI): domain Eukaryota; kingdom Viridiplantae; phylum Streptophyta; class Magnoliopsida; order Solanales; family Solanaceae; genus Nicotiana; species Nicotiana benthamiana. The sequence goes on along the minus strand of CM067337.1, from coordinate 41,121,034 downwards.
TAAGTGGACGGCGTGCCACAAGATCCCGCGGCATCTCAGGGCGATAACAATAAGTGGACGGCGCGCCACACGATCCCATAATGTATTTATAAGTGGACAGCGTGCCACACGATCCCATGATATATGTTAAGTTGACGGCGTGCCACACGATCCCATATTATAATAATTCCGACAATCTCCTCAAAGGAGGCCCCATTAGGGAAGTTCATCCACACAACAGTAAAACCCGGCAAGGGTACATCTACAGCCCAAATATCCCGGCAAGAGAGAATTTAATAATAATAACTTACTCGTCCCGGCAAGGTAAAAACAATTCTACAACTAGTCCCGGCAAGGGAGTAGTACTACACTTCTTTCTTTGGCTTATTCACCTTTCTACAATCATTTCATAATTTATTTAGTGGCCAAATAACTCAATTATTTCACATCTTTCGAATTCTAAGGCAATTACGACTCACGGTCATGCTTGACACCGGTGTATAGATACTCGTCACCATGGCTATACACCGTACTCCATCATTTAGAAAATAGCAATTGAATACTCCAATCCTATTCCCTCAAGCTAAAGTTAGATCAAACACTTAACTCGAATACGAAAATAGCAACTCAAAGCTCAACAATCACATTTCCTCTAGAGTTCAACCCCGAACCAATGATATCGAACATAATCAGGTTCAATGTTATCAATAAGTATCCAAAAACACAATCCCATAGCCTTGAAATGCATTTCCTAGCTTACTTTCCCAAATACTAAAATCCGACACCAGGCCCACGTGGTCCAAACTCGAGGCTCGGACAAAAATCCAATCCCCCAAAACCCCACGAGTTCAAATATATAAATAGATTTTAAATTCGACCTCAAATTGAGGTTGAAATACCCAAAATCCCATAAACCGTACTAAACCCGAAACCCCTAAATTATACTTTTATTTCATTTTATAGAGCTAATTTGATGAAGGAATAGTGAGGAAATAATGTTAGGATTACTTACCCAAGGAGTTGTGATGAATTAGGAGCTTGAGGTTCGTCAATATAGGGTGTAGGAGGTTCATTCGTATGAATATTTGGGAATAAATCCCGTCACTGGTCTATTTTAGGCTTTTAAAATCACTAGGCAAAAATTCCCTTCGCGATCGCAGGAATGGGGACGTGATCATGGTGAAGGAAACTTGGGAGCTACGCGATCACGTGAAGAGTACTACGACCGCGTAGAGGAAAAGTCATTGAGGGGTAAATTGTTCTATGCGATCGCGTGGACTAGTACGCGAACGCATAGAAGAAGGAATTAGAAATCTACGCGAACGCGTGAAGGAAGCTGCGACTGCATAGTGGCACGAACCAAAACAGTGCGATCGCGTGGATGAAGCTGCGATCGCGTAGAAATATTTCCCTGAGCAAAAATTGCAGCAAATTTTGCTAAATTTTCAAGAGTTAAAACACCCCGAACCACCCCCGAAAACACTCCTGGGACCTCGGGGCTCCCAACCAACCACACACACGAACTAAATATCATCCTACGAACATGCTCGAGCGATCAAATTGCCAAAATAACATCAATATCGCAAAATCAACCCCCAAAACTCATGACTTCTTTTCTAAGTTCAAAACATTAGAATTTTCCAATTTTTAGTACGAAATACGTCAAACAACGTCCATTTTAAACTAAACTTTACAGATAACGGTTAACGCCCATATAAGACTTGCACCGGGCGTCGGAACCAAAATACGAGCCTGATACCATCACTTTTTATCAAATTTTCATTTCTATTTTACCTTAGTCATTTTCAAAAATAGATTCACAGAAAAGCTCTATACTCGGGCCTTGGACCTCGCATTTTGATTCCGGGAATACGCTCGGGTCCCAAATTTTATTACGGACCTTTCGGGACCGTCATATCACGGGTTCAGGTTCGTTTACCCAAAATATTGACCGAAGTCAACTATAGCAATATTAGTATCAAATTCATAGTTTTTAACACAGAATTTAAATATTTTCACATAATGATCTTCCGGCTTTGCGCCCAGACAATGCACGCAAATCGAGGAAACAAAATAAAAGGTTTTCAAGGCCTCAGAAGTGCAAAGAAAGGGATAATTAGAGTGATGACCCCTTTGGGTCGTCACATCCTCCACCTCTAAGACAACCGTTCGTCTTCGAACGGACAAAAGAAAGAAGTACCTGAGTCGGGGAATAGATGGGGATAACGGCTCCGCATGTCAGACTCGGACTCTAAGGTCGATGCCTCAGGAGGCTGACCTTTCCACTGAACACGCACTGATGGAAAACTTCACGACCTCAATTGTCGAACCTGCCGGTCTAAAATAGCCACCAGATCCTCCTCATACGACAGATCCTTGTCCAATTGGACAGTACTGAAATCTAACACATGGGTGGGATCACCGTGATACTATTGAAGCATGGATACACGAAAAACCGGATGCACAACTGACAAGCTAGGTGGCAATGCAAGTCTATAAACCACCTTCCCCACACGGTCCAGAATCTCAAATGGACCGATATACCTAGGGCTAAGCTTGCCCTTCTTTCCAAACCTCATCACGCCCTTCATAGGCGATACACGGAGCAATACTCACTCACTAACCATGAAGGTAACATCCTTAGCCTTACGATCCGCAACACTCTTCTGCTTGGTTTGAGCTGACCGAAGTCTGTCCTAAATGATCTTGACCTTATCCAAGGCCTCATGTACCAAGTCTGTATCTAATAACTAAGCCTCTCCCGGCTCAAACCATCCGACTGGGGACCAACACCGCCTACCATACAATGCCACATAAGGGGCCATCTGAATACTAGACTAGTAGCTGTTGTTGTAGGAAAACTATGCTAAAGGTAAGAACTGGTCCCACGAGCCTTCAAAATCAATAACGCAGGCTCGGAGCATATCCTCAAGAATTTGAATAGTCCTCTAGAACTGACCGTCCGTCTGGGTGTGAAATGCTGTACTCAAAATAACTGGGTACACAACTCATGCTGCACCGCTCTGCAGAAATGCGAGGTAAACTACGGACCCCGATTCAAAATAGTAGATATTGGCACCCCATGAAGGCGAACGATCTCCCTGATATAAATCTCTGCACATCTCTCGGATGAATAGGTGGTGGCTACTGGGATGAAATGCGCAGACTTAGTCAGCCTATCAACAATAACCCATATAGCATCAAACTTCTTCCGAGTCATCAGAAGGCCAGTAACAAAATCCATGGTGATTCTCTCCCACTTCCACTCGGGAAGCTCAATCCTCTGAAATAATCCACCGGGCCTCTGATGCCCGCGCTAAACCTGCAGGAAATTTTGGACAACAAGCCACATATGCAACAATGTCTTTCTTCATTCTACGCCACCAAAAATGTTGTCTCAAATCCTGATACATCTTCAAGGCGCCCAGATGAATAGAATACCGAGAACTTTGGGCCTCTGCTAAGATCGACTCTCGAATATCATCAACATTGGGCACACAAAATCGCCCCTGCAATCTCAATATTCCATCATCTCACAAAGTCATCTCCTTGGCACCTCCCTTCTGCACCATGTCTCTCAGGACACACAAATGGGGATCATCAAACTGCCTCTCCCGGATACGCTACATCAATGACGAGTGAGCAACTGTGCAAGCTAACACTCTGCTGGGCTCAGAAATGTCCAATCTCACAAATCTATTGGCCATGGCCTGAACATCCAAGGCAAGCGATCTTTGGCTGACCGGAATATATGCAAGAATACCCATGCTGGCGGACTTCTTACTCAATGCATCGTCCGCCACATTGGCCTTCCCTGGGTGGCATAAAATAGAAACATAATAATCTTTTAACAACTCCAACCACCTTCGCTGTCTGAAATTCAACTCTTTCTGCTTGAACAAGTATTGAAGGCTCTTGTGATACGAGTACACCTCACCTCACACCATACATATAATGCCTCCAGATCTTTAAGGAATGAACAATGGCAGCCAACTCTAAGTCATGATTTAGATAATTCTTCTCGTGAATCTTCAACTACCTCGAAGAATATGCTATGACCTTGCCGTTCTCCATCAACATTGTGCCAAGTCCGATTCGGGAAGCATCACAATATACAATATAAGGCCCGGATACCGTGGGCAAGACCAATACCAGTGCCGTAGTAAGGGCTGTCTTGAGCTTTTGGAAGCTCACCTCGCACTCATCTGACCACCTGAACTGGGAACTTTTCTGAGTCGATCTAGTCATCGGGGCTGCGATGGATGAAAACCCCTCCACAAAACGTCTATAATAACCAGCTAACCCCAAGAAGCTCCGAATATCTGTAGCTGAAGCTGGTCGAGGCCAGTTCTTGACTGCCTCTATCTTCTTCGGGTCTACCTGAATACCCTCTACTGATACGACATGACCACGAAATATTACTGAACTCAACCAAAATTCGCACTTTGAGAATTTGGTGTACAACTGGCTATCCGTCAGACTCTGAAGAACCACGCTGAGGTGCTGCTAATGCTCCTCCTAACTGCAAGAGTATACCAAGATATCATCAATGAATACAATCACAAATAAATCGAAGTGAGGCCTGAATACTTGATTCATCAACTCCACGAATGCTGCCGGGGCATTGGTCAACCCAAACGACATGACCAAAAACTCATAATGCCCATATCGAGTACGAAATGCTATCTTAGGGACATCAGACGCCCTAAACCTCAGCTGATGATAACCAAATCTCAAATATATCTTTGAAAACACCCTGGCACCCTGGAGTTGGTCAAACAAATCGTCAATCCTCGGCAGTGGATACTTGTTCTTTATCGTCACCTTGTTCAACTGCCGATAATCAATGCACATCCTCATCGACCAGTCCTTTTTCTTCACAAACAACAATGGCGCACCCCAAGGTGATACACTGGGTCTAATGAAACCCTTATCAAGAAAGTCCTGAAGCTGCTCTGTTAACTCTTTCAACTCTGGCGGGGTCATGCGATACGTCGGAATTGAAATAGGCTGAGTGCCAAGAACCATATCAATACAGTAGTCAATATCCCTGTCAGGTGGCATACCCGGCAGGTCTGAAGGGAACACTGTTAGAAACACGTTCTCAATGCAATATACTAAACGTGTACTCTTTTGTAGGTTTTGATGAATGACAAACGAAGCAAAAATTGATATATGACGGAATTCAAGTACAAGCGCACAATGGTTGCGAATAAGATTGAAGTTCAAGATATAGCTTTTAATTGTTATTGAGTTGTTCTAAAATTGTAATCTCGATCCTATAACTTGACTCATAGTATGGCCTCTCTCATAAAACTATTTTCCAAAATCATGCATATTTAATTCTGTGTCAAAAAGATTTTAAATCATGCATATTTACATTAGACAAAATGTTTTCTAAACATGCCTAAAAAATCTGGGCTAAAATAATCGATTATGTACTTATGATAATCGATTGTTTCTGAGCCAAGACTGCATGACAATCGATTATGAATTAATGGTAATCGATTGTGAGTAAGACAGTGAACATCAGGTTTTTCCAAATCTGCATGATAATCGATTGTGAACAAATGACAATCGATTGCTGTTGAGGTAAAGTTTTTCAATACTCAAAATAATCGATTATGAACTAATAGTGATCGATTGTGTTGAGTTGATGTCTTCCAGTGATTTTAAATTTAATTAAGTAATCGATTATGTCTTTAGATAATCGATTATCACTGAGACAGTAAGTTTTATGATTTTCAGAAAATAACAAGTAATCGATTGTTGACTTTGTGCAATCGATTGTGAAGCTGACCGTTGTCGTAAAATTTTCAAATACCGTCAGGTAATCGATTATTGATTCTGTATAATCGATTGTTTTGATTAAAATCCGGAAAAGATTTTTTGAACGTTATTGGGTAATCGATTATTGATTTTGTATAATCGATTGTTTTGATTAAAATCCGGAAAAGATTTTTTGAACGTTGCTGAGTAATCGATTGTTGAGTCTGGACAATCGATTGTTTGTGGTAAAATCTGGAAAGGATTTTTTGAACGTTGCCAGTAATCGATTATGGATTGTAAGTAATCGATTATCAAGCGTAAAATCTGGGATTGAATTTTAAACTGACTGGCAGATAATCGATTGTTTGGTCTTAATAAGCTATTATCACTGAGTAATTTCAGCAACTCTTAATTGGCAATTAGACAACGGTTGAACCAACTTTTTCAACTATAAATACAGCTTCATTTCAGTGTTTTAACAACAACAACATACACAAACTGATCATTACATTGCTATAAGCTTTCATTCAATTGTTCTTCATTTTCTACTCATTTCATAAAGCTTTTGAGAGCCATATTATTGCTTAAAGTTGTTGTGATCTTGAACATATTCTTTTACTCATATCTACTCAATAAGGAGTACTTGAGTTAAGTGAGTGTCCAAGTATTTGATATACTTGTAAGAGAATTGCGATTCTCTTGTTTCAAGGAACTTGCGTTTCCTTGGGTGAAGTCTTTGAGATTGCGATCTCCGAGCAACTGTTTGAGGCTTGTGTCCTCAAGTGTGTAACGGTTTGTTGAGCACCCTTAAGCTTAACAAGATAGTGAAAAATCTCGAGAGAGTCTCTCGGGGACTGGACTAACCACGTTGGTGGCCAACCAGTATACATCTTTGTGTAAGTTTATTTTTCTGCATTTATTTTACTTCCTGCAAAGTTTAAATTCCGCAAGAAAACGCTAAATTCTATTAATACGCTATTCACCCCCCTCTAGCGTAAAGCGTAGTTTCTAACAAACACCCCGGGGAACTTCCGAACAATAGGGAAAGAGTCGATAGATGGAACTCTGCGCTGGAGTTGCGAACATACACCAAATATGCTAAACACCCCTTCTCGACCATACATCGAGCCTCGACATACGAAATAACACTACGGGTGGCATGATCTGGGATCATTCTCCACTAAAGTCGGGCCAAGTCCGGCAAGGCCAAAGTCACTGTCTTGGCATGACAATCCAAGATAGCATGATACGGGAAAACCAATCCATCCCCAATATAACATCAAAGTCCACCATGTCTAAAAGCAGTAAGTCAACACGGGTCTCAAGACCCTAAAATACCACCACACAAGAACGATGCACTCGGTCGAACACTATAGAATCACAAACTGGTGTGGACACATATACAGGAATACCCAGAGCCTCACTTGGTATGATCAAATAGGGTGCAAAATAGGATGACACATAAGAATAAGTAGACCCCGGATCAAATAATACTGAAGCACCCCTATCACATAGCAGCATAGTACCGGTAATCACAGCATCAGATGACTCGACCTCCGGCCTGGCTGACAATGCATAACAACGAGGATGGCCTCCACCTCCCTGAACTGCGTCTCTAGGATGATCTACTGCGGGCGGACCCCTACCTGTGGCTGTCTGAGCTCCACCTCTACGCTCCCTACCTCCACCTGTATGGTCTCTACCCCCGCCTCTAGATGGTTGGGGAACCTGTGGATCATCTGCTGCCTGAATAATGGAATGAGGACCCTGCTGTTCTGAACTGCTCGAAGCTCGAGGGCAATACCTGGCAATGTGCCTCTGGTCGCCGCAAGTGAAGCAAGCTCTCAGCTGCTGAGAATATCGAAGTGGTGGTGCACAGATAGGAGCTGATGGTGAGCTGAAGAGCTGCTGGTTAGAATGTTGTGGCTGAGAGCTACGACCACCTGGAGCACTATGTGATGCCTGGAGTGCTAAGTGGAAGGGTCCAGGGGATGACCTCTGTCATGGAAGTCCCTACCTCCATATGAGGCACCACTAAATCTACTAGAATGTCGAGGCCTCTTGTCTAAACTCTAACTACCTCCTCGAGCCAATGACCTCTCTACTCAGCGGGCCGCATTGGCCGCCTCCTGAAAAGTAATATCACTGCCAACTCCCACAGCCATCTGCAGGCGAATGGGCTGAATCAATCTATTAATGAACCTCCGGACCCTCTATCAATCTGTAGGAGTATAACTACTGCATGGCGTTCCAAGTCAACAAATCTGCTCTGATACTATGTAACTGTCATAGAGCCCTGCTGAAGATGCTCAAAATGCCTGCGAAGCGCCTCTCGCTGAGTGACGGGGAGAAACTTCTCCACAAAAACTCTGCAAACTGATCCCATGTCAAGGCTGGGGACCTTGATGGTATAGACAGACAATAATTCCTCCACCAAGTCTTGGCAGATCCCACAAGCCTGAAAGTGCAAAAATCACCCCCATTGGTCTCTACTATCCCTAGAGTCCTGAGGATCTCATGAAAACTGCATAGAAAATCCGTCGTATCCTCCGATGAAGCACCGTTGAATGTAGTGGTGAAAAGCTTGGAGAACCGATCAAGTCTCCACAAGGCATCTGAAGACATGGCCGTCCCATCTCCGGACGGAGCTGTAATACCTGTCTGAGCTGCCATTGCGGGCTGAACCAATGGAACCTGAGTCTGGGGAGCTACCTGCTCCAGAGTACGTGTAGCAGGAGTCTGAAGCCCTCCTCCAGCCTGAGAAGTGGCTGGTGCTGCAGGCAGCAATCCTGCTCTGGCTACACTGCCCATAAAGCCTGCGATGCAGACAAGAGCATCCTGAAGATCTGAAGAAATCATCACTCCTCCTCGGACCTGAGCTGCGCCCACTGGAGCTAGTGGACCTGGAACCTCCTCATCAAAGTCAATATGAGGCTCCACTTCTTGAACTGCTGCTTGGGGCTGAGCTCTTCCCCTGCCATGGCGTCTGGAATGTCCTCGGCCCCTGCCCCTCACGGGAGCTGCGGCGTGGGGCTCGGACTGCTGCATGGAAGAAGAACACGCACGTGTCCTCGCCATCTGCGAAAGAACAGAGTAGAACAACAATCAATATTTGAAAAACAGAATCGCATGACAAGAATGAACAAAGTGAAACTTTTCCTAACTCCGTAGCCTCTGGGGGATAAAAACAGACGTCTCTGTACCGATCTCTCAGACTCTACCGAGCTTGTCTGTGAGTTGTGAGACCCAAGTAACCTTGTTCTCTGATGCCAACTATGTCATGACCCGGATTTACCCACCATCGGTAGTCGTGATGGCGCCTACAGTTGAAGCTAGGCAAGACAACCCTTATAATCATTTTTCAAAAACTTAATCTAAAACAAGTCAAATAATAGAATAATTAATTAAAACATGCGGAAGTCTTTTAATAACATTACTAAAAAAAAGGTACGGAAAAGCTAACAACATGTCCCTACCCAGTATCCGGTGTCACTACTCACGCACAACTAAAGAGTACTAAAAACAATAGTCTGAAGGAAATACATCATATGCATGTCTAATACAAATAAACGAACTAGAAAAGATAGAGGAGACTCAGGGCTCGCGAACGCCAGCAAACTACCTCAGAGTCTCTAGACTGAAGGATCGCCCCTGACTACTGCTGCGGTCCGTAGGCTGCGTCCTGACATGTGCACAAAAAGGAACAGAAGCGTAGTATCAGCACAACCAACCCCATGTGCTGGTAAGTGTCTGGCCTAACCCCAGCGAAGTAGTGATGAGGCTAGACCGGACATACCACAATTAACCTGTGCAATAAATGATATAAGAGTTCGAGAAAGAAACAATAACAACGTAATACGATTATAACTGGGTCGATACAAGATAAAGGTGGAACATAAATAATAACAATAGCTTTAACTTAGCTTTACATGATCTACTCATCTACATTGGACAGCGCGCCACACGATTCCTTTATGCAATATATATAAGTGGACTGCGTGCCACACGATCCCGCAACATCTCAAACCGATAACAATAAGTGGACGGTGCGCCACACGATCCCGTAATGTATTTATAAGTGGACGGTGTGCCACACGATTCCATGATATATGTATAAGTAGACGGCTTTCCATACAATCCCAGATTATAATAAGATAATTTCGACAATCTCCTCAAAGGAGGCCCCATTAGTGAAGTTCATCCACATAACAGTCAAACCCGGCAAGGGTATAGCTACAGCCCAAATATCCCGGAAAGGGAGGATTTAATAATAATAGCTTTCTCATCCCGGCAAGGGAAACAAAATTCAACAAAAAGTACCGGGAAGGGAAAAGTACTACACTTCCTTCTTTGGTTTATTTACCTTTCAACAATCATTTCATAGTTTATTTGGTGGCCAAATAACTCAACTATTTCACATCTTTCAAATAATAATGCAATTACGACTCACTTTATGCTTGACACTGGTGTATAGATACTCATCACCATGTCTATACACCGTACTTGATCAGTTAGAAACTAGCAATCAAATACTCTAATCTTATTCCCCCAAGCCAAAGTTAGATCAAACAGTTACCTCGAATTCGAAAATAGCAACTCAAAGCTCAACAATCGCCTTTCCTCTAGAGTTCAACCCCGAACCAACGATATCTAACATAATCAGGTTCAATGTTATCAATAAGGATCCCAAAACACAATTCCATTGCCTAGAAATGCATTTCCTAACTTACTTTCAAAAATACTAAAATCCGACACCGGGCCCACATGGTCCAAACTCGAGGCTCGGACCAAAACCCAATCCCCCATAACCCTACGAGTTCAAATATATAATTAGATTTTAAATTCGACCTCAAATTGAGGTTGAAATACCCAAAATCCCATAAACCCTAACTAAACCCAAAACCCCTAAATTCTACTTTGGTTTCATGTTTCAGAGCTAGGAATTTAATGATTTGATAAAGGAATAGTGAGGAAATAATGTTAGGATTACTTACCCAAGGAGTTGTGATGAATTAGAAGCTTGGGGTTTTTCAATGGAGGGTGTAGGAGGTCAGTTCGTGTAAAAATTTGGGAATAAATCCCGTCACTGGTATGTTTAGGCTGTTAAAATCATTGGATGAAAATTCCCTTCGCGATCGCAGCAATGAGGATGCGATCGCGGTTAAGGAATCTTCAGAGCTACGCGATCACGTGAAGAGTACTGCAACCGCGTAGAGGAAAAGTCACTGAGGGGTAAATTGATCTATGCGATCGCGTGGACTAGTACGCGAACATGGAGAAGGAGGAATTGGAAAGCTACGTGATTGCGTGAAAGAAGCTGCTATCGCGTAGTGGAACGGACCAAAACAGTGCGATCGCGTGGATGAAGCTGCGATCACGTAGAAGGATTTCCCTGAGCAAAAATTGCCGCAAAATCAGCTACGTTTTCAAGAATTAAAACACCCTGAACCACCCCTGAAAACACTCCTGAGCCCTCGGGGCTCCCAACCAACCACACCCACTAACTCAATATCATCCGACGAACTTGTATGAGTAATAAAATCGCCTAAATAACATCAAAATCGCAAATTCAACCCCCAAAACTCATGGTTTTCATTTCTAAGTTCAAATCATTCAAATTTTCCAGTTTTAGTCTGAAACACGTCAAACGACGTTCGTTTTCAACCAAATTTTACAGATAGCGATTAACACCCATATAAGACTTGTACCGGGCGTCGGAACAAAAATACGAGCCCGATACCATCACTTTTGATCAAAATTTCATTTCCATTTTACCTTAAGTATTTTCAATAATAATTTCACAGAAAAGCTCCATTCCCGGGCCTGGGACCTCCGATTTAGATTCCAGGAGTACGCCCGGGTCCCAAATATCATTATGGACCCTCCGAGACCATCACATCACGGTTTCGGGTCCGTTTACCTAAAAAGTCGACCGAAGTCAACTATAACAATACTACTATCAACATCTATAGTTTTAACACAGAATTTAAATATTTTCACATAAAAATCAGCCGGCTTCACGCCTGGATTGTGCACGCAAATCGAGGAAACCAAATAAGAGGTTTTCAAGGCCTCAGAAGTGCAAAGAAAGGGAGAATTACAGTGATGACCCCTTTGGGTCGTCACAATTAGATCGACAAGTCCACAAGATGGGAACAAAAGATATAGCTTCCGTCAAAGTATTACGGAGGAACAAAAATATAGAAGAAATAAAATAGGAAGAAGAAGAGAAGATGAAGTCTAAATACCCTTACCTGTTCTGTAATGAAGATATAGAGGATGCTAGTGGAACGCGGAACGCATTAGAAGGTGAAATGGCTCTATGACCTTGAGAATACTCTTCCTTATTACAAAATGGTGATATGCAAAGAATGTACATATCTATAATGCTTTGTATAGCCTTGTGAGGCCATACGTTGGGTAAAAATGCATGGAAGTTTGGCTAGTATCCATTTTATAATATAGCCTTCTGACGCCAAGAATTTCCATTGGAATCCACGATGAGTTAGACTCCCCATAAACCCTTACATTCGAGGATGAATGTTCTTTGGGGGGGGGGGGAGGGTATTACAACCCATATTCATGTACGTTAGTATCGTAAGTTAGTTGACATAAATCAAAGAGATTATCGTTGAGATGATAAGAAGTTAATCCTATTAGTCTTAAATTGTATCATATTGTATAAGGTGGTTAACAAGTATTAAAAGTTAAACGGTTCAATGATGTTGTAACCTATATTTTCGGGTAAACCTAGAGGTGCTAAATATTCCTAAGAGTTTGTATTTTAAGGTATTTGAATCATATAATATTCGTATCATAAGTCTTCAAGTCAAACGGGTTATGATACTAAAGTCGACAAAAGTTGTCACAACTTATGTTCATAATTTTACTTAAACTTTAGGTCAAATGTTATTGCACGTTTTTACCAATTTACTTGAAATTACAAGGTGATCTAACTAAAAAATTCAAAATCTATGAGTTTAGTTTCTAACACATTAAACCGTTTGTTGATACGATCTTGGAGTAGAGATACACTCACATTTTCGCGAGACTGTGCTAAGTAGATTTCTATTGTGCCCACATAGGCGGTTTAAGACATATGGATATATATATATAAGATGCCTAAACCACATTTTATGTCATTATTTTTCAGTATATTAACACACTATAACCCTACTAACACTCTCTCAAGGTTCTCTCTTGATTCAAATCCCAAACAAAGAGTAAACAACACAAATTAAGTATCGGGTATCTCGTGGTGCTAGTAAGTATCTTTTTCTTATTGTTGCTGATTTTTGTGTTGTTCTAGCTCATTTGGGAGGTTTTTTAAGTGGTTTATGTTACATTAATACTCCCTCAAGTTATTAATATCAACCCATGGTGATTTCAAGTCTTTTAAACTTGTTCTAGTGCCGAAAAATACTAATTGATTGCTTTTTTGTTCGCTTGTTTTTGTGGCAGCATTGGATGGATATTTCATAGACAGTTAAAGTCAAATTGAAGTTTTAATTTATGTTTATAGGTCAGAAATCTCTTACTCTATACGTATTTAATATTATCCATATTGCAGCTAAGTCGAAGCTAGAACTTGTAAAATATATATCAAAATGCCTAGTAGTAATGTTGTTGGTTGGTCGACTATTTTAGGAGGCTCAATATGATTGTTATTGATGTTTTATTGGGCTATTTGGTTATTATTTTGACTTGTGGTAAGTCATATAAATAGGGGAGGTATTTCTCGTTTCATCGTAAAATAGGTTGTGGTCGATACATAATAGTTACGACACTTAAACGATCACGATAGTGTAATTTCTCTTATTGTAGATTAAGGAGTCATGGCATTTTTATAGCTTGAGGTGGGGAAGCATATACAAGTTATGTGAGGCTATCCATTCCCTCTTTTGTATGACTCTGATTATACATAATGCAATGTACGAGCTTCTAAAGGTATTCTACTCTTAATATTTAGCAGTACTTACATTGTTTCCCTTCGTATGGAACAATTGATATTGAGGTTGCTTCTCTTATTCTTATGTTATCATTTTTTTTGATACTTCCTAATTCTTATAATATTCTTGATGAAGAGTTAATCTTTATAACGTGTACGGAGAATACCGACCTTATGTCACGTCGAAAGATCCAGAAGATGATTCCAATGAGTCCATTATGCATTATGTATATGTATCTATTCTACTCTACCGATCCATACTATAATATGTCGGGTACCCCACCTTTTGCGCAACCACTGGTCAGTTGGGTTTTACGGAGCTCCACATGACTAGGTAGGATTTTGCCAAGCCTTATGATGGGGGGGTACATTTTTATCGAGCATATTACTGCCGGGTACGATATGATGATGATGCCCACAGAGGTTTATGTTTTAAAAATTTATGTATATATATGTATGCATCATGCATTTCATATCATTAGCCCTCAGAGGTACCCAGATATTACAAGTTGTATATCCTCTATCTTTGTTTACATTACTGTTCTTACTTATATTTTCCTGCCTTACATACTCAGTACTTTATTCATACAGACGTCCTCTTTATTTGTGGACGATGCATGTCGTGATGCATATCCTGATTGATGGGTAGATGCAGCTCCTCCACCGTAGTAGTTTGCCCAATTCTGTGGTTATTGTAGAGATCCTTTTTTGGACTTGGCATAGTCTTGCATTATGGGTACGTCGGGGTCCTTTTCCGGCAATGTTGCAGCACTTATGTTCCTTTATAGGTTCATAGACAGGTGCTACTCATGTATAGTTTGGTATGCCTTGTCGACTGATTTTTGTCGGATAGTCTTTCATGGCAGCGTGGTATCTCGTATCTTATATGTAGTTTCTTGACAGTCTTGTCATCTCATGTTATGTATATTCATGCCATTATCTTTTATTGTTGGTTGTTCATTATCCACGCCTACCCTTTATATTGCTCTCGTCAACCTTAAACATGATAAAAAAGGTTAAAAGAAATATAGGTTGGTACTCGGCTAGTATGGCCTGGGTGCTAGTCACGAACCTCCAGTATGGGTCGTGACATAGTACTAGTGTTTCAAGAGGCGATGGCATAAGGCGAGCCGTTTTATATATAGTTCAGGAGAACATAAGGCCCAAGGCTTATGCCCCCATGAGTATTTAATTTTTAATATATTATAAAAAATTATCATTACAAAAAATATTTTTTATTGGAAAATAGCATAAAATTGAAGAAAAATATAAATAAATGAATATATATATATAGCTCCGGGCACGAACCGAAAAATTTTTATGTGAAAATATACGAAATTTGTATTAAAAACTATGAATTTTGATGATAATATCGATGTAGTTGAATTTGGTCAACATTTTGTGTAAATAGAACCGGATCTGTGATGTGACGGTCCTGGAGGGTCCGTAGAAAATATGGGATTCAGGCATATTCCCGAAATCGAAATCCGAGGTCCCAAGCCCGAGAAAATAATTTTTCCATTAAATTGTTTTCTGAAAATGTTTAATGAAAATGAAAATGAAATTTGATAAAAAAATTAATGGTATCGGGTTTGTATTTTTGTTCCGACTGCCGGTACAGGTCACCTATGTGGTTTAAGCACTTCTTGTGAAATTGGGTCGAAATCAGATGTTTTTTGACGTGTTTCAGACTAAAAATGAAAAATTTGGAAGTTATAAACTTTGAAATTAAAATTATGACTTTTGGGGTTTGATTAATTGAATTTGATATTATTTTGGCGATTCGATCGCTCGACTAAGTCCGTAGGATGTTGTTGAGTTAGTGTGTGTGATTGGTCGGGAGCCCCGAGGGCTCGGGAGTGATGCGTAGATGGTTCGGGGTGGTTTTCACTTTGGAAAAGGCATCAAAAATTCCAAAGTGTTGCAGACAAGTTTTTGTTCTATGCAAAAGCAACACCTTCTCGCGTTTGTATAACCCTGACTTCCTTACCCTTCACGTTCGTAACACCCTCCCGCGTTCGCGTAGTTCAAATGTTGGGCCCAGAATTTTTTTCAATGCGTTCGCACCCCTTCTTCGTGAAGCATAGGGCAACCCAGAGCCTCCCCCCAGTTTCTTCTATGCATTCGCACAGTCCTTTCTCGAACGCATGGAATCCCGGTCAGCTTCTCTACGCGAATGCATCACTTAGTCGCGATCTCATAGGGCATTTTCGCCTAGTGATTTTAATAGCCTAAGAACATAACAGTGACTGGATTCTTCCCCATTTTTCACACGAACTCTTTCTCCAAAACCTCCATTGACGGAATTCAAGCCCTTATTTCTCCATAACCCTTTGGGTAAGTAATATTAACATCATTTCCTTATTATCTCTCCATCTAATCACTAAAATCCTAGCCTAAAAATATGAAATCAAAGTAGAAATTATGGATTTTGAGTAGAGATAGGTTTTTGAGAGTTTAGGGCGATTCAATCTCAATTTAGGGTTGAACCTTAAATCAAATTATATAATTGAAGTAGTGGTGTTATGGGTGACTGGATTTTGGTCCAAGCCTCGAGTTTGGGCCATGTGTGCCCGGTGTCTGATTTTTTATATTTTTGTTAGAATGATAGAGAATTCATTTCTAGGCTATGGAATGGTATTTTTATGCTATTATTGATAATGTGAACTAATTATGCTAGATATTGTTGATTCAGAGTTGAATTATAGAGGAAAAACGGTGCTAGAGGCATGATTGCTATTTTCGGACCGAGGTAAGTGTTTGTTCTAACTGTACTTGAGGAAATAGGATTAGGACAATAATTGCTATGTGCTATGTGGACTCGATGTATAGGTATGGTGACGGTTACTTATGCGCCCGAGTCTAGCATGACCGTGAGTCGTAGTTGCTTCTAAATTCGAAAGTCATGAAAAAATTGTGTTAATTACTTGCTAAATAAATTGTGAAGTGATGGTTGAGAAGAAAATGAGTTAATGAAGGAAGTGTGGTATTTTTCCTTACCGGGACTTATTATTGACACGTTTTCCCTTGCTGGGACTTATTGTTGATTTGTTCTTCCTTGCCTGGATGTATAATCTTGTTGTATATTCCTTTCCCTGATTGGTTGTGACCGTTGATTGAGTGAGGAAGAGCGATCATGCACGAAGGGTCTTTCCGTGCCATGTTTTGACAATTATGCACGAATGGTCTTTCCGTGCCATGTTTTTTATCATTGGAGCATGAAGTGTCTTTTCGTGCCTTGATGTGAGAATTATGTGAGGAAAAGCACGAGGGGTGATCCCGTGTATTAATTTGACAAAGCACAAAGGTTGGTACCATGAAGTTGTTGATTTTACTTGCTCCCGTTTTATAGGTGTCAATTATTCATTTTCATCTCTTCTTCATTGGTCTTATATCTAAACTGTTACAACCCACAGCATGTCCCCTCCCCACTATCTATTAATATTGTTATATTTTTGTTATTGAACATATATTCGTTAAGGTTGATTGTGGTAAGTCTGTGGTAGCCTCGTCACTACCTCGACGGGGTTAGGCCAGGTACTTGCCAGCACATAGGGTCGGTTGTGCTGATGCTATACTTTTGTGCCCTTTTTGTGTACAGATTTAGGAGCATCTTACAGACCGCAGCAGCAGTAGATTGGGAGCGTTCCTTCAGTCCAAAGACTCCTAGGTAGTTCTCTGGCGTACGCAGGCCCTGAGTCTCATCTATCTCATTTTTCTTTGGTTTTATTGTATCGAAATAGAATTGTTATGTATTTTTGGACTCTTATTTATAGTATTTTATGGTAGTCAGTGAGCATTCTGACACTAAATCTTGGGGAGAGGATGATATTCAATTTTCTGCATTTCTTTTATTTAATATTGAATTGAGACTTCCGCCTAAATTTACTGTTATCATGATTATCTTGTTAATTAAAAGATGAAAAAGGTATGTTTAAGTTGTCTTTCCTAGATCCGATAGTAGGCGCCATCACCACTCCCGATGGTGGGAAATCTAGGCTGTGACAAGTTGGTATGAGAGCACTAGGTTACTTGGGTCTCAAAACTCACGAACAAGCTTGGTAGAGTTTGAGGGATCGGTAAGGAGATGTCTGTATTTATCCCCAAGAGGCTACACAGTTAGGAAAATTTTCAATTTGTTCATTCTTGTCATGCAATTTTGTTGCTCAAGTATTGATTGTCGTCCTACTATGCTCTTTCGCAGATGAAGAGAACATGTGCGTCTTTTTCTACCGTGTAGCAGCTCAAGCCCCTTATAGCAGCTCCCGCGAGGGGTAGGGGCCGAGGTCGTGCCCGAGGCCGTGTAGGAGTAGAGCTCAGCTCCAGGCAGCAGTTCCAGAGGTGGAGCCAAATATTGACTTTGATGAAGAGGTTCCAGCCCCAGAAGCTCCAGTGGGCCCAACTCAGGTCCTAAGAGGGGCTATGTTTCCCTCGGATCTCCAGATGCTCTCATCCGCATAACAGGTTTTATGGACAGTGTCAGCAGAGCAACATTGTTTCCTGTAGCACCAGCCATTTCTCATGCTGGAGAAGGGGTTTAGACTCCTAGTACGCGTACTCCGAAGCAGTTGGCTCCCCAGACTGAGATTCCAGTGGTTCAGCCTGCAGTGGCAGCTCAGACAGGTATTACAGCTCAGGTCGGAGATGGAACGACTATGTCTTCGGATGCTTTGTGGAGAATTGATCGGTTCTCCAAGCTTTTCACCACCACTTTCAGTGGTACTTCATCGGAGGATCCCCAGGATTTTCTATTCAGTTGTCTTGAGATCCTCAGAACTATCGGAATAGTGGAGACCAATGGGGTCGATTTTTGCACCTTCAGGCTTGCAGGATTAGTCAAGACTTGGTGGAGAGATTATTCCCTATCTAGACTAGCAGGGTCTCCAGCTTTGACTTGGGATCAGTTTGCGGAGTTATTCTTGGAGAAGTTTCTCCTCGTCACTCAGCGGGAGGCACTTCATAGACAGTTTGAGCGCCTCCATCAAGGCTCCATGACAGCTACACAGTATGAGACCAGATTTATTTATTTGGCACGCCATTCAGTTGTGGTACTCCATGTAGAGTGAGAATGTGTCTAGAGATTTATTGATGGATTGATTTGGCCGATCGGCCTCCAGATGGCCATTTGAGCTGATAGTGATATTTCCTTTTAGGAGGCGGCCAATGCAGCACCCCGGGTAGAGATAGAACATGTTTGAGGGGGTGGTCCGGGCTCGGAAAAGAGGCCTCACCATTTTGGTAGATTCGGTGGTACCTCATTTAGAGGTAGTGATTCATATGACAGAGGCACCCTCAGAGGCCCTTTCAGTTGGTACTTCAGGTTTCTCATGGTACCCCAAGTAATGGTGGTCCTCAGCAGCATTATTCATATCAGCAGTCTTTCAGCGCACCACCTGCCCCCATTAGTGCACCGCCACTTTAGAGCTTCAGGGGAGGATATATAGGTTGACAGAGCCAATAGCCTCAGCAGTCGAGGTGTGTTATGGGTGTGGTGACCCAAGTCACATTGTTAGGATGTTACCTCGAGCCATTAGTAGTTCTCAGAAGCAGGGTCCTCGCCCTATGACACAAGTAACAGGTGATCCACAGGCCACCCAGCTAGCTAAAGGCGGGGGTAGGGATCATAGAGGTTGAGGGAGAGACCGTAGAGGTGTAGCACATACCGTCAATGGCAGGGGTCAGCTAGTAGCCGGTCGCAGTAGAGACACAGTTCAAGGAGGTGGGGGTCAGCCCCATTGTTATGCTTTGCCGGCCAGGCCAGAGGCTGAGTCATCAGATGCTGTAATTACAAGTATATTCTGGTCTATTATTGGGGTGCTTCTGTGTTATTTGATTCGGTATCCAATTATTCTTATGTGTTTTCCTATTTTTCACCCTATTTAGTCATGCCTAGTGAGGCTTTGGGTATTCTTGTATATGTGCCCACACCGGTTGGTGATTCTATTATGGTTGACCGTGTGCATCGTTCATGTGCGGTGGTATTTGAGGGTCTTGTGTCACGTGTCGACTTATTGTTCTTAGATATGGTGGACTTCGACGTTATATTGGGGATGGACTGGTTGCCCCCGTATCATGCTATTTTGGATTGTCATGCGAAGACCGCGACCTTGGCCTTCCCAGATTTTCCCCGACTTGAGTGGAGAGGGACCCTAATTCATGCCACCCGCAGTGTTATTTCGTATGTCAAGGCTCTACGTATGGTCGAGAAAGGGTGTCTAGCATATCGGCATATGTTCGAGACTCCAGCGCAGAGGTTCCATCTATTGACTCTGTTCCTATTGTTCGGGAGTTCCCCGAGGTTTTCCATTTGTATACGATTGTTTTGATTCTTGGGTTGTTTCCTGTCTGATTTGATAAAAAAATCCTAATCTCTAAATTTTCTCATGTTCTCTGATTCTTGCTAAGCTTTGTAAGACCCTCTGATTTCTCGCATAGCTATGTTCCTCTATTTTGATTGCATGACCACTTTGCGTGTTTAATTTTTAGTCTCCGTATGATTAAGCTTATGCGTCCTTTATAGTTAGTCCTTTTCCTCTCAAAATAACCCTAATTTTTGGGGATTGATTTCAAACTACCATTATGTGAGACTATTTGAAAATTTTGCTTGTCTAACTTGGACTACTTTTCTGACTTAATTCAGTATTGAGTTCGAATCCTTAATTGCTTAATTTACTACGTGTTAATTGATTTTATTCATACCTTAATTATCTAAGCTGTGTACTTTTAAAACCTCCCTTATGTATTTACCCTTTTACCACACAATGTATTCTTAATTTTGTTTCCATAAATAAAAAAATATACCCTCTCCTATCCAGATTCGAACTCTTTAATTAAAGTATTTCTCTTCTTGTAATTGATTATGATTGATATTGAGTTTTTTCCTTGCCTTATTTCCTACCCGCTTTCAAACTATAAATACCATATTCATCTTCCTTAAACACACAAATAATTAGGTTCACAGACACACACACACACACTCAAAGCTCTCTATTCTTTACTATTACTTGTGCTATTGTTCTGACTAGCCGGCTGAAAGCCAATGCTAGACTTTGGAATCTCTCTTGCTTTCTTCAAGTGTTTGCTGAAGATTTCCTGGCTGTTTTCTTGCTTTATTTGTTCTGCTGTTTGAAAGTTGCAACTGGTATGTCCCTTTAAGTTAAACACTCTCCATAACTATGTGTTTAATTCTCCCCTTTGCATGTCCCTCACTATATGTTTAGCTTTCTCGCAGTATGTAATTGTGTTTTAGTCTATTATGTTCATTCTTCATGTATCAGCATCTTCAAGTTCTGTTACTTGAGGTTTTTCCATGTGAACCCCTTTCCCCTGACCCCTTTATGTGTGAGTAGTGTCTCAGGTTAGAGTAGTATCCCATTGCTGTTCATGACCTGGGATTAGATTCTCTTGGACCTTTACTCAAATCAGTTTCATTTCTTTCTCCCTTTATGTGTTGAGTCTTGACTAGGGCTTGGAGGTGTTCTAATCACCACCCAGGCCCTTGTCTGACTTCTAAAGTCCGCTCTTTATCTGTTTTAAACCAAATGGAGGGTCAGGGGTATACCAGTCTTACCCATAACTGGGTATGACTACCCTTTGCTTTGGTTTCCCTAGTCCCCTCACTTTACACTTATTCTTAGTTCTTTAAGTTATGCCCCGCTATGGTAAGCCATGCTTAGGGACCTTAGAGTTCCCTCTGAACTTGGATGCCTAAGGGTTGGTAATTCCACACATTGCACTACTCTATTACCACATTCAATCTTTAGGGTGTGAGCATTCCCTGGGCTTTCTGAAAGCCTTTGGAAGTTTGAAACACTCTCAGAGAAGGCCTTGGAATCCGGAATCCAGAATCCGGATTTGGTGAAACACATGTGTTGGATGTTCAAGGTTGCGTTGAGCCTCCTCAGATCTGGCTTTAGTTTTGATTTACTTATTTCAGTCCTTTTTCCAGTTCTGTAATAACTACGTAATAAGACTCGGGAAAATATTAGTAAAGGGTGTGGGATGGGTTTATATTGCTTGCATAAATCAATGGGTAGAAATCATGTATATAGAGTCTTTTATGCTTTAATCATCTAGATACTATGCCTATAAGATTCTATTATTGCATGTCATATATAAATCATGCCAATAGGATCTTTCATGCTTCAATTATTTAGAAACCACGCCTATAAGATTTTGATATTTCAAATCGTTTAGAGACCATGTCTGTAGAAATTCGCATTGTAAGCACATAGAAATCATGCCTATAGGGAACGCATAAAATGTTAGGGAAATAGTAGGTAATTAATTGCTAAGTTCCTTAATGTTCTAAAAGCAGCAACGAATCAAATGAATTCAATATAGATATCATGCCTATAGATCTCCGTCTCAACTTATCTGATTCGCTTTAAGTAACAACAGGCCGTTAATTGGCCTTTAATGCCCTAATGTAATGATTTCAATAAAACTCCTGTAAACCAGTATGCTTTTAAAAACATTTCAAATATGCATCTTTTCTAAAACAACTATTTCAAACGTTCAGCCTAAATGTTTACTCAGTCCATGAAGTTATGTTTTAAAAGCAGACCTGTAGCACTCTCTTTTCTTAAGACATCCATGCCTCTAAAAAATCTTTCGTAACACTTCTACATTTTTTCTACTCAAACGACCTGCTGATTTCAAATCCATTTACAAATTTAGTATAGTTTTACTTTCTTTTAAACTCTTTTGCAATAAGACCTCAATAACTAAAAATTAGACCCGAGGGGCTCGATGCAGACTTTTTATCCAACTTTATTAGTTAAACTGATTCGTCCCATTCTTAATTTCCTTAATTAATGACCAAATCAGTACGTGCAAGTCATGCTAAGCTAATTGTTGTTGTGATCTACGGGGTTTTTATGAGCCTTTGAGTCTTTTCTTGATACCCTCACTTATTTGATATTTGTTTTGACTGACATCTTAGTATTTTATCCTTTTAAACTCCATATATGCCTCTATCCCTCTTCCCCCCCCCCCCCCCATAGGATTAGAAGTCTAAATACTCTGGGACTGATAGGTCGGGACGGGTATTACCATGCAATAAGTAAACGAGACTAGTTGAGTTTAAATACTTTGACGGGGTGGGAAGGGTACAAAATGGAGATGATGACAGTGCGCTAATATCTCATGTGAGAATGATTGCTGGGTATTGCACCAATTGAATTATATTATTGTTAAACCTACGACCCTTTCTTCTCTTGCTTTTCCTTTATTTAAATGTTTTTTTTCAAAACTAAGTTCTATTTTCACTTGTGCCTTACTTCTTTCAAAAATTGCCAATTTGTTAATATCTCGTATGTGCAAACTTTGCTTGTCCACTCTTATTCTTTTAATGTCAAAACTAAGCAAGGTCGGGTACCATACTAGTATATTGAGGGACCTTCCCCTCAAGATAATCTCAAGCCCTTACCCGAACTCTGGTTTTCTTTCAAACCCATCCTCATTTCTCTAAAAGTGTCCTAATTCACTATAATTATTAGGTGGCGACTCTCCAAACTCCATAGCCCAAATTCACTAAAAGGGGATAAAAGAGTCATTCCACCCATAATGTCATATACCTGATTTCTTTCCTTGAGAAAAGGGGCTTATTAATAAATAACGGGCTAAGCATGTTTTGATTGATCCAGGTAGCTCGACAGACATCATCAGATCGAGGTTCCTAGAACAACTAGGGTGAAATGATCAAATTGTACCGGTGGTACGGGTATTGGATGGATTTAACATGGCGTGCGAGTCCATGAAAGGTGAGATAACCTTACCGGTAAACACTGTCGGGACCACCCAAGAAACAAAGTTTTATGTTATCTAAAGGGCTATGGGGTAGAATGCTTTGTTCGGAAGGGCGTGGGTTCACAATATAAGGGCGGCGTTTTCGACCTTACATCAGGCACTGAAATTTCCTAGCAAAAGAAGTCAAAACAGATTAGGAAAATAACCGGCCACAAAGGAAATGTTCGATATTGATGAATTGATCCTGGTGCAAGTGATTTCAAATGATACGAAATCGACCAAAAAAAGGTAACTACATAGATATCAATCACACTGACCTCAGCTGTACCGGAAGAACGAAATAAGCATGGAGCGGATGATGAGAATGACTACAGTTTCTCGAGACCATTTATAGCACCAGATGATATTGACGCCACCAAATCAACGATGGAGGAGTTGGAGAAAGTTATATTAATCGAGCACCTAGTGGATCAAAAGTTATACTTGGGCACGGGGTTAACACCTAAGCTCACGAAAAATACTTATTTATTTTCTTAAAGCTAATGGTGATTGCTTTGCCTAGTCTATCTAGACATGACTGGGATCCTGTAAGAGGCAACCACTCACAAGTTGAGATTGGATCTATATTTCTATCTGGTTAAGCAGAAGTGATGGCCATAGTCCGAGGTCAAACATGCGTTCATAAAGGAAGAGGGATCCAAACTTCTAAAAATAGGTTCCATCCGGGAAGTTAAATACCTGGGTCGGTTAGCTAACATAGTAGTAGTACCTAAAAAGGAAATAAATTAAACATGTGTATAGATTATAAGGATCTAAAATGTATGTAGATTATAAGGATCTAAATAAGGCAGGTCTGAAGGATTCTTTCCCTCTGGAAAGTATCGATCGAATGATCGACGTGAAGGCGGGACACGAGATACTTACTTTTCTCGACGCCTACTCCGGGTACAAAAAAATTCAGATAGATGTGGGCGATCAAGAAAAGACTTCTTTCATAACTCATGTTCCGCACCTACTGCTATAACGTAATGTCGTTTGGATTAAAGAATCCTAGAGCCATATAACAATGCCTAGTAAATTGGACGTTTGAAGAAAAAATAGGAAAGTCAATGGAAGTTTATATTGACAATATGTTCCTCAAGCCTCTACGAGCAGAGGACCATTTAAAATATTTGTAGGAAACCTTAAACATATTAAGAAAGTACAATATGAAGCTAAACCTTGAGAAATATGCAGTTGGGTTCAGCTTGGGAAAGTTTATCGAATTTGTGGTATTTAATCGGTGGATAGAGATAAACCCCGACTAAATAAAGACCATAGAGTACATCACCTTAGTCGACAATGTAAAGGCAATTCAAAGATTGACTGGGCTAATAGCTGCATTAGAGTGATTCATCTAGAGATCATCGGATAAGAGTTGTCGGTTCTTCTCACTACTGAATAAAGAAGAACAAATTTCCTAGACTTCGGAATGCCAACAAGCTTTGGAAGAACTCAAGTGATACTTATCGAGCTCCCTTTGTTGCACACTCCAAAGGTAGACGAACAATGTACCTCTACTTGGCGGTTTCCAAGGTGGCGGTAAGTGGAGTCCTAGTCCAGGAAGAAGAAGGTACACAATTTCCTATTTATTATGTTAGTAGAACCCTAGGCAATACCAAAACAAAGTATGCTCACCTAGAATAATTAGCGCTCACCTTACTAAGCGCTTCTAGGAAATTAAAACCGTACGTTCAATGCCACCCCATATGTGTCATAACCTCTAACCCACTGACGAGTATCGCGCATAAGCCTGAGCTCTCGGTACAGTTGGCCAGATGGACCGTAGAGATTAGCGGGTATGGTATTGGGTATACACCTCGGACTGCCATAAAATCTCAGATTTCTGTTTCATACTTGTTATTCTTATCACTTAAGTTATTCTTGCTTATTATAAATTCTTCTAATTTTACTTGACCTTAGAAAATATCAAGTCGACCTCTCGTCTCTACTTCTCTGACATTAGACGGGATACTAACTGGTTACATGTTATTTATGTACTTATGCTACGCTTCTGTACTTAAATGTACATGATTTGAGGTAGGTGGATCTGGATATTATTCCAGTGCGCATCAGTTAGCATATTGGACTTCTGCGGTGAGCTACTTCTTATTAATGCCGATCCGCAGCCGAAGAAGTCTTTCTTTGTACTTTTATTCTCTGTCTACCCTGATTCAGATAGTTGGATAGTGTATTATTCTTTTGTGTATATTCTACAAGTCGCCGTAACTTGTGACACCAGGTTCTAGAACATACATTGGTAGACTTATTTTGAATTTTTAATATTATGTTATTTACGACATCTATCTCTTTTAGTCTTAAATTCTAATTTGAAATGGTTATTTCTCTTGAAACCGGATAAAATAAATACAAGATGTTAGAAATGTTCCGCAGCGGCTTCCATGGCAACGGTGTTAGGCACCCTCACAACTTATTATGGAAATGGGTCATGACATTTATGATACTGGGATGGATATGCTTGGTCCCCTGCCATTAAAACCTGGTAAGGCTCAATATATACTAATCATAACCGATTATTTTTCCGAATGGGTCTAGGATCAATCATTCGAGAAGGTTCAAGAGAAAGAAGTCATCGACTTCATGTGGGATCACATAATATGTCGATTTGGCATATCGGCTGAGATCATTTCTGACAATAGAAATCAATTCGTCGGCAACAAAGTACGTAAATTTTTCGAACACAACAAATTTAAGAAGATATTATCAGCTCCTTACCACCCATGTGGTAACGGGAAAGAAAAATTGACAAACAAAATTATACTCCAAAACTTGAAAAAGAGATTGATCTATTCGAAAGGAAGGTTGAGGAAAATTTTCCCGAAATCTTGTGAGCATACCGTACGTCTTCAAAGTCGAGTACCAGGGCAACCCTATTCTCTCTAGTATATGCACTGGAAGCCTTAATACCAGTCAAGGTAGGGGAGCCAAGACTCAGGTTCCAATATGCTATCGAAATGTCAAACAATGAAGCCATGACCACGAGCCTGGAATTATTGGACGAAAGGCGGGAAGCTGCCCTAGTCCAATTGGCCGCCCAGAAACAGAGAGTAGGGAGGTACTACAACCGAAGATCCAACCTTTAACATTTTCAAGTCGGGACTTGGTGTTGATAAAAGTAAATCTCAACACCAGGAACCCAAACGACGGGAAACTAGGCCTGAATTAGGAAGGATCGTATAGATTTGTCACAATAACCAGGAAAAGGCTCGTTTAAACTTGAGTCGGAAAATGGTGTACAACTACCGAATAACTATAATGTGACACACTTTAAGTGGTGCTACTGCTAAGGTACAAGCTCAATTCCCTTTTTAATTTTGTTATATTATGGAATAACTTATGCAGGTACCCGACCAAGGGCAAATATGACTATTTGGTCTTAAAGCACATGTTGTACTTTTTCTCCTTGAACTAGTATTTTCCAGAAGTGGGTTTTTTTAAAAGGTTTTTAATGAGACAATAGTAAATTGTGCTACATTAGTTTCGAAGGTCTGCCTTAAGCTGGAGTTGTTGATCATTTGCACCGAACCAAGAGTATTCGAACCCTCACAAGTTTGGCCTCAAATACTGGGGGTCATTACCCCTAGGTTAAGATCTTTAGTAGGTGCAATCCCTTGATATTAAAATTCAAGGATTGGTAGTTAGTATTCATTATAAGGGTCAAACGGTCAATCTAATGGTACCCATGTAGTGCACTTTAGCCATGGAACAAGGCTTATACGCCTCCAATTATATACTCTACATACAAAATAATAAAAGAATTTTTTGCTTTCTTTGTACTTTATTACTACCCATTCCACCCCGTCGATGCTCCATAACGGATCCTAAAATTTGAAAGCCAACGGGCTACCCTGACTTGGGGACTATCATCTGATAAAAAATCGGATGGCCCAAGCTATCATATCCCGGAGGTACCAAGCCTATTAGGCAAGGCCTGAACATGAAAGGCTATGGCCGTCCTCCGTCAGAAGTCCGTACTCAGAAAGTAAGGCCTTACTTATAATTAAAACCTATTAAAGGTTTGCTATTGGCAAAATATTGTCTCATATTACTGAAACACGTAAGTGTATTAAAGGCCTTCGATTTTTGTCAAAACTTTAAACCCACAAGATATCTGCACTTACCATCGGAATCGGGCCCCATTCGGGCTTCCAGATAATGGATGCTCCATATTACCTTTAATTATATGCTAAGGCATTAGGGACGATACACAAATAAAAATTCCAAATAGTTGCTGGGAAGAAAAATGTAGTGTTTTTATATCACTCAAAAATATTTACAAAGACATTATAGGACGGCCTCAAAGGAAACAAGAAAAAAAATGTACAAAAGGGAAAAAAATAGAGCTAAGGCATCTCCGCTTAATCTTCATCAGAGCTGGACTCGACAGTGAAACCTTTAGAAACATCGGAACCTTCAGGATCTTCGAGATTATAAAGTTCCTTTACCTCAGCCTCAAGACTCTTGGCTTCTTCAATCTCAGCCGACGGTTCCAATCCCTGGCAACAAATCTCCGAGGAGGTCTTCTCAAGGATATTTGCTTTACATACTCGGTCTTCGTTCTTAAACGGGTCTTAGCTATCTCCACATCAGCTTTATACCGAATCAATATTTCTTCAACCTTGAAGGTATCAATTATGGTTGCATCTAATTTAGACTTCAGCGCACTGTATTCCCGACTGAGTTCGCCCCATTCCGAGATGGATAAATCCAATTCTGGCAGGAGTTTATCATTTTGCTGAGACCACTTATTAGCCTTGTCCTTTGCCATACGGAGCTGGTCCTTGATTGATTCTAACTTCTCTTTTGTAGCCTCCTCTTTTCACGATCCAAAACTCACTATAGGTCATGATGGTGCCTAACGTCGGCGTTAGGCAAGCCAATGGTGAACTATCACATTAATTATTTATTTTTTTACTTTTGAAAGTATAAATTTTATTAAGTAAGGAAATTTGCACTTTTAAAATCACGTGTACATACATAATTAGTAATGAATAAAATAAAAATTAATAATAAAATGCAAATACGTAAACATCCTCTATAATATCCCAAAACCTAGTGTCACAAGTGCATAAGCATTTACGAAGAAGTACTATAATAATATAACGTATGTCTGGAATGTAAATAAGACAAGGTAAACTAAATAGTACGATGGATACTCTGTGGGCTGCGACACGTAACCTAGAATGCAGCTCATGAAAAAGTATCCTTTGCAGCTACGCCTATATGCCAAGATGACCACCAAATGAACCTGTCAGATCCTGTATATTTAGTGCAGAAGTGCAGCATGAGTACGTAAATCAACGCGTACCCAGTAAGTATCTAGCTAATCCCAGAGAAGTACTGACGAGGGGTCGATATTGACACTTACTAGAGGCCCAATAAAGCAGTATGATAAATCTTAAACAGATATGAAGCACAACAGTAATAATGGGGTAAATCTGTAATTAGCTCGATCTTTCAAAAAATCTTTTAACGATATAAATTTCTCAATCTCGTATCATATCTCAACAACTTGGAAAATATCATGTGCCAATCTCAAATGGATAAGGAATACCATATAAAATGTTAGGCATCAGCGAAAGGATAATCTCGTGAATATTCGGGCTGCTAGTGATATAACGCACGATCATGCTGAGGTCGTAGGGTCCGATCCAGAGTGGTGTGTACACTATCGATGGTTGACTAGCATGAACTAGACATACATCTCAATATACTGCCGAGGTGTTAGGCCCACTCCACAAGAAAGGAAGGAACTTATTGAATTGCGAGTCTCGTGCTCACGATGCAAGTATAGGAGCATAACGTGGGTATACCCTTTAGCGTTTATAAAATATTTTGCAAACAACTCAAGGAGATAAGGCTCGGCCTAGTGTATATTCCTTTATAAATTCACTTAACTAAGCTAGAAGAGAGAGTTCAAATAATTTTAATATTACATGATAAAGTCCTAAGTCTAACTAGACATAACATTCTTTAGCTACGTACGAACTTGCGTCACCCAGTGTGTACGTAGAACCCACAACTAGAGCACGTAGCAATTACATCATGGAGGAGTAGTTTTCCCCTCACAAGGTTAGACAAGAGGCTTATCTTTCTACGAAATTTCATGCCCGGCTCCAATTCCTCTCTAACTTTTTAATTGAAATCCAAGCGATTCGAAACTATTCAAAGAATGTGCAAATAAATTAAAATATACTCCAATGCACATAATTTAACAATTTATAATAATTCTCAACTCCCCTCTAAAAGTCAACATAGTCCACCCTCGGTCCCACATGACTGGATTTCGAAAATATTCGGTGATGAACAATACACATGATACCACAAACTCAAATACATAATTTATTCCTAGTTCAATATCCAATTTTATTGTAAAAATACCATTTCATGGTTTTCTTCAAAAAATTCCACCATTTCCATAACTTTTCATGTTTAAATTTATATGTAATCCATGTATTTAACTTACAACAAGTGGGAATCACGTACCTCATGATAGATGATGAAAATATCCTCTTCGAGAGCTCCAAAAATCGCCCAATCAAGTGAAAATGTGAGAGAAATGGGGTAAGTCCCGAATATAAATCCACTTCTGCACAACGATCATCGCACTTGCGACTCCGCGGGTGCAGCTCAAAGATTGCATCTGTGATTTCTCTCTGACCCCAGAACTTCACTCTTTTGGACAAGGGTCAGTTTCTGCGAGTCCACTACTGTAGATTTTTCTCCACTTTTGCGCGTCTTCATCCCAAGGCCCATTTCCACTTCTGAGCTCCACTACCCGTATCTGCGAGCTTGCCTCCATCCCAACTGTTTCTATGACACCCTGGGCTGCTACTGCGACCTTTCACCTACGGCCAAAACTTCACGGGTGCTATCACACTAGAAGCCTTAAGCTTCAGCAATCCTTTAAGTCCAAACTCGATCCGATTCCAATCTGATTCGCACCCGAGACCCCCAGGACCCCCATCGAATCATATCAACCAGTTCCAAAGCATGATACAAACTTGCTCGAGGCCTCAAATCACTCCAAAAAACATAAAAACTACGAATCGACGATCGAAACCTTTTTTCAAACTTTCAAATATTCAAACTTCGATGAACACGCTCGATTCATACTTAAATATTCTGGAATGACGCCACACTTTATGTACAAGTCACAATTCACAATATGAAGCAAATCCAAGCCCCGGAGCCCCAAAAAAACATCGATAACACCAAAGTCAACTTCAAGCCAAATATAGGAAATCCAAAAATCTTCAAATGCCAACTTTCCATAATAAGTGCTGAAATGATCCCGGACCACCCGATACTCAACCCAGACATACGTCCAAGTCCGAAATCGTCATGCAAACCTGTTGGAACTTCAAATCCTGATTCTGAGGTCGTTCACTCAAAAGTAAAATCGTAGTTAACACTTCCAACCTAAAGTTTTCGAAATGAGAATTTTCCATTCGAATCAACTCCAAACTTCCCGAATTTCAATTCAAACCATCCATACAAGTCACAAAACATGAAGTGAAGTTGCTCATAGCCTCAATCCGCCAAACGATGCGTTAGAGCTCAAAACGGTCGGTCGGATCGTTATATTTTCCCTACTTAACATATATTTGTCCTCGAACGTGCCAAGAACTATTCTGGAGTTGCCCAAAATATCTATTAAATACCTTATTCACCTATCTGTGCCGCCACAACTTACGTGATCCCATTAGCTCGAGCCATGCGGAAGACCTTCCCCCTTTTTATTTTTTTATTGCTAAAAAGCATTAGAACCAGGTTCCAACATCCAAAATTCTCCACGAGACCCGATTCTTACATACACATACCGCATCAACCACTACACATTGTACCAAAACATGATCATGCACTATGCAGAAATCACACCATGCACCATATAAGTCGTTTACCCATAATAATATCCTCAGACCACAATAGCTTCAATTTGACGAATCTAATGACCGCGATACACATCAAAACACATATAAGCCATATTCATATTCTTGCAATACTGCCACGATGTAAGAGATGAGTAGAAACTCATAACCGCCTGTAAATTAAATAAATCATGGAGTTTCTCCATCTCACAAGAGCCATTACCTAATTCTGAACTAAATAACGATATTTTCTCTTTAATATACCCTAGATTAATCCTATCGTACTGATATTACGTCTAATAACCTCGTCTCACCTAGTACAAGATGTTTAGGATATAAGACACCTCGAACACCATCTAAAATCTCATACAGCGCCATCAATGCACCAACAAGCTACTACTCAAATATGACCTAAAGGGAAGAATGAACTCTATAAAGAACCATCTAGCCCGCTTAATGAATAAAACGGTAAAAACATGTTATGGATCTATCTCAGAGATGAGAAACAAGGCACACAAAACAAGTATAAGGAGTTGTACTTAACATCTTGTTGTTGTAGCATGCAACCTAATGGAGTTGTACTTAACATCTTGTTGTTGTAGCATACAACCTAATCCAAATATGACTCTGTTGCGGCATGCAAC
Organism: Nicotiana benthamiana; assembly: GCA_034376525.1. Lineage (NCBI taxonomy): Eukaryota > Viridiplantae > Streptophyta > Magnoliopsida > Solanales > Solanaceae > Nicotiana > Nicotiana benthamiana. Next base: position 41,089,013 of record CM067337.1, on the reverse strand, counting down.
CTAATCTAAACATGACATTGTTGTGTCGCAACCCGATCCAAACAAGATACCCATGATAGTGTGCCACCCAATCCGAACAATATAACCATAGTAGCGTGCCACCCGATCTACACATAGCAATCAATAAGGAAACACCCAACAAGCTGAAATTCTTATACTTATGAAATGCCCAAATATCGATCATAAGCAAGCCTAGCGTATAATACAACCCTGGGGAGACGGATAGCGTCGTACGCTACAAAACTCAAGCACGACTAAGGTGCAATAAATGACTTGCATCTCGAGAGTCATCTTGCACAAATAACACCATAACCTATACGGGATCACAACACATGTGAAAATAATGAAGTCGTTTCGCAACCCACCTTGCACAATAGAGTATTACATGGAATAGCTGATGATAATAATAACATCCAGTGATCGAAGACTCCTCCATAAGTAATGTTATTCCGAATGAACACATCCGACCAAACGTAGAGCACACATTCATATTAGACCCACCAACGGACCTCAGGCCGACTTTGATCATACCATACTAGACCAATAACCTTTCAAGGACCCATAATGGCCCTATTCATGACACATACAAGCAGCCATCCAATTTTGGACAAACTCCCACAGTCCACAACCAAATGAATAGAGGGACTCTCAAGAATAAACTCTCATATTATCGATAGTACAAAAATCTCCATACCTGGTTTCAATATTTAACGATCAAGTGACTAACATGTCACACTTATACAATTTTCCCATTGGATATGCTCCCATGACCTTCCGCGCAAGGTAGCAAAGTCTGCACATCCATAACAGCAACCGTACTAATTCTATAAAGCAATCAAGAATCCGTAAATCAATACAGAATGCCTCTTCCACAGAACATTATTCTCAGGCGACATTAATATGGCATTGGCATACTCTTTAACATCTATAATAATCCATGCTCATCTAATATCGTAACATCGAAGCGCAACATTTATCCTCAACTTTCAATTCCCATGCCACTCACTGCACCTATCAAGCTGTTATGCGAGAGTACAAGAATTCATCATAACCCCTGAACTGCTACTAGAATGTTCATTGGCTAGAAAACTTCACTTAACTCATTTTAGAAGAACCACTACAACAGGCAACTGAATTCCCATAACCGCAGAAAATACAAACCTCAAGTCGTGGTATAAACCACCATAACATCTTCCGGGATCCAACACATAACAAGGCCATTAGAATCAAATACCTCTCAAATAAATCAAATTAGGGTGGATGTCAAGCATGCATGTACAACCACAAACCACCTATATAACATTACAAACCAAAGGAACAGATCATTGCCACAATCATGCTGATTCAAACAATTACAAATTTACCCAACTCCTTCCAACTTATTCTTGACTTGCCTTAGAAATGATAATAGCTCCATTCAAAACATACCAAACCCAGTAACACTTATCCGGAGTGACCCAATTCACGAGACCACATCGTCTCAATACTCATGAACCATCTCATACCCTCTTTATGCACACAATAACATCTCCAACTAGTACACCCATTTTGAAAGATCCTCTATGAACCCGAAGTTGGCTCCTCCCATCTTTCTAACATCGCACCGCAGACCTCCGGTACAAACATAGAAACATTCCAAGTCCTCTTCATAATCCACTACAAAAAGTTGATATTTAACTATACAACAGACCTAAAATCCTTACACTGAATTTTAATTCTTGAACCCGCAAGAATCATGGTTGAGAGTCATCCACTCTGACCTGGTCCCGAATATAGCCAAACTCCAATACTCTATTAGCGCATGAACACTTATCTCAAAGAGCAACCCGATAAATTCTATTCCTTGTACATCGTACTTAAGTGAAGCATAAACTATGAGTCATCCCAAAACCTGCATATGAATCGATAAGGCAAACTATATCATGCAATTCTCAAGTCTTTTGCTTGAACTACCCCTGATATTTTTTTTTCTTAATCATAAATAATCCACCAATGTATCGATAACTAGAAAACACATAGGCACACAACCACACGATCTAATCAGAGATGGTGGGCTCCCCCACTTAGCTTTAAGCAACAAACACATAAGTTTTCAACCCTCAAAGATTAATCCTTCTCAGTTACCATGATCTCGCACCGCTAACCCGCCAATATTTCTCGATATCCCTTGTTAAACTTTTCATGAACATTCCAAACTATAAGCTACAATCGCATATTTGACGTCTTGTCGGGTAGTAAGTAGAACTATTCATAGAAACTTTATCGAAATCACGCAACTGCGAACCTGTGAGATAGCCCACATGTGGAATTCCATACTCACATCTTCTAACGATGTTGCACTGGGCACAACTACCATGAAATTAGTAAACCCTACTAAGCCCATGCTCGTCCACCAGCTGTAAAAGTCTATTCAATCTCTTTTGACATAAACAGAAAGTTCGAAAATACATTCCAAACTCAAAGGCGCGTCGCATCCTATAACAATAATCAAGCTTTTACACCCTTTTCATTCCAAGCAAACTTATTTCTATCATATTCAACCTTCCTTAGCACGATAGGAACCATCCCAAATAAAATCGTAGACCTAGTCATTGTCCATCATGGTTCCCATATACTTTCTCAAGGCATGTGGCAATCCTGTCACAGAATCCTTACGCGGCTCTAGCAATTCAAACACTACGAAACACCTCCCACCATGTCCTTCCTCCTCCCTTGCTGCCAAAATACTGCCTCAAATCATAATCCATATTTATATCACCCAAATGGATAAATTTCCACCATGTGCTAAAATACAAAATCACACTACTCCGTCAACTAAGGCCTGAATTTCCATAGTCCAATTGCCACTCCTCCGCTGGAATTAAATGTTGAACCTCTAAATCATGAACTGAGTAATCCTCCTTTTGAGTTATTCATTGACGTGACACATAGATAAGCACCCTACCAATTGCACAACACTACGTAATAACTACTCATGGACATCATAATACAATGTGCATAGCCGCGAAACCATAGGTAACACTAACATTGTGCTGAAATGACAAAGTATCCCTCCACGAGGCGACGACAATAGTCCAACCGAATACATAGGGAGAAACATCATGTACCATATCTGCGACACAATTACAACTCCTCGATGACCAATTAATAGGAAGCGCTCCACATTGTATAAGATTGAGTATGAAAGAAATAAAGGCATAAGCTTCAATGAAATAAAATTGCACGACGAGGAATCAAGAAAGAAAGTACTCCTAACAGCCATGTAGCCTCTCGAAGAAAATTACGGATCTCCCTGTGCCAATCCGCAAGACTCTACTAGCCTCGCTCATGTCTTGTGAGACCCAAGTGAATTTAGAGCTCTGATACCAAGCTGTCACGACCCAAAATCCACTATGGGTCATGATGGAGCCCAACGTCGTCATTAGCCAAGCCAACAGTGAACTATCACCTTAAGTGTTCATTTGATTACATTCGAAATCAAGAATTTTATTAAGGAAATTCACACCTTTAAAATCACGGGTACATACATAATTAGTAATGCATAAAATAAAAAGTGATAATAAAATGCATATCAGTTAGTGTTACACCACGCGATATTACATCAGTATTACATCCTGTAGTTGTATTTACGATTGATGTTACGTCCTGCAGTATTAAGTTACAATGGTGTTGCACCCAACAGTATTTTAGGATAAATTTGTTGTAAGGTAATTGAGAGCAGTCCAAGGAAAATTTTATTTGGGGATTACAAGGATTATGTTATTTCACAAGTGATTAGTAAATTCACGAAGGTGAAACGGGCAGCAAGTTTGAGAAAATAAATTTTGCCAAAATTTGGCATTTTAGAAAAATACTGCTGAGCTAAAATACCCTATATTTATGGACTAATACCATACAAGGTACCATGTGACCATACTGGTAAAGTATACAAGGTATATTTAAAAAGACTAGTATTTAATTAAGTTGAGATAATTTTTAAATTATACAGGGTCATTATTAATTATCGGATAACATAACATTACTCAATTAATTAATAAGTGAATAAAAATTTAATAAATTAGCCACTCTCCACGTAGCACAAGGCCACCAAATCAAGAAATGACTCACTACACATTAAGTGTAGGTGTCTACCTATTAATCAAATGACTTAAGCATTAAAGTGACTAAGACTTAGCAAGAATCTGATCCAAAAAATCATTTTGAGCCTTTGACATTTCCACTCATATCATAGTCCTAAAAACGTAAGAAAGAAACATTGCTTTCTAACTCTCAAAATTCCAATTCATTCCACTTGAAGGCTTTGCAACCGACGTTTGCTTTTTGAACCTTAAAATTCCAATTTCATTTCATTTTGAAAGCTTTAGACAAAACGTTGGTTTCTGAATTTCAAACAGTAGCAGTGAGGCTTCTTCTATCAAATTCAACGGAAATATCGAACGGATTTTTCCTATGCTAAGATTATCTTATTTTTCTTTTGGTATGATTTATATAATACGAACGTAACGTGCAAATGCACAAATTTTATATATGACTCTATTTATAAAAGTATTTGAAGTGCCTATGTTCTGAAATTTCCATATGTATTATTATTCCATCATTTGTTCATGGGTCTCAAAAAAAATACGTAAAAGAATCTTACGATATTAATCAAAGATCTAATGGTCTTATGACGTATCGAGAGACTTTATTATTGTATTTCATATGCATTTCATGCATTTATACACATACATTGACACATGACTCACACGGCATTATATACGCGTATATATATATATGTATGTATATGTACACACACACACACACACATACAGATATATATATATATATATATATATATATATATATATATACATATGTGTGTGTGTGTGTGTGTATATAAAAAGGTTACGACGTTATATACGCACCACCACCTGATCAGCTGGTATATGATGATGATGTTGCCCGCAGTGGCTGAAATATGATTCAAACGGCGTTATATACGCATATATAGATATGTATTCAAATGCCGCTATATACCCATATACATATATATATATATATATATATATATATATATATATATATATATATATATATATATATATATGATATTTATACAACAGTAATTCAAACAGAATTGAAGGAAAATGAATATGATAAGACAGAACAAAATTTTATTTGAATTCCAAGTTTTAGAAGAAATTTTTTATTGATGAGCTACAGAAATTGCACATATTAAAGCAACTAAAAGGATTATTGAAATCAGTTCAATGGAAGAAAAAAATTTGTTGATAAATGAATTACATATACATATACATATACATATACATATACATATACATATACATATACATATATATATACATATATATATATATATATATATATATATATATATATATATATATATGATATGAAAAAGGTTATGGGGTTATATACACATAACCGCCTAATCAGCTGGTATACGATGATGATTTTGCCCATATTGGCCTCTATGATATGATGGGATGCCCTCATAGACTGATGATGTTATGAAACATATACCTTATGCACGACATGATATTCATACGCATATGCATGACACTGAAAGTAATTTATGATTTACAAATTCAGACTTATAGGTTGACTCATGTACTTCATATTTATTTCATGTCTCTTATATACTTATTTACATGCCTTACATACATGGTACATTATTCGTACTGATATCCCTTTTGTCTGGAGACATTGCGTTTCATGCCTGCAGGTCCTGATAGACAGGTCGAGAGCCCTCCACGTAGGCTATCAGCTGAATGGAAGATGTTGGCGCGCTCCATTTGCTTCGGAGTTGTGTATTTGGTTAGTATGATTTGGACGTCTATTGTTTGGTATGGCGGGACTCTATCCCGACCTTTGTGAAAATTATGTACTCTTATAGACTTCAATACATATGTCGTGTACGTAAAAAAATTTGCGGCCCTGTCGGCCTATGTTTGAGTTTATAAATGATTGTATTAGCCTATTAGGCCCATATGTCACATGTATAGAATGATGTAAGAATAAAGGTACATTACGTTGTTACTCGGTCAAGTAAGGTACTGGGTGCCCGTCGCGGCCCATCAGTTTAGGTCGTGACCTAAGTGGTATCACAGCAGTTCTGTCCTATGGAATCTACAAGTCGTGTCTAGTAGAGTCTTGTTTATAGGTGTGTCATGTACCACGCTTATAAGCAGGAGGCTACAGAGCATTTAAGATTGTCACTCTTTCTTCTAAATCTAGATTGTGCGGTAGAGCTGTATCATTGGAATTCAAATTCCTAATTCATATTCGTAATAAGACGGTACCCATATCCGGAAAGAGATTGGAAAGATAGATTGTTGTGGAAAAGTTGAATCAACGGAATTGAATTTTTGTATGATTCCTATGTTAAGTAAATATGAGGTCTTTAGCAGATCATGAGTATATTGAAAGGTGTAAGCTTCCTGATAAGAAGCGTTAAGGTAAGGATGCCTATCCATCTATATGGTAAAAGACAATGAGACATTAAGAATATAATTACAAGTTTCAGCAAGTAAAAGGAGCAAGGTGAAAAAGGGTACGAGGTATCACGTTAATGAAGGGTACCAATGTTTATAATTTAGGTAGAGGAACATAAGTTTTTTGAGTTATATTCAATAATAATGGTATATATAACAATTGGCCGCACCCTTTCTAAATATACCCTACGGGGGTTAACAAAAGTAGTATAAGGAGATATGATGGATGAATTGTTTGCGTCAGTTGATATTTACGAATAATATTGCAAATATGCCAATAGATATCCTTGTGAGACACCAGATGGTGCACTTTTATATAGTGCGGCATGAGTACTACAAAGACATGCACTATAACCCTTGAAGGGATATATATTACCTTAGTGTGGCTCGCGTCCCTAGTAAAGCGAGAACGTTAAAGCAACTTGAAGAGCCATTGAATAGAGCAAAGGGAAGCTAAAAGCAAAAGAATGTCTTGTTCAAGTTTTTAGAATAAAGTGAGTGGCATAAATGTTAGCAGGAAATAACAAAAGAGTTAATAAAGTATTATGAGTAAGATGTGATACATGCATGAAGACGGTAGATCAAAAGATGACAGTACTAGAAATCTATAGTTAAGTGAAGGAAGAAACGAGAACTGGCAGGCCTTAGGACAAAAAAAAAGAATATAGGGCGTACAATCATGTCCTAATTCGAGAAATAAGTTCGCAACTCTAGCATGGTTACCAAGAGAAAAAGTTAGACCCCAGAGTAATAGAACCAGTATGGATTGGTGAACAAGATAAACTAAGCATGAATTAGGGATTGACTGACCGATGATAATCGACATCATAAGAACTTCAGATTTTCTTCCGCTAATAATAGAATAAACAACAAAAGAAGATTAAATGATCATTCAGGAAGACGCTTCCCTACAGTAAGCAATGTGAGAAAAGTTCAGCTCAAGGGATTGAATGTGCCAGTTATACTAGATTTCATCCTCGTAAGTAAGGGATTCTTTCATCTTTGGTACAAAGGATTACCGCAAAGCGAGTAAGGCTCATCGATGATGTGGAAGGATGCCAAAGATGAAAAAGTAAAACGTCTATAGGCAGGTTGTCGTAGCTCCAACTCTTAGTAAACCTCTATAGGGGAAAATATGGAGTGATATTACATTAAGTCACAATTAAGTGGTTTAGTGACTATGGAAAAGTAAAGGAAGAATGGAATAAATGAAAGAGGAATGATATGGCACTTATCCAAATCTTATAGATACGCTACGATTCAAGGTGTAAGCACGACGTCGAGGAGAGGAAGTAAAGGTTCCTTCCCATGCTGTTATTAATAAATAAGGAGCCAGTGCGAGACGTAAGTGAAGATAAAGGAAATAACAACAACAACAATAACAACAACAACAACAACAACAACAACAACAAACCAGTATAATCCCACTTAGTGGGGTCTGGGGAGGGTAGTATGTACGCAGACCTTACCCCTACCCTTGGGTAGAGAGGTTGTTTCCAAATAGACCCCGGCATCCTTCCCTCCAAGAACTTCCCACCTTGCTCTTGGGGAGACTCGAACTCACAACCTCTCGTTTGGAAGTGGGGGTTGCTTACCATCAGAGCAATCCCTCTTGTCTAAGATAAAGGAAATAACTCAAGAAATATTAGGAGAAATATTGATATCAGAATGGGCCAACGAGTAGTTAGTAATTGGTCAGGATGATCCCAGTTATGGCTAAATATGAGGTTACAGATGAGTCATCAGATCGTATAAGATAAATATAGTAGAACCCAACATGGAGAATTCAGCCTCGAAGAATATTATTATAATACATTTAAACAGGAGTTGGGACAGTTAAGGGCATCGTATGAGTGTTACGGAAATAAAATATAGTTCCACTGGGAAGACAGTCGAAACTTCATGTTAGAAATAGTCATACGAGCATATGAGTATGGAGGTAAATAATGACGGATAACTATAAGTGAGCAAGAACATAAAAAAATCTGTCAGAAATATGGTATAATATGCCAGCATCTTTACAAGAGTTAGAGGATCTTCCTTAAGTACTACGACGACGGACTAGCTAAGAAAATAAGGAAGGAGGCTTCAACCTCAGTAGAACGGCCTAAAGAGGAAGTCGTGTGACAACAGTCTCAAAAAAACATTGTATGCATTCCCTAAGGAAGTGGCACCTAGAATGGCTAATGAACAGGGGTAAAATCAGAAGTGATGTTCAGAATCATATGAGTTGCATGGAATTTCAATATATATTGGCATTAAGATAAGCTAAGATGGACGCAAAAAGGGGGCAGAAAGATCGGGAAAAGTGATAGCCTACGTTGAAACAAAACTGAGAATGAATGGAAGAATAATTCGGTCAATGATCCAGAGGTAGTATGTTGTGGATACAAACAAGATTTTGGAGCATTGTCCCGGCAGCATATTGTTTTACAATCGTATAGCCACAGAGGGCTCAGGTATAATTTAAAACAAAGAACTAAGCCCAGGGCGTAGACTAAGGATTGAATTGTTAGAAGGTTGTATCATGGACATTCCATAACGCCTATGAAAGGCTAAGGAAATAACTGATACCATGAGCCACGGATCGAAAGATAGCTTAAGCCTACATAAAGGCTGATCAGAAGAAAGAGGAAACTAAAGAATTACATCACCCGAGTAAATCAAAGTTCGATTATTGGACCTAGGAAAAATTATAGAGATTGTGCTTGAGAACATAGCAATCACTCTTAATAACAGATTTTCAATGGAAATAACACAACAACCATAATATGTAATGGCTCTACATGGAATCCAGTTAGAAGAAGTACCAGTCTAATAAGAAGTCAGCACGAAGCTCCCACCAGATTGTGTATGTACCAGAGGTACGAGTATTATAATAATTATTCAAGTTATGGTCGTGAATTACACCTAGATGGAAGGGAGGTCACAAAAGAGATAGAAGATACGATGCGAGATTTTAAGGTAAGAAGGTAAAAGTAAATAGAGTACGAGATACTCAAGGGCAGAATATGTGAATAGTCCATACTCCGGATAGAAGGCTAGAATTGTTGGGATTCAATATCCAGGAATGATAGCAGCATATTCAATGGGATATCTCATAGCCTATAGTTTCTAGGTATCGAGGAGGCTAATTAAGACAGTAAAGAAGAGTTAGAGATGATATGATGTCTCACTTGATGTCCCAGAATAACATAAGGAAATCAATCATGCAAGCAAGATGAAAGGTTTCAAGTAATATAAATAGAGTTGTATAGGTCCCAAGTCATTGTATGGTGATGCGACAAGATATTAGAAGGCAAGAGTAACGATAAGAAAGGGCGAGTAAAAAGGTAACAGAAATGGATAAGTCCTCAGGATTAAACCATGACAACAAGAAGAAAAGACGGTTTCTCTAAATTATACAAATCTCACTAGAATAAACTTAATGGAGTCTAAGACTAATAGCATTTAGAATACCACCTTGGTAATAGATTTAGGGTGTAACTGTGATAGGAAAAAAAAAGACGTTTGGGCCTTCAATTGAGTAATGATTCAACAAAGAAAAGAAATGGATATTATGAATTGGACAAGATTAAATACTCACGCAAGGTGAATCGCATTGGGATGTTGTGAGGTATGGTTATGGAAGCAGGGTATCGCCCCAGGTAGATCAATCTAATCATTTCAGATATTTCCCGATAAAATGTGAATCCTAGCAGCAATATTACATAAAATGTTAAGTTATCGAGGTTACATTATAGATCAATATTAAGGTGAATCAACAATGGATGGAGAAAAACTACAAAGTATGAGATAATATTAGGCCGTCATTCTAAAGATGAACAGTAGTAAGGAAGCATTAAAAGGACTTAAATTTATACATATGAAATGAGAAACGAGAGTAAGATGGTTCTTGGTAGCAGACATCAGCAACGATAAATTAAAGTAAGAGCTATGACAGTAAATTAACACGGATGGTTAAACGGACCTATGCGATGAGGCTTAGCAATATTCGTAAATCCAACAAAGTATCGAGCAAAGGACTTCAAAATACCTATAGAGGCCTAGAGAAGCATCCTTTTAAGCCCTGTATATACAAATACGGCCTACAAATTGACTAAAAGGTATAAGAAAAAAGGAAAGATGAATTACATAACTGCACGTATAAAGCCAGAGTCATACAGGCTGCATGACAGCAAGTAACAGAAGTTGCAGGATTAGGAAGATTTCAAGCACAGGTCATGATATGAGCAAAAAGACTAAAGAAGGGAAATACCCTAGACATTGGATTTATTCGCAAAGAAACTGCTTAAATGGAAAGAGAAGTATTAAGTTATTCATACGAGCTATAATTTACGAAAATAATAGGAGCATCAGTCAACATTCGAGGACGAATATTTTAAAGAGGGGAATGATGTTACCTCCCGCAATATTACGTCAATATTACATCCCGCGGTTATATATTATGATTGATTTTACATCCTGTAGTATTAATTTATGACGGTGTTGCACCCAGCAGTATTTTACGATAAATTTGTCGTAAGATAATTGACAACAGTCCAAAGAAAAAATTAATTAGGGACTATAAGGATTATGTTATTTCACAAGTAATTAGCAAATTCAAGGTGAAAGGGGCAACAAGTTGGAGAAAACGAATTTTATGCAAATTTGGCATTTTGGGTAAATACGGTTTGAGCTAAAATAATTGATATTTATGTACTAATATCATAAAAGGTACCATGTGACCGTGTTGGTAAGGTGTACAAAGTTTATTTAAAGAGAGTAGTATTTAATTAAGTTGAAATAATTTTTAAATTACATGGGTCATTGATACATTACCAAGTAACACAATATTACCCAATTAACTAATAAATTGGATAAAAATTTATTAAATTAACCACTCTTCAAGTGACACAAGTCCACTGAATCAAGAAATGACCCACTACAAATTAAGTGTAGGTGTCTACCTATTAATCAAATGACTTAAGCATTAAAGTGACTAAGACTTAGCAAGAATCTGATCCAAAAAATCTTTTTGAGCCTTTGACAATTCCACTCATAGCTTAGTCCTAAGAACGTAAGACAGAGATATTGCTTTCTAAATCTCAAAATTCCAATTCATTCCACTTGAAGGCTTTGCAACAGACTTTGCTTTTTGAACCTTAAAATTCCAAATTCATTTCATTTTGAGAGCTTTATGACAGAACGTTGGTTTCTGAATTTCAAACAGTAGCAGCGAGGCTTCTTCTATCAAATTCAACGAAAATATCATATGATGATTTCCTATTCCAGATATGTTAAGGTTATTTCTTTTTTCTTTTGGCATGATCCGTACAATACGAACGTGACGTGCAAATGCACAAATTCCATATATGACTCTGTTCATAGAAGTATTTGAAGTACCTATAATCTTAAATTTTCATATGTATTATTATTCCATCTTCTGTTCATGGGTCTCAGAAAATACGTAAAATGATATTATGATATTAATCAAAGGTATAATGGTCTTATGACGTATAGAGAGATTTTGTTATTGTATTTCATATGCATTTCATACATTTATACATGTAAATTGACCCATGACTCAGACGGCATTATATACGCGTATATATGTATGTATACATATGTATATTAGATATGAAAAAGGTTATGGCATTATATACGTACCACGATATAATGGAATTCCTTCAGAGGCTGATGATGTTATGAAACATATATCCATGCACGACATGATGTTCATAAGCATATGCATGACGCTGAGAGTAATTTATGATTTACAAAGTTATTCAGACTTACACGTCGAGTCATGTACTCAATATTTCTTCCATGTCTCTTATGTACTTATTTACATGTCTTACATACGCGGTACATTATTCATACGGACGTCCCTTTTGCCTGGAGACGCTGCGTTCATGCCCGCAGGTCCTGATAGACAGGTTGAGAGCCCTCAAAGTAGGCTATCAGCTCAGTAGAAGATGTTGGTACACTCCATTTGCTTCGGAGTTTTGTATTTGGTTAGTATGATTTAGACCTCTATTGTTTGGTATGGCGGGACTTTGTCCCGACCTTTGTGACACTTATGTACTTTTAGAGGCTTGTATACATATGTTGTATACATGAAAGATTGTACAGCCCTATCGGCCTATGTTTGAGTTTATAAATGATTATGTTAGCCTATTAGGCCAATATGTCACATGTATATAATTATGTAATAAGAAAGATACATTACGTTGGTACTCGGTTAAGTAAGGTACTGGGTGCCCGTCGCGGCCCATCGGTTTCGGTCGTGATAGTAAGCATCCACTATATTATCAAAAAATCTGGTGTCAAGAGTGCATGAGCATTTACTAAGGAGTACAATAATAATACAACTTCTGTTAAAAATGTAAATTAGATATGATAAAGTAAATAGTACGATGGAGACTGTGGGTTGCGACTCGTAGCTTGGAATGAAGCTCACCATAATGTATCCTAAACAGCTTCGCCTAAATGAATCACTCATATCCTACACATTTAGTGCAGAAGTGCAGCGTGAGTACGTAAATTAATGCGTACCCAAATCTAGCCTAACCCCGTAGAATAATGACGAGGGGTCGACATCGACACTTGCTAGAGGTTCAATAAAGTAGAATGATAAATCATAAAGAGATATGAAGCACAATAGCAATAATGGGGTAAAACCGTAATTAGGTAATCTTTCAAACTTTCTTTTAACGATATAAATTTCACAATCACGTTTCCTATCTCAACAGCTCAAAAAATAACATGTGCCAATATCAAACGGATAAGGAATACCACATAAAATGCCAGGCATCAACGGAAAATCTCGTGAATATTCAAACTACTAGCAATATGACACACGATTATGCTGAGGTAGTACAGTGTGATCTAGAGTGGTGTGTACACTGCCGAAGGTGGACTGACACGAACCAGAGATGCATTTTAACATACTGCCGAAGGTTGACTGGCACAAACCGGAGATGCATCTTAATATACTGTCGAGGCGTTCGGTCCGTTCTGCAAGAAAGGAAGGAACTTAGTGAATTATGAGTCTCGTGTTTACAAAGCAAGTACATGAGCATAAAGTGGCTATATCCTTTACCGTTTATCAAATAGTTCTCCAACAACTCAAGGCGATAAGTCTCGGCCTAATATATATTCCTAAATCAATTTTAATTGTAAATTCACTTAATTAAACTTGCAGAATGAGTTCAAATAATTCAAATATTACATGATAAAGTCCTAAGTCTACCTGGACATAAAATCATTTAGCTTCATATAGACTCTCGTCACCTCGTGCGGACCTCGCGCTTACGTGCCCGAATTTTGAAATTTTTTTATTTATGATACCACAAACTCAAATATATAATTTATTCCTAATTTAGTGTCCAATTTCGTAGCAAAAATTCAAAAATATAACAAGGGGAAATCACGTACCTCATCATAGATAATGAAAATATCCTTTTCAAGAGCCTAAAAAGTCGCCCAATCAAGTGAAAATATGAGAGAAATAGGCTAAGTCCCGAATTATAAATCCACTTCTTCCCAGTGGTCACTTGACCGCATTTGCGGCCACGCAGGTGCGGTCCAAATATCGCATTTGCAATTGCCCTCTGCTCCCAGTACTTTACTTTTGCGGACAGGATCCTCTTCTGTGAATCCACTTCTACGGTTTTTTCTCTTCTTCTACGCGTCTTCATCCCAAGGACCCATTCCCTTTCTAACCTTCATTACCCGAATCTGCGAGCTTGCAGGTGGGATATATTCCTCGCACCTACGAATCCAACCATCCTCCATACCAACCACTTCTGTGATACCCTAGGTCGCTTCTACAACCTCACAACTGCGGCCAAAACCTTGGGGTGATCACACCAGAAGCCTTAAGCTTCAGCAAATCCTCAAGTCCAAACTCGATCTGATTCCAATCCAATTCGCACATGAGGCTCCCGGGATCCCATCCAATCATATAAACCAGTCCTAAAACATGATGCACACTTACTTGACGCCTCAAATTACACCAACAACATCAAAACTATGAATCTACGATCAAACCCTTTTTTTAAAACTTTTAAATATTCAAACTTCGACGAACGTATCCTAATCTTACTTAAACATTTCGGAATGATGCCAAACTTTACGTACAAGTCATAATTCATGATATGAACCTATTCTTTGTCTCTTAACCCAAAATGAAAATTCATAATACTAAATTCCTCATCAAACCATATTTAGTAAATCCAAAAATCTTCAAATGCCAACTTTCCAAAAGAAGTGTCGAAATGATCCCGCACCACCATATACTCAATCCGAACATATGCTGAAGTACGAAATTATAATATGAAGCTATTAGAACTTTCAAATTCCAATTTCAAAGCTGTTTACTCAAAAATTAAATTAAAGTTAATTCTTCAAACTTTAAGCTGTCGGATTGAGAATTTTCCATTAAAATCAACACTAAACTTCCCAAACTTCTATTCTGACCACTCGTATAAGTCACAAAAAATAAAGTGAAGATACTCATTGCTTCAGAGCTTCGGACGACAAGCCAAATGATAAAATAACCTATTGGGTCGTTACCTCTTTTTTGAGAAAGAAGGTCCATCCCGATGTCACGTCCTATTTTGGGATCTCCAAGTAAACAAGCCCGTAATAATACTCCAGTGCGCCCATGTACATCTATCAAAAAACATACTAAGGTACTCATCTGTGCCCCATATTGTCTCATTTGATATCTCTTTTTTGGCTTGAGCCTCACTGAACATGGACTCTATGTGAGACGATGACTCCACAATGTCGATGACACCAGCTACTTCCTTTGGGCTAAAGGCGGCTTCTCGAGAAGACATGACCTCTGATTATCCCTCGAGCTCCCAAACTAGATGGGGATCGGCCTATTCACCACCTTCGATCTCCGCCTGTCTTCTTTGTCGATGATCAACCCATGAGCGATAAATTTCAGATCCTTGTCCTCAGTGTAATCCCTAAGTCGAAAGAGGGAATCGATGTCCAGTACCCTAGCTTTGGCACTCTTTTTGTTCCTTTTCTAGACCCAGACAATTACCCTCTTCTTCTTGACCTCACCATCTGAGGAGCCAGAGCATTTCCTCTTTTTCTTCTTTTACTCCTGCACAGTAACTCTGGGCTATCCCGAAGCGGAGGGTTCAGCAAGTGAGGATGAGGCCTCGTTCTCATCCATTGGCTGAAGCTCGGTGGTCTTGAGCAAACATGTTAAAGGGAAAGAGACTTAGCAGAAATAAAAACTAAGTATAAAAATAGAATTGTTTGGGAGGAGTACTCACAATGGGAACGGGCCTCCCACTTGCCTTTTGAAAGATTGCGCGTTTCACCCTCAAAGTAAGACATTTTTTTGCAGATCCCCTTGATCCACTCCTTGAAGCGGGGAAATGGATTAGGAACTTGGGCAACTGCTGAAAAATGGTGGGCACATGCAATTAGAAAAAAGAACAAAAGAAGTACCAAATACTCAGGAAGAAGAAAAAATTTATGGGATGAGTTCCATTTTTCAAGGAACTAAGAATTGGAGGAAAAGGTATTCAATTTTCATGCGAGCGAACCTCCCTTTCCAAATTCGATATCGATAATCATCGATGCTCGAGAATAGGGTTTTGCCTACTCGACAAACAAACTTAATCAACCCCCATCGGAAGACTTAGGGACTGTAGAGACGAAGCAGGTGGTCGAGGGTAAATCGAGGTGCTTCGGTGTTGTTGATGAAGTGGCAGAAGAGGATTAAGATCCTCCAAAAGGACGGGTGAATCTACCCAAGGAAGATTTCACACCGTTTGTAGTACCCAGAGTTATAGGTCCACCTGGGCAAGCGTGAAAGGGAAAGTGTAAACACTTAGATACCCCTCCAAATAAGTGGTAATGTCTTTGCTGGCCTAAAGACAACCACTTCCTTGCCCTCTTAGTTGCGGTCCACCTGAACTATGGGGAGTGTGTCCTCGGTAATAGAGCATATGAACCTCCGTGCTCCATTTCCTCTGTGTTGACTGTTGTCCTTCTTAAATTTAAAGTCGTTCTCAATGGAACAGCTCCCTCGGACAAAGCTCATCAAAGGAGGCTTCGGGGCCACCTCAGGAACGGCCACCCTCTACACTGTGACCAGGTTAGAAGTTAAAGAGACGATTTGCTGAGTACGGATTTGGAAGCTTTTGCCATCAAATTCTCAAAAATATGAAGTTTTGAAGGTAAGAATGAAGGTTTGAAGATGATGATGAAGATTTGATGATACAGATAAAGGTATGAAGGTCTGACTTGAAGATTTGAAGAAAGTGTATGAACTTCTGAAGATAAAAATATAAAGATCTAGAAAACAATGGATAAAGGTTTGAAGGGGTTAGAAATAAATGAAATATTCGAGGGTAAGTCAGGGAGCTCTAGAATCAAAAAGTAATAAAGGGGTCGAAGCATTTATAGAGAAAGGGAAATCAATGCGTGAGGTTTCGCATTTGAGGACAGTTAACTGATGTTACACATGTACAAAGTTAGCTGATGGGATATTTTACTGACTCGTCAACCCGGTTGTAGCGTATGGAAGAAGGCATCAGGGTTAATTTATCGCTTCAAATCATTTTTATGAATCTACTCTCTCGGAAACGAGAGGACAATCTGTCAACGGGTAAAATCGGGTATAGTTTTTTCCGATTCGCCAGTGAAGGATAAAAGGGGAACTGTGGCTCGAAGTGATTATATTTGAGGCCTAAGAGCCCTTTGTATAAGGGCTGGGCATCAGGCGTTCAGTTCGGTTGTGAATATTATCGGTTTAGCATATCGATTATCGATTTACAAATATAATAAACCGATAGCTTAACTAATAAGAGATCGATTATCAATTATCAGTTAATCAGTTATTGACCATTATTGGTTCGGTTATCGGTTTACCCGATAACATAACTCTAATTAGAGTGCAGACAAAAAAAAGAAGACAATTCACTAGAGTTAAGCAAAAAAATATAAGAATTCACATATAACATACTACCCATTTCTGCGTTATGACCACAACTAATATTTGAAGCATGCTTCATTTTGACTAATTCAAGACCTGTACAATCTCAAAAATTGATATTACAACTCCACAAGTATTCCATCTCCAATTCGCTAGAAATAGCAGTTAACATGAACATAAATAATAATTTTTTGGGTTCCTGCCAAACAATAATCAAGAGATCAATGTCTTTTTTCAGCGTCTAATTTTAGCAAGAGCAACAAGAGTACTAGTAATTAATCAGTTGTTGACACACAACTGAAATCGTATTAATTCTTATTGGGTTATTAGTTAACCCGTTAAGAAATTAAAAAAACCGAAGTCCGAACCGATAATCCAATAGCGAAAAAAATTTAAGCCATTATCGAGCCGTTAACCCAATAACCCGATATCGATACCCCAATAAGCTTTTTTCGGTTTGGGCCATCAGTTATACCCGATATATGCCCATCCCTACTTCGTCTCAAGATTAGGAATGAATGATGTATCTGAGATCGGACAAGATGAAATGATATGCCCGAGCCAAGTATAGCTTCTAGATCGGTACCTCAGAGGACGTGATGAACAGTTATGCATGACGAGCAGGGGGCATAATATTCTCCCTCAACAAGATATTACGATGTGAATCCCATTCAATATCAATATTTACCGGGATAAAAGAGATTTTTACCTTTTTTAGGATTTACTAGGAGTGAAATTTCTTTACTATATAAAGGGGAGGTTTTTTTTATTCTGATACATTGTGACATGCAAGTCAAAGCAATAAAAGTTAACTTTTGTCTTCTAGCTATTGTTAAACACATTACTCATTTGCTCTTTTCTCGCTCGCGACAGAGCTTGTATCGAGCGTCCAATCGAGGACGAATTTCACTGTTCAGTCTAAAATCAGGCCTGGCCACTACATTGCAATTAGTTTGATCATTCATCTTGTCTTTAACTCATTTACCTGTTCTTAATTATTCATATTGAATTAAACATGATATTCCTTAAATCGCGTATAAAATTAATTGCTACTCATTTTTTAAATAAACAGTAAATTATGTGTACATGCTACTTTCCCTGAATCTTACACTGTTGTTGTATACATGTTAAATACACTATTCCCTTATATATCATAGTGCATTCCTCTAGTAACTTTACGTAAGAGATCTATCCACATGCCAAAAATTCTCTCTTATTTCGTTAGTGCCAAATAAATATACTAAACGGCCAGAGATAAAGTTTTAGCGTCCAACTAGTGTACTTCTTCCGTTTCATATTGTTTGAGATACTTTTTTTTTTAGTCTGTTTCAAAATAAATAACACATTTTTAAATTTGAAAATAAATCAACTTTAAATTTTTTATTTTACCCTTAGTGAGAAGCCTTTATAGCCACACAAATGGTATGGTCCCACAAACATTTTACCCCTTATTCTTTTCCCTTATATACCCCTTCTTCTTTTTTCTTAAATTCCGTACCGAATCAAACTACCTCAAACAATATGAACCGGAAGGAGTATTTCTTTTGTATACGAAGCCATCCAAGTTAGTACTTGCACCCGATTATAGCAGAGGATCAATTCAAAGATTGAGTCATTGAGTACTGATGCCACATAATTAAGTTGGGAGAAAAGGCCATATATTCGAGTAACAAAGCCCTTTACCATTTCTTGCGAGCAAAACAAAGATCTCCCAGTAAATAATTAACTAAATACTTTAGGTATTATGTGTCTTGTATCGACCTATCCAAATTGAAAAACAGTTGAGCTATACATTATATTGCACTCGTGCTTGTGATTAATAATAGTTTGAAAAGAAGGGGACAAGTATTCTCTTTTTTAATAAAAAGCTACGACTCAACCGAAAAAGGGAAAAATGTTTCTAAATTATTGTAACAATGTTATAACATACGAGAACAAAAAACTTTTACTTTAAATACGTAAAACCAATTATGCATGCATGCCATTGCAAAAGTGGAAGATCATCTAGGAGGAAGTTTGTTACTCCTATATTGCTAAATGGAGAAACATAAGTTAACTAAATCTCGATTCTTAAATAAACCTCCACAACAAATAACAGACACAAATAGATGGAAAAGAAAATTACTTGAATAAAGAAAAAGGACAGTAGAACACATGCACGGGCACGTCCCAATTTATTACTGGAGAATTGATGAACAAAATTAAGCATAGGGTTTCAAGGTATTCCAACTCCTCCATAACCAGCACCAAAACCTTCCCCTTCACCAAATCCAGTGCCATCAGCTCCACTCATACCATCACCACCTCCACCTCCACCTCCACCTTCTCCTCCGCCACCACCTCCACTAGCTCCTGTTCCAATACCGTAACCATAACCACTTCCACTACCGTAGCCAGAACCATCTCCCATTCCTCCGCCACTCCCACCGCCATATCCTCCACCACTACCACCATCGCCATCACTACCTACTCCTTCACCAAACCCTTCCCCAGAACCATACCCGGAACCTTCACCACCACCCGCACCAAAGCCTCCACCGCCACCATAAGCAGCAGGATGGTAAAATGACTTCTCTTCCCCAAGCGTGTTCCTCCAGCTTGTCAGCGGCGGCATAGCAGAATTGATGGCCTAAAGTCAAATCATAACTAAAAAACTTTAAACTTATATTATTTCATTATAAACTTCATATACTAATAAAACATATAGCCTTGCCTTCTGAAGTATATATATGAACCAATGAAATGTGATAAAGAGAAAAATTGAATTCAAATTGGGAAATGAAAGTATGGAAATAGGAAAATGAGATGAATGTATATAAGTACAAGAAGACAAATCAGAATTGAAGAGAGAGTTAATTGTACGTAAGTTTATCATAATTTACTTACTCGAACAACCTCAATCCAAAAAAACAGAAGTATAACTGGAACCTTATTAGCGATAATTATACAAATTAGTATATTCTTATTTATATATAAAACATTAGCTTTGAGCCTTTACCTACCTTGGAGCCGGCCCGAGAAGACAGAGGCTGCATGGCACCAAGAAAGCAAAAAAGAGCACACAGAACAAAGACAAGGAAAAGCTTAGAGTTAATCATCTCTGAAATAGCTGAGACTGAAACGAAGACAAAAAAACTCGTAATTTTGTAGGTAACGAGAAGTGAAGAGTGATGTATATATAAGAGGTATTGAACACAAATATCCTAAGGAAAATTTAAGTCTCAAGGAGCGGGACAGTTGAAAACGTTAATTATTTTCAAGTGATGTTGTGGTGCAGGTTGCATTATAATTTTCAATTAATACATGCAGCTAAAATTACGGTGAATCAAATGATGAAGATTCTCACCTCTTCCTACAGTACACAGGCTTAGAATGTCGGGCCTCTTAATTATGTCTTGTTCTCTTTCTATGTTCATCTCTTTGATGATAAGTTTAAGTTCCCTATTTATTAGTATTTTCAATACCAATTAATAATAGGGATTACTGTATTGTTGTTTAAGTGTTTACTGCTATGGAAATCTTATAAAGAGTTTGTCATGGCATCCAGACCAATAAATTAGGAATTTAAGGTAAATAGTGTAAACTTTTTTCACATTGGGGTCAATGTAATTAATCGTGTGATACTATATTAGTATATTTTTACTAGGTTAGCGTAATAATGGATGGAAACACAAGAAGGTGGTAAGAGATCAATTGAAGAAATCATTTTACATAGTCTGATAAAAAGTTTAAAAGCCAAGAGAAATGAAATTAAGAAGAGATAAATTGTACATATATATAACTATTTACTACTCCACTAGCTTTCGGACGTGTTTTATTTATTTATTAAAAATCATTCGCGTACCCAAACTATACTGATCCGAAGCGATGGGGGATTTGGTGAAGACACCTATTTGTCTATAAAATTATCCAAATAAATGCACCAAGGTGTACATAGACCTTAACCTCCACAACGACATTAAAAATGAGAGAACTTATTCTTATCCAAAAAATTAACACTAATATTATTAGGAACCACCAAACATAAGGCAAGACGATGTACGAAACCCAATAGAGAATACTATTGCTCTTGAACGCACATGTATATATGTGATCGTATAAATAATAAAATAATAAATCGAATGTCTAACTCACAAAGATTTGTAGTAATTACCCGCTAAATTCACCATTGTTATTCGGTCGAGTGAATTCAAGTTCAAAAGTGTGATTATACTAAAAAATAACTTTAACTAGTAATTAAATTATCAAGCAGCAAAACGACTGTTGTGTATTCAGTAGAGACGAATATTCCAGAGTTGTGATCGATTCACCAATCACGTTATGCTCTAGTTAACTCTCCGTGTCATATAATTCACTCATGGTTGCTAATTAATCAAACAATTGCTCTCATACTCTTCTCCCAAAGTACTACACGCTTATTTAAAATATATTAACGTCTATATTCTTATGAAATCAATCCATTAAAAATGTATTAAGTTTATGATATTAATTAAACACGGTGATTAGGTATATTCCTATCCTAATCACACATCTGCCTCTCCTCCCCCATCCCCCTCCCTCCCCCCCCCCCTCCAGAGTTAAGATCATGTTCTCTTCAATTCTTCTCTAATCTAACCATAGCTTTCCCAAGAATAGTAGAGCACCCCTTCCTGCATATCCATACAAGACCCGAGTAGGCGGGTCGAGGTCATAGAATCTAATTATTAGCCAGACAATTAAGCAATTAATCAGAAAATTGAAGAAACAACCATATATGGGTGAATTGTAATTAATGTTAAGTCAACTTTAAACAACAATATTCATAGCTAAATCACAACCCAAGAACTATGGTTATTAGCCACTCATGATAATATTCACAAGTGTTGGATAACTGAAAATACTAAGAAAAGATGAAGAAAACTGAGATATCCTCGCTCCTCGATGTTTTCGTGTGTATTTTTCCTTCTAAGTGGCATGCCTCACAAAATAGGCTTAGTCTTTCTTTTATACGCGTTGGGCATGTCTTGGACCGAAATAACCTTGTCACAAGTTAAGTTGGAGAAATTTTCGTCACCAGCAACCAGGGCAGTGTGTGGAGCAAGCCCTTACGCTGGCCCTTTGAAGTTTCAGTAAATTCCGGCACAGGTGGCGTGGGGTGCTACCTGTGGCGCTGGAAATCAGCATTTTCTATTTTTTTTCTCCGATTTGGTCTAATTTCGCACATTTCTCCCCATATTATCTCCAAATGATTCCTACATAATACACCACGAATTAACATAAATCAATACATTTTACATTCAAAATCTACAAGACACGAGTATGGAGACATATATATATATATATATATATATATATATATATATATATATATATATATATATATATATATATATATATATATATATATATATATATTCTAAGCCATATATCAACACCACAAACTTAAACTCTTACTCGCCCTCGAGTAATGAGACTATTAGTTATACTCCAACAACGTACACATCTCAACTAGAGAAGGGCACTTCAATTTTTAGCCATAACACAACCCTTGACTATGATCGATACCGTCAATTAAACATGAATATACAAAATTTACATTCTTCCCATTTTAAACATGCCCAAGTACAAAAATAGCAATTCAATCAATGCAAACAAATACCTATCCATAACCATCCTACCTCAAGAGCTGACTCGTTACCACAAGAACCTTCAACTCGTGCACTCATCCATAAGAGAAGTTTATAATATTACTAATCCTTCATGAGATCATGTTCCCTCACCAGCAACCAAAAGAGTTAATATAAAGTAGTCCACACATTCAAGTATTCCTCTGAATATAATTTATGGACATCACACAATTAAATAAAATTTACTCACTCTCACAAATAATTTCATGTGCATCATGTGGTTGTATCATATGCTTTTTCGTAGTTTACATCTCTAACAATCTAAGTTAGCAAAAATTTAGGATCAATTAGGACTTCAAGGTAATGTAATCTAAGGCACAGGTGTGATACATTTAGGAATAATGACTAACCCTCCTAAGCACATTAATACACTATGCTCACAGATCGAGCACATATTCTTCTCAACCAATTCTCTCGCCACAAACCATATGCAACATAGCCCTTTTTTCAATTTAGCACTTTTGTACTCTTACTAACTCAAATTAGTAAGATTAGGAGGTGTGTGTTTTTTACATTATTTGAACTATCATTTTTTTTCTTGTTCAGCTGTTTTCTTTTTCTACACACACTATATATATTAAGGTTCATCAGCTAATGACATTTTTTTCTAAACTTCAGTGCACCTTAAGGGCCCTTCCATGGTTCCACTCGACAACTACTCCCCAATATCTCACCTTACTTCCTCTAGCGACTAAGTGCTTTAGAAGGTAAAGGTTCAACAATCTCAAATTAAGAAAAAAAATATGAGTATGGCTTGTAATGTGATTGCCAAGGAAAAGTTCTATAGGATCAAAGGGGCTAGCAGTGAAAATTTTTATTTTTAAATGACAAGCACATCTATGATCAAGCAATAAACTTCTACGTCATCTCCTAGACAAGCACAATCTACTGATTTTGCTTCGATTAACGCACGTGGCAAGTTCTAGACTACACAAAATAGCACAGAAGATAACGATTTCTTACACATACATTGCACATGACTTCAAGACGGTTCTATTCAATTCTCAAGTCAAGCAAGTAATTATAGTTGAGAAATTTAAAGCAATATTGTACTATGTGGTATATAAGTCGAACAACTGAGAAAAGGCCTCACAAAATAAGCTATTTATTTTACTCGGCCATTATCATTCAAATCAAACGCACGGGAAGAAAGAGCGCATACTATCACCTAATGTTCCAGCACCAAAATCGTCAATAGGTACCTCAGAGCAACTCAGTTTCTTCATAACCTACTCCTAAAAAGAAATACACCCGGTTCGAGCTACACCCATGGAAAACACCAATGCCCAAAGAAAACCAAGGGATACTACCAAACTATCTAAAAATAATTTTTTTGGGTTTTTAGTCGGACATTACCCCTCAAGAAAATTGTCCAACAAATCATCATGAGGAAAAGTATAAGATTTTTCTAATTTTTTCCTTTTTGTATTTTTAACTTTTTTTCTTTCTTTCTAAAACTAGACTGAGTAAAATCTAATAAAAGAAACAAATTTATACAATTTATACAAAGTACATCGCAAGCAGTAGTTTTCCCACCCTACACTTAGCATACGCATAGTCCCCGATGCATGAAAAAATGTAAAGCAAGTAGGGTAAAAAGATAACTCCCTGCTAGTCGGAGTCGGAGTCCTCAGAATGCTCGCCATTCGTAGCACTGGGCTCATAATTATCATCAGGTCGCAGGGGCCCCAAATCCATGGGCCCCATGACATCATCGCTAATTTTGTCCTCCATGTCGGATCCTTTATAAGTATTCTCATCCTCTAACGGGTGTACGGGGCTGCCAGGTGAAATCCTCAATATCTCTTTGGAACAACTAGATAAATCATTGCGTAAATGCATATGCTCCTCGTCTAATACACCTATCCTGCTCATGAGTACATTTAAGGAGTTAAAGAGATACTTGTTAAAGTTCTCGTCTCTTTCATTATGTGTCGCCTGGGTGAGGTTAGACATAGTCTCCAACAAAGATGTGATATCCATCATCCCTTTAGGAGCCTCCACTACCTCTTCATACCTCGGGGTATTTTGGCACCTCCTGAGCAAACATATACTATGTGAGCAAGTTGCCGAAGAAAAATCTCTTAATCAGTAGCCCAACCAAATTGTGTGTGGGCCATCTCCCCCAGTATGATCTCACCCACATTAATGGGTCTCCTAGTCATAAAAAATAATATCACACACACTTGAGCTCGAGTGAATTTGTTGTTGTGTTCAACTTGAATGAGTTGGGTCTACACAAAATTTTACCATAATTTGGCGGACTTGTTGAAATCAAAGCGAACCATCTCAATATGGGCATCACCTTAGTTATGTTCCACTTGGCATTTGAATCGACGCCACAAAGAGTGTGACGTATCCCCGTGTAGCTTGGGATTTTTAATAAATTTTGTAGCCTCCGAGGGTTAGAGTTCTTAACTCCCAAAAATTCACACAAGGACCGCCTATCCAGTGGTACGTCCTTTCTACAAACATATGACATAAAGAAGTCCGCATTTCAATTGGCACACAATTCCTGCACCATGCTCAAATTTGCATGGCCGGGGCATTCTAGGAGATTGTCCATGTGCAATTCTCGCAACTGGCCAAGCACGTCCGGGAAGTTCCTTTTCAAAGCATTCACATTAATGTCTATCTCAGAAATGTAGTGCCTATACGGAACAAAGGTATTATTCCATCAGATGGCATCATCACAAACTAGCTCTAAGCGAGGCTTCGGTTTCATTGGAGCCCTCGTCGATCAGCCAGCAACTTGTTTCCCTTTGCTTGCCTAGATGGTCCTTCCTCTTTCTTGCACTTTTTGGGAGTGAGGTTAGTGGTGGAAGACATCATACTCCCTTGCCTTTATTTTCATTATCACGAGCCATAGAACCTACAACACAATAATCATGAATGTGAGAAAAAATTATAAAATTTGCCTAAGTTTATCGTGCAACTCAAATATGGCCCCACACTTAAAACTGAAGTCTCAATGTATTATACTCACAATCATGGTATAAACCGCATAAATGTTGCTAAATAAGGCAATGGGTACTCAAAACTTCCCTACACCGTACAATTTAAAAGGTACTAACTATGCCACAAAAATGCGTGATTGATCATGGCGAAGTGATTTAGCCTCAATGCAAGTAAATGGCATATGGTCCTTAGGTTCTACAACTACTACACTACCTTAGCTAGTTCTACAATTGCTACAACATACATAATATAAGATACATGGTGTAGGCGACATGTGCACATTAAAATCACGCTCCGAATTATGTAGAATCATCCCCAAATACCCTCACTTTGACCGATGTCACATACAACTACACTCGGTTACTCAGACTTCACCAGTGCACAAAATACTTATTCAAATATTTTAGCAAACACCTTGTGGGCATGAAGTGTGAGCAACTTAGAACAACAATGATGGAACATGATGTCCCTCCCAAATATTAATGAAGTAGAAGGTATTCTAGTTTACTAATCCATATACAATACAACAACAAAGTTTTCACAACCAATTTCGTTCCACCTTCAGGCCACCCACATAGAACAAGTTCTAGGAATAATCTTAGGGCAAAAATAGGGTATTAGGGCATGGGGGAGTGTTATTATAATCTACCAATAAAAAGAAGAATAAGAAGAAGAGGAGTAGCATACCCATAGGATTTAGGCGGAGAGCAAGAGAAAATCTTGAAAAACTTGAGAGGGAGGAGGAATGAACGTCGCGGGCAAAGGGTTGAGAGTGAGAGAGAGCTACGGTGAGAGAGAAATTAGATTGAAGGGGTTAAGAGTTTTGTTTGAATTCAAGGTGGGTATGGGTATGGATTCACATATAGGTTATGATGTTAGGATAAATGGGTATATGGGTCGGGTTTTATGGTTATGGGTTAATTAATTATATAAGATAAAACAAAAATAAAAAAATTATACTTACCTGCTCCCTGCCCCAGTTGCTCACTCTAGGCCTAGTGCTGGGGTATGAAAACAAACTGTAAATAGCGCCCCAGGCAGCGTGGGGCGCTGACCTAGACGCTGATTTTTTAAATTTTTGATTTTTTTTATTAACATCCCGATCGCCGGAGCACGTTATATATCCAATTTACATGCCTCACACCATTCTATCTATAATTTATATATCGATAAAGAAAACAAAAATATCTAGTCTACTCTAACTAAAAATATTTTAAATCTATTCTGTGAAAGTAATAAAAATTGGGTTGCCTCCCAACAAGCGCCTAATTTGATGTTACAGCACGACACAGGACCTCCCTTACTCATCAACGAGTACTACTTTGGTCTTCTCATGATCAATTATTTCTCCCTAATAGTGCTTGAATCTATGCCCATTTACTAAAAAATTCATTCACTATGTAAAGCGCGCAACTCAATTGCACCATAAGGAGTGACTCTCACCACCTCAAATGGACTTGAACATCTCGATTTTATCTTTCCAAGAAACAACTTGAGCCTAGAATTGAACAATAGTACATGTTGTCCTGGTTCAAAGTGATATGCTTTGATAAGCTTGTCATGCCATCTTTTCATTTTCTCTTTTTAAAGCTTAGCATTTTCGTAAGAGTGCAGCCTGAACTCATCTAACTCACTTAAATGCAAGAGTCTTTTATCGCTCGCCGCTTCAAAGTTCATATTCAACTTTTTAATGGCCTAGTATGCCTTGTGTTCAAGTTCACAAGTAAGTGGCACGCTTTCCTATAAACAAGATTAAACGGAAACCCCCCCCCCCCACAATTGGTATTTTGTATGCACTTCTATATGCCTACAAGGCATCATCCAACTTTGCAGCCCGATCCGTCTTATTCACACTCACCGTCTTCTCTAATATTTTCTTTATGTCTTTGTTGGACACCTCTTCTTGTCCATCTGTTTAAGGATGATATCCCGTGGCAACTCTATGGCAGATCCCATTTTTAGCTAGAAGTTTATTTAACAACTATCTGCAGAAATGTGTCCCTTCATCACTAATTAAGGTACGTGGAGTCCCAAACCTTGAAAATATGTTCTTCTTCACAAACGCAACAACCACCATGGCATCATTTGTTTGCAATACTATCATCTCTACCATTTTGACACGTAGTCAACTGCTAGCAAGATATATATTTTTCCTCTAGACAATGGGAATAGTATCATAAAATCTATCCCACAACACATCAAAAATCTCGACCACCTAGATGTTATTCAAAGGCATCTCATGCCTTTTTGTGATTGTTCTTGGTCTTAGAAACAGGTCACACTTCTTAATAAATGCGTGTGAATCCTTGAATAATGTTGGCCAAAAGAACCCAGATTACAATACATTTGTAGCTTTCCTATTGCCTCCATGATGGCCCCAATAAGGTGAGGCGTGGAAATCAAACAACACTAATTCCACTTCCTTTTCTAGAATACTTCTCCTCATCAATTGATCAGCGAACTATTTGTACCAGGATGGCTCATCCCAGAAGTAGAAGTTTTTATCATGTAGACACTTATTCCTTGCTTCATATCTAATTTCAGAAGGAACTACCCAAGATAATTCACATAGTCTGCGTACCAGGGGGGGGGGGGGGTTTGGGTGATAGCAAAATGTTGCTCATCAGGAAATGCCTTCTTAATTTGTCCACCATCTTCCATGTGGTTGTGATTTTTCAGCTTTGATGGATGGTCAGCTACTTGGTTTTCTATGCCCTTCCGATCTCGTATTTCTGCATCAAATTTATATAACAACAAAACTCAGCGCATCAATCTAGCCCTAGATTCCTTTTTTGTAAATAGATACCTTATTGTTGCATGATCGGTATGGACTATGACTTTTCTTCCCATCGAGTATGCCCGAAATTTCTCAAAGGCCCACACAATGTCCAATAATGCATTTTCAGTAATGGTGTAACTTAGTTGTGCATCTCTCTTACTCGCATGGTATATGGAATAACATATCTTGTCCTTCCTCTAGCCTAACACTGCCCTTATATCATGGTCACTTACATCACACATAAGTTCAACCACCAATTTTTTTTAGCTCTTAAAATGCTTTCAGGTAAGCTTCATCAAAATTGTATACATCCTTTTTCAAGCAACCTGCACAAATTAGTAGAAATTTTTGAAAAATCCTTAATAAAACGTCTATAGAATCCTACATGTCCAAAGAAACTTCATACACCATTTACAGAAATGGGTGGAGGTAATTTTTAAACTGCCTCCACCTTCACCTTATCAACTTCAATGTCGCTCCTTGACACTCCTTGTCCAACGCAATGCCTTCTTGCACCATATAGTACTTTTCCTAATTCAACACAATATTTCTTTATTCACAACGGGCCAACACCTTGACCAAATTCTCCAAAGACTGAAAAATTATCCATAAAGACTTCAACAAATACTTCTACCATATCACTGAAAATAGCCATCATACACTTGTGGAATGTAAGTGGTGTTTTACAAAGAACATGTGGCATTCGCTTAATAGAAAAAGTGCCATATGGACGGGTAAAATTGGTCTTCTCCTGATCATCTGAGCATATGACAATCAGCTTGTACCCCGAATAACAATCAAGGAAGCAATAATATTCATACCATACAAATCTGTTTAACATTTGGTCATTGAATGGAAGTGGAAAGTGGTCCTTGCGTGTTGCTTTGTTGAGCCTTCTGCAATCAATACAAACTCTCCACCACATCATGGTTCGAGTAGGAATTAACTCATTTTTCTCATTCTCCACCACACTCATCCCCCCTTTTGGGAAAAAACCCACCACTTAATTACTTCCTTCTTCATGACCTCTTTCATAATGGGATTCAATCTCCTTTGTTGCTCAACACTGGGGCAGTTTCCATCTTCCAGAAAGATTTCGTACATGCAAAATGATGGATTGATTCCTTTGATGTCATCAATTTTCCACCTAATAGTCTTTTTATGCCCACGAAGTACTCTGAACAATTTTTCTTCCTGCACAACGGTCAAGATGGATGTGATAATAGCTGGCAATGTCTCAGAGTTTCCCAAATAAGCATAGAGTAGATGCACCAGAATAGATTTAAGTTCTAGCTTTGGAGCTTCTTCAATAGATGGCTTAAGAGGGCTAAGAGTGACAGGACTATCCGACTCCTCAAGTCTCCAAAAAATATGGACATAACTGCAAGATATGTCAAGTACTTGCTCAATTTCTCTCTTCATCTCATCATTATTGTCTTATTCATCCCCAAACAAGGCTCTTTCAAGCGGATATGTGGGGATTATATACGGCACCAATGATTTAACATCACTTTCCGCCACAGAAATCATGGATAGCTCTTATAATAGGCTGGAAATATGAGTGATTTAATCCCTCCACTTGGTCACCCACTCTCATCGTCATCTTACCTTCACATACATCAATTATATCTTGGACCGTTGCTAGTAATGGACGCCCTAAAATAAATAGGACTTCCTGATCAAGATCATAGTCCAATATAATAAAATCAGTAGGGAATATGAAAGACCCCACTTGAACGAAAACATATTCAATTACACCTTCAAAATGAGCAAGAGACCGATCAGCCAACTATAAAAACACTGTGGCAGGGCGCGACTCACCCAACCCCAACTGTCTGAAAGTAGATCACGGTATTAAATTGATGCTCACTCCAAGATCACACAAATCTCACCGGACCGGTGCTTACCAATCAAGATTTGGATAGTGAAACTACCCGGATCCTTTCTAAGGTATCTTGCATTAAATTCTTGAGCTACACTCCTTAGCGAGTGCCACAATCTCGAACTTGGTCAACCTATTTTTATTAGCCATTATATCCTTGATGTATTTCGCATAGTTGGGCACTTCTTGTAGGATGTCTACCAGTGGAATATTGATTTGCATTTGCTTCAAAATATCAAGAAACCTTTTATAAGTGGAATTATCCTTCACTTTATGCAATCTCTAAAGGAACGAAAGTGGTGGCCTAGAAACTAATGGTAGGAGTTGCTTAGCCACCGCCTCTTCAGCTGGCTTCTCTAACTCCTTTGATTTTTTTTACTCTACTTCTATCGTGGTCGGTTTCTCATGAAAGGTCACTTGTTTTCTCTTTTTTAACTGGACTTCTTCTAACTATCACACATTCCTCAATGACACAACATTAATAGGTGCCTTAGTATTCGCCTCAGTATTGTTTGGAAGGGCTTTAATGGATCGAGTATGTTAGGCACTGCAAGTTGTCCCATTTGTCGCTCCAAATTTTGAATTGCTGCAGTGTAGGCTGTTGCTTGTGCTTTCTGGTCAGCCATGAATTTCTTCACCATCTCATCAAGGTGACTCGAAGGGTTTGCATATTGTTCAGTCTGAGGTGGTCTATATTATTGTTGAGGTGCTTGTGCCATGTACTGATTATGAGCACTTTGGTTTCCACCCCAAGACAAGTTTGGGTGGTTCCTCCAGTTAGGATTGTAAGTATTCCTATACTAGTTTGTCTGGCCCCTATTTGCATTACCCACAAAATAGACAGACTCTAGATTAATTGGGCAGAAGTCACTCGTGAGACCCTCTCCACATACTTCACAAATTATTTGAACTTGTTGCACTGGCTGGTCTTGTTACTTGTTAATAACCAAGGTCATCTTAATTACTTGGTTGGCCAATGTGGCAATCTATGTTGATAATGCAGACATTACATCTAACTAGAGAACCCCTGCAGATTTATGCACTGTGTGTCTCCCATCTCTCTTTGCCAATCTTAATTGCTTTGGGAGAATTTGTTTAAAAATGCATATCTAATACTTGACCTCCCGTTGCAGCATCTACCACAATCTTTGTTTCAGGATGTAGCCCTTCTATGAAAGTGTGAGCTAACACTTCATTTGTCTGATTGTGATGAGGACAGTCTCTGAGCAGCCCCTTGAACCTTTCCTAAGCTTATTATAAAGACTCCCCCGATTTCTATTTAAAGACGACTATCTAACTTCTGATCTTTGCATTTTTGGATGAAGGGAAGAACCTTGCCAAAAAAAATCTCACTAGATCATTCCATGATGTAATTGAATTATCTTGTTCTGCCTTCAACCATTGCTTTGCTTCGCTCAATAGATAGAATGGGAAACGTTTGAGCCTATATAGTCTGGAGTAACTCCTTTAGTGATATAAGTATCACTAGACTCCAAGATGTTCAGGATGTGTTGTTGTGGTCCTCGTGTGGAAGATCCATAAACTGCTCATTCCATGTAGTAGCTGCATCGTGCTCTATTTCAACTCAAAGTGCCTAGTGATTCTGGACTTCACAATGATGGAGGTGATATTAGTAATGCGGAGCATTGCCATCTCCTGAAAAACCATATGTTGCTCCTCTTCCATTTCCATAGTAAATTGGATAAGTCCCTAAAGATTATTTGTGTCCCTTACTTCCTTCAACCTCCTATGAAATGTTCGCTCAGGTTCGGGGTCAAAGATCTGAAGACTATCTTGACTTCTGACCCTTCGCACTAAATTAATGTTCCTGAGAGTAGATCAACAATTAATAAAAGTTAGACTTGATGAAATAAACAATTAAAGCAAAAACCAAAAAGTAGTCAGTATTCAAATCCCCGGCAACGGCACCAAAAACTTGTTGTTCCCGAATGCACATGCAAATATATGAGGTCGTACAAGTAATAAACTGATAAGTCGAGTGTCAAAATCACAGAGACTTGTATTAACCACCCACTAAAGTCACTAATATTGTTATTCAGTCGAATGAATCCGAGTTCAAAAGTATGATTATGCTAAACAATACTTCTAACTAGTAACCAAATTATCAAGCAGCAAAAAGGGGTGTTGTGCACTCAGTAGAGACGAATATTCCAAGGTTGTGATCAATTCACCAATCCTATTGTGCTCTAGTTAATTCCTCCTTTCATACAATTCACTCATAGTTGCTAATTAATTGAAAATTTTCTCTCATCGCCTTCTCCATGGGTACTATTCACCTATTCAAATAGATTAATGCCTATATTCCTATGGAATCAATCTATTATGAACGCATTAGGATTACAATATTTAATTAAATATGATGACTAGGTATATTCCTTTCCTAACCACAAATCCCCCTCCCCCTCCCACCCTCGCCAGAGTTTAAGATCATGCTCTCGTCAATTATTCTCTCATCTAAACATGGCTTTTCCAAGCATAGCATAGATAGTAAATAGAACATAATTGTTGGCCAGACAATTCATTAATTAATCACAGAATTATAAAGAAATAACCATATATTTGTGAATTGTAATTAAGGTTAAGTCAACTTTAAACAATAATATCCATGGCTAAATCATAACCTCAGAACTATGGGTTTTATCCACTCATGATAATATCAAATAATTCGTCAAGTGTTGGGTAATTCAAAATATGTGTATGGTGAAATCGGGGGAAACTATTTCCCACCATTGAGGTACATTCAGAATATCGTGACAAGAACCTCGAGGTTGTGGGATCGTGATCGTGCTCCTTATCTCGAGGATCATTCGCAGACCAGCAGTGGCTCCGAGGCTGAAGAAGCTGTCCGCGGCCCAACAAAGGTTACGAAGATGAGTGACTCCCGAGGCAAGTAGCTAGAATCAATAGGTCATGTTGTCCTTTTTAGCCGTCCCATCCCCGTATCTTTACATTTAATGCATTCTGTACTATGTCGGGTTCCCTTGCCTATATAAGAGGAGCATATACCATCTTGTAAAGGGATGACGTTGCTCCATTTCTCCACACGTGCAATAATCTCTCTCTCTCTCTCTCTCTCTTTCTCTCTCTCTCTCTCTGTCTCTCTCTCTCTCTCTCTCTCCTTCTAAGTGGTTCATCCTCATATGCCTGAGGCCTCCTTTGCATTTGTCATTTTCTTACTTGTTCTTCACTGTACCGTCTAATATTGGCAATATAGAGCCTTGCTTAATCATACCTCTAGCTGTTATCCCAACCCTGGCTACCCCCAATAGTATGAGATCGATACCAATAGCGACCCTAAGGTGCCATCGACCATATCTGAGCTCGGGCAATAGGGCCCCTTTGGTTTGATTAATGCCTCGTATTATCTCGCTCTTTATCATTATACTACATGTTCTTAGCGTTAACTGCTCCAACAACTATCTCAGGAATAGATCACGTATTTTAAGAGTCCCATATAAATTTAATTATTGTTACCATTTTCACATTAAACAGTTTGGCGCCCACCGTGGGGCTAAAAATAATAGTGATTATTTTCTTTCTGGTTTCCTACACGAAAGCACATTATATTTCACACTATTTCTTGTCCAAGATCTTTTGATTTCAGGCAAAAATGTCTGGCTCGGCACACGAAGTTGAGAATGACAACCTCAAAAATCACGGGGAAAATGGCGTGGCTATCCTAGCTTCTATAGCACCTCCACATAGTTCTGATATCGCTCCTGGATCAATCCTAGTGGACGCAGGTTCACAGGACGCACGACAAGTAGACGAAACATCTCACACCGATAGGAGCGTATGACACGACAACGACAACAGACAAGAAGCACAAAAAACCCCCGCCCGGGTAGAATAGGGAGTAGTCCTCATATTATTTTTTGAAATATTGAAGGCATGATAGTTGGCTATCGCTCACCTACAAAGTCGCTCGGGGACTCCCAGCACAATAGCGACAGAGACACCCCTTAAGATGAGCCAGCATCCGAGAAGTCAAGTAATGACGAGTCAGTAACCAACCCCGTCGTAGTGAGGATGCTTGGGAACCTCTTCAAAAGGATTGAATCAGGTTCGCGGAAGCTCTTACAGCAAACGTCTACCGAGAAAATAGTCCCTAACTCGCTTCGAAGAAACCTTAAATGCCAAAACCCCCTAGGAGCGACATGACCTTGGATCCCTACGGGCACACCACCACTTGTGTATGCTCGTTCAGAGGCAGTGATGCTCAAGACAATAAGTTTGAGCCTATCTTGGTCTTGTTGGACTCCCACACCCGGAACCAGTGCCGAATCGGGGCCATGGACAACCCTCTAGGAACCCCCTCAAGTTCGGTATATCCAAGCAGATTCCCGGTAAAATGCCGATACAAAGCAGATGGAGGCATCATCCATGTGCGACGAATGGAAGGAAAGACCTGAGATGCAACCTACCTTGCAACAGCAGGGAGATGGCCCGGGAATAATATCCTCCACCAACCTCCGATGAACCAAATTCAACAAGGCACAGCTAATAGGGAAACTCCGCCCAATCGAGTGCGATTTGAGCATTGTATTACCAAACATCAAGATCACCATAAGCAAATCCAAAAATGTCAGACAGCTCAAACTTGCTCAACCAAGACCCCCCCCCCCCAAGAAAACTGTGGCCGGGCACAGGAACCACAGGGCGCGCGGGGTCATCAGCCCAAAAGAAAAAACAACCATGTTATTCAATAGAGGTTTCCAGCAAGTGACATCAAGTAGTCAAGCTCGAATCCAGCTCCAAGGAAGGAAGGATATCGGGAAGAACAAAGCTGACAAGCCTTAACGTATTTTCGCGGAAATAGAGGGGCAGCAGAACCCTTCGAAGATCCGTAAAATGTAGATAGAAAGTGCCCATCGCCAAGAAAAGGAAAGTCCGAAGAATATACCTGAAGGATACTCTTGCATCCGGGTAAATGGACACCGAGACTTCGCCTCAGCCTAGTAGTCACACGTTGGTAACTCGCTCCCTCATTCAACCTATTCCAAGTAAAGCATGTGTTCATGAGTGTAGGTGTTTCGACCAGCTATACTTACAGTGTCTGGCCAAAGCCAATAAGGATGTTCGGACTAAAAAACCAAATCTCTCCCATGTCTCGAATCTTTGATGGATTCCAGAGGCTGATCGCCACAACAATCAAGAAGGTTGCGCCTTCTATACAGCTCGCTTAAGCTTGGATTGGAATTCCAAGTACACAAAGTGCGAACGTTTTTATTCGAACGACAATGGGCACACCGTCGAGAAGCGATTTCGACCCCACTCTACCGAAAGGATGAAAATCACCGACAAAGGTGGGACTAAGGCATCCGCCAAAAAGCTGCACGCGACAAGAGGAAATCACCATGTAACCCTTCGCCGGCATCAATGATTACGCCCTTAAAATGATCAAAGGGTAAGCGGAACAGCATCTTCAGGCGAGCCTGGTTTAACGTGGCAGGAGACTGCAAAGGGCTCACACCTTGAAATGGTAGGAGCATACCTGACCTCAAAAATTTCGACTACACACCTCTCAAGACGTAAGAACTATTCCGCTCATTTGTTGTTTCTCCCTTTTTACTAACCTACATGCAGACAACAAATTAATGCATTCTAAAATTCCAGATGTCCACTCGGTGATCCGAGGCCTCTACAGGACCCGCCGAACTCTCTCTCCTCGATCGGGTTTTTCAGCCTAATGGTCCCGCCAGTAAGATTATTAGCGGAGCAACGGGCCCCGGTAAAGGGGATTCGACAAGATCACAGTCATTTCTTCTATAGTCAGATGACATGCGGTGATATCCTCTTAAGGCCACCATCCCTTCAGAAGAGCCAACGATTGGCAGGCTAAGTTCCAAAAATGGAACCATGTAAATGGATCATATAATTATAAGATCCGCGCCCATGAGGGATGAACTCACGACAATGGGACAATATGTATTTGCAGCATATATTTACGCCAAATAATGAAGAATACCCTTTCAGAATATCCTATTCCGGGAAGATTCTGACATATTTGCAGCAAATATTTCTCCTTTAAATGAGCCTTGATATACTCAGAGACTCACCATCTGAAATTCGGCAACATACATGACTTCAGGGTCGGAACTCCGGGCTCACCAAGCCCCTGGAAGGCAACTCTGAGCTCACAAGAAGTTGTCTTTAAGCTGAAATAACCTCGATAACTCGGAGACTGTTGTTAATCTACATACAAACTAGAAAATCCGAAACTGTAAGACAACTAACGGTCACCCTCGGAGTAACTAGATCTATTCTACAAATTGTAAGACCTCAACAGACATGGCAAACTATAAGAGCTTAACAGGCATGACAAATTGTAAGACCTCAACATGCATGAAAAATCCCGAGGCTTAGGCTATACATCCCATTTGTATGAATCCCTGAAAGGCATTCCCTCGATGTAGACGCCTAAACTCTCACTAGGGATCAAAATAACATGACATGGGGATGCCCGACTATCGCTAAAAAATTGCAGGCCTCTAATCCAAATATACTTTCGAAAGAATCGGTTAAAACAAGCTTCCCTCCACAGGAAAAAATCAGCTCTGACAACCTTGGCCCCAAAATGCAAGAGCATTGATCTACTCGACCTACGAGCTATGAACCATACGAGGTGCTTGATACATTAACGACAACGAATTGAAATCGAGGTTCCTCTGGAACCGACAACGGGTCAGGCAAAAATTGTATAAAAGACCTTAATAAGTTGATACAAAGCCTACAAAAAGCCCACGGACAAAAGATAGTGTTACTGGCATTGTCGCCAGCTAAGCGAGCCTATGGGCCACATATTGAAAGGACTCTATGACCAAACAGCGTAAGAGCGATTGTCTCCAGTTAAAAATCTTGACAACTTGAGAATTAAAGTAAGCTCGAATCGTACCTCGATCCACACACCGGATAGTTAACTATGCAAAGCCTTTGGGCCACATACTAATAGGTCTTAAATGACCAAACGACATATATGCCACTATCACCGGCCAGGGAATCATGGAAATTTACGGATTGAATACAGCTCAAATTGCAATACGACTTAGAGAATGGACCCAGAAGCTGCAAAGTTCCTAAGGGCACGGCATAAATGCCACTATCGCCAACTAGAAATTCAAGGAAATTCAAGGGCCGATTATAGCTCATATTGCAATGCGACCTGGGGACTAGGCAAGGAATAAAAACCATCATCTCTAGCCCCAACAAGCACAAAAATCAAGGGCATACTAAGATCGAGTCGGACCCCGACTCGGAGACTAAACCCGAAAATGGTTAAAGCATGCAAGCCTAAGGGAAAATATGGGTTCAGATCGACCTAGTGAAGACTCAATCAAGCAAAAATACAGAAGGTACAAGTTGCGGGGTTTCCCCTCTTATTACTACGTATTGACGATGAGGCGCAATCTCGTCCTGCATGCATATATATATATATATAAAACAAAGAAGGCAGGGAATATTCATTCTGGCAGCTATGGCTCGGCGGTATTTTCCTCATCATCCTCGTCATCGGATATCAGGAACTTGGCATCAAACTCATCTCCTTTGGCTTGTCTGATCTCCTCCAAAAGATCAAATCCACTGGCATGAATAATCTCAAGGGTATCTTTCCCAGACATGCTCCTCTCATATTCCCTGCTGCTATTTTCTCGATCGAGGGTCTTCATCAACTCAGCCTTAGCGGCAACGACACTCCTTGGATGAGCCACCATTTTTTGCCCTGCCCTGGTATTATTCATTACGGCCTCGGCTCGTACATTCACCACCTAAGATTTTGCCCTTGATAGCTCAGATGAGAGTCTCGTGATCATTTTTGCTCGAGTAGAATCATTCACACGAGTGGCCTGAATTTGCGCCTCAAGAGCCGATGTCGCGCCTTGAGCCCTCTCTTTGGCTTCAGAATGGGCACTAACACACGCTTGCAGCTCAATGATTCACGATTGGCTTTGCCGGCCTCGTCCCAAAGTTTTTCCAGTTCCTTCAACCTTGTCCTTAAACTAAAATGGCGACACGTCAAAAACTGCAGGACAAAAAGGGGAATACAAGCCAGCACGGAATGCAGTATACATGTTTCTCCATGAGGGTCTCCTGGAGCTCATTTTCCATCGCCGCACAAAGACATTTGAGGGATCTCTCCCTTTCTCTAGCCTCCCGCAACAAGGCCTTGCAACAGAGCAGTGTAACTTTGAGCCTGTTAAAAGCCTGAAAAAGGAAAGTCAGGTGAGTAAAGGGAAGAAAAAGGAGCATGGGTCCATAACACCCCTACTACGGCAAAAAACTCTCCACGAGGCCCAGACGATGAGCCTCGTGAAGACCTGAAATAACGTTCGATGATGCATGAGTCCCGAAAGCTTGCCGACTGACCAAATCACTTCACTGCATGCCTTCTCGCACCATGGGACACCTTTCCTTTTGCCAGCGCTCCTCGATCCTTGGGCCACTAATATCTCCTTCCATTCTAGGGAATCCAGTCTCACCTCGAATTAACTCCCGAGACCTGCGACAAAGGAATCAGATGAATCAACAAAAAGGAAATCGTCCCCAGAAAAGGAAGGGGAATGCCAGACACCTACCTTGGTGCTTCGCCTCCCATCTCCCTTATGAAAGATCTCACCACCGGCGCCTATCATGAGCCTAACAAGCTGGTAGCTTACAAGACCATTCGGCTAAATCAGGCACCTCACAGGGCAGCCAATGGGTTGCTGCAAACAAAGGACAAAAAGACATCGTTATGGGGCCAACTTCATATGAAGGAAAAGACGGTTTGAACTGAATGATTATGTGCGAAGTTCCATTTCTTAGGAAATGGTAAAAATTCTCCAGGAACAATGTCGGTTGTCCGGATTCAAATGAACTGACTCATCCATCCACAATCCTCATCCTCCTCGCCACCGAGCATGGGAGCTCGAACGGACCTACGCTGAACAGCAACTAGGCCATGGTAACGTAATGGTTGGTACAACTTTATCAGGTTAATAAAGGTAAAATCTATCCCGGCCTTATTAGCGAAAAATTTCAACGACTGCAGTATCCTCTAGAGAAAGGGATGAACCTGCGCCAAAGTTACTTGGTACCTTATGTAGAAATCAAGCACGACCCCGTCTGGGGACCCCGACGCAAGAACATGGGTATACATGCTCAAAAAACCCTCAATATACGTCATTGCACACTCCTCGAGGGAAGGTACTTGTAAAATTACGCCTCCCCCCATCCGTACTCTCACTTGATCGCCCTGAGGTTCTCCTCCTTGACGAAATAATCCCCGACTGTGGCCCAAAACATTAAGAGGATTCCTCGGTATGGCGACCCTCTTCATGGTAGCACACTCCGATCCTCACACCCCCGACATTAAAGGAGGACGATTTGCGCCGACCAAAGGTAGAACACAGGAAGGAATCCCACTCATCCGAGGATCAGGTGTCGAAGCAGCTGCCATGGCCACGACGAAATAAGGAGAAGAAAAGGAGGGTTCAGGTAAAAACTCCCTGAAGCAAAGAAATGGAGGGACTCGCACAAAGCGCCAAGCTCTACAAAAGAGATAGGCTTATCAAACAACTGTAGAATTGCTGATTAAAGGGCGGATAGATAAATATATAGGGGCTAGGCAACAACTCCTTAATTTTCCAAGAAGGCCAATCAGATCCGGTCGGGTTAATTGTCACCTTCTCCATACGGAGTGCACCAGCAGAATCATTTCAGGCTCCCACATGACTCATGAAATAAAGGGACCTTGGGAGAACCGTGACGTTGCAAGTATCGGTTCGAATGAGCCATCGACTCAACCTTGGGACATGGCTAGTCTTGGGGCCTCCCCAGTCCATCCTAAAAGAAGGCTCCATAGGGCTGACGCTGGATAGTCGGAAGCAAGAGAAAAACAAGGGGAAAGAGAGGGGGAAAGCAACAAGAAGGACTAGCAGAATAAAATCTAGTTTCATGCATTAACGAAAAGGAAAAATTCCTTTTTTACACTATTCTCCCGAGAGGGAGAGCAAATAAAGCAAAAAAAAAGGCATACAAAAAAGGGCTCGGAGAAAACTCCTCACCACTATCATCTACACCCCTATCGGGGAGAACAAAAAGCACCATCCTTCCCTTCATCTCACGAGCCTCCTCCGGGTTGGCAGATAGCTCAAAACTTCTGGCTCGAGCTCTTTCAGGACCTCTCTTTTTTTCTTTGCCTTTGCGTGCTCGATAACTCAAGCCGGTTTCTGCCCAGCCGCCAGGGATATGTCACGAACAAT
Organism: Nicotiana benthamiana; assembly: GCA_034376525.1. NCBI lineage: Eukaryota > Viridiplantae > Streptophyta > Magnoliopsida > Solanales > Solanaceae > Nicotiana > Nicotiana benthamiana. The sequence goes on along the minus strand of CM067337.1, from coordinate 41,048,021 downwards.
TGCATGTGCTGTAGCCACATCCTTTGTATAAGTGGCAGCATCTCGCTCGACCTCATACTATATTTCAGCCGAGGAAGCGATCTCCCTGCAGGTGTCCGAAAGAATGCCCAGAGATGTCGCCAAGTCCCTATTACGGTCTCACTCCACTCATTCAGCCCGGAGACCTCCGCTTCCAACTAGCTAACCCGCGAGCTTCTCTGTTCAACCTACCAGGAAAGGCAAGATGGTAAATATGTGAATAACAAAACACGTATGGATGCGGAGTAAAAGAGGCATGTTTGAGCAAGGCAGAATACCTTGTCAGCAAGAGTGGTATTCTCCCGAGTAGCCGCCTCCAAAGAGGCCCGAAGCTCCCCCAACTCTTTATCTCTTTGGGTGTCGCGATCCTCTGAATCTTGAAGTTTCGAAGCAATGTTGTCTTTCTCCTGCTCCTTCCCAGAAAGCACCTCGTGAAGATGTCACGACCCCAACCCGGTCGCGATGCACCTCGCACACTACTTGGAAAGCCCGACCATATATAGCAGTTACTCCAATTATTTAAACAAGTAAAGATAAACCTATGTAAGTCAAAGAATGAAATTTAGTAATAATGCGGAAAATCTGACAAAATACTGATACAGCCCAACTAGGATCCGGTGTCACGAACATGAGCCTTTAGAATCAAGAGTAATATCCTACTACAAAGTTAGTTTAAAAACTAAAAATGTGAAAATAAAGGATAAAGATAGAGGGGAGAATCATCGGCTGCAAACGCCCTGCAGCTACCTCAAATACTCCCGAAAAAAACATTGGATCAGCTGGAATCACTCAGCCTGAGACTGCCTTGGATCTGCACACAAGGTGCAGGGAGTAAAGTGAGTACTCCGACCCAATGTGTAATAAACATAACTACAGTCTGAAAGTAAGAAAACGCAAGAAATGCACAAAGTACTCTATATCTAGCAATTCATATCCAAAACAGTGGAAACAGTATACAACAAATAATACAGTAGAGAAATAATAAATAAAAGAATGTAACATATATAACGGTACACACTAGTAACCACTGTGGCGTGCAACCCGCTCCACTTATTTAACGTCGACGACGCTCACTTGGGGTGTGTACAGACTCCAGAGGGGCTCCTACAGTCCAAGCGCAATATTAGCTAGGTATTGGCATAAATCAGGCCCTCGGCCTCAGTATCAACATATATAATCGCTACTGCGTGTAGCCCGATGCATATCAAGTATCAAGGAACCATCCTCACTACTCGGTCCCCGACCCATCTCAATCAAATAAGTCCACAGCCAATCGGGCGTGACATACTATAGGGATCTCAACCCTCATATCTTTTTCATTTAAGGTTCATGTATAAAACACACTTATTATATTGTTTTTAATATTTAAAAATATGACTGAGAAATTAAGTTATGCACACAAGTGAGGAAAACACATAAAGATCCCCTAAGTATACTACGGGTCAGCACAAGGACCCAAACACAGCAATAAGCCCAATTCACAATAACAAAATATGTGTTTCAATCGCCAATATAGTCGAAATTAACGCTCAGGACGGACTAAGTCTCAATCCCCAACAGTATATGATCCCGCACTCATCGTGGAATGCGTGTCACGCCTCAATATAGTGTTACGATGTGAAAGTCTGGGGTTTCAAACCCTCAGAGCAGCAGTTACATCAATTAGTCACCTCTAGCGAGCTGAAAACTAGCTAGTAATGCCCTTGCCTCTCGAATTAACCTCCCCGCGCGTAGAATCTAGCCAAACCCACAACGAATAAATTACAATAGGCTACGGGAATAGAAACCAATCAAAAAGAATCGAAAAATAACGAAAACCACGAAATTTACAAAACCCGAACCCCAGGCCCGCTTCTCAAAATCCAGAAAACTTTATATCAAAACGATCCTTATCTCGCCACGAGTCTATACATACCAAATTCATAAAAATCAAAGTCCATTTGCCCCTCAAATCACTATTTTAAAATATTTTAAATTTCGAGCCCTAACCTCCATTTTTAACCTTAAATTCCCTGGATTTTCAGCGTAATCCATGTTTTTACACCATAATAACATAATCGGAGACCAAGAAAGCATACCCGATGAAAACCCTCTAAACCTTCTTCAAAATTGCCCAAATATCGCCTTAGTCAGAAGCCCCAAATGTTTTTCTCCTTAAAAATTCGCGAAGAAGACATAATATGTTATGTCCTGTCATTTTCGCTTATGCGGTTCACGTACCGCACCTGCATCTTCCGCTTTTGCGGTAAGAACATCACTTATGGGATTCAACTTAAAAACCTCACGGCCGCTTATGCGGTCCAAAATCGCATCTGCGGTGACCGCTTATGCGGAACCAAGTCCGCTTCTTCGTATTGCCCAGGCCTTCAAGGCCCACTCCTGTGACCTCCCGTACCGCATTTGTGGAACTGCTTATGCGGTCCCTTTTCTGCAGATCTGGAAACACCAGGTACCAGAACTCCAAAACATGCCAAAACTCCAAAACTCTCTGTTCACACCATCCGAACTCACCCCGAGGCCCCTGGGGCCTCAACCAAAAGCACATATACGTTCTATTACCTCACTCAATCAAACTTGTTCGAATCATAAAAACACATCCAACAACACAAGAATCATCAAATTACAACGGATTCAAGCCTAAGTTAAACTAAAACTTTTGAAACTTGCATTCGATCAAAAACCTGACCTAAACACCTCCGAATAATTTGAAATTTTGCACACGCATCAAAATCACCTAAAAGCTACTGCAACTCTCGTAATTCCATTCCGACCCTCGGATAAAGATCTCACCAATCAACTGGATATCACCAAAATGATAACTTAGCCAATTTAAGCCTAATTCTGCACTAAGCCTCCAAAATTACTTCTGATTGCTCTCCTAAGACTTAAATCATCCCCCGAAGCTAACCAAATCATTAGAAATCCATTCTGAGCCCTCTAACTAACAAGTAAACATCCGGTTGACTTTTCCAAACCAATCATTCCCAGAAGAGACTAATTGTCTCATTTCCAACAAAACTCTATCCGAATTACTTCAAATTCACCAAACACATATAATGAAACATGTAGAAGCATAAAACGGTGAAAACGGGGCGAAAATACATGAGATGAAGGGTCAATTCATTGTATCCTCCCCAACTAAAACAAACGCTCATCCTTGAGCGGGTCAAGAAACAGAACTAAAGTCTCAAATAGGTGCGGGTATCTGCTTCGAATCTCCTGCTCGGTCTCCCAAGTGGCCTCCTCCACGGGCCAACCTCTCCACTATACCTTCACCGAAGCCATGTCCTTTGATCTCAATTTCCAAACCTATCGACCCAAAATAGCCACTCGCTTCACATCAAAAGTCAAATCCTCATCCAGCTGAACTGTGCTGAAGTCCAAGACATGAGACGGGTCCCCAACATACTTTCGGAGCATGGAAACATGGAATACCGAATGAACGCCCGACAGACTGGGTGGCAGGGCAAGCATATAGGCTACCTCCCCAACCTTCCTAAGCACCTCAAAAGGTCCAATGAACCACGGACTCAGCTTCCCTTTCTTTCCAAACCTCATCACACCCTTCATGGGTGAAACCTTCAGCAAGACTTTCTCACCCACCGAGTAAGATACACCCCGAACCTTCCGGTCCGCATAACTCTTCTACGCAACTGGAATGTACGAAGCGTCTCCAGAATCACCTTCACCTTCTCCAAGGCATCATACACCAAATATGTCCCCACAATCAAGCCTCACCGGGCTCAAAATAATCGACCGGAGATCTACACTGTCTCCCATATAAGGCCTCATACGGTGCCATCCAAATGCTAGACTGATAGCTGTTGTTGTTGGCAAACTTTGCAAGAGCTAGAAACTCATCCCAAGAACCTCCAAAATCAATCACATAGGCGCGCAACATATCCTCCAATATCCGAATAGTACGCTTGGACTATCCGTCCATATGAGGATGAAATGTTGAACTCCGGTCCACCTGAGTACCTAGCTCGTGCTGAAAACTCCTCAAAAGCTGAGAAGTGAACTGCGTACCTCTATCCGATATAAGAGAAACTGGAATACCATGCAATCGAACAATCTCATGAATAAATATCCCTGCCAGTCGCTCCGAAGAATATCTAGTACACACTGGAATGAAATGCGCGGACTTGTTCTGCCGATCCACAATGGCCTAAATCGAATCGAACTTCTTCAAAGTCCGAGGAAGACCACTCACGAAATCCATAGTAACTATCTCCCATTTCCACTCAGGAATAACCATCACTGGACACCACGTGTCCCAAAAAGGCCACGGAACTAAGCTAGAACTCACACTTGGAGAACTTGTCATACAACTTCTCCTCCCTCGATCTCTGCAATACCATTCCCAAATGCTCTGTGTACTCCTCCTAGATATGCGGGTATACCAAGATATCATCAATGAATACAATAAAAAACGAATCCAGATATGACCAAAATACACTATTCATCAGGTGCATAAAAGCTGGTGTTGGTCAGCCCGAAAGACATAAATAGAAACTCATAATGACTGCATCTAGTCCTGAAGGCAGTCTTAAGAATATCTGACTCCTTGATCTTCAACTGGTGATAACTCGAATTAAGATCTATCTTAGAAAACACCCTCGCTCCTTGAAGTTAGTCGAATAAATCATCAATACGAGGTAGGGGATACTTGTTCTTCACTGTTACTTGTTCAACTGCTTGTAGTTAATGCACATTCTCATTGTGACATCTTTCTTCTTCACAAGTAACACAGGGGCAACCCACAGTGACACACTGGACCGAATAAACCCCTTTTCTAGGAGCTCCTGAAGCTGATCTTTCAATTCTTTCAACTCCGTTGGTGCCATACGATAAGGAGAAATAGAAATGGGATTGGTGCCCGGCACTAGGTCAATACCAAAATCAATGTCCCTGTCGAGGGCCATATCCGGGAGGTCTGCAGGAAATACATCAGGTAAGTCCCTCGCAAAGGAAACCGAATCTATACTAGGAGCCTTAGCTCCGACATCACGCTCGAAGGCCAACTATGATTGAACAACCCTTCCCAACCATGTGTTGGGCTTTCAACAAAGATATATCCCTACTAGGGACGTAATTAGTCATACCATGCTGTCTTTGCATGATAGTCTAGAATAGCATGACACGGAGATAACCAGTGTATGCCCAGAATAACATCAAAGTCTACCATGCTCAAAAGCAATAAATAAACTGTTGGAAACACGTTCTCAAGGCATTATACTAAACGTGTGTTCATATTTGTAGGTATTGATGAATGACAAACTGTGCGCAAATTGACATATGACGAGGTCCAAGCACAAGCGCAAAATTGACATATAGCGAGATTCAAGCACAAGACAAAGATCGAGATTAAGTTTTATATGAGTCGGTATTTTATTGTGATCTTGATCCGACAACTTAAACTCAAGACTTGGCTTCTCTCGTAAAAATATTTTTAACAATTCATGCATATTTAATTTAGAGCTAAATGATTTTAAATAATGCATATTTACTTTAGTCAAAATGATTTTTAAACATGCCTCTAAAATCTGGACTAAGATAATCGATTATGTACTTATGATAATCGATTATGTTTAAGTCAGCTGCTTGACAATCGATTGTGAGCTTATGACAATCGATTGTGTTAAGGCAGTGTGCATCAGATTTTTCAAATTTGCATGACAATCGATTGTGAACCTTATGACAATCGATTGTGATGAGGCAGTGTCCATCAAAGTTTTTCAAAGCTCAAAATAATCGATTGTGAAGCTAATGACAATCGATTGTGAAGAGACAGTGTCCATCAGATTTTTCAAAGTCACAAAATAAGCGATTGTGAACATATGACAATGATTGTGTTGAGGCAGTGTCTTCCAGACTTTTTCAAAGTTATTAGATAATCGATTGTGAACTTATGACAATCGATTGTCAAGAGGCAGTGTCTGTATAATCGATTGTATAACTGACCGTTGCCAAAATATTTTCAAATACCGTCAGGTGATCGATTATTGATTTGTTATAATCGATTGTTTTAATTAAAATCTGGAAAGGATTTTTTGAACGTTGCTGAGTAATCGATTATTGATTTGTTATAATCGATTGTTTTAGTTAAAATCTGGAAAGGATTTTTTGAACGTTGCTGAGTAATCGATTGTAGATTTCTGACAATCGATTGTTTTAAGTAAAATCTGGAAATGATTTTTTGAACGTTGCCAGTAATCGATTATTGATCTTAGATAATCGATTGTTATGCGTAAAATCTGGGATTGATTTTTGGAAGAACTGACAAACAATCGATTGTGGTAATTTGACAATCGATTGTCACTGAGTAAAATCAGCAATTCTTAATTGGCAATCAGGCAACGGTAATACAAAGTTTTTCAACTATAAATACAGCTTCAATTCAGTCTTTTAAGAACAACAACACACAACAACTGATCATACAATTGCTAAAGCTTGCATACTTTATTGCTTATTATTTTATATTCATTACATAAGCTTTTGAGAGCCAAATTCTTATCGAAAGTTGTTGCGATCTTGAGCGTATTCTTTTTACTCATATCTACTCTTAAAGGAGTGTCTTGTTTGAGTGCTAAGTGTTTTTGTACACTTAAAGGGAAGTGTTAGTCCCTTGTGTTGTAAGAAGGAACTTGTGTTTCCTTGGTTGAAGTCTTGGAGTGTTGTATCTCCGAGCAAAGGTTGTTGAGGCTTGTGTCCTCAAGTTCTAACGGTTTGTTGAGCACCCGTAAGCTTAACAAGTTAATGGAAATCTCGAGAGAGTCTCTCGGGGACTGGGCTAGCCACGGGTTTTTGGTGAACCAGGATATATCGGTGCGTTTGTTCTAATTTATTTACTTATCGCACTTATTTATTTCCTGCAATTTTTAAATTCCGCAAGTTTACGCTAATTTTTATTATAACGCTATTCACCCCCCCCCTCCCCTAGCGTTAAGCGTATTATCTAACAATTGGTATCAGAGCCCAACTCTCGGAAGACTTAACCGTTTGAGAGAAACATCTATGGCTTCTACTCGTGATTCTTTTGCAGGAATAGGTGAAGGACAATGCTCCACCCGACCACCGCTATTCGATGGTACAAATTATACATACTGGAAGGAGAGGATGAGAATATTTGTACAATCAAATAGTTTTCATCTTTGGAAGGTCATAATGAATGGAGAACAAATTCCAACCAAGAAGGTTGAAAATGAATGGGTCCCAAAGTCCGAAGATGAATACGAGGCGGATGATATCCGAAAGGTGCAAAATAATGCTAAAGCTATTAATTTATTATATTGTGTTGTAAATGCTGATGAGTACAGGAAGATATCTTGTTGCACAACGGCGAAGCAAATGTGGGACAAGCTGGAAATTACGTACGAAGGTACGGACCAGGTAAGGGAAGCCAAAATTGATTTCCTAACCCATGCATATGAATTGTTTCACATGAAGGAAGGCGAAAAGGTCGATGAGATGTTTGAACGATTTTCAAAAATCGTAAATGATTTACATGCTCTTAAGAAGACCTTCACGGATAAGGAACTTGTCCGAAAAATTCTCCGAAGTCTCACTCCGGAATGGCGATCCAAGGCCGACGCGATTCACGAATCCATTGGCATTTCAAATGTCACCATCGACGCATTAAGAGGTAATCTTAAAACTTATGAATCTACTATACTTAACCCTCTTGTTGATGATCAAAGGAAGCAAAGAATCGCTCTCAATGTAAGCACAAGCCAACCTCAAAATGATGAGGAAGGAGACAACGAGTTCGGACTCGTTATCAAGAGATTTCAAAAGTTCATGCGAAAAGAGTATGAACGAAAAGGCAAAAATTAAGGAGATCAAATAAAGTGCTATGAGTGCGGAGAAACCGGGCACATTAAACCAAATTGCCCAAATGCTAAAATGGAGAAGAAACCCTCCAAGAAGCAACGAGCATACATATCTTGGGGAGGCGACTCCGGTAACGAGTCAAGTGAGGAAGAAGAAGACGAAGCCGCAAATCTTTGTCTTATGGCACAAGAAGACAACAAAGAAGAGGTATGTCAAATTTCTTCCAAAAATTTCTTTTCCCCTGAAGAAATGCAAAATGTTTTTGATGAGTTGTATAGCGAATTTATTAAAGCTTCAAAAACTGTTAAGAGTATAAAAGAAAATGCTTCTCTAAAAGAAAAAGATTTTCAAAAACAACTCTGTTTTAAAGAAAAGGAATTGGAAAAACTGATTTTAGAAAATGAGAAGTTGAAAGAGGAAAACAATTTTTTTGGCAAGAGAAGCGCCGACAAGCCCGAGAGTTCTAGAAATTGTACTTCTTGCATGCATCTCAAAAATGAAGTAGAAAGGCTTAAGGGCACCTTAGATAAGTTTAACTCTTCTCATAAAAATCTGAATGAAGTGCTTGTTAATTTGAAGTCGACCAAGCATGGCATAGGTTTTAGAAACGAGCCTAAAAAGAAAGTTGAAGCCAACCCCCAACCACCTAAGGCTCAACCTAGGATAAATAAAACAAATGTTCATCCTAGATACAACAAACCTAGAAATGGTTTTCATCAATCGCAACCTAGAAATAATCATGCTAGAAATAATGCACATTCTAGGCCAAACACTAGAAGGAATTTTGAACCTTTTAGAACACCTAGAAATGACTTCCAACCTAGAAACAACTATTCTAGAAATGATGCATATCCTAGAACAAATGGTAGGAGAAATGATTTTCATGATTTGCGCAATAGTTATATTGTCAAGAATAGAGTAAATGAATTTCGTCCGTCCAATTACTATTAACCTAGAAGGATGCATAATCCTAACGTGACTTGTCATTATTGTAGACGAATTGGACATATTGCTCCTGCTTGTTTTACACGACATAGACATAACACTCAATCACATCACTATGATTTGCCTAACTCCCAAGGACCCAAAATGGCATGGGTACCTAAAACTCATTCATCTGTTTTGTAGGTATGTTTGAAGGGATCAAGTGTACAATGGTACCTTGATAGTGGATGCTCCAAGCACATGACAGGAGACGAATCTAAATTCCTTCAACTAGAACACAAGGAAGGGGGAAGTGTTATTTTTGGTGATAACAACAAAGGAAAGATTATCGGCATCGGATCGGTCGGTAAGGATGAAATTTCTTCCATTAAGCATATATTACTTGTGAAAGGTTTAAAACATAATCTCTTGAGCATAAGTCAATTATGTGACAAGGGAAATCTTGTTTTATTTGATTCGGATGAATGCTTAGTTTTTAGACGTAGCGATTTTAAAATCATCCTTCGTGGTTTTAGAATGGATAACATTTATATGGTTGATCTTGCAAATTCTTCACCCGAATATGTGAATTGTTTAATGAGCAAAAGGACGATTCTTGGTTATGGCATCGCAGAGTAGCTCACATCAACATGCATCTTTTGAACAAATTGGTTTCACAAAATTTAGTTGTTGGTCTTCCAAATTTGAAATTTGAAAATGACTCTATTTGTGATTCTTGTCAAAAAGGGAAGCAAACAAAAGCATCTTTTAAATCGAAAAATATTGTTTCAACTACTAGACCATTGCAATTGCTTCACATGGATTTGTTTGGACCATCTCGCATTGAAAGTCTTGGTAGAAATCGTTATGCTTTTGTTATTGTTGATGATTATTCTAGATTTACTTGGACTTTATTTCTTGCCCATAAAAGTGATGCTTTTCAGAATTTTAAATATTTTCTTAATCGTGTTCAAAACGAAAAGGAAACAACCGTCACTTCAATTAGAAGTGATCATGGGGGAGAGTTTGATCACAATCTCTTTGCGGACTTTTGTGACGAACTCGGTATCGAGCATACCTTTTCCGCTCCACGAACACCACAACAAAATGGGGTGGTGGAAAGGAAAAAAAGGTGTCTCGAAGAGATGGCTAGAACCATGCTCGAAGAGGCTAAGATTCCCAAACATTTTTGGGCGGATGCCGTGAGTACCGCATGCTAAGTTTTGAATAGAGTAGTCATAAGGCCAATACTCATGAAAACCCCTTATGAACTCTACAAGGGAAGGAAACCAAATATCTCCCATTTTAGAGTATTCGGTTGTAAAGTTTTTATTCATAACAATGGAAAAGATCAATTGGAAAAATTTGATGCCAAATCCGATGAAGGAATTTTTATTGGATATTCTTCACGTAGCAAAGCATATAGGGTATTCAATAATAGAACCCAAACTATGGAGGAATCCCCTCATATTGTGTTTTTCGAAAATAATGCTCGCTTGGCAAGAAAGGATTCTTGTTCTGATCTTGCAGGTATTTTAAATAGTTTAAAAGACAAAGTACAAGAGGAAACTCCTAAGGAAATTCAAGATGAAATCTTGGAACAATCAACGGAGGAAACTCCACAATTGGAGAAAGAAATGAAAATGCCTAACGAGTGGAGGACAATCAAAGATCACCCTCTCGAACAGGTAATTGGCGATGTTGGAGAAAAGGTAAGTACCCGAAACTCTCTTAAGAACACCTTAGGACACACTTCTTAAGAGATCACGTTCTCATTGCATTATTTCATTACAAATTACTAATTTGAGCGTCGGAGACGTCTAACGTATTTTTGCAGGTATCGCCCAAAAGGCAGGGGGAATTATAAAGCTTGACGTACAGAACAATCGATTTCTCGTTTATATAATTGATTATCCAGTATCAATAATCGATTGTCTTGACATTATTTGCGTTATTATTTCTGAAATTGCAGATTTAATAAATAAACAAGTTTTTTTAATTATTCTATATTTTTTGCTAATGGCAAAAGGGGGAAGATAACGGGTATGCACTCTCAATACTAATCGGCATAAATTGAGGGGGAATTCATATATTGAGGGGGAACAAATTGCATATCAATATACTTGTTGCATATCTCTACTTGTCTTGAATTGTCATTATGAATTACCTAATATGCATATCCCGCTTAAAGTTTGCCATTATCAAAAAGGGGGAAATTGTTGGAAACACGTTCTCAAGGCATTATACTAAACGTGTGTTCATATTTGTAGGTTTTGATGAATGACAAACTGTGCGCAAATTGACATATGACGAGGTCCAAGCACAAGCGCAAAATTGGTATATAACGAGATTCAAGCACAAGACAAAGATGGAGATTAAGTTTTATATGAGTCGGTATTTAATTGTGATCTTGATCCGACAACTTAAACTCAAGACTTGGCTTCTCTCGTAAAAATATTTTTAACAATTCATGCATATTTAATTTAGAGCTAAATGATTTTAAATAATGCATATTTACTTTAGTCAAAATGATTTTTAAACATGCCTCTAAAATCTGGACTAAGATAATCGATTATGTACTTATGATAATCGATTATGTTTAAGTCAGCTGCTTGACAATCGATTGTGAGCTTATGACAATCGATTGTGTTAAGGCAGTGTGCATCAGATTTTTCAAATCTGCATGACAATCGATTGTGAACCTTATGACAATCGATTGTGATGAGGCAGTGTCCATCAAAGTTTTTCAAAGCTCAAAATAATCGATTGTGAAGCTAATGACAATCAATTGTGAAGAGACAGTGTCCATCAGATTTTTCAAAGTCACAAAATAATCGATTGTGAACATATGACAATGATTGTGTTGAGGCAGTGTCTTCCAGACTTTTTCAAAGTTATTAGATAATCGATTGTGAACTTATGACAATCGATTGTCAAGAGGCAGTGTCTAAATTATTTTTTCAAGACTGATATATAATCGATTGTTAACTTAGTATAATCGATTGTATAACTGACCGTTGCCAAAATATTTTCAAATACCGTCAGGTAATCGATTATTGATTTGTTATACTCGATTGTTTTAATTAAAATCTGGAAAGGATTTTTTGAATGTTGCTGAGTAATCGATTATTGATTTGTTATAATCGATTGTTTTAATTAAAATCTGGAAAGGATTTTTTGAACGTTGCTGAGTAATCGATTGTAGATTTCTGACAATCGATTGTTTTAAGTAAAATCTGGAAATGATTTTTTGAACGTTGCCAGTAATCGATTATTGATCTTAGATAATCGATTGTTATGCGTAAAATCTGGGATTGATTTTTGGAAGAACTGGCAAACAATCGATTGTGGTAATTTGACAATCTATTGTCACTGAGTAAAATCAGCAATTCTTAATTGGCAATTAGGCAACGGTAATACAAAGTTTTTCAACTATAAATACAGCTTCAATTCAGTCTTTTAAGAACAACAACACACAACAACTGATCATACAATTGCTAAAGCTTGCATACTTTATTGCTTATCATTTTATATTCATTACATAAGCTTTTCAGAGCCAAATTCTTGTCGCAAGTTGTTGCGATCTTGAGCGTATTCTTTTTACTCATATCTACTCTTAAAGGAGTGTCTTGTTTGAGTGCTAAGTGTTTTTGTACACTTAAAGGGAAGTGTTAGTCCCTTGTGTTGTAAGAAGGAACTTGTGTTTCCTTGGTTGAAGTCTTGGAGTGTTTTATCTCCGAGCAAAGGTTGTTGAGGCTTGTGTCCTCAAGTTGTAACGGTTTGTTGAGCACCCGTAAGCTTAACAAGTTAGTGGAAATCTCGAGAGAGTCTCTCGGGGACTGGACTAGCCACGGGTTTTGGTGAACCAGGATATATCGGTGCGTTTGTTCTAATTTATTTACTTATCGCACTTATTTATTTCCTGCATTTTTAAATTCCGCAAGTTTACGCTAATTTTTATTATAACGCTATTCACCCCCCCCCCCCAGCGTTAAGCGTATTATCTAACATAAACTCGGGTCTCCAGAACCCCAATAGTAACAAGAGAGGACCAATACACATGGTCCAAAATAATAGTATCGCCCACTGGGGTGGATACGTGCACAAATAAAGCAAGACATCCTCGGGTTGTACCCAAATGATGAGAAAAATATGTAGACACATAGGAATAGGTAGAACCAGGATCAAATAAGACAGAGGCATCTCTGTGACAGACTAAAATAATACATGTGATAACAGTATCGGATGCAAGGGCATCTATCCTCCCCGGGATAGCATAAAATCTAGCCTGGTCGCCGCCACCTGATCGATCTTCGTCCCTAGGGTGACCCCTGGCTGCCTGGCCTCCGCCCCTCTCTGACTGAGCCGGTGCTGAATAAATTGGAGTAGAAGATGAGGGTTGATCCCTCTGTTGAGACTGGCTTCCACGACGTCGAGGACACTGCCTCCTCGTATGGCGATACTCGCCATACTCGAAGCAAATACCAAATGCTGGAAAAGAGGACTGATGGGAACCCCCCGCACCAGAATGACCAGCTGATGCGCCCTACGCAAAAAAACCCTGAGCTGAAGGGGCATGTGAACAGCTATGAGCTAGGAGGGCACTAAGTGAATACTGGCCCTGCTGAAACCCTTGATGACCACAGCCTGAAAATGCCCCACGTACTCGGTACGAGCTGACTAAAGACGCCTGAAAGAACGATCTCTACTTTGCTGATACTGGCCCCTAGACGGAGCACTGCTGAAGCTACCTAATCCTCGATACCTCTTGTCCTCCCTCTCCTCTCTCTCCTGATGGCGAGCCGTCTTAATATCACGAGCAATATCCATAGCATCTTCAAAGGTATGGCCCAGAACCCTCTCTCGGGTCATCAGAATACGGATGGGATAGATGAGTCCATCCATAAACCTCTAAATCCTCTCCCGATCAGTCGGAACCATCCATGGAGTATATCGATTCAACTCCAAAAATCTCACCTCATACCGAGTCACGGTCATATCTCCCTGATGTAGGTACTCAAACTGTCTATGCAGGTTCTCCCTTTGAGACTACGGTACCCGCTTCTCTAGAAAGAGAATGTAGAACTCCTGCCATGACAAAGACGCTGCACCCCTCAGCCTACACTGCTCATAAGCCTCCTACCAAGTGAAAGCTGCTCCAAAAAACTAAAATGTAGCAAATGATACCCCGCTCAACTCCAAGATCCCCGCGGTCTGAAGCATACGTCGACACTTGTCGAGAAATCCCTGGGCATCCTCACCCAGAACACCACTGAAAGTAGGATGTGAAAGCATGTTGAACCTCTCAAGACGACATTGCTCTTCATCTGGCACAGCTGGAATCACATCATCCTGAACTGGGGCAACCGGCTGAACTGGGGCAACTTACTGAACTGGTGGTGCCTCTGGTGTCTACAAACCCTCACTACCTGCTCAAGCGTGCGAGCAGCGGGGGTCTGGTTGCCTCCCCCGGCCGGCGAAGTAGCTGCTGCAGTAGTGGTTGAGACAGCCTGAGCTAGGCCAGTGAAAACTGATAGAATCTGAGCTAGAGACTCCAGAAAACCCGGAATCACAATAGGCACAGCTGCTGCCTGAGCAAGTGCTACTGGAGTCTCTACAACTGGAGCCTGCTCCTAAGCCATGGCAACTGGTCACTCAATAGCTGCTACCCCCTCGGCTCTACCTCAACCACGACCTTGACCACGACGGCGTCCACGGCCGCTGATGGCCCCAGTAGGTGGTACAGGTGGTCGCCCGCCACGTCCGGTAGCAAAGGTTCTCACCATCTGCGAGTGAATAGAATAACAGAATTTAGTTCTTGGATTAACAAAGTTGCACGATAAGAATTTCAAGAATATGATGTTTCCTAAAGGTTCTGCAGCCTCCTGAGGATAAGTACAGATGTCTCGCTACCGATCCGCGAGACTCCACTAAATCGGCTCATGACTCGCGAGACCAAGTAACCTAGGCTTTGATACCAACTTGTCAATACCCCAACCCGATCGTGATGGCGCCCAGTAAACTACTAGGAAAGCCCGACCATTTATAACAGTTACTCCAACTATTTAAACAACTAAAGATAAAGCTATTTAAGTCAACGTCTGAAATACTGATAATAATGCGGAAAATCTGAAAAAATATCGATACAGCCCAACGAGGACCGGGTGTCACGAACATGAGCCTCTAGAATCCAGAGTAATATCCTACTACAAAGTTCATCTAAAAACTAAAAATATGAAAATAAAGGATAAAGATAGAGGGGAGAATCATCGGTTGCGAATGCCCAACAGCTACCTCAAATACTCCCGGAAAGAACTCTGGATCCGCTGGAATCACTCAGCCTGAGACTGCCCTGGATTTGCACACAAGGTGCATGGAGTAAATTGAGTACTCCAACCCAGTGAGTAATAAATATAACCAAAGTCTGAAAGTAAGAAAACGTAGGAAATGAACAAAGTACTCTATATCTAGTAGTTCATATTCAAAACAGTGGAAACAGTATACAACGAATAATACAGTCAAGAGATAATGCATGAAATAATGCTACACATATAACGGTATACACTAGTACCCGTTGTGGCGTGCATCCCGTTCCACTTATTTAATATCGATGGTGCTCACTTGGGGTGTGTACAGACTCCGGAGGGGCTCCTACAGCCCAAGCGCAGTATCAGCTAGGTATTGGCATAAAACAGGTTCTCTGCCTCAATATCAATATATATAATTGCTATGGCGTGTAGCCCAATCCATATCAAGAATCAAGGAACCATCCTCACTACTGGGTCCCCGACCAATCTCAGTCAAATAAGTCCATAGCCAATCGGGCGTGACATACTATAGGGATCTCAGCCCTCATATCTATTTCATTTAAGGTTCATGTATAAATTACAGTTATTATATTATTTTTTAAATATTTAAAAACATGACTGAGAATTTATGTTCTGCACACAAGTGCGGAAAACACATAAAGATCCCCTAAGGATGCTACAGGTCGGCACAAGGCCCTAAACACGGCAATAAGCCCAATTCACAATAACAAAATGTCACGACTCGGATTTAATACCATCGGGAGTCATGATGGCGCCTACAGTTGGAGCTAGGCAAGCCAACTTAGAGATTCCTTTTTCAATTAATTTCCAACGAGATAATAATAAAACAATAAATTCAAGCAGAAGTTTTAACTTAATATCAAATGAAGAAAATGCGAAAAGATAGACAACATCCTCTACCCAAGATCTAGTGTCACAACACTCATGGACTACTATAAGATACTACAAATACGGATCTGAAGAAAATACATGAAGTCTGTTTTGATAAAATGAAAACAAACAGAACTGAAATGGATGAGACTCAGGGCCCGCGAACGCCAGTGAACTACCTAAGAATCTCTGGACTGAAGGCACGCTCCCAAGCCACTGCTGCGGTCCGTAAGGTGACTCCTAACTTGTGCACAAAAGGGCACAGAAGCGTGGCATCAGCACAACTGACCCTCTGTGCTTGTAAGTGTCTGCCCTACCCCCGGCAAGGTAGTGAAGAGGCTAGACCGAGCCTACCACAATTAACATATACATATACATGTGCAATAACGGAGAGATAACAAATTTTTAAACAGATAATATGGAGGGGACATGCTATGGGGTGCAACAATTCATTTAACAGGCCAACGAACAAAGAAAATGGAGACTGAATAATTAACATCAATTAAAGAGAGCCAGTAAATCAACAACTGCATGGCACCAACCTTCGTGCTTTTACTCTCAATCCTCACCAAAACTGTCAAATATAGTGCACGGCATCACCCTTCGTGCTTTCCTCACATAACTCTCACATCAAGGCACGAAATGACCCTTCATGCTCTTATTATCTAGAAACATAGCACGGAAAGACCCTTCATGAAGAATTAACAAAACATGGCACAAAAAGACCCTTCATGCATAACTATCAAAACATCGCACGGAAAGACCATTCGTGCGTAATTATCAAAATATTGCACGGAAAGACCTTCGTGTGTAATTATCAAAACATGGCACGGGAAGACCCTTCGTGCACAATCTCTCTTACTCACCCAATCACGGTCACAACCAATCGGGAAAGGAATACACAACAAGATAAAATCATCCCAGCAAGGGAGGACAATTCAACAATAAGTCCCGGCAAGGAAAAATAATTCAACAACAAGTCCCGGCAAGGGAAAAGCAAACCAATTCCTTCTTTAGCTCATTTACTTCTCAGCTATCACTTCATAATTCATTTAATAAGTAAATAACTCAATTGTTTCACCTCTTTTGAATTTAAAAGCAATTACGACTCACAGTCATGCTAGACATAGGTGCATTGGTAATCATCACCATACATATACACCGATTCCACGTATCATATAGAAAATATTGTCCTAATCCTATTCCCTCAAGCCAAAGTTAGATCAAACACTTACCTCGAAAGCTCCAAACTCAACTCACGCCTATATGATAGCTTTACCCCTTGAATTTTCCACAAAACCGCTCGAATCTAATCACAAAATACCCAAATGTATCAATAAATGCTAGTTAAATCAATTGGAATGCATAAGAACGAATTTCCCAAAATATTACCCAAAAATTTCAAAAATGCCCCCAGGACCATGTGGTCAAAACCTGAGGTTCGAATCAAAACCGGGTTACCCATTCCCCCATGAGTTCATATATGCAATTTGTTTTGAAATCGGACCTCAAATTGAGGTCCCAATCCCCAATTTTAAGAAAACCTAGGTTCTACCCCAAATCCCAATTTTTACCCATTGAAAGCTTTCATTCTAAGATGAAATCATGATAAAAGATGCTAAAGATTGAAAAAATTGAGTAAAAGTTGACTTACAATTGATTTGGGGAAGAAAGAGTTGAGAGAAAATCGCCAATGGAAGTTTGGGTTTTGAAAATATAAAGAATGGGGTTCAAAATCGTCTAAGTATAGAATACACAGGTGCTGTGACGACCCAAAGGGTCATCACCATAATTCTTCCTTTCCTTGCGCTTTTGAGGCCTTGAGAACCTCCTATTTGGTTGCCTCGCTTTGCGTGCGTATTCCGGGTGCGAAGACGGAAAATTTTTCTGTGGAAAAATTTAATTCTGTGATAAAAACTAGGAATTTTGATAATAATATTGCAACAGTTAACTTTGGTCAATGTTTTGGGTAAACGGACCAGGACTCATGATGTGACGGTCCCGAAGGGTCTGTATGGATATTTGGGACACGGGCGTATTCCCGGAATCGAAATCCGAGGTCCCAGGCCCGAGTGCGGATCTTTGCTGTGAAATTATTTTCTGAAAATGCTTAAGGAAAAAATAAAAATGAAAATTGATCAAAAGTGATGGTATCAGGCTCGTATTTTGGTTCTGACGCCCGGTAGTCTTAAATGAGCGTTAAGTGTTATATGTAAAGTTTGGTTGAAAACGGACGTCGTTTGACGTGTTTCGGACTAAAAATGAAAATTTTGAATGTTTTGAACTTTGAAATGAAAATCAAGAGTTTTGGAGGTTGATTCTTTGATTTTGATGTTATTTTGGGGATTTGATCGCACGAGTAACTCCGTAGGATGTTTTTGAGGTTGGTTTCATGTTTGGGCTGCAGCCCCGAGGGCTCGTGTGAGTTTTGGATAGGTGATAGGCTCATTTTGAAGCATTTCAACTCCTGGTATCTGTAGTCTTCGCATTTGCGAAGAAATCTTCGCAAATGCGAACTTCCCCCTTTAGCCTACTTCTTCGCAAATGCGAGGAAAATCTCGCAATTGCGATCCTCCTTTGTTCGGCCAGTCTCCACAATTGCGAAATACTTCTGCAAATGCGATCCTCCCCCTTTGAAGCCAGACTTCGCAAATGTGAAGTCAATCTCGCAAATGCGAATTTCCCCGCCTAAGCCATGGGTTCGCAAATGCGAGTCCCGCTTTTCTTCTGGTGAGTTCGCAATTGCGAACAAAATCTCGCAATTGCGACATCTGCAGCTGTGCAACTTATACTTAGCCGATTTCAAACTTCATTTTTCATATTTTCAAAACCCAAACCTCCATTGACGATTTTCTCTCGACTCTTTCTCTCCCAAATCACTTGTAAGTCAACTTTTATTCAATTTCTTCAAACTTTAACATCTTTTATCATGATTTAAACTTAAAATCAAAGCTTTCAATGGGTAAAATTGGGATTTGGGGTAGAACCAAAGTTTTCATAAAATGTGGAATTTGGACCTCAATTTAGGGTCTGATTTCAAAACTAATTGCATATATGAACTCGTGGGGGAATGGGTAACCCGGTTTTGGTTCGAACCTCAAGTTTTGACCACGTGGGCCCGGAGAATTTTGGGATTTTTGGATAAAACTTTGGGAATTTTTTTTCTTATGTAATGAAATTGATTTAACAAGTATTTGTTGATACATTTGAGTAAATTGTGGTTAGATTTGACCGGTTTTGAGGCGAATTCATGGGGTAAAGCTATTCTAGAGGCGCGCGTTGAGTTGGAAGCTTTTGAGGTAAGTGTTTGATCTAACTTTGGCTTGAGGGAATAGGATTAGGTTGATATTTGTTATGTGCTATGTGGAGTCGGTGTATAGGTATGGTGATGGTTACCTATGTGCCCGAGTCTAGCATGACCGTGAGTCATAGTTACTATTAAAATTGCGAAGGAAGTGAAAAATTGTGATAATTACTCGTTACATGAACAATAAGGTGAAATTTGAGAAGTAAATGATTTAAAGGGGAATTTTGGTACTTTTCCCTTGCCGGGACTTATTGTTGAGCTGTTTTCCCTTGCGGAGACCTTTTGTTGAGTTGTATTCCCTTGTCGGGATTTATTGTTGAATTATTATCCCTTGCCGGGATATTTTGTCTTGATATATATTTCCTTTCCCATTTGGTTGTGACCATTGATTGGGTGAGGAAGAGAGAGTAAAAGCACGAAGGTTGATGTCGTGCGCTATGTGTTTGAGAGTAAAAGCACGAAGGGTGATGTCGTGCATTGTATATTGATAGTAAAAGCACGAATGGTGATGCCGTGCATTATATTTGATATTCTTGGTGAGATGAGAGTAAAAGCACGAAGGGTGATGCCGTGTATTATATTTGACAGTTTGGGTGAGGAATGAGAATAAAAGTATGAATGGTGATGCCGTGCAGTTATTGATTCATTGGCTTTCTTTATTTAATTATTATTTAATCAGTTCCATATCTTGCTTGTAGAAGTCATAATTGAACTGATACTCCTCCAGCATGTCCTTTCCCCTTTTATCTGCTGAAATTCTTGTTCTCTTTCTGCCATTGCACATATATCTGTACAGGTTGTTTGTGGTAGGTTCGGTTTAGCCTCGTCACTACCACACTGAGTTTAGGCCGGGCACTTACCAGCACATGGGGTCATTTGCGCTAAACTATTCTTTTGTGCCTTATTGTGCACAGGTCAGGACACAACCTACGGACCACAGCAGTAGGTAGGGGGAGATCCTTCAGTCCAGAGACTCTGAGGTAGTTCGCTGGCGTTCGCGAGCCCCGAGTCTCCTCCATCTATTTCTTTCAGTTTGTTTAATTATATTATAGACATGTTATTTATTTCTTTCAGACCGTTGTTTTTAGTACTCTTTTAGTCGTTCGTGAGTAATGACACCAGATAGTGGGTAGAGGCATGTTGTTAATTTCCGCATTTTGTCATTTCTATATTTGCTAAAAGTCTTCCGCGTGTTTATTAATCTTTTTAGTATTTAATTTGCTTTAGATTAAGGTTATTGTAAAAATGATTAAAAAGGGGTTGGCTTGCCTAGCTTCGACAGTAGGCACCATTACGACTCCCAATGGTGGGTAAATCTGGGTCGTGACAGGTGCAGATATTGCATTAGCGAGGCTTGGTTCGCAAATGCGAACTACGCAGAAGAAAGGCGGAACTCGCATTTGTAAGGAAATATACGCAATTGCGAACACTGCAGGATCTGGGTGGACATCGCATTTGCGATGGGGAGTCCGCAATTGCGAACTCTGAGGTCTATGGCTGGGTTCGCTTTTGCGAAGAAGTCTTCGCATTTGCGAAGGCTAGGCTGAAGAGGGGAAATATCGCATTTTGCGAGCTTTTCTTCTTATTTGCGATAGAAGCAGGCCTGGAGAGGATCTCGCATATGCGAGGCTGGCTTCGCAAATGCAAAGCCTGCAGGTCAGGCATACCAGCTGAGTTTAACATGCAACAAAATGAATCCGCGGCCTATCAAAAACTCTCCCGAGCCCTCGGGCTCCAAACCAAATATGCACACAACCCCAAAAACATCTTACGGACTTACTCGTGTGACCAAATCGCTAGAGTAACATCATTATCAAATAATCAACCTCTAAAACTCATAATTTTCATTTCAAAGTTCAAAACTTCCAAATTCTCCATTTTTATTTTGAAACATGTCAAATGACGTCCGTTTCCAACCAAAATTTATAAATAGAGCTTAACTCTCATTTAAGACTTGTACCGGGCGTCGGAACCAAAATACGAGACCGATACCCTCACTTTCTAACTCATTATCATTTAAATTTTTCATACCAATTTCAAATAAACAATTTCTTCCAAAAATTCCGTACTCGGACCTGGGACCTCGGATTTCGAATCAGAGAGTGTGCTCGGATCCCATATTTTCCTGCGGACTCTCCGGGACCGTCACATCACGGGTCCGAATTCGATTACCCAAAATATTGACCAAAGTCAACTAGAGCAATATTATTATAAAAATTCATAGTTTTTAACACAGATTTCATATATTTCAACATAAAATATTTTCGGCTTCGTGCCCGGACTGTGCACGCAAATCAAGGCAACCAAATAAGAGGTTTTCAAGGCCTTGAAAGCACAAAGAAAGGGAGAATTACGGTGATAACCCTTTGGGTCGTCACACAAAGTATGCGTTTAAATCGCCAATATAGTCGAAATTAATACTGGGGATGAACTAAGTCTCAATCCCCAATAGTATAAGACCCCGCACGCATTGTGGAATGCGTGTCACGCCTCAATATAGTGTTACGATGTGTGAGTCTGGGATTTCAAACCCTCAGAGCAGTAGTTACATCAATTACTCACCTCTAGCCTGCCGAATACGAGCTAGCAATGCCCTTGCCTCTCGAATTGACCTCCTCGCGCGTCGAATCTGGCTAAAACCAAAACGAATACATTACAATAGTCTAAGGGAATATAACACAATCGAAAAGACTCGAAAAATAACAAAAACCATGAAATTTGCAAAACCCGAGCCTCGAGCCCGCTTCTCGAAATCCAAAAAACTTTATATCAAAACGATCCTTATCTTGCCACGAGTCTATACATACAAAATTTACAAAAATCGGAGTCCATTTGACCCGTCAAATCACTATTTTAAACTTTTTAAATTTTCAAGCCCTAACCTCCATTTTTAACCTTAAATTACCTGGATTTTCAGCGTTAATCCATGTTTTTACACCATAATAACATAATGTGAGACCAAGAATCCATACTCGATGAAAACCCTCAAAACCCTCTTCAAAATCGCCGAAAAATCGCCTTAGTCCGAAGCCCCAAATGTTTTTTTCCTTAAAAATTTACTAAGAAGACTTAATATGTTATGTCCAGTCATTTTCGCCTATGCGGTTCACGCACCGCACCTGTGTCTTCCGCTTTTGAGGTCAGGACACCGCTTATGCAGTCCAAAACTGCATATGCGGTGACCGCTTATGCAGAACCAAGTCCGCTTCTGCTGAATTTCCCATGCCTTTTAGTCTCGCTTCTACAACCTCCCACACTGCATCTGTGAAACCTCTTATGCGGTCCCTTTTTCGCGGATGTGGAAACACTAGGTAACAGAACTCCAAAACGTGCCAAAACTCCAAAACTCTCCGTTTAACCATCAGAACTCACCCCGAGGCCCCCCGGACCTCACCCAAAAGCAAATATATGTTCTATTACCTCACTCAAACTTGCTCGAATCATAAAAACACATCCAACAACACAAGAATCATCAAATTACAACGGATTCAAGCCAAAGTTAATCTAAAACTTCCGAAACTTGCATTCGATCAAAAACCCGACCTAAACACCTCCGAATCATTTGAAATTTTGCAAGCACATCCAAAATCACATAACGAAGCTACTGCAACCCTCAGAATTCCATTCCGACCCTGGGATCCAAATCTCACCTACCAACCGGATATCGTCAAAATGATAACTTAGCCAATTCAAGCCAAATTCTATACTGAGCATCCAAAATTACTTCTGATTGTTGTCCTAAGCCTTATGTTATCTCCAGAAGCTAACCAAATCATTAGAAATCCATTATGAGCCCTCTAACTCACAAATCAATATCCTGTTGACTTTTCTAAACCAACCCTTCCTTAAAGAGACTAATTGTCTCATTTCCAACCAAACTCTTTTGGAATTACTTCAAATTCACCAAACACATACAATGAAACATGTTGAAGCATAAAAGGGGGAAAACGGGACGAAATACATGAGACGAAGGGTTGAGTCGTCAAAGAAGTTGAAGGATGGCATGATCATACGCCTTTTTGCACTGTGGCACAACGAGAAAATTAAGATAGATGACAAATGATGCCCGAAAATGAAAAAGAAACACGCAAGGATAAATTATCACCTGCTGCATGGACTTCTCCGCCTTTTTAACAGTTCCAGAAATATCGTGGTCAGCTCGATTAGTTACGCCATAAAAAATGTTGGCGATGAACCAACCGTGACACCAATCATCCCATCGGCATCCCTCAGCTCTCCTAATAAGACTGGGAAGTTCTAAATAAAATTGTTTGGGGCACCGACTTCTCCGAGTAGTAGTCCATGTCCTGGGAAAGCCCTGAACCCCGACCCATCAGGACAAACAGTTCTGCTAGTAGAAGCCACATTAAATCCGGCAGCACGATTCAAAGTCACATCAGCATTCTCTTCGAGGACCTCCGGCACTTTAGCCCTGCTGGGCCCAACCGTCCCAGACTCAGCAGCCACCGAAGGAGGCACGTGTAAATCTCTCACACTAGACCTCGTCTCCTCCTCAATGGACTTCTATCCTCGTCCTCCCCCTCAACATCAGGGTTCGATCCGGAGGTTAGGTTAGCGATTTCATCAGGAGAAGCAGTGGTTGCCCTGTTTTTACTTTTCTTGTTCATATCAGGACCCAAGGCCTCAGCTGCACCATGGGGGATGACCTCATCAGCATATTCTCTCCAAGGCCTGCACCAGCACAAGAGATGCAACACGACATTGCTTAGATTTTGGAAAGAAACACAAAAGGTGAAACACAAGCAGTGAAAAAGCCTCAACATGATTCTTAGCCATCCAGCGGTTCTTGGACATGACAGTACAAGACTGGAAACGATAAGGGAACCTTGCATCCAAATGCCTGATCCATCCCACCAAGTCTGGGACCGCTTCGGGATGCCAAGTAATAGCTGGAGAAAGCAAAAAGGGGTTATCGAGGCAAACAGAAAAATAATTCAGAAGTGGCTAAAGAGAAGTTCACTCACGTCGATATTTCCATCACTCTGGAAAGGGCATCCTCAGGGCCGGGATGATATCCGTGGTCCTTACTCGAACGAACCTGCTCATCCATCCCCGGTCCTTCCCTTCATCAACGCTTGTGAAGAAAGAATTTTTGGATCGCTATCGAAGCTTGATTAAGCCTCGATACAGCCACGGGCGATACAATCTGATCAAATGATTGAGGGTAAAGACCTTACCCATAACCTCTTCGGTAAAATGCCTAGGCATCAGCACGATCCTCCAAAAGGATGGGTAGTTCTAACCGAGAGTCACCCTATGTTGAGCGCAAAATTCAAGGATAATCGAGTCAATTTCCAAATGAGGAGATTCAACATACTTATCAGGACCCAGGCTGAATGGGTAAGTGTATACGTAGAGAAAGCCATCCTTGAAGTCAGTAATATATTCTCTGTAGTCAGGAATTTCTACCTCCGCTGCCTTACTCCACCGGCAGTCCTCCTTCACTTTGTCAACATTAGTCACGATGCTAACATATACATGCTCACATCCCAGATGTAGGCGAGGGATTTTCTATGTCGAAATCATCTAACATGTCAATATCGGGAGGGGTTCATTGCTCCAAAGTTGGTACCGATTTATTCCCCCCCCCCCCTAGACAATCAAGACGACGACGTAGTATAATTTTATCGAGGGACCGTCCTAGAAGTCTTGGCCATGGAAAATGGTAAAACCTTTTCGTAAAGGGAAGGAAAAATGTAAAGGTGTCAAATAGCGAAATTCTGGTTTGCAAGCCTGAGGGAAGGATGAAGATGGGGAGCATCTAGAAACCGGAGCACTGATAGGAACCGCTAGGGATGCAGAAAGACAAACCTACAACAGTTTAGGGGTTTCTTGATTATCGAATTAACGGCGGCCCAGCACGGTTCCCTGGGACATATCATTTAATGCTCTTAGACTGTTGACGTCACGGCAATAATGGCCTCGAGATGACGATTTAACATCATTTCCTATCACTTCGTTCTAGGAAACGTGGAGACTATCTGTGTATGGTGAAATCGGGGGAACCATTTCCCGTCATTGAGGTACATTCAGAATATCGTGACAAGAAGCTCGAAGCTATAGGATCGTGATCGGGCTTCTTATCTCGAGGATCATCCGCGGACCAGAAGTGGCTCCGAGGCTGAAGGAGCTATTCGTGGCCCAGCAAAGGTTACGAAGATGGGGGACTCCCGAGGTAAGTACTAGAATTAATAGGTCCTGGTGTCCTGTCTAGCCGTCCCATCCCCGTATCTTTTGATTTAATGCACTCTGTACTATGTCGGGTTCCCTCGCCTATATAAGAGGAGATCATACCATCTTGTGAAAGGCTGATGTTGCTCCATTTCTCCACAAGTGCAATAATATCTCTCTCTCTCTCTCTCTCTCTCTCTCTCTCTCTCTTCTTCTTCTTCTTCTTCTTCTTCTAAGTGGTTCATCCTTATAGGCCCGTGGCCTCCTTTGCATTTATCATTTTCTTACTTGTTCTTCACCGTATCGTCTAATATTTGCAATATAGAGCTTGCTTAATCATACCTCTAACTTTTATCCCAACCCCAACTACCCTTGATAGTCCGAGATCAATACCAACGCCGACCCCGAGGTCCCATCGACCATCTCCGAGCTCGGGAAACATGCCCCTTTTGGTTTGATTACTGCCTCATATTAGCTCGCTCGTTATCATTATACTTCACGTTCTTAGCATTAATTGCTCTAACAACTAGCTCGGGAATAGATCGCGTAGTTTTAGAGTCCTATTTATAAATTTAATTGTTGTTACCATTTTCACGGTAAACAAAATACTAAGAAAAGATGAAAAAAACTGAGATATCCTCACTCCTCGATGTTTCTCGTGTGTATTGTTCCTCAAAGTAGCGTCCCCCCTCTCAAAATAGACTTAGTCTCGCTTTTATACGCGTTGGGTAGATTTTGGGCTGAAATAACCTTGTCCCAGGCAAAGTTGGAGAAATTCCCGTCACTAGTATCCATGGCAGCGTGGGGCGCTAACCCTGGCACTGGCCCTTTGAAGTTTCTGTGAATTGCGCCACAGGCGGTGTAGGGGGCTGCATGTGGCGCCGGAAATCAGCATTTTTCTATTTTTTTTCTTTGTTTTGGCTCTAATCTCGCACCTTTCGCCCACTATTGCCTTCGGATGATTCCTACATATAAAAACACCGTGAATTAATATAAATCAGTACATTTTACATTCGAAATCTACGAAACACGAGTAAAATATGAGACGATACACATATAAATATATATACTTTAAGCCAAATATCAAAAGACTCTAGGGAACAAGATCAGATTTGAGTACTAGCAATTCCCATTTTTAATCAACAATAAGCTGCCGTGCTAAATGTTTCAAATTAACCAAACAAAATGAATTTGAAATACCAAATCTTGGATAATTTTCCTAATTTTCTTTCTGTACTTAATTAGTGATAAAGTTAATCTCAATTGCCCATATTAATTAGATACTGCAAGCCCAACGTTGCAGACCTTAGCTTGCTGAGTGGTGCAGCAGCTATAAGTCCCGTCGCTATTCTCAGCGTATGAATCATGATCACTTCTTCTATCGGCATGATGAACTATGGGACAAAAGTGTACTATGCTTGTGTTGGGTTAAGTCAGGCTAGAGATTCTCTTTAACATAATAATACTGCCCGTTTTAAATCAAATCTGTATTTTGTTTCCCCAAATTAGAAAAATGTCATAACACGAATGGTATTCGTATACTGTTTTATTATCAACATCTAATTATTCCGAAATTTTGTTAATACACCCCACAATTTGCGCTATAACTATCATCAACTCCAAAATTAGGGGTTTTGATAGAGTTACCTACAAAAACAAAAATATTTACCCTTGTTTATCCATTTATTTTTCTACCCATAAATTAATTGCATTTTTTACCCATAGTAATTTTTATGTGAAATTTTTTTTTATTCTCCAATTCTTTTTTATTTCTATACTTCTTCTTTTTTCCTTTTTTCTTTTCTTTTCTCCTTTTCTTTTTCTCATTTTCTTCCTATTTTTTCTCTTTTATTCATTTATTTTTGCTAAATCGTATTATTGTTATTTTTAACATAACTTATTTCACACTCAAATTTGACTCTTTCTTTATTTTTTATTTTATCCTTTTTCTTTATTTCTTGTTCCTTTTCAAAGTTCACGTGATTGCCAGCAGACCTTGATCTCCTTCCCTACAAATATTAGTACATACTCTACCATTAACAGTAACACAACCAGTGATGGAGCAAGACAATATAATCTACGGCCACTAGATCTTCATATATACTAGTTATATAGAAATGATAATAAAATATTAAAAAATGCAATAAAAATATCAGTAGCAAAAAAGACTTCTAGCACCACATGATACCAATATGGTATACATGTATACCAACAGAGTATATGATTTCATTAGAATGTTGCTACAACTATCTGCGACTCTACTAATGTACCAAAACATTAAAGGATACAATAAAAGTATGAGAAAATTACATGCTTTCATTGCAAGCTAAATATTCGCAAAGCAACATGCTCATTCTATATACTAACATGGTATATAGTTGTATGTGTCGTTTCAACAATTGCCTATAATTATAAAAATTACATAATACACGTAATCTATATCCATAAGCACAAAGGTTTTCCAGCACTGCAAATCACGTTCATATAAATAATTTTAAAATAAAATTCACTTAAAAATGCAGCCAAAACAACCAAAAAATGCTCAAACTACCATATGATACCACTATGGAATATAACTATACCATCATGGTATATAGTTTTACTGTTAAAGAGGTAAAAAAAATAGTGTACCATATATTAACGTAATAAAGTATTTCAAGATATTGAACTATATTACTATTATTAAAAGAAAATCAAATATTATACTATAAATGCAGCTAATATAATCAAAAATTGATTCAACTAGCATATGATACCAATATAGTATACAGCTATACTTATAGGGTATATAGTTGGAATGAATTGTATACTAGTATATTTGTATACTATTTGAGTATACAATACAAATCCGTCTTCTTCTCTTGTTCAGCTATATTTCAACCCAAACATCTAAAATCTATTACACAATCTCCACCAAATTAACTAAAACTTTAGGTACAACCTCCAATCAACTTTTCAAACAAACCCATATAGAATATTAAAATAATTAAAAACTCAAACAAACCAAATGATGAGTTTCAAGCTTCAAGATCCTTCAATGGTAGAATTGAATTTTTGTGCAATAAATCTCCAAAAACGAGTTTGGGTGAAGAGAAAGAAGAAGGTATTAGTGAGAAATAAGCGTGAATTGTCATTGATGATTAATGTTGCTCTGTGGGTTGGGGTGGGATCGGGACCGACCGGGCCCGCGGTCCTAGCGGTCTATACGGGCCTGGCAGGCCGGTCCTTAAGGTCGGGCCATTTGGCCTTCAATTTTGACCGTTTGAAAGTTTCGAAATAGTCATTTGCCCCCAAACTTTATTTTAACCTCAAACTTTATATAATTATACTTTTTCCCAAATCTCAACTATAAATACCCCCTCATTCTTTCATTTTTACTCACCAATTCATCAATCTCTCACAATCTCTTCTAAGATTGCTTATTTTATTGTTGAAATTTCGTGAAAAATTGTGAAGATGGTGAATTGAAGTATTCAAGTCTGCAACGATTTTCAATTTTCAAGAAGTTGTTCTACAATTCGGTAAACTCGTTCCAACTCTTAAGTTTTAAGAATATATTGTTTTGTTTTTTTAGTTTGCATAATTGTACTTAATATGGTTTTTTTTTTGAAAAAAATCTTTGGTGGTAAGGGAAAATCTCAAACTGGTGAAAGTAGTCGGCAACCTACTACCCTTCCCCCAGCTCCCCGAGTCAGACCTGTTACCCGTCCTGCTCCTCCTATTATTCTTCATAGTGATAATTCTTATTTTTAATTTTCCGATAGTGAATTTTTCCATAATGTTGCATCAGGTGAAAGCTTAAATGAATAAGTTATGAATGCTCTTTATCCTAATGAAACTATCTTAGAAAATAATGAGGAAAGACCCAACCGGATTTAGATGATACACCTATTAGTTCTATTAATAACCCAACTGATACACCGCCCGACCCACCTATAGAAACCCCTACTTTTAATAGACAACCTGCTAATTGCCTAGAAACATCAATAGTTTGAAATTGTTTTACTCGAGTAAGAGAACAAAATAAGGCTAAGTGTAACAATTGTGGGAAATTACTGGCGCATAAATATACTGGAGACCGTAACGGCACGGGTAGTTTGACCAGGAACATAAAAACATACCCTAGAGATAAAGCTAGATATTTACAAATGAAAGCGCAGCTAGAGGGGACAAGTGTAGATGGTTACCGTTATGTGCTTACTCTATTCTTTTCCTTCTTATCCTAATTGGATGCATTATATTAGAAGAGTTTTTAATCTCACTTGTAAAGGTTAGCCTGGTGCAACAGTTAAGAATGATATTTATAAATATAAATATGAATATGAAAAATATTTGCGGTATTTATTTACTCATATAAGTTATCGAATTTCTATTGCTACTGATATTGGTAGAAGTGGTAATGATTGTTATTATCTAACTGTTACAAGTCATTGGATAGATGAGGGTGGACAATGCAAAAATGCATTATTGCGTATAGAATAATTAATTCACGTCACACAGGTAAGTTTATAGCTGACATTGTTGCAGATATTTGTAGATATTTTTGCTTTAGAGATAAAATAACGGCAATTTCTATGGATAATGCTTCTAGTAACACTAGTGCTATAGGCATACTTATAACAACACTAAATCTTGCATTTAGTAATATATTTCATGTTAGATGTATTTGTCATATTTATCGTTTAATTGTCGGTGATGGTATGCGAATTATAAATTTAGAAATAAAAAAGGTTAGAATGGCTCTTAATTGACTTTTTTATTCAAACCATAGAAATAACACGAGTCCGGCCCGTTTACCCCAGGACCATATGGGCTTAGGCCCATCACGTGCTGTTTCCACCCGTTGAGCTCACGAATCCTGGGACCGCAGAGTCCAGGCCCGCTAAATCCAGGCCAGTTAAGCCCGGCCCGTTTGGCCCATTTAGGCCCAGGCCCGGCCCAGAATACAACATTATTGATGATGAACCCCAAATACCACAATAAGAGAAACCCATAAGTGAAATGGAAACGAATTCAAGTGTTAACTCTAGAAAACTAATGGGTTTAGAAAAGAAGAAGAAAATAGAGGAAGAATGGAACTCCACTTACAGCTCAAAGCACCAACCTCTCATGCTCACTTCCTTTCTCAATTCATATTCAGTGTTGTTCTGCTTGCCCTTCCTCAATTCATATTCAGTGTTGTTCTGCGGTTTCTTCCACTTCTATTTTATTTTAATTGGGTAAATATTTTGGGCCCTATAAATAAAAATAATAAATAGTTTGAGTCTGAACATTATAGAATAAATAATTTAAAATTAATGGGTATAAATTGAAATTTTCTCCCCAAAATACCAATACCTAGTAAGCTAGAAGTAATGAAAATGTCTTGGTATTGCGGAA
Source organism: Nicotiana benthamiana (assembly GCA_034376525.1). Taxonomy (NCBI): domain Eukaryota; kingdom Viridiplantae; phylum Streptophyta; class Magnoliopsida; order Solanales; family Solanaceae; genus Nicotiana; species Nicotiana benthamiana. The sequence continues at coordinate 41,017,169 of CM067337.1, read as the reverse complement.
ATTAAAGTTCTTTAGCGACATTTCAGTCCACACATTGGAAGCTAGCATCTCGGGATCATTCACACGGATAAATGCTTTATCACACCTAGAAATTGCATCATATTAAACTTGTCTTTAGTTGGACCGTTGTGGAGTGCAGGACAAACTCAATGCTGAAATATACCAATTACATTATTCAAAGATAATATATTTATAACAACAACCCAGTAAAATCTCATAAGTAGGGTTTGGGAAGTAATGTGTATACAGATCTTACCCCTACCCCAAAAGGGTAAAGAGGCTATTTCAGAAAGACCATCGGCTCAAGATAATAAAAAGACAAAAGAAGAAAGTATTAGATTCACCACGAAAATCATAGGGAAAAAGGAACATAGAAAGCAGGAAAGAAAAGGAAAATTTAAAAATAAAAATAAAAAATTCAAATTAAAAACGACGGTTTGTAAATGGAACTCGCATCGAAAATAGAAAATAGTAAAATGCGACATTGCCTCTAGCTATCTTAGATAGAACCCCACCGAACTAGGCTTACAAAGGTACAAATAACACAAGACTCAAGTACCTCCTAGCCTACAACCGTGATACGCGACTTCCATAGCTTCCTATCAAGTGGTATGTCTTCGGAAATCTAAAACCTCGCCATATCTTGCCTGATCGCCTATCCCTAATACTTCGCCTAGCACAGTATCACGATCCTCTTTTTCATTCAGAAGTTTATGAAAAACAGAAATGCCCCACGCAGGATCGAACTATTCAAGGGGGAGAAATGCCCCCACGCAAGTTTATTAAAATTAAATTATTTTTAAAGTATAAAAGATATCATTCTTTTTTTAACAAACTAGTTCTTAAAAAAATCCTTTTTTCTTTTCTTATAGCAACAATCTCTCATAAAATGACACAAAGAAAGTGTCATTATAAAAAGATAAAAATTCCATGCTTGTAATTTTTGCTATTTTTGAATGAGCACTTATAAATTTTACTATTTTTAAAATTCTCCTCATTGTTAATGGGTATAGTTTCAAATTTAATAAGTGGCGTCCCTCGCTTGTCGTATGAGCAACTCTTTTAATTTTGGACATTAAAATTCTGCTCATGGAACAAGCAAAGGTCAAGAGTTGAAAAGACCACCCTAAAAAGGGTCATATTTGTGCAATTTTTTTGCACTAGACAGGCCTTGACCCAAAATAAAGCCCTCCATGAGTTCCACAAATAAAGCCCTCTATCCATTATGAGAAATTTGTTCTCCTATCCTTTGAAACCTTATCCATATGAATAAATAAAAAAGGAATAGAGCAGTCACTTAATGGAATAAAAAGACTTCAATTTTGCACCAAAATGAAGTGCATCAGCATTCACTCTCCAATCTTACCTAAACATTCAAGCAGCAAATTCAAATGCCAGCACCGTAAATCAAAACCAGCAGCTCATTGCCTAGTGGAGCAGCAGCCGCATTATTATAATGCTAAATTGTCTTGTTTCCCAAGCCACCAACTTCCTGGCTTTCTAAAGGGACAAAAAAGGCGTCTGTTAATTGCTCCGCTTAGGGCTGTAGATATACCTATTTCCTCCTCCTTTTTCATAGCTGCGGCTAATTCACCGAGAGACTTGTCAGTTTTGCTACAGACAAGGTTTGTTTTAATTCTTCTTTATCTTCCCATTATGAATGCATACAACTCTTTAAGTTATACTATACAGTGATAATATAGCAAATGTGATTTGTCAACTGCGGTAGGTAATTCTCTACTTCCCATTTACCACGTCAGAATTCTTTTTTTTTTTTGGTTAACTGGATAAATAATATATATAAACAAAAAGGAGATTAAGTAGCAGTATTACAAGCAGGGAAGAATTAGCAAAAGTTTTATTGTATCAAAAAAGTTTCCCTGTAGCGGCTTCCTTAGCAAGCGCATCCCCTACTCTATTTTGTTCCCGGTAGCTATGCACTATGAGAGGGTGCCCAAGTTGGTGTATCAATGACCCCAGTTGAATCCGTGCAAATTTCTAGTGGAGTAAGGCATTTTCCACCGCAATCTTCAGTCCCTGCATTAGTGCGCAATTAATTCTGCCAAGGGGTTAGTGGTGTTAGGGATGCTTTTCTTGTAGCCTATTACCCAATTACCTTAGTGGTCACGGATTACCATTCCTATCCCTGCTACACTTGGATTGCATAAGCAAGATCCATTGGTATTAAGCTTATAGAAGCCTCTTTTTGGAGAATCCCATTTGACATAGATGATGGTTTTGTTAATAAGTTTCGAGATGTAGTTAGTTAGAAGACACAGTACTCAGTAGTATTTATAGCGGAGGTGGTGTTGTTGTTCTCGATACAGTTATCATTTCTTGTTAACCATAAGTGGCACAAACCGAATTGGATGATGTCTCTCCATAGGAGATTGTTGTTGTAACTGATATTTCCTAGCTTATTCTAATTGTTTATGGTGAACACAGCTTGGACAATTAAGCTGTGATGTAATGACTTGAGGATGACAGAAAGCCAGAACTTTTTTGCGTTGGGGCATTCGAAGAAGATATGCCCCATAGTTTCATCACTTGTGATGCATTGTGAACAGTTCTTTTGTATGTTTAAAGCAATTGAGCGCAGGTAGGAATTTGTAGGCAGACATCCGTGAAGGAGTCAGAGGAAGAATTTTATTTTATTTGGTCTACTAAGTTTCCAGATACAAGAAAAATCTTTGGTTTGTGGTTCCCCAGTGGGCTATAAGGTGATATGCAGAACTTGTGGAGAAGAGCCCATTAGCGTTCAGACCCCAGATAGGTTTATCCATGTGCGCACTATTTAATGGAATATAAGCACTCTTGAATAGCAGCATAGATCAATTCAGTGGTAAAAGATAGAGTGTGAATATCCCATACTGCCACTCTGAACAGGTTGCTAATCTTAATATTGATGTCAGTTAGGTTAAGAGGCCCATACATTTGAGATCGTAAGGACCAGAATAGGGAATCCACCTATCCTGCTAGAAGTTGACAGTATTGCCCTTGTGAATGACCCATCTCGTGTCTCCACTGCATGTTCATCAGCAGAGGCAGATGTATAGGTAGTTTATGGGACACGAGAACCCGTGGTCTCTCTGCCAAACTAGGTATTTTATGTATGTATTTCTAGAATTAGTCTAATTTTATCTGTTGGCGCCTATGCTCCACAAAGGCTGAACAGTGCAATTGGTTGAATATCGAGTTATTTAGCTAAAGGATCAAAGAGCAATTCCCACTTAGTACTTTTCTTTCTCTTTTCTTTAGTGATGCACCCAACAACAACAACAACAACAACAACTACCCAGTATATTCCCATCAGGTGGGGTCTGGGGAGGGTAATATGTAGACGAGCCTTACCCCTACCCGAAAGGGCAGAGAGGCTGTTTCCAATCGACCCTCGGCACATAGGATAAAATGGAAAGCAGTATTAAAACAAAAACAAAGACAAAATTAGAAACAAAAACAAAACAAAACAAAACAATAAAGCATTAGTAAATCCCACAGAAATAACGTTAATAATTATGTAAACATAAGAAACATAAATACAATCGCATGCAATAATAACAAATAGTAACTACCATACTAACAACCATAAGGGGACATAAGCTAAAACACAAATCATCTATGGGTAACCTTGCTGTCCCACACCCAACCCCGGGAGAGGCGTACGAAGCACTCTATGAGCCCCTAGCCTACAACACTGATTCTAGACCTCCAGACTCCCCTATCAAGGGTCATGTTCTCGGAAACCTGCATTCTAATCATGTCCTGCCTAATCACCTCTCCCCAATGCTTCTTAGGCCTCCCTCTGCCTCGCCGATCGCCAACAATCTCCAGCCGCTCGCAGCTCCTCACCGGGGCATCGGGACCCCTCCTCCGTACATGCCCGAACCACCTCAGCCTCGCTTCCCGCATCTTCTCATCCACCGGGGCCACCCCTACCTTCTGTTGAATAACTTCATTCTTAATCTTATCTAGCCTGGTGTGCCCACACATCCACCGAAGCATCCTCATCTCCGCAACCTTCATTCTCTGAACATGGGAGTTCTTCACGGGCCAGCACTCCGCCCCATACAACATCGCAGGTCTAACCACGGCTCTGTAGAATTTCCGCTTGAGTTTGTGCGGAATTTTCTTGTCACACAGGACCCCTGAAGCAAGCCTCCACTTTGACCACCCCGCTCCTATTCGATGGGTGACGTCTCTGTCAATCTCTCCGTCCCCCCTGAATCACAGACCCAAGATATCGGACACTGTCCCTCTTGGCGATGGCCTGAGAACCAATCATCACGTCCCTGCTTACCTCGCTCGGCTCGTCGCCAAATTTGCACTCCAGGTATTCTGTCTTAGATCTGCTTATTTTGAAACCTTTAGACTCGAGGGTCTGTCTCTATACCTCTAACCTTTCACTAACACCAACCCTCATCTCGTCTATCAATACTATATCATCAGCAAAAAGCATACACCAAGGCACATCCCCTTGGATATGTCGGGTTAGAGCATCTATCACTAAGGCAAACAAGAGGGGGCCAGCGCCGATCCTTGATGGAGCCCCATTACCACAGTAAAATGGTCTGATTCGCCACCCACCGTCCTAACCCTAGTCTTAGCTCCATTATACATGTCCTTGATTACTCTGATATAGGCTTCCGGCACGCTCTTCGCCTCCAAGCACCTCCATAGCACCTCCCTTGGGATGCACCCATGTTTTAGAAATCTTAGATCTGCCTCTGTTAAAATCATGAGCCGTTTAGAATACACTTAACATGACAATATAAAAGCTTATATATTTACTTTGCAGAAAACGAGTACTCCATTTAAATTATAACTCCTTCCATCCAAAAAGTATTGCGAAATTGGAAATAGAGTGAAGCATCTAATTGGAGTGTGAATTCGAATAACTTTTAAATTTAACTAACAGAGTGGTATATATTTAAAATTAAATATTTGTATTTACAAGTTTTTCTATTTGAAAAATTCATATCATTCGACTCCTCTGAGAATAGCCTAATATTAAGATAAGATAATGAGAATACCAAATCTTTTACAAGCATTAGATTAGTGAAAATAAAGTACAATGTGACTTCAGTTTTCCCCAGGATAATTCGTTTGCTTATAGTTTCCTTTCTGGAAAATTGTGACGACAGTGCGGTAATGCTCTTTATGTACTGGATTGCCAACTTTGTGGTGCCGGGGATCATCTTAAAGGATCTTCAAGATGACAGTACCGCTAGGGATAAGAAGACTGATGAAAAAGATCTATAAGGATAAGCGAGAAGCAGAAGATCGTTACAACAAGAAACTGGATTTGCAGTGAGAAAATCAATCAGGGTGAAGCATCTGGGTACCCCATCCGCTGTTGTCCTGAGACTCAGCGCACTTAAGTCCTGAGACTCGGTTAAAGCCGAATTATGCGCTTCGAGTTGATATATTAACTGTATTGGTTAGTATTGTTATCTTTTTAAATCAAAGTCTGAGGCATGTTTTATGAAGGGATCATATCATACAGTTTGGTAAAAGCAAGCTGAATGTTTGCTGATAAACTTATGATAAATTTTACCACTTAGTAAAATATGAATTACATAAAGGCGAACTGGTACTTCTTCCTGGCTATTAACAAGGTAATCTTGAATTTCTGATAGAAATAATGCACCCAGTCAAGACTGTTTTGGTTCACTTTTTCTAATATTGGTCCCAGAATTATGTATCCTTAGCAAGACGTTTTCTGAACTTTATTAGGTTCCTATATCAACTGCACAGAAAAGAATTACACGGCTTAATGGTTATAACACGTTATGCTGATATGATGTGTATGATGGCCCATATTTATTCCTGGGATGCCTGTTCTATAATCGCCATGTTAGCAACAACAACAACAAACGAGACAGGGTACTTGACTCTTATTATAATATCGTACCTCTGCAAATTCCATCAAATCTTTGTACTTGGAATGCTTTTTAGCCTTCCATGTTGGGGTCATTGTTATTTTCAGATCGTAAGTTAGTTCCAAGGTACTGAGTACTGACTTGCTAGTAGACATTCAATGAACATCTCATGGGTCTCAAATCTTCTAGCTTGGCATTTAACTTGCAGAAAGAGCTAAAAGCTAAGATGGAATGCATATGTGAGTGCGAAATGGCAAAATGTGATTCTTTTATATACTGAGATATTTACTACAGTGCTTGCGAGCTTCTTTGATATTGCAATTGTGATTCTCCATTCTTGAACTATTCTGATATGCTGAAATCTTCGCTCTTATTACTATGACTTGTATCCAATTTTGGATCGTTTGAAGAATACTTGGTGGAAGATGAGAAAGAAAACTGGATTAGCTCAATTGTAATGCTTTTTATTTACTGGATTTCCAACTTTGTAGTGCCGGGGATCATCTTAAAGGATCTTCAAGATAACAGAGTACCACATGAGATAAGAAGACTGATGAAAAAGAACTATGAAAATAAGCAAGAAACAAAAGATCTATCGTTTGTACCAAACAAAACAAAGGAAAAAAAAAAGAAAACTCTGCTAGACTCTCAACTCTTCCAGATTAAAGGGTTCTTATGATTGACTTATTTTTCTGTTGAATATATTGGAATGTTTGAATATAAAACCTCCTACTGAAATGATGCAACCATATCTTTGAAGTGAAGGAGGAGGTTGTCAACTGTCATGACTTGATGATCACGCTTGTCTCTCACTCTAACACTCACCTGTCCACTTCTGGCTTCTGCTTCTCCAACAACAAGAATATAGTTATATTTTGCTTCTTGAGCCTCTCTTACCTTTTTCTGGAGTGTTTTATCGCTTGTATCAACATCAACATAATAACCAGCATCATGTATCTGCTTCCGGAGCTCAAGCGCGTACGACTGAGATTTGTTGCAAACAGGGCAGACCATTGTTTGACGAGGACTAAGCCAGAATGGCCATTTCCCCTAAAAATGCTCACAAAGAATAGCGAACATACGCTCAACAGACCCAAGTATAGCTCTATGTATCATAACTGGTGTCTCGTCACTTCCATCTTCTGCTTTGTATGAAAGTTCGAATCTTTGAGGAAGTTGGAAATCAAGCTGCAATGTTGCACACTGAAACTCTCTCTTCATTGCATCTGAAACAGTGATATCAATTTTCGGACCGTAAGACGCTCCATCTCCTTCCTTTCTCTCCCATGGCTTCCCGAACTCCTTCAACGCTCGACAAGAGCACCTTCAGCTTTTTCCCAGGTTTCTTTGTCTCCAATAGAGTTTTCAGGCCTCGTCGATAAATTCAGTTTAAAAGTTAAACCTAATATTTTATACACAACTCATGAAATTCATCCTTAATCTGTGACTCTCTGCAGAAGATGTGAGCATCGTCCTGCTCGAATTTCCTAATGCGAGTTAAGCCGGTAAGTGAACCACTGATCTCATTCCTGTGAAGAACACCAAAGTCAGCCAGACGAAGTGGTTGCTCCCTGTAGGAACGACCACCATGATTGAATATTAAACAATGTCCGGGGCAGTTCATTGGCTTCAGCGCATATTCTTGTTTGTCAATCTCAAACACAAACATGTTGTCCTTGAATTTTGCAGCATGACCAGAAGTTTCCCACAACTTCATCTTGTACATATTTGGACTCCAAACCTCCTCGTACCCTCTCTTCCAATACTGACTCTTTATGAAATCCAGCAATCTGTTGCAAATTCGAGTACCATGTGGAAGAAAGAAACAACTTCTAGGGCTTAATTCATCAAAAAGAAAAGATGATGCTTCTCACCAACCTTTCTGTGATCGTAATCCATTACTTCCTCCGACTGTTTCTGATCCATAATCCGCACTTCCCAATTTAATAAGTATGGCTATTAAGAAGAAATCTAGCAAACAAGAAAAAGAAAGAGGTAGGAGGCAACCACAAGAAAAATAGGTCGTAACACATTAAGCAAAACCTTCTTTGAGTAGAAATTGAAAAACCTATATTCAAATAAATTAGCAAATATAAAATCCTAAACCATTTAGGTTTCCTACTGTTTCTTTAATTCCTAAGCAAACAAATTAACAAAATTAATATAACATTTACCAAAATAGTATCAAAGTCAATGGCAATAACGTTTTATCTAGCTTTTCTGCATTAATAAACTATAACAGATAAAACGTTAAGACAGTGACTGCCGTTAACAAACAGCGGACTGAAGCTAAGCTATAGGGCAAGTCAAATCTATCTATATAGAATAGGAGAAACAAAAGCATTACATTAAAATAAGTGTCTTAATCATAAAATGCTAAGTGGCTTTATTAAGACAAAATAAATTACTTTTCTAGCCAATTTGTTTGAATTTTAAATTTTGAATTAATTGGTTACACTAATTGAATTAATAAATATATATCTTATAATTATATATAAAAAATGAAAACACAAAACAATATTTTACCCATTCAAATTGGGTGAGAGTAGTTTCAAGTTGAACTTTTTTAGAGTTATTTTAAAATAAAAGGAAAAAAAAGCTGTAAAAAATCAAAAAAAAAGAAGAAAAACTAACCATTTTAGATTGGGAAATAGTTTCAAGTTGGAGTTTTAAAATAAAATTAAAAAATAATGAATTACCAATTTAAAATTAGGAATAGTTTCAAATATGAGTTTTAAAAATTATTTTAAATAAAAAATAATTTATTACGGATTCAAATTTGGAAGTAGTTTCAAATTGGATTTTTAAAAATTATTTTAAAATAAAAAACGAAAATAAAGAAATTAAAAAAATTTCTGAGTAAAATATTAAATATTGTAATATGCTAATAAATATTTCTATTAAAAATTTAATACTATTAAATATTAGATGATGCAATAATTGAAGGATAGATATAGTGATGTAAATACTATTAGCCTACAGCTTCAGCATTTTCTACTGTAAATAGAAGGATAGATATAGTGATAGTCGACAGTGGTTAAGTTTCTTTTTTGATAGTCTGCTGGGCACTTAGCTGCACTATGGATTTGTAACGAAACCTCTTTGGTTATTAATACAAATTTTAATTACCAAAAAAAAAAACTCCCGACAGTTTATCAGAGATTTTATTCATTTAAATTTAGGTAATATTATTAAGAACAATAGAACAAAATTTTAAAAAATATATTTTATCATTAATAAATTATATATCTTCTTATATATTACAAAAATAAAGCGAATACTAAACATTGGCTAATATTGTAAAGAAAACAATAGAACAAAAGTTATTGGTTATTATTTTTAAATTTAAATATATATAAAAAAATAAAAATAATAAAATAAAATAAAAACTAACATATATATATATATATATATATATATATATATATATATATATATATATATATATATATATATATATTATTGGAAATTTTATTTGAATTAATAAATATAGATATCTTATAATTAAATATAATTAAAAACAAAAATAAATATATAGAATAATAACTACCCGTTCAAATTAGGTGGGAGTAGTTTCAAGTTGGAGTGTATATTAAATTATCTTAATATAAAAAAGGAAAACAAATTAGCTATAAAAAATTCAAAGAAAGAGAAGAAAATTTACCCATTCAAATCAGGATGTAGTTCAAGTTGGAGTTTTAAAATAATTTTAAAATAAAATCGAAATTAAAAAATAATAAATTACCAATTCAAATTGGGGATTAGTTTCAAGTTAGAGTTTTAACATTATTTTAAAATAAATAAAACAAAAATAAACTTTCAGAAAAAAAATATTTAATAAAGTATATGCTAATAAAACTTTCTATTAACAATGTAATATATTAAATATTAGATGATATAACAAAAAATATATATATAACAAAAAGGTTATTCAGGGCTCTCCTTGTATAAGTCTCGTTAGTTTAACAGAGATTTTGTTCATTAAAATTTAAATAATATTATGAACAACAATAGAATAAAATTTAAAATAAAAAATATTTCAAAAGTAATAAATTATAAATCTTCTCATATATGACAAAAAGAAAACGAGTATTAAATATTAATTAATATAATAAAAAAATATAGAACAAAAAATTTATTCACTAACTATATAATTCCTTTGATTTAATAAAGATTTCATTATTTGGTATATCGTAATGATAAGTAAGATGATAATTGAATGTTATTAAACAATATAATCTAATAGGATCGAACAAGCCCGATTATAATTTAATTTAATTAATATATTTTTACTGACCTCGCATCGCACGGGTACGATTACTAATTTGAAGAAAATCCCTGAAACTATAAATGTCATTGAATCGAAAGCGAAGATAGTTGGCTACATTTCCAACGGTAAATACTTATTCACACCGTTTTTTACGCCTAACTAAATATTTAATTTTATAATCAGTGAATCAAAACAAAATGCATATTATTTAACCATAATCTCTCTCTATATATATATTTTATGTAAAGATCTCGATGACCGCTTAATTCATCTTTCCTTTCCCGCTCTTGAATGAGAAGTGGATCCGGAAACTTCCAATTCTATAAGCTGGGGAAGAGCCCTAACTAGGAGGCTTCTAGCTTATCATCTATGGTAGGCCTCGAAACCTTTCCATATTCTTATAGAGATTATGGTGTGTGTGTGTATATATATATATATATATATATATATATATATATATATATATTATAAAAGCATGAATACAATGTCGGTTTACAAAAATAACCCTAAACTTTTAAATGTCTTTTATATAAATGTTGGACAGAATTGTTACATCAAAATATTTTCCTTCTTGCGTGGAATTCTAATATCATTCAATTAGTGTCCTACTTATAACAATTCCACGTGAATAAGAACACGGATTCTACTCTTTCCGCTATATAAAGGGCGACAATGTTTGGATGTAATATTGATCATAATGTGCAAAGCATTGACCTAATCTCCCCAGTAATTCCTATATCCTGAAGTAGTATGTAATTGCTTTCATATTTGTTTGGTTACCTTACCACATTTACAACTTATAGTGTCTCTTTACTATGTTTTTTATTTCTTTAATTGTTGGGGTTTTTTTTTCTAATGTGATTTGGATTTGCTTTAATTTGTAGTGTATTTTTTTCAAAAAAAGTGTTCAATGGTCTAACGTTTTCACGTTTATATAACTCATGTGGAATACCAGATGAATTCAATTTAATAGCTAAATTGCATAGATAACGTAAAGCATCAGACACATATAATTCTTTCTAATTTTGTATTGTCTCTAGATTGACTCGAGATTATAATGCAAAGTTTTGCATGCCTTTACACAGATTCAGGCATTGAAATTGTAGATGGAGAGTGCATGAATTTTCCCAGACAATACTTTTGCATGTCTACTGAGTTTTGAACAAAAAGTGTATTAGGCAGCATGTTGAATTTATTTCATCAATAATATTTTTTTTATTTATCTTTTCTTGGGAGTAAATTGCCCCAAACAGTTTGTTCTTAATAAATTTGGAGAATGCACCGTAGAAGTTGGCCAATATCTACTTTTCAGTTTCCATCGTAGAATCTACTTGCCTTCGGATATCAAAGTGTGATCCTTTCTAGAATTTGTTTTAAAAGAGTATAAATTTTCTAACAAGGGTAATTCTCAAGGGTCAATGAAGCGACTAAGTGTGAATATATTTTTATCACTTCTTTTTATTATTTGTAAGAGTATTTTATATTGGATAAAAAAAATGTAATCCCATAACTTTTATGATTTTAATCATTTCGGTGAATTGTGAAAGCAATATAAATATGAGTAGGAATATGAGTTTGTAACACATGAAATAATATTACAAATAATTAACTTTACTAAAAAATCGTTAATTCAGTAGAATTGTTCGAAGATATTTTAAGTTGATTTGGGATATGATTTTTTTACAAAGAGATCAGTAATGAATCTAACTTAATTGGGAGAAGAATGACTATTAAGAAGGAATCGACTTATATTCTTTAAAAGTTTTTAAGAAACTTCTATAAGAAAAAATTATAATTAATATTTTGAGGTCAACGTACATAAAATTAGGACAAAAAATGAAGATGGAGTAGGATTAAGCTTCTTTGTTGCCGTGTCTTATCTCTACCATTGAGGTAAGTGTTCACATTAATTAAACATTGATGGCACTCGGATCAAAATAAATGTGTAATTGTAAAAAGAACTTAAAATGTATATACAATGCTGAGAGAAGTAGAAAAAATAATATTTTTGTAGTCCAAATAAAGGTCTAGGATAAGATTAAATACACATTCAAATTATAATAAGACTTTATTTTTTCGTTTTCATATGCATGGATGCACTGACCAACTTTATACATTTTAAAAATAAATTATGATTTAAATAAATAATATTGAAATCAGATAAAATTGTAACCACTGTAAATTTAATTGGGTGTTTAGCTACACTTCCGAAAAAACTAGGATCCTCCAACTATGAATTAATTATGGAGTTTGTCACCACTAATTTTATTGGAAGTGAAACTACACATAAACTATTTTAAATAAACTAAGATCCTCCGATCCAAGCGTAGAATTTGCGCATGGAAAACAACAGTGCTCCAACTCTTACATTTTAGAACATTGATTCATGCTTGAATATGTGGTCTGTGACTTGCCACATTTACGAGTTACGACATCTTTTTAGAATAAAACTTTTCCATGTTAAAGTATATAAAAAACTTAAAATATTTACTACAATTATAAGGTTTTTAAATTTTTACCAGGCTAGGACTCGGATTCACGTAAGATAATAACATATAAATATACGAAAATTCACATAATTGCTCTCCCCTGATTTTATTTTTAAAAAGCTTTTTGATCAATGACATTGTTGATGAGTCTGAATATTAATTTTCATAAACACATTTAAATATTAATAACTTTATATGTGCAAAGACTTGAGAAACACTCATACAATGAAGTAGAAAAATTACATACATAATGTTGCGCGGCTATTGGGAAAAAGACATATTTATAATTTTAACTCAATAGATTGACAATATTTCTAAAATTATGGGTACTATTTATTGTAATTTAAATAATTTTTTAATATATATTCATGTTCTCCATCTAAAGCACTGATTTTAGCCATATCCATTCTTATACGAGGAGGAAAAATTGGGGAACCTCCTGAATAATTCCAATTTATTAGAACTAAAATTGGACTCTTTCACATTTCGCATAGACTTATTACCGTCAATGTTTGTCATCTATTAAACTTCGTTTTGAAACATTTTTCTTTTTTGAAGATTAATGCAACTTAACTATCACGACATTTATTCCTAGATAATATTATAATCAGGTTGATGTCTTCCTAGCAATTTTAATATAGTAACTTAAAAATGTATCGGATCAAAACAAATAAGATTATCAAAAGCTAGAACCTTCACTATCCATATGCTTTGATTTTTACTTATAACTTAAATAAATATTTTTAAATTATGTCTTATGTTAAAAGTTTGTTATCTTCTTTACATATAAATCAAATTATAGTAGCAGGGGATACACGTGCGAGGCACGTGACATAGCAACTAGTATTATTTTAAAAGCACGAATAATTTATGTTAAATGTTGAACGACTAAAATATGTTCGAAACATTGATCAACTTTTATAACCTTAAATATTTCTATATGTAAGGACATTATTGTAAATGATCTAAGGCTGGAGTTATTTCCTATTTAAACTACACATAAGGCGTACGTGAATGTTGCAATTATATTCGGTTTTTTGGTGTCCTTGTCAAGTTTAACTTATACAACTTTTAGGTTTAGGAGTATTTCTTTTTCGAGCAGTTTTTAATCCTTTAGTTAGAGTTCTTTCTCATTCTTTTCAAATTAGGAGTCCTTACTCTCTTTTTTGTTTTTTGGGTCTATTTTAATTATACAATTTTACCTTAGATAAATTCTTTTTTGTTATAAAATAATAAAAGAACAAAAACAATATTGCAGAGAAAGAGAGAGAGAGAATTCTTATTGAATTTTGGGGTGATTTACAATGGGGTAATACCCCTCTATTTATAGGAGGAAAAATGACTTAGCCTCAACGTAAAATTCTCTACAAGATAGACATTCACTCTAAATAGAATTCTATTCTTAACACTCCCACTTGAATGTCTACTCAATAAGTAATGTGCCTCGTTAAAACCTTAACTAAAACAAAACCCAATGGAAAAAAAATTCTAGAAAAGGAAAAAGAGTACACATGTTTAGAATTGCGCCTATTGGTTGCCTCGTTAAAAACCTTGCAAGGAAAACCCAGTGGGACAAAACCTTGTAACGTAAAAAGAGTGCAACGCGCATTAACTCCCCCTGAAGAGAGCATCAATTCACATCATTGAGCCTTCACATCCCAATCTTGTGCACTAGCTTCTTGAAGGTTGACGTCGGTAGAGATTTTGTGAACAAATCAGCCATATTATCACTTGAACGAATCTGTTGTACATTGATATCACCATTCTTTTGAAGATCATGTGTGAAAAATAACTTTGGTAAAATGTTCTTTGTCCTATCTCCTTTTGTCAATCCTCCCTTCAATTGAGTTATGCATGCTGCATTGTCTTCATACAAAATCGTGGGTAGTTTATCACATTTCAAACGACATTTGTCTCGAATAAGATGTATTATAGACCTCAACTACACACACTCTCGGCGTGCATCATGAATAGCAATTATCTCAGCATGATTAGATGAAGTAGCCACAATTGATTGCTTAATCGATCGCCAAGATATGGCAGTGCCTCCACAGATAAACACATAACCTATTTGAGATCGAGTCTTGTGTGGATCAGATAAATAACCAGCATCAGCATAACTAACAAGATCAGGACTGCAAATATTGCCATAAAATAAGCCCATATCGGTAGTCCCTTTTGGATACCGCAATATATGTTTGATTCCATTCCAATGTCTCCTTGTAGGAGCAGAGATATATCTTGCTAAGAAATTAACTGAAAATGTTATATCAGGCCTTGTAGTATTTGCAAGATACATTAGTGCGCCAATTGCACTAAGATATGGTACTTCAGGACCAAGTAGCTCTTCATTCTTTTCTTGAGGTCTGAATGGATCCTTATTCACATCAAGTGATAGAACAACCATTGGAATACTTAATGGATGTGCTCCATCCATGTAAAACCGTTTCAATACCTTTTCTATGAAGGCAGATTGATGAACAAAAATTCTGTTTGCCAAATGTTCAATTTGCAAACCAAGGCATAATTTTATCTTTTCGAGATCTTTAATCTTGAATTCCTTCTTTAAATAATCAATTACCTTTTCGAGTTCTATAGGAGTTCCAATAAAGTTTATGTAATCAACATATACGGCAAGTATTTCAATGTTGTTTTATTTATAAAAACACATGGGCAAATGGAATCATTTGTATAGCCTTCCTTTAATAAATACTCACTAAGATGATTATACCACATTCGTCCTAATTGTTTTAGACCATACAAAGATCTTTGCAATCTAATTGAAAACATTTCCCGAGACTTTGAATTATGTGTGTTTGGAATTTTGAATCCATCAGGAAATTTCATGTATATCTCATTATCAAGTGAGCCATAAAGGTAGGCAGTTATCACATCCATTAAATGCATGTCAAGCTTTTCAAGGACATCAAAACTAATGAGATAACAGAAAGTTATAGCATCCCTAACGGGTGAATATGTCTCTTTATAATCGACACCAGGCCTTTGTGAAAAACCTTGTGCAACAAGGCGCGTCTTATATCTTTGTACCTCGTTTTTCTCATTTATCTTGCGTACAAAGACCCATTTATAGCCAACAGGCTTAACACCATTAGGTGTTTGGAAAATAGGCCCAAAAACTTCACGTTTTGCAAGTGAATTCAATTCTGATTGGATTGCTTCTTTCCATTTTGGTCAATCAAGTCTTTGTCGATATTCTCCAACAGATTGAGGTTCAAGACCCCACTTTCTTGCATAATGTTTGATGCAATATTATATGCAAAGACATAATCCACCACTATATCCACTCGATTAAAATTTATCTCAATATCGATTGGATTTATTGATAGTTCCTTATTTTCTTGAGTCTCTGGCTCAGTAGATTCTTCATGAATCTCAGAATTTATTAAATCCTGGATTTTCTCATGAGATTCTTTCATAGTGTCATTTTGATCATTTGTTTTCCCTTTTCTAGGATTTCGATCTTTGGAACCTAATGGTCTACCATGTTTTAGGCGTGCTTTTGACTCATTGGCTATGACACTAGAAGATTGTCCAATAGGGATATCAATACGGATTGGAACATTCTCTGCGGGGATATGTGATTTTGTTATCCTTTTCAAGATCGTAAATGCGTCTGACATTTGATTCTCTATTCTTTGCAAATGGATAATCTTTTGCACCTCTTTTTCACAAATAGAGGCACGTGGATAAAGATGAGATAATGATGAATTTTTCCACAAAATTTCCCGTTTGGTTTCACCAACTTCTCCCCCTAATTTTGGAAAAGTTTTTCATCGAAATGACAGTCTGCAAATCGTGCGGTGAACAAATCCCCTGTCAATGTTTCGAGGTAGCAAATAATGGAGGGCGATTCAAACCCAACATATATTCCTAACCTTCTTCGCGGACCCATTTTGGTACGATATGGCGCTGCTACAGGCACATATACCGTGTATCTAAAAATTCTTAAATGGGATATATTAGGTTCATGACCCAAAAATATTGCAACGGGGAATATTTATGATAATTTGTCGGTCTGAGGCGAACTAGCATTGCTACATGCAAAATGGTGTGACCCTCAAACAAAAGTGGGCAGGCTCGTTTTTATGAGTAACGGTCTTGCTATCAATTGCAGATGTTTAATTAAAGACTCTGCAAGACCATTTTGAGTGTGAACATGACCTACAGGATGTTCCACTTTTATCCCAATTGATAAGCAATAATCATTAAATATTTGGGTGGAAAACTCAGCAGCATTATCTACTCTAATAGACTTAATTGGATTATCGGGAAATTATGCCCATAATCGAATTATTTGTGCCATTAATTTTACAAACGCATGGTTGCGAGATGACAATAGGCACACATGAGACCATCTAGAAGATGCGTCTATTAAGACCATAAAATATCTAAACGACCCACTAGGTGGGTGAATAGGTCCCCAAATGTCCCCTTATATACGTTCCAAAAACGCAGGTGACTCAATTCCAACCTTTGTTGGTGATGGTCTAATAATTTACTTGCCTTGATAACAAGAAGTGCAAGAAAATTCATTATTTAAAGGAATATTTAAATTCTTTAATGGATGCCCATTTGAGTTTTCTATAATCCGTCTCATCATAATTGATCCAGGATGTCCCAATCGATCATGTCAAAGTATGAAAGTATTGGAATCAGTAACCTTTTGATTTACGTTAGAATGTGCCTCAATTGCACTAATTCTTGTCTAATAAAGGCCATAAGATAAAGATGGGAGCTTCTCAATAAACCTCTTTTAGCCAGAGACATTCTTGGTAATGATGGGATATTCAAGATTATTCTCATCTATTGTCAATATGATATCCATTTTGACGGATATCTTTAAAACTCAACAAGTTCCTCTTGGACTTGGAGGAGAACATTGCATTCTCTATGATAAATATTGTTCCCTTAGGCAGAGTTATAGTAGCTCTTCCAGAGCCTTCAATTAATTTATTACTACCAGAAATTGTAGTAACATCTGCCTTACACATACTTAAATGAGAGAAATATTTCTTCTCTTTGTATATTGTATGTGTGGTACATAAATCAATTAAATAAATATTTTTTAAGTTGGAAATAAAAAGCGACTTATTGAGAAATTATGAAAGCATGTAACTGGAACACTCACAATCTATTTTAGTGACAACTGACAGAGTAATGTCTCTATTTGGGTGAAAAGGGACTACTGATTTTGTTCATGTAATGTATGAGCTTTCATTTCCTCTTTCATTGTCTCTAAATTGAGAAAAACTTGAAGCTTTTCCTTCCTATCCTTTCTTTACTTTTAGATATATTTGTTTTAATCCAAAAATAAGCCTTTTTCTTCAAACAAAGTCAAAAAGATATAACTTTGATTTATATATTGCGCATGAGAAAACTATCATTTTTTTCGAAAGGATTACAGTTTAGCAACGACGTTATGTAAGCACACAAGCCAACTCATTTTTTTATAGTATAATTGCAAAAAGTTTATTGCATCAAGAATCACTCAAATGAACAATAAGCAAAACAGGTGGCAACATAATATTTTAACCTCTTTGCCTTTGTTAGGATTACAGATTAAAAGTATGAAATTTCTGTTTCATATACCAGTAGTATTAGCCAAAAAGTTATCAGATTAACAAAGAATTACCGAAATTCTTTATTTGTCTTAAATAGAAGGATAAGCCGTCTTCAGCAAAATTTAATGGTATATTTTTTTAATGGAGATAATCCACAACAACTCCAAACATGTATCATTCGTAGAAGAAAACAAATAGCATATAGTTACAATTGTAATAGAAAAGTTGAGTTTAGCATTACCTCAACTGATGAATGTGACGACAAGCATTTGTTGCAGTCAACAAGAAGGACACATACTTCATAGTTCACAATATTTATATACCCGAGAGGTACTTTAATAAGATGAGAATTCAAGCAGAAGTCATTCTACCCATACCGGCAGTTTCCTTCCTCCCTCTATCACACAAGCAGTAAACCTTCATTATCTACAATCGCAGAAAATCATTTCTTCTTTTATCCACTGGCTATGGCCCCTTTTATCCCAAGAATCCACGAGAGAAAGCAAGAACTTAATCTTCCCAAAAGATTCTTGAGATGGTAGAGTCTCGTGCTGATAACGTGTTATAAAATATAAAGAACAAGAGCAATATTGCAGAGAAAGAGAGAGAGAAAATTCTTACTGAATTTGGGGGTGATTTACAATATGGTAATACCCCTCTATTTATAGGAGGAAAAATGACTTAGCCTCAAAGTAAAACTCTCTACAAGATAGACATTCACTCTAAATAGAATACAAGATAGACATTCACTCTAAATAAAATTCTATTCTTAACATTTTTTTGTTTTTTTGAATTTTACAGGCAAACACTTTTATAGAAGAAGCTACTATATTACGGTCTTCATCATCGAAAATTTTGATAGCTTAGTGCAAAGTTGCAGCTACTACAAAAATAAATCTCACACCAAACAACAAATCATTTAACTATTTTATTAATATTAGTGAATAATTATTTAATTATTTTCCTAATATTTATAATTTCAAAGTCAAGTTAGTTTTTTATATTAAATCCTTTTTTATTTGAACTATGAATTTGTAAAAAAAAATTAATAAAGAAGGTTTGTAAAATTAATCATTAAATCCGTCGAGAACTTCCAACTCCTTCAAGTCTAGGAGTATTCCTTCTTCGGTAAAAAATACATTAGGTTTATATGACTAACAAGAGTAAAACAGCAAAGCTATTCACTCTTTTTTATTCAAGTTTAGTAACTTTAAATACTATAACTTAAGGTTTGTCTTTATTTTTGATGGGGTCCAACCCCTTTTATCAAGAAAGAAGTTTCTTCCTACTTCATTCTTTTGTCAAAAATAGCTGCTGCCCACAGTTTTTATTTTTTGGTCAGTTTAGGTGTGTTGCAAATCAACAAAGGCTGCCTCATTTTGCCTATAAAATGAGAGCTTTGGCTCTCATTTTTTACACCAACAGAAAGAGAGAAAAAGAGTAAGGTTTCACAAGCAGATTATAAGTAAATAGTCTGTGAGGAAAATAGAGACTGAGCGATATTGTAGTGAGGTGGAATTTCAAAAGAGGGTTATTTCTTTGAGTGTTGCAGTGGTCTTTGAAGTATTTTTCTCGGACCTACAAAGTGTAAAAATTCCTTGCTATAGCGATATCAGTTGCTCCTCTCAGGGTCGTGTTTTTTCCCTTATTCAGAAGGGTTTTCCACGTAAAAAATTCTTGGTGTCATTGTTACTCTTTTATTCTTGTTAATTACCGTATCTCAGTGCTACATTATTATTCCGCTTTTATTACCATAAATATTATTTTGATAGAGGGTTTATTCCCAACAATTTTTGTTTCGAAATGCAATAGATAATATTTCATAAACTAATTAGGGCAAGTCGTTTGTCTTCTTTTTCTTTGTATCCGTACTTTTTCAGGTCTCAAAAAGAAAATAAATAAAAAGAATCATTAGCAAGATTGATTATAGTATTTAATTTTGTGAATAATATTTTTTTCTAGGGCATGTTTTGGAACTCGAGATAATAGTGCAGTGTGTGATAATTGAAGTCACTATCATGGTTTAGGTACTTCTTAACGTTTCAAAATTACAAGGGTTTTTTAGGGGTGTACATAGATCGGGTTGGTTCGGATTTTATAATTACCAAACCAAATCAATTGAGTCGGATTATTAAATCTAAAGACCAAACCAAACCAATAAATTCGGGTTTTTCAATATCGGTTTTTCTCGGGTTTTTTCGGGTTTTCGGATTATTCAGATTTTTTCGAATTTTTTTCCGGTAAAATCTTCGTAGAACAAAATATATAACGTATGCTCACAGTATTTCTTTAATCCTAGTAAGATACAACTATATAAAGTATTTTTCAAGAAAATAATACAACATATGAGATATGTCATGACTCATGACATTATCCTAAAATATTCAACAATTAAAAATAATAAAATTATGTACTATAAATATTGCTAATTAAAAAGTCATAATAAAAATAAATATAATCTAAAAGCACTAATTCATGCTAAACTAGATAGACTAATGAGAGAGTATTAATTATATGTCTAAAAGCTAAACAAAAATAAAAATAGGTTATGTATTTTTATCTAAATTATTACAAAATAAAAAATAGACATTTAATACATTCCCGTTCGTAATATTGAATTGAATGTCTTTTGTTATCATTAATATTAATTGCTAGCATTATTTACTTTACTAATATTAGTGGCTATAAAACTTATTGGAGCATTCAAAAGTTCTAAATTAAACCTTGAAATAATACCTTAAAAGATAAAATTATGAAATTTTTTAAGAAATATTTATAAATTACATTACAATAAGTATATTTATATATTAAATATATCTAAAATTGCTATATATGTAATGTCGGGTTGGTTTGGTTTCGGTTTGACTTTCTTTAGTTAAAACCAAACCAAACCAATTATGGTCGGGTTTTTTTTCCAATACCAAACTATAGTCAGATTTTTTTTCTCGGTTTGACTCGGATTATCGGATTGGTGCGGTTTATCGGTTTTCTTTGTACACCCCTAAGTTTGTATGTCCTTTGACTTTACATCAATTTCGATGGCATGTGACATAGTGGATGTATTGCTCACGTAATATCACTTCTTATTTTCACTTTTTATTTTTGCATTTTGTTTCTCTTTGAATTATCCTTACTATTGAGATTTAATTAGGAGGAGGGTTGGTAAATAAGAATCCTACCTAACCATATTTTACATGATTAAATTTAATTACATAGTCGTTCTATTTAAGACTAACGCCTTATTTATTTTTTAAAATTTTCTTCTGACGCTTTTGTTGCTCCGTCGTGATAAGAACATTTTTTGTGGGATATCCCTCTTAGAAATGCAATATATAATTTTTAAGAGAGAAACATGAACATATACAATCTAACATTTGGATTTGTTTGCCCTTTGTGCCTTATTTATTATCTTTGCAAAATACAAGCGTATAGAAAATTATTTTTATACAAATTTAAAAAGATATTTTTTATTTTTCGAAGGCAAAAATTAAATTTTGGGGATGAATACAAACTTGAAAGAACATTAAATCTATCATAATTTCTATATGTATGATATAATTATCAACAGGGACAGCCCAACGAATTTTGTGGCCTAAAGCAATCTTTATGAGGATTTTAATTTTTAATTATTTATTTGAAGTATATTTTTTATATTTTTTTAGATACAATTTTATTAATAATTTTCTTATAATCAATAACTCCTAATAAGTATTTCTCAATTGACAATATAGCTAATCCATTTAACCTTTCTTGTGAGTTGTGACATTGTTGTTCTTAGGTAAGATTTTATCAATTTTAATTTTGCAACTTCTTTTCGCTAAAGCAACGGTAACATGTTTTATGAACATTATTCCATAAGCAATTTAGGCATTATTCTAATTGTATTATTTTTCTTAATACTTTTAATTCTAAAAATAAATCTAAACCATCAATATCTAATCGATTATTATGCTTTAAGGAATATTCAAGATTAAGGTAATATTTTTTTTAAATTTCCAACATCTATTGATCTTAGTTTTTACTGCCAAATAGAAAACCAAAAATATTTTCATATGCTCTTCGAATTGTTTAAATCTTGTTTGAAGTGAAAAAATAGTCTTGTCTATTATGTATAAAAGTAATCAGCTCTTAAGGACTCTATGAAAGATTTTGAGATTTTATTATCAACATTCGCATCAAATTGTTATTTTCTATATATCACACGTTTCTTACGAAAGTCATGTTTAATATTCATTTCAACTGCAATTTCCTTGGTAGAAATCATAGCAGTTACAAACCCTTCTTCTCGATATATTGTTAAAGAAAGAAATCAAACTTTTTCACTTTACAAAGCTCTTTTTTAAACTTATACATAATCTAAAAATGGGGCTCCCACAAATATGGGGCCTAAAACGATTGTTTTATTTGCTTTATGGAAGGGCCAACCCCTGATTATCAAAACCTTCATATACCATTCTTGTACCATTACATAATTCATTTGATGGATGTAAGTTTCTCAATAACATGATGGATATATTTTTTTACAAAATGACCTGCATGCAATGAAAAATTAATTTTAAGTTAATAAGAATATCTTCAACTCTCCGGTTAAAAGTAGCTAGCAATTTGAAGAAAAAAAATACTAATGCATCCTAAGACCTCAAAGTACACAAAAATAATGTAAAAGAAACTAAAGGGATTTAGCTATCAAAATGAATTGAAAATTTACTAAATCATATGTTTTTCCTGTTGATTTTTAAAAATTTGTGAATTATGAATGACCGGAAGAGAAGAAGGAATACAATGAAATTTTTCTGTTGATTTTTAAAAATTTATGAATTATGAATGACTGGAAGAGAAGAAGGAATACAATAAAATTTATACAAATTAAAATCTGCAATGATTCCTAATTGAATGGAAGCTTTTTAAGCATTTGGATAGTTAGAACTTGGAACCTAACCCACTACAAATTAGACATAATAGCGGCGAAAACTTTTTTGTGTTTGTTATAGACACAATAACATATCTATAAGAAATAATAAACTTGGCAATAAATATGTATGGTGCAAGGCCATTCAAAACATCAAAAAAGATCATACATAAAGAACATTGTCACGACCCGCATTTTCCACCATCGAGGATCGTGATGGGGCCTACTAATAGGAGCTAGGCAAGCCAACTCAAACTTATGTTTTCCATTTTTAACAATACTTATTCAAACCTGTTATCAACAATATTAAAATTTAAGCGGAATAAATAAATTTTTAGCGGAAGACTTAACAAATTTTACTAGATACGATACTGAAATTTCAATATAAAACACACCAAGAACGGGTGTCACAATACTCACGAATTTTTAAGAATAATACACACAACCGTCTGAAAGAAATAAAATTCTATTTATCTCAGATAAATGAGATAAAGACCGAAAATAAAGATAGAGGAGATGTCGGGTCCTGCGGACGCTTGCAAGGCTACATTGGTCTCTCGATGATCAAAAGCTAACGCCCGCACTACTGATGTTGCTGCTGTCCAAAACCTATATCTGCGCAAAAAGAGCGCAGAGTGTAGAATCAGCACAACTGGCCCCGTGTGCTGGTAAGTGCCCGGCCTATCCCGGCGAAGTAGTGACAAGGCTAGGACCAGAAACTCACATAAACATGTACAGTCTGTAAGCACGTGATTTTTGCTTCACAGTAATTACTCCAAAAGAAATCAAAAATAAAACAAGCTACCTTTGGGTGCAAATTTTGTATTTTTACGTGACAATTTTGGTAATTATTTGTCCGTAAATCCTTGCCTTGTTGTGATTAATTAAAAATATAAAAATACATGTTGCATGTATATTTAGGACTTAATTGTGCATTTAGGAATTAATTAAATCATAGTTTGGTTTTAAAAGAAAAATCGCAAAAATATTCATTTTTTATTCTATTTGTCGTCATTGTCTGATTATATTTAAATATTTAATTTGTGAGTGATAATTAATATTTGTGTAGTTTAATTCTGGTTTCAATTTAATTAGGAATTTTTGTTTAAATAAAAGAATGAAAAAAGGGAAGGAAATTCCGAATTTAGGCCAAAACTGCAAAGAGAACAAGGCCCAAATCAATTGATCTGACCCAGTCCATGAGCTGGTCTTTCAGACATCCAAAAGATGTCGTATTAGCATCCCCATTCTGAGCCATTGATTGACTCAAATGAACGGCCCAGATCAGGCCTGTCACTTATCCAAACGACGCCGTATAGAGCCATCTAATCTCAAACGTCTATCCCAGTCTATCTAGCGGTCAACAGATCCCCTCACAACCCAGTCCATTTTAACCCGGGCCAACCCATTCCCCTACTAAACCAAACGACCCGGTACCTACATCAAACGACTCCGTTTCACTTAAACAATTTGATCCAAGCCGTTGATCACTGACTATCCAACGACCAAGATTCATCTCCCCCACCTCGTATATAATCCCTTTTCTCTCACCCCGCACCCCCCAAAGGCACCCTACCCTCCTTATTCTTCTTCTACCTCTCAAACCATCAGAGGCCAGAGCCCCGAAACCCTAGCCGCCATAAGTCAATTTACACTAGAAACCCGGCGGCAACAACGCCGCCTGTCACCTCCTCAACACCATAGAACCCCCAATTCACCCCAAACACGACTAACCTAGCCACATCTCTCGAATCAAGCCCAAACTTCTCGAATCTTCATTCGAAGATTTGAGTCCAAACTCAACCTATGCCAATCGACCATAAACTTGCACCAAACACTCCCTTGACCTCACTCGTGACCAAACCAAGCTTGGTTTGGTTCGAATCTACCCAGAAAACCACGAGCCCCAAATCATCCGTATGAACCCTAAAAAATCCAAAGTTTGAAGTCTGGCCAAATTAACAGAGGATTTGAGGTCTAATAGACCTTAGTCGAAGTGTCCTCAACTAAGAACACTCGATTAAGGTCCATTCGACCTCAAAAAGGTCAAGTCTGGTTCGAGTCCGGGTCCAAGGTCAAGCTAGTTCGTCCAATTTTCAAATTAATGAGGTATTTTGTTTTTCTTTTTTATGTTCCATTGGGTCGTCTGTTTATGGTTTTCAGTTTAGTTTCGTTGGTTTTTCAATTTTTCAATTTTTCTTTTTTCTGATTATTCTGTTTATCTTCCCTGACCGTTTATTTGGACGAATTTATTTCTGCTCGTTTGTTGAGTGTATGATATAAATTAGATAATCGATTCGACTAATTTTGTCAATTAGTTGAATTATATTATAATCCCCGGCTTTGTCCAAATTCCATGAATCACATTATCTTTGTGTCGATTATTTGTTATCGATTATATGTGATGTAATCGATTAAATAAGTGTCGTCGATTAGTTGTATAGGATTGTTTGATCTTTTGGTCTTGTCTTCTGTTCTTCTTCTTCCCAAATCAGACCTTTTATTTGATCTTTTTTTTCTGTTCGTTTGTTTAGTATACATTATAGACTGTGCAATCGATGAATAAGTTTCATCGATTAATTAGTTTCCGGTTAGCCCGTGTTTTTGTCAATACCACTGAAATCACCCATTTGTGTGATTATTTCTTATTTTTTGTTTGTTTAGTGTTTTATGCAATAAATCATGAATTGACTTGATTAGTTTCGTCGATTAGTTAGTTTTATTATAACTCCCTGTTTTGTCGAATGTCGCTCGAATCACATGTGTGCTGCCTGTTTCTGTTTGTTTGTTGTTAACCAATACATATTATAGTTTGTGTAGTCAATCTCATAAATGTCGTCGATTAGTTTTTCATACTTAAATGTTGAAATAAAAATGAAAAATTCCTGCCAGTAGGGCTTTGCTTGATTAATATGTTATAACCTGTTTGAACTTAGGTTGTGGATTGGTCATAGCTATCTAGTTGTTTAGTTGTGAGTATTCAGAACGAGTTTTGGTCCGTTATTAAGTTTGAACAGATTTTGAATCATGTTTTAACAGTAGGATTTTAGGGGTATTTTGGGAATGAAAAGTGGGCAGAATTGACTAAGCTAATGGTCTGTTAGTCAAGCCTTAAGATGTGCCTTAAATTAAGGAAGAAGTTAAGAAAAAAGGCACTCTTGATTAAGTTTTTCAAAAGATGGGCAGACTTTTGATATTTTGGGGGTAGGGTAGTTAAATTTTTCAAAAGAAGCAGATTTTTTCAGATTTTAAGTTGAAAAATGGTTATATTTTGGATTTTGAGGGTGGGGAAGACTTTCAAAAAGGGAGGAAGGGGCTGTTAGTTTTAGGATAAAGAAGGAGTCATTTTGACCCTAAAAGGGGACTAATTTTGGAGATTAGAATTCAGAACTTATAAAACTGAATTTTAACTTTAGAAGTTGAATATTAGGAGAGTATAGTATATATTGCTAAAAAAAATCAGTCTTAGTGTTTCCTATTGGTTCATTGAAAATTCCAAGTTTTGTTTCCCTGAGTGTTCAAAGGCAAGAAGCTATTGTTGCCTTTCATTTTTCTCTTCTGTTTTGACTGAGGTTCATTAGTTGGTTTCTTATATTGCTGGTATTCATTTGGGTTTGTTGAGATTTTCTAGTGGTATTCAATTGCTATTTCATCTATTCTTGGATTCCTCCTGTTTGGTTGTTGAATCTGCTATTGGATCCTTCTGCTTGATTTTAATCTATCCTTGGGATTTCTACTACTGCGATGTTACTGGATTCATTGGGTGTTGCTGAATTGCTGTCATTGTGTATATTGTCACCAAACTGATCTCCCTATTCCTCTTTACTTTTGCCAAATATCAGTTACATAATTGATTTGCTGAACCTTGTAATCTGAAATTTGTAGCATGAATATAGAAATGAAGAAGTTGAAGTTGTTTCTTTTAAATTTATTTTAGTTTGGTATCTTGGATATTAGGTTGTACATATATGATAGCTCGTGTTTCTTATTAAAATCATATAAATGTGGTTTATGTATAATTGAACAATATTCTATAGTAGTTTAGTTGTAGATTTTCACCCTCGTATGCTTAGTAAAAATGAATTGAAGTTGTAGAACCTACATTCTGCAGTTTTGGTGCTATTTGTTAAATAGTGTATTTTAAAAATAGGTTAGGCTTGTTAGGATATGTCCAAATACCCAACAATCGCCTCATTGAACAAATTTTTTTTTTTTGGAAATTTGTAGCAACATTGCTTAAGTAAGTAGCACTTGATTCTATTAGGCAGGACATAAGTCAAATATTCGTGTTCGTGTTAATAATTTTTTTAGTTGTTAATTCCGCTTATCTAAATTCATTTTAGAAATATTAGTATAAATTAATTTTAGAATCGTTATTTCACTTTCAATACTTTATCAATCTTGTATGCATAACCGCTTTTGTAGCTCGTTTATAAAATAAGACGTGAGGCAATTTTCGTCTTTCAAGTTCAAGTGCATTTTAATAATCGCTAGCATAAATCTAATGCTGACAATAAGAGGCCCAAGCATGTAAATTAATAAGGATTTTTCTTTCTTTATTTTAGAGACAAATTTAATTAGAAAAATGTAGTCACTTTAGGATTATCCTTTTAAAAATAAATATATATTTTAGACACTTAGAATTCGGGATGAGCCGTTTAGCGGATTGTACGGCCTTTCCCAAAATAATAACGCGCTAGACTCTTTAGGCGCGTATTTAAAAATTACCTCCCTAAACTCGGGTGCACATTTATGTGACCCAAATCCAAATTTCAACGGAGTCGAAATGTGTTGACGACCACGTGCACACTGGTTGTGACGTGGTTCAAGATGCGTTTTCACGACACTGCAATTCTCTGTAAATAAATATAATAAAAGCGGTAAAAGAGTCATAATTTGCATTAAGTACATAATTATTAAAATTAGATAAATAAGCCGAATATAACAGTTGAGTGACCGTGCTAGAACTATGGAACTCGGGAATGCCTAACACATTCTCCCGGGTTAACAGAATTCTTTATCCGAATATCTGGTACGCAGACTGTAATTTAGAGTCCATTCCTTTCCTCGATTCGGGATTAAAATTGGTGACTTGAGACACCCTAAATCTCCCAAGTGGCGACTTTTATATAATTAAACAAATCCCGTTCGATTGTCCTTTAATTGGAAAAACTCCCTTAATCCCTTCACCCCTTACGGGACGGTAAAAAGGAGGTGTGACACAGTCATATATATATATATATATACACACACACACACAACAGAAATAACGGGAAGCAACATTAAATATTTGGGAAGGGAGAACATGCTCTGGGATAGCGACAAAATGTAATAATAGATGCAGAATAAATGAACTTCAATTAATGAGGACGGGTAAATCACAATCTGTACGACACCAACCATCGTGCTTTTACCCTCGTTCTCACCAAATAATCAATTAAGATGTGCGTCATCACCCATCGTACTTTTACTCTTGTTCTCACCAAATAATCAATTAAGATGTACGGCATCACCCATCGTACTTTTACTCTCACACTCTCATATCGAGGCACGGAATGACCTATCGTGCATAATCACTCTTCCTTGTCACCGGCAACTATGGCCAATAACAATAATATATATATATATATATATATATATATATCAAGGCACGGAAAGACCATCGTGCATAATCACTCTTCCTCGTCATCGGAAACTATGGACAATAACAATAATCATTGTAATATATTACCGGTAGAAAACTAATAATAATTAATCAGCTATATAAATATTACCTGTATAAGACCAAATATCATTTACATCAACAATATAAATATTATTGGTATGAAACCAATAAGTTTTTAACTCAATAATATAAATATTACCGGTATGAAACCAATAATAATAATTCCTTTCATATAATCACATAAGATTATTAAAGTTTAATCAATTTAAAACTTACTGTCATGCTCGACCCCCAACGTATAGATACTCGTCACCATGCCTATACGTCGGACTCCACACATAGCAATTAGCGTATAGACTCAACTCTTATTTCCTCAAGCTAAGATATATCAAACACTTACCTCGAAGGTTTACGATAAACTCAATCCTTAACAATGCCCTTTCTTTTCGAATTTGGCTCCAATTCAATTGTATCGATACACAATTGATTTAATATCATCAACACTACTTAACAAAATAATCCAAATGGCTAAATATATATTTTACAACATTCTGCCCGAAATAATAAAAATAGACCACTGGCCCACATGGTCAAAATACGAGGTTCAAACCAATTTCCGACAACCCATTCATCCACGAGTTACAATATACAATTTGTTCTTAAGTTCGACCCCAAAACGAGGTCTAAATCATAAATTACTTGAAAACCCTAACTATACCCATTTCACAAATTTTCTACCCAATTTCACATGTTTAGGCCTAGGAATTTGATTGATGTTGAAGAAAAATGAAGGAAACGAAGTATAAATTACTTACCCAATGAACTTTGGTGAAGAAATGCTCCAAAATCGCCCCAAAAGTTGTGGAGAAGAGAGTTTGAGAGATGGGATTTTTTTATCCCGTCTCTGTTCTATTTTCAGAACTTTAATCACTGGGCAGAAAAATTGCCCTACGCAATCGTGTAAAATGGGCTGCTATCGCGGTGAAGGAAGACTGGGAGCTACACGGTCGCATGAGGGACGATGCGATCGCGTAGAGGAAATTCACTGGGGGTCAGGTTTGGACTACGTGAATGCATGGATTGGACTGCGATCGGGGAGAAGGGGAGCTAGAAACCAGGCGATCGCGTGAAAGAAGCTGCAATCGCGTAGAGAAAGAAACCAAGGCAGTGCGATCGCGTGGATGAGGCTGCGATCGCGTAGAACCAAATGTCTGTGCAAAAATTGCTGCCAGATTTCCCAAGTCCAAAAATACCCCGAACCACCTCCAAAACACTCCCGAGCCCTCGGGGCTCCAAACCAAATATGCACACTAACTCAATAACATCATACGAACTTGCTCGAGCGATCAAATCGCCAAAATACCATCAAAATCAAAGAATTGAGCCTTAAATCACAAGAAATCTTTCTATTTTTCATAAACTTCCAAATTTTCCAATTTAAAGTTGAAACATGTCAAATGACGTTCGTTTTCAACAAAACTTTACAGGAAGCGCATAAACAACATATATGACCTGTACCGGGTGTTAGAACCAAAATACGAGCCCGATACCATTACTTTCTAATCAAATTTCATTTTCATTTCCTTAAGCATTTTCAGAAAACAAATTTCACGAAAAAATTCTTTTCTCGGCCTGGGACCTCGGAATTCGATTTCAGGCATACGCCCAAGTCTCATATTTTTCTACGAACCTTCCGAGAGCGTCAAATCACGGGTCCGGGTCCGTTTACCAAAAATATTGATCAAAGTCAATTTTATCAATATTAATATCAAAATTCTTCAATTTTTTCACATAATTCATATATATCAACATAAAAAAATTCCGGCTTCGCGCTCGGACCACGCACGCAAATCGAGGCAACTAATAGTGAGGTTTTCAAGACCTTTGAAGCTCGAAATGGCTAATAAAACAAGTGATGACCCTTTGGGTCGTCACATTCTCCACCTCAACAACTGTTCGTCCTCGAACGGGCAAAAGAAAGAAGTACCTGAGTCAGGGAATAGATGTGGATAACGGCTCCGCATGTCAGTCTCGGACTCCCAGGTCGATGCCTCAGGAGGCTGACCACTCCACTGTACACGCCCGGAAGGAAAACTTTTCGACCTCAACTGTAGAACCTGCTGGTCTAATATAGCCACCGACTCCTCCTCATAAGACAGATCCTTGTGCAATTGGACAGTGCTGAAATCTAATACGTGCGATGGATTGTCGTGATATTTTTGGAGCATGGATACATGAAACACTGGATGCACAGTTGATAAATTAGGTGGCAAATCAAGCTTATAAGCCACCCTTCCCACACGATCAAGGATCTCGAATGGGCCAATAAACCTATAGCTAAGCTTGCCCTTCTTACCAAATCTCATCACGCCTTTCATAGGCGATACACGGAGCAATACCGGCTCACCAATCATGAAAGCTAAATCTCTAACCTTGCGGTTTGCATAACTCTTCTGCCTGGACGGAGCTGTACGAAGCCTATCCTGAATAATCTTGACCTTATATAAGGCCTCCTTAACTGTATCCTACCCAACAACCGAGCCTCTCCCGGTTCAAACCATCCAACCGGAAAACGACATTGTCTACCATACAATGCTTCATAAGGATCCATTTGAATGCTCGATTGATAGCTATTATTATAAGCAAACTCTGTCAAAGGCAGTAAATGATCCCACGAACCACCAAAATCAATAACACAAGCCCGGAGCATATCCTCCAATATCTTAATAGTCCTCTCGGACTGACCGTCTGTCTGGGGATCAAATGTTGTACTCAACTGAACCTAGGTGCCCAACTCTTTCTCAAATGCCTTCCGGAAATGTGAGGTAAACTGCGGACCTCGATCAAATATAATAGATACAGGCACCCCATGAAAGCGAACTATCTCCTGAAATAAATTCTCGCTAACCTCTCGGACGAGTAAGTGGTGGCAATAGGAACAAAATGTGCTGACTTGGTCAGCCTATCATCAATAACCCAAACCGCATCAAACTTCTTCTGAGTCATCGGGAGGCCAGTAACGAAGTCCATAGTGATCCGCTCCCACTTCCACTCAGGAAGCTCAATTTTCTGAAATAAACACCAGGCCTCTGATGCTCATATTTAACATGCTGACAATTCAAACATCGCACCACATACGCCACAATATCTTTTTTCATTCTACGCCACCAATAATGTTGCCGCAAATCCTGATACATCTTTGCTGCGCCTGGATGAATAGAATACCGGGAACTGTGAGCTTCTTCGAGAATCAATTCTCGAAGCCTATCCACATCTGGCACATAAATTTTCCCTTGCAATCTCAGAACTCCATCAGTATCTATGGTGACCTTCTTGGCACCTCCTCGCTGGAACGTGTCCTTAAGAACACATAAACGGCGATCATCAAACTATCGATCGCGAATATGTTCAAATAATGAAGAGCGAGCGACCGTGCAAGCTAGCACTCGACTAGGCTCAGAAATATCCAATCTCACAAAACGATAGGCTAGGGCCTGAACATTCATAGCAAGCGGCCTCTGACTGACCGAAATATAAGCAAGACTGCCCATACTAGCTGACTTCGTGCTCAAAGCATCGGCCACCACATTTGCCTTTCTCGGATGATATAAGATGGTGATATCATAATCTTTGAACAATTCCAGCCATTTTCTCTACCTCAAATTCAACTCATTCTGCTTAAACAGGTACTGAAGGCTTTTGTGATCAGTGACTACCTCACATGCCACGCCATACAAATAATGCCTCCAAATCTTCAACTCGTGAGCAATCGCCGCCAATTCCAAGTCATGAACTGGATAGTTCTTTTCATGAATCTTCAACTGCCTCGAAGCATAGGCAATAACCTTGCTATCCTGCATCAATACTGCACAAAGCCCAATACGGGAAGCATCTCAATAAACAGTATAAGGTCCCGAACCTATGGGCAATACTAACATTGGTGTTGTGATCAAGACTGTCTTGAGATTTTGAAAGCTTGCCTCACATTCATCTGACCATTCGAATTGGAACCCTTTTTGGGTCAATCTGGTCATCGGGGTTACAATAGATGAAAACCCCTCCACAAATCGGCGATAATAACATGCTAATCCCAAGAAACTCCGGATCTTGTGGCTGATGCTGGTCTAGGCCAGTTCTTGACTACCTCAATACTCCTCGGATCAACTTGAATACCTTCTGCCGTAAAATGTGACCCAGGAATGCAACTGAACCTAGCCAAAATTCACATTTTGAAAATTTTGCAAATAGTTGACTATTCTTCAAAGTCTGAAGAGCCACTCTGAAATGTTATGCATGATCCTCCTGACTGCGGGAGTATATCAAAATATCATCAATGAAGACGATAATGAATAAGTCTAAATAAGGCATGAACACTCTGTTTATCAATTCCATAAAAGCTGCTGGGGCATTTGCCAACCCAAAAGAAATGACCAGAAATTCATAATTTCCATACCAAGTACGGAAAGCTGTCTTAGGAACATCCGATGCCCTAATCTTCAACTGATGGTAGCTAGATCTCAAATCTATCTTTGAAAATACCTTGGCACCCTGAAGTTGGTCAAATAAATCATCAATCCGTGGAAATGGATACTTGTTCTTGATTATAACTTTGTTCAATTGCCGGTAACCAATGCACATTCGCATCGAACCATCTTTATTCTTAACAAATAATACTGGTTCACCCCAAGGTGAAACACTAGGTCTAATGAAACCTTTTTTAAGTAAACCCTGCAACTGTTCCTTCAAGTCTTTTAATTCCGGTGGCGCCATACGATATGGAGGAATAGAAATGGGCTAAGTGCCCGAGCCAGATCAATGCAAAAATCAATATTCCTGTTGGGTGGCATACCTGGCAGGCCTGAAGGGAATACCTCAGAAAACTCACAAACCACGTGCACCGAATCAATGGAAGGAGCCTCGGTGCTGGAATCGCGAACATAGGCTAGATAAGCCAAACACCCGTTTTCAACTATACGTTGAGCCTTAACATATGAAATAACATTGCGGTTAATATAACTAGAAATTCCCTTCCATTCAATACGAGGAAAATTTGGCAGAGCTAAAGTTACGGTCTTGGCATGACAATCCAAGATAGCATGATACAGTCCATTCCCAATATGAAATCAAAGTCAACCATATTTAGAATCAATAAATCAACACGGGTCTCAAGACCCCCAATCGCCATAGCACAAGGCCGATGA
Source organism: Nicotiana benthamiana (assembly GCA_034376525.1). Lineage (NCBI taxonomy): Eukaryota > Viridiplantae > Streptophyta > Magnoliopsida > Solanales > Solanaceae > Nicotiana > Nicotiana benthamiana. Next base: position 40,983,174 of record CM067337.1, on the reverse strand, counting down.
ACTTGATCAACCACAATGGAGTCACCCACTGGTGTAGCACATAGATCGGAACACCCAGTGGATCACTAGTCTGAACCATGTACAGTGCAAAATAAGAAAACACGTATGAATATATAGATCCATGGTCAAATAGCAATAAAGCTTCTCTATCACAAACCAGAATAGTACCTGTAATAACTGCATCAAAGGACTCAGCCTCTGGTCTATCCTGAAGTGCATAGCATCGGGGATGGGTCCCATTTTCCTGAGCAATATCTCTGGAACGATCAGCTGCTGGCTGACCTCTACCTCTGTCGGTCTGAGCTCCACCTCTATGACCTTTACCTCCACCTCTAGTGCCCCTTCCACCTCTTCTAGCTAGCTGGGCAGGCTGTAGATCCTCTGGTGCCAGAATCATAGCACGAGAACTCTGTTGTCTGCCCCAAACTCGAGGGCAAAATCTGATAATGTGGCCCAGATCACCACAACTATGACAAAACCTCGGCTGGTGAGACTGCTGGACTTGTCGACCTGAAGATCCTCCCCCGAAGCTCTAAAGTGGCGGTGCACTGGTTCGTGCTGGTAGCGCACTGAAAAACTGCTGCTCAGAATAATACTGTTGAGAACCATTGTTGCCTGAAGTACCATGAGAAGCCTGAAGGGATGACTGAAAATGCCTAGGAGGATGGCCTCTACCATAAGAATCTCTACCTCCAGACGAGGTACCACTGAATCTGCCTGAACCACGGGGTCTCTTATCCGACCCATGACCTCCTCTCTGAGACAAAGCCATCTCGATCTGGCGGGCTGCATTGGCCGCCTCCTGAAAGGTGATCTCACTCCCGGTTCCCACAGCCATCTGAAGACGAATGGGCTGAATCAAGCCATTAATAAACCTTCTCACCCTCTTTCTATCGGTAGGGAGTATAATGATGGCATGCCAAGCTAGATTAATAAAACGGGTCTCATATTGTGTAACTAATATCGAGCCCTGCTGAAGGCACTCAAACTGTCTGCAAGAGTCTCCCTCTGAGTCACTGGTAGAAACTTCTCCAAAAATAATCGTGCAAACTAGAAGTCAAAGATAACGACCCTTCTGGTTTGGATAAACATAAGTCTCTCCACCAAGTCTTGGCGGATCCAGATAGATGAAAATTGGCAAAGTCAACACCATTGGTCTCCACAATAACCATAGTCCGGAGAACCTCATGGAAGCTATATAAAAAGTCTTGGGGATCCTCTAAAGAAGTACCACTGAATATACTGGTAAAGAGTTTGGTGAATCTGTCCAATCTCAAAAAAGCATCGGCGGACATAGCTGCACCCTCACCAGTCTGAGTCACTATGCCTGGCTGAACTGCCACAGCTGGATGAACCACTGGAACTTGAACCTGGGGAGCTACTGGCTCCAGAGTGCGTGTAGCAGGAGTCTGATTATCTCCTCTATCTCTTAGACCTCGAATATGTGATTATGGTGCTAAATCATGGATTAAACACTTAGAAATCAATGTCTTTAATGTCGAAATGGTGGTTAGGTATTGAAACCCAAGTGAACCTTAAAGAGTTGATTTGAGGGGTCAAATGGACTCCGATTCTTGTAAATTGGATATGTATGGACTCGTGGCGAGACGAGGATTCTGAAAATGTAAATTTTATAATTTTTTTAGAAGTGGGCTCAGGGCCCAGGTTTTGCCAACTTCGTATTTTTGGGTGTATTTCGAGATATTTCGATTGGGTTATGTTCCATTAGCCTATTTTGACGTATTCCTATTGGTTTTGAGGAGATTTGGCATCCGTGGAGGTTGATTCTCGAGGTAAAGGCATTACGAGCTAGTTTGCGGCCGGCTTGAAGTGAGTAGTGGGTGTAGATGATGACCTGAGGGTTCGAAACCCCGGTATATCACATTGTGACTCTGTATTGAGGCGAGACACGTATTCTACTGCGAGTGCGGGGTCGATTATGATTGGGGAGTACGGCTTAGTCCGACCGAGTGTCATTATAGAGTGTTGTTGGCTATAGATGGGCCGGTCAACCTCCTACTTTGATGGTTATGAATATATTTGGGCTGTGTGCCGGTTAATTGTATCCCCTGAGGATCTTTATCACTATTTCTATGCATTATAGCATGTTTTCATGACATTAGTCCTGCACTAAAATACTGTTCAACATTATTTGGTAAATATTGAGGTTTGACACCTAATCCTAAGATTTCTAATAAACTGAACTAAAAATGGCAAGATATATGTGCCTGTGAGGCTTGCATGCATGTAGCTGGACTGATAGTGGATCGGGTTGTACGTCGCACCGTATGTTACTATGATATTGCGCTTGGGCTGTAGGAGCCCCTCCGGAGTCTGAACCCCCACAGTGAGTGCGGGTACCGAAATGGATCGGACAGCACGTTCCGCAGTGGTCATGCATTGCATTGCATCTCATGCATTTATTTTTTGCTGTTGCTTTGTTTGGATATATCTGAGACTTGTACTGTATAGAACTGCTTAACTAGCTTTACTCTGTGCTTTATTATGGATTTCATGCTTTCGGGTTTTTATACATGCTTTTACTCGCTGAGCTGGTAGACTCACCCCATATTCACTGCACTTTGTGTGCAGATTCAGGTGCTCCAGAGACTTAGTGCTGCTGCTGTTGATTTCTCGAGCTATTAAGAGTATTGAGGTAGCTGCCCAGCGTCCGCAGGACCACTTACTCTGTCTCTATCAGTCATGTTCTTTTGCTATTTAATCAGACTCTGTATCCTTTCCGTTCAGACTTGTATTCTGTTTTGTTAGAGGCTCTGGACTCGTGACTCCTCAGTTTTTGGGAGGATTATTATTCATTTATGTTTTTCTTGGGTAGGAATTACCCCTTGGGTTGGGAGTTTGTTATTGAATTTCGCTAGTTATTCCTAAATTATTTCTCTTTGGGTTGAAATGCCATTCTTAATTGTGGTTTGGTCGGGCTTACCTAGCCTTGCGGCCGGGGCACCATCACGACCGGGTTTGGGTCGTGACACTGCGAAAATAAAACATTCTTCCCTCATATGCAATATCGAATCCATTTTATTGTTGACATTTCCGGTGCTTCTCTTTATGTAATATTTTCGAATGCTTTTTTATTCTTTTTACTTTGACGGCTTACATATAATATTTTATTTTTTTATAGTAATTTTTGTTCATTAAGATTATAAATGGTATAATTCTTTTATGTTTGTAACAAAATCTACTGTTATTTTTCATGATTATTTATTTTAAGTATGTTCTTAATTCTCACCTTCTTTTATTCTCTACTGTGATTATCATTTTCTGAGTTATGATTATCATTAATAAAATACTTTCTAAATTAAATATAAAATGTATTGAAAGTATACATAGATAATCTTTTAATATTATTAGATTATAAAAATAATAATTTTTCATTGATATTCCAACAATGATTCTAACAAATCAAAATAAGACATCTTTGTTATAAATACACTTCTATTTAAGGTGAATGTCTTTAATTAGAGAGATTCTAGAGTTCTATTCTTGGTAGATAAATCATCCTCCTCCCTATAAATAGAGGTGCCCTCTACCATTGTAAATCACCCCAAGTATTAATAAGAAGAACTCTCTCTACTCTTCTCTCTATTTGCTCTTGTTCTTGAGTTATTGTTCTTGTCTTTTACATTATTTCATAACACGTTATCAGCACGAGACTCTACCGTCTCAAGAACCATTCTCGAAAAATCTAAGGTATTTCCCTCTTCCTAATTTAATTTTCGATTATGTCTGACATTACGAAAAGAAAGTTCGTTGCCCTTGAAATTTCGGGCAAGAACTATATGACATGGGTGTTGGATGCTGAAATCCACTTAGATGCTATGGGTCTCGGAGACACCATCAAAGATAGAGAAAAAGCATCCACCCAAGAATGTGCGAAGGCCTTGATTTTCTTGCGCCACCACCTTGATGAAGGTTTGAAGATTGAATATCTCACCATCAAAGATCCACTCGTCTTGTGGAACGGCTTAAAGGAGAGATATGACAACCTGAAGTTGGTCACTCTGCCACAAGCACGATATGATTGGGCTCATCTGAGGCTCCAGGACTTTAAGTCCGTTTCTGAATATAATTCTGCAATGTTCAGAATTACTTCTAAATTGAAGCTATGCGGGGATAATATCTCCGATTATGATATGCTTGAGAAAACGTTTACAACGTTTCATGCCTCCAATATAGTACTGCAACAACAGTACAGAGAGAAAGGCTTAACAAAGTACTCTGAACTGATTTCTCTTCTACTAGTGGCTGAGCGAAATAATGACCTGCTCATGAGAAATCATGAAAATCGACCCACTGGGTCTACACCACTGCCTGAAGCAGATAAGGTGCACTCTCATTATGCCAAACATGAAAAGGACCATGGTCATGGTCGTAAACGGGGTCATAGCCAGGGACGTAGACAAGGAAGAAATTCCAATGAAGTCCGTCACCCCCGAAGAGAGATAACCACCGAAAGCAGAAACGGGGTCATGAAGATCCTAAGGAAAATAGTTCAGAAACGATATGTTATCGTTGCGGTGGGAAAGGGCACTGGTCAAAGACTTGCCGTATACCAAGACACTTGGTTGACCTTTATCAAGCATCTCGAAAGAGAAAAGGCCCTGAAATAAATTTTGTCTATGACGACAATGAGGACATCACCCACCTGGATGTGGCAGACTTCTTTGAGCAACCCGATGGGAAAATAGACCACCTAATCGGCGATGGATCCGTGATGAAAGAAGATGGAGTTATTTGATTTAGTTCTACTTATTTGTATTAGTTAGTGAATAAACTAATAGTCATTAGCATTAGCTCGTATTAGTTAGTTCATAAAGCAATGTTAGCAGTAGTTCTTTAGAATATCTTCAATATGTTCAAATATCAATAAAACTTTTATTTTCCAGTGGGGGTAATCGACTAGCCTGAAAAACTAGTCGATTATCAACTATTTTCGCATTAAAGTTGAAAAACAATTGATCAACAATCGATTGTCGTTGACTAACAATCGATTGTCTTGAAACAGTGAGGTCTGGAATTTTTCAAAAATCATCCACAATCGATTGTCTTTGTCTAACAATCGATTGTCTTGAAACAGTGAGGTCTGGAATTTTTCAAAAATCATCCACAATCGATTGTTTTTGTCTAACAATCGATTGTCTTAAGACAGTGTGATCTGAAGTTTTTCAAAAATAGCAAATAATCGATTGTGTGTGTTTAACAATCGATTGTCAAATGTTCAACAATCGATTGTTTGTAAGTAACAATCGATTGTTTGTAAGTAACAATCGATTGTTTGAAGAAAACGTTTAAACTGAAATTTTCAAACTGCAAAGTAATGGATAACATATCTGATTTTGTTAGTCAACTGTTAGCAGCAGATTTTGAAAATATTATGTGACACAAACGAATTGAAGTTGTTTATTCTCATGTTCGTATATTTTCTTTTATATGTCAAACCATGGGAAGTAAATTGATTGAAGGCTCCGGAAGAGCAACTGTAACTCTGCCCAAAGGCATGACATTTATCTTAGAGAATGCAATATTCTCCTCCAAGTCTAAAGAAGAACTTGTTGAGTTTTAAAGATATCATTCAAAATGGATATCATATTGAGACAATGGATGAAGATAATCTTGAATATCTCGTCATCACAAAGAATATCTCCGGCCAAAAGAGGGTTATTGAGAAATTCCCGTCTTTATCTTGTGGCCTGTATTGGACAAGAATTAGTGCAATTGAGGCACATTCAACAGTAAACCAAAGGGTTACTGATTCCAATACCTTTGTACTTTGGCATGATCGATTGGGACACCCAGGATCGGTCATGATGAGACGGATTATAGAAAGCTCCTATGGGCATCCGTTAAAGAATTTCAAAATTCTTTCGAATAATGAATATCCTTGCACTTCGTGTTATCAAGGCAAGTTGATTATCAGGCCATCACCAACAAAGGTTGGGACTGAGTCACCCACGAACGTATACAAGGGGACATTTGTGGACCTATTCACCCACCTAGTGGGTCGTTTAGGTATTTCATGGTCTTGATAGACGCATCATGTAGATGGTCTCATGTGTGCCTATTGTCATCATGCAACCTTGCGTTTGCGAAATTAATGGCACAAATAATTCGACTACGAGCACAATTTCCAGATAATCCAATCAAGTCCATTAGACTGGATAATGCTGCTGAGTTTACATCCCAAGCATTTAATGATTATTGCTTATCAATCGGGATAAAAGTTGAACATTCTGTAGCTCATGTTCACACTCAAAACGGTCTTGCTGAATCGTTAATTAAACGCCTGCAATTGATTGCAAGGCCATTACTTATGAGAACGAGGCTGCCCACTTCGGTATGGGGTCACGCCATCTTACATGCAGCAATGCTAATTCGTCTCAGACCGACGAATTACCACAAGTATTCCCCGTTGCAATTGGTTTTGGGTCAGGAACCCAATATATCCCATTTAAGGATTTTTGGATGCGCAGTATATGTGCCTATTGCACCGCCATCCCGCACCAAAATGGGTCCGCAAAGAAGGTTAGGAATATATGTTGGGTTTGAATCGCCCTCCATCATTCGCTACCTCGAAACATTGACAGGCGACTTGTTTACTGCACGATTTGCAGACTGTCGATTTGATGAGACACTTTTCCCAAAATTAGGGGGAGAAGTTGGTGAAACCAAACGGGAAATTTTGTGGAAAAATGCATCATTATCTCATCTTGATCCACATACCTCTATTTGTGAAAGAGAGGTACAAAAGATTATCCATTTGCAAAGAATAGCAAATCAAATGCCTGACGCATTTACGGACTTGAAAAGGATAACGAAATCCCACATTCCCGCGGAAAATGTTCCAATCCGTATTGATGTCCCTGTTGGACAATCATCTAGTGTCATATCCAATGAGTCGAATGCACGCCTGAAGCGTGGCAGACCATTAGGTTCCAAAGATCGAAATCCTAGAAAGAGGAAAAAGAACGATCGAGATGACACTACGAAAGAATCTCATGAGGAAATTCATGATTTAACAAATCCTGAGATTCATGAAGAATCCATTGAGCCCGAGACTCTGGAAAATACGGAACTATCCCTAAATCCAATTAATATTGAGGCAAATATTAATCGAGTGGATATTGTGGTGGATAATGCCTTTGCTTATAATGTAGCATCTAGCATTATGCAAGAATGTGAGGATCTCGAACCTCAATCTGTTGAAGAATGTCGAAAAAGACAGGATTGGCCAAAGTGGCAAGAAGCAATTCAATCAGAATTGAATTCGCTGGCAAAACGTGAAGTTTTTGGCCCTATAGTTGAAACACCTAATGGTGTTAAGCCTGTCGGCTATAAATGGGTCTTTGTACGCAAAAGAAATGAGAAAAACGAGGTACAAAGATATAAGGCACGCCTTGTTGCACAAGGTTTTTCTCAAAGGCCTGGTGTCGATTATGAAGAGACATATTCGCCTGTAATGGATGCGATAACCTTTCGTTATCTCATAAGTTTTGCTGTCCATGAAAAGCTTGACATGCACTTAATGGATGTAGTTACTGCCTATCTTTATGGCTCACTTGATAATGAGATATACATGAAAATTCCCGATGGACTCAAGGTGCCAAACGCGCACAACTCAAAATCTCGGGAAATGTTCTCAATTAAATTGCAAAGATCCTTGTATGGTCTAAAGCAATCTGGACGAATGTGGTATAATCGTCTTAGTGAGTACTTGTTAAAAGAAGGCTATATAAATGACGCCATTTGCCCGTGTGTTTTTATAAAGAAAACAACATCGGAATTTGTTGTACTTGCCGTATATGTTGATGACATAAACCTTATTGGAACCCCTAAAGAACTCCAAAAGGCAATTGATTATCTAAAGGATGAATTCGAGATGAAAGATCTCGGAAAGACTAAACTATGTCTTGGTTTGCAAATTGAATATTTGGCAAACGGAATTTTTATTCATCAATCTACCTATACAGAAAAGGTATTGAAACGGTTTTACATGGATGAAGCACATCCTTTAAGTACACCGATGGTTGTTCGATCACTTGATGTGAACAAAGATCCATTCCGACCACAAGAAAGGAATGAAGAGCTACTTGGTCCTGAAGTACCATATCTTAGCGCAATTGGCGCACTAATGTATCTTGCAAATACTACAAGACCTGACATATCCTTTTCAGTTAATGTCTTAGCAAGATTTAGCTCGGCTCCTACGAGGAGACATTGGAATGGGATCAAACACATATTGCGGTACCTAAAGGGAACTACCGATATGGGCTTATTTTATGGCAAGAATTGCAGCCCGGATCTTGTTGGTTATGCTGATGCTGGATATTTGTCCGACCCACACAAGGCTCGATCTCAAACGGGTTATGTGTTTACCTGTGGAGAAACCGCCATATCTTGGCGATCGACTAAGCAATCAATTGTGGCTACTTCATCTAATCATGCCGAGATAATTGCTATTCATGAAGCAAGTCGAGAGTGTGTGTGGTTAAGGTCGATAATACATCATATCCAAGACAAATGTGGTTTGAAGTGTGATAAACTACCCACAACTTTGTATGAAGACAATGCAGCATGTATAGCTCAATTGAAGGGAGGATTCATAAAAGGAGATAGAACGAAGCATATTTCACCAAAGTTATTCTTCACACATGATCTTCAAAAGAATGGTGATATCAATGTTCAACAGATTCGTTCAAGCGAAAATATGGCTGACTTGTTTACAAAATCTCTACCAAAGTCAACCTTCAAGAAGCTAGTTCACAAGATCGGGATGCGAAGACTTAAGGACATAAATTGATGTTCTTATCAGGGGGAGTTAAGGCGCGTTGCACTCTTTTTCCCTTACAAGGTTTTGTCCCACCGGGTTTTCCTTGCGAGGTTTTTAACGAGGCAACCAATAGGCGCATATTCAAACATGTGTACTCTTTTTCCTTACTTTAATTTTTCCCATTGGGTTTTGTTTTAAGGTTTTAACGAGGCACATCATTGAATAGACATTCAAGGGGGAGTGTTATAAATACACTTCTATTTAAGATGAATGTCTTTAATTAGAGAGATTCTAGAGTTCTATTCTTGGTAGATAAATCATCCTCCTCCCTATAAATAGAGGTGCCCTCTACCATTGTAAATCACCCCAAGTATTAATAAGAAGAACTCTCTCTACTCTTCTCTCTATTTGCTCTTGTTCTTGAGTTATTGTTCTTGTCTTTTACATTATTTCATAACAATCTTATTGTTATCGTGGTTTCTTCCTATATTGAGGTACTTGAATAAAACAATGTTATCTTTCTAGAAACTTATTTTTTTTCTTTAATTTGCATTTTATAACACAAACACATTATTTATAATACATGCATACATATATATACATACACATACATACATACATACATACATACATACATACATACATGTATACACACACACATACATGCATACATACATACATACATATGTAAAAAATTATATATATTAATATAGAATTCACGCATAAAGCACGTGCCATGAGACTAGTTAAATATATATGTATGTAAAAAATTATATATATTAATATTGAATTCACGCATAAAGCACGTACCATGAGACTAGTTAAGTAAATACTGAAACTGCATATCACTTAACCATAGTTAACCCTTAAAAAGTATATATGCAAGACATATATTTCATCTTCATTTGCTTGATATAAGTACCCAGCACGGATAAGTTCTACCCAATTCCAACTATATTATCCATGCGTTTACTTATTGTTTTCTTTCTGAGAAATTGTGACGACACTGCAGTAATGCTTTTTTATGTACTAGATTGCCAACTTTGTGGTGCCAGGGATCATCTTACAGGATCTTCAAAACAATATTATCGTCAAGGATTAGAACACTGATCAAAAAAACAAAATCTATGAAGGTAAGCGAGAGAAAAGGGCTTATGGATTAAAGAGTTCTTTTTTTTTATGATTGACAAGTTTTTCTGTTGAATACACTGGAATGTTAACCTTTCTTGAATGTAAAAGCTATTTAATCTTAATGGTACCAATTGGGATCTTAATAGCTCAGTTGGTTGCTAAGCTATGCGCGTATCGGTTTGGATCAGATTTGGGAACCTTCATATATACTTTGGTTTTAGTGTTGGAAAAATAATTTGATAACTCAAAAAGAAATATTCAAAATCATGTCTTGATTTATTATTTTAATGGGGTCTTTATTACATTAAATATTTTTAATATATTTCTTTAAAGTTCGTAACTGATAACTATTATGTTCGATTTTAGTTTCTACAAATTAAAATTGATCATTAAATAGCTATTATGGGATTCTTTATATTAGTTTTGAAAAAGTCAAATTTTTATTTAGCCATAATGGCTATTATGGTGGTAACGTTATTTTCGTTATTTGGACGTTACCATCATATAGTCTATTTATTTTGGAGTATATATATTTATGTGTTTTCATCTTCCAGATAGAGTGGAAAACAAATAAAACTTTTCTATTATCTTACTTATTTGTTAAACTTTGTTGTTTCTATTAATAGTTTATACTAGAAGAGCTTGTTGAATCTTGGAGGATGAGCCTAATATTATTTATCTCGGTGTGGAGAAATATCCTTAAGGACAATGTCTTTGTCGCGCCTCAAGCTAAACTTTTATTCTCCATAATCATCCATATCTTAACGATATTTCTACTTTGTTCTTATGGAGAATGCTACTTATGAAATTCTGATGGACTTTAAAGACTTACGGTAATATCTTTGCTTGATATTGCGTAATATTATATCTAAGTGACAGGTATGCATAATTGAACTAATACTTCCTCAATATTTATTCTTTCATGCTTAATTTCGTGAGAATATAATTGGCATGTATTTTTTTTTACCTCAAAATGCTAAATACAATGTCATTCCAATTTTATAGGTGTCTATTGTTGTACATTATTTACTAATGTGAATTTGTATTTTTAATTTTGTATGCATATTTTGCATAGTGAAAGATGTTGCACTAATTTTGTAGTTCTCTTGATCTAGTGTATTTTAAGTATTCTCTTTTAACAAGTCTAGCTAATTCTCTGGGCGCACGTTAAGATGGAACAGTGCGCTTGAATGCGCACGTTAGCACGCTGCTAATTCCGTCGATAATGGCGCGTCGCCGGCGGCAAATCGTACCTACTCCTCCACAGATCGTCACGCCAGAGCAAGGAACTGCGAAGGAACTTGAACCCTTGACATTTGGAAGCTTTTTGCCTGAAAAATTTCAGTCGAAATCACCTGTGCATGCAGTGGAAAATGCAAACTCTAAGGTTCAATCGAAGGAGATAGTGGAAGATTGTGAGAATCAAGCTATAAGGAAACTTCAATTTTCAGATGTTGCTGTCGATGACCAACCTCAACCTCAAGCTCAACCTACTATGGCTGAAATAGTAAGAGGTAAGCATAATATGGGGAAGGTTTTAACATTTGTCCCTCCCACTGATAAGGATGGGAGGAAAATTGTTAAAATTGATATGGAAGAACTGAAACCTCAAGCAGAGTACTGGAGCAATTCACTCATAGGTTATATTATTGGTGATAATCCAAATGAGAAGGCAATGGAAAATTTTGTAGTGCATGTGTGGAATTTTGTCACTAAGCCACAAATCTTAATGCACAGAGATGGATATTGTATTTTTAGGTTTAAATCTGCAGAGGATATGAACCAGGTGATGCAATTTGGTCCTTATTCTTTCAGAAATAAACCAATGATACTTAAGCCTTGGGATGTTGATTTTTCAATGCAGAATGGTATCCTTAGCACAATCCCTATATGGGTGAGATTCCCTGGGCTACCTCTTGGCTACTGGTCCCCTGAGATTCTCAGCAAACTAGCCAGTACTATTGGTAGACCTCTATTCACTGATAAAGTAACAGCTCAATTTGAGAGGATATCATTTGCAAGAGTGTTGGTGGAAGTTGATGCAGCTTTTCCTCTCCCTGAGGAAATTGAGTTAGAGACCCCATTTGGTGTGAAAATACAGGATGTTGAATATGATTGGAAACCTGAATTTTGCAATCATTGTTTGAAGTTTGGGCATAATGCTATGGATTGCTGGTACAATAGTCATACAGATGGAAATCATGAGCAGGAAGTAAAAGCAAACCTGGAGAGGAACAAGGGGAGGACAAAGAAGCAAAGGCAAAAATGGATCCCTAAGGTAACATTGCAGCAAATCCCACTGTTGACAATGCTGAAGGCAATGTAACAGTTCCTAATCTTCCAATTAGTCAGTTACCATTGGCTGAAGGCAATGTAACAGTAAATCCTAATCTTCCAATGAAATCACCATTGGCTGAAGTAGGAAATACTGTCAATGCAGGACATCATAGAGACATATCAAGGGTCTCCATTGGTACTGACATGGCTGCTAGTGTAGAATCTTTGGATACACATGGAAGACCTGAGATTGTAGCTGCTGTGAACATATTGCAGGAGGTAACTGGTGAGATTGTGCAAGTAATGATAGATGATGGGAGAAGGGGAAAAGTGCAGGATCCTGGACCTTCCTTAGGGAAGTCTAGTTTCTCATGATTGTGGTCACCTGGAATATTAGAGGGCTTAATAAAGCCCATAAGCAGAAAGAATTAAAAAACTTTCTGTTGAAGAATAAGGTGGATGAACTAGGATGCATTGAAACCAGGGTAAAGGAACCTAGAGCACTTACTATAATAAATAAGATTGCTAAAGGATGGAAGTATCATTACAACTATCCTATGGCAACTAATGGCAGGATTTGGCTACTTTGGAAGGCACATATACAGCTTCATATTTTGGGAACCATAGAGCAGCTTATTCATTGTAGTGTTGAGGATCCAGCTTCAGCAGTTAAGTATCAATTGAGTATCATTTATGCATATAATACAATAGCACTAAGGAAGCAGCTTTGGAATGATATCAGGGGACTTCCTATTTCTGGGCAGGAAGCATGGCTACTTAGTGGAGATTTCAATGCTGTCCTATCAGCTGAGGACAGGATTGGCTCACCTGTAACAGATGCAGAGGTAAAGGACTTCAAGGAGCTGATTTATGATCTCAATCTTACTCCCATCAGGTCAAAAGGCTGGAGGTATTCTTGGACAAACAAACAGGTCTATAGTAAGATAGACTGGGCAATTGGGAATCTTCAATGGTTACAACAATACAGCCATGTAGAAGCTGACTTCTTAAATCATTCTATCTCTGATCATACTCCTATTTTCTTAAAATTTGGAAGGCAAAGACTGATTCATCCTAAACCTTTCAGACTCTACCACAATGTTATGGAGGATCCTAAATTTGGTGACATTCTACAACAGGTATGGAATCAAGGAGGACAAGGATCATCACTGCAATTAATTTGGCAAAAACTCAAAAGTATGAAGCAACAGTTGAAGGGCTTAAATGGACATATGGCTTCTTATCAGCAAAAACTAACTTGTGCTAGGGAACAATTAGACATTATCCAGAGTCAGATTATGAGGGACCCTGCTTCAACTCACTTGTACAAAGCAGAAAAGGAAGCTCTCCTTAGCATAGAAAAGTGGAGTAATGTTGAGGAACAGATCCTGAGACAAAAATGAAAGGCAACCTGGATAGCTTGTGGTGATTCAAATACAAAGTACTTCCATGCACAATGGAAGATAAGGTCCAGTCAAAGCAACATCACTTCTACATATACAGAAACAGGTATAAAACTTACTGATCCTTTGGCTATTGAGCAAGAATTTATTGAAGTATTCCAGTCCTTGATGGGGAATAGTCCTAGTGAGCTTCCTTGTTTAAACTCTACTGTTGTAAAAGAAGGAGTTTGTCTCAACCTTGAACAACAGAAGATCCTTATTAGAGAAGTGACTATGGAGGAAATTAATGATGTTGTGAAGGAAATGCCAAGTGATAAGGCTCCAGGGGTTGATGGCTTCCCTGTGGAGTTTTTCACCAAGAACTGGGAAATTGTCAAAGTGGATGTCTTTGCTGCTGTTAAGGAGTTCTTTGCTACTTGTCACATGCCACACATGATAAATACCACTGCCATTGCACTTGTCCCAAAGGTGAAAACTCCTCAAACTGTAAAGGATTTCAGACCTATTGCTTGCTGCACCACCTTATACAAGATTATCTCTAAAGTTCTCACTAGAAGAATTAAAGCTGTAATTGATCATATCATTGGGAAGGGACAGTCAGCATTCATAGAAGGAAGAAGTATTCTTGATAATATTCTACTCAGTCAAGAATTGTTTAAAGGGTATGGAAGGAAAGGTATATCACCTAGGTGTGTACTTAAGGTTGACTTGAGGAAGGCATATGATACAATTGAATGGAGATTTCTCAGGCAGATGTTGGTTGATCTTGGATTTCCTGCAAAGTTTGTGGAATGGATAATGGCTTGTGTTTCATCAGTCACATATTCTTTAGTGATTAATGGGGGCCTCACTAAACCATTTTCAGCCAAAAGAGGTGTTAGGCAAGGAGATCCTATGTCTCCTTACCTATTTGTTATTGCTATGGAATATCTCAACAGGAACCTCATCCTACTTCACAAAAATGGTGACTTTAACTTTCACCCTAGATGCAGGAAACTCAATTGTTCCCACATCTGTTTTGCAGATGATTTATTACTATTTTGCAGGGCTGATCTTACTTCTATTCAGCTTCTTCAAGATGCATTCTCATCCTTTTCTGTGGCTTCTGGACTCTCAGCTAATAAAGCTAAGAGTGCCATATATTTTGCTGGTATATCTCTTGCTGAAAAGGAAGCTATTCTTGAAGACTTGGGATTCAATGAAGGGCATCTCCCTTTCAAATATCTGGGCATCCCATTACACTCAAAGAAGTTGAACATTCATCAATACTTGCCTCTGATTGAAAAAATCATTGAAAAAATCACCTGTTGGTCTGCAAAATTTCTGTCCTATGCTGGTAGAAGTCAACTTATAAAATCAGTGCTGTTTGGAGTTCAAACTTATTGGTCTCAGATCTTTATATTGCCAAAGAAGGTGGTGAAATCAATTGAAGCCATTTGCAGGTCCTTCTTATGGACAGGCAATGGAATAGTGTCCAAGAGATCACTTATAGCTTGGGACAAAGTTTGTCGACCTGTTACTGCTGGAGGATTAAACATCATTGACATCCAGACCTGGAATAAAGCAGTTGTATCTAAATTGCTGTGGGACCTTGCAAGGAAGAAGGACAGTCTTTGGATTAAATGGATCCATTTTTACTATATAAAAAATGGGGACATTGAAACAATGACAAGTCCTAAGAATGCTTCTTGGATGTCTAGGAAGATCATTGATTGCAGATCTCATATAATGAACACTCACAGCCTACAAGGTGATCTCATATCTAGGTTGCAGCAGGTATGTAAGGCAGGAAAATTTCAAATTCATGTTCTCTACCTTTCTCTGTTACCAATATTTCCTAAGATGGATTGGAGGAACTTGATGGCAACTCCCAATGTTTTGCCTCGACACTTGTTCACTATATGGATGGCTGCACATGGTAGACTACCAACTGTTGATAGACTCCTCAAATGTGGGATTCTAGTGGATGCAGCATGTGTGTTTTGTAACCATCACAGTGAAGATTTTGAACATCTGTTTTTTAATTGCTCAGTCACTAACAGAATTTGGTGCAAGATTTGTCATTGGCTGGGATATCATAGAAGACCTGCCTGTTGGGAAGCTGAATTAACTTGGATATGTAGCAATGCAAGGAGTAAACAGTTCAAAAAAGCTGTGGTAGCTACTGCATTTGTTACGACTGTTTCATTGATTTGGAGAGGGAGGAATGCATTACGATTTCAGAAACAGCCTTTTGATGAACACAAATTGTGCAGAGAAATTGCTATCCTCATTCATGCACGAGGTAGGAGATGCAAGAATTGGTTAAAAGGATTACGACAACTCAATTACTATCCTTAGTTATTGTCAGTTTATAGGTGATTTGTAATAATTTAGCTTGATAGCAGTGAGAATTGTATAGCATGATTAAAGGATTAAGATGTGATAGTTAGTCTATACTATCACAAAAGAACACTCTATTGTATAATTGTTGATATTAATAGAAGCAATCGTTCAACTAAAAAAAAAAAAAAAGTATTCTCTTTTAACATGTTTAAGAGGCAATATGATATTTCGGTAATTGTGAAATTTTCTAAGATGTCAAAAGGACAATTTGTTATGTTGCTTGAGATCATGAGAATAAATGGTATTTACATTTATATACTATTTAAATGTTAGAGACCTCTTGCCATGAAGTTAATATTTCTGGTCATGCATAGTTTTAAATTTGGAGATAAAATATTTTGGGTGAAGCTATATTATTAGCTTGTTATTTATAAAGCAGAACTCTTTATGGGTGGTGAAAATGTTATCTCCTTAACATGAAATTTTTGAAAATGTGGAGGACCGTAACGTCCAGAGTTATATAGCATGATCCTAAGAAAGAAAAAGAAAGATAAAAATTATTTATTAATGTTATAATAAAGTCTTACAAAATTGAGATTTTTTGTGGCAAAAAATTGTGTTGAAAGATCAAAAATATGTTGTATTTCATGCTATGAAACGTTGTGTTGCTTCAGATGTCTTAGTCACTTGGGTAAAAAAATTATTGAAGTGTGACTCATCTCCTGCTGATTTGAGATATTTGTGTAGAAGTTAAAGTTGTTTCTATATTTTAAAATTTTTACTTTGGTACTTGGCAATGGAAGATATAAAAAGAAAATTAATTCTTATGTGTTGAAAGATGTTTCAAAAGGCACTTGCAAGAAAATCAAGTTTCATTTCAATTGAGATGGTCTTATGCCTTATTTGAGAAATACTATGAGTTAGTATTTTGTATATGGAGTTTCCACTGTATTAGAAAGATACAGTGATGATATTGAATCTCTGATTCAGATGAGAAAAAAAATTAGCTAGTTATTGTGTGATCACTTTTTACTGGGTGTTGTGGCATTAAAATTGCTTGGAAGTAAGGTTGATTAAGCAACCTCTTGGGGAGTTAAACCGACAATAATTATGTCGATGAATTGTGATTGCCAAGGCGCAATAGCCATTATAATAAAATAAATATTTCAATTAGAAAGAGCAAAAGACATTCTCTAGAGACATAATGTGATATAGCAATTGCTTAAAGATGTGAATTTTTTATACATATTATGTGTAGTCAAAAGAGGATTTGGCCGATCCTTTGACCTATAAGTAAAACATCGTGGGGTTGAGACTTTTGCCAATTTGAGATGTATTAACAATGATGGTAACTCAACCTATGTGATTGGAGATCCCGTGAAGTAGGTTCACATGGGCAATAACAAGTCATTAGTTGATCAAATATGCACTATTAAATTATGTCCCTTCTATGGTATTTGTGTGTATATAGTGCAAGACTGCAAGGGATGTGAGGTTGAGTTATTAAACTCTTAATCCAATAATTCATAGCCTTTTGTAGGTGGTGTATTGCTCTGCAGAATACACTTGATGGATGAACCTATATGAATGTGGAGTGCGGCCGCTCCTATGAAATTTGTGACGAAATTTCTAGAGCACTCATGAAAACCAGGCGCGCGCATGGCCTATTAGCACAAAACCGCGATAAACAACAAAGTGATACGCGTATAATGTGATAGATAAGTCACTAAACTTACAAAAGAATTTTTGATTCATAGAAGTTTTAAACTTCACCAGTTGTTCTGGAAGTTTAATCTTATTTTATCTAGATCTAGTTCACAGTTCAAGAGACACCAAATTCGATACATTATGCTCATTTGTGAAAACCCAACGAAACCTTTTATTTTACTCTAATGCTTAATATTCTTTTTCAGTTATATGGGGAATTGTTAGAAAAATAATTTGATAACTCAAAAAGAAATATTCAAATTATGTCTTGATTCATTATTTTAATGGGGTCTTTATTACATTAAATATTTTGAATATATTTATTTAAAGTTTGTAACTAATATTATTAAGTTTGATTTCAGTTTTACAAATTAAAATTGATCATTACATAGCTATTATGGGATTCTTTATATTAGTTTTGAAAAAGTCAAATTTTTATATTGCCATAATGGATATTGTGGTGGTAACGTTATTTTCATTATTTGGACGTTACCATCAGATAGTCCATTTGTTTTGGACTATATATATTTATGTGTTTTCATCTTCCAAGTAGAGTGAAAAACAAATAAAACTTTTCTATTATCTTGTTGGGTTAGCTTTGTTAAACTTTGTTGTTTCTGCTGCTAGTTTATACTAGAAGAGCTTGTTGAATCCTGTGGAATGCGCCTGATATTATTTATCTCGGTGTGGGAAAAATATTCGTAAGAACAGTGTCTTTGACGCGTCTCAAGCTAAACTTTTATTCTCCATAATATTTCAATATTTTTCCAACATTTAGGATGTTGCAAATATAATCCAAATCTCATTCCAATACGCTTGGATTAGATCAAGAACTTTTAAGTTTGGTTTCAAATTAATCGATTTGGATAATTTGAATTTTTGGCTTTGAACCTGTAAGTTGAGTTGCTTTTTTTTTTGTTTACAAAAATAAATATTTAAATAGCCTTACGAGTTTCTCATTGCCATCATAATAGTCCAAACAAGGTGTTCATAGAAGCAATGAAACCATTACCAAGGAATTGCAACATAAGCATTCATAAGACCCTAAAATTACCATGTCCAACAGAGTAACACCATGCCAAACAGAAAAAATGCCGGCAGTGACATCAAATATTTTCCAAGTAGTCCAAGCGTATTGGACGTAGTATTGGATATATAGGCTAATATCTAATGGATAGCCGGGTAGGGCTAAATATAAGATATGAGAATTTAGGATTTCGGATATCCGAAAATTTCAAGTTCTAAAACCGAGATCCTCCGAAATTCTAAAATTTTAAAAGTTAATTCCGATATCCAATCCGTATCTGAAAATCCAAACAAAATACAAACTCGATTATGAATTTTGGTTCAGATTCAGGTTTATCCAAACTATGCACACCCCTACTTGATTGGCTGTATGAACTTTTTGTAGGATATATGGATTTATATCTAGATATATGGTCTTATATCTACACACATATGAACAGTATATGGATAAATTATATGTTATGTGCTATCTTTTGGTTTGGCCTAATTTTGTGGTCTTATGGACATTATGTTAAGGGGGCCAATGTATTGTAATATAAAGTGTAGGCCTAATGTGTAGATACCAAAAGGGTAACCTTAGTTAATGATGGGCTAACTAAGGTTACATATATGTAACCATGGTTACATGCTTGTGACTCTTGAGTTATGTAACTGTTGTGACTCTTGGGGTTATGTAACTCATTTGTTATAAAGTGGGGGTTATGGTTCCCACATTAGTGCAAGACAAGACTCTTCTTCCTCCCATTGAATCTAGAGCCAAAATACTCCATTGTTGTCTTGCAAATATTGTGGAAAACCATATACCAATTTTGATCATTGTCATAATATTGTTATTGTTGTGAAACCACACATATTGTTAATTCTTGTGAAGCATACTTGTGTTGATATACAACTTCAAGAAAACTTGAAGAAAGGATCAAGGAGTTCACAAGAGCATAAGGACAATCATCAAAAGGAGGTTCAACAATTTCCACATATGGATTCAGGTTAGCTTCCGCTCATGTAGTTTAATTCCGGATTATTCAATATGAAGGTTGTTATATTTAGTTAGAATCATAATCCTAACAATTGGTATCAGAGCCACCTTTATTTTTGGATAATTTGGAAGTTCATATGGTTCATGTTATGTTAGGATTCATGTTTAAGTTTAATTAGAATTTTGTTTATGAGATTCTACTATGAAATAGCATGATCTTATGAATGTTATGTTTTGATGTAATTTGATGTTTTAATATCATGTTAAAACATTGTATATAGCATGATTTTAGTTGGTAAACAACATGTTTTCATGTTTAAGATTCATGTTGAAAATCATGTTTTATTCAGAAAAATATTTTTTGGTCACTGCCTAAATATAATCGATTGTTTTCTTAATCAATCGATTATCCCTCAAGTTTAAAATTTTGGCAGTTTTTTGGAACACCAGAATAATCGATTGTATAAACTATACAATCGATTATTCTGGTCCAGTGAGTTGAAACGTTTTTTAATTATACCATATAATCGATTATCTATTGTAGACAATCGATTGTAATGGTCCAGTAACTTAGAAAGTTTTTTTATAAAACCAAAATAATCGATTGTCTGGTTTAGACAATCGATTATGTTGGTCCAGTAACTTAAAAATTTTCTTAAAACCAGAATAATCGATTGTCTGGTTTAGACAATCGATTATTTTGGTCCAGTAACTGAAATTTTTTTTTTTTCAAATATAATTGATTGTATATTGCATATAATCGATTGTTTTTGTCCAGTAAGGTTAAAAACGTTTCAAATCTCTTAAGTTTCAGTAAATGTTAATTGTTTTAAAATCCATCAATTCTAATAATTTATGGAATAGTCCGATTCAGTAAACAACAATTAATATTCAAGTGCTACATATCAAACCCTGTAACATATTAAGTTGAGATTCATAATAAGGCTTAAGGAACTAAAGTTTAAGCATCTAATATTTTAATTATTCAATTGAAGCATTATGTTGCCAAAGTAACCTCTATTGTGTAGATTGATTAATCTTAAAATATAAGATGACTGTGGATGTTAGTCTTCCATGCGTTTAACACCGGCCCAAAGGAAGGTGTTATTTGGCAGGAATTCGAACATGCTTGTGGTGTAAATATAAGACAATTATTTGGTTTTCCATGTGAATATTAAATCGGCCCAAAGGAAGGTTTAATATTTGACAGGAGTTTATTGTCTATGTTTGATCACTACACCAAGAGTACCACTTACAAGTTGTTTTTCTGTCCAAAGACTAAAATCAATGTTGTGCTAGGTATCTTGTAATGGGAAATGCCTAATTTTGAATCTATAAAGTTAAAGTTCAAGTATTTGTAAGCATGTATTCAGTAATCCTTTTGTTCTATTTCCAGTAAATTCTTCTGCTTCTACGATCTCTGCCAACATCAATAGCATCCCTATGCTTAACGGCACAAACTTTAAGAAATGGAAAGAGAACGTCATGATCGTTCTCGGTTGCATGGATCTTGACCTTGCACTTCGGACCGAGCAACCTACTCCTCTTGAGGATACATCCTCTCCTGATGACAGGAGGGCGATGGAGAAGTGGGAACGCTCGAATCGCATGAGTCTAATGATCATGAAGCGTGCAATTCCAGAATCATTCAGGGGCACTATGAATGATGAGCCTAATGCCAAAGTTTTCCTTGAAAACCTTGAACAGCGTTTTATTCAAAACGAAAAGGCGGAAACAAGTACACTATTAAGTAAACTTGTTTCCATGAGGTATAAGGGCAAGGGAAACATTAGGGAGTACATTATGGAAATGTCTCATCTTGCTTCGAAACTTAAGTCACTCAAGCTAGTATTACCTAAGGAACTGCTTGTGTACTTGGTTTTGATATCTCTTCCTGCACATTTTAATCAGTTTAAGGTCAGTTACAACTGCCTGAAGGAGAAATGGACTCTTAATGAGCTCATTTCACATTGTCTGCAAGAAGAGGAACGGATAAAGCAAGATAAGACTGACAGTGCTCATTTGGCATCCTCTTCTAAGGAAACTAAGAAGAGGAAAGGTAAGGAAGTTGCGGTTGCAAGGCCCAAGATTAAGCAACATAAGGAACCTAAGATTGAAATCACTGAATTAGATTGCTTTCTCTGTAAGGGGACTGATCACGTGAAGAAATATTGTACCAAGTACCATGCCTGGCGTGCGAAAAAGGTACATTTCTTTCTCCTGTTTGTTCGGAAGTTAATTTAATTTCGGTACCTAAGGATACTTGGTGGGTAGATTCTGTTGCTACTACTCACATAAATATATCAATGCAGGGTTGCCTGAACTGCCGAAAACCAAATGATGGTGAAAGATACATCTATGTGGGTGACGGCAAGAAAGTGCCAGTTGAAGCTATTGGCAAATTTAGGCTGTTGTTTAAAACCGGTTTTCATTTAGATTTGGATGAGACTTTTGTTGTACCGTCTTTTAGACGGAATTTAATTTCTGTTCCCCAATTGGACATATCCGGTTATAAATGTACATTTGGGGACAATAAAGTTAGTCTCTTTCAGAATTCAAATCTTATTGGAACTGGTGTATTATCAACATTTGATAGCTTATATTTGGTTGATACAATAACTTCAAATTATGAAACTTTGCATACAAGTTTAAGTGGTACCAAAAGAAAATTAACTAATGAGAATTCTATATCACTCTGCCATAATCGTTTGGGTCACATATCCATTCAAAGAATTCAGAAACTCGTGTCAGATCGAATTCTTGATTCGCTTGATTCCTCAAATTCGGAAATTTGTATTGAGTGTATCAAGGGAAAACAAACAAACAAGACTAGATTAGGTGCTAAGAGAGCTTCGGACGTCTTAGAATTGATACATACGGATATTTGTGGGCCATTCCCTACTCCTTGTAGGAATGGTCAACAATACTTTATCACATTCATAGACGATTACTCTCGTTATGGGTACCTATATCTTATTCATGACTAAGCATTAAAAACTGCAACTTATATTCTAAATAGAGTTCCAACTAAAGCTACAATCAAAACCCCATATGAACTTTGGACTGGGCATAAACCCAGTATTTGGCATTTACACATTTGGGGTTGTCCAGCTGAGGCAAGGCCTTATAGGCCGAATGAAAAGAAACTGGACGTTAAGACGGTTAGTAGCTATTTTGTTGGATACTCTGAAAAATCCAGGGGTTTTAAGTTTTATGATCCCACTTCTAGAACTATTTTGAGACGGGTAATGCTAGGTTTTTTTGAGGATATTGAGTTTGGGGGGTGGGGAGATAAAGTTGTTAGAGATTTTGTCTTTGAGGAAGAACATGTGTCTTTCCCTCAAGTTGTTGATCTTGGTCTCCCTGACTCGGATCACACAACTCCAGTTCAAGACAATCTCGAAAATCTCCCCCATCAGGAACCTGATATAACTAATGAAAATCAAACTCAACAACCTCAAGAAACTGAAATGCCATTAAGGAGATCCACTAGAGAGAGGAGAAATGCAATTTCGGATGATTATGTAGTATTTCTCCAAGAACAAGAAAGTGATATTGAACTTGAGGAAGATGATCCAATCAACTTCCGTCAAGTCATTAAGTGTTCTAACTCTCAAAAGTGGATTGATGCCATGAATGATGAGATGAAGTCTATGAGCGATAATGACGTTTGGGAGCTTGTTACATTGCCCGAAGGTACGAAACCTATTGGTTGTAAATGGATTTTTAAAACCAAAAGGGATTCAGGGGGCAATGTTATTAAGTACAAAGCTCGTCTTGTCGCAAAAGGCTACACTCAGAAGGAAGGCATTGATTATAAAGAGACTTTCTCTCCAGTTTCATCGAAAGACTGTTTCAGGACTATAATGGCATTAGTAGCACATTTTGATCTTGAGCTTCATCAAATGGATGTTAAGACAGTTTTTCTCAATGGTGACATTGAGGAAACAATTTATATGGTGCAACCTGAAAACTTTGTTTCGGATGAATCAGAGAAGAAGGTTTGCAAATTAAAGAAATCCATCTATGGGCTCAAGCAAGCTTCTCGTCAATGGTATTATAAATTTCCTGCAGTCGTTATATCTTTTGATTTTGAACCGAATATTGCTGATGACTGTATATACCATAAGTTCAGTGGGAGTAAGTATATTTTTCTGGTTTTATATGTCGATGACATACTGCTTGCTTGTAATGATATAGCATTATTGCATGAAACTAAGAAATTTCTTTCAAAGAAATTTGAAATGAAAGATCTTGGTGAAACTTCTTTTGTATTAGGAATTCAAATTCTACGAGATCGCTCCAAAGGTGTTCTCGGTCTGTCACAAAAGGGCTATATCGATAAGGTTCTGAAAAGATTTGATATGCAGGATTGTAAACCAGGCAACACCCCTGTTGCTAAGGGAGACAAATTTAGTCTCAAACAGTGCCCAAATAATAATTATGAAATTTCAGAAATGCAGAAGACGCCTTATGCTTCGGCGGTAGGTAGTCTGATGTATGCTCAGGTCTGTACACGACCTGATATAGCATACATTGTTGGGATGTTAGGCAGATATCTAAGCAATCCGGAAATGGACCATTGGTTGGCAGCCAAAAGGGTCCTAAGGTACTTACAGAGAACAAAGGATAATATGCTTACATATCAGAGTTCGGACCAGCTTGAGTTCATCGGGTATACCGACTCTGATTTTGCCACTTAGTCTAATAACAACAGTAATTTGACGAAAGAAAAACATAAGGACGTCAAATTTCGGGTTGTTAAACAAAGAGTACAAAATGGACAATTGTGCATTGAGTACATAAGTACAAACTCCATGCTTGCGGATCCGCTCACTAAGGGATTGACACCAAAAGTATTTCATGAGCATATTGCTTGTATGGGTGTCAAATCAGATAAGGATTATGTATTTTAGTGGAAGTTTGTATTGTACATTTATGCATTGTTCATTATATTCAGAAATTCAGTAATTCAGTTATATCTGCGCAGATATTCAGTTTTAAAGTTTTTGTAATCTTACAGTTTATGTTTGATCTCAATAAAGAGAACCAGTTGGAAATAGACATTCTATTGACCACACTTTATGTTATTTCCATGCTACATACCTACACTTGATCCATGTCATTGGTTATATTGATATACGTGAGCTATGATTGGTTCTAGTTACGAATGAGTAACGACGAGCACTTAGTTCCTATGTTGGTATGATTGATGGACCGGCTTGTTCATGACAATTTTATTGTGATAGCAATTTTGAGCTCCTAAGGTTATTTTGTAACATATAATGCTAAGGTTTGTACATATGTATGTGTATCTCGTCCAAGTGGGAGATTGTAAGATATATGTATTTATATCTAGATATATGGACTTATATCTACACACATATGAACAATATATGGATAAATTATATGTTATGTGCTATCTTTTGGTTTGGCCTAATTTTGTGGTCTTATGGACATTATGTTAAGGGGGCCAATGTATTGTAATATAAGGTGTAGGACTAATGTGTAGATATCCAAAAGGGTAACCTTAGTTAATGATGGGCTAACTAAGGTTACATATATGTAACCATGGTTACATGCTTGTGACACTTGAGTTATGTAACTCTTGTGACTCTTGGGTTATGTAACTCATTTGTTATAAAGTGGGAGTTATGGTTCCCACATTAGTGCAAGACAAGACTCTTCTTCCTCCCATTGAATCAAGAGCCAAAATACTCCATTGTTGTCTTGCAAATATTGTGGAAAATCATGTACCAATTTTGATCATTGTCATAATATTGTTATTGTTGTGAAACCACACATATTGTTAATTCTTGTGAAGCATACTTGTGTTGATATACAACTTCAAGAAAACTTGAAGAAAGGATCAAGGAGTTCACAAGAGCATAAGGACAATCATCAAAAGGAGGTTCAACAATTTCCAAATATGGATTCAGGTTAGCTTCCGCTCATGTAGTTTAATTCCGGATTATTCAATATGAAGGTTGTTATATTTAGTTGGAATCATAATCCTAACACTTTTTCCATGTTGGTGAAAATTCTGTTCCCCAAATTTCCTCCCCTGTAACCCCAAATTGAATGAAAAACTTAATGATACAAAGAGAGTTGTTTTGAACAATTGTTAGTCGCAGAAAATACCTACCAACCGAGTCTTAGATAAATTCTTCCATTAACCGTTTCGTCACAAGAGAGCTGAAACTCACAATGTTGGATGTCATCGGGTTTGTATGCCTAAACTAGTAACATGAATTTACAGTTGGAGAATAAACAAAAACAATTCTTATACAATTGTCCAGTCATTTTCAACGGGAGTAACAGGTTTATCAGCTGGAGATGAACTGCCCGGCTTAGGAGGTTTCTTTGAAAATATCGATGAGAATGGTTGTCGTAATGGACTCTCCTCCTGGTTCTTCTGGCCTTTGGGTGATAGTTTATCCTTGTTACCAAATATGAGACTAAGCCTCTTAAATCGACTCTTTAGTTCATTGGCAGGCGCAGCTGTAGGTTCTTCAGGCTGAAATGTGATCCTTATGACTTCATCTGGACTAAGTACCATTGACTCTACAGTTTCGTACACCTAGTAAAAAAAATGTAATTCTTCATGGCATAACTTATTAATGTAACAATCAGACATTAATCTGTGATTATATAATCTATGTAACAGCATCCTGCACTATAAAGCCAATACAACAACAACAACCCAGTATAATCCAACTAAGTGCGGTCTGGGGAGTGTAGTGTGTACGAAGACCTTACCCCTACCCCAGGGTAGAGAGGTTGTTTCCAAATAGACCCCCAGCATCCTTCCCTCCAAGAACTTCTCACCCTTGCTCTTGGGGAGACTCGAACTCAAAACCTCTCGGTTGGAAGTGGGGTTGCTTACCATCAGAGCAATCCTCCTTGTCTAAAATTACAACAACAACAACAACAACAACTACCCAGTATATTCCCACTAGGTGGGGTCTGGGGAGGGTAATATGTAGACGAGCCTTACCCCTGCCCAAAAGGGCAGAGAGGCTGTTTCCAATCGACCCTCGGCACATTCTCCTTGTCTAAAATTGCAGAAAGAAATGTCTAACAAGCAACAGAACCCTGCTTCCCCTCCCCGGGAGTGGGACTGGCAACCGGGATTATAGGAAATCAATAGGTTTAAAAGGATTCCTAAAAAACTTTGCATCTCTCAAAAGTTGCTTGTCCTTTTTTTTTGGTTAATATCTGAGGAATTCCAAGGGCCATTTGGTGCATGGTTCAAGACCTGGAAGATAAATGGGTAAGCTCTACTGTTCTCCACTTAAAACACCAAGTTCTCATCCGCGATAGTGTTCATGACGTGTGCCTAATCCACACATCATGCATTGTGCTCTTATCATAGAACCAAACCCCTTGGAGCGTAGTTACTAATCTTCTACAAGACAATCCATGAGAGGATGTCAAATACACAAGCGTATCTCAGCAGCAAGAGTTGTGCTTGTATCCAACACGATGGGACACAGTTCAAGCTTATTCACCTCCATCAAGTCAGATTAAGACGTACCTGGCACAACTCATCAACTTTCTCAACCCAGCTGCTGCTTTGACAGGTGACAATGACGTACTCTTTACAATCACAGAACAGCTTTGATAAGTTTGAGTTGTTGGAAAGGGTGGCCTCAGCAGTTACAAATCCTGATCCCAGCTGAAATTTAAATAGAAAATAACATAAGACTATCAAGCCTTTGTGATTTGGAAGCTGAAAATGCCATAGCCAAGCCAGAACAACACTTAATTTGCTATTTAAAGGAAATATGAGAGGGAGGGGGACATGGAAGGTTCCAAAGCATCATTAAATGAACTGCAATTTATAACTATATAATCTTTCTGGCTACTAAAAGTAGATGGAATATAGGAAAAGAAATAGTGTCTCGCACAAATTACATCAACTTTCCCTCTTGATGGGAAATGGATGCACAAAATGGAAATTTCTGAACAGTATATTTGAGTTTCTAAGATGAATTTCCACGTGACAGGCTGATATAAATTCAAATCTATACAACAACAACCCAGTATAATCTCACGGGGTCTGGGAAGGGTAGTGTGTATGCAGACCTTACCCCTACCCTGGGGTAGTGAGGCTGTTTCCAAATAGACCCCCGGCATCCTTCCCTCCAAGAGCTTCCCATCTTGCTCTTGGGGAGACTCGAACTCACAACCTCTATGTTCAAAACAAAAGATACCAAGTCTCAAAATAATAATAGAAAATCCGTGCTCAACATGGACTGAAATACTACACAAGAGAGTGTCTGCTAGTCCCCAAAAAAATGATATTGGTATCCATTTGATTCTGGGATTATTCATTCTGATTTCTGTTACCAATGACAGGCTGAATTCCTTCCTCTTGAGAATTGAATGAGTAACAGAAGAAGACAGATAAAAATTAAGACCAGACACATTTCATACATGCATAAGAGGACTTACAAGAGATATAAATAGCTGCTTGAAAAGCTCATGGGGTGAAATGTCCTCTAAGTTATCCAGAATACTTTCCCTACAGAAAGCATCATAGAGTTCCTTTCAGAAAATCAAAAAAAAAAAATTGCTTAGATCTTCTATGCTAACCTGGAACTTAAAAACTTACACAGCCAAATCCTCATCAAAGAGAGGAGTTTGTCTAACAGCTGGCACTGGCTTTGCAGTTTCCCATAGTTCACGCCACAAGTTGCCTAAAAACATCAATCCATAGAACTTGTCAGACAGAGTTTTGTACACTTCCTGTTCTGCTTGGAGTATGCTCAAAGACGGTTTGTACATTATCAACAATCATAATGCAAACAATGAGAAGTCTTAAAAGGACATCGAAACTTAGTGCAGGTACCACTTTCACCCACAAGTTTAAAATATTCTTCTATAACTTGCTTAGCATTATTAGTAAGTGAATAGACCCCTCTTCATACCTAGAACTGCTGGACATACACAAGAATCTTTCAACCAGGACCTACCTGACTTGCTTGTCTACTGAATGGAAAAGGGGAGAATAATATCATTTAGGAATGGTTTGGGCCCGCCTCCCGGAAACCGACAAAAGTCACAAATCCCGATCACTCATTTCAAACGCGTCAAAATATACAAGTTTCATCCAAATCCGACTTCAAATTGGGTTTCAAATCCATAACCGGTGCACTAGCATTTTAGCAGCTTCCTTAATTAATCATAGCCTATGCCCTACTGGAGATACAAATAAAAGCAAATAATAACGTTGTTTCAGTTTCTACTTTCTCCATTCATCTATTTCCATGACTCAATCAATCATTGGACTCCAGTAGAAAATAACATCAAATTTATCATAAAGCTTCAAGTAAAACCAATAAGTGGCATTTCAAGGATAATATATCCACCATCAAAACCTCGAAATAACTGTCATGATCATGTTGTTGTGCTAGCACAATCTCTAAATAAAGCAATCCATTGAGGGAGCACTGTTATTCGAAAACAAGTAAGCTCCCTGTATCACCTCTTAATACACTGAGCAGATGAAACCTGAAGACTGATTAACAATGGCTGCTAGCAGATAGAGATAGAAGACCGCGTTTTCTTCAGCAGCTCAAATAGAGGGTAAATTTACATCCTACTGGCTAAAGCAGACACTAAAACCAGCAAATCTCATGAATGACAAAGAAAAGTATTTGAAGTACGACAATTGAAATGTGATTTCAGAAAACAAGAGAAGGTGGGGATTGTGGTATGAAATTTGAGTTAATTAGAGTAGAACCTTCTTTCTGCATTCGAGTACTCAGTTGGCCTCTTCCAGACAATGAGTCATTAGCATCAAGTGTTTCGTTGATTTCATCATTTGTATCACATTCCATCCAATCAGGAGGAGAATGCCATCTTATGAAATCTTCCAATATACACCCAGGATTTGCTGCCTAACAGAGTTCAGGAAATTTGCATGTTAATTGCAATCAGACAGCCAAATTGCCAGCTTGAGAAGGTACTTGAGAAAAATCTAATTACAGCTTGTGTTACAGAAACTTCACCTTGAAAGCCTGCATATCAGACAGGAGTTGAGAGCACCCGGCTCCAAGACTGATAATAGTAGAAACAAGCAATTCAGATGAAAAGATCATCCTACTTGTGCTAAAAGTTGAAGTTTTAGAGGAATTTGGCAAGCATTGAACAATAAAAGCTATGAAAGAAAAAAATGATAAGGAACCAAAAAATCAGACAATCATACTTTTTAGATATAGAGAAAACTCGAAAGTTCCTCGATGTATTTGTAATAGCTAGTAAATAAGAACATACAAGACAGTTTGCTAAAAGTTGAAGTTTTAGAGGAATTTGGGCAAGCATTGAACAATAAAAGGTATGAAAGAAAGAAAATGATAAGGAACAAAAAAATTCAGACAATCATACGTTTTAGAAATAGAAAAAACTCGAAAGTTCCTCGATGTATTTGTAATAGCTAGTAAATAAGAAAATACAAGACAGTTTGAACTATGTTCATGATGAGTGACATTCTTTTTGTTTTGATAAATTGATGATTAGTGACCACTTATCCAACAAAAGAAGACCACAACTACTGATTCATTCCTAAGCAACTTTTAATGCAAGCAACATACAGATAAGGTAAACGTTTTTGAAGAACAAGTGCTAAACTGCTAATATTAATGATTGGACTCCATAACCCTCAGGGGTTGGTCCGGTGGCAATTGATTTGAGCATTGGGGTTTGCTCCCTTTAAAGGTCTCAAGTTCGAAACCACTGGGTACAAACAATTTCTGAGGGCCATCGGACTGGGTAAAACCTGAATTAACCGTGGTACACTTGCGGGAAACTCCTTGCCGAGGGCCTGTGCACCCCCGGGATTAGGTGCTCATAGAGACTCGGGCACCCGGTGCAAATCAAAAAAAAAAGATTGGCCTCCATAAATTAACACATGCCAGTTTATCTTAAAACAGCCTAAAGGCATATTACCTCCCTGTTCGGAGTACCAGCTCCTCTGTTTCTTTGATTAGATCTTCTGTTAGCAAAGGCTCTTCCTACATATATGGTCATGGTCATAAGCAATTAATAATTGAAGAAGAAACTATCCAATTATTATCATAAGATCTGCTCCTGTCCACAAACCTGCATCACTGGCGTATATATAGGTTCACCCGTTTCCAACATTGTCAAATCAGATCGCGTGTCCACTCCTAACCGAAGAATTAATTCTCCTGTGCTAACTTTAGCGTACAAGACGGGAGTTGCAGGAAGAGTGCCCTCAGAAACACGAACATCAGCATTTGAACCTGCTAGCCTCAAAACCGAATCCAATGATTCAGTGGCTGCAACGCGTCGATTTTTTCTGGAAATGCAACGGTTAATAACCTGGAACTGTTGATATAGAAGACACGAATTTAGGTTTGGAATTTGATCTGGAGGAATGCCAGGGATATATTGTCCTTCAGACCACAGCCTCCTCAACTACATGCAAAAAGGATTGAAGATGTCGTACTCAGTTAGACCGTTTACAGAAGATTCATAACACATCAACTAAACTAGGAAAATGCTCTAAAGAATAACTTAATGTCTAAATAGTAAAGAAGATGATATTCTGTTAAAATCTCCACTATCTTACAATAAACTGAATGTGAGATTATTATCTACCCGTGTAGATATAACACATTAGTGCAGCTTAAACGAATGTGGACAGTGAGCTAATGCACTAGTGGACGCTGCAAAATCTGGAAAGGGTTTTCCATAGACTCCATAAAATGGTAATGAGAGTAAGTGAGCTCTTTCACTCTTAACAAACAAAAACGGGAAAGAAGAGGGGGAAAAAGAGAAATGGGAAGAGAAGAGTATGAAGAGATTCAATTTGCAGAAAGTTTCAAACAAGGATATAGACTTGTCACCTATGTCAGTATATCACTATATGAGAATGCAAATGAAATTCAGATTGATTTGTACTCTTAACTATTAAAGCTATATCAGCTTCAGGTGGAATATTTTGCAAATTTTCTAGCAACCAAGTCAAAGACCATTAAATAAGGACAAAAAGCAGAATCTGAATTGACTATTTTTTATTGTTCTAAAACAATTCTGCTTCAAGATATATGACTCCTAATTTTGTGTCTTCTCACAAGTCTTAAATGCACTTAGTTTTTTTCCTAGAGTAAATGAATAAAAGCATTTGAAAGAGGTCGAAGGCCTTTCTGGTGGGTTTGGACCCTACCATTCTACAGATTGCCGTCTTAGCATTTTAAAACTGGAGTGGACCAGAGAGGTCAACCGGCTGCGATTTCAAATAAGCCTTTGTGCAATCCTAGTTATAAGTAGGGAACTGCTAGGTAAAAAATGGTTATTTACTAAAACAAATGACCTCCACCACCATCCTCACCGTTAAGAAAATAAAATAAGCATAAAATGAAATTAATTTAAGACACACTACTTCTAACCATATTAAACATCAAATTGTTATGCTTAATATACATACAGAAAAGAGAGAGAGATATATGATGGATGCATTACAGTACCCCATTGAAGCATTAGAACGTGAACATCTAGTCCTCTAGTCCCTACTATGTGACGACCCGACCCGCCGTCTTTTGTATTTCAGCCTCGTTATCCCCGTAATATGTTTTCCCATGTGTTGATATATGTGTTTGGTTGAGTTTGAGATGTGTTGGATTGAAATTGGTTGGAAATGAGATCAATAGTCTCTTTAAGGAAAGCTTAAGTTGGAAAAGTCAACCGGACGTTGACTTGTGAGTTAGAGGGCTCAGAATGGATTTCCGATGATTCGACTAGTTTCAGATGGTGATTTGTGACTTGGGAGAGGAAACAGAATCGAATTTGGAGGTCCGGTGTAGAATTTGGCTTGAATTGGCTAAGTTCGATTTTTGGCAAATTCCGGTTGATAGATGAGATTTTGATCCGGGGATAGGAATGGAATTCCGAGAGTTGTGGTAGCTTCGATAGGCGATTTTGGATAAGTCTGCAAATCCTTAGGTCAATCGGACGTCGTTTGGTTGGGTTTTTGATCGAATGTTAGTTTCGGA
This sequence comes from Nicotiana benthamiana, assembly GCA_034376525.1. NCBI lineage: Eukaryota > Viridiplantae > Streptophyta > Magnoliopsida > Solanales > Solanaceae > Nicotiana > Nicotiana benthamiana. The sequence goes on along the minus strand of CM067337.1, from coordinate 40,950,519 downwards.
AGTTATAGTTGAAACTTAGGCTTGAATCCGCTATGATTTGATGATTTTTGTGTTTAAGGGCGTGTTTTTATGATTGGGACAAGTTCGTATGATGTTGTGGAGTAGGTTGGTGGTTTTGGTTGGGGTCCCGGGGGCCCCGGGGTGATTCCGGAGGGTTAGACGAGGAATTTTGGAAATTAGGCATGAAGAATGCCTGCTGCTTCTGTATTTTCGCGGAAGCGAGCTAGGGGCCGCTTAAGCGGTGTCCGCAGAAGCGGACTAGAAGCCGCAGAAGCGGCCAGTGGTGAATGGTCAAGAACGCTGAAGCGGAAAGGAGACCGCTGAAGCGGGTCCGCAGGAGCGGAAGACTGACCGCAGAAGCGGTCGCTGGAGATTTAAGTCAAACCGCAGAAGCAGCCAAAAGGTCACGGAAGCGGGATCGCGGAAACGGGAGAGAGGACGCAGAAGCGGAAAACGGCCTGGGTTTAATGCAACAGTAGGTTTTCAAATTTAAAAGGGAAGAGCATTTGGGCTTCGAGCTAAGGCGATTGTAGGCGATCTTTGGAGAGGTTTTTTAGGGGATTAAGCAAGTAAGAACTCTTGGACCTATAGTATGTCAATATATTGTAAAATCATGGATTAAACAAGAAGAAGTCAAGGTTTTTAATGTCAACAATGGTGGTTAGGGCTTGAAATCCAAGTGAACTTTAAGTGTTGATTTGAGGGGTCAAATGGACTCTGATTCTTGTAAATTTGACATGTATGGACTCGTAGCGAGACGAGGATTCTGAAAATGTGAATTTCTTAATTTTTCGAGAAGTGGGCCCGGGGCTCGGGTTTTGCCAACTGTGTTTTTGGGTGTATTTCGAGTTATTTCGAAAGGGTTATGTTCCATTAGCCTATTTTGACGTATTCCTATTGGTCTTGATCAGATTTGGCATCCGCGGAGGTAGATTCTCGAGGGAAAATGCATTGCGACGCTATTACGAGTCTAGACACGCACTCCATGGCTAGTGCGGGGTCGTATATGTTGATTCGGTCTAATCCGAGGGATGTATTGTTCTATGTTGACGATTGCTTCGCGTATTATATTGCTGATATTTGGGCTTGATGCCATGTTTGGGGACTTGTGCGGACTTGTAGGATCCTTCAGGGATCGTTATCTCAGAATTTTCATGATTCGCATATTATTTAAAATCAGCCAGGTTTAAATACTATTTTCTGCAAACTCATCCATACTTATACGTTTCGAAAACTCAAATGATTTTAAATGATATTTCGGGCTGACGAGTACTATCCCGCTATTTTTGGACTGCATAGTATTTTAAATGGAAACGGTGGTAACTAAGGACACCGTGTATTTTAAATGAAAACGGTGGTAACTAAGGACACCGTGTATTTTAAATGGAAACGGTGGTAACTAAGGACACCGCGTATTGTAATGAAAACGGTCGTAACAAAGGACACCGTGTATTGTGATGGAAACAGTGGTAACTATTGGCACTGTATGATATGGCGTTTGGGCTGTAGGAGCCCCTCCGGAGTCTGAACCCCCACAGTGAGCGCGGGTACCCATATGGATCGGGCTGCACGTTCCGCAGTGTTCATGCATTGCATTGCATCTCATGCATTTATTTATTGTTGCTTAATCTGTATAACTCTGAGACTGGTACTGTATAGAACTGCTATATAGCTTTACTTTGTGTTTTCGTGTTTTCTTATCTTCGGGTTTTTATACATGCTCATTACTCGCTGAGTTGGTAGACTCGCCCCATACTCCATGCACCTTGTATGCAGATTTAGGTGCTCCAGAGGCGTAGAGTTGCTGATGTTGTCTATTCCAGACGTACCAGAGTATTGAGGTAACTGCCAGCGTCCGCAAGACCTGTTTACTCTGTATTTATCAGTCTATTTCCCTTATTGCTTTGTCAAACACTATAGTTTCTTTTCAGTCAGTGTATTGGTACTTATTAGAGGTTCTGTACTCGTGACTCATCGGTTTTGGGAGGATTATAGATCAGTTGTATTTTTCCTTGGTACAATTACCCTTGGCTGGGAGTTTGATATTAAATCTTGCTGTATGATCTTGAATTTTCTTCTTCTTGGGCTGGAATTCCATTTGTGGTTTGAGTGGTCGGGCTTGCCCAGCCTTGCGGCCGGGCGCCATCACGACCGGGATTGGGGTCGTGACATACTAGCATTGCTGGTTCAAGGATTGTTGCAGATGAATAAACTTTGACTTTTGGCAAGTTTACTACACTCAAGAGAACGAACTAGCATAGCATTAAGATATAGCTGCAGCTATCTATCAGGGGTGTAAAGTGACACTTCTATATTATATTCTTCAGAAACTCCTTAAGCAGGGCAGATAGCTCAATGCATATCCATATAAGAAAAAGCTGGTGTGCGATGTAATCAATGACAACAAGCAGAGGTAAGTGATAGAGAAATCTTCTATGACAACACGAATCCCTAACATAGCTGCTTAGAAAACTGAATGTGAACTATTTTCATAGAGTCTACTTACTTCAGCAACAATTTTGCACCATAATAATGCCGTTTTCCGCAGTGATTTCATACGTCCAATTACTTCAGCAAGCTTAACAATAAAACTTTCAGGAGGAGCTCCATGAATATCCTTAGGCAAAGATGAAGCATTTGCGGATGTTTCAGTATCAAAATAAACCTTGCTTCCAGGAAAATGTCCTTCTACAAGCATCTTGCAGATATTGCAGTTGAAGTGAAAATCACAGAGGGTAAATCCAAATGGCTAGAAATAGAAATTACTACTATATTTACTACAAAGATATTCCACAACATAATGGAGGAAACTGGCATCTACCTGCGTCTAGCAATGAATTGATACGAGACAAGACTTTGTCATCAGCACCAAATTCGCCAGAAAACTTGTCTTCTTTTTCACGTAGCACTAAAGACTTCACTGCAGACAAGCTTAAACTAGCCCTCTCCATGATGGGTGAAGAACCTCTGGATGAAGCTAGGAAGTCTTTCATTGTAATACACCTCTTTCCAACCCTAGGGAAGAAAACGAAAGGGGAAAATAGAAAAAAAAAAAAAAAGAAGGAAATTATCGCATCATCAATTTTAAGAAAAAAGCAACCATATACATAAGTGATTAACATTCTTTTTTAGTTCACAGACTAGGTGTTTATTAAATACTTCAAGGATATGCAAGAGAATTCACTTGCATGATGGAACTAAAAAATGTAAAATCAAATATTTCACATAAGTGCCAATTAGATGTGAAAATTCAGAGAGAATCCCAACTAAAATTGAAGAGATAGAAATTTCCAGATTTAAAGATAGACAAATATCTTACTCCACAGCTACAGCTAGTTGCTTCATGACAGCTGCTGGAGGAATAACGTCACTGTCCCCAAGGTTTGACTCCTCCATTGTCGAACCTGATTCAGAGTCCTTAAGAAAATAAAGGAACACATAACATTAGAAAAAAACAAAATTAAGAAGTCCATATTTCAGCTAAAGGAGACATAACAATGACATATCCCGCTATTCCTTTGATAGAACTTCAAAAGTTGCAGAAGAAGCTTCGCTCTCCAACTAAGCATTTCCTGTAGGAGAGAACTATATGCACATTTACATAATTCATCGACTCTAATAATGAAGAAAATTTGATTCGAACATACAAAAGAAACATCTAGTCTATGTTTAAAGTCTTAAAAAGGCTCAGTAAGTAGATGATACCCAAGTACTGTATAGGTGTGACAACAGCATCAACTTTTGACTTACAAAAAGAATAAGCTTTAGCCTTAAAATAGCACCAATAAGGTTTCTGCAAGTACACCAATAAATAAGCACATTTCTGAAACAATGACAAACGCGGATAGAGTCGCTAACGAACAACTACTATGGCATGTCAAAAGGTAGATTTTATATGAGAAATAACGAGCGTAAAAGAAAAGCAGCTCAAGGAATACCGAAGACAAAACGTGTGTACATTAAGAACCTTGCGCTGTAGAACAAGTGAGATAGCTCACCTTTGAATTAGGTAATTCCCTCTCACTCATGAAGCAAATATTTTCATCAAAAATTGCATACGCCATTCTTGGGCTTTCAGCTTTGTCAGTAGTACTCTCAGTTCCTTTTTTGCCTATTCTTATGTTCTTAAACCTCTCATGCCAGTCCTGCTTTGCCTTTATTGGTGGAGGTCTCCGCCATGAAGTCTTCCCTTCCTGGAAATTAGGGATCCTTAAGATTACTTATAACAGCTCAATATACTCTTAGATGTATCCAACGAAACAAAGAGCTAAAATTCCAGTTAAAGAAATATAGAACATAATAGTATGAGCTGCATTAAGAAAGTAAAGATATCGACACCAAGTTGTGCTACTATATTCCTTGTGGAAAAGAGAAACAAAGAAAATTGAAGCATTTGAAATTAGCCAGTTAAATCCGCCTATATTAGCTTCAAAGGGCAGCTTAAAGATAGTTTAAATATGATAGATCTTTTAATATGGAACTGAAGCGAGCAGTATTGAGGATTCATATAGCCACCTCCAACTAATTGCATATTAAGACATAGTTGATTGATTAACATTGAAATTAGCCAGTTGACCTGTTATTGTTTTCAACTTCTAATTGATAAAATGAGTAATGAATCAAAACAAGGTTAAATCGACATTTGAACATTCTCTTTTTTTCTCTCCTTATCATCTTCTTATCAAGCAAAACATTAATCATACAGTTTGAGGGAAAAAACCTCCCGATCATATGAATTCAACAGAAAATTTTTGAAAAATCAGAGTGATTATAATTAGAATAAACGATGATAAAATTTACCTTCGACTCGTCCTTATCGTCTGGAATCTCACTTGTTGACGTCGCCGGCGATTGGTTATCGGAATCTGTTCAAATTTGAATATCGGACAGAGCAACAAAAAAAAAAATCAAAACAGTAATGAAAACACATTTGCCATAGTAATTGAAAAAAGAAAAGGAGAAATGAGATGGATGAACCTGGATCGTTGATGAGATCAGATTTTTTAATGTCAGTGAAAACTTTCTCCGCTTTAGCCGCAGCAGAATGGAAGGCAGTTTTTGCTCTGGATACGAACGACGCCTCCATTTCCTACGCCGAGTTTGTAGCAGCGGATTGGGAGAGAAATTGGAGGACTTATGGAGCAAAACAAATTCAACCAATGGATGGACTAGACTCTAGACAAACGGCCTTTGTCAAATTTCCAGCATTTGTTTACATGTAGATTTGATACTCATCATTTTGAGCTAAAATAAAATAAATAACTAATTATGCTGTCTCCTATTGATAATTACACGGGCGTACCGCTCTAGATTAAATTATATTCGATAAGGTAAGTATTAAGTATTAACTTTTAGTAGATAATAAAATTTCAAGGAACCTAGTCAAACCTCCTTTCTTTCGTCCAACTACGGAAAGTAATCTTTTGATTAATAACGGATGATAATATAATTTTGACTATTAATTAATTAATAGACAAACTTTATAAGCAACATTGGACATCAGAAAATACAATTAAGTGCGATAGAGTAGTTCACTATATGAAACATCTAGGTTTAATATTTGAAGCGAAGACGCAACATGACTTCAGATAAAAAATTTCAATGTATTATTATACTAATAACCTTCGGGTGTGGGCGTGAGGCCACCTAGCAAGGACTCGTGCCTCATCTTTACAACTCAATCAGTCTCATCAACGTTTATTAACCATCACTCGAAGAAATTATATTAGAAAGTAATCTTATTTACTGTATTACTTTCTCTGGTGATTAGTTAATTTAACTCTAAACACACATGAAAATTAGTTTCTCCACATATGTAATAATGGAATTTAATAAAAAAGGAAAACAACGAAGTGAAAGAGATGAGGCTGAAAACAAAAGACCAAATAAAGAGAAGACAAAGGGAATTAACAACAATAGAAAGACAGTAGGAACAAGGGTAATGGTCGAAGAATAATATGGGAAGGCAGCTCAGCTACCTTTTCTCTTAGCAAAAATTCGGTGATCGCTAAGTCAACCAAGGCACACTATGTACTCTTTGTAATCCTTTTTTGGCTAACGTGTTCGTGTCGCTTTCTCCCTTTTTCAATTTAACGTATTTTCTATTATGGGTATTACACTAACTTAAGCCATTGAGTAGGCTCCGATTCGTTGGAGCCATCCTTAATGTCGTGTTCTATTTTATAAGGGAAAGGGATGCATTGGAGATCCTGGTGCCATATTACCAATTTTTTATACCCGTGCTACCGGTCTAAACATCCCTTTTAGTGGTGTTTGGTAACACGTCACTAAAAGGGGAGTGCTATACAAAGTGTGGTTTTTTTACTCGAGTATAAAAATAAATGAAGAAAATAACTCGTGACCATTTTATGTATATAGTGCATGGATTGCATGTACTATACCTTAATAGTATGTTTGTCCGTTAAGGTATAGCGCGTGCAATTTATGCGTTATACTTGATTTTCAAGTGTCGATTAAAGTAAAGCTATAGCACATATACTGAATGTGTTATATCTGAAATTGAAAAGAGAGATAGGTATAGTGTTCTTTAGTGTTGTGTTGTGCCTTTTATTGTTACATAGTACCATTTAGCCGAGTAAAATTGATAATATATTTTAGTTTATGTTAGTTGATGTTGTTTATGGCCATTTAGGTAGTGTGACTTTAGTGCTCTTTAGAATTCTTTAATCTAGAATAAAAACTATGGGCCCTCATTAACTAATCCGGTTAGAATACTCAATTATGGATCAAGTATTAATCAATTATTAAGTGTTTATTATATGTATTACTAGATAACAATCAAATTTTAGATACGAACTATAAAATAATTAATTAACAGTACAAACGAGACGCAACCAGATTTTTGGGTACCGCATACATTGGACGTAGGAGTCCCACATTGTTGTAGAAATCAAGCAAGGAGTCTTATTGATAATGTGTGAAAACTGGGACCTAGATTATGATGCCCTCGGTCCGAACGAATGCGTACAAGATGCTGACGAAAACGATCAAGATAATGACAATGAAATAATGCAGACAATGACGCTAATGGCGAATGAAAATAGTTATTTATTTCTTGAAGTTATTTTTAATTGTTATATTGAATCTTTAATGCTAAATGTCAATTAGATGTAAGCTCATTGGAAATTTAATTTTATTTCATAAATATTGCAAACAGCACCATTATAGACATTTAATACAAAAAAATATTGCAACAAATTACTAAGTTTATCCTTGAAAATTTGGCACATTGGATGAACTACCACCGCATCCCAAACTAATTGAAGGACATTTACGACGATTGTGTCTTATTTAGGAACATATACCGCATTTACGCGCATAAATAGTATCACCAGTATCCATTTGGTTCCATATCCGCATTTTTTTAATCTTAGCATCCTTAGCCCCACTATCTTGCCCCAAGGCTCTGACCTTGCTATTCACTGGTACCTTTTGGACGAACTAGGTTTTTTAGGAATTTTATTCACTTCATAATCGCAAGAAAGCAGAGTATTAACCCAAAAATAATTCATGCTTGTATAAACCTCCCACATTTTCATAGGTATATTGAAATATGCAAGCACAATTATGAGAATGAAGCCATGGAGAATAATATGAGTTTTGGTGCATTGATACTCAATCAATAAGCTGGATTATAGCTTTCAGTCACTTTCTTCTGCAGGTCAGTGAGGGTTTCCTCTTCAGATGAACCAGGCTCATCTCCCTAAATAATCATTGCATCTGTGTCTTTGGTTAAACTCACGGGAGTGGGTGAAGAATAAGCCAGTCTTGTCCCTTTTCCCCTTATAGTACTCCTCACACCCTTGCTCTCTCTCTTTTTTTGTCACCAACTTCTTCGAATTTCGTAGTCTCAATACCTGCTATAGATCCTACAAATTTATTTTTCAAATTCCCAGCAACTTTAGAAATTGTCTCAAGAGAAACTTTAGAATCAGAAGATACTTGTTCAGTTTCGGAAGAACCACTTTCTTCCCCCTGAGTAGCAGACTTAAAAGAATCTAGGTAGTTTAATACGGTGAGGAGTCCTGAACATAATTGGTTCACTTGGTAATGGATAAGTTCATAAGAACTTAGGTATTTGTTAGGACTCTGGTCATGATCCAAATATAGTTATTTCAAATTATGTAGAGTATGGAAAATATACTGTGTTATCTTGATGAACTAGGTTCTTCACTGATAATTCTCTTGTGTAAGTATAAATTTTCCGAAATAGAGAAAATATCATTAGAGATTAATGAGTCATTTTAACACATAGCACAAGAGTATACTATGAAAAGTATGAGATTAAGCAAGATTTAATCTAACTATACACAATTTACAGAATTTCTAAACAAATTTTTTTTTTCAAAATTTTCATCAATTTCTTTCTCTCGTTTAACCTTGAACTGGTCCTTTTAGGTGATCTTAATCATCCCTAGTTCAATAGCACAGTGATCAAGCCTTTCCCATAGTTGTCCGTAAAATAATGGTGTCTAACTTCTATGTGCTTAGTTCTCTTATGATGAACCGGATTCTTAGTCATACTAATAGCACTCGTGTTATCACAAAAAATAGGGATTCAACCAACTTCAATAACAAAATCTATAAAATGCTGCTTGATCCACAACAATTGAGCACAATCATGAAGCAACAACAAGATACTCAGCTTCAGCAGTAGATAAGGCCACTGAATTTTGCTTTTTAGTAGCCCATGACACAAGACATGAACCAAGGAAGTATGCCATACCTGAGGTGCTCTTCCTATCCACTAGAAAACCTACATAATCATTGTCAGCATATCCCACTAGGTTAAAATTACTACCTTTTGGATACCAAAGACAAAGGTCAGTGGTGCCTTTCAAGTATCTTAATATTCTCTTTACATTAGTCAAGTGGACTCATTTGGATTTGCGTGAAATCGAGCATAAAGACATATACCGCACACAATGTCAGGTCTGCTAATAGTGACATATAAAAGAGAACCAGTCATTCCCCTACACAACTTCTGATGAATAGATTAACCAGGTTTATCTATTTCCAATTTTGTGGATGTTACAATATCTCAATTTCTTTGGACGTTCCTTCCTGGTTTTTTAACTAAGGAATAAGTTCCCGGACAAGTTCCCTCGAGGTTTGAGGATTAGTTACTCTCTAGTCAGTTCCCTCAGTCATGTTTCCTAGGTGGAAGGACCCGTTCCATTAACACTTGTTCCTTTCTGTAATGCATATTAAGGATGGACTGTGGTTTCACCATTTGAATTTCATATGTGACGACCCGGCCCGTCCTCACGTGATTTACCGCCCCGTTTTCCCTGTTTTATGCTTCTTTATGTTTCATCATATGTGTTTGTATAGTTTGAAGTGATTCGGTCAGAGTTTGGTTGGAATTGAGACAATTAGTCTCTTTAAGAGAAGGTTAGTTTGGAAAAGTCAACCAGATGTTGACTTATAAGTTATAGGGCTCGGAATAGATTTCCGATAATTTGGCTAGTTTTGGGTGGTGATTTATGACTTGGGAGTGAAAAGGGAACTGAATTTGGAGGTCCGGTGTAGAATTAGGCTTGAATTGGCTAAGTTAAATTTTTGGCGAATTCCGGTTGATAGGTGAGATTTTGATCCGGGGGTCGGAATGGAATTCTGAGAGCTGTTGTAGCTTCGCTAGGTGATTTTGGATATGTCTGCAAATATTCAGGTCAATCGGACGTCGTTTGGTCGAGTTTTTGATCGAATGTAGTTTTGCAAGTTATTGGTGTTATTACACTATTCTGGTAGAGCTCTAGACTCATGACCCCCAGATCTGTGGGAGGTCGCTATTACTGGTTGTTGGGATATTTTCTATTTTCAACTGCTAAATTCAGATTATCTCTCGTTATCAATGATTTTGAATTAAGGATGTGAGCGTGTAGCTCGGAACGCGAGTGTGATTGGTCAGGCTTGCCTAGCAATGTGCTGGGTGCCATCACGACCGGGGTTGGGGTCGTGACAAGTTGGTATCAGAGCCTATGTTACTAGGCCTCATGAGTCTTGAGCCGATTTAGTAGAGTCTCGCGAATCGATACGGAGATATCTATACTTATCCTCGAGAGGCTGCAGAACCTTTAGGAAAACTTCATATTCTTGAAATTCTTGTTGTGCGACTTTGTTGATCCGATAACTAAACTTCTATATTCTATTCTCTCAGAGATAGCGAGAACGCGTGCAATCGTACATGGCGGACGACCACCGTTGCCACCCACTAGAGGCCGAGGACGCGGCCGTGGTAGTGTTCAAGGCAAAGCAGCAGGGGCAGGACTAGTTGACCCACCAGTTTCCCCCATTCAGGATCAGCCTCCAGCTGCAGAGGTTCCAGTAGCACCTGCTCAGGCACTGTGATTCCGGGTCTTCAGGAGGCCCTGGCCCAGATATTATCGGTTTGCACTGGCCTAGCTCAGGCAGTCTCGGCTATTACCGCAGCAACATCTCATACCGGGGGTGATCATCAGACCCCGGAGCAGGGTGTTCGGGGTTTTCAAACCCCAGAGGCACCACCAGTTCAGCCAGTTGCCCCTGTTCAGCCCATTGCACCTGTTCAGCAAGTTGTTCCAGTTCAGGGTGATGGGGTGCCATTGATGCCAAATGACGAGCAGCGTCGTCTGGAGAGGTTTAGCAGGCTTTCACCTCCTACTTTTAGCGGTGTACCAGGTGAGGATGCCCAGGGGTTTCTCGACAAGTGTCAACGCATGCTTAGGATAGCAGGGATCTTGGAGACTAGTGGAGTGTCTTTTACCACTTTTCAGTTCTTAGGAGCAGCCTTTACCTGGTGGGAGGCTTATGAGCGTAGGCCGGCAGGTGCAGCACCATTGACTTGACAGGAGTTCTCCACTATCTTTCTGTAGAAGTGGGTGCCTCGATCTCAAAGGGAGGAGTTACGCAGGCATTTTGAGTGTCTTCATCAGGGGGATATGTCAGTGACGCAGCATGAGATGAAATTTACAGAGTTAGCATGATATGCTCTGTGGATGATTTAGACGGATCAGGAGAGGATTAGAGGATTTGTGGACGGGCTCATTTATCCCATTCGTATTCTGATGACTCATGAGAGGGTCCTGAGTCACACCTTTGAGGAGGCGATGAATATAGCCCGTGATATTGAGATGGCTCGCCGTCAGGAGAGAGAGAGAGAGAGAGAGAGAGAGAGAGAGAGAGAGGGGAAAGGGAGTCCAAGAGGCCTCGAGGATTAGGTGGCCCCAGTGGTGCTCCGTCTAGGAACCAGTTTCATTAGAGCAGGGGTCTTTCTTTCAGGGCTCCACAGCCAGCTCGGTCACAATATCGTGATTCATCTTCTGGTCGGGGTTATCAGGGCTCTCAGTAGAGTCAGCCATCTTTGAGCGCACTTCCAGCTCAGAGTTCTTCTCATGTCCCATTTGTTCAGGGTACATCTCGGCCTAGTTCTTCAGCCAGCTACTCTGGTGCGAGGGGTTCCCTTCAGTCCCAGCCCCCACCGCCAGGGAGTTGTTATGTGTGTGGCGAGTTTGGGCATTTGCGGAAGGATCGTCCCCGTCGTGCATCCAGTTCGTCTCAGCAGAGGGGCCAGCCTTCATCTTCTGGTCCAGTGTCTTCACCACCCGCCCAGTCAGCTAAGGGTGAGGTTCAGGAAGTTAGGGGTCGCCCCATAGGGGGAGATCGATCCGGTGGTGGTCAGGCTCATTGCTACGCTCTTCAAGGAACATCTGATGTTGTTGCTTCGGATGCTGTTATTACTGGTATTATTCCAGTCTACCACAGGGATGCCTCTGTTTTATTTGATCTCGGATCCATATATTCTTATGTATCTTCTTACTTTGCTCATCATTTGGGGACTACCCGAGGGTGTCTGGCGTTACCTATGCATGTACTTACCCCGATGGGTGATACTATTATTGTGGACCACGTATATCGGTCCTGTCTTATTACTATTAGGGGTCTGGAGACCCGAGTTGACTTGTTGCTATTGAGCATGGTAGATTTCGATGTTATTCTGGGCATGGATTGGCTATCACCGTGCCATGCTATTGTGGATTATCACGCCAAGACAGTCACATCGGCTATGCCGGGTATCCCGAGGATCGAATGGCGTGGTACGACTGATTATGTACCCAGCAGGGTAATCTCTTTCTTAAAAGCCCAGTAGATTGTTAGGAAGGGATTTTTATCATATCTAACCTTTGTGAGGGATGTTGGAGCCGAGGCTCCTAGTCTTGATTCGATCCCCGTGGTGAGGGAATTTCCTGATGTATTTCCAGCAGACCTGCCGAGCATGTCACTGGACGGGGATATTGACTTCGGTATTTATTTGGTGTTGGGCACTCAGCCCATTTCAATTACTCCATATCGTATGGAACAAGCGGAGTTAAAGGAGTTGAAGGAGCAGCTACAGGAGCTCCTAGATAAGGGGTTCATTCGCCCGGGTGTGTTGTCGTGGTGCGCACCGATGTTATTTGTAAAGAAGAAAGATGGCACAATGAGAATGTGCATTCATTACAGACAGTTAAACAAAGTGACAGTGAAGAACAAGTATCCACTACAACATATTGAGGATTTGTTTGACCAGCTTCAGGGGGCAAAGGTATTCTCTAAGATTGATCTCCGTTCAAGCTACCACCAGCTAAAGATTAGAGATTCTGATATCATGAAGACAGATTTTCGGATGAGATATGGGCATTATTAGTTTCTGGTTATGTCATTTGGGCTGACTAATGCCCCAGCCGCTTTCATGCACTTGATGAACGGTATATTTCGGCCATATCTGGGTTCTTTTGTGATCGTGTTTATTGATGATATTCTAGTGTACTCGCGTATCCAGGAGGAGCACGCGCAGCACTTGAGGGTGGTACCACAGAGGTTGAGGGAGGAGAAGCTATATGCAAAGTTCTCCAAGTGTGAGTTCTGGCTCAGTTTCGTGGATTTTCTGGGGCACGTGGTGTCCAGTGATAGTATTCAGGTTAACCCAAAGAAGATTGAGGCGGTGCATAGTTGGCCCAGACCGTCCTCGGCTACTGAGATTTGGATTTTTCTCGGTCTAGTGGGTTATTACCGCAGGTTCATTCAGGGATTTTCATCTATTGCTTTGCCCTTGACGAAGTTGATGCAGAAGAATGCACCATTTGTGTGGTCAGATGAGTACGAGGAGAGCTTCCAAAAGCTCAAGTCAGTATTGACCACTGCTCATGTACTAGTATTGCCATCAGCTTCAGGCTCTTATTCAGCATATTTTGATGCTTCAAGAGTTGGGATCGGATGTGTTTTGATGCAGGAGGGTAGAGTTATTGCATATGCTTCACGTCAGCTTAAGCCTCATGAGAAAAATTACCCTATCCTTGACTTGGAGTTGGCTGCTATAGTTCATGCTTTGAAGATTTGGCGGCACTGTCTATATGGCGTGTCATGTGAGGTGTTCACATATCATCGTAGTCTTTAGCACATGTTTAAGCAGAAGGACCTCAATTTGAGACGGCGGAGGTGGCTTGAGTTACTTAAGGATTATGATATTACCATATTGTATCATCCGGGGAAAAAATTGCACTTATTGCAAGTGCTACTTTATTTCTTAATTTTAAATTGAAAAATTAGAAAAATAAATGTTTAAATTTTTTCTAACAAGTAAACTAGTAAAGTAGTAATTTCAAATGTTTTGCATCGCCCTAGCAAGTTCATCATAATCAATATGAACCGATTGACCTTCTTATGGCATGTTAAATTCGGATGGGTTTCCATGGGTTAATATATCTCCAAGTTCCTCGTCTTCTGGGCTATCAACATCTTCCTTTCCTTGATTTCTTCGTTCCGATCTAATCCAATCTCTGAAACATACTAAAACTTCCAGAGCATTACTTCCCAATGAGTGGCGAGTGTCTCCAAGTTGTTGTCTTGCTTGGCTAAATGCACTCTCCGATGCAACAATAGAAATTGGCACATTCAGCACGTCCCGAGCCATAGTGAAAAGAACAAGAAATTGCATTTCATTTTCATGCCACCATCCCAACGGTGAAAATTCCTTTGTGCGAGGCTCCTTTTGCTTCTGCAAGTAGAATTGAAGTTCATCAATATTCCTGCTACTGGTTTCAGTGTTAGAAAATGCAGAAAAAATATTAAAACTATCAAGGCCTTCTTCATCATCCACGGTAGCATAACTGCTACATTGCATAGCGGGATTAACATTGCCAGAAGCACGGGCAGTATTATCACATTCATTTACATAATAATAATATAGTTGTTGTAAATATTCATTTAGCTTATTCATAGAATCATATAAATTTGGGGTTTCAGTTTCTCCAATCTCCATATAAGTATATAAAGCATTCATTAATTGGTGACAATAATACATTTTAATAGAAGAATATAAAACTGCACCAATTAAGTAAATCGAAGGAATTGGAAAGAAATATTTTTTGAATTTTGCTTGCATTTTTTCAAAACATCCTTATATTTTTCTTTCTTCTTTAATTCAGATAGTAGAAAAGAAATTTCAGCTATATGTACTAAAGCCATAGTAACAGTGGTAATATGCGCCAGAAAATACAACAATAGCAGTACAAAATTTATGTAAAAATTTAACAACATCATTAATGACCTCCCAAGTATCACTTGTTAACATACGCCTAGGATCAGTACAATGTGCATTAGCAACTTCAGTTATTGGAAATCTATATTTGTAGCAACATTTTAAAAATATATATGTATAATTCCATCTAGTAACAATCTCGTCTGCCATGAATCTAGGTGTAAGGTTATACAGGATACACTTAGTCTTAAATTCTTTTATTCTAGACTATCTATTATTTCCTTGAATAACACCAACTGCTCTTCTAACATGAGTAATCTCAACTGAAAATAAATCAAGGCCACTTTTAACAATTAAATTATAAACATGACATGCACACCTAACATGAAAAATATCATCAAGAGGTGGTTGCAAATGCAATTTTAAAATTGAAATTGCGGCATTATTATTTGAAGCATTATCAAAAGATATACACAAAACTTTTTTGTTTAGATTATAAAATTCAACAACTTCAACAATAGTACTACTTATAAAAGTAGCAGTATGACTCTGATCTTCATCATATTTAAAAGCGATAATACGTTTTTGCATACAAGTATTATCATCTATCCAATGGCATGTAATTGTCAAATAATCATTTCCATTAACGGCATGGCCAATATCAGAAGTTAGACATACTCTAGAAGGAAGGTGGCTAAACAAATAACGTATGTATTATTGATATTGACCATGAAGTCTAAAGATATCTGCTCTACAAGTACTTCTAGTGATACCTTTAAATAAAGGATTGTAAATCCTTTGAATATACATAATAAGATACGATGAAGAAGCAAAAGAAAAAGGTAGACAACCCAAAGCAATCATTTTTGCTAATTCCTCACGATCCCTCATTTTATCATATTTTACTACACCTCCAGTAGTAGGGTTTATAGTTGTTTGACTTACATCCCCATTATTGCTCCATTCTATGGGATGGTCAGATCTCATATGTCTACTAAGTGTCCCAATCCCCCCTAAATTTCCTCCGGTCAAATGTTTAAAAGTTTCGTTACAAAGTTTGCACTTAACTCTATTAGTACATTCTACTATTTCAAAAAATTTCCATACTGGACTTCTTCTTTTACGATTAGAAGTTGGAGCCACTGGTGGTCTACCCTTGTAGCACTAGCAACTCCAACTCCAACACTACCAACATTTTCACTAGTAGGTGTAGGTGGCATCTCATCTTGTATTCCAATTTGATTATCTTCTATTCCAAAATCTTCTTGTAATTGTTGATAATCTTTCTCTACGTTATCATTAGACGATGATTCAGAAACATGTGTTATTGGGTCAATACTATTACTACCGGAAGCTACAGGACTACCTCTTTTTTTATTTCCACCCCTACCAGTAACTTTTCTACACGCTCTTTTAGCAGCACTAAACATATTGTAAAAATCAAAGTATAAGCTAAATTAAATATGTAATTAAAATATTATATAAGAGAAAGAGTTTGAGGGAGCGCACCGAATTCGACAATAAATTGAGCACTTGATTAGGCAATTCCGATGTTACCACGAACAAACATCAACCAAGTATATTAACTTTGAATTTCAAACTTCGAATTTCAATTTCCAAATGACAATTTTCGGTAAATTAAACTCAAGAAAAGAGAGCCAAATAAAAATTATAAAATTAGAATATGAAATCTTGCAAATTGAAGGGAAGAGAGAAATTGAGAATTTGAGAATTGATATTGAGATAAGAATTTTGAGTGAAGAAATGAAGAAGACGGGGAGGGTATTTATAGATTTTAAGAAGGGTTAATATTATAAATTAATAAATACAAGAAAATAAACAGAAAATGACCAATTTTGCAAAGAAATCCGTTGGCCAACGGATCTGAAGCAATTTTGACCGTTGCCAACGGTCTTGTGGGCCCCACAAAGTCTGAAAATTAAAAAAAAATTACCGATGTATCTGGCCGATCCGGGCCGGTTTAACCGGTACAGTCTACTGTTCATCCAGACCGGGCCAGTCCGGTCCGCTACAACTTAAAAAAACCAAACAGACCAACCCCCTCCCCCACGAACCTAGCCCACCCGGTCCCTTAGTAACCGGGCCGGTCCGGTCCGGAATCGGTCCGACCGGGCCCGTTAGACAGGTTTAGTTCGGGATACCTTGGGGAAAGTGAAAGTTATCCAGGAGAGACTTCATACGGCTCAGTCGCGTTAGAAGAGTTATACGGACCGGAAGGTTCGGGATGTATCTTACATGGTGGGCGAGAAGGTTTTGCTGAAGGTTTCGCCTATGAAATGCGTGATGAGGTTTGGGAAGAAGGGGAAGCTGAGTTAGCAGTTTATTGGACCTTTTGAGATAATCAGGAGGATTGGGGGTGGCATATATGTTTGCGTTGCCACCCAGTTTGTCGGGGGTCCACCCGGTGTTCCATGTTTCTATGCTCAGGAAGTATGTTGGGGACTCGTCTCATGTATTAGACTTCAGTACGATCCAGTTGGATGAGGACTTGACCCATGATGTGGAGCCAGTGGCTATTTTGGGTCGTCAGGTTCGAAAGTTGAGATCAAAAGATATAGCTTCGTTAAAGGTGCAATGGTGAGGTCGGCCGTGGAGGAGGCCACTTGGGAGACCACGCAAGAGATGCAGAGTAGATACCCTCGTTTGTATGAGGCCCCATGTATGTTTCTTGACCACTTGAGGACGAACTTTTGTTTTAATTAGGGAGGATGTGACGACCTGGCCCGTCGTCACGTGAGTTAACGCCCTGCTTTCCTTGTTATGCTTCTTTATGTTTCATCATATGTGTTTGTAGAGTTTGAAGTGATTCGGTTAGAGTTTGGTTGGAATTGAGACATTAGTCTCTTTAAGAGAAGGCTAGTTTGGAAAAGTCAACCAGATGTTGACTTATGAGTTATAGGGCTCGGAATGGATTTCCGATGATTCGGCTAGTTTCGGGTGGTGATTTATGACTTGGGGGTGAAAATGAAACTAAATTTGAAGTTCCGGTATAGAACTAGGCTTGAATTGACTAAGTTGAATTTTTGGCGAATTCTGGTTGATAGGTGATATTTTGATCCGAGGGTCGGAATGGAATTCCGAGAGTTTCTATAGCTTTGTTAGGTGATTTTGGATATGTCTGCAAATTTTTAGGTCAATCGGACGTCGTTTGGTCAGGTTTTTGATCGATTGTAGTTTTGGAAGTTATAGTTGAAACTTAGGCTTGAATCCGTCATGATTTGATGATTTTTGTGTTGTTAGTCGTGTTTTTATGATTTCAACAAGTTTGTATGATATTTTGGGGTATGTGGGTCTCGAGGGCCTCGGGATAGTTTCGAGTGGTTATTGGAGAGTGTTTGCATGGTTGAAAGTTGCAGGTTGAGGTTTAGCAGTTGCAATTCTATGCGATCCCAGAGGGCCATTGCGATCACATAGGAGGTTCGGTCTGGTCCTAAACTTTGTGTTGTGCGATCGCGTAAGTGTCTATGCGATCGCTTAGTATTGGGAAGTAGTCTTATGCGTTCACAGAGGAAAGGATGTGATCGCGTAGTTGGAGGCTTGGGTTCATTGCGATCGCATGGAGCATATTGCGATCGCATAGGAGGAAAATTGGAGGGTTTAAGTTTGTGCTCTACGATCACAAGCCAGGGGCTGCGATCGCATAGAGGAGATTTTACCTGGACAGATGACTTTTAATGAAACATTTCAGTCGCGAACCTATTATTGTATCCTCCATTTTTGCACCACCTTGAGAGTTTGTTGGTATATTTTGAAGGGGATTTCGACGGGAAGTGATAGGTAAGTCTCGTGGCCTAAATACGTCATTTAATCGAAGAATCATCCATTAATTCTCTGAAATTTGGGTAAAAATTGAAGAAACTAGGGCTTGGTTTTTGAAATGAAAATTGGGGAGTTGATGGCCCATTTGGACTCCGATTTTGATGAATAATATATGTACGGACTCGTGGCGAGACGAGAATTTCGGTGATGTGAATTTTGTAATTTTTCGAGAAGCGGGCCCGGGGCTCGAGTTTTGTCAGCTTCGTATTTTTGGGTGTTTTTCGAGTTCTTTCTATTGGGTTATGTCCCATTAGCTTATTATAACATATTCCTTGTGGTTTGATAAGATTCCACACCCGAGGAGGTCGATTTGCGAGGAAAACGCAAGGCGATCTAGGATTTTGGCCGGTTCGAGGCGAGTAATGGTTATGAATGATATAATGAGGATTTGAAACCATGTATTTCCACTATGCGGTGCTATATTGAGGTGAGACACGCGTCTTGTGATGAGCGTGGTGATGTATCTACTGGGGACTCAGACTTGGTCCATCCCGATTGATGATTTATTGAAGTTTTTGACTGAGACTGAGCTTGTACTAGTATAATTTAGGCTAGTTGCCATGTTTGGTGCTTTGTGCCGATCTGTTGAACTCCTAGGGAACATGTTGAGCTGAGTGACCTCACTTTACCTATTGGAAACATACCATCCATACTGATTTTTGACTGTAAATCATGAAATAAACTAGATGTAGTAACTCGCACCCTAAATGAGCAATACTTAGGGTTGAATACCTTGTTTTAGCTGAGTGGGCCCGGGAGGCCAAGTCTATATTGACTAAGAGGGGTCAAGAATCCCGTAATGAGGGTATTTGATATATACCGGATCGGGTTGTACGCCGCAACATTATATATATATATATATATATATATATATATATAGGACTGCACACCGCAACATTATATATATTATATTGGATTGGGCTGCACGCCGCATCACTATATATATTATATTGGATCGGGCTGCACACCGAAGCATTATATATATTATATTGGATCGGACTGCACGCCGCGGAATTATAGCGCTTGGGCTGAAGGAGCCCCTCCGGAGTCTGCACACACCCCTAGTGAGCACAGTTATATATTATATTGGATCGGGCTGCACGCCGCAGCATTATATACATATATTGGATCAGGCTGCATGCCGCAACATTATATATACTATATTGGATCGGGTTGCACGCCAAAGCATTATATGTATTATATTGGAAGGGACTGCGTGTCGCATCATTATATATATATATATATATATATATATATATATATATATATATATATATATATATGGGGTATTGGATTGGGCTACGCGCCGCAGCGGAGAGTTAACTAGTCGGACGGAAAGAGAAGTAATTACCAGATTGTTCTCCCTGTTTAGCATTAGTCATTGTCGTTGTTGTTGATTTTAGAACTGTATAGTGATTTTACCAAATTTCTTTCTTTTACTTGTTATTTATTGCTATTACTCACTGAGTTGGAAGTACTCACCCTACTCCCTACAACTTGTGTGCAGATCCAGTACATCAGGGCTGAGTTGATCTCGCAGCGGAGTTTCACAGTATTTTTCGGAGTCTGTTGAGGTAGCTGCCCGGCGTCTGCAGGACCCTACTCCTCCACTACTTCTGCATTTTGTCATTTCCGCATACTCAGATTATGATATTATTTTGAGTTAATACGCTATTCTGGTGGAGGCTCTAGACTCATGACCCCCAGATCTGTGGGAGGTTGCTATTACTGGTTGTTGGGATATTTTCTATATACAACTGCTAAATTTCAGATTATCTCTCGTTATTAATGATTTTGAATTAAGGATGTGAGCTTGTAGCTCGGAACACGAGTGTGATTGGTCGGGCTTGCCTAGCAATGTGTTAGGCGCCATCACAACCAGGGTTGGGGTCGTGAGATCTTATCAGCCCAATCTATTCATTATTTTGTCCCCGCCTCTCAGAAAGAATGTTAGTTTTTTAATAAATAACATATACATTTTTTTCTACACACATAGTTCTTTTACTGAATATCTTATAATCTTTACTATGTGGAGAATATACCAAGAATACTCCCTCATCAATTCAGGAATCATACTTACCTAGGGAGTCTTTGTCATTATTGTGCACAAAGCATTTGCATATAAATGCCCTAAGATGGGATATATTTAGCTTTCTCCCTTTAAATGACTCATAGGGAATCTTCTTAACAAGAGGTCTAGTCATGCAATAATTTATGATATAGCATACAAAAATTCAGAAAACTTAACATTTTCAAATTCAGTTCCATAATCAGACCTAATTGATGCAAATTGATTACCTAGTTGTTTTTGAGTTTTCTAACAAAAGAAGTAAAACATGTAAAATGCTTCATCTTTAGATGTTGAATATAATGTCCAAATAAACCTAGAGTAATCATCAACAAGCACAATCACATATCTTTTACAACCTCTCTTAATATTCTCATTGGACCACATAGATCCATATAGACTAGTTCCATTGTTCTGGTGGTGCTTACCAATTTCTTTCATTTAAAAGAGGATCTTGCCTGCTTCCCCCTTGCACAAGCCTCACAAACTTTGTCTTCCTTGAACTTGATATTTGGCAGCCCTATCACTAGATCCTTGGAGACTAATTTATTGAGTTGACTCAGACTTGCATGTCTAGGTCTCTTGTGCCACAGGAGGGGATCATTTTCCAACACACTTAAGCAAGTGAGTTTATTTTCTGAAAGTGTGGACAAATCTACAATGTATGTATTATTTACTCTTTTTCTTGCAAAATAATCTTGTCAGTGGTAAGATTAATCACAAAACATTTGGTAGAGGTGAATGCTACCAAGTTACCTCTATCACACAATAGTAGTTGTCTTATTAGGCTATATTTTTGGCCATCTATCAAGTAGACATTCTCAATAGAGTGAGAATTAGTCATACCTACCTATCTCACCTTTCTTCCCATTTCCAAAGGACACATTGCCTTCTTTGAGGTCCTCAAGTGAAAGGAACTGGTTCTTGCTTCCTGTCATATGCTTTGAGCAGCCACTATCCATGTACTATATTTGGCTACTCCGCTTCATTTGGACCCGCAAAAAAGAAATCAGGGGTTAATCTTAGGAACCCAAACTAGTTTGTGTCCCTTTCTATAAGCAAATGGGTGAATCAAATTCTTTTTAGCCCAACCTGGCATCCTATTTTTCCCTTGAACAAATTCTTTATTCTTTTGACTAGCCTTTTCTTTGCAATACATTCAGATTTATAGTGACCCGTTTTACCACAATGTGTGCAAATTATGTTCTTAGGAACTATGAGGTACTTGCTTTTGGGATCCCACTTAGGTGCAGGGGTCCCGTAGCAAACCTGCTATTATTGCTACTATGGTGTTCATCTAGCCATGAAAGTGCATCGGAGGACCTATTCCATATAAGATTCTGTCTAGCTCGTGCTTAACCTTGTTTAGATCCTCCTTAAGGACTCTTATCTGCTCATCTCTTTTGTATAACTCATCTTTCATTTTTCCTATATTTTCTTCTAAAGTGAGTTGTGTGTGATGAGCTTTCCTTTTACCAGTTCCTAATTTCAATTTTAGATTTTTAGATCTAAGCTCTACGATAGTGGTGTCAAGTTCATGAACCTGATTCTTCAATGCAGCATTTTCTCTATCACTCTCATTAGACCTAGATTCTAGATTTTTGCACTTGGATTTTAAAATCACACACTCCTTAGACAGTCATTCCTTTTCATTATTTAGATCCTTATATTCATCAATGAAATCCAGGAGTAACTCAAAAACTTAATCTTGTCTTTGAGATGATTTATACTTACCTTAGATTCCTCATCGGATTGTCCAATTGCTATAAGTGCTTGTTCATCTCCATCTTCACCCTCTGAGTCCTCATATGAGCTTTCTCCCCAAGCGGCAACCATAGCCTTTGTTGATCCTTTGTTCTTCTTGGGTTGAACATGTTCCTTCTTCATGTTCCTTCATTCCTCTCTTTCCTTCTTCCATTCAATTTCCCATAAAGAGCAGTTTTTGATGAGGTGATTACTCTTCCCACACTTGTAACACCCCTCATTGGTTTATTTTTTAGGAACCCTTGGTTTGTTGTAGCTTCCACATCTTGAAGGACCATTTCCTCTCATTAGGTACTTCTTGAATTCCTTTGTGATCATGGACATTTCATCCTCCTCAGGATCAGCACCTTCAGTGATTCTGAATTACATGCTCCTTTCCTTCTTGGGTGCATCCATCTTAATGGTTTGCCTTCTAAGTTCATAGGTAGTGAGATCTCAAATTAGCTCATCAAACTTAAGAGTGATAATGTTCTTTGATTTATGAATAGCAGTGATTTTGCTTTCCCAAGTGACTGGAAAACTCTCATCAAAATTTTCTCAACTTTCTTCTCTTCAAGAATAACACTTCCAAGAGACTTAAGTTCATTTGTCAGTTTGGTGAACCTTGTATACATCTCCTGAATGGTTTCCCCTTCCTCCATGGTGGAATTCTTATATTGAGAATATAGCAATGTTCCTCTAGACCTCTTCACTTGAGTGTTCCTTCATGAATCACTTGCAAAGTATCCCAGATTTCCTTTGCAGTGGTACATCTTTGAATTATACTATACTCTTCTGGACCAAGTCCACATATAAACCACTTCTTGGCCTTAGAATTCTTTTCTCATTTCCTCAAGTCCTCAGCATTGCAGTTAACTCTTGTTTTTGGCACATCTACTCCTTCATCATTCTTCTTCATGGTAGTTAGGGGACCATCAGTGACAATGTCCCATAGCTAATAGTCTTCTCTAATGATGTGATCTCTCATCCTATTTTTCCACCAAGAGTAGTAGTGGACATTAAAGAGTGGAGGCCTATTAGTGGATTTCCCTTCTCAGTTTCCAGGTGGGGTGCTCATCTTGATCTGTTCCTAAGGTGTTAGCCTCTTCAAGGATAACCTTCTATGATACCAATTGATGTTTTAAACGTAAATACCACATAAAAGGGGGGTAATTTGCGTGGTGTTTAATTTTTTTGCTTAAACTGCTTATGGAAGGACCTGGTTCTTCTATGTGTTCCAACTACTACAGTAGCGGGATAATAAGTACATAAAATAAAGAACACAAAGATTTTAAGTGAAAAACACCTGGCTCAAAAGGTGAAAAAAATTACGAACTACTACTCGGTAGGATTTTCCCCAACACTTTACTAAATCATTGAGCCAAAACAGCATTTACAAAACTCTTTATAAACCTAAGGATTATCTTTCATCCCATTGTATTAACCAGCCTGTAACTGTTGCAACAACTTCAAGTTAAGTCTAACTTGAATACTCAAAGTACCTATGACAATTTCTTCTAGATATAGCTGAAAGATACAATATGAAAATGCCTAAAACAATTAAACTAGAAATAAAGAAAGACACATAAAACTCTTCATGGAGCTGGTTCTTCAATCTGGTTCATGTAGCTTCAGGTTTGCACACTCGAATCACACACGAACTGCTTGCAAAAACCCTTGCTATTATGCTCTCAATTCACGTTTAACTTCTGGGTTTTGTGCAACACTTGTAATGTGAGAACATCTTGCAATTTATAGAGTTAGTAGATAAAAAAATAACTAGAGTTCTGATGCAACTCTTCATTGATGGAAGAGTTCTAGTTAATTTCAACTTCTAACTCCTTCCCTATATTGGATAGTGCTCTCTTTGATAAGGACTCCTTCTCCTTATCAATTATGCAACCTTTTCGATCAGGAGATATTATATACACCAAGTTAAGTTAATCTCCTTCACGTGCAACGCGCATGCTCAAATCTACCCGTTTTTGTGCACCCGAGTGATGGACCTGGTTCATCCTGAGTCCCTTTGTCAGACTTCAAAACTTACCTTTACTTGGGCCAACAATAAGCTTCTGGGTCTTCCTGCCTAATTAATTCCATTCGCATCCTGAATTTACACTCTTGATAATCTATTGCAGCCATCCACATTAAATGATGTAGCTCTTGATGAGCCCGTTGGAAGTTGGCCTTCATGATCCTAACACCGTAACAGTGGTATGCATATAGTTCATGATATGCATCTAAAGTCTGTATAGAACTTAAAATCCCACCATGCTGATCAGATATTAGACAAAATATCTGAACGCAGTTTGACAATGTACTCTTTCAAATGGTTCAAAAATTATGTCCAAGTCTTTTGACTTTCATTGGCACAAATAGAAAATGCGAGGAAAAATATGTTTCCATTTGCATCTACTGCAACGAAGGTCAACATCTTAGTATCATATTTTCTACAGACATGAGCGTTGTCTATGGAGATTAGCAGCCAACAATGCATAAATCATCAATGGCTAGTTTAAATGCCATAACACATATCTGAATATGAATTCTGGTATTTTCGGACTCTGATCAATCTTCCATCACCAACAGTCTATGGGTTAAAGTGTTGCAAAGCAGCGACGTACCTAGGTAGAGCAGCAAATGACTTATTCCATTTACCATAAACAATCTCAAATGTACATTAACCCCGAGAAATGACTTTCTTTCGGTAATGGTACAACCATATAACTAGTGGAGAGATGTTATACACTCTTTAAGTTTTTACCCTATGGACGTTTCAATGTGTGGAATCAAGACAAGAGAACTTAAGTCAACATACAATTTAAAATGATTCCCACCAAATGTGTCTATATCTCAAGTGTGGGTGCCAATGTATTTTCGTAATCCACATATTTATTTTCAACTTTCTCGCACACACTATCCATATACAACCTTGAAACCATCTACGACAATTAAGCTTATATACTTTCGGAGATGAAATCATGAACCTCAATTTCACGACACTCTTTTATGTTGTACATTCGCATCGTCCTGCTAAGGCGCGCTTTATCAGCAAAAGCATATTTTTTGGCAGTACTATTGGTCTGGATTTATCCTATATTGTTGTCTGTATGCTATCAAGATCCCTTATGAGGACATCCACATCCATCATACTAAGAAACCGATCAAGGTAGGGAATCACCCTTAAGTAAAAGGGCACATGGGACTTGTACACTCTAGGTCAAACGGGAGGTGGACTCTGTATGTATGGAGCAAGCTCATTGGTGGCATCATGTTCTTGATCCTCTCAATCTATACTCAATAATGAGTGGAAGAGGTCGTTGGAATAATAATACCCAATAATGAGTTGGGGTTGATTTCCTCAGGGAGCTAACAAAGGGTGTTAGAGTGTATACTTGATGCGTGAAGATGAATAACTTAAATACACTTCCAAACACATTGGTTTGCTAATTACTTCTATAAACTACACTATCAATGATCGATTAAAGAAATAAAACTAGAGATTGACTAATTATTTTTGGTTGTTTTCAAATAAGTAAAAAGCCTAGGGATATAACCTTCACTTAGGTGTTCGCCTAATGATTTAATTATGATACCACTTACTTTATCGATCGAAGTGTATTATTGCTCTGAACTCTAAGATACCAACTCTATACCTCTCGTTTATAGAGTGAGTTTCCCCAATTTGACTTTCTCAAGCCCAAATGGGTATCAAGCTAAATAATTGATATGAGCTCAAGTCATATTTTACCTATCTCTAGTTCAAACCCTTTAATTAGGCTAATCAAATTCTTAACTAGCCCAATTTGTTATAAGCCAAGTTTTCTTAGGCTAGATCTCTCTTTCTCAAGTAAAGACCAAGTCAAAAAGGCATGAATTGATATTTGCATTAGTTCTAAAATTAAAACATGAACAAGGCCAAATAACAAACATCCAATCATAAAAAAGCATTAAATTAAATACCCATAAGATTTACACACTAGGGATGAGTCACAACCCTAGTAAATATCTACCTACTCATAGTAGAAAATGACGAAAACAAAGAAGGAATACTAGTTAAGCCCATAACATAAAATTAAAATAATAAACTATGATGTTTTTTGTCCCAAAATGATCACAAATTTCCTAAAATGGTAAACTACAATGGCTACAGGTGAGAAAACATCAAAACTTGACCTAAATATGTGATTCTCGTCTATTTATGGTGGCTCAAAATTCATTGACAAGAATGTCTCTCGGAGGATTCTGCGGCCACACAATTTCATGTGTGATCTACACCTTGCTTAAGTCTATATGTGGATAGATTTTATAGTTGCATAATTTGCTATGTGGCTGCAATTCAGCTTCTGAGGCCGCAAAATTCATGTGCCATCCACACTTTAGGAAAGACTTTGGTCTTGGTTATTTTGCACTCTCTAAACTTTTTGAATGCTTATCAGTGCAATCATCTTCTGCGGTCGCACATATCATGTGCGGTACACACGTTTTCTTCAATTACCTATGGGCCGTAGAGAGAATTCTGCAGTCCGGACTTGCTTCTACGGACCACACTTCTGGTATATTGCGCTCCTTCTTTCCTTATGTATCGGAACACTCCTTTTTAAGTTAGATTTCTTTGTAACAGACCAAATATCCAACATTCCTATAATTTTCATACTTTCATTAGGTTTGAGAATATAAATCAATAGTTTTAGACTAAAATAAAAGTAAAAAGTTACTAATAAGTGGTCAAAATACACACCTATCAACTCTGCCAAACTTAAGTCTTTAAAAATACTTGTACTTAAGCAAATAGATTAGTTCCCAAATCCTCAAAGTGAATGTCATTACATCGAGTCAGTGGTAAGCCATGCATACTCAGTTGGGACTAACAATTACACACACTACTCATGCATTATCAACAAGGTGGCTATAACGACCTGATCTATCATTTTGTCAATTAGCGCCCGTTTGGTGGTTTAAGGTCTCGAGTATCTCGTGTTATATATTATGACTTTCATATATGGTCGAGTTCGATTTTTGGAAGATTTGGGATTAATTGGAAGAATGATTCTTGTCTTAGAATCTTAAGTAGTAAGAATAGACCGGAATTTGACTTTTGTGTAGATGACTCCAGAATGATGTTTGATGATTCCATTATCTTCGTATGGTAATTTTGGACTTAGGCGTATGCCGGGATTTGGATTTGGAGTTAGTAGGTTGATTTGATGCATTTCAGAGAAAATTGGAAAATTCAAGGTTTGGGAGGTTGAGAGGTTTGACCAGGAGTTGACTATGTGAATATCGGGCTCAGATTGCAATTCTGAGAGTTGAAACAGCTCCGTATGTCATTTGGGACTTGCATGCAAAATTTGATATTTTTCTAGGTTGATTTGATATGATTCAGTGTTAGTTGTAGAAGTTGAAGTTCATAAGTTCATAAAGTTCGATATGAGGTGTGATTTGATGTTGTTTGATGTGATTTAAGGCTTTGAGAATGTCCGCATTATGTTACAAAACTTGTTGGTATGTTCTGACGAGGTGCCAAGGGGCTCAAGTGAGTTTCAGGGTGGTTTCAGACCATTTTTAATTGTTGTTTTTAGCCACATGGGTATGCATCGCGATCGCGGATTTTGAGACACGTTTGTGAAGAGAAAATATGATGTTTGGGCACTGTAAATCGCGATTGCAGAAGTCTTTTGCAATCGCGTAGAGGAAATTCTATTGTTACCGACCTGATTTTGGAAACTTATATCTTGCCATCTATAAGGAATTTGGAGATGATCAAAAACGAAATTTTAGCCCTTTGAGTCTAGTTTTCAGAAAATCAAACTGTTTGTCATTTAAAGTTTTGTACAAAAAGTTATGGCTGTTAAACTAAAGACTATATGAGAAGAGTTTGGGAAGGGTAATGCTAATTTGTTCATCGTGATCTTGGGAAGATGACTGCAATCGCTAAGGGTAAAATTTGTGGTGGGAAATTTTTGAATCATGATCGTAATGTTGGTGACCGCGATTTGCGAAGGGTAGCTCTAGAGAAGTGTTTAAAGTACTTTATTTTGAAGGTCTATGCTACGGAGTAAGTTTGAAATTTAGAAATCTATTGTTGCAGTTGATACATGTTGCATGCCTCTGATCTCGCAATTGTAAGATCAGACTTCGCAAATGCGAGCTCATCATGCATGTCAATTGCGAGGGCCTCATCACAATTGCGAAGAAGGACTGGGCCAGCAGAGTTCGCAATTGCAAACATATCTTCGCATTTTCAAAGTAGTCAGGGAAGAGGAAACCTTCGCAATTGTGACAGTAGCAGAAATACGGCAGGTTTGCATTTCCTATCTCGCATTTTGCAAGCTTTGAAAGTGCGAAGCTTTGGTCGCAAATGTGACATTGCAACTATGCAAAAGGTGACTTGGACTGAATTTTTGATTCATTTCTCAAAATTTTAAACCCTAAACTTCAAGAGGCGATTTTCCATTTACCAATTATTCCCCAAATCATAGGTAAACGATTTCTAACTCATTTCCTTCAATCTATTTCATCTTTTTACAAGATTTCATCACAAAATATAGGAATTTTCATTGAAATTGGGTATTTTTGAGTAGAATTTAGGAATTTTAAAATTTGGGATTTAGACCTCAAATTGAGGTCGGATTCCTAAACAATTGCATATCCTGGCACATGGGTGAACGGGTAATCATATTTTGATCCAAACTTCAAGTTTTGACCAAGCGTGCCCGGGGTCGTTTTTTGACTTTTAAAAAATAAAATATTAGAAAATTTATAATCATGCATTAGAACTAATTTCTTTGGCATTAATTGATGTCAATAAATTAATTGTGCATAGATACGAGCGAATTGGAAGTGGAAACTAAGGGAAAAACGATATTTGAGGCTTGAGTTTGGCCTTGGAATCGAGGTAAGTATCGTGGCTAACCTTAGCTTAAGGGATTAGGTGTTGTTACCTTATTTGCTACTTGTTTAGTTGTTAAGTACGACGTACATGTGTGGTGAAGAGTATCTATACGTTATTATCGGATCATAGCATGCGAGTGAGTCTTATATTTGTGACTGATGTGTTACTTGGTATATATTGTTTCTGCATAAACTAGTTATTACTCATGTCAAATAAGTCTTATTATGTTTTTTATAGTTTTGGATATTGGTTGAGTATTGGTTCCAGTTGAGATTTCTATTGTTAAATTAAGTGATGGAACGAAGTTGTTTGATTGTGATACCTTTGCCAGGTTGTTGTTGTTCCTGCTATTTTTTATGGTGAAGAAGAGTTATAAAGCACGAAGGATGATATCGTGCACATTTAAATTATTCATATGGTGAGGAAGATTGATAAAGTACGAAGGGTGATGCCATGCACGTTTCTATTATTCATATGGCGGGGAAGAGTGATAAAGAATGAAGGGCCGATGCCGTGCACGTTTCAATTATTGATTGTATAGTGAGGATTGAGAATAAAAGCATGAAGGCTGATGCCCTGCATTTTCTGCTTGTTGTGTTTATTTGTTGTTATCACTTCAAGTGTACTAGATGTTTAGATTCCTTTACAGCTGTAATTCTGTAGGTTGGACTCCCATAGCACGTTGACCCTTCCCTTTCATTTCTGCTTAACTTTTGTTGCTTGTTATTCTGTTAGTATATTGTTTAACTACATATGTTTATATTGTTTGTCGTGTACTAGAATCGTCACTACTTCGCCAAGGTTAGGCTCGGAACTTACCAATACATGTGGTCGGTTATACTGATACTACACTCTGCACTTTCTGTGCAGACCCCGATAATGGACCATACTGATAGGAGTTTGAGGTTGCTGCCTTCAGTCCATAGGAGACCCAAGGTAGACTTGTCTGCGTTCGCAGACCCTGGAGTCCCCTTAGTTCCTGTTTTCTTTCATTACGAAAAATAGATGTATTTTCATTTGAACCAGTATTTGTAAAAATTCTTAGAAGTTTGTGGATTGTGACACCAGATTAGTAGAGTAGTCATGTTTTAGAGTTTGAACTGTTATAAAATTTTTGCATTTCGTATCTGTTTAGCTTTAATTAAAATTTATTACTGTTTTAGTTGATGATCAATGTGGTATAACCGTATCTGATCGATTGTCTAGCATTCAAGAGTTAGCCGCCATCGCGATCCCGACGGGGAAAAATTCGGATCGTGGCAAAAGTATTTTAAGATATTGTACTATATTACTATTATTAAAAGGAAATCAAATAATGTACCAATTAAATGTAGCTAATACGATAAAAAAAATGATTCAACTAGCATATGATATCAATGTAGTATATAACTATACTAATAAGGTATATAGTTGTAGCGGGTCATTCCAACAACTGCATATAACTATAAAAACTAATACATAATACACAAAATCTATGTCCATAGGTACAAGAAAATCCAACACATCAAAACATGAACATATAAATTATTTCAGAATAGAATTCTCTGTAAATGCAGCTAAAACAATCAAAAAAATATTCCAACTATCGTATGATACCAATAGGGTATACAGTTCTACTAACCATCCAGGCAATTATATATGACTATACTACTATTACACAATACACATACATAAAGAGAAAAATCAAAAAATAGTGTACCACATATTAATATAAGAATATATTTCAAGACATTATACTAGAGTACTATTATATAAAACAAACACATAGAGAAAAAATCAAAATGATTACATAATACACATGCATAAAGGAAAATTGAAAAGATTCAAGATACTGAAATATTCTAGTATTACTAAAGAAAAATCAAATAGTGTACCAACTAAATGTAGTTAATACAACCAAAAAAATATTTCAACTAACAGATGATACCAATATAGCATATAATTATACCAGTAGGGTATACAATTGTAAAGAAAGAGTTTATTTTTTATTCAAATTTAATTATTAAACTACAATAATATTAGTTGTCACATAATCTAATTAACTCAATGAGAACTTATGCAATGAATAATTCCTCCGTGGAATTCCATTAATGTTAATGCATATTATTCATGTTAATAAATATTACATTATTTATTTATTGAAAATGTAGACAGAAATCAGACAAAAATTTAGGACAATCCTTTTGAAATTATGGTTTGCACGACAATTGGGAGTTTCTGCGATCAACTTATTCCTCTTGTCCATTTTTCTCACTGCGAATACCCTATTTCATTTTTATTTTTATTTTTCAAATAATTATTAATATATTATTCTACAAACAAAGTACGTATTATAGACGGAAAAAATGTGTCCATTCCCATGAATAATTCTTATTTATGTTATTAATATATTTTTGCTGGACAAGCTACAACAAACAAGTACCATATATGTTGTATAACTATGTAGATTGACCTATTCTAGACTTACTTTCATAGAGCAAGTAATTTGGGTAAATCCATTGAGTTTACATACTGTTTTGTATTATTGAAAAGAGCATTAATAAGAATCTTTGCTACTGCCTCTGTAGGATGAACCATATCCCAAAAAACGTGATCATTCCTGTTGGGACAATATACTGAAGTAGGAAGGCAAGGAACATCAGCATTTAATCTCCCTCTCCCGCAACAAGCTGCTTTAACCTCACGAAAACCTGAAAAATAAATCATATTTGTAATTGTGTGATATATAAATATGAAAATCTTGCATTTTTTCAGATTAACAATAATTCTATTAATTTATATAAGAAAAATGGGTGAATGAATAATGACTTGTGATTATACCGTATTTTATTGGATTTTGGACGAGGTTGACCAAGAAATCGTAGGTGTTCAAGTAGGTGTAGTTGAAATGCTCCTGCAGCTGTGACTTCAATTTTCTCAACATCGATTGTAGACCTTCATTATAAATCCTTGCCCAATTATTGGCCTCCTCGTTGCATTTATAACCATCAGTAATGTTCAGAAGTCTTTGGGCTGGAGTGCACCCTATGGGTGCTAACCCGAAAATCAGAAATTTACGTGCACCTACACCTTGTAATTGCTGCAATCAAACCAATTAATATTAGTACTTCGAAAGGTTAATTGTATTACGTATATAATTAACTTGTACCAAAAAATTAGAAGAAAAAGGATTTATGTGACACAATTTTTTTTTGTTGTTGTTGTTTGTTGTTTAATTAAGAGCCAGTTTGGACATAAGAATTTTTTTACTTTTTTTTAAAATTAGTGTTTGACCATAAAACTTTCAATTTTCACTTGAACATGAATTTTGGAAATTTCGAAAATTTAAAAAACTCCAAAAAGTTTTTTTTTTCAAAATTTTCACTCACATCACTCACAAAAATTCAAAAACAAATCAAAATTATATTTCTGTCCAAATACAACTCTAATTTTCAAATACCACCATTTACACTTGGAAAAAATCACTTTTGTTTTTAGAATTTTACAATTCTTATGTCCAAACGCCCACTAAATATCTTCAAGATACGATCAAGACTTGTGGTAGGAATTAGGATGGATGTTATTTTTTTGCCAAGGTTTAATCCAAGTGAATGAAAAAAGTCATGATATGGAATGTTTCCCCCTTTAATCGGTCTTAGGTAATGTAAATTATCGTGAGTATCAGATATCGAATGATAAATAGATAAAAAATGGTTCGACATAAACAAAAAATTCTAGAGATGCTAGAACTTACACTTAGCTGGGTGGAAAAGGTGGATAGCATTAAATCGATGTATTCTTGTGGTGGTTTGGTCATAGGGGGTTTGAATGTGAAGTAATGCAATAGGTCATTGCTTCCAATAACAATTGGAAATAGAGAACTTGATAAGTGTATTTGTGCTGCATCGAATCCCATCTTTTGGATCAACCTTTGTTTCAACTCAGAGAAGTACTCTATCTGTTTTGAGAGTTGAATCGTCCCATTCTATGACATAGGAAATGTACAAAATAAAAAACTCATTAGAAAAGGCAATCACGATGCTACTATATACTTAATACGTTCGTAGGGTAAATTCAACATATACCGTCAAGACCTCTCTATATCAGTATTCTTATATAATAACATTTCATTATATATAAAAGCTAAACTTTTCGGAACCAAATTTCATGTTATGTTATAATATATGTTCTCTATAACAGCTCTTCGCTATATCATTTAAAAATATATATATTCAAAACAAACGAAACTATTATAAAAAGGTTTTGACTCTTCTTCACCCTTGATTACAAGTTCACTATACTATAAAAAGATAAAACCCCAACTCCTCTTAATGAATAGTTTAGAAAACAAAGATGATAAGCTTTCATAGTAATACTTTCTCGATCAAGAAAATAACGAGTGGATCTGAATACGAGGGTCAAGTATATAATTTTCAGTAAAAAACTGAATTTTGTAAAATAAAATTTATATATTAAATAATTAATTTTAAAAATCTTAGTTGAAGCAAAAATATTTAACTTTCAAGTATAATAATAAATAATGTCACATTTGTAAAAAGTATTTTTTCCCGAATATTTATCACTTTAAAAACCAAGAAGGTATTATACACTTTTTGTCAATTTTAACTTTACTACTCCAAGAAGTGAAGTTATATAGTCATTAATTACTCTAACAAACAAAATAAGAAATAGCTTAATCAACTACTAGTAGTATATATAATCATTAGTTTTATTATTAAATAATTTTCTACATAAGTTTATCTAAAAACATAAACGACAGGAAGAAATAATTAAAGATAGATATGGTCTTACAAAAGGAGTTCCATTGGTGCTGTTTAAAATTCCAGCTCCTCCTGAGGCAAAGCTTACACCTTCCATAAAAAGGCCATCCTTGTTCGAAAGATACGGTGGAGGTGTTGGTAAACCAACGTTTTCAGCTGTTACATAAAAATCCAATAATTTACCGAAAGGATACGCATATAAGTGTAATTTTGAAAAAATAAATCAATTTTTTTTGGTTATATAAATGAATATTTATTTTGAACTAAAATAAAAAAGTAAATTAATCACTTATTGTGGACCGATGAGTATTAATTAGAGCAGTAAGGATAAAAATGAAAAAAAGGTAATAAATGCTTTTTGTTTTTTGACGTAAATTTCAATCACCAAATTAATTAAGGCCTAAAGATAGAATTATTTACCAAGAAAATCAGCAGCATTTTTCCCATTAGTGAATCTTCCTGTTGGTTTGCCACCAGGGTAATCAATGCCATTAAAAGGAAAATTAGCCCTAAATATGGTCTGAAAATAATCGTTGTTCCCTACATCTACTTGAGAATCACCAAACACATACATGGCCGTGACCTTTTGTGATGTTGACATATTCAATTGCAAAAGCATGACAATTGCAATTAAACAACATGAACATAGGAGTTTAGTCTTGTTAGAAGAGAAGGCAGCCATTGTTGTTTGATGTGGACAATAAGATGTTTAAGTTTATTTAAGGAGCTAAAGTGTAGATAAATCTGAAAAGCGGTCAATGCCATTATTATAAAAAAGGGTGAATATTCATAAATAAGTCAAAAGAATAACTAAATCTCCATTAGTAGCAACGCAATCCTGTGTCAGAACAGGAAACAAATGTAAGATGACATATTAAGAATCTTTAAATATTACAGTAAGTAACTACTAATTTTCCTTAAGTATCTTTAAATATTACAGTAAGTAACTACTAATTTTCCTTAAGTATCTTTAAATATTACAGTAAGTAACTACTAATTTTCCTTAAGAATCTTTAAATATTACAGTAAGTAACTACTAATTTTCCTGAAAGAGCATGTTTGACCAAGCTTTTTGACCCAAAAAAAAAGTACTTTTTGGAAAATTTGAGAAGTTTAACCAGAATGAAGAAGTATTTTTTGAGCAGAAGCAATTTTTCTAAATTCTTACTTCTTCCTACAAGAAAAAATAGAAAATTAATTTTTTAAGATAAAATTATCCTCACAGTAAATTTATATTTGCAAATTATACCTTATTAGTTTAATTTTTTTCTACCATATTTTTTGTTCTTTTTTGTTTCCATATTTTTTTCTCTTTCGACTGTTCCTCTTTGGACTATTCTCTATTATAAATAGGCCGCTTCTTTTATATAGTAATTTATAAGAGTGAATTTTTAATTTATATTGAATGATGTATTTTGATATATTTAAATCATCATACAAATAATAAGTATAACTATATTTTATATTGATTAAAATCTTTACTTTAGGTAATTTATGTTTTATATTTTAGGAATTTTTAAAATAAATATTTAAATTCATATCTTTTTTTAAAAAAAATTACTAATGGCAAGTTACATCTTTAATGTACTTTTTCGTAATTTCATACTCAAAGTACTTTTTGAAAAAAAATTGATATGTTGCGGAATGTCGTAGGTTAACTAGCACACAATCTTACACAAAGCAAATAGAGAAGAAAAATTAACACAGCGATTTAATGAGGTTTGGCTAAGCCTAATCCTCGGGGCAAAAGCAGAGAAAGTTTTTCACTATAAATGAGAAGAAAAACACAATACAATATATAGAATCTCCAACTAAAACCCCTATATATAGATCCCAAAAGGTCCCAAACATATATGAGAAAGGTTTTTCAATTTGACAAGGACTATAGATTTTCCTTTCCCAGATCTTTTAGGACAATGGGTTTTCCTAAATCTATAGGGACTATGTGTTTCCTAAAAATACAAGGAAATAATTCAAGCCACAAATAACAAATCTCCCCTTGGCTTGAATTCACTTCATCAACAGGAACAACGTCTCTCTACCTTGCCCTCAGCCCTCACAAGGGCTCTATCCATTACCGCACACATCAACCAAGTCTAGGAAACACCTAAACTTTTTAAGAGACTCAACCTCTTCAGCCATAGCACTAATCCGTCGATTTGGTTTTGTACTCTGAATAGCTTCTGAGTAGCAATAACACACAAATGCATCAACGGTCTCAGCAACTGCCCAAGCAAATCCCACTGGATTCGTATATCCAAGAAGATTCCCATCAACTACGTTTGCAATTCTTTGCGGTCCGTTGATCACTCTCTTCTCTCTTCATGTTGCAATGCTATGTGCTTGTTGTTGCGCAGGCGCATCAACATTATTGCCTTGATCAATATTTTGCACCTCATCCACTTCCTCTACTTTAGAACTACTGGGCTGATCAAGTGGAGATTCAATTTCTAGCTCTATGCGGTCACTAACACCACGATATGTTTCTGCTATTGCCTTCTCCCTCTGACTTTCCACTGAGGCAGATTCATTGAGTGTTACATCCCTACTGATAATTAGCCCTGGGGTCTTTCGATCTATGCACCACAACCTATAACCTTTCACTCCATTTGCATACCCTATAAATATGCACTTCTTTGCCCTCAGCTCAAAATTTTCATCCATCACATGAGCATAAGCAGAATAACCAAATATCCTTAAATTTGACTAATCAGCAGGCAAACCGGACCATACCTCAAAAGGAGTTTCGAACTCAATAGTTGTGGATGGAGATCTATTGACCAAATAACAAGTTGTATTGATTGATCAACCAAAAAATATTTGCGAACACATGAGTGTGAAAGCATACTTCGTGCCTTATCGCAAAGTGTTCTATTTATATGTTCTGTAACACCATTTTGTTGTGGTATTCCGATACAAGTGATGTGTCTCACTATGCCCTCCATGCTGCAGAAATTATCGAACTCAGAATTACAAAATTCCAACCCATTGTCACTTCAAATACTCTTAACTTTTCTTTCTGTCTGCCTCTCAACCATCATCTTCCATTTAACAAATGTGAAAAATGGCTCATCTTTTGTTTTCAGATAATACACCCATACCACCTTGAGTAATCATCAATCAAAGTCATAAAGTATCTGGCACTACTCTTGGAGGTAACATTGTTTGGACCCCACTAGTCAGAGTGTATATAATCTAACTTGTTTCTGGTCTTGTGCTCGGCCTTCTTGATGAACATTACCCTTGTCTGTTTCCCAAACACACAATGCTCACAAAAATTGAAAACTTGATTTGTGTACCCATTCAGCAAATTCTGCTTACTCAATAAAGACAATCCATTATTACTCATATGGCCAAGTCGCAAGTGCCACAACTAAGACTGATTCAGATCACTTTTTCCCAAAAGCTATAACAACTTCTCCTTCAACTACACTGGCCTGAAGATGATACAATTTAGAATGTAGTTTACCCTTCATGAGTACCATGGAGACTTTACACATTTTAAGTATTCCATTCTCATAGTGAAATTTATATCCTTGATCATCCAAAGTCGAAAGAGAAATTAAATTTCTCTTTATCCGAGGAAAATGCCAACACTCAATGTTTCTGATAATTCTGTCACGATCCATTTCCATAATAGGTCATGATGGAGCCCAACACCATTTCCAGGCAAGCCTATGTGGGAATATAATTAAGTTCTCATTTCACTTTTATAAAAAATAAGTGTAGCAGATGCATTAAGACCAGAAGCGATCAATAATGTATTAAAATAGTTATACAACCCATAATAAATGTCTACTAATGTGTGTGCTAAGATTCGGTGTCACAAGCTGTGGGCAACTAGTAGAATATACAAATGAATCACAATATTCTACTGTCCGAAATAAAATAGATAGAAAAAATACATAATAAAGACTTCTTCAGGCTACTGAACGGCATAGAAGGGAAGCGGCTCACCGTAGAAGTCTCGAATCTGCTTAGGGATGCACACCAGACTGATAGCCAGATACACCTGCCTCAAATCCTGTACAATTAAGTACAGAAGTGTAGTATGAGTATATCAACAATATGTACCCAGTAAGTATCCCATCTAATAATAAGTAGTGATAGCACATGTTATTAGCATCTGATAAGCATGGAACAACAATTCTTCTCCAAATATTATCATGAGTATCCATCTATATTTCAAGCAGAGAGCTATCGAGGGGGGTCGAAGTATGGTTAAAAGTTGGAGTAAAATAAATAAAAGCTCTTTATGGCCAATGATAAGCAATAAATGATGAACAAAATTGAAGATAATAAATGAAAGCAATAATATCAAAGGAATATTTTAAAGAGCAAAGAGAATGTGTTTTTGTATATTTCATGTGGAGCAGCTGAAGCAACATGGGTTTACAAAATGACAAGGATCCTTTTTATATAGGAGAGAAATTCCAACACAGTACAAAATACATTAATGACAAAGAAGTGGAGACGAGACAACTAGATGACACCCTGATTCGGGTTTAGGGTAGCTCAATAGACTCTGCCAGTCCTTGCCGTGTGCCTTGGGAACTCCCCATTTCTACCATTGCCGTAGCCATCACTACTCCAAGGCCGGGCGTCGATGACCCTCGAGGGAGGATACTGAAATTGGACCCTCCGGTTTCACCGTATATAAACTTCAAGTTTTTCAACTTACTCCGAACTCGTTGAATCATACATATACAACTCGGATTGACATCAAATTTTGCGTACGTATCATAAATCACTATACTGACATATTCCCAGGCTCAAAATCCTAAACGAACCTCGATAATACTAAAACCTACTCCAAACCAAATTAAAAGAACTAGAAAACCTTCAATGGGCCAACTTTCATCATTAAGCACCAAAATGCTCTTGGATCACCTCGAAACCCGATCCGAACACACGCAGAAATCCAAAATTATCATACTAACCTATTGAAACCATTAAATCTCAGTTTCGAGGTCATTTACTAAAAGTGTTGACTCAAGTCAAACTTGGCTATCTTAGACCACTATTTAGCAACTAAGTGCTGTAATTTCAATCCGAACCCTTCCAAACCTAAACTAATCATCCTCACAAGTTATAAAATAGTAAAAACACATATGAGGAGTCTCAATTAGGAGAACATGGTCTAGAAAGCAAAACGATTGATTAGATCGTTACAATAAATATTATGTATTTATTGGTCTTGTATAAACATCAATTGTGGGTCACTTATTGAATAGCTTAGGAACAAAAAATCAGCAACTTAATCGATATTTATATTTAGGGGTGTTCATGGCTCGGTTTGAATCGATTTTTTCATAAAAAGAAACCAAACTAAGTAAGTCAGTTTTTCGAATATTAAAATCAAATCAAACCAATTAAGTTGGGTTTTTATTGCTTCGGTTTATGTCGATTTTTCGACTTTTTCTTAAATATGAGACATAAGCTACCAAACATATATTCTTCTTACTACATTTTTAACGTAACACTATCAAATCAATTACACTTTGAGAAATCTATCATTTACCAAGATATATTGATGATAATTTAATCAAATAATAATGAATAATTTAAGGACTCAATTAAAGATAGATTATTTTTAACATGAGATGGATTCTTATACTTAGCAAAAGAAAACTACCGATAAAACTAGAATGAAGGCAAAGAATTGTACTAAAAGTGCAAACGATTAACATATACCATAAATTTTTAGAAACTTTATACAAAAATATACATACATATATATAGTTGTAATAATAAATTTGAAGTAGCTACATAGTCGGTTTGGTTCGCTTTTTCCGATTATTTTTTTATTAAAACCAAAAATCAAACCAAATTTGATCGATTTTTAAAATTCAAAACCAAATCAAAAGGTATCAATTATTTTGATCGATTTGGTTTGGTTCGATTTTTCGAATTTTTATTAACACCCCTATTGTATGGATGTTTGTCATATTTAATTGAATGTTTTCGTGTATTCTTGGCTGTCGCGTGTCGTGCTATCTCATTTTATACGTTTAAGACAGGAAGTCAAATTTTCTATTAATTCTTTAGATTTTGAGAAAAGGTAAAAGAAAGGTAAGGTGTGTCATGGGTGATGTACAGCTCAGTGAATAACTAAAGAATACTTGATTCTAAATTATCAAGCGGGGATAGCTCAGTTGGGAGAGCGTCAGACTGAAGATCTGAAGGTCACGTGTTCGATCCACGTTCACCGCATAGGTCTTTTACTTTTACAATGTTATTTCGGTTTTATAGACCTCACTCGGTTCATCTTCTGTGACAGTGTGAAGCACATATAATGGGCTGATGTAGTTTGGTCCAATGCTGCCCAGGATATTTTATGCTTTATGAATTCACGATCCATCATTTGTGAGGCAGACATAATGCTCTAATGCGGTATGATCCAACACAGCTCAAGTTTTTTTCTTTTGAAATCAGATTTTCTTGCTTTTTAATCTGGCTAAGTTGTTGTTGTTGTTGTAGTGTCTATAACGCTCCCTACCGAAAAAATATATATTTTCAGGGTTCGAATTCGAAACTTTGATTAAATGTGAAGAGATCCAACTATTGAAATAGTTATTCGCGTTAGGGCAACAGATAACTACTAGTGTTCATATTATATTTTATCAAACTCCATAATTAGACGCCGAAATTGATAGAAGCAGTAAATAACATAAGGAGGCAGTCGCTCAAAAATATAATAATGTAAAACTTTCTCTTTAGATTTGCAAGAAATTACAACAAAGTGTAATACAATGATGGTATATATGAGAAAAATCCTATTTAGATAACTTGGTTTTTTGTTTCTGTAGAATGAAATTGATTGAAAATTTGAGGAGTTTCCATCTGTAAACTACAAGGTAATCAGTTGCTTAACGTTCAGTGGAAAGACATATTGTTTGCCATCAAAAGCCGAGTCAATAATTATGCGATTAGCTATTTCAGTTGGATGATATCTATCCCAAAAAACATGGCTACTTCTATTGGAACAGAACGTCGAAATTGGAGTGCAAGGAAGATTAGCATTTAGTCTTCCCAGTCCACAACAAGCAGCTTTCACTTCTCTAAAACCTGAAAAAAAATATATATATCATCTCAACAAATCAATACTGAATATAAACAATGGTAAAAAAAAAACAATTAGCGTTTGAATAGAAGAAAATAACAAAAAAATCTCTCGTGATTTATATTTCGGATGATCTACATACGGACAATGTACGATTTGGGCTGTTTCCCTCTCGACTTTGGATCTTAGCATCCAAAAAGTCTATCCGTACAAACGATCTAGGCCTGTATTCGGAGTTTTCCTAGGGTTGGTAAGGCTAAGACGGAGCCATATTCAATCAAGGGCTGTCAATTGGCACCCTTGCACCGAAAAATAACATTGTATTGCTAGATATTTTTTTTTGTTTTATGTACATTTACAATATGTTATATTTACAATATGTTGACTTTCTTTAACTTTTCAGTATATCTGATTTTTTTATATTTTGACACCCCTTAATAAAAATTTTGGCTCCGCGTATATAGTTTCGTCTTCTATTGACAAGAAGAAGTAGTTATTGCAATTATTGGAATTGGAACTACCGTAAATAGCTGGATTCTGGATGACATCGAGCAACAAATTGAATGTGTCGAAATATGAATAACTGAAATCCTTCAGCTCAGACTGCAACCCTTGTAGCACGGACTGAAATCCTTGGTTATATTTGTTTGTCCAGTAATTAGCTTGTTCAGAGCATTCACCAGATTTATTGGCACTTTGGTATCTTAGCAATGGAATGCATCCAACTGATCCTACCCCAACAATCACAAATTTTCGTGCACCTAAACCATACAATTGCTGATTCCCAAAAAAAAAAAAAATGGATAATCAGTGTTTACACTAAACTAAAAAATTTAATGAACATATTAGTTAATTTCAATATTTTGTGTAAACGTTGTGTGAGTAAATTTTTCATCAAATTTGAATGTAATTTGGAAATTGGTGGTAGAAAGTGTACCTTGAGCTGGCCCTGTAGAGAGGAAACCATTTGATCGACGTATTGCTCGGGTGCTGCAGTCTTAGGGAGTTTTGAATCGGATTTGAAATAATTAATTATATCATTACTTCCAATTACAATACCAAAAACAGACTTTGATAGTTGCTTTTGTGCAGCATCAGATCCTAATTGCGTCACCAATCTTTGCTGAACAATGGAGAAAAACTGAATTTGTTGTGACATATGAAGTGCTTTGCTCTGCAAATAAAGAAAATAATTGTTAATATGAATATCATCGAACTATCGTCTGTAGGGTTGACTAATTTCAGACAATAATACGTATAAGTTTAATTATTAACAGACAAGTATTAACATTAAGCGGGGATAGCCCGTTGGGAGAGCGTCAGACTGAAGATCTTAAAGTCACGTGTTCGATGCACGCTCACCGCATTTTTCTTTTTTCGTTTCATTCAGTTTTGTTTTACAGTTTGTAATACATCGCGTGTGAGTCATATATAATGGGCCAATAGAGTGCTTTATCATGCGGCCCAAGTATTTTTCTAATACATTTCATCGACCTTTTGGGCCTGGGTTTGAGGCCCAATAACTTTTTATTTTCGTGTATTTCCTCTATCACATTATAGGGAAAAATAAGAAATGACCAATTGAAAAATAGTAGTGAGAGGTTATTTAAATTCAAAATCATATCATAATGATTTCTAGTTTTAGTATTTCTAATTAGCATATGCTAGTCAAGCGGATTTCTCATGTTTCCTACGGGCTCATATGAACCCAATAATTTTTGTTCAAATTCTATATGGAGTATGTATGAAGAAATCTACAAAATATCTATAAATAAATAATTGTGAACCTAATCAATAGTGTATATTAACTTGAGATATCTAAAAATTAAAATTTGAATTCAGTTCTAATAGTGGTAGAGGCACTCAGGGACATTTAATTGCATTAAAAGGAGAAAAAAAAAAAAACAACAATAACATGAACGACCCAATATAATCTCATAAGTGGGGTCTGATGATGGTAATATGTACGCAGACCTTACCCCTAACCCGAAGGACAGAGAGCTTAAAAAAAGTGAATTTTAACTTACAAGAAAGTCATCGTTGGTGCCATTAAAAATTCCAGCTCCACCAGAGGCAAAGCTTACACCTTTGGCGAACACATTGTTCTTGTCGGCCAAGTATGGGGGAGGCGTTGGTACTCCTAATTTTTCAGCTGCCAAACAATAAGCAAAAAAAAAAGAATTATTAGTTAC
This sequence comes from Nicotiana benthamiana, assembly GCA_034376525.1. Classification (NCBI taxonomy): domain Eukaryota; kingdom Viridiplantae; phylum Streptophyta; class Magnoliopsida; order Solanales; family Solanaceae; genus Nicotiana; species Nicotiana benthamiana. The sequence continues at coordinate 40,907,440 of CM067337.1, read as the reverse complement.
GTTATGTTTAATATAAAGAAAAAAGTTACGTTATGTTCCAAAATGTGCACCCATAATTCCACATGCACAAAACAATACAATAATGGGTGTCAAGCAAGAAAAGGGATAAAAGAAGAGATATTTTATCAACAAATAAAGAAAAAGTTAAAGTTTGCTCCATCACCCAAAACGCATCCACTCTTCACCATCAAGTTGAAAGTGGCCGCAGTTGTGTTTGTATATAAGGAGCAATTAACCACCCATTTCCAAATAAAAGAATAATCTATTAAGGTTTTATTTTATACTACTTTCCTTTTATTTTATATGAACTTATTTAATTAGCACAGATTTTTTTTGTAATAAAAACTATCACATATACTAAAAATTCCCCTTAAAAATACTAAGCCTTCGAAGAGTTTGCTTTTCATGCACTAATTACAGTACCCCCACTAGTGACAGTGGAACGACAGTCCGGTGCACTGAGCTCCAGTTATGTGCGGGATCCAGGAAAGGGCCGGATTACAAAGGTATATTATATGTAGTCTTATCCTACATTTCTGTAAGAGGTTGTTCCACTGTTCGAACCCGCGACCTCCTGATCACATGACAGTAACTTTCCCAGTACCCCACTAGTGACAGTGACATCTTATAATTATAAAAAATAAAAAAATAAAAAAAGATATCGACATTAGAATGCGTGGTACCAAATAACAAATGATGAAGATGGAAATACTAGTTATAACTTATAAGGTGCTATTGCTTAATTCCTTCAAATATCTGAAAGGACAGGAGAAGCTTCAAATCAACAGGAAATACGTTACTATATAGTTGTTGCTATTATAAATGATTGTAAAGCTCGAACATTGAATTTCAGTTTGAGGCATAAAGCAAAACCTTAATTTCATCTCAGTCTAAACTCTTAAGCAAAACTGAATTCTGAAATTTTTCACCATTTTATCATTATGGTGGCTAAAAATTCTGTTACTATTAACATTGGATAAGTGTTTTCTTAATTACCTAGAAAATCAGCAGTGTTTTTTCCATTGCAAAATCTTCCAGTAGATTTTCCACCAGGATAATCAACACCATTGTAAGGGAAATTAGCTTTAATAACTGTACCAAAATGGTTGTTATTTCCAACGTCAACAAGGGAGTCACCAAACATGTACGCTGCTGGCACTGACTGTGCTACACATAGTTTTAAATATAAGAGAAAGAAAGAAGAAAACAACAAGAAGAAACTCAACAAAGAAGAAGAAGAAGCCATTGATGTTTAGAGTTAATAATAATTAGGACCTATGACTTATGGCTCTTTCTTCTTCAGTACTGAAAAAATAGGTTGAAAAGAGTAGTATATATAAACATGTTTTGGTGTTGGTGAAAGGAAAGAAGACGCACAAGTAGTCTACAAGTTACAAAATTTGTTGTGTGAACGAGTTGATTTTTTTGTTTTTGAATGATAGGGAATTAATGTACGTCTATCTTATTGCCGTCACTATCTACAATGACAACTCTATTTTAAACTATGAAATAATATTTTGTTCAATTTTAGTAAAGATTTAAAATGATCGTATCAAGCATGAACGGCTCTTTATTCAATCTAGATCCCCTTACAATTGATCTATGCGATATCGAGTATGTTTCTAACACGAATTTCGAACGGTCGTAATCAAAATTTTCATTAATCGTTTTCCTTTTCTCCCATCGTTACAACAACAACAACCCAGTATAATTCCACTTATTAGAGTCTGGGGAGGGTAGTATGTACGCAGACCTTACCCTTACCCTTGGGTAGAGAGGCTGTTTCCAAATAGACCCCCGGCATCCTTCCCTCCAAAAACTTCCCACCTTGCTCTTGGGGAGACTCGAACTCACAACCTCTCGATTGGAAGTGGGGGTTGCTTACCATCAGAGCAACCCCTCTTGCTTACCACCTTTTCTCCCATCGTTAATTCTCGAAAATTTTGCAAGGCTCTCAAACGGTCTAACTGTCGAAAACTTTCGTACTCGTTCCAACATAAGGCTGTATTGTGTGGCGGTTCTGTGTCTATTTGTGCCTGGCGTTCCGGGTCTGACGGTTCCGGTTCTGGCAGTTCCAGGTCTGGTGGTTCTGGCGGCTCCGGATCTGGCGGTTCCGGGTCTGGCGGTTCTCATGGTGGAACCGGCCCGTGACGGTTCTAAGTACCATGCGGTTCCGATTCTGGCGGTTCCGGGTCTGGCGGTTCTGGCGGGTCTGAATTTTTTTTTTAATTCAATATCTTGTATAGTAGTCACTAGTATAGTGTAGAATATATTTTATATGGTGTACTAAGTTATTAGTATAGTATATATTATGTTGTAGTAATTAGTATATATTGTATATAAGTAGTGTATATTGTGTTGTAGTTAGTAATTAGTATAAATTTTATATAAGTAGTATATATTGATAAAAGAATGTCGTAATTAGTATACGTGTTGTATGTTATATAATGTATGTTATATAAATATTCAAGGATTGATATCGAAGTAAAGACAAAGAAATATTGAGAAAAAAGATATTCAAGGATATGATAAAGAGCATATTTATTGATCAAAATGGCATATCTTTCTTAGTCTTCCTTCCCCCAATGGAATGAGCACAACATGGTACTAATACCAGCATTAAAAGGAAAAAAACTAAAAGAAGACGTGCCAATGTACAAGTTACATCATAATTTATGTTGTATTTCTAATAAATCTCATAAATCCGTCAAGGTTGAGAGGTGGTTGTGTTGGCGGTGGTGGAAATGAAGTTTGTTCATCACCAATTCCGGGTGAAGTCGCTTCCTCAGCAAGTTCTGCTATCATTTCTTCATATGCCTCATCTATTGCCGGTTGTGATTCTGCTATGCCAAAGTTCCTTCTTTCTGCGCGGATCCAATCTCTAAAAAGCACTGATTTTTCCAAGTTATCCCGCATCGACGCTCTGTGATCACTTATTTGTAGTCTTGCTTGACTGAAAGCGCTCTCCGATGCAACAATTGACGCTTGAATTGACAGAACATCCCGAGCCATCCTTGCAAGAACGGGAAAATGCTTTTCCCTTGACTTCCACCATTCCAAAAGGTCGAAAGAGCCATCTGGATTGTCCTTTCTAGTCCCTGTGACAAGTAAACTTGAAGCTCATTTAGATTGGAAATTTCATCAAAATATCACCTTGAGTACCCCTGAACTCCGTCCACGATTTAAGAGCTGTTAAGCCAGCAGCTTTTTTAGACGATTGTGATGTAGACGAAGTAGGGGTTGGAATATTTGGCCTAGCATGCTCTAACGCCTGTTTATAAGCATTATAAACAGTTTGAGCATTAACTTTAATTTATGCTTTCGCATCAGCTAGTGTAGCAATTTCGTCTTCTGAAAGATCTAAAGCTCTATAAATATTAGAATACCAAAAGTGAGGACCTCCTAATTTCATTGTTGGATTTAACATAGCAGCTACACCAAAAATAGGAGGGATTGAAAAAAAAATATTTTTTAAACTTTTGTTTCATTTCATTTATTGCACGTTCATAAATATCCCCACCCTCGCTAAAATCAACAAACAAATCAGCAAGTGCGGCAATATAAACTAAACAGTTAGAAATAGTCGGATAATATTGTCCAGAAAAAGCATTTGTAGCTACTTGAAAATGTTCTAAAAAATCTAAAAGAATTTTAACATTAGTCCAATCTTGGGTAGTTAGCATTTCATCATCATCCTCACCACCTACCCGAGAATTAAACGTAACATTAATTGGGTTTCTATATTCATATGCTACTGCTAATCTTTCGTACATGTAATTCCACCTAGTCGGGCAAGGTTTAGGAACCTTTCTTTCTCTAAGGCCATATACGTCACATTTTTTAAAATATTCTCTAAGTCTAGTTCTACGGTTTGAATAAAATAGCCAATTAAGAGTCATTCTCACCTTTTCAATTTCTATGTTTAATATTCGCATACCATCACCAACAATTAAATGATAAATATGGCAAATACATCTAACATGGAAAATATTACTAAATGCATGATTAAGTATTTTGTTAGCATGCCTATTGCACTAGTGTTGCTAGAATCATTATCCATAGAAATTGCCATTATTTTATCACTAAAGCAAAAATATCTACATATATCTGAAACTTAGCTATAAACCTAACTGTGTGCCGTGAATTAATTATTCTATATGCAATTATGCGTTTTTGCATTGTCTAGTTTTCATCTATCCAATGACTTGTTACAGTTAGATAATCACAGTCATTTCCACTTCTACCAATATCACTTGTAATAGAAATACGATTACTTATATGAGTAAATAAATAGCGCAAATATTGTTCATATTAATGCTTGAATTTATAAATATCGGCCTTAACTGTTGCGCGAGGCCAACCTTTATAAATTGGATTAAATACTCTTCTAATATATTGAATCCAATTAGGATTAGAAGCAAAATTATAAGGCAAGCACATAACAATAATCATTTTCGCTAATTCTTCACGATCCTTATTTGGATCGTAATATAAAATACCCCTGGTGACAGTGTTTATTCCTGGTTGAACTAGATTTGAACCAGTACTTGGGTTAACTTGAGAATCAACACTTGTCCCCCCCTCTTGTTGCGCTTTCATTTGCAAAAATCTAGCCTTATCTCTTGGGTGTAATTTTATATGCTTAGTCAAACTACCCGTGCCGCTACGATCTCCAGTATACCTATGAATAAGTAATTTCCCACAAGTTTTACACTGAACCACTTGTGAGGGGAGAATATAAATATAATATACTCTCGTATACAACTTATATCAAACTGATATATATAACTTTGTTCTCATAAGAAACAGTTTAGCTATTAAGTGGAAGCACTCAATAATTATCTTGCTAAACCAACTTTGATATAAACCAACTTATCAAGATGAACTATCTTGAGTAGAGAATCTGGAAATTATGCTCGAAGTTAGATTACTGAGCGATTTACCTCGCAAGCACCGGCCAGGCTGCGGGTTAATAACAATTGCGCATGTAACCATATCATAGATGCATCATATGTGGTATACATGGCAGGTGAATGGGCCCATATTCACCTTTGATATTTCCAGAATTTATGGGCTTCAACCCGAACTCTTTAGTTGGTCAGTTCATTAATGAGAACAAGTGATACAAGAGAATTCGTAAAGAAATTTCTAGTTCTTTGATATTCACCTATGTGAATTTGTACATCATACTTAAAATGAGATGGCTAACACGAATGACAACTGAATAAATTATCAATATTGGTAAACTTCAAATTTACACCATGACATGTGCACTTATCAATAAACTTCAGGTTTATTATGACATGGGTTTTATACCAATAGATATCCACTTTATTGTGGCATTCTTTCGTTTGTGTAGTACAAATTGGAGAACAAAGCGGGTAGCTTTTCATATGCAAATTACCCCGCTACAAGTTGTAGTAATAGAAGATATCAAAGCCTTCCTTTATTTATAGTCTCAATATAATCAATCGCTTTCGCGTGTACTTTGGAAACTGAATAAGTTTCTTTGAGACTTACTACAGCACAATACTCAATTGTGTTTCTCCAACATAGTAATAATTGGCTCTTCTAGAGCTCTCAATTAATTTTGTACTACCACAGATTCATCAACATCCATGTGGTGAATATCTTTCTTAAAGAGAAAGTTATACCATTATGGTCATGTCAAACTTATATGCAAGATATGTTTCTTGCATTATCGTTGTCCTTTAATAGTCATATTTCCAAAATACTTTGGCGTACAATAGGTACGTGACCAACGATCATTCATGCCATATATCATCTCAAACCTCCTTCTAGGGGTGAGTGTGGTATATTTAATACCAATTTCATGTTCATATTCTTCCAATAATGAATATGTATTCGTGAATCAGATGCTGTCACATTCACTTCGGGGATATGTGATTTGTTATCCTTTTCAAATCTATAAATGCGTCAGGCATTTGATTTGCTATTCTTTGCAAATGGATAATCTTTTGTGCCTCTTTCACAAATAGAGGTATGTGGATCAAGATAAGATAATGATGCATTTTTCCACAAAATTTCCCGTTTGGTTTCCCCAACTTCTCCCCCTAATTTTGGGAAAAGTGTCTCATCAAATTGACAGTCTGCAAATCGTGCAGTGAACAAATCTCCTGTCAATGTTTCGAGGTAGCGAATAATGGAGGGCGATTCAACCTCAACATATATTCCTAACCTTCTTTGCAGACCCATTTTGGTGCGGGATGGCGGTGCTACAGGCACATATACTGCGCATCCAAAGATTCTTAAATGGCGTGACCCCAAACCGAAGTGGGCAGCCGACGAACTAGTATTGCTGCACGCAAAATGGCGTGAACCCAAACCAAAGTGGGCAGTCGACGAACTAGCATTGCTGCATGCAAAATGGCGTGAACCCAAACCAAAGTGGGCAGCCGACGAACTAGCATTGCTGCATGCAAAATGGCGTGAACCCAAACCGAAATGGGCAGCCTCGTTTTCATGAAGAATTCAAGATTATTCTCATCTATTGTCTCAATATGATATCCATTTTGAATGATATCTTTAAAACTCAACAAGTTCCTTTTTGACTTGGAGGAGAACATTGCATTCTCTAAAATGGATTCTCAAAACTCAACAAGTTCCTTTTAAACTTGGAGGAGAACATTGATATCATTAAAACTCAACAAGTTCTTCTTAGACTTGGAGGAGAATATTGCATTCTCTAAGATAAACGTCATGCCTTTGGGCAGAGTTACAGTTGCTCTTCCGGAGCCTTCAATCAATTTACTTCCCATGGTTTCACATATAAAAGAAATACACGAACATATGAATAAATAAGTTCAATTCGTTTGTGTCACATAATATTTTCAAAATCTGCTGCTAACAGTTGACTAACAAAATCAGATATGTTATCCATAATTGATTACTTTGCAGTTTGAAAATTTTCAGCGTTTTTCATAAGACAATCGATTATTAAACACACACAATCGATTGTTTGAACATAGACAATCGATTGTTAAACACACACAATCGATTATTTGTTATTTTTGAAAAACTTCAGATCTCACTGTCTAACGACAATCGATTGTTAGACATAGACAATCGATTGTGGATGATTTTTGAAAAATTCCAGATTACACTGTCTAACGACAATCGATTGTTAGACATAGACAATCGATTGTGGGTGATTTTTGAAAAATTCCAGACCACTGTTTCAAGACAATCGATTGTTATACATAGACAATCGATTGTTGGCTATTTTTGAAAAATTCCAGATTACACTGTCTAACGACAATCGATTGTTAGACATAGACAATCGATTGTGGGTGATTTTTGAAAAATTCCGGACCTCACTGTTTCAAGACAATCGATTGTTATACATAGACAATCGATTGTTGGCTATTTTTGAAAAATTCCAGACCTCACTGTTTCAAGACAATCGATTGTTGATCAATTGTTTTTCAGCTTTAATGCGTAAATAGTTGATAATCGACTAGAGGGGGATGATTTATCTACCAAGAATAGAACTCTAGAATCTCTCTAATTATAGACATTCACCTTAAATAGGAGATTTCATAACAGTAAATATAATATTTAAATTCATATAAACCTTAAAGATCGAGCTCATTACATTTAAATTTTGAATTTGTTTCTGCTTGATAGGGGAATCATCTCGTGTATCCACTGCTGGAAAAAAGAATAAGAATGTAAGAGCGAAAATAGAGAAAACGAATTGTTGTCTCTAAATAATGTGTGGTTCATTAATTAGAAATAAAAGCACCGACATGTTCTTCAAAGATCAAAATGGAATAATACGTTGCCCTTCTTTGCCATAAAGAGAGATCTATGACAGCAGCTTTTTTTTAAAATTAATTTTAAGAGCTCAAAGCTACTTTCCCACACGCATCTCACTTCCTTCTTGTCTTTTAATATGATTTTTGGTATACATACATAATCTTGCCCAATCCATATGCTAAGACATCATTCTTTTATATAATTTATTGAAAACATCATATTTGTTATAAATACACTTCTATTTAAGGTGAATGTCTTTAATTAGAGAGATTCTAGAGTTCTATTCTTGGTAGATAAATCATCCTCCTCCCTATAAATAGAGGTGCCCTCTACCATTGTAAATCACTCCTAACATTCTCTAAGTATCAATAAAAAGAACTCTCTCTACTCTTCTCTCTATTTGCTCTTGTTCTTGAGTTATTGTTCTTGTCTTTTATATTATTTCATAACACGTTATCAGCACGAGACTCTACCGTCTCAAGAACCATTCTCGAAAAATCTAAGGTATTTCCCTCTACCTAATTTAATTTTCGATTATGTCTGACATTACGAAAAGAAAGTTCGTTGCCCTTGAAATTTCGGGCAAGAACTATATGACATGGGTGTTGGATGCTGAAATCCACTTAGATGCTATGGGTCTCGGAGACACCATCAAAGATAGAGAAAAAGCATCCACCCAAGAATGTGCGAAGGCCTTGATTTTCTTGCGCCATCACCTTGATGAAGGTTTGAAGATTGAATATCTCACCGTCAAGGATCCACTCATCTTGTGGAACGGCTTAAAGGAGAGATATGACAACCTGAAGTTGGTCACTCTGCCACAAGCACGATATGATTGGGCTCATCTGAGGCTCCAGGACTTTAAGTCCGTTTCTGAATATAATTCTGCAATGTTCAGAATTACTTCTAAATTGAAGCTATGCGGGGATAATATCTCCGATTATGATATGCTTGAGAAAACGTTTACAACGTTTCGTGCCTCCAATATAGTACTGCAACAGTACAGAGAGAAAGGCTTTACAAAGTACTCTGAACTGATTTCTCTTCTACTAGTGGCTGAGCGAAATAATAACCTGCTCATGAGAAATCACGAAAATCGACCCACTGGGTCTACACCACTGCCTGAAGCAGATAAGGTGCACTCTCATTATGCCAAACATGAAAAGGGCCATGGTCATGGTCGTAAACGGGGTCATAGCCAGGGACGTAGACAAGGAAGAAATTCCAATGAAGTCCGTCAACCCCCAAGGAGAGATAACCGCCGAAAGCAGAAACGGGGTCATGAAGATCCTAAGGCAAATGGTTCAGAAACTATATGTTATCGTTGCGGTGGGAAAGGGCACTGGTCAAAGACTTGCCGTATACCAAGACACTTGGTTGACCTTTATCAAGCATCTCGAAAGAGAAAAGGCCCTGAAACAAATTTTGTCTATGACGACAATGAGGACATCACCCACCTGGATGTGGCAGACTTCTTTGAGCAACCCGAGGGGAAAATAGACCACCTAATCGGCGATGGGTCCGTGATGAAAGAAGATGGAGTTATTTGATTTTGTTCTACTTATTTGTATTAGTTAGTGAATAAACTAATAGTCATTAGTATTAGCTCGTATTAGTTAGTTCATGATGCAATGTTAGCAGTAGTTCTTTAGAATATATTCAATATGCTCAAATATCAATAATATTTTTATTTTCCAGTAGGGGTAATCGACTAGCCTGAAAAACTAGTCGATTATCTACTTTTTTTCGCATTAAAGCTGAAAAATAATTGATCAACAATCGATTGTCTTTGTCTAACAATCGATTGTCGTTGAGACAGTGTAATCTGGAATTTTTCAAAAATCATCCACAATCGATTGTCTTTGTCTAACAATCGATTGTCGTTAAGACAGTGTAATCTGGAAGTTTTTCAAAATAGCCAACAATCGATTGTCTATGCATAACAATCGATTGTCTTAAAACAGTGTGTTCTGGAATTTTTCAAAATAGCCAACAATCGATTGTCTATACTTAACAATCGATTGTCTTAAAACAGTGTGTTCTGGAATTTTTCAAAATAGCCAACAATCGATTGTCTATACTTAACAATCGATTGTCTTAAAACAGTGCTCTGGAATTTTTCAAAATAGCCAACAATCGATTGTCTATGCATAACAATCGATTGTCTTAAGACAGTGTGATCTGAAGTTTTTCAAAATAGCAAATAATCGATTGTGTGTGTTTAACAATCGATTGTCAATGTTCAACAATCGATTGTTTGTGTTTAACAATCGATTGTTTGAAGAAAATGTTTAAACTGAAATTTTCAAACTGCAAAGTAATGGATAACATATCTGATTTTGTTAGTCAACTGTTAGCAGCAGATTTTGAAAATATTATGTGACACAAACGAATTGAACTTGTTTATTCTTATGTTCTTGTATCTCTTTTGTATGTCAAACTATGGGATAGCAAATATGGATATCTCACAAAGCGAACTTGGATCAACGTCCAACTGTAAAAGTATTTGCCTAGTTGATTCATGTACTACACATACAATACTCAAAGAAACGAAGTATTTCTCTCAACTGAATATGTGTAAGGCAAACGTTACTACAATCTCTGGAAGTAGTAAATTGATTGAAGGCTCCGGAAGAGCAATTGTAACTCTGCCCAAAGGCACGACGTTAATCATAGAGAATGCAATGTTCTCCTCCAAGTCTAAGAGAAACTTGTTGAGTTTTAAAGATGTACGCCGGAATGGCTATCATATTGAGACAATGGATGAAGATAATCTTGAATATCTCGTTATCACAAAGAATGTCTCCGGCCAAAAGAGGGTTATTGAGAAATTCCCGTCTTTATCTTGTGGCCTGTATTGGACAAGAATTAGTGCAATTGAGGCACATTCAACAGTAAACCAAAGGGTTACTGATTCCAATACCTTTGTACTTTGGCATGATCGATTAGGACACCCAGGATCGGTCATGATGAGACGGATTATAGAAAGCTCATTTGGGCATCCGTTAAAGAATTTCAAAATTCTTTCGAATAATGAATATCCTTGCACTTCGTGTTATCAAGGCAAGTTGATTATCAGGCCATCACCAACAAAGGTTGGGACTGAGTCACCCACGTTTCTGGAACGTATACAAGGGGACATTTGTGGACCTATTCACCCACCTAGTGGGTCGTTTAGGTATTCATGGTCTTGATAGACGCATCCTGTAGATGGTCTCATGTGTGCCTATTGTCATCACGCAACCTTGCGTTTGCGAAATTAATGGCACAAATAATTCGACTACGAGCACAATTTCCAGATAATCCAATCAAGTCCATTAGACTGGATAATGCTGCTGAGTTTACATCCCAAGCATTTAATGATTATTGCTTATCAATCGGGATAAAAGTTGAACATTCTGTAGCTCATGTTCACACTCAAAACGATCTTGCAGAATCGTTAATTAAACGCCTGCAGTTGATTGCAAGGCCATTACTTATGAGAACGAGGCTGCCCACTTCGGTATGGGGTCACGCCATCTTACATGCAGCAATGCTAATTCGTCTCAGACCGACGAATTACCACAAGTATTCCCCGTTGCAATTGGTTTTGGGTCATGAACCCAATATATCCCATTTAAGAATTTTTGGATGCGCAGTATATGTGCCTATAGCACCGCCATCCCGCACCAAAATGGGTCCGCAAAGAAGTTTAGGAATATATGTTGGGTTTGAATCGCCCTCCATCATTCGCTACCTCGAAACATTGACAGTCGACTTGTTTACTGCACGATTTGCAGACTGTCGATTTGATGAGACACTTTTCCCAAAATTAGGGGGAGAAGTTGGTGAAACCAAACGGGAAATGTTGTGGAAAAATGCATCATTATCTCATCTTGATCCACATACCTCTATTTGTGAAAGAGAGGTACAGAAGATTATCCATTTGCAAAGAATAGCAAATCAAATGCCTGACGCATTTACGGACTTGAAAAGGATAACGAAATCCCACATTCCCGCGGAAAATGTTCCAATCCGTATTGATGTCCCTGTTGGACAATCATCTAGTGTCATAACCAATGAGTCGAATGCACGCCTGAAGCGTGGCAGACCATTAGGTTCCAAAGATCGAAATCCTAGAAAGAGGAAAAAGAACGATCAAAATGACACCACGAAAGAATCTCATGATTTAACAAATTCTGAGATTCATGAAGAATCCATTGAGCCCGAGACTCTGGAAAATACGGAACTATCCCTAAATCCAATTAATATTGAGGCAAATATTAATAGAGTGGATATTGTGGTAGATAATGCCTTTGCTTATAATGTAGCATCTAGCATTATGCAAGAATGTGAGGATCTCGAACCTCAATCTGTTGAAGAATGTCGAAAAAGACAGGATTGGCCAAAGTGGCAAGAAGCAATTCAATCAGAATTGAATTCGCTGGCAAAACGTGAAGTTTTTGGCCCTATAGTTGAAACACCTAATGGTGTTAAGCCTGTCGACTATAAATGGGTTTCTGTACGCAAAAGAAATGAGAAAAACGAGGTACAAAGATATAAGGCACGCCTTGTTGCACAAGGTTTTTCTCAAAGGCCTGGTGTCGATTATGAAGAGACATATTCGCCTGTAATGGATGCGATAACCTTTCGTTATCTCATAAGTTTTGCTGTCCATGAATAACTTGACATGCACTTAATGGATGTGGTTACTGCCTATCTTTATGGCTCACTTGATAATGAGATATACATGAAAATTCCCGATGGACTCAAGATGCCAAACGCGCATAATTTGAAATCTCGGGAAATGTTCTCAATTAAATTGCAAAGATCCTTGTATGGTCTAAAGCAATCTGGACGAATGTGGTATAATCGTCTTAGTGAGTACTTGTTAAAAGAAGGCTATATAAATGACGCCATTTGCCCGTGTGTTTTTATAAAGAAAACAACGTCGGAATTTGTTGTAATTGTCGTATATGTCGATGACATAAACCTTATTGGAACCCCTAAAGAACTCCAAAAGGCAATTGATTATCTAAAGGATGAATTCGAGATGAAAGATCTCGGAAAGACTAAACTATGTCTTGGTTTGCAAATTGAATATTTGGCAAACGGAATTTTTGTTCATCAATCTACCTATACAGAAAAGGTACTGAAACGGTTTTACATGGATGAAGCACATTCTTTAAGTACACCGATGGTTGTTCGATCACTTGATGTGAACAAAGATCCATTCCGATCACAAGAAAGGAATGAAGAGCTACTTGGTCCTGAAGTACCATATCTTAGCGCAGTTGGCGCACTAATGTATCTTGCAAATACTACAAGACCTGACATATCCTTTTCAGTTAATGTCTTAGCAAGATTTAGCTCGGCTCCTACGAGGAGACATTGGAATGGGATCAAACACATATTGCGGTACCTAATGGGAACTACCGATATGGGCTTATTTTATGGCAAGAATTGCAGCCCGGATCTTGTTGGTTATGCTGATGCTGGATATTTGTCCGACCCACACAAGGCTCGATCTCAAACGGGTTATGTGTTTACCTGGGGAGAAACCGCCATATCTTGGCGATCGACTAAGCAATCAATTGTGGCTACTTCATCTAATCATGCCGAGATAATTGCTATTCATGAAGCAAGTCGGGAGTGTGTGTGGTTAAGGTCGATAATACATCATATCCAAGACAAATGTGGTTTGAAGTGTGATAAACTACCCACAACTTTGTATGAAGACAATGCAGCATGTATAGCTCAATTGAAGGGAGGATTCATAAAAGGAGATAGAACGAAGCATATTTCACCAAAGTTATTCTTCACACATGATCTTCAAAAGAATGGTGATATCAATGTTCAACAGATTTGTTCAAGCGACAATATGGCTGATTTGTTCACAAAATCTCTACCAAAGTCAACCTTCAAGAAGCTAGTTCACAAGATCGGGATGCGAAGACTTAAGGACATAAATTGATGTTCTTATCAGGGGGAGTTAAGGCGCGTTGCACTCTTTTTCCCTTACAAGGTTTTGTCCCACCGGATTTTCCTTGCGAGGTTTTTAACGAGGCAACCAATAGGCGCATATTCAAACATGTGTACTCTTTTTCCTTACTTTAATTTTTCCCATTGGGTTTTGTTTTAAGGTTTTAACGAGGCACATCATTGAATAGATATTTAAGGGGGAGTGTTATAAATACACTTCTATTTAAGGTGAATGTCTTTAATTAGAGAGATTCTAGAGTTCTATTCTTGGTAGATAAATCATCCTCCTCCCTATAAATAGAGGTGCCCTCTACCATTGTAAATCACTCCTAACATTCTCTAAGTATCAATAAGAAGAACTCTCTCTACTCTTCTCTCTATTTGCTCTTGTTCTTGAGTTATTGTTCTTGTCTTTTATATTATTTCATAACAATATTCTCTTTTTGGGTTATCTCTAAGTAAACTTCTAAGAGATTAATAGAAACTATTAATTATAGGGTGAAAATCATTTACACCCCTCAACTTTTCTTTAAAATTAAACTCCTCCCTCAACATCGAGATAATAGTCATTCTTCCTCTTATTATGTCCTTTGACTTTTTTTAAATGCCTCTTTACCCTTACGTATCCACCATGGTCTCTTCTCCGTCTTTTGTTTTTTAAAAAAACTTTTTTATAATCATGGTATTTTTCTTTCATTTTTTAAAATTTATATAACAAAAATGCCTATAGAAAGAACAAAATTACATACATACTTTTTTTTTCAAAACAAGAAATACTTTATATAATACTATTAAGAGTAGTTACAAAGGGTGTCCTTGAAGGACTATGATCTTGATTAACCAAGGGAGAACTAGTTACTGGAGTACTAACTACTTTCTCCGGTTCAAAATAAGTGGTTTTTTGGTGTTTTCACACAGATTAAGAAATCCACCTTTTAACATTAATTAGCAATTGAATTGACCATATTAATCTTTACTATCTCACATAAACACTCCTAACACACATTCCAACACTATTTACTCCATGAAAAATGTAGGAAAAAATTAATTAATTCATTCTTGAAATCTGGAAAAATCACTTATGTTGGACCACAAAAAAAAATGCCAAAAAATCAATTATTTTGGACCGGAGGGAGTACTAAGTTAAGGCTAGCATGGGACTGTAGTAGAGTTGAGTTGGTTGATACATTAATATTGATACTAATAGTAGTTGTAGTAGTGGTGACAGAGATATTAAAAAGTACAAAGTCCTTCAGCACTTCTGGCATTTGCAAAAACATGGCTGAGAAGTTGACATTAGCTTGGGTTGATGCTTGCTTTGCAAGTTCGTGTGCCACTTGATTGCCTTCACGGTAGATATGTTGGATTGGTGGATGCCCCAACTTCCTCATCTAATACCTACAATCAAAGATAATGTTAGCGTGAGGATTATACGTATCCGGGTGTAGAAGGTCTATGATGTTGGTATTGTCTGTTTCAATCACAAGGTTCATCCAATTTTTTTCCATAGCTAATTGAAGTCCATTTTAGTGCATGGAGTTCCATCGCAATCGTGGTAGGGCCCAAAATGGCCTTACTATAACCAAGAATACATTGTCCTTGGGCGTCTCTGAAGATTCCTCCAATATCACCTATTAAGTATTTGTTGTGGAAGGAACCATCAATATTAAGCTTAATATGATTAGTAGGAAGGGGGTGCCAGCAATAATTGGAGCGAGCTCTATTAGGAGGGCTGATTGCACAGTGTTTATATTCCAGGGCATGTGCATAGACAAGGTGACTGGAGATGATGTTGTTTTTATGGTTAAAGATATTGTTATTCCTAGTATTCCATGAAAGACACAGAGCAAAGGGAAGGAACTCTTCCAAGGTTAAGGAGGGATTTGGGATAGGGTGGGAAGTCTACCTTAAGGCATTGAGCCAGTGAGTGTCAATATTTAGGGTGTTAGTGTTAAGCCCAACAGTATTCCAGAAATGAATTGCATAAGGGCAGTAAAGGAAAAGATGGGTGGTAGTCTCATCTCCTTGAAGATAAAGAATACAAATAAGGTCCATTTGCATCCCAATATGATTAAGGTGTGATTTCATAGATTTTGTTTAAGGTATTGAGTTTCCAAATTCATTCAAAGGAAGGAGTAGTTGTTTGAGAGCATTCATGGTGGAGAAGTGACATAACTAATTTTGTAGAAATATCCCATTAAAGGTAAAAAAACTAATAAGGATAGTCAGTGGAGTTGTTATTAAGAGAGAGATTTGTAGATATTATAAGATTGTTGATTTTCTAGGGTAAAGCAAATGAAAGATTGGATAGATACCATCAATTATTATTATTATATACCTTGCTGATTTTTTTGTGAGTGTCATGAAGAGGTAATGGACCAGAAATCATGCCACATAGTGATTGATTATTAGGAAGCCAAATGAAATCCCAGAAATCTACACACGTGCCATTACCAATATTCCAAGCAATTCCTTTTGAGCAAATATTCCAACCAAAAAGAATGTTGCCCCAAATAAAGGAATAATTTGTTGCATTGGTACGTGTACTATATTTGCTAATCAGGATGCTAGCCCAAAGTTTAGAGATTTGTGTGAATAATCTCCATGCAAGGCTGCCTAAGAGAGAAAGGTTTTTATGAGAGTACTTATGAATTCCTAGACCTCCTTTATCTTTTGGTAAAGTGATTGTGTCCCATTTAACATAATGAATTTTCCTTGATTGTGTGGTGGATCCCCAAAGGAAGGCTATTTAGATTTGATCTAAATGCTTCTGAATAGCTGGGAGTTGGAGGAAATATGACATAGAATGGTTTGGAAGAGCGTTAAGGGTTGTTTTGATTAGGGTGTATCTTCCAGCCAAAGAAAGGAAGTTAGTTTTTCAATTTGCAAGGCGATTGCCCAAATTATCGATAAGGTAAACGGAAGTCAGAATTCTTAGGGTTACGATTAAGAATGGGAAAGCCAAGGTACTTCCCAAAGCTATCACTAGCGGGAATGTTCGAAATAATGTCATGGCCCAAACCCCGATCCGGTCGTGATGGGGCTTCTCGTGAAGACAAGGCCAGACAACCAACCCATTTAGCCATTTCAAAATAGTTAAATAAACAATTTTCGCATAATTAAATAACCACAGTCTAAACAAAATATTTCTTTATTAAGTGCAAAATAAAACCCAAATATTGTTAGGATTTATGCCCGTCACTAGAGGGGGGGGGGGGTGAATAGTGCGGCACGAGAATATTGATAAATATTGCGGAATTAAAATTGCAGGAATAAAATAAATTCGGTAATTAAAATAACAAGGAAAGAACGCACCGAATTTATCCTGGTTCACCACAACTTGTGGCTAGTCCAGTCCCCGAGAGACTCTCTCGAGATTCCACTAACTCCGTTAAGCTTACGGGTGCCTAACAAACCGTTACAATTGCTCGTAGATGTACACTCTACAAGACTTCAACTTGCTCGAGGATACCGCACCTCAAGACTTCACTTTGCTCGTGGATACCGCACCACAAGACTTCAACCACTAAGACTTAGGGTACTTAGCGAACCCGACAATCAATGAGAAGATATGTTCTTCTCAAACACCTTTCTCTTTTACAACAAGAACTCTCTCAAAAAAGTAGATAAAGAGATACAAATTTAGCTCTATGAACAACTCAAAGTTGTCTCTCAAATAAAGCTCTAAAATGATGCTCAAATAATGTCAATATGTATATCAATATTGGGAGGTGTGTATGTTTAAAATCAGCTCAAAAGACCTTTTTTTATAGGTGAAAAAGGGTGCATGACCGTTGCTTAATTGACAGTTAATTATGCTGATTTTGTGCTGAGATAATCGATTATTTATATCACATAATCGATTATTTGTTAACGTTACAAAATCGGAATCAGATTCTGCTCACATATAATCGATTATTTCATCCATATAATCGATTATGCCTCTAATGTTCCGAAAATCAGAATCCCCTATTTTCTGCCAAATAATCGATTATTTGATAGAGATAATCGATTATGTCTCTAACGTTCCGAAAATCAAAAGCTGATTCTCCGCTGGATAATCGATTATCTAATTGATATAATCGATTATATTGAGACAGCGTTTCAAACACTTTGGCAACGGTAATCACATAATCGATATGCACTTTGTATAATCGATTATTCTGTGGCAGTGTTCAAGCACTTTGGCCACTGTTATAACATAATCGATTATGCTGATTTGTATAATCGATTATTTTAGTCCAGTTTTGAAAACTTACTTCAAAAACCATTTTGGTTAAAATGAAAACTTTAACATCATTTTGTTTGAAGTATTTAAAATATGTTTATGATAAATATGATTGAATAAAATATGTTTATGATAAATATGATTTAATAAAATAATTTTATGCATATTTATGATGACCTATGTTGAGCCAAAAGACGAGATAACTTAAACGTTGCTCTTACATTGGTTCTACCTAACGACCTACGCCTTGGGTCTTCGGTCTTGAACATTTAAGCTCGTCTTTGGCTTGTCTATGCAATTCCGTCATCAATATGCTTCTCGCCATTCAATCTCGATTGTTTGTCGTATAATATCGTTGTTTGACACTTGACTTCATTGTTTGTCATTCATCAAAACCTATACCTGAAAATCATGCTCATACAACCAAAGCGCACATATCATAGATAGAGTGATTTTCTACAATTTTCCCCTTTTTGATAATGACAAACAAAAGGAGATATGCATATTTGATTCCCCCTAAATTCATGCTATATCTCAACATACAATTTATGCAAACAATTCAATATAAATAATTCAATATGATTCCCCCTTAATTGAATACTCCCCCTCAATTAAAGCATGCATATCGCCTAAATTCTTCCCCCTTTTGGCATAGCAAAAAGAGTATACCAATTTTTAATTAAACTATTGACGATACCAATTGTTAGAAACAAAATCATATCAACATCAAATGATACTAAATGTTAGTAAAAGCATACTAATCGTAATAACGGTCATTTATTCGCAAATATACGAACTGTTTATTTAAACTCAAAATATTCATCAAAACATGAATCAATCATTTAATATAAAACTAATTGATACCAATTGTTATTCAAAATAAAACTTATCGAATCATGAATCAATCATTAATATCAATAGTTAGCACATATCAACTATTACGTTTTTACCGAAAATACAATAACTAACCGACGTTCCCCTCGATGCATTAAGGTTTCGTACTTGGTGCATCTACTACAATATTGTAGTCTTCAAGCACACCTGCAAAAGTACCTAAAAATAGGTTTTTGGTACCCAACTTCTTTTGGTTCCTTGGGGGTTAGACAAATAATAATCATAATCAAAATATGAATCTCTATGTTTAGCAAAACATACGGGTGCAATGTGCCCTACCCGGTTACAATAATGACATATAACATTAGGATTGTGCATGTGTCTAGGTTGAGCCAAATGCGTTCTAGGTGATCTAAATTTGTTATTCCTAGAAGCGTTGAAATTCCTAGAGTCATTTCTAGGTGGTCTAAAATTATTCATTCTAGACTCATTAATCAACTTCCTAGAATTATGTCTAGGTGGTCTAAAATGATTAGTTTTAGACTTATTAACAAAATTCCTAGAATTGTTTCTAGGTGGTTTAACCTCATTTCTAACATCCTTTTTAATTTCTTCACTTGTTTTATCAACACTACGTTTTTCTAGTGCGTTCCTAAGTTCTATGTTCTCTGTTTTCAAAGAACTACAAGAAGAGCAATTTGAACATTGATCAATTGAAGAGGCTTCATTCAATTCCTTGATCTTATTTTTAAAATCAACATTGTCATTTTCCAAAAATTTATTTTCTTTTTCTAAAACTTCAATTTTATTTTTAAGAGCACTAATGTCATTTTCAAAATCTTTTTCTTTCAAAGAAGGTCGTTTTTCAAAATCTTTTTCTTGCAAAGAAAGTGTTTTCTGAAAATCTGTTTCTTGCAAAGAAAGTGTTTTCTTCAATTATTTAATGGTTTTGGAAGCTTTAACAAATTCACCATATAATTCATCATAAGCATTTTGTATTTCTTCAAGCGAGTAAGAGTTAGAAATACTTACCTCTTCTTCTTCGTTGGCCATGAGGCATAATGCGGCAGTTTCATCGCCCGAGCTGTCTGAATTCCATGTCACGCGCCGATGATGTTTCTTCTTTTTCTTGTCCTTGGGTTTTGGACAATGTGATTTGGTGTGGCCAAGTTTTCCACAATTTTGGCATGAAGGACTTGGTTCTTCCTTCTTTATTTCCTTCGTCATAAACTTATTAAACTTTTCAATTATATCATTGAAAATAATATCATCATCGCTTTCCGAATCACTTACCTCTACTCTTTTAGAAGATGATGCTTTGAAGGCGAAATTCGAACTTCTACTTCTAAGATAGGGATTAAGAATTGTACTTTCATAAGTTTCGAGGTTACCTCTTAGTCCATCAATTGTGATATCCGTGATTCCTATCGACTCTTGGATGGCATCGGCTTTGGAACGCCATTCGGGAGTGAGGCTCTGTAGGATTTTTCAAACAAGATCTTTGTTCGTGTACACTTTCCCGAGAGCATGAAGGTCGTTGACGATTTTTGAGAATCGTTCAAACATATGACCGATGGATTCCTTCTCCATTTTAAAGATTTCATATTCATGTGTTAGAAAATCAATTCTAGCTTCTCGGACTTGAGACGTACCTTCATAAGCGATCTCGAGTTTATCCCACATTTCCTTTGCGGTTGTGCAACAAGAGATTTTCCGGTAGTCATCCGGATTCACCGCACAATATAATAAGTTGACGGCCTTTGCGTTAAGTTCAACCATTTTGATGTCCTCGGCATCATATTCATCTTCCTCCTTTGTTGGCATTTGTTGTCCATTCTTGATGATTCGCCACAAGCGAAAATTATGTGATTGGATGAAGATTCTCATCCGCTCTTTCCAATATGTGTAATTCCTTCCATCAAAGAGTGGAGGACTATGGGTGGAGTGTCCTTCGCTCATCATTCATGCGTTCAATATTCTCAACAAAAAATATATATCGCTCTCAACCGGTTAAGGCTTTCAGAGAGTTAGGCTCTGATACCAATTGTTAGGATTTATGCCCGTCACTAGAGGGAGGGGGGGGGGGAGGGTGAATAGTGCGGCACGAGAATATTGATAAATATTGCGGAATTAAAATTGCAGGAATAAAATAAATTCGGTAATTAAAATAACAAGGAAAGAACGCACCGAATTTATCCTGGTTCACCACAACTTGTGGCTAGTCCAGTCCCCGAGAGACTCTCTCGAGATTCCACTAACTCCGTTAAGCTTACGGGTGCCTAACAAACCATTACAATTGCTCGTAGATGTACACTCTACAAGACTTCAACTTGCTCGAGGATACCGCACCTCAAGACTTCACTTTGCTCGTGGATACCGCACCACAAGACTTCAACCACTAAGACTTAGGGTACTTAGCGAACCCGACAATCAATTAAAAGATATTTTCTTCTCAAACACCTTTCTCTTTTACAACAAGAACTCTCTCAAAAGAGTAGATAAAGAGATACAAATTTAGCTCTATGAACAACTCAAAGTTGTCTCTCAAATAAAGCTCTAAAATGATGCTCAAATAATGTCAATATGTATATCAATATTGGGAGGTGTTGTGTGTTTAAAATCAGCTCAAAAGACCTCTTTTTATAGGTGAAAAAAGGTGCATGACCGTTGCTTAATTGACAATTAATTATGCTGATTTTGTGCTGAGATAATCGATTATTTATATCACATAATCGATTATTTGTTAACGTTACAAAATCGGAATCAGATCTGCTCACATATAATCGAGTAAAAATGGTTGAGTTGTAACACAATTGAAAATAGTATGACTGCGTTCAAGTAATAAGTCAAAATAGTGATAAAAATCCCCGGAGGTTTTAAACAACTGGCACGAAGCCAAATATGACAATACGCGGTAAAATCATCAATTGGTACGGACCAAGTCACAATCTCCATTAGTAAATGACCCCGCACTCATCATTAAGTATGTGTCACACCTTAATATAGCATTACGATGTGCCATTCGGGGTTTCAAACCCTCAAGATATCATTTACAATCATTATTCACCTCGAACCAGTAAAATCTCTAGCTCGCGATGCCTTTGCCCCTCAAATCGGCCTCCACGCGCATCGAATCTATCCAAAATCAGAACGAATACATCACAATATGAAAAGGGAACAAAGCCCAAGCGAAAATAATCGAAAAATATCAACAATATCGAAATTAGAAAAACCCGAGCCTCGATCCCACTTCTCAAAGCTGCGAAATTTTTACATCGCCGGGTTCATTATCCTTCCACGAGTTCATACAAATCAAAAGTTCTCAAATCTAGCCTCAAATGACCCCTCAAATTCCCAAATCAAAAGTTCAATTTCTCAAACCCTAGCTCTTCAAATTTTAGGCAGTTTCCATGAATTTTAGGTAGATTTCACAATAATAACAAGTTTTAAGTTCAAAACACTTACCTCCAATCAATTCCCCTTGAATACCTCGTTAATATCCACCAAAAAGCTCTCAAATTTATTAATCATGGAGGAAAATGACCCAAAATCGCGGATAAAATGAAATTATAACATTCCCAACACTGCTCCTTCTTCATTGCGATCACGGCCACAACCTCGCGATCGCGAAGAACAAATCCTCCAAGGCTCCGAAAATACATTATGCGAATGCGAACTTGATGCCTCGGATCTCAGACCTACGCGAACGCGAGGCACTTGGTGCGAACACGAAAGGCAATAGTACTGGACCCCCAAATTCTTATATGCGAACGCGAAGGGCCTTACACGAACGCGGAGCACAATCATCTAACCTTCTGCGAACGCGAACCCCAAATGCGAACGCGAAGGAAAAATTACCCGCCTTACACTTTTTCCTCCAATGCGATGGCGGCACAGCCTACGCGATCGCGAAGGCCAAAAACTCTTCAACATGAACAGCAAAATTTACAATCTCTCAAAGCCAAAAATGGTCTAATTGACCATCCGAAATCCATCCAAGGCTCCCCGAACTTCAAACAAAACCTAAAACCTCATTCAAACTTTCTCCAATCATCAAAACACCTCAAACAATACCAAATCTATCAATCCACATTGAATTCAATTTGAAGTTTTCTAAAAACTTCCGAAATACACTTTCGATAAAAAACTGGATCAAACCACGTCCGAATGATCTGAAATTTTGCACACACATCCCAAATGACATAATGAAGATACTGTAACTCTCAAAATTCCATTCCAAACTCTATATCAAAATCTCACCTATCAACCGGAAATCGTCAAAATATCAACTTCGCCAAATCAAGCCAAATTATACTCCGGACCTCCAAAACCAATTCCGATCACGCTCCTAAGTCATAAATCACCCAAAGAATCTAAACAAATCATTAAAATTTTGATCTCATCTCATATACAAATAAGTCAACTCTTGGTCAAACCATTCTAATTCAAAACTTTCAACTGAAATTATTCTTTCATTCATTATGATTTATCCTGAAAACCAAAACCAATGATCCACATCAGTCATAATATATTACACGGGGCAATTCATGCTCAAGAAGTGGCTATCAAAGTGCAAAAGCTCAAAACGACCGGTCGAGTCGTTACAAATAGAAGTGGCAATGTTTGCAGATGTTTGATTGCAGTTGTTTGAGCAGATGATTTTTGATTTAAGATAGTTTATTATTTTCCCTATAGATTGAATAAATAGGGATAGGCAATGATGAATTTAATGGATAGATTTTTCATTAGGTTCTTCTATCAAGGTGAGATCATCGGCAAATAATAAATGGGGGGGGGGGGGGAGAGGGGGGATAGAGGGGCTCAATTTAATAGGGTCCCAAAGAGCAATGTCTACTTGGTAGTTCATATAGGTGGAGAGGAGTTCCATACTCAATATGAATAAGTATGGGACAGAGGATCTCCATGTCTAATCCCCTAAAAGGGTGAAAGAATTTAGTCTTAGAGACATTTACTATGACAACAATTTTGGATATAGAAATACAAGTCATGATTAGTTTAATGATTTTTGGAGGGAATTTAAAGAAATTAAGGGCTCTATATATGAACGACCATTCCAGACAATCAAAGGCTTTTTCTAGATCTATTTTAACCAGGATCTTTTCTTTAGTGCCTTTGATTATTTGGAAGTGATTGATGATTTCTTGAATGATAATGGCATTATCACTAGCTCGTCTACCTTTCAGGAAGCTCGATTAGAAGGGATTAACGAGTTTGCCTAAGAATGATTTAATTCTATTAGCAATAACCTTGGCGATTATTTTGCAGATGGTATTACATAAATCAATGTGTCTGAAATTGTTGAGGTCGTTAGCATTTGGAATTTTTGGAATAAGACATAAGTAAGTGTGATTAATGACCTCTGGGAATGATTGGTTGTCGAAGACTTCGTGGCAGAAGTCAAGGATTGGTGTTTTAATAAAATTTTAAAATTTTTGGTAAAAGAAAGGGTAAATGTCATCCGGTCTGGATGCTTTAAAGGGTTTCATGGACCAAATAGCTTTAATAATCTCTTAGTCTTGAAGGGATCTATCTAATGATGAGAGATCTATGGTGGGTGACATACATATACTTTCTTATTGCACGTAATATTTAAATTATAATTATAAAAAATAGTGTTAGATTTTGTAATAAATTTATAAAAAGATTATGTTACTTATAATGGTAATGAACTTACGTAAGGATCTATACTAAGATAAATTTTTTTTACCATATAGGTAAAATGTATAGGTTAAAAAATAAATATTATTCTATATAACATAAAAATATATTATATAGATGGAGAATTAAAAATGTCAAGAGCAAAATTGATATTGTATAGGATAAAACGGGGAGAATGACTATTGTTCTTTTATTGGAGATTATCGAAAAATAATTTTGGGAAAAATAGATATTGCAAATAACTTTTTGGAGAAGACATATGTTAATGTAGTTTGAAAACTACTTTGAGTTGTCTTTTGTTTCCGTAAATGTTTTTTAGGTAAACTTTTGAAAACTAAAATCCATTGAAGACAAAGAGAGGTACATCTTGTTTGAGACTTTGAGTCTTCAAACCTTTCTTTAAGTTATACGTACTAATTCTTAGTATTCTATCCAAACTTATACTTAATTGCGTAATAACAGCATGGCAAAATACATTAAATTCTCTTTTACCTAAACATCAGAAAAAGAGGGACCAGAAAAAATGGAATGTAAGCATGGTCCATCATATAGCTGTAACCTCCTCGTTGAAGTTGAAATATGTGTCTGTCTTAGTTTCTACTATGTCGGGTCAATGGAACTATAGGCTCCACTGCCTCTTTATTTATTTTAGTTGTTTCACATTTCAGCTTCATCAACATAGTGGAAAATGGATATTAATGTCTATTTGGAGCCTTCCAATTATGGTAATCCATTACTTTCATTTTCCAGGTCAACTTGTTGAAATTCATGCAATTTCTATATGGATCTTCACTTCAGTAAGTTGAGACCCCACCTTAGCCCCGCAGTATCGTGTCGACGCCCAGAAAATCTTTTGTTTCATAAAGCCCATATGATTCTTGGCCTATTCTTTAGTTCAAGCCGAAATGGTAAAATTTTAACGTCGCGCTCAGTTTTTCGTCACCCATTAAATTTGTACACATTTTCAAAAAAGCTCACTAATAACCAATTTTTGAATAATTCCAGATACATACAATTTTCTCTTTTTCTTTACTGTTGTTTTCTTTCTCTTTCTGCTTAGAATTTTTTTCTTTCTTTTTAGTTGCAAAATGGGTTTGTTAAATTTATTGTTGTTTTATCAATTTGATGATTGATATTTGTTCTTTATGATATTTGAAAGTTTTGTTTCAAATTTGAGCTCATTTGAAGTAGATTTGGATATTGAATTATATATTGGATTGTTGAAATGCGAAGAACATGTTTATGTATAAGAACTTAAGATGTGAAATTTGAAGTTTCACTCAAAGATGAACTATTTAAGATTCGAATTTTTGAAGTTGTATTTGAAAGATAGAAGAACTTCATATTTGGTTTCTGAAATTGTATTGAAGAGAATGAACTACTTCATATCCTAACAGGTATACTTTACAAAATTTTGTGTTACGCGGGTAAAACTTTAATGGTGGCTCCAAAAATAGGCATACATGAAAATTTCCGCAAAAATGAGTCTAAATAGTAATGATTCTTGTTATCGATATACATGAATTCCTTTTAGGGAATCTTAAGGAAATATATCAAAAATGACACTATTTACCAATAACTAGCCTATTTAATCATGCTACCAAAAATAGCCAAAAGAATTATTAATGATATACAACATTAAAAAATATAGGCAAAAAAATGTTACAACCTATATTCGTGTATGTTAGATCACGAAGTAAGTTAGTTGACGTAAATCCTCTTAGAGATTATTTTTGAGATGACAAGAAGTTAATCCTATTGGTCTTAAATGATACAAAGGTGTATAAGAGTATTCAACAAGTGTTAGAAGTAAAATGTTGTAACCCATATTTACGGGTAAAACTAGAGGTGCCTAATATGCTAAGGAGGTCATGTTTAAAGGTATTTAAATCATATAATATTCGTATCATAAATATTGAAGCCAAATGAGTTATGAAACAAAAATAGACAAAAGTTTTGGTAACTTACGTTCATAATTTAACTTATATATTATGTGAAATGTTACTAAGATTTTCTCCCAATTTACTTGGAATTACGGGGTAATCTATCCACCAAATTAAAGATCTACGAATCTAGTTTCCAACGCATTAAACCGTTCATTGATACGACGTCGGAGTAGATGGATATTCATCTTTTCGCGACACTACGGAAGCATATCCTATTGGGACCCACTTGAGACGGCCACGACCTTACTTCTTTTAAAAGATCTTTCAGCCTTATTTCGGGTCATTCTCACCCAAAATTTGTCAAAGCTCTCCAAAACCCTCTCTAACATATTCCAAGATCCTAAGAACCAAACTTAAGAGAAATCAATTCAAATTATCATCAAAAGTATTAAAGACTACAAGAGAATGCTTCTACAATGTTGTAGTGTGATTGAAGGCTATTGTGAGCTAAGTAGAGATGAGGTTTCGAGTTGTAGATGCATTCCAAGGTACGTA
The DNA here is from genome assembly GCA_034376525.1 of Nicotiana benthamiana. Taxonomy (NCBI): domain Eukaryota; kingdom Viridiplantae; phylum Streptophyta; class Magnoliopsida; order Solanales; family Solanaceae; genus Nicotiana; species Nicotiana benthamiana. The sequence goes on along the minus strand of CM067337.1, from coordinate 40,880,518 downwards.
TAATATTTTTTTTATTTGATTATTCCTAAGGTTATCTTGTGTGTTCGTTGTGATGTTTGAGTGAAAAACCACAAGATTGCACTTGAAAGAACATGAGACATGATTATCTTTTTGGTTGGACTATTTTTTGGCCAAATATATGATTTTGTGTGGCTGAAAATCATTGAAAATAATTTTACAATGTTGTAGATATTATTGTTAAGATTTTGTAGGTATTAACTAAGTTTATTGAAGAAGAAAATATGAAACACAAGTGATTGACGACATAAGTTAGGGTGTAGGCGTATGAGTCTGTTTTGGAAGTTATTTTGTGGATGTTTTAAACTAGGAATCATATCATGCATATATGTATGATGTTCTGAAGGTTGTGAACCAGTTTATGGAATAAAAATTGTATTCATTTTATATTTTGTCATTAGTAAAAACGAACTTGCCGCTTAATATGATTGTTAAGATAATCGGAGACTTCCAATATTGGATTATATTGTTGTTGCTGTTGTTGATGTTTTTTGGAAAGTTTTGTGATTGTTGTAACTCGTGGGAAGTCATATAAATATGGAGGTGATGTCTGTTTTATAGTAAAATAGGTTGCAGAGGTGCTATCTGTTTCATCATAAAATAGGTTGCAGTTGATATATACTATTTACGACGCTTAAATGATAACAATAGTATCATTTCTCTTATTGTAGACTAAGGAGCCATAAGATTTGCATAGCTTGAGGTTGGGCAGTATATACAAGGTATGTGAGGCTATCTCTTTCTTTCTTTTGTACGGTTCCGATTGTACATAGTGTAACGAATGAGCATCCAAAGATACTGTACTCTTACAAGCTAATAGTACTCACATTGTTTCCCTTCTTACGCAAAGATTGATGTTGATGTTGCTCCTCTTATTCGTATGTATGAAATGTTGTTAGTATTTTTAACTCATATGAGATTCATGATGAAGAATTAGCTCTAATAATGTATGCGGAGGTTACCAACCTTACGTCACCCCGAAAGGTTTAGAATGTGATCCCATGAGTCAATCATGCATTATATATATGTTTCTTTTTTACTCTATCAAGTTGCGCTATAGTCCGTTGTGTATGATACCTATTGTGCAACCACTTAATCAGTTGTATTTTACCGAGCTCCACGTGGCCTGGTACGATTCTACCGAGCTTTATGACAGTCGTGTACGTCTTTACCGAGTTCTCTTCGAGGCCGAGTATGATATGATGATGATTTTGCCCACCCGCCCACACAACACACACACACACACACACACACATATATATATATCATGCATTTCATGTTAGTCGCCCGCAGAGCCACTCAGATGTTACATGTTTTATATTTTCTATTCCTCTTTACATTATTATTCTTATTTATGCTTCTTGCCTTACATACTCAATACTTTATTCGTACGAGCGTCCCATTTATCTGTGTACATTGCTTGTCGTGCTACATTTTCTGATAGACAGGTAGACGAAGCTCCCCTCCCACAGTAGGCTACCCAGTTCCCCGGTTGTTGGCGAGATTCCTTCTTCGAATTTGTGATAGATATTATAGGTACGTCAGGGTCCTATTCCGACAATGTTGCAACACTTATGTTCGTTTAAATGCTTATAGACAGGTGTCGACTCATGTATAGTTTGGATAGCCTTGTCGACTGATTTTTGTTGCATAGTCTCTCATGGCAGTTTTTCGACTCTCACCTTGCATAGTCGAATGATACACAATATGGATACACATATCATCTTTTTTTTCATATTCACCTTCTCTTAAATTTTCAATTCAACCCTCCTTAAAACTTCATCAAATTATCCCAAAACCGAGATTCAAACTCCTCAAAATGTACCCAACATATTCCAACAAAACTTACTTAAAAGAAAGCAAAAATTTAACCATTTTTGGCTGCAAATAGTTAACTGACTAATATTTAGTATAATATTTTTTGAATGGCCAATTTTTGTACTAATTTGCTTATGGACGGACATAACTGGTAATTTTCCCTTCCTTTTAACTTTCAGCCCGTAAAAAGCAAGATCATCCCCGGACGACTAACAAAGTCACATTCCCACAGCAGGAAAAAAATACTCTGACCCTGGGAGAACAGTATGTGCTGAATGTTCTCAATATAGCTCGAAATACTTTGTAGCAAGAGGCAAATCGTTCTACCATGCACATACTTCAAAACATATTTTTCCTTTTGTCATCCGTCCTCCTTCCATTCACTGGTACTATAGCTCTGCTTGTTCACCAATAAACTTTAATCTGATGAATTTAATGCATACCTCAATATAGCTCTCAGTGTAGAAGCCGCCTCAACTGCAACTCATCGAGCTTACCTACTCTGATCATTAAGAATTGAAGCTTATATGTCCTTCAAAAAAAGTGCCAGAAGACCATTCTTAGACCTTGCAGCTAACTTCCAAATGCTGCCACAGACACTTCTTAAATGTTTCTTCTGTGCTTCCTTTATGAGGTAGAATTTGCAAGGAGGAGCAAAGCACCAACACTTCAAATGGATCCAAATATGTAAGAACCTCGGGAGCTCTATCATAGTCCTGGCAAATCAAGACCAATGATTGTGAGAAAATCATAATAATTGATGGCTACTGTGTACGTGAATCATTCATTACAGAGGAGGGCTTAATTTGAACCTTTTAAATTAAAACTGACTACCGATTCCATACCCAGTGACAATAGTTTCTCAATAGCAAGAGGAAGGTCATGAACGACAAATTTAATGGGCTATGTTTTTCGGATTAACACAGCCAGCACGTCGACAGATAGTTAATGTCTTTTTAACAAAAACCACCAGGTGGGAAGAGCGAGGGGTTTTCATGCCTTTCATTCTAGGGCTACCTCGGCCAGCCGAGCACATTACAAAACAAGGGTGCCATCTACCACATGAGCAAGTCTCAGAATGATTGGCCATTTCTATATACAAATTGCTAAAATTACAGATGCAAGTACAGACTCCTAGGTAAATGCAGTTGTCTTAGGATCAGAATTATACTATTTGCATTTTCTGATCCTGTAAAATATTTAAGTAAAATATGTTTGCTATATTAACTGTACCAGCTTGTTTATGTCGGTGTGTATAAACTCCAGGTAACTTGGTTCTGTCACATGTATTTTGCTAATCACCAGATTCTTAACATCACGTTATCATTTTACGGACAAAATCATACCTATTTCTGAGATTCATTCACCTTTTCTGAGTTCTGATCATGTATTAATCTCTTTTCAGGAAACAAAACAAAAAAGATGATACCTTTTGCAAGATCTACTTACCTTTTCTGTTACAACAACAATAGGCTTCATAGCAAAGTCTGATTGAAGATTCCGAAGTCTCATTCTGATTATGTCAGTATCCTAACATTATTATGGACCAAAGTGAACACTCAAGTTTTTGAAAAAGAAAAAAATAAAAAATAAATGAAAATGTCTAGCACAAACATCAATTCATAGAATCCAGGCAGAACAGGGAAAATAGGTGGATGACAGATCTATGTGTGCCATGTTGTGAGAGAAATCACGTTAAATGTTGACCTTCACAATTACAATGTCCTCGTTACTAGTCTATGAGTAAACAGGGCAGTAAACAGAGAAGCCAAACAAATCTAGATGATGTGACCTACCTTAGCTTGAAAAAAATGGTGGTCACTAAAGTCTAGCCGATCAACATTTGTTGGCCCCAGCTGCAAAGTTTTTAACAACTTTTTAGAACAGAAGAGAGAATAATAAGTAGTGGTAATAAAACAAACGAGAGAAGTTGAATAAAAACTCAACCACCTCAAAGCTTCAAAGAAAAGGTAGGAAAATAGATGGTTGTATGGGTATCAAACAAGAGAATTCAAAACCTGTACCTTCTTTATTGTCTCAACAAAAGATTCAGCAGATCCAATTGCTGAGACACATAAGACAAGTGTATTACAGATGTCCATCAAAGCCAATTTGTGAGACATATTGCGAGCTTTAAGAAAGTATAAAGGAGCCAATCTGCTCAAGAATATAGGAAAAGAACTTTTTACTTTTCGAATTTCTGATGCTATGGCCTCAACGTCCTTTTCTGAGACCTGCGTGACTCAAACATATTAAATGGTCGTCAGTGGTCCTGTTTGATTTTCTAATTTTACTAATCAAATGTTATGCTTCACAAGTATCAAGAAGCTATCTCAGATACACAGAAGAAAGAGAGTGTTAATACCAAGTCCGTATGATGGATTACAACTATATCTGCTCGTGCAAGTGCAGTCAAAGGTTCTCTTAATGGTCCAAGTGGAATTAACTGATGGTTCCCCCATGGAATCATTGCATTCACCATTACAATCTCGACGTCACGCCACAAACTGATATCCCATACAGATGCCTTTGGAGCATTTTTGCTTCATCTTGTTGGGGTATGTTGATCGATTGGGCGTTGGTAAACACAAATTTAAAAGAAAAATAACCTCTATTACTCACAAGAATAGATTACACGAGTATTTACAAAACTCATAAAAAAAACTCTCAAAACTTACAAACGAGGATCACTCTCTAGGATCACTCTTGTTCTCACTCTTCTTGGTGATGAACACTCGAATTTTGTGATGATTTACAATGAAGACAATCACCTCTATTTATAGCAAAAATGGTGAGGGTTTTTTGTGGAAATTCCCGTGTGAATAAGGAAGCTTCTCATGGCGGCTATGGTTGGCTTGTTCAACCATTGTAGGCTGCCTGTGTGAATAAGGAAGCTTCTCATGGTGGCTATGGTTGGCTTGTTCAACCATTGTGGGCTGCCCGTGTGAATAAGGAAGCTTCTCATGACGGCTATGGTTTGAACATCTAGAAGTACGGCTGGAAGTCATCAATTCTCCCTCTCCAGCCGTATCTGAAATAAACATCCCGGCTATGTCTCTGCATAACTCTAGCTTTTCTCGAGTTACTACCTTTGTTAACATATCAGCTGGATTCTCTTTCGTATGGATCTTCATTAGTCTCAACAGTTGTCGATCCATCACCTCGCGTATCCAATGATAGCGAATATCAATATGTTTTGTACGGGAATGGTACATGGAGTTCTTGCTCAAATCCAAAGTACTCTGACTGTCACAATGTACCTTGTACTCCTTTTGCTTGATTCCAAACTCTTGGAGATAACGCTTTAGCCACAACATCTCTTTTCCAGCTTCAGCGGCAGCAATGTATTCTGCTTCGGTTGTGGATAAAGCAACACACTTCTGTAGCCTAGACTGCCATGAAACAGCTCCCCCTGCAAAAGTGTAAATGAATCCTAAAGTAGATTTTCTACTATCAAGATCTCCGGCCATATCTGCATCTGTATAGCCTTCCAAGATTGGATCAGCTCCCCCGTAACAAAGACATAATTTCATTGCACCCTTAAGATACCTAAGAATCCACTTTACTGCCTCCCAATGCTCTTTCCCGGGGTTGGAGAGAAAACGACTCACCGTTCCCACTGCGTGAGCAACATCGGGCCTCGTACACACCATAGCATACATCAAACTTCCAACTGCTGAAGAATATGGTACTGACGACATCTCCTCAATCTCTTCCTTGGATGAGGGACAGGAACTCTTGCTCAGCTTGAAATGGTTGGCTAATGGAGTGCTAACTGGTTTGGCATTGTTCATATTGAACCGTGCAAGCACTCGTTCAATATACTTCTCCTGAGATAGCCATAACCTCTGGTTCTTCCTGTCTCGGATGATCTGCATTCCCAATATTTGTTGAGCCGGTCCTAAGTCTTTCATGTCAAAAAACTTAGAGAGTTCATTCTTCAGCTGGTTGATCTTCGTTGCGTCTTTTCCCACGATCAAAATGTCGTCTACATATAGTAGAAGAGCAATGAAATTCCTGTCTGAAAATTTCTGAATATAAACACATTCATCTGCGGCAGTTTTCTTGTACCCTTGACTCACCATGCACGAGTCAAACTTCTTGTACCACTGTCTTGGTGCCTGCTTTAAACCGTACAAACTCTTTTTTAGCTTGCACACGAGGTTATCTCCTAAAACCTCAAAACCTTCGGGCTGCTGCATATAGATTTCTTCTTTTAAATCTCCATGAAGAAACACTGTCTTCACATCCATCTGTTCAAGCTCCAAGTTCATACTTGCGACCAATCCAAGTATGGTTCTGATTGAAGTCATCTTGACTACGGGCGAAAAAATCTCATCAAAGTCGATTCCCTTCTTCTGCTGGAATCCTTTGACTACCAACCGTGCTTTGTATTTCACCACTTTTCCACTGCCATCTTTCTTTAGCTTGAACACCCATTTATTTTTCAGTGCCTTCTTTCCTTTTAGAAGTTCTACGATCTCATAAGTCTGATTTTTCTGCAGAGATTCCATCTCGTCCTGCATTGCGAGAAACCACTGTTCTTTGTTCTTATGAGATACTGCTTCATGGAAACTCTCTGGTTCTCCATCGTCAGTAAGTAGAAGATATTCGGATTCTGGATATCTTCTCGATGGAATCTGACCTCGTTCAGATCTACGAACTTCTGGAATATGAGGAGATCCACCATCATCTGAGTCTTGTGATGGTTCTGGAACATCTGGCAAAGCGGGTTGTGGCTCCCCCTGCTCAACACCGTTTTCTTCCTCATTGTCTTCTACTTCTGGAATATCTTCTGGCATTGTATCTTCATTTCTCGTGAATGATTCTGCTGTTGCCTCTGGCACCTGAGGAGCAACATTTGGCTTCTGAGATATTGTGGGCTTTTCAATATCTTCTATTGTCTGGTTTTCATGGAACACTACGTCCCTACTTCTGATCACCTTTTTCTCCTTTGGATCCCATAATCTGTATCCAAATTCTTCATCTCCATAGCCTATGAATATGCATGGAGAGGTCCTTGCATCTAGCTTCTGCCTGAGCTCCTTGGATACGTGTACGTACGCCAAACATCCAAATATTCTCAAGTGAGAATATGATGGATCCTTTCCAGACCAAAGTTTCTCCAGAACTTCAAAATTCAATGGTACTGATGGAGATCGGTTGATCAACTAACAGGTGGCTCTGACTGCTTCTCCCCAGAATGGCTTTGGCAGCTTAGCCATACTAAGCATGCTCCGAACACGTTCCATGATTGTTCGGTTCATTCTTTCAGCCACACCGCTGTGTTGAGGGGTGCGTGGGACCGTCTTCTCATGTCGAATGCCATATGATCTGCAATAGGCATTGAACTGCCTGGAAGAGTATTCACCTCCATTGTCGGATCGAAGACACTTCAACTTCTTTTCTGTCTCACGTTCTACCATGACATGGAACAGTTTGAAGTAATCGAACAACTGGTCCTTTGTCCGTAAGAAATACACCCACACCTTTCGAGAAGCATCATCAATGAACGTTAGAAAGTATCGATTTCCGCTGAGTGATTCAACCTCTAAGGGACCGCAAACATCAGAATGTGCCAGACCGAGTAACTCTGATCTTCTCATTGAAGAGGAATTAAACGAGACTCTATGCTGCTTACCAAACAGACAATGATTGCAAGGATTTAGTACAGCATCCTTGTCCACATTGATGAACTCCTTTTTTATTAGGGTAGACAACCCTTTCTCACTCATGTGGCCGAGTCTCTGGTGCCATAAATTTTGAGAAGCCTCCTTTTCTGCAACGTTGAGGCTGTCTGTGCATATCTTCACATGAGTCTTGTACAGCGTGCCACAAATATGTCCTCGGGCGACTGTCATAGCGCCTCTTGTTAACTTCCATGTGCCTTTACTGAAGTGACTATCATAGCCCTGTTTGTCAAGAGCTATTCCTGACAATAGATTTAGCTGAAGATCTGGCACATGACGGACATCCTTCAAAGTGATTGTGCTCCCGGAACTTGTCTTTATCTGTACATCACCAATTCCGACAATTTCAGCGGAACTAGAATTTCCCATTTTCACAGCTCCAAAGTCACCGGCTTTGTATGTTGTGAAGTATTCCTTGTATGGAGTCACGTGGCAGGATGCTGCAGTATCTACCACCCATTCCGTGTCTTCTCGTGAGACGTGAAGGCATGTCTCATCTTGAGTTGAACAATAAGCTACATCACCAGAGATAGTAACTAACGTTTCTCCACCCTTGTTCTTCGGCTGTGAACTGCTCTGGCCTTGCTCCTCTTTCCATTTGTAGCAGTTCTTCTTCATATGTCCCTCTATTCCACAATGATGGCACTTATATGTTGGTTTTCTGCCATCAGTGGACCTGCCCCTGCTCTTGCTTCTGCCTCTCAATTTGCTTTTGCTACTCTTTTGTTGCCTCCCCCGGTTTTCTGTGACAAAGGCATGGGTTTGATCTGTGCCCATCTCCTTTCTCCTTGCCTCTTCACTGAATAGGGCATCCTTGACCATTGACATGGTAAGTTTTCCATTAGGGGCTAAGTTGCTGAGTGATACGACCAGCGTTTCCCAACTATCGCGAAGGGAACTGAGTAGTAACAGTCCTGAACTTCATCGCTAAGTGGCATCTCTACAGACGACAACTGGTTGGCCAGGTTTTGGAACTCACTGGTATGCTCGGCAACTGAAGTTTCATTTTTAGCTTCCTGTTGACTAAGCGCCTCATCAATAGGGCCTTATTCCGAGCGGTCTTGGCCTGGTACATGTCTTCCAACTTCTTCCAGTGGGTATATGCGTCTGTTTCTTGTGCAACATGGTGGAAGACACTATGATCAATCCATTGACGGATTTGACCAATAGTTTTTCGATTTGATTTCTTCCACTCTAACTCCTTGGCGGAGTCAGGATTTTTACCCATCAGTTCTATGGGATCAAACAAATCTGTACAGCTTAGGAGATCTTCCATCCGAGGTCTCCATAGCGTGTAATTTGTGGCATTAAGCGTAATCATGGCTCCGAAAGATGATGTTGACTCTTCTGTGGACATTATCATCTAACAAAATAATTTTTCAACACGATCGTGGTTGAATTTTTAAACACGGAGTTCACCGTTGCGTCTGGAACGGTCGAAAATGGTGGAATTGACACTTCGTGGCTGAAATTCCACAATAGGGTAAAACTGTAATTTTTGAAAGTTGAGGGACCAATCTGCAATTTCAGAGAGTTGACTGGTTCGCTACAGTTGACCGTCGTCTTCTCCGGCGAGTTCTCGGCGAACCTCCGGCAGAGTTAACCAAACTTTGACTGCGATTTCTGGGCTTGTTTGAACTCCGATTAGGTCGCCGTTTGGTGCGTTGGACTCCGTTCGACGAGACGAATCCAATGGTGCCGTCAGAATTGGATTTCGAGCAAAGCTCCGAAAAACCAAATTTGGACCGTCACCTAAAAACTCGACCAACGCCTCTAACCTCGCTCTGATACCACTTGTTGCGGTATGTTGATCGATTGGGCGTTGGTAAACACAAATTTGAGAGAAAAACAACCTCTATTACTCACAACAATAGATTACACGAGTATTTACAAAACTCATAAAAAAAACTCTCAAAACTTACAAACGAGGATCACTCTTGTTCTCACTCTTCTTGGTGATGAACACTCTAATTTTGTGATGATTTACAATGAAGGCAATCACCTCTATTTATAGCAAAAATGGTGAGGGTTTTTTGTGGAAATTCCCGTGTGAATAAGGAAGCTTCTCATGGCGGCTATGGTTGGCTTGTTCAACCATTGTGGGCTGCCCGTGTGAATAAGGAAGCTTCTCATGGATGCTATGGTTGGCTTGTTCAACCATTATGGGCTGCCCGTGTGAATAAGGAAGCTTCCCATGGCGGCTATGGTTTGAACATCTAAAAGTACGGCTGGAAGTCATCACATCTGCACCACCATAACCCTGCAGAAGAAAACATTTCCGCAAAATACAACCCTTGTGTTTGTAAATCGCAAATGGTCCAAAGAACATCCAAAAGGAGAAAAAGCAAACCAACTGAGTATCACAAACCAACACCAAAAACAAACCAAATAAGAGGCTCAAAATATTTCTTCCTATATTGAAAGATTTAGGTAACTAATGTTCGACAAACTTTGGCAGTAAGTCTAATACGAGAATAACACAGAGAGAGAATAAAAGATAAGTTGCAACAGTAGATCATCAACTTTCAATAAACCAGAAATTGTTTACAAGGTTCCCTTGTGCTAATAATAAAACCATGGAATATCAAACAAATTGAGTGCGGTAAAAAAAAGGGAGACGGATTCATTCATTTTCAAAAATATTACTTCAAAAACAAAACATATGGAGTAATACTATAAGTATCCCCTATGTTGCAATTTATATGACACTCTTGTTATTATAATTACATTCAAAAATATTTGATATCTTTCCTCAAATAGGATTACTTCATACAACTTTCACAACTTTCAGAATTTAAATTCATTTAAGAATTCAAATTTTAATCTTCATGTGATGTTTTTTTTATCACATTAACTTCTTGTGTTCTATTTTTTTTTATAACCGAGAAATATCCGAGGGACAGTGGCACATGATTTAAAACTTGATGAATAATGGAACTTTACCCTTCTCCGCTTAAATACCAGCCATTTCTCCGTAGCACGGTTCTAACATGTGATGTGCGCCTAACCCACATCTTTGGCTGGTGTATAGGCTATTTGGTTCACCATTTTCCTCAGCTTCTCCATTTGACACTCCAAAGAAACGGATGAGCGAAAAGTGGAGTATAGTGGGTGCGAGGGGTGATGACGAGTTTTTCTGTATGTTTGTTTTCCGTGCAGAGGAAACTAATATCATGTTTGGTCTATTTTGAGAATTGTTTTTTCTCAAAAGTAATTTTAAAAAAAATATTTTTAGTAAGAAATATTTTGTATTTGATTAATTAAATTTGAAAAGTATTTTTTGGTAGCAATTAGTATTTGGCTAAGCTTTTAAAAAATACTTATAAGTATATTTTTCTCAAAAGTATTTTTCAAAAAGTGCTTTAGGAAAGTAACTACTTTTTTTTTTGTTCTCCAAAACTACTAGCGTGTTTGGTCAAAAGTATTTTTGGCCAAAAAATTGAGGTGTTTGGCCAAACTTTTGGAAGGAAAAAAAGTACTTTTGAGGAGAAGCAGAAGCACAAAAAGTAGCTTCTCTCCAAAAGCACTTTTTTGAGAAGCACTTTTGAGAAAAACATACTTAGAAGCAATTTTTTAAAGCTTGGCCAAACACTAATTGTTGCTCATAAGTGCTTTTCAAATTAATTAGCCAAACACAAACTGCTTCTCACCAAAAGTACTTTTGAGAAAAACACTTTTGAAAAAAAGCACTTCTCAAAATAAACTTGGCCAAACGGGCTATACTTCTCCTTCTCCTCAAAAACAATTTTTTTTCTTCTTCCAAAAGCTTGGTCAAACACTTTGTGACGACCCGATAGGTCACATAGAGTTTCTGAACCTAATTTTATGCTTCGAAGCCTCAAATACCTCATTTTAGCCTTCATCAATTTGCCTACGCAGTCCGAGTATTTTTTCGGAAGTCTTTTATGTTAATCACTGATAAAACATAAAATTTTGCCTTTAAAATCTAATTGAGTTAACTTCGGTCAATATTTTGAGCAAATGAATCCTGATCCATATTTTGATGATTTTGGTGGTTCCGTATCGTGATTTGGGACTTGGGCGTATACCCAAACTCGAATTCGGAGGTCACTAGCTCGAGTTATCGTGTTTTGCTGAAAACATGAAGTTTGAAGGCTTAATGAATATAAAAGTTTGACCAATGTTTGACTTTATTGATATTGGGTCGGTATTTTGGTTCTGGAACCCGGCATATGTCCATTACTATATTTATGACTTGGCTATCAAATTTGGTGAGAAACGGAGTTGGTTTGACGTGATTCGAACGTTCGGTTGTTAAAATAGCTATTCTAAAGTTTCTTGAATATTTATTTGATTTTGGTGTCTGATTCATAATTCTACATGTTATTTTTGCGATTTGATCGCACGAGCAAGTTCGTATGATATTTTAGACTTGTGTGCATATTTGGTTTAGAGCTCTGAGGGCTTTGTGAGTGTCACGACCCCAATCCCGGTCGTGGTGGCTCCCAACCAAATTGCTAGGCAAGCCCGACCAATAACGCTCACAACTCAACCACACAACCCATTTACAATTAAATAAGTTAAGTTTATAGATAATTCAACTCCGATCAATAAGATAATTACGAACAATACTGAAAATCATGATAACACTAATAACACTCCCAAAGACCTGAGATCATGAGTCTAGAGCCTCTAAGAAAAATAAAGAAATAAATTCTCAGTAATACTGATGTTCACACATGCAAAAATGAAAAAGAGGTAGGGGAGGAGTCGGGTCCTGCGAACATCGGGAAGCTACCTCGACAACTCCTGATAAGCTATGAAGCAGCAAATAACTCAACTATGCTCCGAGGCACCTGAATCTGCACGCATGGTGTAGGGTGTAAAGTGAGTACTTCAAATTTAGTGGTAATAGACATTTATAATGACTGAAAGTAAGAAATCCCGAAATACCACAATGTAAAGCTGAAACTTACCACTTAGCATATTTAATGAGGAAACAACAGTAAATCATTGACAGGTAGACAGATAGGTATCAATGTGTGAATGCAATGCAATGCACATGGCCGCTATAGTGTGCAGCCCGATCCATTTGGGCACTCGCGTTCACTGTGGGGGTTCAGACTCCGGAGAGGCTCCTACAACCCAAGCGCAATGACATAGTAGCATTCGCTGCGGCGTGCAGCCCGGCCCACAATTAGTCCAATTATATATGTATGCAAGCCACATGGACACAATCAAGTTTATCATTTTCGGTTCCATTTAACAGGTATTACAATTTAAGTAATTAAAACCCTAGAAGATTACTAATCATTTCTAGACAGTATCTAACTCAGGACTCATATCATGGAAGCATGCTCAATATCATGGAGACAATGATAATAGTCCCCAAGGGATCCAAATAATTGGCACGTAGCCCAAATATGCTCATAACGATCCAAGTAGGATGTTTATTAGCCAATTTCTAGTAAACAACACAGTATAGACATCACTCGGACGAACTAAGCCATAGTCCCCTCCACAAACGACCCCGCACTCACCATAGAGTACATGTCTCGCGTAAATACAACATCACAATGTGAGATACCGGGATTTCAAGCCCTCAGGTCATCATCTACATCTATTACTTACACTACTACAAAAAAGGTCTTTGGTGGCAATTATTTAGCGACAATTAGGTAATTACTATTAATAAATTATTTAAGCTAAAATATTAGCGGCACATGACCAATAACCAGTAAAAAATATATTTTTAACGATAATAAAAAACAGCTGCCACTAAAAATTACTAATTGAAATGATTTTGTGATTAAAATTTTTATTAAATCGAGAAATAGGCTAAAATTGAAATTTCATGCAATTTTAGTTTAAAAATACCAAATGGACTTGTAAAATTATGTAAAAATCATGTAAATTATATTTTTGTGTAAATGTGATAATAAAATAAATTATTCACCGAAATGACAAGTTTTAAGAATAATCATTTGATTTTATAGTGCAAAATAGGCCATAAATTTGTTTTAAACATCTTAAAATTTTGGGAAAAATACCACAACCTTTGGGGATTCTTATATATGCATATATATGTTATTTTGAAAGTATTTTGCATACAAAAATACATAGAGAAAAAATTGGGTATCAACTCAACCTACCTCGCGACAATGCGGGGATGTCTGGAGGCATCATCCTCGAGGAACCTCCAATAGAACCAGATTTAACATGGCACAGCTGAGGAGGAAACCCCGCCCTGCCAAACGCGATTTCGGCATCGCTGCTCTAAACATTGTGATCACCATAAGTGAAGACGGGGACGTCGAGTGGCCCAGACCTGCTCGACCAAGACCCTTGCAAACAAACTATGGCCTGGCGCAGGAACCACAGTGCGCACGAGGTCGCCAACTCAAAAGAACGATGAATATGCTATTCAATAGAGATTACCACCAAGTATTATCAAGCGTTCAGGGAGGAAGGGGAGCAGGAAAAATAAAGTTGACAAGCGACAACGTATTGTCACGATGGTAAGAGGGCGATGACATTCTTCAAAGATATGTAAAACACTAAGAGAAAGCATTCGCCACCAGGGAAAGATGGATCCGGGAAATATGCCTAGAGGACACCCTTGAACCCAGGAAAAGGGATGCCGTAACTTCGCCTAGGCCTCGTATTCACACACTGGTAACCCTCTCCCTCATTTGCCTATTCCACGTAAAGCCTGTGTTCATAAGTGCAGGTGTTTCGATCAATTACAGCAACAATTTAGGGACAAAGCCAAATAGGGCAGTTCGGACTAACGAACCAAATAACTCCTACACTACAAACCTTTGATGTACTCCAAATGTCGGTCGTCACAACAATCAAGAAAGTTGCTCCCTCTATACAACTTGCTCCAGCTCGAACTAGAATTCTGAGCCCGCGACGTGCGGACGTGTAATTCGAATGACAGTGGGTACACTACCCAGAGGAGATTCCGATCCCTCTCCTTCAGAAGGGACAGAACCCCTGAAAAGAATGGAACTTAGGAGTTCAACAAAAGGCTACGCACGATTGGAGGAAATCCTTCACCATACGACCAACCGCCGGCACTGGCGCCAAACCTCGGAATGTCGCATACGTATCCTGCAGCAAGGAGTAGTCTAAAAAAATACAAAAAGATTTATTTTATTTTATTTTCTTTTTAGGTAGTGTACTAATACCCCTGAACCTTCGCTGAAAAGCCTTCGAAGAACCTTCGCCCTTCACGCTCATCGGCATCCCAGGTCTTTGTCGATTGAGTTTTATGTAATTTTGGGTTGATGCTGCTCGATTATTATCAGTTTCTCTATCAATCTTAAGTTCTCTATTAAATCTTAAGGAACGGTTAGTATTTTATGTGTAAATACTAAAAGATGTGCCTTTTGTGTTTCCTTTGCTTCTTTTGGGTCACAAATTGGTTTTGGATTTATTATTTGATTATTTAGAAACTTTTAAAGTATTGGGGGAATGACCGATGAATATAATAAGTTTACCTGATTTATGTCCTGTCTATGCTGCAAATTTACTACTATCGTGTAGAAGTTCGACCGGGATATGAACTCAACTATATCTATTAGAAACTGGAGCTAATTTACAGTATTTGATTCTCTATGATATGAAGCTGAAGAATCATTTTTGAATTATTGTACTGTATCTTTTTAAGATAAGGCACACTGCAGAATGATTAAGGAAGTATCCACTTCATATTTTTTCTTTTTATGATGGATCAATTTTTGTACCATCACTCCCTTCTTGTAACAATTTTTAGAAAGGCTAGACTTACTTCCTTAAATTGGTATTTTGAGTCTATATATTTGTTGCTCTGATGAAACCTATTACAACTTCTAACTTCTTTTTCTTATAACAAAAAGATGCCTTATTAATTTTGTAGAAATTCTTTTCTGACCTTGTTAACTTTAATATGCTTAAAAAAGTTTATTTCTATGGACAGAAGAACAGTTCTTACGAATCGTCGATCTTAAAATTAATGCTACTAAAATTCAGATGCACTCTTATTGATGAAGATCCTTTAGCGTTTTACTTTTGCAATAGAACTTTTTCCTGAAGACAATAGTTATGCTTTTACTCCAAAAGGTAATTTTGGTAGCTTATCTTGTAATTTTTGTTAATAATGTTGCAGCTAAAGGTCAAATTTGAGGTGGTTTGGCATAGTAAAAATTTTCATGGTTAATAACACATGTCAACTAAAACACTTACTAATTCAAAAAGACTAGGTCCTTCGGTCTTTACATATAGACATGTGATTTATTTATGGAAGCAAAGAAATATTTTCTTTTCTGGAGCATTTGAACTTTGAATTGTGGGCTTTAGGTATATGATTTTGGATTAAAAGAGATAAAAAAGTATCTACCAATCCCAATATTTCTGTATTTTCGATGTTTGACAGTATAAAGCATATGATATCATTTACTGGTATTGTAAGGAAATTTGGCCATGTGGCCTAGACTTTGTAAAGTAAAATAGCTTCACCATTCCATTTCTGGATGACGAAGTTAAAACTCAATTTTTGTAGCACCCAATTTCCTAAATATTGCATTATATTCATTTCTAAGGATTGAATTCTTGAACTGTCAATACTTTTGTTTTTCATCTTATTGTTAAATAAAGTGGTTAGTAGAGGTTTATTCTAGCTAAATTGCCTGGAGAATAATATAAATTTTTTTTGGTTGCAATATTGCAGTAAATGACTGGTGTAAGGACCTCTGGATGCACTGTTATTTTAAGTTGGGGACTAATTGGTACCCATAGGCAGACAACACTATATGGATTAACTTCTTATAGTTCCAGTGGTCTTTGAATTTGTACTCATTGGTATGCCAATTTATGTGCTATATTTATATTTCATAAATTATAAGAGCATGGTTTATAAATGCATTTCAATATAGCTATCGATGAGTATAATTTTCACAGAATTGACCCCGGTAATGAGTTGAAATGTGGAGATTATAGTCAACAATTTCACATTCCCCTATGGTTGTTATGTTCTTTTTAGGGTACTGTAATAAAAATTCTAATATGCTGCTGTGTTAGAAAGGCTACAAAGCTGGGTGGATAGTTTGCGTCATAGCAAATGAAAAATTACGATTTATTTGTAATGCGCTTGAGGATGTAGACATTTACTACATTTTTGGATATTATATCTACACTATTTAAGTATATATAATTGAACTGAATAGCTTTTTATATATATATATATATATATATATATATATATATATATATATATATATATATATATATATATATATATATATATATATATATATATATATAAAAGTACAATTACAATCTCCACTTTCTTAAATATCTTTAGCATTCGGTTATGTCGACACTGTATGTTTTAGGTGCTTGCAGAGACTGCTCATCTTTTTGCAATTTGTGAATTTTATCCCTGATCTGGCTATCTGATCACTACCACTCTTTATGTGTGATAAAAAACTCGTACATCCTTAAAAATATAGAGCTCTAATGGTGAGTGATTGATCGCTGCTTTAGTTATAAGATTGCCAAGTTTATGCTGCTGCTGATTTGTACGACTTTGGTGTTGAGTTCCTTATGGACTTTTAGTTTCATAACCTCTCAAATTATTATCAGCTTTGTTGTTTGGCAACATTTACTTCCTATTGACATAGTTATTTTATAATTTCAGGTCATACAGTGTGATGTTCGATAATTTAGCGGGTGGAAGATTTCAATATGACGAAGAGTTTCAGAGATTATTTGAAGATTGTTATTCGTTAAGATTAGTTATATAGTGACACTAGCTATTTACTTCAAACAATGAGTTATTTTTTAAGGTTTTGTAATATTATAATTTTGGATTAGTACTTCCTTTTGTTCGTTAAGATTTAATGAGATATACTATAGTTATATGAATTCATATCAATATATTTTGTTATTTACATTATTTTTTGGTCGAATGTAATAGCTATTATTAATAGTAAACTTATCGTTATAACTTGTGAATTTTAGTGCCAATTTAACAGGATTAAAACGTTTATACAGGGATATTGCAACCATTATTTTGCTATTAAAGATGATTTTTAGCGGCAATTTAATTGACTTTGCTATTCATTAAAATGGATGTTAAAGGGACATACTAATACGTTTTTAGAAGAGATATTGTTGCCAATTTAATTGCCACAAAACAATTACCGCTAAAGGTATGGACTTTTAACGATACATGTTTTGAATTTAGCGGCTATAAAAATGGACGTTAAAAGAGCATTATAAGTCATTTTTAGAATGAGATTAGCAGCCATAATAATTGCTGCAAACAATTACCGTTAAAGCAGATGAGTTTTAGCGGCAATAAATCACACCTTTTACCAGTTTTGGCATAAATGCCGCTAAAGGCTTTACCGACCCCGACATCACTGGCTAAAGATTAATTGTCGGTAAATGATGTAGCGGCTATTTTTATTGCCGCCAATACTGTTTTTTATTGCCGCGAAAAGTCCTTTGTGTAGTAGTGTCACCTCTAGCCGGCCGTAGACAAGTCCGCAATGCCCTTTCCTCTTGCATCGACCTCTTCGTGCGTCGAATTCAGTCAAAACCACAACGAATTCATTACAATAGACTAAAGGTATATAACCAAATAAAAAAGACTAAAAAAATATCGAAATTCATGAAATTTGCAAAACCCGAGCCCCCGGCCCAAATCTCGAAATTCAGAAATTTTTACATCAAAATGTTCCTTATCTCGCCACAAGTCCATTCATACCAAATTCACAAAAATCGGAGTCCATTTGACCCCTCAAATCACGATTTCTCACTTAAAAACTCAAGCCCTAGTTCTTCAAGTATTTACCCAATTTTCCAAGAATTTAAGGTTGATTCTTAATAAAAATGATGCTTCTAAGATACGAGACTTACCTCAAATCACTTTCCGTCAAAACCCCTCTTCAATTCTACCAAAAAGCTCTTGAGGTGGTGTAAAAATGGAGGAAATTATGAACGGGTCGTGGATGAAATAACCTTTTAAAGCATTCTGCCCAGGCGAAATTCCTCTTACGCAATCGCAGCACAGCCCACGCGATCGCAGAGAATTACTTTCCTCCTCTATGCAATCGCACGCCTTCACACGCAACCGCAGAACACTGCCGCTCGACCCTAGACGATCGCAAACAACCTCACAGGATCACACTGGCCAACCACCCAAATCTATACGATCGCAAACCCCTTTATGCGATCGAATAGAGAAAATCTGAGCCCCTTCCAAATCCTTCTATGCGATCGCAGCCACATGCTCACAATCGTGATGAGCAAATTTTGGTCTGCAATTTCTGCTGCACTTTTCTAACTCAAAAATCCCCGTTAGCCATCCGAAATCACCCCAAGACCCTCGGACCTAAACCAAAAGTACAGATTTATTCAAACTTGCTCGAACCATAAAAACACTATCGTTAACATCAAAACGTCAAGTTTCATCAGATCAAGGCTTAAGTTAAACTAAAACTTTCGAAATTCTCATTCGATCAAAAATCCGACCTAAACACCTTTGAATCAACTGAAAATTTTCACACAAGTCTAAAATCACCTAACGAAGCTACTGCAACTCTCAGAATTTCATTCTGCCCTCGAATGAAATTCTCGCCTACCAGCAGGATTTCACCAATTTCCTAACTTCGCCAAAATTCAAACTTAGCCAATTCAAGCCTAATTCTACACCAGACCTCCAAATTCAATTTCGAATACACTCCTAAGTCACAAATTATCCCCCGAAGCTAATCGAATCATAAGAATTCACATCCGAGCCCTCTAACAAAATAGTCAACCAGTTGACCTTTCCAAAATAAGCTTCCCTTTAAGAGACTAAATGTCACATTTCCAACTAAGACCAATCCAATTCTATCCAACCAACTCAAATACTGATATTGAATCATAGTGAAACATAATATGAGGGAAACAGGGCGGTAACTCATGTGATGATGGGTCGGGTCGTTACATCCTCCCCAACTTAAAACAAACACTCATCCTCGAGCGTACCCAGAGTTGTACCAGAAGCTACCCAATAGGTGAATGACCCTACCAAGCACATACCCGGGGTGATCCCTCGTCACCCTACCTCGCATAGGTCCGATAACACAATTTAGATGAAATTTCACAGTCCATCTAACTCATATACCGTAGGACCGCATTGCACTCTCTGAAATCATACACAAGATCAGAACCTCACATCTATACTCAATATAAGCCTGAACCAGCTGTAATAACCCATACCTGCAACCTCAGGTGCAATCATATGATATACTACATAATCCAAACACTCGAAACGATAACTACTATTCACAGCATTTGCCCACAACACCCGAATACCGGTGGAAAAACCTCTTATCAACCAAGGTCTTATTTCAACACTTTCATATACTGCCAAGGATAAATGAAACATGCAATAAACTGTAACCAAATCCGTTCATATTCATTAATGACTCCAACGATCACCTCGAATCCTACATACCATTCTGGTGATATGACACCTTATAACCGGCCTAAGCCACACTTGCATAATACGCCCACCAATAAGGAACGACTTGAATATACTCAAATCTTGATATTCACTCAAACGAAAGAGCTGTACCTCAAGCCCATCAGTACCATCACAACACAAGGCTAAGACCCCATCTCACCTCATGGAAATAGAATAGCTGAATCCTCCTTGAAAGGACATAACTTCACGTGGCCTCGCCAAAAGGCGCTATCCTATCCAAATAGTGCTACACATGAAGCACCTCAAGTCACCATGCTCAAAGTAGACAGACACGCACACATTGATGCTTGAAACCAAGCAGTCCATCACACCCACGGTGAAGCAAGTAATATACACCATTCACTCCTGAAAGGACACAACCGATGCGCTATTCTCCAAGCAACTCCCAATACGGACTTTCCTCAGAAACCAAGAAGCAAGGCATACGAAGAAACATATGGAAAACTATTCTTAACACACATTGTTGCGGTGTGCAACCCGATCCAGATAACATGCCCTGTGGCAGCGTGCCACTCGATCCACACAAATATCTCACATAGGGAGATGCACATCGAGCCGAATTTTCTCATTATAACAAAATACCGAGTATCGGTCGTAAGCATATTGAGTGCATAATGATATTTACTTATAACGGTGTAAGCTACAAAACTCAACTTCCACTTCGAATCTCGATAGAACCGCAATATATGTGCCACCGTTCGAAAATCATAATGCCTAACAACACAGAAAAATAACTCATAGATCTCCCCAAATCACTAGCAGGTTCGATAACGATCGAATCAACCTACCCTTCATCAATACACTTCGGGGCCAACCAAGCCAACTCAAGCTAAACACGTATCCAACCAGCTTACCAACAAACTAATTACCAATAAGCCTGATGTTTCTCCTTCCACTACTATAACTCATGCCAGAGCTGTACGACACGGTGCCCGACACCAAATCAATATTGAAATCCACAATCTCGCCCGACGACATGCCCGACCACAAGGAACACATCCGAAAAGGTCCTTCAATACTGGAACTGAATTAATGGTGAAAAACCTCTATACTGACATCCGTCACAAAGGCCCAATTAAGGAAAGCAATCCTTCCCAATCATCCACTGGTTTGTGGTACACAATCATTCAGCTAGAACATAGTCCGATGCACCTCGCCATGCAACCTGTGGCATGTTTTGACATAATCCATAACACAATAGTCTAGAATGACCCAACACAGAGATAACCGGTGTACACACCAATATCATATACAAATTCTAATATACCAAGCAAAGAAAGATCCACTCGGGCTTTCAAACCCCAATAGCCGCTAACAGTACCAATACACACTATCCACAACCACTACATAGCCTGAACATGGGAACTCCCAGTTCCAGACTCCCAGCTCGATATAACACACAAAGTACTATACATGATCCTAAATTTTGCAGTATAAATACATGTTACACCTCGATACCCAATCATTCAACAAAAGATATTCCGAAATTCCACCGGTGCCACCAAACAAACTCAAATATCGACAGTCGATCTATCAAGAAAATGCTGCAACACTACTGAAGCTCTATCAACTTAATCACATTGCACTTTTTCTGAAACATATACCTCGTCAAATCACTATGATTAGCAACACCATTTCCTTGGCCATATGAGGACCATTCACCCTAATCATCTGAAGATCGATTCTTACATCACCTGCAGTTGCCCGTGTTGCTTAAGAATTTAATGACTTTCCATTCCGAACTGAATCGAGCCTTACACACACAATCTCAATCCTCCACATCAGCACATACCATAACCCACTCGGATAACATGAGAACTTTCATCTCCCTTCACGCTGCAGGCATCGACGCACTCAACTAGTCGAGAACTTGCATTGATCCCATTTAGAGGAAAAATCATGACATACTCCAAGCTTCGCATACCCACAGAAAATATACTCATCTTCAAACCACGGTAAAACCCAGCAAGAACACCTATGCCATCTCTATTTGTACCAACTAAACTGCCAGGACTGAATCCTTCCATCTAAACCGAGCTGAGCAAGCCGTCAAAACCCAAGAGCATCGCTGCAAAATTCCTGAAAAATATCATTACCTCGAACACATACAAATCATTATTCATACCCTTACTATGCCGATTCGGTCTATTATCAATCTATTCCGTCTATCAAATTTCTCTTTTTATTCATCATTCACTTGATATTTCTCCCTCGCTGTAGCATCACCATGCCTCAACCCAAGCTCACCACAGAAGCTTCGGACATAAGACCACACTGTCTAAGACCCATAGTCCATGAAATACTCTCTCAGACGTTCCCAGAAATACCACATTCTAGAATACTTTACTTTGAAGAACTTCGTGTGAAATCCGAATTCGTTACCATTACCTTCCAATACCGATACATAGAATCCCATAATAAACATAATAATACCACAAGCCTCGACATTTTCCGATGAAAACACGGTCTCTGACGACATACACAACCTGGAGACACCCGATTGTTACATGCCAAATATTGTACGCAATAAAACCATTCTCGAGATTCATTCACACTTATTCAACTGTAAATTATCTGATTTAATGAACAGAACTACTCGTGCCTTATTAGCACTATGAAACCGTAGAAGATGATCTCATACCAATACCAACAAGCATCTTCCATGTCTATACACTGAGCATGCTTCAACAACAGCTCAAGACATCCTAGTATTTTCTCACCTCTACGAAGCACCAGGTAACCTTTATCAAAATTTTGTTCTACTCGCGCCATCCTCGGCCCCATTTCTGCAACCAGGACTGGTCCGTCAGCATACCTCGAAACAAAAACAATATAGCACATAACCGCACGATCAGCTAATCAACAACAACCTCCCCAACTTGGCTCGAAGCCATCTATAAGAATACATTTAATAACCCATAATACTTTTACTATAATGATGCCATAATATTTTATTGAGATTAAACTCAAATCATCTACTAGCTTATGAAACCACAGATCCTTGGATACTGACATCCTCTACAAACCTCACATTCATCCCCACATCTATTGAGTCCACTCTCTGAAGCATACCAATTTACAAATTACAACATGTACCTTTCAGTTACACATGAGACATTCTAACAATATACATAAGAAACATCACTTCAGACACTCCGCAGGAGGTAACCCACATGCTTCGCCTCAATATAACACTTCTGTATACCTTTCAACCATTATACACGTTACACAGTCATTAGTCCTCCTGAGTCTGAACTCATACCACCGCATGCAATGCACATTAATTCCAAACTAGGAGACATGAAAGTATTCTCCACGCGCCCATAACTCGGGGCTATACAACAAATTACAATAGGAATCAGACACTTAACAGTTCACCTACTATCCAGTAGACTTCTTCGTCACAACCAAGTCATATAATTACATCTTGCAACACTAACATACTCATCACACAAATACCAAACTGCCATTTTGGCTGATAGCGACAATACCGAACATATAAGATTAAAACACTTGCTCACACGATCATCACCTCAGTTCTCAAGCCGTAGGCAAGATTCGGCCTCAAGTCCTTGAGACTGGCCCAACATAAACCTCATGAAGATTACATCTCGCCCCTCGATCGGGAAATCGCAAACCATCAAAGCACATATAATACCGAGTGATCATGCACACATACAGATGAGAGGAAGGAATTTCAAGAGTTATATTCCAAGTTGAATCAAGTACGCACGATAATAATACCAAGAAAGTGAAGTTTTCCTAAAGATTCTGCAACCTCCCGAAGATAAATACAGATGTCTCCGTACCTATCCGCGAGACTCTACTAACCGGCTCATGACTTAGGATGCCTAGTAAACCTGGCTCTGTTACCAAATTGTCAAGACCCCAATCCTGATCGTGATGGCACCCAACATAATTTCTAGGCAAGCCCGACCAATAACACTCACAACTCAACCACACAACCCATTTCCAATTAAATAAGTTAAGTTTCTAGATAATTCAACTCCGATCAATATGATAATTAGGAACAATACTGAAAATCATGATAACACTATTAACACTCCCAAAGACCTGGGGTCATGAGTCTAGAGCCTCTAAGAAAAACAAAGAAATAAATCCTCAGTAATACTGATGTTCACACATGCGGAAATGAAAAAAGGATAGAGGAGGAGTCGGGTCCTGCGAACGTTAGGCAGCTACCTCGACAACTCTTGAGAAGCTCTGAAGCCGTAAATAACTCAACTATGCTCCGAGGCACCTGAATCTGCACGCATATTACATGGAGTAAAGTGAGTACTTCTAACTCAGTGACAATAGACATGTATAATAACTGAAAGTAAGAAATCTCGAAATACTGGAATGTAAAGCTGAAACTTACCACTTAGCATATTTAACGAGGAAACAACAACAAATCAATGATAGATAGACAAATATATATCAATGTACGAATGCAATATAATGCACATGACCGCTGCGGCGTACAACCCGATCTATTTGGGTACCCATGCTCATTGTGGGGGTTCAGACCCCGGAGGGCTCCTACAGCCCAAGCGCAATGACATAATAGCATTCGCTGCGGCGTACAGCCCGGTCCACAATCAATCTAATTATATATGCATGCAAGCCACCCGGGCATAATCAAGTTTTACCATTTTCGGTTCCATTTAACAGGTATTATAGTTTAAGTGATTAATACCTTAGAAGATTACTAATCATTTCTAGACAATATCTAACTCAGGACAGATATCATGGAAGCATTCTCAATGACATGGAACAATGATAATAATCCCTAAGGGATCCAAATAATTGGCACGCAGCCCAACTATGCTCATAACGATCCAAGTAGGATGTTTACTAGCCAATTTCTAGTCAACAACACAGTATAGACATCACTCGGATGGATTAGGCCATATTCCCCTCCACAAACGACACCGCACTCACAGTAGAGTACGTGTCTCACCTAAATACAGTGTCACAATGTGAGATACCGGTGTTTCAAACCCTCAGGTCATCATCTACATCTATTAATCACCTCTAGCCAGCCGTAGACTAGTCCGCAATGCCCTTTCCTCTTCATTGGACCTCTTCGCGCGCCGAATCTAGTCAAAACCACAACGAATTCATTACAATAGGCTAAGGGAATATAACCCAATCAAAAAAACTCAAAAAATTTCGAAATTCACTAAATTTGCAAAACCCAAGCCCGGGCCCACATCTCAAAATCCAGAAATTTTTACATCAAAATGTTTCTTATCTTGCCACGAGTTCATACATACCAAATTCACAAAAATCGGAGTCCATTTGACCCCACAAATCACGATTTCTCACTTAAAAACTCAAGCCCTAGTTCTTCAAGTTTTCACCTAATTTTCCAAGAATTTAAAGTTTATTCGTAATTGAAATGATGTTTCTAAGACAGGGACTTACCTCCAATCACTTCCCTTAAAACCCCTCTTCAATTATACCAAAAAGCTCTTGAGGTGGTGTAAAAACGGAGGAAATTATGAATAGGTCGCAGATGAAATAACCCTTAAAAGCATTCTGCCTAGGCAAAATTCCTCTTACACAATCGCAGCACAACCCATGCGATCGCAGAGAATTACCTTCCTCCACTACGCGATCGCACGCAATCACACGCGACCGCAGAACACTGCTACTTGACCCTACGCGATCGGAAACAACCTCACGCGATTGCACTGGCCAATCACCCAAACTATGCGATCACAGACCCCTTTACGCGGCCGCATAGAGCAAATCTGAGCCCCCTCCAAATCTTTCTATGCGATCGCAACCACAGGCTTGAGATCGCGATGAGCAAATTTTGCTCTGCAATTTCTGATGTTTTTTTCCAACTCAAAAATACCCGTTAGCCATCCAAAATCACCTCGAGGACCTCGGGACCTCAACCAATAGCACATATTCCATGATTGATGCAACTAAGATCACCCGATGAAGTGGGAGTGAGCTGTCATGTGTGGTAGGATCTAGTCTGCTGTACATGAAAGTCTCCCACCCCTTGGCCTCGAAGTTCAAAGTCCTCCTCAATATGTTTACCCCTGCAGTCAGCCAATCAGGAGTGGTACCTGGGATTGCCAAGTATTCTGCCAACCACGGACGTGCTTCTTCAACCAACTTCATCTTCTCTAGGTACATGGACTCATACTCCACTGTGAATCCCAAATAGTCATTGATGTCCTTGCCATCAAATTCACTTTCAAGTTTCGGACTTTGGTGACTGTGGTACCCTTTTTGATGTGGGCCACATTGGTGTAGAATTCCTTCACTAGATGCTCATTTGCATCATCCACATGCCCGATAAAGTAGTCCCATCCAGCTCTATCATTGAATTGCCTCAACACATTTGGGTTGTGAGGAAGATCCCTTATAATTATTTTTCTCATCGGAATCAACCTTTTTTTCTGGCCACCACTATCTTAACTTGTGGTAGGCAACCTCGCTGATGAACCGGTCCTCCCATGCCTATGGGTTCCTAGTCTGCTCAACCCCACAAACTTGGGGCTTGCCCCCTTCTGCTTCTTCCCCCTCCTCTGGTACTACATGCTTTCCGAATAATGAAGCTGTGGGAGAGGTGGAGTATTCATTTCCACTATCGGCAGCTGAGCCCTCAGACGACTCAAAATATACTCACACTGAAGCTTGGACAGTGGGGGAAGGTAGAGGTATATCTCTCAATCTATTTCTTTCCGACCATTCAGGAATGTAGTCTAGCACAGAGTTTGTTGATGCCTCCCTTGAGGACTCGTAGTCACTCACCGACTGATCAATAGCTCTATCAGTAACTCTAATATTTTCCTTGTATTCTTTATGTTTTGCCGGGCATGGGGGGTCAACTTTATCATATTTTGTTTTCCACCCCGAGAGGACTCTCCTCTTCTTGGTTGTTTAGCACCATTACCTCTTGATTTCACCATTTTCTGCAAACAAATTCAGTCATGCTTTGTTAATATGCAGAAAAAAAATTCAATTCACAGTTGCAAAAGAAATGTTGCACATATTTTTTAAACTAGCACAGTGCGGACCGCACAAAATGCAATGCGAACCACACAGAGATGGGGTTCAGACTACACACTATCTGAATATATTCACCGCCGAACGCACATAATGGCAATGTGGTCCGCATTGAGGTATTGCGGACCGCACAAAATGCAATGCGGCCGCGACCCTCAATAATCAGGTTTCAGAACTTCTTTTATGCGGTCTGCACAAAATATCACCGTGGACCGCACTACCACCCCGGTCCGCACTAATTACCAAGTAACAACACCAACTTAGGGTTCATGATATGTTCAATTTAAGTCCACTTTTCACCTAATGAAGGGTCCCTAATTGTTGATACTGTCATTTAACTACCTAAACTAATTTTAAACAACGATTAACTAACATAAGCTACCATCTTGAAAGAAATACGGGAAGGCTACGAAGAAGAACAAATAAAAACAAAAAAAAAAAATAACAAAATGAAACAATTAAGAAGAAGTTAGATTTACTAGATGTGAGAAGTACTGAAGATAGATGAGTCTTAGTAGTTAATTACAAGCATGAAAGGAGATGAGTAGTGAATTTTTTAAGCAGTGAGAGTAAAGGGTTCGAAAAGTTGAAAAGGATGGCCTCAGGTCTTATTTATAGAAAAAGGTCCTTGGGGACATCTCACCTACCCACCGTGGACCATACAAAATGGAATCGCGGTCCGCATTGCTCAAAATCATAGGATTCAATCAAGGCAACCACTACGGTTCGCACAAAATGCAATGTGGCCGTAGTAGACCACCGCGGACCACACTAAATGCAATGCGGCCGCTATGGTAAACTTCAGAGAACCTCCAATTTTATCAATCCATCAGTGTGGTCCAGCATTGATTTCTTGCCCCTACACTAAGGACTTTACGGCAGCAAAAAATGGTAGTGCGGTCTCTATTGACAATCTTCAGAGAGTAGTCATTTTCCAACTTTTTCCTGCACTGCATCAGCACAATCCTACAACATCTCACAACCAGTTAGTCCAAAAATAAGTCCTACACTATAATGAAAATAAAACGAAAGAAAAAAGAAAAATACATGGGTTGCCTCCCAATAAGTGCTTGATTTGACATTGTGGCACGACGAAGGTTACCATCAAATCATTTGATATGAAGAAATGCTACAACACGTTTTTCACCAATTTTTCCCAAGTAGTGCTTGACCCTATGCCCATTCACTCTGAAAACTTCCCCATTTTTGTTCATTAAATCAAGTGCACCAAACGGGGTCGCAAACACCACTTCAAAAGGTCCACTCCATTTTGATTTATGCTTTCCTGAAAATAGATGTAACCGAGAGTTGAACAAGAGAACCAATCACCCACTTTGAACTCCTTACTTTGAGCATATTTATCATGTAGGTACTTCATTTTGTCCTTGTACAAGGAAGAACTGGAGTAAGCATGGAATCAAAATTCATCAAGTTCATTGAGATGCTCCACACACAGATTGATTGCAACATCCCATTCAAGATGTAGCTTCCTCAAAGCCCACATGCACTTGTGCTCTAACTCAACTGGTAGATGGCAAGCTTTCCAATCACCAACCGATATGGAGACATACCAATCGGTGTCTTGTAAGTAGTCCTACAAGCCCATAGAGCATTATCCAACTTCTTCGACCAATCACTCCTATTTACATTGACCGTCTTTGATAATATACTATTAATTCCCTGTTTGAGACTTCCACTTGGCCACTCGCTTGCGGATGATAGGGAGTAGAAACTTTGTGATTGACACCTTACTTTGCAAACAAAGTATCAAAAGCTCTATTGCAAAAATGAGACTCCCCATCACTTATTATTGCACGAGGAGTACCAAGCCTTGTAAAAATGCTATTCTTGAGAAATGCAACAACACTCTAAGCCTCATTATTGGGCAAAGCCACGACTTCAACCCACTTTGATATGTAGTCAACCTCCACAACAATGTATGTGTTCCCACACGATCTAACAAACAGGCTCGTAAAATCGATGCCCATTCATCAAAAATATCAACCTCAAGAATGGTATTGAGAGGCATCTCATCTTTCTTCAAAATTCCACCCACTCTTTGACATTCGTGACACCTTTTCATAAGTTCACTTGCATCTTTGTACAAAGTTTGCCAATAAATCCCACAACTAAGAACTTTGGAAGCCGTCCTCATCCTGCCATGATGTCCACCATAGGGAGAGGAATGACAAGCCTCCAAGATACTTAATTGCTCTTCCTCCGGGACACACCTTTTGATCACATCATCAGTGCAAGTCTTGAACAAGTACGGCTCATCCCTATAGAAATCCAAACTATCCCGTTTGAGCTTATTCCTTTGGTTATAAGAGAGCTCACACACGATTATACCAGTAACAAGGAAATTAGCAACGTCCGCAAACCATGGCATACCATTTACCGACACCGAGAGGTGTTGTTCATCGGAAAATGAATTATTGATCTCTAGGCCATCACGAGGCCTCCCTTCCTCCTCCAAGTGGGACAAGTGGTCCGCCACTTGGTCTTAACTATCCTTCCGGTCCACAATCTCCAAATCAAACTCTTGAAGTAACAAAACCAATCACATCAGTCTAGATTTGGAATCCTTCTTCGTCATCAAGTACCGGGGTGCGGCATAGTCGGTATGAATTATGACCTTGGCACCTATGAGATATGGCCGCAATTTCTCCATTGCGAACACAATAGCCAACAGTTCTTTCTCGATCACTGTGTAGTTCACTTGAGCATCATTCATTGTCTTGCTCTCATAGTACATCAGATGAAACATTTTGTTCACTCTTTTACCCAAAACCGCCTTAACTGCAACATTGCCCCCATCAAACATGAGCTCAAAGGGCAAGCTCCAATTAGGTGCGGTAATGATAGGAGTGGTGGTCAACTTATGCTTGAGAAGTTCAAAGTCTTGCATATCTTTTTCATCAAACATGAACTTGGCATCTTTTTCCGATAACTTGCATAAGGGATTCACTACCTTCGAAAAGTCTTTGATAAATCTGCGGTAGAACCCCGCATGCCCAAGAAAACTTCTAACTCCCTTGACAAAGGTAGGGGGAGGGAGCTTTAAAATCACATCAATTTTTGCTTTGTCTACCTCAATATCATGCTTTGAAATTTTATGCTCAATAACTATTCCTTCTTCTACCATAAAGTGGCATTTCTCCCAATTGAGAACAAGATTGGTTTCTTCATAATGGGCCAAAACTCCATCAAGATTCTTCAAGCAATCATCGAATGAATCTCCCACAACACTAAAGTCATCCATGAACCTCCAAAATGTCTTCCACTATATCGGTGAAATGGCCATCACATACCGCTAGAATGTAGCCGATGCATTACACAACCCAAAAGGAACCTAGAAAAGGCAAAGGTGCCATATGGACAAGTGAATGTGGGCTTTTCTTACTCATTTGGAGAAATCAATATTTGGTTGCACCCAGAATACCCATTCAAGAAATAGTAGAAGGTACGCCCAGCAAGTCGGTCTAACATCTGATCAAGGAAAGGCAACGGAAAAGTGATCCTTGCGGGTCACTTTATTCAACTTGTAGTAGTCCATGCATAACCTCCAACCAATGACAGTTATGGTAGGAATCAAATCAGTTTTGTGAATTTGAAACCATGGTCATGCCACCCTTCTTCGATACACACTGCACGATGTCCAAGAGCTATCAGAGATGGGGTACACAACCCCGACATCCAACTACTTGATTACCTCCTTTTTTACAACTTCTTGCATTGCCTCTTTCAGCCTCCTTTGATGTTCCAAGAAGGACTTTGCATCATCTTCCAGAATAATCTTGTGCATACAGAATGCGGGGCTTATCCCTTAAATATTAGCTAAAGTCTATCCAATTGCCTTTTTCCGATTTGAGCACCACCAATGTGGTATGAACCAGCATGTTTGTAATACTAGAAGAAAGAATAACTGGTAAAGTAGAACTAGGGCCTGAGAACTCACACCTGAGGTGTGGAGTTAGTGGGAGATAGTGGAATTTTAGTCTCCATGTTCATGAGGAAGGCTCCGCGTTCGCCAAAAGGGTGGATGTTCGTGCATCGTGTTCACGAGAAGGACAGCGCGCTCGTGTAGAGTAATTGGTTAGCTGGGTCTCAGGTCGAGTCAGTTCATCGCGTTCGCGAGAGTGGGAGTGCATTCGCGAAGGGTAATTCTATGGAAACATCGCGTTTTCAAGGGCCTTGTTGCGTTAGCATAAGAGGATTTTTGTCAAAGTCATTTTTGTGCTTCACAAACGCGAGGGGTTGACCGCGTTCGCGAAAAAGGAAGCATATGGGCAGAATTTAAAACCCAACATTTGGGGTTTAAACCATAATTCATATTTTGGACTTGGGAGCTCGGAAGATTGCAATTTATGAAGAGATTTTTTCCTGGGCAATTTGGTTAAATAATTCCTACTCGGTTTAGACTAATTTCCATGAATCTACACTTAAATCCATCCTCTAATTTCAAAATTTTTGTGGAAATTGGGGAAAACGTTCTAAGACCAAGAAATTGAGTTTTGATTAGGAATTTGACATCGGATTGTGATAATTTTGATATGGTTAGACTCGTGAGAGTGTGAGGATTCTGAATATATAAATTTACCTGATTCTGAGACGTGAGCTCGAGAGGCATTTTGGTTATTTTACCTAATTTCACGTTTTAGCTTACAATTTAGTTGTAGAATCAATTACTTGAAGTGCCATTTACATTATGAAATTGAATTGAACAGATTTGGGCCATTTGGAGTCGAGTACTTGTTGCAAGAACATGGTTTTGGGTTGATATTGATCCAGTTCGAGGTAAGTGGCTTGTCTAACCTTGTGTGGGGGACCTTACCTTTAGGATTGGTATATTTGGTATTTGATCCATATTGTTGAACGTTATATTTTTGTTTAACCTCAGTAGGGCCTTGAACTTCCTCGTTACTACTCGATCGAGGTTAGGCTTAACACTTACTGAGTAACGATGTGGTGTACTCTTGCCCTTTCTGTGTATGTTTTTCATGTGCAAATCCAGGTACCGCTACTCAGGACTACCATACTTGAGGGAGGCATATCCTCTATAGACTTCGAGGTACATCTGTTGTGTTAGCAGACCGAAGAGTCCCTTTCTATTCTAGCTGTTAAACATTGCCCTTATGTATTTTCTATCTTGTTAGATATTTTGGACTTAGACTGTTAGATATTCCAAAGGCTTGTGTTCCTATGAGTTCTTGGGTTTTGGGATAGTGTACTTGGTTCGAGAATGTTGTGTTGTATATGCCGAGCGGCATTATATTTATTTATTCAATTCAGTTATTTTGGTTTTGATTATTTTCTTCCGCAAGTTTCGTTATTTTTCCACATTTATTAGGCTTACCTAGTCGTAGAGACAATGTGCCGTCATGATGGTTCACGAATGGCGAGCATGGATCGTGACAAGTTGGTATCAGAGCTCTAGGTTTATCGGAGTCACAAATCACAAGACGATTTATTAGAGTCCCGCTGATTGGTATGGAGACGTCTGTACGTATCTACGAGAGGCTATGTAACTGTTAGGAAAATTTCCCCTTCATTTGAATTCCTTGTCATGCGATATTTTGACATCACAATTCTAAACTTCTATCTTCTATTCTCTCACAGATGGTGAGGACACGTGCTACCCAAGATGATCATGCACACGTTCCCCCTACTGTGTAGGTGTAGCTAGAGCACCTAAGCAAGCTGCCGCTGAGGTACCACCATCAGTTCAAGCTGGTGTCTAGGCACCTAGCACTGCTACTGCTACTACTACTCTAGCTCTTCAGGAGACTCTGGCGCATTTCATGAGCATGTACACCACTTTGGCTCAGGCAGGGTTGCTTCCCCTTGCTGCAGCACATCTCAGGCCGGGGAAGGAGCACAGACTCCCACTG
Source organism: Nicotiana benthamiana (assembly GCA_034376525.1). Classification (NCBI taxonomy): domain Eukaryota; kingdom Viridiplantae; phylum Streptophyta; class Magnoliopsida; order Solanales; family Solanaceae; genus Nicotiana; species Nicotiana benthamiana. The sequence continues at coordinate 40,847,585 of CM067337.1, read as the reverse complement.
CCTGCACTCCTGAGCAGTGAGTGCATGTTGATCAGGTCCCAAAGATTATTCATGTACCACCTCCAGTGCCAGTTTAGCCCGATGTCAAGGTAGCGACTTCTGAGGAGGAGCAATTGAGGCTTGGGAGGTTCAAAATGTACAAGCCTCATGTATTCAGTGGTCTAGCATCGGAGGATGCTCTGGGATTTATAGATGAGTGTTACTATATTCTCCGCAAAGGGTATATTAGGGTTGAGCGGGGTTTCCTTCACTACTTTTAAACTTTGAGGAGCCGCCTATGAGTGGTGGTGCACGTATGAGTTAGACAGTCCAAATGAGGCTGCTTCACTGACTTGGACTCAGTTTTCAGATCTGCTCCTGAGGGAGTATATTCCCGAGAGCCTAGGGATGCATGGCACGCGGAGTTTGAGCATTTGCGCGAGGGTGCTATGAATGTTTCAGAGCATGCTGTTCGTTGCACCAGTGCGGCTAGGCATGCACCAGCCTTGGTTTCTAATGTTCATGGGAGGGTTCGCTCTTTATTGAGGGCCTTATTCTTAATATTATATCTAGCATGGATTGTGAGTTGGAGATGGATATTTCTTATCAGCAGGTGGTGAGCATTTCTGGAAGAATTGAAGGTATGCATGCTAGGAAGAGAGAGGCGAGGGAGGCCAAGAGGTCTCGAGAGCCGGGCCATTATTCTGGTGCCCGTACCCAAGCTGCAGGCCATTATGGTAAGGGTTATATTAGTCACCCTATTCATTCAGCTTTTCCAGCAGCCAGTAGTGCTCCAGCTCCTCCTAGGCCTCACAAGACTTATTATGCACCTCCAGTTTCTAGCATGCCTCCTGCGCGGGTGCTTTCAAAGGTCAGTCTAGTAGACCTGGCCTAAGCCATCATAACCACCACGTCCTCCTATAGCTTGTTTTGAGTGCGGTGACACATGCCATATGTTGAGGGATTTCCCCAGACTTGGGTGGGGTGCACCTCCATAGACTTCTCAGCCACAGTGTGCCCCGCAGAGTTTTTACGCTATAGTTAAAGCTCCAATTGCTACCCCACCTACTCATCCAACTAGAGGTGGAGGTCGGGAAGGTAGAGGTCACCCTAGAGGGGGAGGCCAGGCCATATACTGTGCCCTTCCAGCCCGTACAAAGGTTGTTGCCTCCGATTCTATCATCACAGGTATTATACTGGTTTGTCACAGAGATGCATCGATTCTATTTAATCCAGGCTCTACATACTCTTATGTGTCTTCTTATTTTGCTCCGCATTTGGGTGTACCTAGGGATTCTTTTATCTCCGATGTTTATGTTTCTACTCCGATTAGAGATTGTCTTGTTGTGAACCGTGTTTATCGATCATGTTTGGTTGCTTTTAGTGATTTTGATACCAGGGTGATTTATTGTTGCTCAGTATGGTTGACTTTGATATTATCCTGGGCATGGAGTGGTTGTCTCCCCATTATGTAATTCTTGATTGTCACGCCAAAACCGTGATATTGGCTATGCCAAGTGTACCGCGTGTTGAATGGAGGGGTAATTTAGATCACACTACCAATAGAGTTATTTCTTTCCTTAAGGCTCAACGTATAATTGAGATGGGGTGTGATGTGTATTTAGCTTATGTGAGAGATGTCGGCATTGATACCTCTTCAGTTGATTCAGTCCCAGTAGTACGAGATTTTCCCCGTGTGTTTCTAGCTGACCTTCCGGGCATTCCACCCGATAGAGATATTGATTTTGATATTGATCTGTTGCCAGTCACTCCACCCATTTTTGCCCCCGTATCGTATGGCTCCTCCTGAGTTGAATGAGTTGAAGGATTAGTTATGTGAATTGCTTTATAAGGGTTTCATTCGGCCAAATGTATCGCCTTGGGGTGACCTTGTCTTGTTTGTGAAGAATAAGGATGGTTCTATGTGTGTGTGTATTGACTACCGCCAGTTGAACAAGGTTACACTGAAGAATCCTTATCCTTTTACCTCTTATTGGTGATCTGTTTGACCAGCTTTAGTGCGCGTAAGTATTGTCTAAGATTGATTTGCGCTTAGGTTACCATCAGTTGAAGATATGGGAGCCTAATATCCTGAAGACTTCTTTCAGGATTCGGTATGGTCATTAAGAGCTCCTTGTCATGTCATTTGGGCTGACCAATGCCCCAACAGCTTTTATGCATTTGATGCACATTATCTTCTGACCGTATCTTGACTGGTTTTTCATTGTCTTTATTGATGATTTTTGTGTATTCCCGGAATCGGAATGATCATGAGCAACACCTTAAGACAGTGCTCCAGACTCTGAGGGAAAAGAAGTTATATGTGAAGTTATCAAAATGAATATTTTGGTTGGATTCTATGGCATTCTTTGGCCACGTGGTATCGAGTGAGGGTATTCAGCTGGATCCGAGGAAAGTAGAGGCAGTGCAGACTTGGCCAGACCATCCTATGCTATAGAGATCTATAGTTTTCTTGGCTTGGCGGGTTACTACAGTTGTTTTATGGAGGGGTTTTCATCAATCACAGCCCCTACGATTAGGTTGACCCAGAAGGATGCTCTGTTCCAATGGACGGAAGACTATAAGGCGAGCTTTCAGAAGCTCAAGATAGCTTTGACTACAGCCCCATTGTTGGGGTTTTATAGGGTCTATTATGATGCCTCGAGGATCAGCCTCGGAGTGGTGTTGATGCAGGATGGTAGGGTAATTGCCTATTCCAGACAGTTGAAGATATATGAGAAGAATTACCTTGTTCACGACCTTGGGTTAGCTGCCATTGCTCACGCCCTGAAGATTTGGCGCCATAATTTATGCAAGGTTCCCTGTGAGATTTATACTGACCATCGGAGCTTGCAGCATTTGTTCAAGCAAAAGGATCTAAATTTGCGGTAGAGGAGGTGGTTAGAGTTTTTGAAGGATCATGACATAACTATTTTGTATCAGCCAGGAAAGACCAATATGATGGTCGGTGCTCTGAGTCTCTAAGTAGAGAGTTTGGGGAGTTTGGCATATTTACCAGCATCAAAGAGGCCTATGGCAATGGATGTTCAGGCCTTAGCCAGCCAGTTTGTGAAATTGGATCTCTCGGAGCCCAGTCGGGTGTGATTTCTTGGTATTACTTATTTAATCGTATCAAGGAGCCACAGTATGATGACCGTCATTTTCTAGTCCTAAAGGACAAGGTTCAGCACGGTGATGCCAGAGATGTGACTATTGGTGACGATGGGGTATTGAGGATGTAGGGTCAGATTTGTGTACCCAATGTTAATGGGCTGCATGAGTTGATTCTAGATGAGGCCCATAGTTCGTGGTATTTCATCCATCTGGCTGCCGCAAAGATGTATTAGGATTTGAGGCAGCACTATTGGTGGAGGCAGATGGAGAAAGATATAGTTGTATTCATATAGCTCGGTGTCTCAATTGTCAGCAGGTAAAGTATGAGCACCAGAGACAGTGTGGGTTGCTTCAATAGATAGAGATTCCGGAGTGGAAGTGGAAGCAGATCACCATGGACTTTGTAATTGGGCACCCACGGACTTTAAGGAAGTTTGATGTTATTTGAGTGATTGTGGATCGGCTGACCAAGTCCGCTTATTTCATTCATGTATGTACTTCTTATTCTTCTGAGCAATTGGCAGATGTTTATATCCAGTAGGTTGTTCATCTGCATGGTAGTCCAGTGTCCATCATTTCAAATAGAGGTACTCAGTTCACATCACCATTCTGGAGAGCTGTTCAGCATGAGTTGGGTACTCGGGTGGAGTTGAGTGTCACATTTCACCCTCAAACGGATGGATAGTCTGAGTGCATTATTTGTATTCTTAAGGATATGCTCCATGCGTGTGTGATTGAATTTGGTGTGTCTTGGGATCAGTTCTTGCCATTGGCGGAGTTTTCTTACAACAACAACTATCAGTCCAGCATTCATATGGCATCATACGAGGCTTTATATGGTAGGCAGTGTAGATCTCCGCTGGGCTAGTTTGAGCCGCCTGAGGCTAGATTATTGGGCACGGACTTAGTTTAAGATGCTTTGGAGAAGGTTAAGGTAATTCAGGATAGACTCCGTACAGCCCAGTCCAGACAAAAGAGTTACGAGGATCGGAAGGTTCGTGATGTTTCCTATATGGTTGGAGAGCGGGTTGTGCTTTGGGTTTCACCTATGAAGGGCGTTATGAGATTTGGGAAAAAGGGAAGTTGAGTCCGAGGTTTATTGGCCCTTTTGCGATATTGAGGCATGTTGGGAGGTTGCTTATGAGCTTATCTTACCTCCCAGAATGGTAGGAGTTCATCCGGTATTCATGTTTTGACACTCCGGAGGTATCAAGGTGATCCGTCGCACGTGTTGGATTTCAGTTCAGTCCAATTGGTCATGGATCTATCTTAGTTGAAAAGCCAGAGGCAATATTAGACAGGGAGGTTAGAAAGCTGAGGTCACAGAACGTTGCACCAGTGAATGTTCAGTGATGGGGTCAGTCGGTCGAGGAGGCGACCTGGGAGACCGAGCAGGATATGCGCAACTGTTACCCTCATCTTTTCACTACTTTAGCTTGTCTATATGCTCGTTCGAGGACGGACGAATGCTTACTTATAGGAGGATGTGACGACCCTGCTGGTCGTCTTAAGAATTAAAACTCTGATTCCCTACTAACTGCTTTCCCCAAGTTTATTTATACTATTTTGATTTGCCGGGATGTTTGATTTTACATTTAAGAGAGTTTTGGGACACTTAGTCCCTAAATAAGGCTTAAGTAATGGAAAATTAACTGTAGTTGGAGTAGTGTATAGATGGACTCATAATGGAAATCTGATGGTTCTGTTAGCTTCGTTGGTTGATTTCGAGATTAGGATCATGTTCGGATTGCATTTTGGATGTCCATAGCTAATTTAGGCTTAAATTGCCGAAAGTTGAATTTTCGAAGTTTCCGGTTCGATAGTGAGATTTTGATCTGAGGGTCGAAATAGAATTACCAAAGTTGTAGTAACTCCGTAGTGTTGAAGGTGACGTGTGTGAAATATTTCCGTTCATTTGGACGAGACTTGATAGATTTTTTTATCGAAAGCTTGTTTTTAGAGTTTTTGGAATTCTAAAGCTCGAATCCGACGAAATATAGGTGTTTTGTGAGTTCCAAAGGTTTGTACAAGTTTGAATAAGGGTGTTGGATATGTTTATGCCTTTAGTCGAGGTCCAAGGGGCCTCAGATGAGTTTCGGGTGGTCAATCGGACCATTTCATAAAGTTTGTAGTTGCAGAAATTGCAGGTTTACTGTTGCATATTTTTATCTTCGCGCTCGGGAATGGACCTCGTATTTGCGAAGAGTCAGTCAGATATGGTGTAATTTTAGCCTTCGTGCTCGCGAAGAAGGCTCCACATCCGCGAAAGACTGGGTGTTCATGCATCGCGTTCGCGAGAAATGCTGCGCGTTTCGTAGAGTAATTGGTCAGCTGGGTCTCAGGTCGAGTTTGTTCATCGCGTTCGCGAGAGAGGGAGTGCGTTCGCAAAGGATAAGTTTGAGGAACCATCGCATTCACGAAGGTCTTGGGAGCTCGGGAGATTGCAATGTTTAAGAGATTTTTTCCTGGGCAATTTGGGTAAGTAATTCCTACTCGGTTTATACTAATTTCCATGAATCTACACAAATCTATCCTTTAATTTCAAAATTTTTTTGGAAATTGGGGGAAAAGTTCTTAGACCAAGAAATTGAGTTTTGATTGCGAATTTAACATCGGATTGGGATAATTTTGATATGGTTAGACTCGTGAGAGTATGGGGATTCTAAAAATATAAATTTCACCTGATTCCAAGACATGGGCCTGAGGGTCGTTTTGGTCATTTTACCTAATTTCGCGTAGTAACTTACAATTTAGTTGTTGAATCAGTTACTTTAAGTATTATTTTCATTATGAAATTGAATTAAATAGATTTGGGCCATTTAGAGTCGAGTACTCATGGCAACAACGTGGTCTCAGGTTTGAGCAGGTTTGAGGTAAGTGGCTTGTCTAACTTTGTGTAGGGACCTTTCCCTTAGGATTGGTATATTTGGTATCTGAAATGCCTTGTACATGAGGTGACAAGTGCGTACTTGTGCAAATTATCGGAAGTCCGATTTTTATTAAGTATTTACTAGTATGTTTCCTTTCTTGCCTTTATTACTTGTACTAATACGCCCGTGTTATCTTAGGATAACATGTTTAAATGTTTTAGTTTTTCAACCTGCTTTACATGAACTATGTGCAATATACTAGGTTAGAATTATTGTTGCCTTAATATGAAATTTCTAATTCTGAATATTTTGTTGTTGCTGTTGCTGCTGTTGTGTATTTACATTGGGACTACGGATGTGGAATTTTGGTAGCTCCGCCTTGTCTATTTATTTTGGGACTACAGATGTGGGATTCCGGTAGAACCCCCTGCATAGTTATATGGAACTACGGGAATGCACTCGGTAGATTCCCCCATTACTGTGTATTTACTGGGAATAAGGAACAGGATTCCTGTAGATCCCGGCGCAATATGAGTTGGACCACGGAACGGTATCCCGAGTGACTTATCAGATATGAAGATTTGGGACTACATGACGGTATCGTGGGAGATCCCCGATTTGTTACTATTGGTGCTGAGCTGTATTTCCTTCCATGTTTACTTTGCTTCTGTATAGTTGTTGTTGTTCTGTATATCCTGTTTTACTTTCACTGCTTTACTTATTTATACTGTTCTGTTCCATACTGGTGAACGTCATATTTTTGTTTAATCTCAGTAGGGTCCTGACCTTCCTCGTCACTACCCGACCGAGGTTAGGCCTGGTACTTACTGAGTACCGTTGTGGTGTACTCATGCCCTTTCTGCGCATGTTTTTCATGTACAGATCCTGGTACCTCTACTCAGGCATACCATCCTTGAGGGACGCATCTGCTCTAGAGACTTTGAGGTACATCTTCTGCGTCCGCAGACCGAAGAATCCCTTTCTATTCTAGCTTTAAAACATTGCCCTTATGTATTTTCTTTCTTGTTAGATATTCTGGAGTTAGACTATTAGATATTCCAATGGCTTGTGTTCTTGTAAGTTTTCGGGTTTTTGGATAGTGTACTTGGTTCGAGAATGTTGTGTTGTATATGCCGAAGGGCATTATAACTATTTCTTCCATTCAGTTATTTTAGTGTTGATTATTTCTTCCAAGAATGTTGTTGCATTTGTTAGGCTTACCTAGTCCTAGAGACTATGTGCCGTCACGATGGTTCACGGAGGGCGAACCTGGGTCGTGACACAAGCGCAACTCTCAATACAAAACTATATGATGACCAAAAAATGAGAAATGAATCTATTTATACTATGCTGAAAATTCTAGACACAAATATCACACAAAATTGAGTGCAGCCGCAGTAAGGCTTTGCGCTTGATTAATCAGCTTATGAACTTGGGCTTCGCGGACCGCGTGAAGTTCACTGCGGCCGTGGTGTCTTCCATTGTGGTACGCACAAAAAGAACCGCGGACCCCATTGAGCTTCATCCTCCAAAATACCTCCTCTCTGAACCTTGGCTCTGTGGACCACACGTAATCGAGTGCGGTCATAATAAACCCAATGCGGACCTCACAAAACCCCTTTGCGGACGCATTGCCTGTTGGCCTGAAAAGCAACCTCACTGAACTTCACTTGTTCGGACCGCGCAGAATGGTGTGCGTCCGCACTGGCCCTGTGTGATTGAGCTTTATCTTATCTTGATATTTGTGCAAGTTTCACTCCTTTTTGAGCTAGTTTTTTTACAGCTTGTCCCCTTATTGATCCAACTTGCAATCAAGCACAACTTATGAGATTTTGGGACTAGTTTGTACATATTTCTAATCAAAACTTAAGCAAGGAGTGTAAAATGCATAATATTCTCTAGTTATCATTTCCGCAGCTCCTGAAGTCCCCCTCTCTTTTATTTAGCTGTGTATTTTCCTTCCGATAGCTTTATGTTTATTTAGGACCCTTGTTTGTACTATTCTAGCAGCTCTTGTACTTGTATCACCTGGTCCAGGGACTGTAGTTGATGTTTGGTTGTTTTAGCTTCCGTATTTTACTTTGGATTTCTGCAAGTATTATAGTTCTTTCTTTTTATTTAATCTAAACTGTTGAAAAATAAATAAGTTATTCTAAAGATGGCTTGCCTAGCAAGTGAAAATTTAGGCACCATTATAGTACTGAAGTTAGAAATTTCGGGTCGTGACACACTTCAACTTTGAAGAGAAAAAAAAGTACTTTTGAGGATTGGAATAACTTGGCCAAACATGCTAAAACTAGCCTAATTAATTTAGATTTATAATGTGTAGGAATATCCGAAGTTAGGAATGTTTGATTACATCATAAAATTTATACTATCAAAGTCTATTAATATTTGTTATTTTGTTGTGAATAATAAAAATCAATATTTTTCAAATTAATTTTTAGTACTTTATTTTTTAATCATCACATAAAAGCCGTCTTGTTATTAAAATGTCTCCTTTATTTTTCATAAAATAATAATAAGTTTTAATATAACACTTATATTATAGATTAAGTTATAAATTAAGATGAAGGCATTTGATTGAGATGAATGCATTATTATGTCGATTTAACATACTTTGTATTCATATACTCAATTAAGAAGTACATTAACTTATAACCTTTGAATGTATTTACACCTTTATAAATAGGGAACTTTTGACCCTATGAAAAACACCCAAAAAAGAGAAACAACAAAATCATTATCCTTTTTATCTCTTGTCTTTATTGTTTGTTCAATATTATTATATTTTACTCTCATTTCTTAATATGTTATCAGCACGAGGTTCTAACCAACTGAGGTTATTTGCTTTATTCGAATTTTACGTTCTTTCTAAAAGAGGTAGGGCAATTTCTTTTCCAATTATGACGTACATTCCTATGTTTATAACATTTCTAATAGGATCTTCATTAATCTACAATTTAATTACTATATGCATAACTTATTTTGAATATGAGTTTAATAATTGCTTTGATATAAAAATAATATGCTTCCTGTAAATTATTATTTCATTATATAAACTACGAAGAAGTTTAATCTCACACATAAATAGATAAGTATTAAATTGAATTATAATAATTAGGCTAATTAAGTCTACATCCGAATATATTGATAGAATAAGTATTTAGAAGGAATTCTTGCAAAATTTTTGAAAGGTTTAAACGTCCCGTCAATGAAATTATCACCTAAGTGTACAAACTAATTAATGACTCTATAACCATTGACTTAAATATTGGATGAATTGTATTTAATGTTGAAACTTAGTAGAATTAATATCATCTAGATTTTATGCCTATTTAGCTTATTGAAATGTCTTCTCAGTAGAACAAATATGCAAGTAACTATTAATGAGTTTACTTCAACTTGTTTAAACAACAACAACAACCCAGTATAATCCCACTTAGTGGGGTCTGGAAAGGGTAGTGTGTACGCAGACCTTACCCCTACCCTTGGGTAGAGAGGCTGTTTCCAAATATACCCCCGATATCATTCCCTCCAAGAACTTTCCAACTTGCTCTTGGGAGACTCGAACTCACAACCTCTCGGTTGGAAGTGGGGGTTGCTTACCATCAACTTATTTATTCTCTTAAATTGAATATACTTACATGTCTAAAGTTCTTGTTTGTGTAATACTAACCATTAATTTATCATCTCACAACACATAATTATTTTTTTAATAATTATTCATGTAGAATAATAAAATACAATTATGTACTGCATTGATTTTTTCATTTTTAATAATTCTTACCATTCTAATTCACTTATTTTCTATTATAGTATTTACTGTGTCGAATTTATCAAAACTTAAATTTATGGCACTTGACATCTCTGGGAATAATTATTTACCATGGGTACTTGATGCTGAAATTCACCTTGATGCTAAAGGTCTTGGTGACACTATTAAAGTAGGAAATGATGCATCAAGTCAGGATAAGGCGAAAGCCATGATTTTCCTTCATCATTATCTCGATGAAGAGTTAAAAAGTAAATATTTAACCTTGAAAGATACATTTCAACTATGGACTAGTCTAAAGAAACAATATGACCACGTAACGGCCACGGTATTTCGAAGAGCTCATCGTGAGTAGAAACACTTACGACTACAAGATTATAAGGCCATAAGTGTCATGACCCTAGTTCACGAATTGTGAAGCTCTCAAGACAGCACCTAGTCTTTGCAACTAGGTAAGCCTAACATATTGCAGAATTAACATTCTCTACGAAAAATAACCACAGAATACCAAATAACATAATAAAATGTATAGAGTTGCCGTCTAGCACAATCTATTGAAATACCAAATGTTGTAAATAACTCCCAAGACCCCGAATCCCATGGGCTACACAGGATATAGAAAACGTACGATGCTCTAAACACCAGAATAGTCTAATACAAGAAGAAAGGAATCGCAACTAGATAACTATAGGTAGAATGAGAGGGAGACTCTTCGGATCTGTGGACGCGGCAGATGCATACCTCAAGTCTTCGAGTATAGCTCCTGGATCACTGATAGTGCGCCCGACCAGAAGTACCTGGATCTGCACATGAAAATATGCGCAGAAGAGGATTGAGTAACCCACAGTAGTACTCAGTAAGTACCAAGCCTAACCTCAGTTGAGTAGTGATGAGGAAGGTTAGGGGCCTACTGAGAATATACATAATAACAATAATGAACACTGTAAGGTAGAGAATAATCAGGAAAACAACGATAAAAATAGGATAGAAGCTGCAAGTAAATGTCAATTTAGCTAAGTAAGGAAAATAACAAAACCAAGTATCACGCAATATCAGGGTGCCATGTGAACCTCCCAGGATACCGTCCTGTAGTCCTTTTTCCTCAACTGTCCAGTGGATCTGACGGGAATCTAACCCGTAATCCATCGCATTTGAATATCTGGAGGATCTTCCGGGAATCGAACCTGTAGTTCATTATATCAATATCTGGAGGTTCTCCCGGGAATCGAAACCATAGTCCATCATATCAATTTTTGGAGGATCTTCCGGGAATCAAACCCTTAGTCATTCATATCAATTTCTGTAGGATCTCCCGGGAATCGAACTCGTAGTCCCAATTTAAATGCGCAACCACAACCAAGAATTTACAGGAAAAACAAATATGGAACAATATCACTAACCTAGCATGCTTCACGAAGAACAACTTAGGCAAATAGGCAAGTAAGCATTTAATTCTATCTAATCATGTTTTTCTAACTAACACAGATTAAATCTTGCATTGAACCCAGTCAAATAAAATGGAGAAAACACATTTTATATAATTCAAGTAAAGTGGATTTTTCAACAATTAGCGCAAGTATGCGATCCTCACCTCGTGTACAAGGCTTTTAAATCAGCAGATAAGAAGTCCTAAGGGGAGAGGTCCCTTTCACAAGGTTAGACAAGCCACTTACCTCAAACCGGTACAAAAATTACTATGAAATGATGCCCTTGCCCGTGTATCCGACTTCAAGTGGCCCAAATCTATTCAAACCAATTACATATTGTAAATAACATCGCAAGTTACCAATTCCACTATTAAAATTAAAGCTAAGGCACGAAAATATGTAAAAACGCCCCTCAGGCCAAAGTCTCGGAACCGAATAATTTTCACATTATAAGAAACCTTGTACTCTCACGAGTCAAACCGTATAAAAATCTCAGAAATCGGAGGTCGAATGCCCCCTCAAAACCCAATAGATTAGTCAATGGACTTTCACCCAGATTCTTCCATTTTGATCCTTAATTCGAATTTAAATGATGGATTTATCTACTAATTGATGGAATATAACTAGAAAGGATTATAGAAACATTACCCAATAGTCTCCTCTTCGAAACCCTCTCAAAATCGCCTTTGCCCGAGCTGAAATTTGATTTTTCCAACTTTTGAAATTAAGCCTCGGATAAACCTTTAACATAAATGTGATTTTTTCTTTTGCGATCCAAGGACCGCTTCTGCGGTACCGCCTGTGCGGAAAACCAACCGCATTTGCGGTTTTACTTAAGAGGGCCGGGGTCCGCTTATGCAGATTTATGACTGATTTTACAACTTTGCCTTTGCGGATGGCTGACTGCTTCTGTGGTCTCTGAGGGAAAAGGACAAACTCGCTTATGCGGTGCAAGGGTCGCTTTTGCGGTTCCCAAGCCATTGAAGCGAAAACAACGGAAGCCAACTGCAATCCTTTTTCCTTCTAACTTCCAAAACTAGCCCGTCGAGCATCCAAGACCAACCTGAGGCCCCTGGGACCTCAACCAAAAACACCAAAACCACCTAATACCTTATTCCAACTCATGCCAATCCGTATAATACCTAAAACAACACCGAAACCTCGATTAATTCGAAGATTCAAGCCTAAGAACCTCAAGTTCATCAAAAACATGCTTTCGATTCAAAGCCTAATCAACACTTGTCGATTGACCTGAATCTTTGCACGCACGTCTCAAATGACATGACGGCGCTTTAGAAACTTCCGGAATCCCGTTCCGGCCATCGGATCAAAATTTCACTATCGGACCGGAAATCTCCAAATTCTAACTTTCGGCGTTTCTAGCCTAATTGAGCTGCGGACATCCAAAATACATTCCAAATACGCTCCCAACCCCGAAATCACCTAACGGAGCTAATGGAACCATCAGATTTCTATTCAGATTACGGGCTATTTTCCAACACTTAAACTCTCATTTAGGGACTAAGTGTCGCAAACACTCCGAATTCTATCACCGAACCTCCCGGCAAACCAAATTAGCAGAAATAAACTTAGGGGAAACAGTTAAATGGGGAAACGGGGCATAAATTCCAAGATGACCGGCCGGTTCGTCACAATAAATAAACATATATAATTCTATTGTATATAGAATAAGTTTCTAAATAAATTTATGTGGGAACCTATGAATGATGAGGAAATATTGGAAAAGACCCTTCTCACTTTTCATGCATCAAATATGGTGTTACAATAACAATACCATGAAAAGGGATTTAAAAAATATTCTGAGTTAATTCATGGCTTTTGGTGGATGAACAACATAATGCACTTTTAATGAATAATCATGATGTTCGCCCCACTAGATTAGCTCCATTTCCAGAAGCGAATGTGGTAGCGATAGATCCAAAGTTTGGAAGAAGATAAAATAATTATCATGACCGTATAAATATATATGGGCATGGCAAGGAATGAAATAATAATCGCCATGGTGGTGGTCGTTATAAACAAGAGAACAATAAGAGTTAGGCACGAATTCGACTTACACCTAAATATTTTATCAAGCCTCTATAAAAGAGAAACAAAATAATGTTGAGACTCACTTGACTTTTCAAAATGATGTTGAGGCAGACCTTATGAATAATCATGATAAAGTTGAAGCAAACCTTGTCCATAAGGATGATATTTTCGGAGGCCTTGCAGATATTACTTATTTAAAAAATAGAGACTTCTTTGAGCATCATAACTGGATACTTATGATTGAAAAATATTATAAGAATTTTTTTTGAATAAAACTATTTATATTGTCAGTATTTACTTTCCTAAATATAGTTTCTTTTTCTTCTTCAATTTTTCAATTTTACTTATGATATATATTTTTTCTTTATGAAGAAGATGAAAACTTCCAAATTTTTAGTTGGGCGTATAAATAATAAAGAAAAAATATGTCTTCTAGATAGTGCTAAAACTCACACAACATTAAAAGATAAGGAATATTTCTCTTGTTTAATTATGAAAGAAGTCAATATCATAACAATATTTAGTAGTACAAAATTAATTCAGGGCTCTGGAAGAGCGGTTGTGTTACTACCCGAAGGAAATATATTGGCTGTTAATGATGCATTATTTTATAGTAGTTCAAAAAAATGCCACGATCCTGGTTTGCCCTCCGTGAACCATCATGACGGCACCTAGTCTCTACGACTAGATAAGCCTAACAATGCGGAATATAAACAACAATTGCGGAAGAAATAATTTCAAAATCAAAATAGTGAAATAAAACAGTGTTTAAAATGCCGCTCGACATACACAATAACAACTCTCGAAACGAATAACATTCTCCAAAACACGGAATGTCATGATCACAAGCCTTTGAATGTCTACAAGCATCTAACTCCAGAATATCTAATAAGAAAATGAAAGTACAGAAGGGCTAATACAAACGGGAGAGTAGAAACAAACTATTCGGTCTGCGGACGCGGCATATATACCTCAGAGTCTCTACAAGCGCCTCGTCTCAAGAGCGATAATTCTGAGCGGAAGTACATCGATCTGTACGGGAAAAACATGCGTAGAAAGGGCATGAATACATTATAGCGGTACTCAGTAAATGCCAAGCCTAACCTTGGTCGGGTAGTGACGAGGAAGGTCAGGGACCTACTGCGTTTAAATATAATATAAGTTTCAACAGGGTAGAACAGAACAGTATAAATAAGTACAATAGTAAAAGTATCATAGGATATAAAAGATAGAAACAACTATTCAGAGGCAAAGTGAACACAGAAAGAAATACGGCTCAGCACAGAGGTAAAAATCGAGGATCTCCTAGGATACCATCTTGTAGTCACAAATATAAATATCAAGTGGATCTCCCGGGATGCCGTACTGTAATCTAACTCATAATGCGAGGGGATCTCCTGGAATATGGATCAATAGTCCCAAATGTAAATACTCAGTGCAAGGGGAATCTACCGGGTACAGTCTCGTAGTTCTAATGTAAATGTGCAGGGGGATCTCCCAGAATACCGTTCCGTAGTCACTAAGTAAACATACATGGAGACCTCCCGGGATACCTTCCCGTAGTTCCAAAGTAAACACACAACAATAACAACAAGAAGAGAACACAGTTAAATTCAGGTTCTATACCAAGGTAAAACAAGTATTTCTATCCTAGCATGCTGCACGTAATCCAAATAAGGTAGTTTGAGCAAGTAACGCAATTAAGAAAATTATACATGCTTTCCTAAGCTAAAACATGTTTAAATTGCAAGTAGTATAAACAGGAAAAAAACCATACTAGAAAATACTTGATGAAAACCGGATTTTCAACAATTAGCACAAGTACGCACTCGTCTCCTCACGTACAAGTTATATCAATTATCAATAATACCAAATCCTAAAGGGAATGTCCCCCACACAAGGTTAGGCAAGCCACTTACCTCGAACCGGCTCAAAGTCAACCTGAAACCATGTTCGTACCACGAGTACTCAAATCCAAATGGCCGAAATCTATTCAATTCAATTACATAATGTAAATAACACTTCAAGTAGCTGATTCTACAATTATATTCTAAGCTAATACATGAAATTAGGTAAAATAATCAAAATGCCCCTCGGGCCAACATCTCAGAATCGGGTAACATTTACATTTTCAGAATCCTCACACTCTCACGTTCAGTCATACCAAAAGTACCAAAATCAGACCTCAAATGGTCCCTCAAATCATCACTCAAAAGTCTCTAATTAATCAAGCCCTAACGCCTAATTTACCACTAATTTTCCTTAAATTTTCATGCTTACAATGATAAAAATTACCTCAATAAAGAATTTAAGGACCAAAGACCTCACCCCCAATGAATTCCTCTAAACATCTCCCTTGAAAATGCTTCCTTAAGCTTCTTCCAATTTGAAAGATGTAAAAAATAACTCAAATTACTGAAGGCAACTATTAATATGTTTTGTCCAGCGAATCCACTTCTGATTCATGGGACCGCACCTGCGGTCCCGATTTTGTGGAACAAAGGTCGCATCTGCGACAAATTCACTAAACTCAGATTCCACAACTATTTTTTCCCATATGTAGATGCGGTACCACTTCTGCTGTGGAGCTTCCACTTCTGCGGCTCTTGCTATTTCTCCCCCCTCCGCTTCTACGGCTACGCACCTGCGGGGCCCAACTGCAGGTGCGGTATTGACAGAAGATAAGCAGCTGAAGTTTCTCAAACAAACTCCCAATTCATCCAACAACCTCCCGAACTCATCCCGAGGCCCCCCGGGACCTCTACCAAAATCACAACCAAGTCATATACCACTATCCAAACTTACACTAATCCTCAAAACACCTAATATAATATCAAAGCATTGAGTTAACCATGGATTCGAGCCTATGCATTCTTAAAACTCTAAAATTACGCTTTCGATCAAAATGTCTATCAAACCTCGTCCGAAAGATTCACACACACGTCACATTCAACACTACAGAGCTACTCCAACTTCCGGAGTCCCATTCCGACCCTTAGATCAAAATCTCACTATCAAACCGGAAACTTCCAAAAACTCAACCTTTGGAATTTCAAGTCTAGATCAGCTACGGACCTCCAAAACATAATCAGAACACGCCACTAAGCCTGAAATCACCCAACGAAGCTAACAAAACCAACTAAATTCCATTCTGAGGCCCTCTTCACAGTACTCTGACTACGGTCTACTTTCTAAAACTTAAACTCTAATTTAGTGAGTAAATGTACCAAAACTCTGCAAAACTCAAACCAAGCACCCCGACAAATCAAAATAGCAGAAACAAACAGCAAGGAAAGGAGTCTATAAGGGATCGAGACGTTAATTCTTAAAATGACCGGCCGGGCCGTTACATCGTCCTACACTTAACATTCATTCATCCTCGAACAAGCATAGAGACATAACTGAAGTAGTGAAAAGATGAGGGTAATGGCTGCCCGTATCCTACTCGGTCTCCCAGGTCGCCTCCTCAATCGGCTGACCCCGCCTTTGAACCTTTACTGATGCGATATTCTTTGACCTCGGCTATCTAAGCTGCCTGTCCAATATTTCCAATGGCCCTTGACATAAGATAGATCCTTGTCAAACTTGACTGAACTGAAATCCAACACGTGTGACAGATCTTCATGATACCTCCGGAGCATCGAAACATGAAATACCGAATGAACTCCTGCCCAGCTGGGAGGTAAGGCAAGCTCATAAGCAACCTCCTTAACATGCCTCAATATCTCAAAAGGGCCAATAAACCCCGGACTCAACTTTTCTTTCTTCCTAAATCTGATAACACCCTTCTTAGGCGAAACCCGAAGTAGAACCCCTCTCCAACCATATAGGAATATCACGAACCTTCTGGTCCTTGTAACTCTACTGCCTGGACTAGGCTGTGGAGTCTATTTTGAATCACCTTAACATTCTCCAAAGCATCCTGAACCAGGTCTGCGCCCAATAATCTGGTGTCACCCGGCTCAAGCCAACCCACAGGGGATCTGCACCGCCTACCATATAAAAGCCTCATACGGTACCATCTGAATATTGGACTGATAGATGTTGTTGTAAGCAAACTCTGCCAGTGGCAAGAACTGATCCCAAGACCCTCCAAACTCAATCACGTATGCATAGAGCATATCGTTAAAAATTTGAATAGTGTGCTCTGACTGTCCGTCCATCTGAGGGTGAAATGCTATACTCAACTCCACCGGAGTACCTAACTCATGCTAAACGACCCTCCAGAACCGTGATGTGAGCTGAGTACACCTATCTGAAATAATGGAAACTGGGATATAATGCAGATGAACAATCTCCCGGATATAAATCTTCGTAACCGCTCTGAAGAATAAGTAATACACACATGAATGAAGTGCGCAGACTTGGTCAGCCGATCCACAATCACCTAAGTAGCATCAAACTTTCTCAAAGTCTGCAGGAGCCCAACAACAAAGTTCATGGTCATCCGCTCCCACTTCCACTCCAGAATCTCTATCTGCTGAAGCAACCCACCCGGTCTCTGGTGCTCATACTTCCCTTGCTGACAATTGAGGCACCGAGCTACAAATCCAACTATGTCCTTCTTCATCCACCTCCACCAATAGTGCTGTCTCGAATCCTGATACATCTTCGCAGCATCCTGATGAATGGAATACCATAAGATATGAGCCTCGTCTAAAATCAACTCCCAAAGCCCATCAACATTAGATACACAAACCCGACCCTGCATCCTTAATACCCCATCATGACCAATAGTCACCTCTCTGGCATCGCCATGCAAAACCTTGTCCTTGAAGACAAGCAAATGAGGATCATCAAACCGCCACTCTCGAATATGATCAAACAAGGAAGACCGAGAAACCATGCAAGCTAGAACCCGACTGGGCTCCGAAAGATCGAAAATCAAAAACTAGCTGGCTAAGGCCTGAACATCCATCGCCATAGGCCTCTCTGCTACTAGTAAATAACCAAACTCCTCAATCTATCTGCCCGGTGACTTAAGGTATCGGCCACCACAATTGCCTTGCCCGGGGTGATAGTGATATCATGGTCCTTCAGCAACTCTAACCACCACCTCTGGTACAAATTAAGATAATTTTGCTTGAACAGGTGCTGCAAGATTCGATGATCAGTATAAATATCATAAGGAACACAATGCAAATATTGACGTCAGATCTTCGGGGCGTGAATACTGGCAGCTAGCTCGAGATCATGGACAGGATAATTCTTCTCATGCTCCTTCAAATGTCTGGATGCGTTGGCAATCACCCTACCGTCCTGCATCAAAACCGCTCCAAGGCCAATCCTCGAGGCATCACAATAGACAATATAAGACCCCGAACCTGTAGGCAATATCAAAACTAGGGCTATAGTTAAAGCTCTCTTGAGCTTCTGAAAGCTCACACTCTTCTGTCCATTGGAATGGAGGATGCTTCTGGGTCAACCTAAACATAGGGGCTGCGATCGATGAAAACCCTTCCACAAAACAACTGTAGTAACCCGTCCAAGTCAAGAAAATTGTGGATCTCTATAGCTGAGGATGGTCTGGGCCAAGTCTGCACTGCCTCTACTTTCTTCGGATCCAGCTGAATACCCTCACTCGACACCACATGCCCTAAGAATGCCACATAATCAAACCAAAACTCATATTTTGAGAACTTCATATGTAACTTCTTTTCCCTTAGAGTGTAGAGCACTATCCTCAGGTGCTGCTAATGATGTTCCCGATTCCGGTAATACACTAGAATATTATCAATAAAGACAATGATGAATAAGTCAAGATACGGCCAGAATACACTGTGCATCAAATGCATAAAGGCTGTTGGGGCAATTTTCAGCCCAAATGACATAACAAGGAACTCGTAATGACCATACCGAGTCCTGAAAGTAGTCTTCAGAATATCTGGCTCCGAAATCTTTAACTGATGGTAACGTGAATGCAAGTCAATCTTAGAAAACACTCGTGCACCGTGAAGCTGGTAAAACAGATCATCAGTACAAGGAAAAGGATAATAGTTCTTCATTGTAACTTTGCTCAAATGGTGATTATCAATACATATACGCATAGAACCATCCTTTTTCTTCACAAATAAGACATGAGCACCCCAAAGTGATACACTAGGCCAAATAAAAACCTTTTCATGTAATTCATGTAACTATTCCTTCAGCTTAGGAGGAGCCATATGATATGAAGGGATAGAAATGGGCTGAGTGCCCAGCAATAGATCAATGCCGAAATCAATATCTCTATCAAGCGTCATGTTCGGAAGATCCGCTGGAAAACAAATCAGGAAAATCCCGTGCTACAGGGACTGAATCAGCTGAAGGGAAATTAATATTGACATCTCTGACATAAGCTAGATACATGTCACACCTCTTCTCAACCATACCCTGAGCCTTAAGGAAATAAATAACACTACTAGGAGTGTGATCTAAAGCACCCCTCCACTCAACACGTGGTACACCTGGCATAGCCAGCATCACAGTTTTTGCTTGACAATCAAGAATAGCATAATAGAGCGACAACCAGCCCATGCCCAAAATAAAATCAAAATCTACCATGCTGAGTAACAATAAATCGGATCTAGTCTCAAAACTAGTAAGAGCGACCAAACACAACCGATAAATGCGGTCCACAACAAGCGAATTATCCCACAAGAGTAGAAACATCAACAGGGAACTCAAAGAATCTCGAGGTACACCCAAATGTGGAGCAAAATAAGAAGACACATAAGAGTAAGTGGAGCCTAGATTGAATAGAACTGATACATCTCTGTGACAAACTAGTAGAATACCTATGATGATAGAATCAGAGACAACAACCTCCGTACATGCATGAACGGCATAGTATCTAGCCTGGCATCCCTCTTAATGGAGACCTCTACCTCCCCGACCTCCACCTCTAGCTGCTGAACATGTTAGGCAGCAATTGGAGCTATAACCATAGCCTAAGAACTCTGCGGGGCATATTGTAGCTGAGAAGTCTGTGGATGTGCAGCCCTCCCAAGTCTGGGGAAATCCCTCACCATATGGAATGTATCACCACAGTCAAAACAAGCTCCCAGAGGACGTGGTGATTGCGACTGGCTCGAGCCAGGTCTGCTGTACTAACCACTGAAAGCACCCCGCAAAGGAGGTGCACTAGATACTGGAGGTGCATAATGAGGCTCCTGAGGCCGAGGAGGAGCTAGAATAGCACTAGCTACTGGACGAGCTGAATGAACAGGACAACTTATATAACCCTACCATGATGACCTGCAGCTAGGGCACGAGCACCAGAATAATGGCCCGACTCTCGAGATCTCTTGGCCTCCCTCCCCTCTTTCTCCCTGGTATGCATACCCTCAATCCTCCTAGAAATGCTTACCTCCTACTGATAAGAAATATCCATTTCCAACTTACGAGCCATACTAGACTTGATGCTGGGCATAAGCCTCTCAATAAGCAGCGAACCCTCTCGCAAACAGACCAAACCAAGGTCGGGACATGTCTAGCCAAGCTAGTGTAACAGACAGCATACTCCGAGATAGTCATAGTACCCTGGCGAAAATTCTCAAACTCTACGCGCCATGCATCCATGAGGCTCTGAGGAACAAACTTTCTCAAGAACATATCTTAAAACTGGGTCCTAGACAGTGGAGCAGTCTCGTCCGGACTGTCTAATTCATAGGTGCGCCACACTCATAGGCGGCTCCTCAAAGCTAGAAGATAGTGAAAGAAACCTCACTTGATCCTGATACACCCATAGTGCAGAGGATAAGGTAACACTATTCCAGAAATCCCAAGGCATCATCAGATGCTAACCCACTCAATAAAGGAGGACCATACTTCTTGAACCTCTTAAGTCTCCGCTACTCATCCTCTGAAGCCACTGCCCTGTCCTCGGGTTGACCCCGGACTACAGGCTGTATAGGAATAACCTCTAGGACCTGATCAACATGTACTCTCTGCTCAGGACTATGTCCAGCAGGAGTCTTTTCTCCTCCCCTGGCCAGAGATGTGGGTGCAGTAAGGGGAAGCAATCCTGCTTGAGCCAAAGTGGTATACACGCTCATGAACTACACATGAGTCTATGGATGAGCTGTAGTGGTAGTAGCAATAGGCGTATCAAGAGTCTGGAATCCAGCTGGAACTGCTGGTGGTACCTCGATGGCAGCTAATGTGGGTGCTCTAGCTGCACCGTGTGTGTGTCCTCGGCCTCTACCCTGGCCCCAGCCTCGGATGGCTACAGTAGGAAGCGCGCGTGCCAGATCATTTGGGTAGCACGTGTCCTTACCATCTGTGAGAGAATAGAAGACAAGTTTAGAATTTTGATATCAAAATCACACACGACCAGGAAATCAAATGAAGTGGAATTTTCCTAACAGTTACATAGCCTCTCGCAGATAAGTACAAATGTCTCTGTACTGATCTGCGAGACTCTAATAAATCATCTTGTGATTCATGACTTCGAGAACCTAGAGCTCTGATACCAACTTGTCACGACCCCAGTTCGCCCTCCGTGAACAATCATGATGGCATCTAGTTTCTATGACTAGCTAAACCTAACGATATGAAATATAAACAACAATTGCTGAAGAAATAATTTAAAAAACAAAATAGTGTTTAAAATACCGCTCGGCAAATACAATAACAACTCTTGACACTAATTACATTTCCCAAAACCCAAAATCTCATGATCACAAGCCTTTGAATGTCTACAAGCATCAAACTTTAGAATATCTAACAAGGAAACGAAAGTACATAAGGGCTAATTAAAAGGGAGAGTAGAAAAGGATTCTTCGGTCTTCGAACATGAAAGATATACCTCAGATTCTCTACAAGCTCTTTGTCTCAAATGTGATAATTCTGAGCGGAAGTACCTGGATCTGCACATGAAAAACATGCACAGAAAGGTCATGAGTACACCACAATGGTATGCAGTAAGGGCCAAGCTTAACCTCGGTCGGGTAGTGACAAGGAAGGTCAAGGTCCTACTGAGGTGAAATAAAATATAAGGTTCAACAGTGTAGAATAGAACAGTATAAATAAGCACAAAAGTAAAAGTATCACAGGATATATAAGACAACAACAACTACTGAAGATAAAGTAAACACTGAATGAAATACAGCTCAGCACAAAGGTAACAACCGGGGATCATCCAGGATACAGTCCTGTAGTCCCAAAGATAAATATCAAGTGGATATCTTGGGATACCATCCCGTAGTCCAACTCATATTGCGAGGGGATCTCCCGGAATACCAATCCGTAGTTCCAAATTTAAATAATCATTACATAGGGAATCTACCAGGTGCATTCCCGTGGTTCTAATGTAAATGTGCAGGGGGATCTCCCGGAATACCGTTCCGTAGTCGCAAAGTCAACATATATGGGGACCTCCCGGGATACCGTCCCGTAGTCCCAACGTGAACACACAACAACAACAACAATAACAACAAGAAGAGTACATAGTTCAATCCAGGTTTCACACCAAGGTAAAACAAGTATTTCTAACCTAGCATGCTGCACGTAATACAAATAATGCACTTTGCACAAGTAAGGCAATTATGCCAACTAGACATGCTTTCCTAAGCTAACAATATGCTTAAATTTCAAGTAGTATAAACAGCAAAAGAAACATACTAGAAAATACTTAATAAAAATAGATTTTCAACAATTAGCACAAGTACGCACTCGTCACCTTACTTACAAGGCATTTTATTTATCAATAATACCAAATCCTAAGGGGAATGTCCCCCACATAAGGTTAGGCAAGCCACTTACTTCGAACAGCTCAAAGTTAACCCGAAACCACGTTCTAGCCATGAGTACTCGACTCCAAACTGCCCAAATATATACAATTCAATTACATAATGTAAATAACACCTCAAGTTATGGATTATATAATTAAATTCTAAGATATTACGCGAAATTGGGTAAAATGACCAAAATTCACCTCGAGCCCACATCTTGAAATCAGGTAACATTTAAAATTCAACGGCTCTAATTAATCAAGCCTTAACCGCCAATTTACAATTGATATTCCTTAATTTTTCATGCTTACAATGATAAAAATTACCACAATAACAAATTTAAAGATGAAAGACCTTACCCCAATGAATTCCTTGGAAACTCTCCCTTGAAAATGCTCCCCAAAGCTTCTTCCCGTTTGAAAAAGGTAAAAAATAACTCAAATTTGCAAAGGCAACTATTTATATGTTCTGTCCAACGACTCCGCTTCTGCGGTCCCAATTTTGCGGAACAAATGTCGCATCTGCGACAAATTCACTAAACTTAGATTCCGCATCTGCATTTTCCCATACGTAGATGCGGTACTGCTTCTGTGGTGAAGCTCCCACTTCTGCAGCCCCTGCTGGTTCCCCCTGCTTCTGCGATGATGTTGCCGCCCAAGGGGCCCAACTGCATGTGCGGTTAAGATAGAAGATCATCATCTAAAGCTGCTCAAACAACCTCCTAATTCTTCTGACAACCTCCCAAAACCATCCTGAGTCCCCCCAGGGACCTCAAACAAAAGCACAACCAAGTCATATACCACTATCCGAACTTATACCAATCTTCAAAACACCTAAAACACATTAAAACATCGAATTAACCGTGGATTTGAGCCTAATAATTTCAAAAACTCTCAATTTATGTTTTCGATAAAAAGTCTACCAAACCTCGTCCGAATGACCTAAAATTTCACACATATATCACATTCAACACTATGGAGCTACTCCAACTTCCGGAATCCCATTCCGACCCTTAGATCAAATCTCCCTATCGAACCGGAAACTTTAGAAACTTAACTTTCGGCATTTCAAACCTAAATTAGCTACAGACTTCCAAAACACAATCTGAACACGACACTAAGCCCAAAATCAGGCAACAAAGCTTACAGAACCTACTGAATTCCATTTCGGGGCCGTCTTCACACTGCTCTAACTATGGTCCAATTTCTAAATCTTAAACTCTCATTTAGGGACTAAGTGTCCGAAAACTCTCCGAAACATAAAACCAACCACCCCGACAAATTAAAATAGTAGAAACAAATACGAAAAAAGTAGTTAATAGGTGATCAGGGTTCTAGTTTTTTAAACGACCAGTCGGGATGTTATAAAAAACTTGTTGAGTTTCAAAGATATTCGCCAAAATGGCTATCATACTGAGACCACCGATGAAGAAAAGGTTGAATTCCTTTATAATACTACAATAAAAGCAGAAGAAGTATGTGCTTGAAAAGCTTCCCGTATTTTCCTTCAGGTTATACTACACTAGTATCAGTGGAGTCGAATCACATGTCATAGTAAATAATAGTTTACTAATGATTTTATAATTTGGCATGATCGCTTGGGCCATCCCGGTTATAATATGATGCACAAAATAATTGAGAACTTGCATGATCATTCATTGAACAACCAGAAGATTCTTCAAACTAAAGAATCTTGTGTTGTATGTTCTCAAGGCAAACTAATTATCATACCATCAATAATTAATATTAGAGTTGAATCTCCTGCATTTTTGGAGCGTATGCAAGGTGATATATGTGGGCTCATACACCCTCCATGTGGACTATTCAAATATCATATAGTTTTTATATATGCATCTACATGATGGTCACATGTGTGCTCGTTATTAACCAACAATTTGGTCTTTGCGAGGTTATTCACTCAATAAATTAGGTTAAGAGCACAGTTTCTATTTTATGCAATTAAGACACTTCATCTTGATAATTCTAGTGAATTTACGTCCCGGGCCTTTAATGATTATGACATATCAACTGGGGTAACAATCGATCATCCAATGGCTCATGTTCATACTCAAAATGGTCTAGCAAAATCATTGATAAAATACCTCCAATTAATTGCAAAACCAATTCTTATGAGAACAAAACTTCCAATCTCGACATGAGGTCATGCTATTTTGCGTGCATCAGCACTTGCGCGGATCAGGACCACAAGTTATCATAAAGTCCGCTATTATAATTAGTTTTTGGCCAGGAGCCAAATATTTCCCATCTTAGAATATTTGGATGTGCGGTATATGTTCCAATTGCTCCACCACAACGCATAAAGATGGGTCCCCAAAGAAAATTAGGGATATATGTTGGGCATGAATCTCCTTCTATTATAAAATATTTGGAACCTATGACTGGAGATTTATTTATGGCAAAATTTTGCTGACTTCCATTTTGATGAATCAGTATACCCCACATTAGGGGGATAAAATAAGCAGTTGGAAAAAGAGATAAATTGGAATGCACTATCACTATATCATTTAGATATTCGAATAAATCAATGTGCGCAAGGTTCATAAGATAATTTATTTGCAAGATATTGAAAATCAATTATTGGATGCATTCACTAACCTACCAAGGGTGACTAAGTCACATATTCCAATTGGTAATGAATTTATTCGAATTGATTTCCCGATTGGACAATCTAGAAATTTAAATGAGTCTAAACCATGCTTGAAACGTGATAGACCAATCGGTTTAAAAGATAAAAATCCTCTAAAGAGAAAAGAAGCAAATGATCAATCTAGGGGTTCATAAATACGGAGGCACTTGCTCAAAAAGAGACATGTGATATAACAAATGACAAGACCTCAGAGCAGGTCCAGGTACCTGAAAATAATAAGAATTAAGATATCTCAATAAGTTATGTCTCTATGGGAAAAAGGTGGAACCAAAATAATATTACCGTCGACAACATTTTTGCTTATAATGTTGATGTTGAAATAATATTATGCACTACCATTGTCTAGTACACTTCCTGTATGGGGTTCTTTTAGCGTCAGTCCAATAGACCTAGCCCGAGCCAGCCACAACAACCACGCCCTCTGAGAGCTTGTTTTTGAGTATGGTGACACTCGCCTTATGGTGAGGGATTGCCCCAGGCTTAGAAGGGGTGCACCTCCACATACTACTCAGGCACCACATGCTCCATCGGGTTCTGAGGATATGATTACAACACCTGTTACCACTAGATCTACTCCACCAGCTCAAGGTGGAGGTCGAGCAGGTAGAGGTCGCTCTAGGGGGAGGCCAGTCCAAATGTTATATCTTTCCTGGTTGTACAAAGGCAGTTGCATCCGACTCGATTATTACATGTATTATTTTGGTCTTTCATAGAGATGCGTCAGTCTTATTTGATCCAGGCTCCACTTATTTCTATGTGTCATCTTATTTTTCTCTGTATTTTGGCGTATCCCGTGATCTTTGAGATCTCATATTTATGTGTCTATACCTATGGAAGATTCTATTATTTTTGACCGTATGTATCGGTTATGTTTGGTTCCTAGTGGGTTTGAGACCATAACCAATTTATTATTACTTAGTATGGTAGATTTTGATATTATTTTGGGTATGGACTAGTTTTTGCCCTATTATGATACTTTTGATTGTCACGCCAAGACTGTGATGTTGGATTTGCCATGATTACCACGATTAGAGTGGAGAGATACCTTAGATCATACTCCCAACAGAGTTATTTCATTTCATAATGCTCAATGAATGGCTAAGAAGCGGTGTGACACGTATCTAGCTTATGTGAGAGATGTCAGTATTGATACCCTTCTAATTGAGTCAGTTACAATAGTGAGGGATTATCCCGATATATTTCCAGTTGATCTTCTGGCATGTCGGCCGATAGGGATATCGACTTTTGTATTAAATTATTGTCGGGCACTCAGCCATCTTCATTCCTCCATATCATATGGCTCCTCTTGAGTTGAAGAAGTTGAAGGAACAATTATAGAACTTTCTTGATAAGGTCTTCATTCTGCCCAATGTGTCACCTTGGGGTGCCCCAGTCCTGTTTGTAAAGAAGAAAGATGGTTCTATCCGTATGGGCATTCATTATCGCTTGAACAAAGTTACAGTGAAGAACAGGTATCCATTGCATCATATTGATGACCTATTTGATCAATTGCAGGGTGCCAGAGTAATTTTCAAGATTGACTAGCACCGACGCTTTCATCAATTAAAGATTCGGGAGCCAGATATCCTGAAGACTGCTTTCAGATTCGGTATGGTCATTACAAGTTTTTTCTGATGTCATTTGGGTTAACCAACGCCCCAACACCATTCATATATTTGATGCACAATGTATTCTAGCTGTATCCTAACTCATTCATCATTGTGTTGATTAACGACATTGTGGTGTACTCCCGAAGTCTGGAGTATCATGAGCAACACCTAAGGACTATACTTCAGACCTTGAAAGAAAAGAAGTTATATGAAAAAACCTCAAAGTGTGAGTTCTAGTTAGATTTAGTGGCATTTTAGGGCCACGTAGGGTCGAGTGAGGGGATCAAGGTAGATCTGAAAAAGGTTGAAGCAATGCAGAGTTGGACTAGACCTTCCTCAGCTACAGATATCCAGATATTTATTGGTTTGATGGGGTATTACCGTCGATTTGTAAAAGGGTTTATCATCTATTGCAGCACATATGACTAGGTTGACCCAAAAGGGTTCTCCGTTCAGATGGATAGAGGAGTGTAAGGAGAGCTTTCAAAAGCTCAAGACAACTTTGACTACAGCCCCAATATTGGTATTGCCTACATGTTTGAGTTCTTATACTATTTATTACGATGTGTCACAAATTGGTCTCGGCGTGGTGTTTATGAAAGACGGTAGGGTAGTTGCTTGCACGACGAAACAATTGAAGGTGTATGAAAAGAACTATCCCATCCATGCCCTTGAGTTTGTAGCTATTATTCATACCTTGAAGATTCAGTGGCATTATTCGTACGGTGTCCGTATTAAGATCTACAAAGATCACCGGAGTCTGTAGCCTCTGTTCAAACAGTAGGATCTTATCTTGCATCAGCGAATGTTGTTGGATATGCATAAGTATTATGATATTACTATTTTGTACCATCACAAGAAGGCCAATGTTGTGGCAGATGCCTTAAGTCGCAAGGCGGGGAGTTTGGGGAGCTTAGCATATCTCTCATCGGTAGAGAGGCCATTGGCATTGGATGTTCAGGCCTTGGCCAACTAGTTTGTTAGATTGGATATTTCTAAGCCGAGTCTAGTTTTGGCCTGTGTGGTTTCTCAGTCTTCTCTTTATGATCATATCAGGGAGCATCAGTATGATGACCCCCATCTGTTTGTCCTTAAGGACACAGTTTAGCATCATGATTCGAAGGAGGTCATCATTGGAGATGATGGCGCATTGAAGATGTAGGGTATACTTTTGTGCCAATGTAGATGGGTTGGTGAGTTGACTATCCAGGAGGCTCGCAGTTCGTGGTTCTCCATTCATCCGGGTGTCGTGAAGATGTATCAGGACTTGAGGCAATATTATTGGTGGAAGAGAATGAAGAAGTACATAGTAGAGTATGTAGCTTGGTGTCTAACTTGCTAACAGGTGAAGTATGAGCATTAGCGGCCAAGTGGATTGCTGCAGAAGCTAGAGATTCCGGAGTGGAAATGAGAGCAGATCACTATGGATTTTGTAGTACTCAGAGGAAGTTTGATGCTGTTTCGA
Source organism: Nicotiana benthamiana (assembly GCA_034376525.1). Taxonomy (NCBI): domain Eukaryota; kingdom Viridiplantae; phylum Streptophyta; class Magnoliopsida; order Solanales; family Solanaceae; genus Nicotiana; species Nicotiana benthamiana. Next base: position 40,818,913 of record CM067337.1, on the reverse strand, counting down.
TGATTGTGGACAGGTTGACCAAGTCAGCTCCTTTTATTCCTATGATGACTACTTATTCTCTCGAGCAGTTAGCTCAAGTATATATCCGCGAGATAGTCAGGCTTCATGGTGTGCCGGTATCTATCATCTCTGATCGGGGTACAAAGTTTACATCGTAGTTTTAGAGGGTTGTACATCATGAGTTAGGTACTCGGGTGGAGTTGAGCACAACATTTCACCCTCGGATGGACGGACAGTCCGAGCGCACTATTCCAATACTGGAGGATATTCTCTGTGCATGTGTGATGGATTTTAGAGGTTCTTAGGATCGGTTCTTGCCACTTGCAAAGTTTTCCTATGACAATAGTTAGCAATCGAGCATTCATATGGCACCATATGGGGCTCTGTATAGTAGGCGGTATCGGTTTCTAGTGGGTTGGTTCGAGCTGGTCGAGTCTAGTCTATTGTGTACAGACTTGGTTCACGATGATTTGGAAAAGTTTAAGGTGATTTAGGATCTACTTCGCACGGCCCAGTCCAAACAGAAAAATTATGCGGATCAGATGGTTTGCGATATTGCATTCATGGTTAAGGAGCGGGTCTTGCTCTAGGTTTCACCCGTGAAGGGCATTATGAAGGGAACACTGAGCCCAAGGTTTATTGGCACGTTTGAGGTGTTCCGGCGAGTTGGGGACGTTGCTTATGAGCTTGCCTTATCTCCCAGTCTAGTAGGAGTTCATCCAGTATTCCATGTTTGTATGCTCCGGAAGTATCACAGCGAGCCGTCTTATGTGTTGGATTTCAGCTCAGTCCAGCTGGACAAGGATTTATCTTATATTGAGGAGCCGATGCTATTTCGGTGGAGGTCCAGGAGACTTGGTAGACCAAACATGATATGCGTGGCCGTTACCCTCAACTTTTAACTACTTCAGGTATGTCTCTATGCTCGTTCGAGGATGAACAATAATTTTAAGAGGGGGAGGATGTATTGATCCGGCCGGTCATTTTGAGAGTATTAGCCCCAATCACTTATTTACTGCTTCCCCTATATTATTTTATGCTTATGTGACTTGCCGGGAGGTTTTGTTTTGGTTTCAGAATGAATTGGAACACTTAGTCCCTAAAATGGAAGCTTATGTTCTAGGAATTTGACTGTAGTTGGAACTGTGTGAAGTCAACTTTGGAATGGAGTTTCTTCGATTTTGTTATCTCTATTGGGTGATTTATTGTCACGACCCGGATTTTTCCCAACTTCAGGGATCATGATGCCACCTACTCGTGAAAGCTTGGCAAGCCGACGATTACAATTTTAATACCATTATTATTAATTCAAACATGAACACATATTAGTTAAAACAAGATAATTAAGAAATGTGGAAATGACATAACATTGAACTCAAGTTCATAACTATCCCATAGATCTGGTGTCACAATCCATGAACGACTAAGATTTACTACAAATATAAGTCTGAAAGAAGTACAACTGTTCGCGAAATAGAAGAGACAACAGAAAACTAAAGCAGGGAAAGGAAGACTTCATGCTCTGCTAATGCGAGCAGATCTACCTTGGTGTCCTTGGACTGAAGGCAGCTACCTCACGCTACTCACAAGGTTTGGCACTAAAATCTGCACAAAAGTGCATAGTGCAGTATCAGTACAACCGACCTCATGTATTGGTAAGTGTCGAGCCTAACCTCGGTGAAGTAATGACGAGGCTAGGACAAGAAAACCATATAAACCTGTGCAATTAAATAATATACAAACAGAACAATAATAACCGGAAAAAATAGATAAAAATGTGAAGGGGAACATGCTGCAGGGAATATCAAATTCTAACAGTAATTCAACAGAGAATCACAATGAACACCATATTTGTATCAACAGGAATATTGAAATAGTAACACGTGCACGGCATCACCCTTCATGCTTTTAGTCTCGTCCTCACCATAAGGAACAACAGAAACGGCACGGCATCACCCTTTGTGCATTATCCCTCATAATCATGCACGGCATCACCCTTCGTGCATTAACTCTCGCAATATCGACATGGCGTCACCCTTCAAAATTAACACTCACAATATCGCCACGACGTCACCATTCGTGCATTATCACTCACTCACAATATCATGCACAACATCACCCTCATGCATTACACTCTTCCTCACCCAAACAATAGAAACAATACGACCCAGCTAGGGAATCAACAATAAAAATAATATCATCCCGACAAGGGAATTAACTATAACCAATTTCGTTTCAAAAGTTAAATCCATAAAATAAGTCTCAACTGGAGTCAATACTCAACAATGGTCAATTATGAAAAAAATATCATAAGTCTTCTTCAACATGGGTAATCATCAATTTAAGCACAAACAGTACATAATAAGAGTCACGATAGTCACAGTAGAAGACTCCCTTACATGCTTGAAACCAACGTAGAGATACTCGTCACCACACCTATACTTCGTACTCAACACTAACACGTAGCAAATAAGAGAACAACACCTATTACCTCTAGCTAAGGTTAGACCAAATACTTACCTCAATTCCAAGGACAAAATCAAGCCTTAATTACCAATTTACCTCTTGGTTCCACATCCAATCCCCTAGTATCTAGTCATATTTTACTTAATAATATCAATAAACACTAAATAAACCATTTCTAATGCATGAATATAGATTTCCCAAAGTTTTCCCCAAAAAGTCAAAAATCGACCCCGTGCTCGCTTGGTCAAAACTCGAAGTTCTAACCAAAAATCGACTACCCATTCACCCACAAACCCAAATATTCAATTGAAATCTGACCTCAATTTGAGGTCCAAATCCCCACATTTTGAAAATCCTAATTTCTACCCGGAAATACCCAATTTCCCACGAAAACCTCTAGATTTTGAAGTGAAATCATGTAAAAAGGAGAAATAGATTGAAGAAAAAGAGTTAAGACTCACTTACCTAGGATTTAGGGAAGAGCTTGCTCTAGAAGAATCGTCCTCATGAGTTTTGAAATTTTGAAGAATGAAGTGAAAATCCGGTTCAAGACCCCTTTTACTCAGCTGCAGATGTCACATTTGTGACAGAAGCTTCGCAATTGCGAGATAGGCTTCGTATATACGAACCTGCAGCAATGTCTGTTGCTGTCGCAATTGCGAAGTTTGACCTCTCGTTGACTTCGTAAAAGCAAAGAAGATGTTCACAATTGCGAACTAATGCTAGCAAGGGGCTTATTTTCAATTGCGATAAAACCCTCGCAATTGCCACCCCTGAGAGGCTGGTCATTGAGAAGCCTGACCTCACATTTGCGAGATCAGAGCCTCCAACAAAACACCAGCTACAACAGAAATTTTTCTAAAGTCCACAATACTGTGTGGCCTATCCAAAACTCACCCGAGCCCTCGGAGCTCCAAACCAACATGCACGCAAGTCTAAAAATATCATATAGACTTGGTCGTGTGATCAAATCATCAAAATAACACAATAACCACGAATTTAACCTCAAATTCATGGAATTCATAAGATAGTTCCAAAATTTCTATTTTCTCAACCTAGGCTCTGATTTATATCAAATCAACTTTGATTCTTACAAAATTTCACATATTCGAGTTAGATATAATTTTGGAATTGTACTGGGCTCCGGGATCAAAATACGGGCCCGTGTATCATCGAGATTACACACTATTTAATTTCCAAAAGTCCTTCTATTTTCCACCAAATAATTTTCTTTAAAAATTCTTTTCTCGGGCTAGGGACCTCGGAAATCGATTCTGGGTATATTCCCAAGTCCTTTATTTTACTACGGATCCTACGGGCCTGTCAATATACGGGTCTAGGTCCGTTTAAGTCAACTTTAATTAATTTTGAAGGCCAAATTCAATACTTTTCTCAAATTTCACATAAAATCTTTCTGAAAATGCGCCCGGACTGCGTATGCACATCAAGGAAAAAGAAAATAAGGTTTTCAAGGCCTCGAAACCCAAATTTGGTTTGTAAAATACAAGATGACGCTTTGGGTCATCACATTCTCCACCTCTAAAAAAAATTGTTCATCCTCGAATGGACATATAAAAGTACCTGAATCGATGAAAACATGAGGATATTGGCTCTGCATATTGGACTCATATTCCTAGGTCGCTACCTCAACAAGCTGACCTCTCCACCGCACACAAAGTAAAGGGAACTTCTTCGATCTCAACTAACGAACCTGCCGATCTAGAGTAGGATCATCATACTTCTCGTTAGCTGAATCCTGAACACCAAGGAAAGCGATCTCTCACCGACTGGAATATATGCAAGGCTACCAATACTAGCCGACTTCCTACTTAAAGCATCGGCCACCATATTGGCCTTTCCCGGATGATACAAGATGTTGATATCATAGTCTTTCAATAGCTTCATCAACCTTCTCTGCTTCAAATATAGCTCTTTCTGCTTGAATAAATAATGTAGACTCTGATGATTTGTGAACACCTCACATGGCACACCATATAAATAATGCCTCCAAATCTTCAGCGCGTGAACAATGGCTGCTAGTTCCTAATCATGAATTGGATAATTCTTCTCGTGAATCTTCAACTGTCGCGAAGCATATGCAATAATCTTGCCACTCTGCATCAACACCGAACCAAGTCAAATACGAGATATGTCACAATATACTATATATGGCCCTGAACTGTGGGCAAAACCAATATCGGCACCGTGGTCAAAGCTGTCTTGACCTTCTAAAAACTTGCCTTACACTCATCGACCACCTGAACCGGGCACCCTTCTGGGTCACCCTGGTCATCTGGGCTGCAATAGATGAAAACCCCTCCACAAACCGACGTAATAATCGTCAAACCCAAGAAACTCTCGATCTATGTAGCTGATGTGAGTCTAGGAAAGTCCTTGACTGCCTCTATCTTCTTAGGATCCACCAGAATACCCTCTGCTGATACAATATGACCCAAGAAGGCAACTGAACTCAACGAAAACTCATACTTCAAAAACTTAGCAGACAACTGACTATCTCAAAGTTTGAAGAATGACTCGAAGATGTTGCTCATGCTCCTCTCGATTGTGGGAGTAGATCAAAATATCATCAATGAAGACAATCACAAAGGAATCAAGATAAAGCTTGAACACCCGATTTATCAAATCCATAAAAGATGATGGGGCATTTGTCAACCCAAATGATATCACTAAGAACTCATATTGCCCGTACAAAGTGCGAAAAGCTATCTTAGGGACATCGGAAGCCCTAATCCTCAACTGATGGTAGCCAGATCTCAAATCAATTTTCGAAAATACCTTGGCACCTTGAATCTGATCAAACAAATCATCAATCCTCGACAATGGATACTTGTTCTTGATGATGACATTGTTCAACCACCGATAATCTATACACATCCTTATCGACCCATCCTTATTCTTAACAAATAACACCGGTGCACCCTAGGGCGAGACATTAGGTCTGATAAAGCCCTTATCAAGAAAGTCTTGTAGCTGATCATTCAATTCTTTCAACTTTGGCGGGACCATACGATACGGTGGGACAGAAATGGGTTGAGTGCCTGGAGCCAAATCAATGCAAAAGTCGATATCCCTGTCGGGTGGCATTCTCAGCAGGTCTGCATGAAAAACCTGTGGAATCTCCCAAAAAACTGGCATGGAATCCATATAAGGAACCTCAATACTAGAATCACGAACATATTCTATGTAAGCCAAACACCACTTTTCAACCATACACCAAACCTTCATATAGAAATAACCCTACTGACAGAATGACCAGGAGCCCCTCTCCACTCTAATCGAGGCAAACCTGGCAAGGCTAAGGTCACAGTCTTGGCATGACAGTCCAATATAGCGTGATAAGGTGACAGCCAATCCATCCCTAATATGACATCAAAATCAACGATATCCAGAACTAATAGATCTACACGGGTCTCAAGACCTCAATAATAACCACGCACGAGCGATATACATGATCTACAACAATAGAATCACCAAGCGGTATGGACACATATACAGGAGCACTCAAAGAATCATGAGGCACAACCAAATATGTAGCAAAATAAGATGACACATACGATTACGTAGACCTGGGATCAAATAGAATTGAAGCATCTCTACTACAAACTGAGACGTACTATGATAACGGCATCGGATGCTTGAGCCTCAAGCCTAGCTGAGAAAGCATAACATTGGGGCTAGACCCCACCATTCTGAACTACATCCCTTAGACGGCCTCCTGCTGGCTGGACTCCACCTCTTACACCTCGATCTCCACCTCTAGTTGCCTAACCCCTATGTCTAGCTGCCCGAGTTGGCGGTGGAACATCCGGTGCCTGAACCATAACATAAGAACCCTGATGCTGAGAACTGCTCGAGGCTCGAGGGTAAAATCTAGCAATGTGTCTCAGATCTCCACAAGTATAACAACTCCTCGGCTGTTTGGACTGCTGACCCTGATGGCCTGAGTAACTGCCCTGAAAACTCTGGAGCGGAGGTGCACTAATAGGAGAGCTATAGGGTAGCTGATCAGAATACTGCATATGAGAACCATGGCCACCTGGAGCACCGTAAGAAGTCTGAAGTGCTCAATGAAATGGCACCGACACTACCAAAAGAATACCTACCTCCAGCCGAGGCACCACTGAACCTTCCAGAATGATGAGGCCTCTTGTCAGACCCTCTGACCACTTTCCTGTGATAGAACTATCTCAATTCGCCTAACCACATTGGTTGTATCCTGGAAAGAAATCTCACTCCCTATCTCCTTAGCCATCCGCAATCTGATAGGCTAAACTAGTCCCTCAATAAACCTCCTCACCCTCTCTCTCTTGGTGGGAAGTATAAGAAGAGCATGATAGGCCATATCAACAAACCTAGTCTCATGCTGGGTGACAGTCATACAACCCTACTGGAGGCACTCAAACTGCCTCCAATAATCCTCTCTACGGGTGATAAGGAGAAACTTCTCCAAAAATAGCTGAGAGAACTGATCCCACATAAGAGCTGGTGACCCAGCTGGCCAAGCCAAATAATAATCTCTCCACCACTTCTTGGCAGAACCAGAAAGATGAAAAACACTAAAGTCGAACCCATTTTTCTCCACTACACTCATGTTTCGCAGAACCTCGTGGAAACTGTCAAATTATCTTGGGGATCCTATGAAGAAGTACCACCATAGGTAGTAGTTAAAAGCTTAGTGAACCTGTCTCGCCTACACAAGACATCAGTAAGCATAGTTGTCCCATCACTGGTCTATGCTACCACACCCAGCTAAACTACCCCAACTGGTTGAGCTGCTAGAGTTTAAAAATGGGGAGCCATCTTCTCCTGAGTGCGAGTAGCAGGAATCTGGGATCTTCCTCCAGCCTAAGAGACAGCTGGTGCTACAGGGAATATGCCTCCCTGAGTGACGCTGTCCATAAGGCTCACTAGATGGACTAGAGCATCCTGGTGTACCAGGGTGGAGATAAACCCCTCTGAGACCTGAGCTGGCCATGCTGGAACTGTCTGGGCCGGAACCTCATCCTCAAACTTTACCTGAGGCTCCAATGCTGGTGCTGCTGCTCGAGCTCTAGGCTGAGCCCTGCCTCTGCCTTGGCCTCTAGAACATCTCGACCTCCGCCCCTTGTAAGAGCTTCCACTGGGGGATCGGGCTACTGGTCAGCTAATGAATAGGTATGTGTCCTCACCATCTGAGAAAGACAGAGTGGAAGTTCAATTAGCATTGAGAAATCATGTCGTATGACATGAAAGAATAGATGTGAAGTTTTTCCTAAGCTTTGTTGCCCCTGGGGGATAAGCACAGACGTCTCTGTACCGGTCCCTCAAACTTTACCTAGCTTGTTCGTGAATTGTAAGAGCTAAGCAACCTAGAGCTCTGATACCAACTTGTCACGACCCGAATCTTTCCTACCTTCGAGGATCGTCATGGCGCCTACTCGTAAAATCTAGGCAAACCAACAATTATAGTTTTACTACCATTATTATTAATTCAAACAGGAACATATATTAGTTAAAACAAGATAATTAAGAAATGCAGAAATGATATAACAGTAAACTCAAGTACATAACTACCCTATAGATCTGGTGTCACAATCCACGAACGACTAAGATTTACTACAAATATAAGTCTGAAAGAAGTACAACTGTTCTCGAAATAGAAGAGACAGCAAAAAACTAAAGCGGGGAAGGGGAACTTCAGACTCCGAAAATGCCAGAAGATCTACCTTGGTCTCCCTGGACTAAAGGTGGCTACCTCAAGCTACTTACAAGGTCCAGCACGAAAATTTGCACAAAAGTGTAGAGAGCAATATCAGTACAACTGACCCCATGTACTGGTAAGTGTCGAACCTAACCTCGGCGAAGTAGTGACTAGTCTAGGACACGACAACCATATAAACTTGTGCACTTAGATCATATACGAACAGAACAATAATAACAACATAAAGATGGGAAGGGGAACATGCATCGGGGAATATCAAATTCTAACAATAATTCAATAGAGAAGCATAATGAACCCCATATTTGTATCAACAAGAATAATGAAATAGTAACGCATACATAGTATTACCCTTCGTGATTTTACTCTCGTTCTCATCATAAGTAACAACTGAAATGCCACAGTATTACCCATCGTGCATTAACTCTCACAATATCATCAGGCATCACCCTCCGTGCATTAACACTCATAATATCGACACGACATCACTCTTCGTGCATTAACACTCACTCATAATATCATGCACGACATCACCCTTCGTGATTTACACTCTCCCTCACCAAACAATAGAAACAATACATCTCGATAAGGGAATCAACAATAGAAACAATAACATCCCGATAAGGGAATCAACTATAACCAATCTCGTTTCAATAGTTAACTCTACAAAATAAGTTTCAACTTGAGTCAATGCTCAACAATGGTTAGTTACAAGGAAAATATCATAAGTCTTGCTTAACATGGGTAGTCATCAATTTAAGCATAAACAATACATAATAAGAGTCGCAACGGTCATAGTATAAGACTCAGTTGCATGCTTGACACCAACATATAGATACTCATCACCATACCTATACGTCATACTCAATACAAACACGTAGCAAATAAGAGCACAACACATATTCCCTCAAGATAAATAAACCAATTCTAATGCATGAATATAAATTTTCCAAAGTTTTTCCCAAAAAGTCAAAAATCGACCCCGGGCCCTATTTGTCAAAACTCGATGTTTGAACCAAAACCCGACCACCCATTCACCCACAAACCCAAATATGTAATTGGTTTTAAAATCCGACCTCAATTTGAGGTCCAATTCCCCAAATTTTGAAAGTCTTAATTTCTACCCAAGAACACCCAATTTCCCATGAAAACCCTAGATTTTAAAGTGAAAGCATGTAAAAAGATGAAATAGATTGAAGAAAAATAGTTAAGATTCATTTACCTATTATTTGGGGAAGAACTTGCTCTAGAAGAATCACCCTTAGGAGTTTTGAAATTTTGAAGAATGAAGTGAAAATCCCGTCCAAGTCCCTTTTTACTTAGTTGCAGATGTTGCATTTGCGACAGTAGATTCGCAATTGTGAAGCTCGCAATTGCGAGACAGGCTTCCCAAATGCGAACCTGCTGCAAGGTCTGCTTTGCCGCAATTGCGAATAATTAATCACAATTGCAATGTTTGACCTCCCCGTTAACTTTGCGAATGCGAAGAAGATGTTCGCAATTGTGAACTAGTGCTGGCAAGGGGATTCTTCGCAATTGTGATAAAACTCTCTCAATGGCCAAGCCTAAGAGGCTCACCACTACGAAGCCTGACCTCGCAATTGCGAGATCAGAGCCTACAACAGAGCACCAGCTGCAACAAAAGTTTTTCTAAGTCCCCAAAACTCTCTGTGGCATATCCAAAACTCACCCGAGCCCTTGGGGCTCCAAACCAAACATGCACATAAATTAAAAAATATCATACGGACTTGCTCATGCGATAAAATCATCAAAATAACATCAATAACTACGAATTTAACCTCAAATTCATAAAATTCATAATATAGTTCTAAAATTTCTATTTTCTCAACCTAGGGTCTGATTTATATCAAATCAACTCCAATTATTACCAAATTTTTCATATTCGACTTAGATATTACTTTAGACCTGTACCGAGCTCCGGAACCAAAATACGGGCCTGATACCATAAAGATCATACACCATTTCATTTCCAAAAGTCCTTATTTCCAGCAAACTATTTCCTTTAAAAATTCTTTTCTCGGGCTAGGGTCCTCGAATATTGATTCTGGGCATACACCCAAGTCTCATATTTTACTACAAATCCTATAGGACCGTCAAATCACAGGTATGGGTCCGTATACCAAAAATGTTGACCAAAGTGAACTATAATCAATTTCAAAGGTAAAATTCAATATTTTTCTTAAAATTCACATAAAAGCTTTCCAGAAATGTGCCCGCACTGCGCGCGAAAATTGAGCAGAAAGAAAATGAGGATTTCAAGGACTCAAAACCTGGATTCAGATTCTAAAATACAAGATGACCCTTTGGGTCATCACATTTTGGATTTAGGAGCATGTCCGGACTGTGATTTGGAGGTTTGTAGCTAAATTAAGCTTGAAATGGTGAAAGTTGAGTTTGTGAAAAGTTTTATTGGGAGGGGACTTTTTGATATCGAGGTCGAATTTCGATTTCAGAAGTTGGAGAAGGTCTGCAATGTCAAATGTGACTTGTGCGCAAAGTTTGGGATCAATATGTTTTGATAGGTTTCAGCATCGGTTTTGATAAGTTTGAATTGGAGTGTGATTCACGTTTTTAGCTTTTTTAATGTGATTTAAAAGCTCGATTAAGTTCGTATGATGTTTTAGGACTTGTTGGTATGTTTGGTTGAGGTCTCAGGGGTCTCGGGTGGATTTCGAATGGTTAACGGAATAGAATTTAGATTTAGTGTTATAGCTGAAGCATCAAATTTTACTGGTGCCTGGTTTCCTTCTATGCATTCGCGAAGGTTCTTCTAGGTTCGCGTAGAGGAACTTGAGTGCTGCTGGAATTTGGCCTTTGTGCTCGCAATATAGATCCCGCGTTCGCGATGTAAGTCTCGCTTTCGCGAAACCCTGAGGTATCAGGTCTACAAATTAGCAATAGGGACATCACAATCGCATAGAGAAGCTGGCCTGTGAGTTCATCAAGCACTTAGCCTATGCGTTCGTGATGAGGGTCCCACATTCGCGAAGGGTCAAGTTGTGTAAGCTTCACATTTGTGAGAGGCCATTCGCTTTTGCGAAGGAAGATTATTGGTTGTAGAGTTTCTAGTGCATTGCGAATGCGCGGAATCTTCCTCATTCGCAATGAAGAAAGGATCTGGGCAGATAAATATTTCAAAATCGAGGTTTTGCTATTTTCATCATAACATGAGATAGAGAGCTCAGATTTAGGTGAGATTATGAGGGATTTTCAGAGGCAGCAATTGGGTAATGATTCTTGACTCATTTTTGGTTATATCCCACTAATATATCGCTAATCTTATCATTTAATTAAGGTATTGGGTTGAAAAATTGGGGGGAAAGTGAGAAAGTTCTTCATCCGAAATAATAGGTTTTGATTTAGCTTTTGGTATCAGATTTGAGTAATTTTGTTACGAGTGAACTTGTGGTTGAATGTGTATTCATATTTTGTGACTTTTACCCGATTTTGAGACGTGGGCTCGGGTCGACTTTTTGGGGCGATTTTCAAATTTCTTGTTAGAATCTTGATTTCATTAATTAGATTAGTTTCTTATAGTTATATTTATGGTATGAAATTCCTTTTGGATAGATTTGGGACATTCGTAGTCGGAAAGTCAAGGAAAAGACATCCTTATTGATTGATTGTGCTTAGTTTAAGGTAAGTGGCTTTCCTAACCTTGTGTGGTAGAAATTCCTTATGATTTGGTACTGTTGTGATACTTCTGTGATATGTAAGTGATGTGTACGCGATGTGACGAGTGCATACACAGGATAATTATTGTAAAGTTCGGTTTTTATTGAGCAAAAATCTATTACATCTTAAATGAGGCATACAAGCACGTGTAGTTATATTGTTTAGCCTAATATTGCACGTCTACGTATTTTAATTGCTTATTTAAAATCTATACAACAGGATTAGTTGATTTCATATATTTCCTTGACTTGTACTTAGTCTTAAACTGTAGGATTTCTTGCTGTAATTGTTGTTTCCATCGATTTCGTGTTGTGTGTTTACTTTTGGGACTACGAGACGATACCTCAGGAGATTCCCTGTAACATATTTACTTTTTGGACTATGAGGAGGTAACTTGGGAGATCTCCACTACATATTTACTTTTGGGACTACGAGATGGTATTTTCGGAGACTCCCGCTGCATATTTACTTTTGAGACTACGAGGTGGTACCCCGGGAGATCCCGTGTTGAGTATTTACTTTTGAGACCATAAGACGGTATCTCGGGAGTTCCCCTTGTTATTTATACTTATGTGTTGCATTTCTATTTTCCTGTATGCATCGTTGTTATATTCTTAGTCTTCATTATATTGTTATATCTCCTGCCTTATTTAATATATACTAGTAGGGTCCTGATCCGACCTCGTCACTACTCTACCAAGGTTAGGCTTGGCACTTACTAGGTACCGTTGTGGTGTACTCTATTAGTCTTCTGCACATATTTTATGTGCAGACCCAGGTACCTCCCACCGGCCCCACTATTAGTCGAGAGTATTTATTGCCGGTTTCAAAGACTTCAAGGTACATCTTCTAGCGTCCGCAAACTCAAAATCCCCCTCTATCTTTTGCGATTTTTCTTCTCATTTTTCCTAAACCTTGATATATAGAGACAACCAGAGTTTTTCTTTAGAGTTTGTGACTTTTGATTACCGGGTCTTTTGAGAGTTATTTATACTCAGAATCGCTAGTTTTACTTGTACATGTCGAGCGGTATTTTTTCTGGTATGTAGTTATCTTTTGAAGTTTGGTTGTTAAATTTTGTCATTATTTCAGTTATTCCACAATTATTAGGATTACCTAGTCATAGAGAATAGGTGTCATCACGACATATTATGGAGGAAAATTTGGATCGTGACAATACCGAAAAGATCAAAGCGTTTTTACACGGATAAAGCAATCATTGAGTACTCCTATGGTTATAAGATCACCTGATATAAATAAAGATCTATTCCGACCTCATGAAAATGATGAAGAACTTCTTGGAGATGAAACTTCATATCCTAGTGAAATTGGGGCACTAATGTATCTTGCAAATAATAGTCGGCCAAATATAACTTTTGCATTAAGTTTATTAGCAATATTTAGTTCCTTTCCAACAACAAGAAACTAGAATGGTGTTAAGCATATGTTTAGATACCTCCAAGGGACTATTGATATGTGATTATTTTATTATTATAAATCCGATTTAGAAATGATTAGTTATGCATATGGAAGTTATTTGTCTGATCCACATAAAGCCTGATCTCAAACAGGCTATCTATTTATTGTGGAGGTACAACTAGTTCATGTTTCAACATAATAAACTTTGACTGCTACATTTTTCAATCATGCAGATATAATAGTTATTCATGAGGCTAGTCGAGAATATGTAAGGTTGAGATCAGTGACTCAACACATTCAGCAAATGTATGGTCTTTCTTTAAAGACGAAGATTTCAACAATATTGTATGAAGATAATGTTGCTTGCATTGCTCAACTAAAAAGAGGATATATCAAAAGAGACATAACAAAACATATTTTACCAAAAAAAAAATCACGTATAATCTTCAACAAAATGGTGTGGTAGATGTTCAAAAAATCCTTTCAAGTGATAATCTGTCAGATTTATCTACTAAGGTATTCCCAACATTAATATTTGAGAAGTTGAGATATTAGATTGGAATGTATCGTCTTCAAGATATCAAATAAAGTTTTCATCAGGTGGAATATAATACACGATGTACTCTTTTTTTCCTTAACTAAGATTTTGTCCCAATTAGGTTTTCCTAGTAATATTATTAATGGGGCAGCACTTAATGCGTATGACAATGTGTGTACTCTTTTTTACTTTTTTCATCGGATTTTTCCTAATAAAGTTGTAACGAGGTGCATTATCTTTTAATGGATATCCATGAAGGAGTGTTATAAAATGAGATGAATGCGTGTGATTGAAATGAATGAATTTGTAATGTACATACTTTGTATGCATGTACTCAATTAAGAAGTTCATTATCTTATAACCTTTAATTTGAATGTATTTGTACCTTTATAAATAGAGAACTTTTGACCCTATGAAAAATCATCCTCCCTTTTATCTCTTATCTTTATTGCTTGTTCAGCATTATTATATTTTGCTCTCATTTCTTAGCAGATTAAGAATACTCCATGTTCTGTGAGTATATCTTTTCACTGCAAGAACTTATAGAAATGCAATGTTCAGCAAAGATTTTGATGTACAAATATTTTTTTATTTATCTTGGAACAACTATTGAGTTCCTAAGCAACACTTTACAGTTGAAAAACATAAAGAACCTAGAAAAATGTTTATCTTCACTAGAACTTTTGAAAAAAAAGAAGATAAAACCAAATATTTGACTCGAATATCACAACTATACAAAAGGGAAGAACTTACCTCATCTTGTTGGTTGTAGTCATTTCCATCTGAATTCACTCACGGCCCAATTTAAAGAAAAATTTAATGACTTATTATATTTTTATATATAATAAACTTATTCGGTTCGATTAAATATTCTTTTACGATTTTTTTATAAAATAAAAAATTTACCTAATTATTCAGGATAATTATAAATTTATATTAAACCCTATGATTTTATTGGAAACATCTAATAATCGATCCAATTATTTAATCATTTTTTAAATAACCAATGACACCTTATTAGAAGGGAAGACTCTATAGTCTATACTATATGAGAGTACATATGGCAAAATTTAATCTATGCTAAGTTTTACTAATTAATATAATAATGTATGGATTAATGTGATTATATATAATAATTGAAATGGTACATGTGAAAAGACACATATTCAGTTGAAGTTTTCAACTGGAGAAATTTACATAAAACCTGAAATTCCAATTCGATAATCTAAAAAATAATATTACAATACAATTACAAGGTTATATAATAAGAAAATGACGGGAATATATAGGACACCATAAGAGATTGTCTTTAACTTTTGATCTTTAAGGCAAAAGTCACTTGACAGCTGGAAAAACCTTCAAAAGTCAAAAGCCAAAATTTACCTTTGTGACAAAACTTGTTTAAGTTGATGTTTTTGCCTATTGGTTAGATAACATGCCTCAAAAGTTAAGAAGTTTAAGACCAACTTCTTTCAAGGTTATTTTTGTCATTTAGGAAAAACTTACACAAATATCTTAAATAAGTATCAATTTGCCAATATCTAGCTATTAGTCATAGATTTACTAAAATTAGTCAAGTACATATAAAAATTGAAAAACCAAATAAATAAGGTTCCTTCTCTCAAAGTATTACATGCAAAAAATCACCTTCCATATTTTAAAGCATGATTAGCAACATTAGATGCAAGACGGAAAGAAAATTCATGGATAAGGTAGCAAATAATATGATGAAATGCAAAAAAAATACAATATTCCAAAAACCTAAGCAATAAAGGAATTTTTTCAATGGGTATAGTTGAAATTCATTGAAACTGTATAGATAAGTCAATATACAAAATTTGAGGAAGATTGGACGTGATTTGGACTGGTTTTGTATCAAATTTAGCCATCAAATAGAGTTCAAAAAAATTCTTTTGTGACACATGTATCGCGCATGTATCTCACGTACATGTATATATGTATATACATGTGATACAAAATTGATACATATGTGATACACAAATGATACATATATCATTCTTTTTCATGTTTAGTTTTTACTTTGACTTTTCAATTAAAGCCACCTCAAAACTTCACCAAATCATTTCAAAACTGAGATTCAATCTCCTTAAGATATACCAAATCTATTCTAATAACATTCACTGAAAAGAAAGTAAAAATTTAATTTTTTTACTACAAATAGTTAATTGACTAATATTAATAATATTAATAATATTTTATAAATTAACCAATTTTTATAATGAACTACTTATAAATGAACATAACTTATAGTTTTCCGTCATTTAACCAAGACCAACAGATTTATTACTTCGACTTTATTTGGGCTGAATACAAAGTGTGCGTGGAGCCCAACCGAGTTCCTCAGAATTTTGACCTTTTTCTTTAGTTTCTTTTTGTTTTATATTTTACTTTTTGACATGGAATTTGCCATGGCATGACAGCCAGGTCCAACAGTTGTCATAAAAAAGCTTACATTTTAGCATTTAGCATATGAAAACCTAAAGTTATTCTTTCTCTTCTAAGAATACAACCATCATCCTAAACATAAGCTCCATCCAAATTATTTTTCCTAAAAATAGCCAAAAAGAGTAAAATTCTCTCTCTCTCTTTCTCTCTCTTCTCTCATAGCAAATTATTAACGACTCACCAAGCAAGGACACGTTGCGCGGTAGTAGCCAGTTCAAGGAAGTGAAACTAAGACAAGAAACTTCCCTTTTTTTACTTTTAAGTAAGTAAGACCCTGTCCTCTTCCCTTTCGACATCAAGATAATTGATGAAGGTGGTGCATTGAACATTTTCGCTGAAGTCGAAAAGATAAACATCTACCCGGTGTACCAGCAATCCTTCTACGCGGATATCAAGCCTCGGAGTAGAGCAATCTCTTGTGGAAAAAAGGCAATTGCCTGGAAAGATCCGACTAAGCCAATCTTGATTCTCTCTGAATGCTTCAAAGAAGAAGAGTCAGCCGGGAATCCAGGCCGTGACTACTTTTTTACCTTGATTGATGCTGCATATCGCCCGCTTGTTCTATAGAAAACTAAGTGCATATCAATTAGTTCCAAGAAAGCGGCCGAGGTCTAAAGTTCACTTTTGGCTTACAAAAAAGTTGACTGAAGGAACTGACCTAAGCATAGCTCTCTCTCTCAAATACAAATGCCAAGTATGGGATTCCTTAGATAAAGTGGAAAAATGCTAAAAAAAATCCTTTCATTTCTCTTTGAAGGCCTTTGTCCTACTAATAGTATCAGTCCTCCAGCCTATACTTGTGTTTTTATTAACCTAGAACACATGTACTTTGTTGGCACTAAAAAAAAGGTTATTCAATCCACTAGTGCAACTGAAGGTGCGCAGCCTCTTCTGAACCGGAACAAGAAAGAGCTCATAACCACTGCTTGTGAACAGCTCTCCTCAACTTAAGAGTTTTTCACCGAGGGGGTGGATCGAAGCGATTGCAGCGAAGAATTAATCTGAAACGAAGCACTTCGTCTATAGGCATTGTAGAAAGGATAGAATATGAGCAGCCTGGACTGACGAATCTTTTGCTTCTCGGGTGGTGTCGAACAATTGTGCTTGCATTGCGGGAGATGCCCGCCCGTAGGGCCCGGCCTGCTTCCCGCCCGAAAGAACCGCTCACTAGCTAGCCGAACTAGTGGGGCCCTATCTGGAGACATACTAAAAACGGGTCAAATCAATACGTTCTAAGAAGAAAGATTGGAATATCAATCTCATCGAGATCATCGATCTCATACCAAATCCCATCAATAGAATCACTTTTTCGAGAAAATACGAGACATCTAAGTCATACAAGTAAAGAGATCTATTCATTTTTAAGAAAAAGAAAAAACGGGGATTGGATTGATGATAAAATAGAATCCTGGGTCGCGAACAGTGATTCGATTGAGGATGAAGAATTCTTGGTTCGGTTCTCCACCTTAACAACAAAAAATAGGATTGAGCCCCATCACAGAGAGCTAGGCTTGGGTGCAAGTCAACATATTAGAATATCAGACTGATGTGGTATTCCCGACTTGAAAAGGGTTGGTAGACTTCAAGCTGGGTCAGCTAGACCTAAGTAAGTAGGCATCGAAGTAGGATTGTAGTAAGGATTTTTGCTTCCTAAAAATTAGGTTCTATTTTCTTCAATAATATTCGGAGAATCTCTCAAATTTTTTTAAATTATTTTTTACGTTTTTTATCTATATATCCAAATCTATACAATACAATAATAATTATATCATTTGTATATCACAGTGTATAACATAATAATAATATGTACATCAAATTTTTATTTTCTTCTTTGTATAACACATTTCAGATTGAATATTCAAATTTCAAGACGAATCTACATGTGTATCCCCCATTGTATATTGTGTATATCCCCATGTACATTTATTATATCATATGTATCTGTGCATATCCATGAAAGTTTATATTATATACATGATATACAATATTACATACACCTACGTCCATAAAACTTGTGTGTGATACACTAATCTACACGATATACAACATGAGATACACATGTCACAGTTGGATTTCTAGGTCAGATTTTTTTTACCTGAAATAAGTCTAAATAACTTCTAATCTTGCTCAAATTTTATACACAGCCCCATCTAAGTATTTTCAACCAATTTCAATCACACCCACTCGTTCAATCTAACAACAAAAAGAGAGAAAAGAAAAACAAAGTTAAACTCTATTTTCTCCTATTTTCTCTCTTAGTTTTTTGCTTATGATTTTCTCTGATATGAGATTAACCTTACTTTCTTATCCCACTAATTTTTGTGCTTAAATTACAATAATTTATACTAAACCATGAGATATTGAATAAGAAATACAAGGAGAAAAATATAGAGGGTGTAACAACTTGATCGGTCATTTTACTTTCTAGATTCTCGTTTTCTTAATTAAGACTCCTTGTACGTGATTTTACTATTTTATGACTTGAGGAGATGGATAATTCGGCTTCGGGTTGAAATCGGAGCACCTAGTTCCTTAATAATGACTTTAAATGGTTAAATTTGACTTGATTCAATATTTTGAATAAAACTTCAAAACCGGGATTTGGGTCTCAATAGGTTCAAATGATGATTTTAAACTTAGATGAGTGTTTGGATCGGGTTTCAGATGACCCCGTGGGCGTTTCGACGCTTAATATGGAAATTGGCGCATTAAAGGTTTTCAAGTTCTTTAAATTTTGTTTGAAATAGATTTTGGAGTTATCGAGGTCCGTATGGGATTTCGAGCCTGGAAATAGTTTCATGTGATGATTTGTGACTTGCACGCAAAATTAGCGTCATTCCCAATTGTTAAAGATGTGCTTCCACGCATTCGGAATAAGTTGGAAGAACTTGAAGTTAAAAAGTTGATTTGTTTTGGTTTGTGGTGTGATTCTTAGATTTTTGTTTTATGTGTTCCGAGGGTTCAAGCGAGTCCGTTTTGTGGTTAGAAACTCGTTGGTTTGTTTGAATGGGGACCCGGGTGCTATTGAGGTGATGTGCGAAACATGTTTGGACATGGAATCATGGCTGAAGTAGTAGAGTTCTGGTGCATTCGCACCTGCGAGAAACTAGCCGCACATGCGAGTAAACGAGCGTAGGTGCAGCTAGGAGTGGACTGGTCAGTGTTCGCAGAAGCAGACTCACTTCTGCGGTGGAGGGATCGTAGAGGCGGAGGGAGGCAACAAGGCATGGTCGCAGGTGCGCATGGCGAGCCGCAAAAACAGGCATGCAAGTATGACAAATGCTGGGTCGTGCCTGTTCTAAGAAGCGAACATTTGCTTGTAAAAATGACAAAACCGGCGAAGATGTGAAATCGCTAGAGGAAGTTAG
Source organism: Nicotiana benthamiana (assembly GCA_034376525.1). Classification (NCBI taxonomy): domain Eukaryota; kingdom Viridiplantae; phylum Streptophyta; class Magnoliopsida; order Solanales; family Solanaceae; genus Nicotiana; species Nicotiana benthamiana. Next base: position 40,799,241 of record CM067337.1, on the reverse strand, counting down.
GTTCATTTAATTCGGACTTAGGCTCCCCCCCCCCCCCCCAGTTTCATTTGGATAGGACGACTTTGGAGCTATTGGAGAGGGGGTTTCACCTATTATCCTGAGGTAAGTAATTCTTACGTGATGTGAGTTTAATACGTGATTTTTGAGTAGATTCTCAACAAGTTAATTATAGAAGTCATGCGTTTAGCTGAAAATCTAGGTTTTGATAAAAATGAGATTAAACCATGAAAATGATTATATATTAGGTAGAATTTGAAAATTTCGAAATCCGGGCACGTGGGCCTGGGGGATGAATTTTAGGAATATTCCAATTTGGGTTGGGTAAAAACTTTAATACCTAAATTATAAACTTATGAGTGAATATTGATTAATTTATATAATATTTGGCTAGGTTAGGATAGTTCAGTACCAAGTTGAGGCTTTATAGTAAATTTGTGGCCAGAAAGTGAGCTTTGGGACGAGGTAAGTCTCTTGCCTAACCTTGTAAGAGGGAATTTACCCCAATTGGTGTTTTAAATTGTTATTTGCTTCTAATTGAGGGTGCTATGTACACATGAAGTGACGAGAGTCCGTGCATATCTACAACAAATCATGCTTATGTCCGGGTAGTTTTAGGACTCTATCATGAGATACTTGTATTGTTTGCACTCTATTTGTTAATTTAAGTGCTTAACTTATATTGAAACTTGTTAAAGGATTCATAAAGACCAAACTGACTTATTTTGAGTTTTTGGCGAGTTACTTGGTTGTTGATAGAATTTTTGCCTCATTGTGAATCAGTCTTGTGATAGCCTATAAATTAGATGTCTATAAAGTATTCTCTCTTTTTGTGGAGCTGGCCAAATGCCTCGGTAGTGTAATTGATGCATATACGGTTCATGCCAATCGACCCTCGATAGTGTACACATTATTATTGATTGGGCCATACGACCTCGGCATAAATCGTGCGTGATAATGTTCAGAGTTCGAGTACACTTGATTTTATTTTCACGACTTGAGAAAATATAGTTTAATTCATGATCGTATATGTGGAAGTTAGTGTGTACTAATTTGAGATTCTTAAATTGAGTTCTAGTTAAAGAGTCTCCTATTTACTGGTTATTATTTTGTTATTATTATAGATATATTTCATGCCTATTTAGAATTTCTATACTTATTTAATGGCCCATAGTAAGTATCAATGTCGACCCCTCGTTACTATTTCTTCGAGGTTAGACTAGATACTTACTAGGTACATATTATTTATGCACTCATGCTACACGTATGCACTAACCATGAAGGATCTAAGACATGTGCATCCGACAGTCTTTCAAGTACGTGCCCTCGATACCCCGAGGCCTAGTGGTGAGCTGCTTTTTTAGTCCGTTATGCAACACTCGCAGTCTGTCTCTTTGGTATTTGCATTCTGTCTATTTCATTCCAGACAGTAGCTTGGGTGCTTTGTATATTCTACTAGTTGCTCAGACACTTGTGACACTAGATTTTGGGAGCATTTTAGTAGATACTTCATGATTTTGACTAGTTATTTCACGACATTTGCTCTTTCACTAGTTTATGCTTTACTTTACTATAATTTTCAACTTTTCATCTACTTAATAAATAAAAATCAACTACTTTGAAATTATTAAAAAGAACAAATACATGTCTAATTCACTATTGACTTACGTAGTGGCGATGTTGGACGTTATCACGGCCTATAAGAAATTTGGGTTGTGACTGCTTAGTATTAGATCACTAGGTTTACGTAGGTCTTACAGGTCGTGAGGAGGCCTAATAGAGTCTTGCAGATCAGTGCGGAGATGTCTGTACTTATCTTCGATAGGTTATAAGGTGTTAGGAAACTTCTCTTTCTTCATATCATATACTGTAGTTGATGGTGTGCTAAGTATATTTCTCTTATTCTCTCATAGATGGTGAGAATGCATACAACAGATGTATCCGGCTAGGGAAAAGCTTATCCCCCTATTTCTTAGAGGCCGGGGGAGGGCTCCAGCTTGTGCTGGAGGACGAGGGCACCCTAGAGCTGCTTCATTTATGCCACTGGTGGATCTAGTGGAGGATATTGTGATTGAGCAGCAGGGTGAGATACCTATAGCGGAGCCGGTTCCAGTGAATTTCATGTCTGCACTATGATTCCAGGAGGTCATAGGTCTTATGCTGCATTTATGGATTCTATGACACTGGCTGGTTTATCCAGTAGATCCGACCAATTATTAGGTGGGAGGAGCACACATCCCCACCTCTCAGGCTCTAGGGCATGCAACTGCCATATAGCAGACCCCGGATGCACATTCCGTAGGAGGAGCTCAGTCAGTTGCAGTGGCTATACCACAGCCCAGACAAGTCATGGCCGGTGAGCCATAGAAACTATTGGATAGATGGACCAGGCTATATCCTCCTGCCTTTTGATGTAAGCGACATAAACACGTCCAAGACTTTATTGATCCTAGCAGGGATAAACTGCACAACATGAGGATATAAGAGTGCCACAGGGTAGACTTTACCACATTTCAGCTGGACGACAGGGCATGTAAATGGTGGAAGTCGTATCTTCGTAGCAGTCTAGCAAGTTCTCCTCCCGTCACATGGGATCAGTTCACCCATCTCTTTCTGGAGACATATATTCCACCCTCTTAGAGGGAAGAATTACGAGTTCAATTTGAGCGACTCCAGCAGGGTCAGCTATGAGGCGAGATTCTCTATATTGTCCCGCCATGCACTTATGATACTCTCTACTGATGTAAAGAGAGTACAAAGGTTTATTGCGGTTTGCACTATGGTGCCCAGGTCACTATGTCCCGAGAGGTTAATATGGTTATTCTTTACGAGTAGGTCGTGGAGATAGCTCGGAAGATCGAGGGTATTTGTCAGCAGGGCCGAGAGCATGCGCCATGGGACAAGCAGTTTTTATATTTTAGAGGGTTCAGTTTTGCTCCGTCTAGGGGAAGAGGTCAGTTTGTGAGGGGTCAGTCTAGCAAGCCCACATATCCAGCACCGCCATCTTCCCAAGGTGCTCCAGTGCAGCCCTATTTCAGTGCCTTTCTTGATAGCTCCTACCATCCGCCGGATATTGAGGGTTCCTCCAGTGGAAATTGAGGTCCCCAAAGTCAGAGTCGAGGTCAGTCATCTTTCGCACCGAGAGGTTTTTCTGAGTGTGGGAATCTTGGTCATGTGAAGAGATTGTGCTCAAGGCTTTGGGTCGAGGCAGTAAAACAAGGTCATCAGCCTATGATTATCGCGCCAACTGCCGCACCAGCCGTCCGGCCACCCGAGGCGTAGGGCAGGTGGGTAGTGGATATCCGAGAGGTGGAAAATAGTCAGATATAACTTCTACTAGGTTCTGTGCCTTTCCAGCTAGATCATATGCAGTAGCCTTAGATTTTATGATCATAAGTATTATTTTTGTTTACCGTAGTGATGCTTCGATACTATTTGATCAAGGTATATATATTGATATGTTATATCTCTGTTTGATAATTTTCTAGGCATTCCTCATGAGTCCTTAGGTACTCCTATATATATGTCCATGCCAGTGGACGGTTCTGTTACTGTGAATTAGATTCACCGGTACTGTATCGTGACGTTATGGGGTTATGAGACTAGAGAAGATCTTATATTGCTCGATATTACCGACTTTGAGGCCATCCTAGGCGTGGAGTGGTTGTCTCCATATCATGTCGTCCTTGATTTCCATGCAAAGATTGTTACATTGGCGATACCAGAGTTACCTAGATTGGAGTGAAAGGGCTCATTTGTCAGTGCATCTAGTCGGATTATCTCTTTTCTAAAGGCTCGGCACATGGTCGAGAAGGGCTGCTTGGTTTATCTAGCTTATGTTTGGGATACTGTTGTAGTGACTCCGGTGACTGATTCAGTGCATGTGGTTCGAGAGTTCTCTGATGTGTTTCCTTCTAATCTACCAGGCATGCCACTAGATCGTGATATTTATTTCTGTACTGATTGGCTTCAGGTACTCAGCCTATCTCTATTTTGCCGTACCGTATGAATCTGATATAGTTGAAGGAATTGATAGAAAATCTTGAGGAGTTTCTAGCAAAGGGGTTCATCCAATCGAGTGTGTTGCCTTGGGGAGCAATAATATTGTTTGTAAAGAAGAAGGATGGGACTATGCAGATGTGTACTAGTTATTGTTAGTTGAACAAAGTTACCATTAAGAACAAGTACCTTTTGACGTGTATTGATTATTTGTTTGACCAGTAGCATGGTTCCAGGGTGTTCTTTAAGAATGACTTGAGATCTGGGTATCGTTAGTTGAAGATTCGTGCTTCAAACGTTCCAAAGACAGCCTTCCAGAGTAGATATGGCCACTATAAATTTCTAGATGTCCTTCGACTTGACCAAAGCCCCGATGATATTTATGGATTTGATGAAGCGAGTGTTCAGGCCATATGTTGACTCGTTTGCCATTATCTTCATTGATGACATATTGATCTACTCGCGTAGCATGGAGGAGCACGAGCAGCATTTGAGAGTTGTGCTTCACAACTTGTAGGAGCAGAAGCTATATGCTAAGTTCTCCAATTACAAGTTCTGACTAGATTTTGTATCTTTCTTGGGACATGTTGTATCAGACGAGGGTATTAAGGTAGATCCTAGGAAGATCAAGGTAGTCCAAAGTTGGCCTCATCCCATCACAATGACCGAGGTCAAGAGCTTTTTAAGGTTCGCATGTTACTATCACCATTTTTTAAAGGTCTTCTCATTTACTGTAGCACCTTTGACTAGATTAACCCAGAAAGGTGCTCCATTTTGATGGTCTAACGATTGCAAGGCGAACTTTAAGAAGCTCACGACAACTTTGACTACAATACCAATTTTAGTGTTATCTTCCGGTTTAGGGATGTATACTGTGTATTGCAAGATTCACATGTTGGATTGGGTTGTGTATTGATCCAGGAGGGGAGAGTTATTGTATATGCTTATGTCAGCTGAAGCCACACAAGAAGAATTTCCCCGTACATGATTTAGAGTTGGTTGCGATAGTTCATGCTCTAAAGATCTAAAGGCATGATCTTTATGGGGTGTCCTGTGAGGTTTACATCGATCATCACAGCTTGCAGCATTTGTTCAAGCAGAGGGATCTCAATTTTAGGCAGCGCAGGTGGCTTGAGTTACTAAATGATTATGATATTGCCATCCTTTATCATCCGTACAAGGCAAATGTGGTTGCAGATGCCTTGAGTAGAAAGGCTAAGAGTATGGGTTGTTTGTCATTTGTTTCAGCAGAGGAGAGGCCATTATCTTTGGACATTCAGTACTAAGCTAACAGACTTCTGAGGATCGATATTTTAGAGCCGAGTCGGGTTCTTTCATGTGTAGTGGTACTATAGGGTGGTGCCAAGGAGGTTACTATAGGTGAGGATGGTGTGCTGCATCTCCAGGGTCACCTATGTGTTCCTAATATTGATAGCTTGAGGGAGAAGATTCTAGAGAAGCCACACAGTTCTCAGTATTCTATTCATCCAAGGTATATAAAGATATATCACGACCTGAGGCAGCACTATTAGTGGCGGAGGATAAAGAAGGACATAGTTGAGTATGTGGCGAGATATCTAATTGCCAGTAGGTCAAGTATGAGCACCATAGGCCAAGTGGCCTACTTTAGCAAATGGTTATACCTGAGTGAAAATGGGAGCGCATAGCTGTGGACTTTGTAGTTTGGTTGTCGTGAACTTTGAGGAAGTTTGATGTAGTTTGCGTCATTTTCGACAGGTTGACCAAGTCAAAACACTTTATTTCGGTTGTGACTACGTATTCTTCAAAGAAATTTGCCCAAATTTATATTAAGAGATTGTTCGGCTGTATAGCGTGCCTGTTTCCATCATTTTAGATAGAGGACCTCAGTTTACTTTGCACTTATGAAGAGCATTCCAGAGCGAGATGGGTACCCGGGTAGAGCACAACACAACCTTTCATCCGCATACCGCTGGGAAGTCTGAGCAGATGGTTCAGTTATTGGAGGATATGCTCAGAGCACGTGTGATTGACTTTGGAGGGTAGTGGGATAGATTCTTACCATTGCCCCAGTTTTCTTACAATAATAGTTATCAGTCCAACATTGAGATGGATTCATTTGAGGTTATATTTAGTCGGCGATGACATTTTCCCATCGGATGGTTTGAGCCCGGCGAGTCTAAGTTATATGGTACTGATTTAGTGAATGATGCCTTGGAAAAGGTCAAGATGAATCAGCATTTGCACAACACAGTCCAGATAGAATAGATACGCAGACCAGAAGGAGTGAGATTTATCATTTATGGTGGGTGAGAAGGCTCTCTTGAAGGTATCGTCTGTGAAGGAAATCATAAGGTTCATGAAGAAGGGCAAGTTGAGCCCAAGGTTTATAGGTCCATTTGAGGTATTGAGGCGAGGTGGGGAAGTTGCTTATGATCTTTCTTTGCCTCCCAGTATATCGGAGTTCATCTGTTCTTCCATCTACCTATGATCTAGAGGTATAATGCCGACAGGTCGCATGTGCTAGATTATAGCACGATTCAATTAGATGAGAGTTTGGGTTATGAAAAAGAGCTAGTTGGCAATGTTGACAGGCATGTTCGCCAGTTAAGGTCCAAGAAGATTTCTGCATTAAAGGTTTAGTAGAGGGGCCAACCAATCTAGGAGGTGACTTGGAATAGTGAGGAGGACATTCAAAGAAGATATCCACACCTAGTCGGCACTTCAGGAATAATTCTAGACGCGTTCGATGGCGAACGTTTATTTAAGAGGTGGAGAATATAACGACTCGACCGATGTTTTTTTTTTCTAGATCCTCATTTTATAATAAGACCCCCCCCCCCCATATGCTTTTACTATTGTATGACTTGTGGGGATGGTTAGTTCGGGTTTGGAAGGGTTTGGGTTGAAAAAAGATACTTAGTTCCGTAATAATGGCATTAAATGGTTAAGTTTGACTTGAATCAACATTTTGAGTAAACCACCTCAAAATCGAGATTTGATGGTCCCAATAGGTTTATATGATTATTTTGGACTTGGGCATATATTCGGATCGGGTTTCGGATGACCCAAGAGTGTTTTAGTGCTTAATATTGAAAGATGGCGCATTGAAGATTTTCAAGTTCTTTAAGTTTGGTTTGAATTAGGTTTTAGTGTTATCGAGGCTCGTTTGTGATTTCGAGCCTAGGGATAGGTTCAGATGGTAATTTATGAGTTGCACGTAAAATTTGGAGTCATTCCGAGTAGTTAAGGTGTGTTTCGGCGCATTCGGAGTAAGTTGGAAGAACTTGAAGTTCATATGTTGATTTCATTTGATTTAGGGTTTGACTCTTAGTTTTGATATTGTTTTACACGTTTTGAGGGTTCGATAAATTCTTCTTTACGGTCACAAACTTGTTGGTATGTTTGGACGGGTCCCCGTGTGTTATTTGGACATGGCTGATGCAACAGTAGTTTTGGTGCATTCGCACCTGCGAGAAACAGGCCGCAGGTGGGAGCCAACCAATGCAGGCACGGCTCGGAGTGTAATGGCCAGTGTCCGTAGATGCAGAATCACTTTTGCGATTGAGGGATCGCAAATGCGGAGGCAGGCAACAACACATAGTCACAGGTGTGTAAGCTGAGCTGCAGAAGCGGGCTCGCAAGTGCGGAGTTTTTCTGCAGGTGCAACCAGTGTTGTGTCGTGCGTGTTTTGCAGAAGAGACCTCGTAGAAGTGGCGAAGCCGCCGCAGATGCAAAAAAATCTGGAGGTAGTAAAGTTCGTTTAATTCAGCCTTAGACTCTTTTTCCCCCATTGTCATTTAGATAGGTCGAATTTGGAGCTCTTGGAGATGGGGTTTTCGCCTATCATCATAAGGTAAGTAATTCCAATATAATGTGAGTTTAATACACGGATTTTTGGTATATTTTTAATATGTAAATTGTAGAAATCATGGGTTTAGTTGAAAAAACTAGATTCTGATAAAAATGGGATTAAACCATGAAAATAATTATAAATTGTGTATATATTATATATTTGAGTTCGTGAAGTTACGAGTAATATTTATCTCAAATATTTCCAGAATCCGAGCACATAGGCCCAGGGAGTGAATTTTAGAAATCTCCCAGTTTGGGTTGGGTAACTACTCTAATAGCTAGATTATGAAATTGTGAGTGTATATTGATTAATTTATATAATACTTGGCTAGCTTTGGATTGTTCAGCAACAAGTTGAGGTTTTAGAGTGAATTTGTGGGCCGGAAAGTGAGCTTTGGGATGAGGTACGTCTCTTGCATAACCTTGTAAGAGGAAATTTATCCCATAAGTGTTCTAAATTGCTATTTGCTTCTAATTTTGTGTGCTACGTATGCACGAAGTGACGAGAGTCCGTGCATAGCTATAAATCATGCTTATGTTCGGGTTATTTTAGGACTATATCATAAAATAATTGTATTGTTTGCACTCTACTTGTTAATTTAAGTGCTTAACTTATATTGCAACTTGTTAAAAGGATTCATAAAGACAAACTTAACGTTTTTTGAGTTTTTGGCGAGATACTTGGCCATTGATAGAATATGTTCCACCTTGGGAATTAATGTTGTGATAACCTTTAATCGGATGTCCGTAAAGTATTCTCTCTTCTTGTGGAGTGGGCCAAACACCTCGACAGTGTAATATATGCATCTATTGTTCGTGCTGGTCGACCCACAATAGTGTACACATTATCTTGGATCGGACCGTACGATCTCGGCATAAATTGTCCGTAATAATGTTCGGGGTCCGATTACACTTGATTTTATTTACACAACTTGAGAAAATATAGTTTACTTGATGGCCGTATACGTGGAAGTTAGTGTGTATTAATTTGAGATTCTTAAATTGACTTCTCATTAAAGATTCACCTATTTACTTGTTATTATTGTGTTATAATTATTGATGTATTCCATGCCAATTTAAAATTTCAGTACTTATTTAATGGCCCATAGTAAGTGTCAATGTCGACCCCTCGTTACTACTTCTTCAAGGTTAGACTAGATATGTCACAACTCGAATTTCCTACCATCGGGAGTTGTGATGGCGCCTACTAATGTAAGCTAGGCAAGCCAATCCCTTAGCTACTTACTTAATTATTCAATTATTTCTTTTTAACAAATATAAAGTGATAACATGAAATCAACGGAGCTTTAAATAATTAAGAAGAAGATAATAATAAAATGTCTGAAAGCAGCATCTATTACAACTTCTAAAACCTCAAATACCCCGAAATCTGGTGTCACAATGTCATAGCCTGTCTCAGATTTCTACATACAATGTTTGAAGAAATAATCGTACACTATTTTCGGATAAAAGACAAAGGAAACAGGAAATAGAGATAGAGGGAGATGCCAGGGCCTACGGAACCTTGGGTCTCCGGTGGACTGAAGATAGCCTCCAGACTACGGTCCAAAAGCTTCTTCGAGATCTGCACATAGTGCAGAGTGTAGCATCAGCACAACCGACCCCATGTGCTGGTAAAATCCTAGCCTAACCTCGTCCAAGTAATAACGAGGCTAGGACCAGACTATCAAATAAACCTGTGCAATTTAACTATATACAACAGAAAAGAACAATAGAAAGAAACAGTCATATACAGTCAAGTATATGAGGGGAAAAGCATGCTGCGGGGAAACATCGAATAGTAATAGAGGAGCAACAAATAAATATGAGGAATGCCACAGTTCAATTAAAAATAGGAAGGGAAAATCATGTTGCGGGGAGCAACAAGTATCAACAGGAAATCAACAATTTAGTGTAGAGAAACCATAACACGGTTATCAATAAAAATTAGGAAATCAAAGACAAGTGCATGGCATCACCCTTCGTGCTTTTACTCTCTCTCCCAAAATAATACACGGTATCACCCTTCGTGCTTTAACACTCTCTCACCAAAATAATACAAGGTATCACCCTTCGTGCTTTACGATCTTCCTTACCTAAACAACAATCACAAGACAAATAGGATAAGGGAATCTATAACATCAAATAACGATAGAAAATCAGTAAATAAACGTAAAGGACAACATAACTCAATTATCAGCAAGAATCAGGAAAATCTAAGACAAGTGCACGACATCACCCTTCGTACTTTTACTCTAGTCCTCACCATATGAATCAACATAAATTGCATGACATCACCCTTCGAGATTTTACTATTATCCTCACCATGAAATCAATATAATAGGTATGGAATGGTACATCGTGCGGTATGGCATCACCCTTCGTGCTTTACACTCTTTTCTCACAAAACAAACAAGACACGGTGTCACCCTTAATGCTTTAACTCTCTTACTCATCCAAACAAGAATCACAAAAAGTTGGGAAAGGAAATAAAGGAAATTTGCAATAGGAACCCCGGCGAGGGAGCAACAAGTCAACAATTAAATCCCGGCAAGGGAACAACATCAATAATATCCACATCCAGGCAAGGGAGATAACAAATAAATCAATAATAGCCTGGCAAGGGTGACAACATAATTATCTCTTCTTTCTCACTTTTACTTCATAATTCACTTCATAATTCGATCCAATGCTCTAGAAGTTCATTTATTGGTTATGCCTTCACAACTCATTTCACAACTCGGGCCAATGCACTAAAAGTTCAATTGTCACTTATATTTTCACAATTTGTTATACAATCTGAGCTAACGCTCCTCAATGTTCATAGGTCACAATTTATCCACAAACTTTATACAACAATTAAAATCTTCACCAAGGCATGAATAATACAAAGAAATCATAAAAATCTCAATATAAGACTCACGGTCATGCTTGATAGAAATGTATAGATACTCGTCACATGCCAATACGCCATACTCAACAATTACCACATAGAAAATAGGACTCAACTCCTAATCCCTCAAGCTAAGGTTAGACCAACCACTTACCTCGATACCTCGAACACAACTCAAGTTCAGTTATAGCTTTTCCCCTTGATTCCACCTCCAATTTGCTTTTATCTAGACACAAATTACTTAATTAATTCAATAAAGACTAAGTGAATCAGCCCCAATTCATGAAAATGAGTTTTCCAAAATTTTACCCAAAAAGTCAAAAATTTCCCCCGGCCCGCAAGGTCAAAACCCGAGGTTCGAACCAAAACTCCATTACTCATTCCCCCGAACCCAAATATATGATTTGTTTTGAAATCAGACCTCAAATCGAGGTCCAATTCCCCAATATTTGAAAAACCTAGGTTTTAACCAAAACACCCAATAACTCTATGAAAATCATTTATTTGAAGGTAAAATCATATTAAAAGATGTTAATGATTGAAGAAAACTAGTTAAAAATGACTTACAATTAATTTGAAGAAGAAGGAATCCTTGAATAATCGCCTAAGTGTGTTTATTTTTGAGGGAATATGAAAAACGATTTTAAAATCGGCTAAGTATCAAAGTTGCAGGTTGCATGTATGAGAATTGCGAACAGGGGTTCGCAATTGCAACCCCCGACCTCTGCTAAGCTGGGAAATGCGAAACAGGATTCGCATTTGCGAACCCTTCAGGAAAATGGGACTTTCGCATTTGAGAAGGCAATGTCGCATTTGTGACTGGGAAATTGCGATGAATGGGTCACATTTGTGAACCAATGCTGGAATTGGAATTTTTGCACTTGCGAAAGAAACCTCACAATTGCGAGACTGAACTGGCCGAGCTTCCTTCACATTTGCGATCAGCCACTCGCATTTGCGAGCCTACAGGCTTGCTATCACAGCTGAAATCTGCAACTTTTTTAAGTTTAAAATGCGCTCCGTGGCCTATCCAAAACTCACCCGAGCTCTCGGAGCTCCAAGACAAATATACATAAAACCTCAAAAACATCTGACGGACTTACTCGTCTACTTATACCACCATAATAACATCAAAAACATCGAATTAAAGCTCAATATCAATGAAATTTATCAAAGCTTCTTAAATGTCAAATTTTCCGATTATGATATGAATCATGTCAAGTGACATCCGTTTTTAACCATATTTAATAAAATGTATTAATACATATAAAATGTAACGAGCGCCAGAACCAAAATACGGGCCCAATACCACCGTGTTCTAATCATATTTCCTTTCAAATTCCCTTAAACAATTCCAGAAGATAATTATCTTTGAAACTTTATTTTTCGGGCTTGGGACCTCGAAATTCGATTCCGAGCATACGTCCAAGTCCCACATTTTCCAACGGACCATCCGTGACCATTAAATTATGTGTCTGAGTCGGTTTACCAAAAATATTAACCGAAATAAAATTACCTCATTTTATAATCAAAATTTATTATTGTTTTCACAGATTTTCATATCTAGGCTTTCCGACTAGGCGCCCTGACTATGCACGCAAATTGAGGTAATGTTAAATGAGGTTTTCAAGTCCTCGGAATACAGGATTTTATTTTGAAACAACTGATGACCTAAAGTTCATCACAAGATACTTAGTAGGTACATGTTGTTTATGTACTCACACTACATTTATGCACTAATTGTGCAGGATCTGAGATAGGTGCATCTGGCATTCATTCAAGCGCGTATCACCGATACACCGAGGCTTAATGGTGAGTTGTTCTCTAAGTTCGTTAAGCAGCACCTGCTGTCTCTCCTCTGTATTTACATTTTGTCTATCTCATTTCAGACAGTAGCTTAGGTGCTTTATATATTCTACTACTTGCTCATACATTTGTGACACCAAATTTTCGGAGCATTTTAGTAGAAACTTCATGGTTTTGAGTAATTATTTCACAGCATTTGCTCTTTCACTAATTTATGCTTTACTTTACTACAATTTTCCATTTTTATCTACTTAATAAATGAAAATAAACTACTTTAAAATTATTAAAAAGAACAAATATATGTCTAGTTTACTATTCGCTTGCCTAGCGGCAACGTTGGGCGCCATCACAGCCTATAAAAAATTTAGGTCATGATAGAGGAAGATGAAAAAGATACGTAGGGAGAATAAATAGGAATTAAATTTTTTTAGATTTGTCTATACAATGCCACTCTTTTGGGGGCAACCTTTGCTAGCATATTTTAAGGCCAATAATTTGCCAATTCCCCTTACAAGTTATTATCCGCTGTCAATTTTTCCTATATCAACATGTCATGAAATTTACTTCTTCTTCCTCTGTCACTCACATTAATTTTTTTAAATTTTGCTTTAAGTTGTGTTAAATTTTTTTAAAAAATGACACGTGTCTACTTATAATCAGTTATAGACTTGTAGTGGGGGTTTTGCATAAAATTATGCGTGTTCACCCATTAATGGTGTTTCTTTCAAATCAATGAATGATGTATATATTCCCATATCCTTAGTTCATAATTTTATGCAATTATAATCAAATTAATTTAACTATCATATGTTTAACAATAATGTGATATATTCCTTACAAACTACCTATTTAACCATTATTTTAGTATTTTACTATTAAGATTATAACATACCTACATGTTTAATATATTAACTTTATTGTAAATAATACTAACACACAACACAATACAGAAGAAGCTAGTAGCAGTTAATATAGAAATCATAGGTGGCTGCCGGACATGTTGGACAGTGCTGGTGGTGGAAACAATTAGTTCGTCCAATTTACGTAGCGGGTTGGGTAGTGGGATGGGGTAGTGGACTATTAATACCGATGAGAAGAAGAAGAAGACTGAGAATGAAGGGGAATCACATGAGAGAAAAAAGAGTGAGGCAGAAGAACAACTAGGTAAGTAAGTGAGAAACTTTGAAGAAGAAGAAAAAGAAAGTGAGGGTAACGAACTCTGAGAGTGATGAAGGTGAGGGTAACGAACTCTGAGAGTGATGAAGGTGAGGGTAACGAACTCTGGGAGTGATGAAGGTGAGGGTAACGAACTCTGAGAGTGATGAAGGTGAGGGTAACGAACTCTGGGAGTGATGAAGGTGAAAAAGAAAGTGAAAGTGAGGGTGCTAAATCTGAAAGTGAAGAGGAGAATGCCCGTGATGAATCTGAAGACTCAATTGCTATTGAGAATACAGTCATGGCCCCGTTAGAATAAATTCATGAAGTGGAAAGGTCTGATGTGTAAGATATATGGATTTATATCTAGATATATGGACTTATATCTACATACATATGAACAATATAAAGATAAATTATATGTTATGTGCTATCTTTTGGTTTGGCCTAAATAAGTGGTCTTATGGACATAAGGTTAAGGGGGCCAATATATTGTCATATAAAGTGTAGGACTAATGTGTAGATACCCAAAAGGGTAACCTTAGTTTATGATGGGCTAACTAAGGTTACATATATGTAACCATGGTTACATGCTTGTGACTCTTGAGTTATGCAACTCTTGTGACTCTTGGGTTATGTAACTCATAGAGTTATAAAGTGGGGGTTATGGTTCTCACATTAGTGCAAGACAAGACTCTTCTTCCTCCCATTGAATCAAGAGCCAAAATTACTCCATTGTTGTCTTGCAAATAGTGTGGAAAGCCATATACCAAATTTGATCATTGTCATATTGTTATTATTGTGTAACAATTCACATATTGTTAAACCTTGTGGATTCATTCTTGTGGTAACATACAAACTTCAAGATATTCTTGAAGAAAGGATCAAGAGGTTCAAAAGGACTCAAGGACAATTATCAAAGGAGGTTCAACACTTTCCGGATATGGATTCAGGTTAGCTTCCGCTCATGTAGTTTAATTCCGGATTATTCAATATGAAGGTTGTTATATTTAGTTGGAATCATAATCCTAACAATTGGTATCAGAGCCACCCTTCTTTTTTGGATAATTTGGAAGATCATATGGTTCATGTTATATTTGGATTCATGTTTAAATTTTATTAGAATTTTGTTTTTGAAATTCTACCATGAAATAGCATGATCTTATGATTGTTATGTTTTAATGTATTTGATGTTCAAACATTGTATGAATAGCATGATTTTAGTTGGTTAACAACATGTTTTTTATGTTTAAGATCCATGTTGAAAATCATGTGTTATTCTGGAAAAAATTTTTTGGTCACTGCCTCAAGACAATCGATTGTTCCCTTACACAATCGATTGTCTTTGACGTTTAAAATTCTGGCAGTTATTTTGGAACACCAGAATAATCGATTGGTAAAACCAGACAATCGATTGTTCTGGTCCAGTGAGTTGAAACGTTTTTAAATTATACCATACAATCGATTATCTATTGTAGACAATCGATTGTCATGGTCCAGTAACTTAAAAGTATTTATCCAAACCAAAATAATCGATTGTCTGGTTTTGACAATCGATTATGTTGGTCCAGAAACTTAAAAATTTTTCTTAAAAACCAAAACAATCGATTGTCTGGTTTTGACAATCGATTGTGTTGGTCCAGTAGATGAAATTTTTTTTTTCAAAATTAATCGATTGTCTATTGCATACAATCGATTGTTTTTGTCCAGTAAGGTTAAAAACGTTTCAACTCTCTTAAGTTTCAGTGAATGTTAATTGTTTTAAAGTCCATCAATTCTAATATTATATGGAATTGTCCTATAAAGTAAACAACAATTAATATTCAAGTGTTACATATCAACATATGTAACATATTAAGTTGAGATTCATAATAAGGCTTAAGGAACTAAAGTTTATAGCATCTAATATTTTAATTATTCAATTGAAGCATTATGTTGCCAAAGTAACCTCTATTGTGTAGATTGATTAATTTTAAAATATAAGATGACTGTGGATGTTAGTCTTCCATGCGTTTAACACCGGCCCAAAGGAAGGTGTTATTTGGCAGGAATTTGAACATGCTTGTGGTGGTAAATATGAGACGATTTTTTGGTTTTCCATGTGAATATTAAATAGGCCCAAAGGAAGGTTTAATATTTGACAGGAGTTTATTGTCTATGTTTGATCACTACACCAAGAGTACCACTTACAAGTTATTTTTCTGTCCAAAGACTAAAATCAATGTTGTGCTAGGTATCTTGTAATGGGAATGCCTAATTTTGAATCTATAAAGTTAAAGTTCAAGTATTTGTAAGCATGTATTCAGTAATCCTTTTGTTCTATTTTCAGTAAATTCTTCTGCTTCTACGATCTCTGCCAACATCAATAGCATCCCTGTGCTTAACGGCACTAACTTTAAGGAATGGAAAGAGAATGTCATGATCGTTCTCGGTTGCATGGATCTTGACCTTGCTCTTCGGATTGAGCAACCTACTCCTCTTGAGGATACATCCTCTCCTGATGAAAAGAGAGCGATGGAGAAGTGGGAACGCTCGAATCGCATGAGTCTAATGATCATGAGGCGTGCAATTCCAGAATCATTCAGGGGCACTATGAATGATGAACCTAATGCCAAAGTTTTTCTTGAAAACCTCGAACAGCATTTTATTCAAAACGAAAAGGCGGAAACAAGTACACTATTGAGTAAACTTGTTTCCATTGAGGTATATGGCCAAGGGAAACATTCGGGAGTACATTTTGGAAATGTCTCATCTTGCTTCGAAACTTAAGTCACTCAAGCTGGATTTACCTGAGGAACTGCTTGTGTACTTTGTTTTGATATCTCTTCCTGCACACTTTAATCATTTTAAGGTTAGTTACAACTGCCTGAAAGAGAAATGGTCTCTTAATAAGCTCATTTCACACTGTGTGCAAGAAGAGGAAAGGATAAAGCTAGATAAGACAGAAAGTGCTCATTTGGCATCCTCTTCAAAGGAAACTAAGAAGAGGAAGGGTAAGGAAGTTGCGGTTGCAAAGCCCAAGAATAAGCAACATAAGGAACCTAAGGTTGAAATCACTGAATTAGGTTGCTTTTTCTGTAAGGGGACTAATCACGTGAAGAAAGATTGTACCAAGTACCATGCCTAGCGTGCGAAAAAAGGTACATTTCTTTCTCTTGTTTGTTCTGAAGTTAATTTAATTTCGGTACCTAAGGATACTTGGTGGGTAGATTCTGCTGCTACTACTCACATAAGTATCTCAATGCAGGGTTGCCTGAACTGCCGAAAACCAAATGATGGTGAAAGATACATCTATGTGGGTGACGGCAAGAAGGTGCCAGTTGAAGCTATTGGCAAATTTAGGCTGTTGTTTAAGACCGGTTTTCATTTAGATTTGGATGAGACTTTTATTGTACCGTCTTTTAGACGGAACTTAATTTCGGTTCCCCAATTGGACATATCTGGTTATAAATGTACATTTGGGGATAGTAAAGTTAGTCTCTTTCGAAATTCAATTCTTATTGGTACTGGTGTTTTATCAACATTTGATAGCTTATATTTGGTTGATACAATAACTTCAAATAAAGAAACTTTGCATACAAGTTTAAGTGGTACTAAAAGGAAATTAACTAATGAGAATTCTATTTCACTCTGGCATAAACGTTTGGGTCACATATCCATTCAAAGAATTCAGAAACTCGTGTCAGATGGAATTCTTGATTCTCTTGATTCCTCAAATTCGGAAATTTTTATTGAGTGTATCAAGGGAAAACAAACAAACAAGACTAGATTGGGTGCTAAGAGAGCTTCGGACGTCTTAGAATTGATACATACGGATATTTGTGGGCCATTTCCTACTCCTTGTCGGAATGGTCAACAATACTTTATCACATTCATAGACGATTACTCTCGTTATGGGTACCTATATCTTATTCACGAAAAGTCCCAATCCATAGACGTGTTCAAATCATTTAAGGCTGAAGTTGAAAATCAACTAAGCAAACGAATTAAATCCGTTAGATCTGACCGTGGTGGTGAATACTATGGTCGATATGATGGTTCCGGTGAACAACGTCCAGGGCCTTTTGCTAAATTCCTAGATGAGTGTTGGATCGTCCCTCAATATACTATGCCAGGCAGTCCTACGATGAATGGTGTAGCCGAGAGACGAAATAGGACCCTTAAGGATATGGTAAGAAGTATGATTTCTCGTACTTCTTTGCTAGACTCACTCTGGGGTGAAGCATTAAAAACTGCAACTTATATTCTAAATAGAGTTCCAACTAAAGCTACAATCAAAACCCCTTATAAACTTTGGACTGGGCATAAACCCAGTATTCGGCATTTTCACATTTGGGGTTGTCCAGCTGAGGCAAGGCCTTATAGGCCGAATGAAAAGAAACTGGACGCTAAGACGGTTAGTAGCTATTTTGTTGGATACTCTGAAAAATCCAGGGGTTTTAAGTTTTATGATCCCACTTCTAGAACTATTTTTGAGACGGGAAATGCTAGGTTCTTTGAGGATATTGAGTTTGGGGGGTGGGGAGATAAAGTTGTTAGAGATTTTGTCCTTGAGGAAGAACATGTGTCTTTCCCTCAAGTTGTTGATCTTGGTCTTCCTGACTCGGATCACACAACTCCAGTTCAAGACAATCTCGAAAATCTTCCCCATCAGGAACCTGATATAACTAATGAAAATCAAACTCAACAACCTCAAGTAACTGAAATGCCATTAAGGAGATCCACTAGAGAGAGGAGAAATGCAATTTCGGATGATTAAGTGTAGTATTTCTCCAAGAACAAGAAAGTGATATTGGACTTGAGGAAGATGATCCAATCAACTTCCGTCAAGTCATTAAGTGTTCTAGCTCTCAAAAGTGGATTGATGCCATGAATGATGAGATGAAGTCTATGAGCGATAATGACGTTTGGGAGCTTGTTACATTGCCCGAAGGTACGAAACCTATTGGTTGTAAATGGATTTTTAGAACCAAAAGGGATTCATGGGGCAATGTTATTAAGTACAAAGCTCGTCTTGTCGCAAAAGGCTACACTCAGAAGGAAGGCATTGATTATAAAGAGACTTTCTCTCCAGTTTCATCGAAAGACTCTTTCAGGACTATAATGGCATTAGTAGCACATTTTGATCTTGAGCTTCATCAAATGGATGTTAAGACAGCTTTTCTCAATGGTGACACTGAGGAAACAATTTATATGGTGCAACCTGAAAACTTTGTTTCGGATGAATCAGTGAAGAAGGTTTGCAAATTAAAGAAATCCATCTATGGGCTCAAGCAAGCTTCTCGTCAATGGTATTATAAGTTTCATGCAGTCGTTACATCTTTTGGTTTTGAACCGAATATTGCTGATGACTGTATATACCATAAGTTCAGTGGGAGTAAGTATATTTTTCTGGTTTTATATGTCGATGACATACTGCTTGCCTGTAACGATATAGCATTATTACTTGAAACTAAGAAATTTCATTCAAAGAAATTTGAAATGAAAGATCTTGGTGAAGCTTCTTTTGTATTAGGAATTCAGATTCTACGATATCACTCCAAAGGCGTTCTCGGTCTGTCACAAAAGGGCTATATCGATAAGGTTCTGAAAAGATTTGGCATGCAGGATTGTAAACCAGGCAACACCCCTATTGCTAAGGGAGACAAATTTAGTCTCAAACAGTGCCCAAACAATACTTATGAAATTTCGGAAATGCAAAAGACACCTTATGCTTCGGCGGTAGGTAGTCTGATGTATGCTCAGGTATGTACACGACCTGATATAGCATACATTGTTGGGTTGTTAGGCAGATATCTAAGCAATCCGGGTATGGACCATTGGTAGGCAGCCAAAAGGGTCATGAGGTACATACATAGAACAAAGGATTACATGCTTACATATCGGAGTTCGGACCAGCTTGAGATCATCGGGTATACCGACTCCGATTTTGGCACTTTGGTCTAATAACAACAGTAGTTTGACGAAAGCAAAACATATGGACGTCAAATTTCGGGTTGTTAAAGAAAGAGTACAAAATGGACAATTGTGCATTGAGTACATTAGTACAAACTCCATGCTTGCGGATCCGCTAACTAAGGGATTGACACCAAAAGTATTTCATGAGCATATTGCTTGTATGAGTGTCAAATCAGATAAGGATTATGTATTTTAGTGGGAGTTTGTATTGCATATTTATGTAATTGTTCATTATATTCAGAAATTCAGTAGTTGAGTTATATCTGCAGATATTCAGTTTTAAAGTTTTTTTGTACTCTTACAGTTTATGATTGATCTCAATAAAGAGAACCAGTTGGAAATAGACATTCTATTGACCACACTTTATGTTATTTCCATGCTACATACCTACACTTGATCCATGTCGTTGGCTATATTGATATACATGATCTATGATTGGTTCTAGTTACGAATGAGTAACGACAAGCACTTAGTTCCTATGTTGGTATGATTGATGGACCGGATTGTTCATGACAATTTTATTGTGATAGCAATTTTGCGCACCTAAGGTTATTTTGTAACATATAATGCTAAGGTTTATACATATGTATGTGTATCTCGTCCAAGTGGGAGATTGTAAGATATATGGATTTATATCTAGATATATGAACTTATATCTACATACATATGAACAATATAAAGATAAATAATATGTTATGTGCTATCTTTTGGTTTGGCCTATGGACATAAGGTTACAAGGCCAATATATTGTCATATAAAGTGTAGGACTAATGTGTAGATACCCAAAAGGGTAACCTTAGTTTATGATGGGCTAACTAAGGTTACATATATGTAACCATGATTACATGCTTGTGACTCTTGAGTTATGTAACTCTTGTGACTCTTGGGTTATGTAACTCATAGAGTTATAAAGTGGGGGTTATTGTTCCCACATTAGTGCAAGACAAGACTCTTCTTCCTCGCATTGAATCAAGAGCCAAAATTACTCCATTGTTGTCTTGCAAATAGTGTGGAAAGCCATATACCAAATTTGATCAAGTCATATTGTTATTATTGTGTAACAATTCACATATTGTTAAACCTTATGGATTTATTCTTGTGGTAACATACAAACTTCAAGACATTCTTGAAGAAAGGATCAAGAGGTTCAAAAGGACTCAAGGACAATTATCAAAGGAGGTTCAACACTTTCCGGATATGGATTCAGGTTAGCTTCCGCTCATGTAGTTTAATTCCGGATTATTCAATATGAAGGTTGTTATATTTAGTTGGAATCATAATCCTAACATGATGAGCCTAGGCTTTCGTTAACTCCTTTTGCCGGAGATGATGAGGTTGATAGTGATGAGGATGATTTTCCCTTATCTGAGGTAGGGAATAAGGAAGGAAATCCTCTATCAAATCTACAAGACCAGTTCCCAGGCAAGTAAGAAAGTGTTTCCTCATGCTAGGATTCTCCAGGATCAAAACAAAAGTTGTTGATGAACAAAGAATCAAGTAGGCTAGGAGTGCCAAGAAAACAAGAAAGCAAATTCATGCAGCTGAACTTGTAGTTGAGTTGGATAAAGAGGATGAATCTGGTCCTTCTCTGTAGGCCAAGAATTCACCGGTGAAAACGACTGATGTTAAACCCACCAAGCCAATTGCCACCTCTCAGAAGACCAACAAAGGAAAAAAGAAAATGTGTCTATTGTGGTTGACAGGTTGACTGATAGCCTGTTTGGCCAAGCTTTTATTGGGCCAAAAGTGCTTTTTTGGCCAAAAGTACTTTTGACCAAAAATTGAGGTGTTTGGCCAAGCTTTTGGAAGTAAAAAAAACGCTTTTGATGAGAAGCAGAAGCAGTTTTGGAGAAGAAGAAAAAAGTAGCTTCTCTCCAAAAGCATTTTTCTGAGAAGCACTTTTGAGAAAAATACACTTAGAAGCAGCTATCAAAAGCTTGGCCAAACACCAATTACTACTCAAAAGTGCTTTTCTAATTAATTATCCAAACACAAAATACTTCTCACCAAAAGCACTTATTTTAAAAGTACTTTTGAGACAAGCACTTCTCAAAATAAGCTGAATTTAGAAGCTTGGCCAAACGGGCTATGAATTCAAGAGTAGAAAAGTGTTGAGTGGGAAGATACTTAGAAATACTGATTAGAAGGGCATGACTTAGCTGGTTGAAAAGCTTGACCAAAATGGATTGACACATATATTTGTCAATCCCTTTCTCCATATATGTGTGCCTGCTGTGGTCGAGGTTTTTTGCAAACTTCTAATTTGATGGCAAGGTAGTACATAATTTTGCAAGAGAATTTGATATAAGTTTGATGTCGAAGAGCTTAGGCTGCTACTGGACATTCCTTCCCTGATATTTGAAAACTATCTGAAAAAGAAGTAGCTTGATATTGACAATAATGTGAACACAGAAGTTTGAGCTGGATGCTCCCTAGATGGTGTACAAGACTGACATGAATCCATTTCATAAATTGTTATTTCACTTTGTGATTTCCAGCATTCTGCAAATATTTGAGAGGAGGCATAAGGCCACCCTGCTTGATATAATTGTAATGGAGTTGTTGGATACATTAGAACTATAAACCTTCCCGGCCTGATGATTCAGCATATGGCAAGGGCTGCAAACATCTCTAAGCCTAAGCATATCATGCATTATGGATTCATGCTAATTGAGCTGTTTGACTAATTCAACATAGCTTTTCCTGAGATGAAGTTTGGGAATCACAACGATGTCATAGAAGCTGTTACATTCAAGCAATGTGGTTATGTTGAGATCAAGTCTAGAGGGATAAATGGTTTTGCCATTTTACGTAGGAGCAACTGGGCAACTGAACTCTCTAAAAGGATGGAATTTTCTTCGGAGGAGAATGCTAAGCTTAGGGAAGATATGATGAGCTACGAAAGGAAATCAAGGAACTTAGGTAGAGCTTAGAAAAGACATATAGAAAGAGAGGCCATGCTAAATAGATTGCCACTCTTGTGAAAACCTTGACTCCCTTTTCTTCTCACCCTTGATCCTAGTCCTTTACCATTTGTCTCCAATTTTTTTTGTTACAATGGTGCCTCTTTTTGTTGTTATTCTAGTTCTGAGTAGTTTGCAGGATGTTTCAGCTTATTTTATTTTAATATTTTAGTTCAATGCCCTAGACTTAATTTGGCACTACCTAATGAACTTTCTAATGTTATTTACCTGCTTCTCATATAGCTTTTTTATCACCTGCATAGTTTGTTTGTTTCGTGTTATAGCTTCGATGATCATGAATCATGCATTAACTGTTATTGGACTGTCTAACAACTTTTAGTCTTTTTTATGATGCCAAAAGGGGAAGATAGAGTTAGGGGATGCTTGATATACTTAATTTAAATTGGGTCCCAATGTGTCTGTATCATATTATGTTTTCTGTTATATTGTTTACATGTGTGATGATATGATTATGAATGCCAGTACCTGGTTTATGCACACAAAATTTGTCATTATCAAAAAGGAAAAATTTGTTAAAGTATTGGAATTTTGATAATTAACAAAGTGTGTCCATTCAATATGTGCTAAGAACCAGGTCCTCAAGATAACTATTGAAATTTCATACAAGGTAGTAACTGTTGCACAACAATAACTTTTTCACCAAAGGTACTATAGTCTAAAATTGTTGTAGGAAAGTTGTTAATGTGATAGGGGTTGTTGTCTAAAAATATATACTTGCATAAGTGAAAAGAAAATGTTACAAGACTTGTGGAGTCCTTGGAGCTTTAAGATTCCTATCAAATGAAACGTTGACTATGCATAGGACTCCCAAAGATCTCAGAGTACAATGAAATTAAATATATTCCTAATCGGCCGAGGACATCATCTTTTTGTACGCCAAATGTGGAACAACATTTTCAAGACTCATGTCGATTACTAGTCTTAGTACTTTTTTTGAGCCTTAGTTAATGTGTATTAGAAAATCGAGTTGTAATCAAGTTGCCATTTCAGGATGCAGATTAGAGTAACTTGTAATACATTCAAATAGTTGAAGTACGAGAATTGTGGGGCTATTGATTTACATGTCTTGTAGTCAGTTCATTGGCTTATTTTGTTCTAGTAAAGCTGAAGTTAAAATTCTACGTGATATGTCGTGGTTTTTGCACTTTCGAGCAGGGAGATTTTTCACATAAAAATAGGTGTCTCTGTTTTTACTGTTTATTAAGTTTATGCATAAGGAGTAAGGAAAAGAATCAAGTTCTTTAGTAAATTTAGGAGGCACTCAAACTAACAGACGCCACTACCTACTGTGCCATGACCCAAATTTCACTAAGGGTAGTGGTCGCATCGGACACCGCTGTCAGGCAAGCCAACCAAAATACTTAATTACATTATAATTTTTGTATTGTCTAAAATTATTTTTCTTTATACATTAAATAATGAATAATAAAATTTACAGAAATAACCGCGAAGTCATTAACAAAAACTTAACATTTAATAATCCAAAAGCCCTCTCAGAACACGGTGTCACAAGTGCATGAGCAATTTCTAAGAAATAATGTAATACAACAATCATCCGGAATACAATATTGGACAGAAATAAATATATAAAACTGAAAGAGACTGCTGGCTGCGGGTCGCCTCGAGAATGCAGCTCACCTAAGTTTATATATTAACCGTGATGCTACGCCTACTAGGCCACTAGAGATGCATATGCATGTGCAACAAAAATGCACAGAAGTGTAGTATGACTAGGAAAACAAAGTGTACTCAATGAGTATCCCGTCTAATCTCGAAGAAGTAGAGACGAGATGGTCAATTTTGACACTTACTAATGGTCCAATAATAATTTATCCATAACATATTAAACTGTGGATTTTTATAAACATAATTACAATTTAATGGGTTACAGCAAATAAACAATTCTTTTTTTGTACAAAATCATTTTTTACATCATTTATACATATATTCTTAAGCTAGAAGAGGCAGGAACACTTCAATAAGTTTTAAGTCAAGCAATACAAGCATGAGCAAATCATGCCGAGGTCAACGGCCCCCTCCAATAGAAATGTAAACTGTGTACTGCCGAGAGTCGAACGACGCGAACCATAGATGCATCTATTTAATCTGCTGAGGTGTTTGGCCCGATCTAAAAATAAACACATAGAGACATTCAATCAAGAAGTCAGCATGGAGCAATTATTAAAAGGAAAGCCAATTCTCTTTTAACAATTTAATAAAATGAGGTTTAGATATTTTTAGAAATTCAGTTACTATTTCGATGTTATTTAAGCAATTCAACAATCCATAAGATTACAAATATTCCAAGTTTAGCATATTTTTGAGTCCTAAAAAACCCGGACAATAGCATAATAGTAGGTACACACGGACTCTCATCACCTCGTATGTACGCAGTCCCCATAAATAGGAGCACATAATGAATAAACTCACATATGAGGATAATTCCCTCTTACAAGGTTATAAAGGAGACTCACCTCGCTCTGAAGATCCATAACCGACATACCACACCCTTTCGAAGACTTGAATCGATGCACAACGCTCCAACACTATCCAATAATTATGTAAACCTATTAATACATGCTAAGGTACACATTATAATCAAATTTATAACAATTTCTAACCCCGATCGAAAAGTTAACAAAAACACCCTCGACCCCACAAGCCCGGAATATGAAGTTTTTTGAAGATAAAGTTTACCCATTAACTCAAACTCAAATATAAGATTTTCTCTTTATTTCATATCCAAAATCAAGGTCAAAATTCAAGTATATCAAATTTCTATGTCTTCCTCAAAATCTCAAATTCCATGTTAAAAATCCATATATAATCGATGTATTTAACTTCTAATAAGTGGGGATAACTTACCTTTCCATTGAGCGATGAAACCCCCTGATGTGAATAAACGTCAATACCACAAAAGAGGGGGAGGGGTAATTTGTGTGGTACCTAATTTTCGCGTTAGGAGAACCATGTTCTTCTAAGTGTTATAACTACTGCAATTTGCGGAAATATAAAAACTGAAAGTAAAGTGCACAAAAATTTTTACGTGGAAAACACCTGGCTCAAAAGGTGAAAAAACCACGACCGACTACTCAGTAGGATTTTCCCAAACTCCACTAAAATCAATGATCCAAAGACAGCATTTACAAAACTCTTGTAAACCTAAGGATTAAACTCTAATCCCAGTGTGGCACACAACCTCAGCTGCTGCGACACTATCAAGTTAACTCTAACTTGATGACACAATGTACCTAATACAATTGCTTCTAGGAAAGCTGAAAGGTACAATATTAAACCTAATACAATTGAACTATAATTAAAACAATCAGATGAAACTGGTTCTTCTCTAGGTTCATGTAGTTGTAGGCGTCCACACTTGTAACTCTCATATATTGCTTGCTGATCAGACTTCGCTCTTTAGCTCTCAATTATGCTTTTACTTCTGCTTGTGTGTGTTACCTGAAAAGAGAAATAACTCAATCATATATTGAGTTAGCAGTTAAAGTTTGATTAAGACTCCACTTCTTATCCGTTCACAATTCGAGTCCTTGCCCAATGCAAACTCCAACCCTTATCCTAACCTAGGATTAAGTTCTCTTCACATAAGGAGACTATCCTCC
The DNA here is from genome assembly GCA_034376525.1 of Nicotiana benthamiana. NCBI lineage: Eukaryota > Viridiplantae > Streptophyta > Magnoliopsida > Solanales > Solanaceae > Nicotiana > Nicotiana benthamiana. The sequence goes on along the minus strand of CM067337.1, from coordinate 40,772,995 downwards.
TTATCCCAATGCAATCTTTTCGATTATGATCAGAAGATATTGATGATGCGTGATCTTTGGTGCATTATCTTCCTGCGTGCTCTGCATGTGCCCTTGTTGATCAAGACTGGGTAATACAAGATGGACCAGGTCCTTCTATCAGTTCATTTGTCAATCTTCAAAACTTCAACTGAAACTTGGGCCAACAATTTTCCCCTTTTTGATGATGACAAACTCTATGCTTATTATAATCAGGAACTGTAGACTTAGCTAAAATCAACACTCAGAAAATCATTTAACTTATCATTAAGGAGGTCAGATTTAGGTCATAAACATCACTAGTTCAGAAAAACATTTTAAGCATAATATCTTCCCCCTTTTGGCATCATCGAAAAGTTGCATAAATGATGTGAATTCTCAAAGTTAATATTTACTCATGGTCGTTGGGGAAACTGCAAGTGAACACATGTTCAATTAAATCATAAATCTGCTCAGAAATAACTATATTGAACAAGATTAACAAAATCAGAAAAGTTTCATTCATTGATTCAAAAATATTCCTACCAAGCAGTCCACAAAAAGAAACATGAAACTTCCAACCATGAGCAAAGAAAAACAAAAACAGACCAGGAACCAAATAAACTTGTCATTGAGGGGGGAACTAGACTGGAACCTAGACATAGGACTCCTAAGGCTTGGATGAGCTAGAGGGTTGGACTTTTAGCAGATTAAACATTTGTTGTAGCATGCGTTCATTCTTCTCCTTCTCCTTGGCAAGCTCAACTCTAAGTCCATTTCTTTCTTCCTCCAATTCTGCCACCCTGGCTTTAAGTCTAGCAATTTCAGCATCCTTCAGTCCAGCATCCTCAACTAGGGACCTTACTTTGCTGTTGACTAGAGTTTTCGCTGATGAACCAGGTTCAACAGAGATAGTGCTAAGCATATAGTCACGGCTTCGAAGAGTTTTGATGCCAATGTGTTCCTTGCTAGATGCCATCTCCCAATTCTTCAAGGGAACATATAAACATTCAAGCACAGTAGTCAGAATAAATCATAGGGGATGGCATGGGCCTTGAAACCATTGATTACCCTTTCCAGCAGGTTTACCATGAACACAGGCCAGTTGATTTGTTTGCATTCAGTCAAGCACTGCATAAGAACGAGATCCATATAATTTTCAGTGTGCCTTCTTTCCTGTCTAGGCAGAAGGCATTTGTTGAAAAACTCAAAGAGCACCTTTTGCTTAGGCTTCATTTCACTCTTTTGTACTGGCCTTGTTGCTGGTACATCTGCCGCTGAAATGGTATCACATAAAATTCTGGTAATCTGCAACTCTGAGGGTAACCCATCCAAACAAGGCCATCTTTGCCTTGTGTAATCATCATATCCCTCACAAGGGATATTTAGAATTTCATTTAGCATGAAATTTTACTTTGACCCCATTTACAGAACTTGTTACCACACCATATTTCACTGCTTCATTAGCCATAAACTCCACCAATTCGTTTCTAGCTAGTTTCACATTCAATTGAAGGACCATGTCCTTCCACCCTTGAGCCTTCAGAGAAGTTAGAATCCTCACATACCTAGATACTCCAGGTCTTTCAACAGCCTACCCTTCAGAATTTTTCTCTTGCCAAAATTGGCAAATCGATCATGTTCACTCTCAGACTCATCATCTTCTTCTTCTTCATCACTTTCTTATTCTTCCACAACCTTTTTCACATGTTTGCCTTTAGTAGCAGATCTTGTTCTCTTTGCCAGGCAGGACTCAGCAGGTACAACTTTGAAAGACTTCTTTGAAGAAGTCTTAGGCTCCTTGGATTTTGCAATAGGAGCTTTCTCAGTTTGTTTTGCTGGATGGACCTGTTCCATCACCTCGCCATCCTCCTCAGCCACAGTTTCTGAACTCTCACCTACCTTCCCTTTTCCTTTCTCTAGTCTTTTCTTCTTGCTTTCTTCCATAGCCCTCTTCAACTCAGCTTCACTTTCTCTCACTTTGCTTCTTGTTGTTCTAGCTCTAGGTGCAACCTTTGGAGATATAGTTTTGGACTTCTTTGAAGGTTTTGCAGCAGTAGGGGTATTAAGAGAAGATGACTTCCTTTTCTTGGGGTCATTTATATCCCCTAATTTCTTCATCAAATCAGCCAATGTCTCTTCCACTGTTGGACCAGTTTGTTCACTTAGGTTTACCAATCCCTCAGCAGCTTCCCTAGATGCACTTCCCCCTGAGTGAGATACCCTATTACCCCCACTTTCACAGATAGACATCACCTTTCTCTTCCTTTTCTATAACTGTTCTACAGACTCATACCCAGAAATGTTTTAACTTCCCCTACCAAAAAATATTTATTCTTTTCCTCTTGACCTACATCCAAAAACAGGATTTTACCTCTTATGGATTTTCTTGAGGCAGAGAATTTTGAGAAGACCCAGGTTCATCTCCCTCACTTGCAGATATATATTGGTCCAACTCACAGCTGGACTCAGTGATCTTTGCTTGGGGTTCCTTCTTTTGACTTGCTTTCAGTTTCTCATTTAAAGATTTTCTTAAAGGTACAGTAGCCAGTGTTTTTCTACCTGTCATTTTTGTTATATGAAACCTAGGTTTTGGGGGTTCAATAGGAGGAGTAGAGGATGAGGTGGTGTTGGGTGACACTGGTGGTGGGGTTCCTGGATTATCTTGAGGATAGTCATCTTGACTGGTGGATTTGTGGAAGACTCTAAGAAAATTGGGAAACATTTGAGGGTTTGGAGATGAAGAAGATGATCAGAGATATTAGGGGTTAATGACGGTTATGAGATGACTTAAGAGGCCCTTTTTAAGAGGGTAATTATTGCATCAGAAAAGGTGCTTTTTCAGGTGTCAGTAGGAGTCTAATCATGGTCAATCTCTGGTCTCCTTATTAATAAAAATTTCTAAGATTTAGGAGAAAGGATCCATTATTCCTTAGAATTCTAATTACAAGAAACTGGTTCAATTGGCTTCCAAAGGATAGAATTTTGGAATGATTGGAATTTCTAGGATTCTCGCTCATGATTGAAAATTAAATTTTTCTAATTGTGCAAAGTATAGAAACATACCTGACTTTCCTCATGAGTGCATATTAATGAACCAGGTTCTTCATATGACACTTCACTTGATCATGTCTCAAATGCCAAAATAGAAAATTTTCAAGAGATTAGTGAATTACATATTTATATGTCACAGGCCTATACTTATTTAAAAGTATTTAGCTGAGTAGGAATTAGTCTAATATTCACAGATTTAAGTACTAACCAATTTTTTTTATTGTGCGTTCTAAACATGACCTCTCAGGTGATCTTAATCATGCCTAATTCCAACCTATTCCTCTCAAAGTTTTCTCTACGTAGTGCCATGGTGAAGATGTCAGCTATTTGTTTATCATTGGCATAGAATTCTACAGAGATTAGCCCCTTTTCATAGTTGTCCCTTAAGAAGTGGTGTCTAACATCTATGTGCTTAGTCCTTTTATGATGAACAGGGTTCTTTGTCATACTGATATTACTAGTGTTATCACAAAATATAGGTATGCATCCCGCTTCAACACAATCTACCAATTGTTTCTTGATCCATAGTAACTGAGTACAACATGAGGCGGCAGCAACATATTCAGCTTCAGCAGTAGAGAGGGCAACTGAAATTTTGCTTTTTGGTAGCCCATGATACAAGACAAGATCCTAGAAAGTGTTCCATACCTGAAGTGCTCTTCCTGTCTACTATGTAACCTGCATAATCAGCACCAGCATATCCAATTAAGTCAAAATTACAACCTTTTGGATACCACAAGCACAGATCAGTTATGCCTTTTAGGTATCTCAATATTCTTTTGACTGCAGTTAAGTGTGACTCCTTTGGATTTGCTTGGAAATGAGCACAAAGTCTTACACTGAAAATAATGTCAGGTCTGCTGGCAGTAAGATACAAAAGTGAACCAATCATACCCTTGTACAACTTTTGATCAACTGATGAACCAGGTTCATCAACATCTAACTTTGTGGCAGTTGCAATAGGAGTATCTATTTCTTTGGATTCTTCTATTTTAAATTTCTTGATCATTTCTTTTCTGTACTGCTACTGATGAATCATAGTACCATTTGGACTTTTTTTGATTTGCAACCCTAAGAAGAAATTGAGTTCTCCCATCATACTCATTTCAAATTCTCTGCCCATTAGTTTTGCAAAATCATTACTCAACCTTTCCGTAGTGGCCCCAAAAATTATGTCATCGACATAAATCTGAACAACTAGAAGATCTTTACCCCTTTCCTTTAGGAAAAAAGTACTATTGATTTTACCTTTTTTGTACCCATGCTCCAGAAGGAATTTTGATAATCTTTCATACCAAGCTCTTGCGGCTTGCTTGAGGCCATAAAGAGCCTTATCCAGTTTGTATACATGATTAGGGTATTCTTGGCTTTTGAATCCAGGAGGTTGCTTCACAAGCACTTCTTCTTTGAGATAGCCATTTAGGAAGGCACTTTTCACATCCATTTGATGAAGAGTAAATTCCATATGTGCTGCAAAGGCTATGAGAAGTCTTATTGCTTCAAGTCTGGCAACTGGAGAAAAATTCTCGTCATAGTCAATCCCTTCCTCTTGACTATAACCTTGAACCACCAACCTTGTCTTGTTTCTTGTAATTGTTCCATCTTCATCCAGCTTATTTCTGAAAACCCATTTTGTCCCAATAACTGACCTGTCCTTAGGTTTTGGAACCAAGTGCCAAACTTTGCTTCTTTCAAACTGATTGAGTTCTTCTTGCATAGCATTTATCTAGTCAGCATCTTGTAGAGCTTTACTCACATTCTTAGGTTCAATCAGGGACAAAAAGGCATCAAATGCAGATAGATGCTTGCAGTTGTGATCTGGTCTTGACTCCAGATGAGGGATCCTTGATTATGTTCTCAATGGGGTGAGAACTGAGGTACCTATAAGATTTTCCCACCAGCTGGTTTCTGCTAGCTTCTGCTTCATTGTTATGCTGTAGAGGCACAGGTTCAGGCACAGGTCCCTTTAGAGAATTTTATGCATTTCTCTCAAATTTATTCCCCCTTTCAGGTTTCCCAGGGTAAAAGGACCTATTCTATCAGCTGTTTCTTCCTTAGATGCCTCCTTGACTTGTGTTGTAGCTTCAGTCATTTTTCTTACTAGTCCAATGACATCATCTTCATATTCCCGTCTCTCAGAAAGAGTGTTAGTTTCATCAAAAATAATATGTACACTTTCTTCTACAATAGAGTTCTTTTATTAAATAATTTATAAGCTTTGCTATGTGAAGAATATCCCAAGAATACCCCCTCATCACTTCTGAGATCAAACTTACCAATGGAATCTTTGCCATTATTCTGCACATAGCACTTGCAACCAAAAGCCCTTAGGCGAGATATATTTGGTTTTCTCCCTTTAAGTAACTCATAGGGAGTTTTCTCTACCTGTGGTCTGGTCATACACTTGTTTATTATGTAGCATGTTGTATTTATTGCCTCTGCCCAAAAACTATGAGGTAGTTTACTGGAAAGTAACATGGTCCTTGCCATATCCTCAAGGGTCCTGTTCTTCCTTTCAACTACCCCATTTTGCTGAGGTGTTAGGGGTAGAGAAATTATGATCTATTCCATTTTCATCACAAAATTCAGCAAACTTGGCATTTTCAAACTCAGTTCCATGATCAGACCTAATGGATGCAAGTTGATTTCCTAATTGTTTCTGGATTTTCTAACAAAGGCTGTGAACATTTCAAATGCTTCATCTTTAGAAGTTAGAAATAACACCCAGGTAAATCTAGAGAAATCATCAACTAGCACCATGACATATCTTTTACCACCTCTGCTAATGGCTCTCATTGGACCACAGAGATCTATATGAACCAGTTCCAACGTCTTGGACGAGCTTACCATTTTCATAGTTTTGAAGGATGACCTAACCTGCTTCCCCCTTGCACATGTCTCACAAACTTTGTCTTCCTTGAACTTGATATTAGGTAACCCTATCACCAAGTCCTTGGAGACTAATTTGTTTAATTGATTTAGACTAGCATGGCCAAGTATTTTGTGCCAAAGGAGGGGATCATTTATTATCACACTCAGACAAGTGAGTTCATTTTCAGAAAGAGTTGACAAATCTACAATGTAAATATTGTTAACTCTTCTTCCCTGCAAAACAATCTTGTCTCTAATAAGGTTAATCACAAAACATTTTAAGGAAGTGAAAGCCACTAGATTACCTCTGTTACACAGTTGTGACACACTTATCAGGCTATATTTCAAGCCATCAATCAAGTAAAAATTCTCAATGGAATGAGAGTCTGTCTTTCCTACCTTTCCAACCCCAATGATCTCACCATTCTTTCTATTTCCAAAGGAGACATTGCCTCCTCTTAGGTTCTCAAGTGAAAGAAACTGGTCCTTGTTACTAGTCATATGTTTTGAGCAGCCACTATCCATGTACCAAATTTGGCTACTTCCATTCACTTGGACCTGCAAGATGAAATCAGAGGTTAGTCTTAGGAACCCAAACTAGTTTGGGTCCCTTTCTATGGGCAAAAGGATGAATTAGATTTTTCTTTGCCCACCAAGGCAGTTTGTGTTTTTGTTGAACAAAAGTTGTGTTTCTTTGACTGGCCTTTTCTTTTGCATTACATTCATTTTTGTAATGGCCTGTCTTACCACAATGTGTACAGATTTTGTTCTCAGTAAGAGTGAGATACATGTTTTTGGGATCTCATTTTGGAGCTTGATTCCAAATCTGAGTCCTCTCTTGTTGCTGCTGCGACGTTCTTACAGCCAGGAGAGTGCATCAGAAGCTTTGTTCCATTTACAATTTCTGTCTAGTTCATGCTTCACCTTTCCTAATTCTTTAAGGACCTTGATTGATTCATCTTTCTTATACGCTCATCTTTCATTTTTCCTAAATTTTCTTCTAGTGTAAGAAACGATTGATCAGTCTTTATCTTTCTTGTCCCTATTTTCAGTTTCAAGTTTTCAGACTGGAGTTCTAGCACATTGTTTTCCAGTTGAAGAACCTGGTTCTTCAACTCAACATTTAAATTATTACTTTCATCAGCCCTAGATTCTAGTCTTTTGCATTTTTGTTCTAGTATTGCACAATCCCTAGACAGAACATCTTTCTCACTGTTTATTATTTCAGACTCATCTATGAAGTCCATCAAGAGTTCAGCCAATTTTTCTTTTGACAGGAATTTAATTTTTTCTTTAAGATGTGAAATACTTACCTCATGTTCATCTTCTGATTCTCCAATGGCATAAGAGCTTGCTCATCTTCAGCTTCATTTTCTGAGTCTTCATCTGACGTATCTCCCCGTCCAGCAACCACGGCCTTGGTAGTACCTTTGTTTTTCCTTGATTGAACCTGTTCCTTCTTCATGTTCCTTCTTTCTGCCCTTTCTTTCTTCCACTCGATATCCCATTGAGGATAGCTCTTTATCATGTGATCTGTCTTTCCACATTTAAATCAGCCATCATTTGTCTGCTTCTCAGGAGCCCTAGGTTTGTTGAATGTTGATCCTCTTGAAGAGCTCTTGCCTCTCATAAGGTATTTCTTGAAATCTCTGGTTATCATTGCCATTTCATCATCTTCAAGATCTGATCCTTCAGAGATCCTGAGAGCCAAACTTATTTCCTTCTTTGGAGCATCCATCTTCATATTTCTCCTTCTCAATTCGTAAGGAGTTAAGTATCTAATCAGTTCATCCAATTTCAGAGTAGCAATATTTTTGGATTCCTGAATGGCAGTGATTTTGCTTTTCAAGGAGATTGGCAAAACTCTAGTTAGGATCTTCTCTACCTTTTCCTCTTCCCGAATGACCCTTCCAAGAGACTAAAGTTCATTTGTCAGTGTAGTGAACCTAGTGTACATCTCTTGGATAGTTTCACCATCCTTCATAGTAAAATTTTCATATTGAGAATACAATGGAGTACCTCTGGACCTCTTCACTTGAGGTGTTCCTTCATAAGCCACTTGTAATGTGTCCCAAATTTCCTTAGTAGTTGTACATCCCTGAATCTTGTTGTATTCATCAGGGTAAAGTCCACACACTACTTGGCTTTAGCATTTTTCTCCCATTTCCTTAAATCGTCAGCAGTACAATCTGCTCTAGTTTTTGGAACATCCATTCCTTCAGCTTTTTTCTTGGTTGTAGGAAGAGGACCATCAGTGATGATGTCCCAAAGTTCATAATTTTCACCCATGATGTGGTCTCTCATTCTATTTTTCCACCAAGAATAATAGAGCCTATTGAAGAGTGGAGGCCTTGCAGTAGACTGTCCTTCCCAGTTCCCAACTAGTGCACTCATGTTGATCTTTTTCCTAAGGTGTTAACCTCTTCAAGGATAACCTGCTCTGATACTGATTGATGTGAATAAACGTCAATACCACACAAGAGGAGGGTGATTTGTGTGGTACCTAATTTTTGCGTTAGAAGAACCAGGTTCTTCTAAGTGTTCTAACTACTGCAGTTTGCGAAAATATAAAAACTGAAAGTAAAGTGCAAAATAATTTTTACGTGGAAAACACCTGACTCAAAAGGTGAAAAAACCACGACCTACTACTCAGTAGGATTTTCCCAAACTCCACTAAAACCAATGAGCCAAAGACAGCATTTACAAAACTCTTGTAAACCTAAGGATTAAACTCTAATCCTCGTGTGGCACACAACCTCAACTGCTGCGACACTATCAAGTTAACTCTAACTTGATGACACAACTTACCTAATACAATTGCTTCTAGGAAAGCTGAAAGGTACAATATTAAACCTAATACAATTGAACTATAATTAAAACAATCAGATGGAACCGGTTCTTCTCTAGGTTCATGTAGTTGTAGGCGTCCACACTTGTAACTCTCATATATTGCTTGCTGATCAGACTTCGCTCTTTAGCTCTCAATTATGCTTTTACTTCTGCTTGTGTGTGTTACCTGAAAAGAGAAATAACTCAATCATATATTGAGTTAGCAGTTAGAGTTTGATTAAGACTCCACTTCTTATCCGTTCACAATTCGAGTCCTTACCCAATGCAAACTCCAACCCTTATCCTAACCTAGGATTAAGTTCTCTTCATATAAGGAGAATATCCTCCTTATCCCAATGCAATATTTTTTACTATGATCAGAAGATATTGATGATGCGTGATCTTTGGTGCATTATCTTCCTCGCGTGCTCTGCATAAGCCCTTGTTGATTCAGACTGGGTAATACAAGATGGACCAGGTCCTTCTATCAGTTCATTTTTCAATCTTCAAACTTCAACTGAAACTTGAGCCAACACCCCCCCCCCCCTCTTGAAATCCTCCAAGAATCGCCCAAGCCAAGAGAAAAATGAAAGAAATGGGCCAAATCCCGTCTTAAAACAAGTCCCTTGTGATGACCCGGCGGGTCGTCTTTGGAATTTATGCCTCGTTCCCCTATTAACTGCTTTCCCTAAGTTCATTTCTGCTATTTTGGTTTGCCTGAACGTTGGGTGTTAGAATTTGGAGTGTTTGGGGACACTTAGTCCCTAAATGAGAGCTTAAGTGTTGGAAAGTGATCTGTAATCGGAATAGTATGAAGACCTTAGAGTGGAAATCTGATGGTTCCATTAGCTCCGTTAGCTAACTATGGGGTTTGGAGGGTGTTCGAAATGTATTTTGGATGTCTGTAGCTCATTTAGGCTAGAAATGCCGAAAGTTAGAATTTGGAGGTTTTCGATCTAATAGTGAAATTTTGATCTGAGGGTCAGAAAGGGATTTCACAAGTTGATGTAGAACCACCATGTAGCACCATCAGGGCAGATCTTTTATTACTCGATATGATTGATTTTAATATTATCTTGGGCATGGACTGGTTGTCGCCCTAGTATGCTATTCTTGATTGTCAAGCTAAGACCGTGACGCTGGCTATGCCAGTTATTCTGCGTATTGAGTGGAGTGGTACTTTTGATCACACAACCAGTGGAGTTATATCTTTTCTTAAATCTCAGCGTATGGTTGAGAAGGGGTGCGCGGCGTATTTCACTTATGTAAGAGATGTCAGTGCTGATACCCCTTCTATTTATTCTGTCCCAGTAGTACGGGATTATCCCTATGTGTTTCCAGCTGATCTTCCAGGCATGCGGCCCTATCGGAACATTGATTTTGGCATTGATTTGTTGCCGGGCAATCAGCCCATATCCATTCCTTCTTACCGTATGGCTCTTTTTGAGTGGAAGGAGTTGAAGGATCAGTTACAGGAATTTCTTGATAAGGGTTTTATTCGATCCAGTGTTTTCCCGTGGGGTACTCCTGTCTTGTTTGAAAAGAAAAAGGATGGTTCTATGTGCATGTGTATCGATCATCGTCAGTTGAATAAGGTTACAGTGAAGAACCGATATCCCTTGTCACGTATCGATGATCTACTTGACCAGCTTCAGGGCGCACATGTGTTTTCTAAGATTAATTTGCGCTCAGGTTATCACCAGTTGAAGATTCGGGAGCCGCATATCTTGAAGACTGCTTTCAAGACTCAGGTATGGGCATTGCGAGTTCCTTGTTATGTCATTTGGGCTGACCAACACCCCAGCAGCTTTTATGCATTTGATGCACAGTGTATTCGGGCCCTATCTTGACTCGTTCTCATTGTTTTCATAGATGATATTCTTGTATACTCCCGGAGTCGGAAAGATCATGAGCAGCACCTGAGGATAGGCTTCAGACCCTGAGAGAGAAGTAATTATATGCAAAGTTCTCAATATGTGAGTTTTGGTTGAGTTCTATATGTTAGAATTTATGCCCGTCACTAGAGGGGGGTGAATAGTGCGGCACGAGAATATTGATAAATATTGCGGAATTAAAATTGCAGGAATAAAATAAATTCGGTAATTAAAATAACAAGGAAAGAACGCACCGAATTTATCCTGGTTCACCACAACTTGTGGCTAGTCCAGTCCCCGAGAGACTCTCTCGATATTCCACTAACTCCGTTAAGCTTACGGGTGCCTAACAAACCGTTACAATTGCTCGTAGATGTACACTCTACAAGACTTCAACTTGCTCGAGGATACCGCACCTCAAGACTTCACTTTGCTCGTGGATACCGCACCACAAGACTTCAACCACTAAGACTTAGGGTACTTAGCGAACCCGACAATCAATGAGAAGATATGTTCTTCTCAAACACCTTTCTCTTCTTACAACAAGAACTCTCTCAAAAGAGTAGATAAAGAGATACAAATTTAGCTCTATGAACAACTCAAAGTTGTCTCTCAAATGGCTCAACAAAAGCTCTAAAATGATGCTCAAATAATGACAATATGTATATCAATATTGGGAGGTGTTGTGTATTTATAATCAGCTCAAAAGACCTCTTTTTATAGGTGAAAAAGGGTGCATGACCGTTGCTTAATTGACAATTAATTATGCAGATTTTGTGCTGAGATAATCGATTATTTATGTCACATAATCGATTATTTGTTAACGTTACAAAATCGGAATCAGATTCTGCTCACATATAATTGATTATTTCATCCATATAATCGATTATGCCTCTAACGTTCCGAAAATCAGAATCCCTGATTTTCTGCCAAATAATCGATTATTTGATAGAGATAATCGATTATGTCTCTAACGTTCCGAAAATCAAAAGCTGATTCTCCGCTGGATAATCGATTATCTAATTGATATGATCGATTATATTGAGACAGTGTATCAAACATTGGCAACGGTAATCACATAATCGATTATGCACTTTGTATAATCGATTATTCTGTGGCAGTGTTCAAACACTTTGGCTACTGTTATAACATAATCGATTATGTTGATTTGTATAATCGATTATTTTAGTCCAGTTTTGAAAACTTACTTCAAAAACCATTTTGGTTAAAATGAAAACTTTAACATCATTTTGTTTGAAGTGTTTAAAATATGTTTATGATAAATATGATTGAATAAAATATGTTTATGATAAATATGATTTAATAAAATAATTTTATGCATATTTATGATGACCTATGTTGAGCCAAAAGACGAGATAACTTAAACGTTGCTCTTACATTGGTTCTACCTAACGACCTACGCCTTGGGTCTTCGGTCTTGAACATTTGAGCTCGTCTTTGGCTTGTCTATGCAATTCCGTCATCAATATGCTTCTCGCCATTCAATCTCGATTGTTTGTCATATAATATCATTGTTTGACACTTGACTTCATTGTTTGACATTCATCAAAACCTATACCTGAAAATCATGCTCATACCACCAAAACGCACATATCATAGATAGAGTGATTTTCTACACTATGGCATTCCTAGGCCACGTAGTATTGAGTGAGGGCATTCGGGTGGATCCAAAGAAGGTGGAAGTTGTGCAGAGCTGGCTCAGGCCCTCCTCAGCTACAGAGATCTGCAGTTTCCTTAGCCTGGAAGGGTATTATTGTCGATTTATTGAGGAGTTCTCATTGATTGCAGCTCCTATGACTAGGTTGACCCATAATAGTTCTCCCTTTCAGTGGACAGATGAGTGTGAGGCGAGCTTTCAGAAGCTCAATACAGATTTGTCTTCAGCCTCTATTCTGATATTTCGTACTGGTTCGGGGTCCTATACAGTTTATTGTGATGCCTCACGAGTCGGTCTTGGAGCAGTGTTGATGTTGTACGGTAGGGTGATTGCCTATGCGTCCAGACAACTGAAGATACATGAAAAGAACTACCTTGTCCATGACCTTGACATAGATTCTATTGTTCATTCCTTGAAGATCTAGCGTCATTATTTGTACGGAGTGCCTTGTGAGATTTACACGGACCATCGAAGTTTACAGCACTTGCTCAAGCAGAAAGATTTGAACTTGCGCTAGAGGAGATGGTTGGAGCTACTGAAGGATTATGATATTACTATTCTTTATCACCCGGGCAAGGCCAATGTGGTAGTCGATGCCTTGAGACACCGGACGGAGAGTTTGGGGAGTTTGGCATATTTACCAGCTTCAGAAAGTCACCATGGCGATGGATGTTCAGGCCTTAGCTAGTCAGTTCATGAGATTGGACCTTTGGAGCCCAGTCGGGTTCTAGCCTGTGTGGTTTCTCGGTCTTCATTGTACGATCGTATTAGGGGAAGCAGTACGATAGCCCTCGTTTACTTGTCCTCAGTGACACAGTTCAGCATGGCGATGCTAGGGATGTGACTATTAGAGATGACAGGGTATTAAGGATGCAGGGTCGGATCTGTGTACCTAATGTTGATGATATTCGGGAGTTGATATTGACAGAGGCCCATAGCTCTCGGTACTCCATCCATCCAAGTGCCGCAAAGATGTATCAGGATCTGAGATAGCATTACTGGAGGAGGCAGATGAAGAAGGACATAGCGGAGTTTGTAGGTAGATGCCTCAACTGTCAGCAGGTGAAGGCTGAGCAGCAGAGATCGGGAGGGTTACTCCAGCAGATAGGGATTCCAGAGTGGATATGGAAGAAGATCATTATGGACTTTTTGACTGGTCTCCCTCTGACGGCGAGGAAGTTTGATTCTATTTCGGTTGTTATGGATCGTCTGACCAAGTCCGCTCATTTCATTCCAGTGTGCACTTCTTACTCAGCGGAGCGGTTAGCAGAGATTTATATCCGGGAGATTGTCCGTCTGCATGGCATTCCAGTTTCTATCATCTCGGACATGGGTTCAGTGAGCTGGGTACCCAAGTGACTATGAGTATAGCTTTTCATCCTCAGATGGACGGGCAGTCCGAGCGCAGCATTCAGATTCTTCGGGATATGCACTGTGCATGCGTGATTGAGTTTAGAGGTCCTTGGGATCAGTTCTTGCCATTGGCTGAGTTTTCTTACAACAACAGTTACAGTCCAACATTCAGATGGTGCTGTATGAGGCCATATATAGTAGGGTATGAAGATACATGGTGGGTTAGTTTGAGCCGGATGAGGCCAGGCTATTGGGCTGATTTGGTCCAGGATGCGGTAGGGAAGGTTAAGGTGATTCAGGACAGACTCCATATGGCCCAGTCTAGACAGAAGAGTTACACGAACCGGAAGGTTTGTGATGTTTCTTTTATGGTTGGTGAGCGGGTTATACTTTGGGTCTCGCCTATGAAAGGCATCATGGGTTTGGGAAGAAAGGGAAGCTGAGTCTGAGGTTTATTGGCCCTTTTGAGATTTTGAGGCGAGTTTGAGAAATTGCCAATGCGCTTGTCTTACCTCCAATTTGACCAGGGTTTATCCTTTATTTCATGTCTCGATGCTACGTAGGTATCACGGTGATCCGTCTCACGTGTTGGAGTTCACCTTAGTCCAGTTGGATAAGGACTTGTCCTATGTTGAGGAGCCAGTGGCAATATTAGACAGTCATGTCCGAAAGCTCAGGTCAAAGGAAATAGCTTCGGTAAAAATTCAGTGGCGGGGTCAGCCGGCTAAGGAGGTGACTTGGGAGACCGAGCGGGATATGTGCAACCTATGCCCTCATCTATTTGCTACTTCAGGTATGTTCTCTATACTCATTTGAGGATTAACGAATGTTTAAGTGTAGGAGAATGTGATAACCCGGCCGGTCATCTTGGAATTATGCTTCGTGCCCCCATTAACGGCTTCCCCTAAGTTCATTTTTGCCATTTTGGTTTGCCGGGACATTCGGCATAAGAATTCGGAGTTTTTTGAGACATTTAGTTTCTAAATGAGAGCTATGTGTTAAAAAAGTGATCTGTAATCGGAACAGTGTAAAAACGACCTCGAAATTGAAATCTGATGGTTCTGTTAGCTCCGTTAGGTGATTTCGGGGTTGGGAGCATGTTCGGAATGTATTTTGGATGTCCGTAGCTCATTTAGGCTAGAAATGCCGAAATTTAGAATTTGGAGGTTTCCGATCCGATAGTGAAATTTTTATCCAAGGGTCGGAATGGGATTCCGGAAGTTGCTATAGCACTGTCATGTCATTTGGGATGTGACTGCAAAATTTCAGCCCAATTGGACGAGTGATGGTTAGGCTTTGGATCAAAAGTGTGTTTTGGATGAACTTGAAGTTCTTAGGCTTGAATCTGTGATTTAATCGAGTTTCCGGCATTGTTTTATATTTATTTAAAGATTGGTACAGGTTTAAATAAGGTTTTAGGTTTTATTGGTGCTTTTGGTTGAGCCCTCGGGATGATTTTGAAGGGTCGACGGGTTGAATTTTTAAAGTGTGCAGCAGCTGGTTTTTCATTCTTATGGTATTTCTTTGTTTTCAGCTTGGGAACCGCAGAAGCAGCGCCGCATAAGCGACATCTTCATCACAGAAGCGATTTGGGCATAAATATTTCTTTAATCTTGTGTTCTTTATTTTTATCCTGTAGGTTTATGAAAGTAAATATACTTTGACAGTATGTAAAATAATCATTAGTTATTCCAATATGTCTAGGTCGGGTTCCTAAATATTTTCTAACTATTTGATGTATACCTAAATATTCTATTCCTAACTTTAAGTTTATTAAAAAATTTCCAAAGTTATTCTCTAATTGATGCAAATAAGGAGTAGTTGCTAATCCAATCTGGAAAGTAATAGGATATCTTTCCATTAATTTTCTTGTAACTTTAGCAAATTCTATGTCTCCAGTATAAACAAGTATTTTATTGTAAGCATACAAACAAGCATTTAAATCAATGTCAAAATAATTAATAAGGCAAAAGGGAAGGGGACGGAATAACAGTGGGCTAAAGGTACAATATCAGTGGCAGTAAGTAAAGCAGGTAAGGATCCCAAGCCAATTTAAGCACCACAACACCGCATAACGGCCACCTGCCTGGAGCGGATAAAGTGCACGGCTAAATCCACTTTAGCTTTAAATACTGGCTGTTATTAAACCTTTAAATCGATGTTACGCCGAACTCCCGGTGTTCACAGGATCATTATCATTTTAGTATTATTACTACTTTCCTAAAATCTTGCCAAAGAAAATTTAGCTAGTCATAGTATTACGTACCTTATTTTGCTCCATTATTTCCTTAGTTGATGCAAGATTTTTGCAAGGGTAAGAGTATGTGAGAGAGAGTGTTTTTCAAAGAGGGAGAATTTTATTATACAAGAGTAAGAAGAGCTGATAACTCCTCTTCAATTTACAAAGTCGTACATATATAGGCAAAGAATGAATACTACCCTAATCAAAACAAAAAACTTTTTCTAATAAAACTAAAATCTATCCTAAAAATACTACACTTCTTGAAATAATACAAGACTAAAAAACAAAACTTTTAATCAATACTAGAAAACAAAACTATTAATTAAGACTACAAAACAAAATTATTAATCAAGACTAAAAAACAAAACTGAAAGACAAAACATTGGAAAATGCTAGCCCAAATACTACATTTGTCTTGGAATTTGTTAGCAAGACTTATACGAAAGTTTAGTCTTCACTTTGCTTGTCTTCAATTTGCTTGTCTTCTTCTTCTTTTTCTTTTTCCATAGTTGGTGGAAGATAAACTTTGGGAATGTCTTCTTTTTGATTGCAATATTTGCAATGGTGTAGGTTGAATAAATCCTTTAATTGTTGACATAGTAGATATTTTGTCTTTTCCGTCAGCTGCTTCGGATATGTTCTTAATGCATTAGTTGTTGCTGTAGTTTCCCAATTTCCAAGGATAGTAATCCATCTTGGTAGTGCTTCTATGTCTTTTGTCGTCTTGGCATTTGAGTAGATAATTGTGCTATTTTTGCTGTTGTAGATCCACTTTCCTCCTTCTTCATAACTGCTTATTAGCTCTTAAAATATTACTTTGATCATAATAGCTCTTTTGTTTTGTAGAAATTCTACTATTTCTTGAATAGTTAAATCAGGTTGTTCCATAGGTTCTTCACACATAATTGTTCTTGTTAGTCCTATCTTCACTGCTGTGATAGAATGATATATTTCTTGTGGTGTAACTTCGCAGGGTGCTGAATAGATCCTAATAAATATTAAGTCTATTTTGGTAATTCCCAAGTATATTTTTACTACTTGGTATAATTCTGGTATATGTTGTAGGTTATCTCCATCTTGTGTATAAACTGCATGCAATAGTCCATAGTTATACATAGTTTGTACTAATTTTGGATCTGATTTATTTAGGGCAATTAATTTATTATATCCTTTCAGAGGTTTAGTTTGCCATCCAATTAATTTTTCTGGGTTAAAGTCTGGTGATTGTATATTTTTATTTAGGTAATTGGCAACTTGTATAAACTGGTTGAGGTAGTTGTATATCCGTTGTACAAATTGGTTTTGTGTAGGTTTTTTGGTAATTTCACTGTAGGTATTTGTTTGGGGTTTTGGTAGTTGGTAAATAAAGTCTGTCCTTTTTGGAGTAGGTTGTTCTGGTCTAAGTTGGATATTGAAAGGTTTAAGTTTTTTGGCTTGGTGAGTAGTAACTTCTATCCCTTTTCCTTTATCGTTTTGTCATATTTTTCTTGGCTAATTGTTATTTCTTTAAATTCTTGCAGGTCTATTTCTTCTTTTTTGCTATCTTCCATTTGGCTAATTCTGCTTTCCAGCTTTTCAATATTTTTCTCCATACCTTGTAATTTTTGTAATATGTCTTGTAATAGCTTTTGTACTATTTCCCCTTGTTCAGGTTGTACCTTCAATCATAATAAAATGCTTCTTTATAAGCTCATAGCTATTCCTGTATCATATGTCTAGATAAAATATCTGAAATAAAATTGTCTTTAGTACTGATTAGTTCGATATCAAAATTAAATAAAGATATTTGACATACTATATTTCTAATATTTCTGGTAGTAATTGATTGATTCTTTAAATTCTTTGTTAACCAAAATTTAACTTGGATATTATCTGTTCTTAATATAAAATGTGTATGTGCTATATATATCTCATAGTATAATAATGCTTTTAATATGCTCAATAATTCTTTTCTATTTATTTCCCATTTTATTTCATTTTCTTTGAAAGTTCCTGAGTTGAATGATGTAATATGTTGTGTGTTATTTTCCATATTTATATATGTTAACATACTTCCAAAAGCATAATCTGATGCATCTGTATAAATTATCCATTTTATTTTTTCATTTATTTCTGGGATTTGTAATTTGGGTAATTTCTTACAATATTCCTTTACTTTTTTCAGGTTTTCTTTATCCTCTATAGTCCATTCAAATACTGTTGTTTTTGTTTTTAATTTCTTTTGTAGTGGTACTAATTTTTCACTTAAATGAGGTACATAATTTCTAATTTGATTTACTAATCCTAAAAAACTTTGTAATTGTTTCTTTTCTTTTAATTCTTCCATGTGTTCTGCAATCTTTTTTAATATATATTCTTGCATCTCTACGCCATTTCTATCTATCTTTATTCCTAAAAATTCTATTTTATTCCTTAATATTTCTGCTTTCTTTTAACTTAGAGCTATTGCTGCATCTTTTATTATTTTCTTAAATATTTTTAATAAATTTATATGATCTTCCTTTGTTTTAGTGAATAATAATATATTATCTATAATTCCATCTATATTTCCAAGATATGTATCCATAAATTTCTGAAAATATCCTGGGGAATTTTTAAATCCAAAGGGTAATACATTCCATTCATAAAATCCATTGGGTATTGAGAAGGCTGTTAAATGTCTATATTCTTCTATTATTTTAATATGATAGAATCCTGATTTACAATCAAATTTACTGAACCATTCATAACCTTTAACTTTGTTTAATATTACTGCTTTATTTGGTATTGGATAATTTAATGTTTCTGCCTTTTTATTTAAGTCTTTATAGTCTATTACCATTCTAGATTTTCCTCTTTTTTGTTCACTGTGTTTCATTACTATGAACGCGGGACTACTATGTTTAGATTCACTAGATCTAATAAAATTTCCTTTTAATAATTCTGTTATATGTAATTTAAATTGAATCATATCTTCTTCAGTATATTTTATAGGTTTTTTATAGACTAAATCATCCTCTTTTAGTAATCTAATTGGTATTTGGGTTTTGTGTTTTTGCCAAAATTTTAATGGGTCTTCACTAAATACTTCTTAAATTCGTTAGTTAATTCTTCTTCAATACTAATCTCACTTATTTGTAATTTATTATTTTTACTTTTACAAGATAGTGATTGTTTAATTTTACTATCTCCTTTAATCCAAGGTATTAGTTCACTTTATTTTTCCAAGGTTCTTTTAGCTATTATTTTTTGCGTGCAAGGGGTGGTTAATTATAAATAATTTCTTGTGATTGTAAAGGGTTCATAATTTTTTAATAATTTTTTATAACCTAATATTATATCATGAAATATTTCCTCACATGGGTATAATTCATTTAGTACTAGTTCTTTATCCCATATTTGTATTGTTATATTTGTTGCTTTGTGTCGGACTAGATTTCCTTCTTGGTTAAATCCAGCAATTATCATTGGATTTTTTAATTCCTTCTAATATTCTTCTGGTAATACTTTTCTTCTACATATATTAGTTCCAGCTCCTGTATCTATATATGCTGTATAATATATGCTGTTATATCTTTCACATTTTACTTTAATTAAGATATGTATTTCTTCATGACTCATATACTTTCTTTTATTATATTTATGGCATTAATTGTTTCTCTTTTTATATTAATTGTTATTGTATTAACTGTTATTTCTAATTCTGATTCTGTTAGATTCCATGGTTCTACCATATTTAACCATTTAATTCCTAGTATAATTTCTGGTTCATTATCCATTATTTCTAGATTTATGTTGAATAGTAATCCTTCTATTTCTATTGGGCTATTTATTTTTCCCATACTTGTTACTTCTTGTTGTGTAATGAAATTAGTATATGTATGATTACTTTCTTCTATTTTGTCAATCTCACTTATTAGTTGTTTAGCTATATAATTTTCTCCTGCATTAGTAGCAATTAAGATTGGTACTAGTATTCTTATTCCATTTCTTATTATTCTTCCTTTTATATAATATTGGTTTTCGTAATATTGGTCCGATATATTTTTCCTAATTCTAGGTATTATGTTTAGATTCCTTCTACTCATACTTCTATTAAGAAGATTTCTTCGTTGCTCTAAATTATAAGTTACTAATTCTAAGTCTTGGTTTTGGTTAGGTAGTATATATAATTGTTCTTTCCTAGGTATTTCTTTTAGGATAGGTTCAAAGATTTTACTTATATGTGTTAATCCTTTTCTTTTATTTTTATTTATTCCTGGTTTATTACTTAATACGTATAATTGTTTTGCTTTGATAGTTAGTACTTTACTTCCTGGTAGCATTTCTATTCCATTAATTTTCCAATAAATCGTTAATGCTTTGTCTATATTTTGTTCCGTCATGCTTATATTAAAATCAGGTTTAAATAAAAATTTAGCTTTTTGGTATATTAGATTTCCGGTTAATTGTGTTAATATAGATTGTTCTATAGGATGAGTTATTCTATCATCTGCTAAATATATTTCTATTGGTGTATCTATACCTTCTTTAAAATGTGCATATAATAATCTGTATTCCTCCAAAATAGCAATATCTTAAATTATGTTTATTTTTAATACTTTTAGTTTCTTCTTCAATTAGATGTTTAGATACTAAAGGTATCATTATTTTTCCATTTAAATGTTTTATGTCTAATACAAATTCGTTTTTAGTGATTATATAATAATTTTATTTTTTAATTTTTAATGTTTCATTCCAAAATTGAATTTTAAAAACTAAGTCTGGTGTAAGGTCTAATTCTTTTTTCCTAATTTT
Source organism: Nicotiana benthamiana (assembly GCA_034376525.1). Taxonomy (NCBI): domain Eukaryota; kingdom Viridiplantae; phylum Streptophyta; class Magnoliopsida; order Solanales; family Solanaceae; genus Nicotiana; species Nicotiana benthamiana. The sequence continues at coordinate 40,752,321 of CM067337.1, read as the reverse complement.
CTCATAAATTTTTTCATCAAATATTATCTGTTGTTTCTCATAATCTATGGCTTGTGTATAGTTTATTATTATATCTTTGTCACTTGTTTCTCCTATTTTAGTCTGACTCATTTTCTTCTTCACTTGTTATATCTGATTCAATTATTTCATCTTCACTAAAAAAGTTATCCGTATCTATTTCTTGCTTAACTATATCTATATCTATAAATTCATCATTATCTAACTGAATTTTTTTTATTTGTTTTTGTCTAGGTTCTTTGCATTCTGTGGATATGTGTCCTATTTTTCCACTATTATAACATTTACATTTTTTAGGATTCCTTTTGAAATAATTTCTATATTTTCTTTTATTTATATATCTTCGTTTTTTGTTATTATTTGTAAAATTCCTTAAGTTGTAATTTCTCTAATGTATTTCTTATTTCTTTTTTTGTAGTGTTTTCTTATTTGTTTAGGGTATTTTTTACTACATCCGTATTTACTTGATTTATCTTTTGCACAACATAATTGTATATCTGATTGTAATAAATTTCTAAGATTTGTTGCTTGAGTACATCTATCATTTATCCAATTTCTTACATATTCTATCCTAGTTCCTAAGGTGTCTATTGATTTAGCTTCTATTTTATAATCTTTAAATGCTAATAAATTAGCTGGATATGGTAGTTTATGTAGGAATAAGTCTAAGATCATAGGTTTCTCATTATTATTAAATCTTCCTTTATGAAAATAATTACTAAATTCACATACATATTTTTCATAGTAGCATAAATCATAAATAACTAAATTTAATAGATTATTTCTTGCTTTTCTATATTTTTACAAATCATTGAATTTTCTGCTCCTGGCGTGCTAAATTCGGCTGTAATTGATATTACAAATTTTTGAAGTATTTTACTCACATCTGTTGTAGGCTGTGCATTAGCATCTGTAGCTGCATGTAATGCTTTTCTATCACAGCAGTGAAGATAGGACTAACAAGAACAATTATGTGTGAAGAACCTATGGAACAACCTGATTTAACTATTCAAGAAATAGTAGAATTTCTACAAAACAAAAGAGCTATTATGATCAAAGTAATTATTCAAGAGCTAATAAGCAGTTATGAAGAAGGTGGAAAGTGGATCTACAACAGCAAAAATAGCACAATTATCTACTCAAATGCCAAGACGACAAAAGACATAGAAGAACTACCAAGATGGATTACTACCCTTGGAAATTGGGAAACTACACCAACAACTAATGCATTAAGAACATATCCAAAGCAGCTGACGGAAAAGACAAAATATCTACTATGTCAACAATTAAAGAATTTATTCGACCTACACCATTGCAAATATTGCAATCAAAAAGAAGACATTCCCAAAGTTTATCTTCCACCAACTATGAAACACGAAAAAGAAGAAGAAGACAAGCAAATTGAAGACAAGCAAAGTGAAGACTAAACTTTCGTATAAGTCTTGCTAACAAATTCCAAGACAAATGTAGTATTTGGGCTAGCATTTTCCAATGTTTTGTCTTTTAGTTTTGTTTTTTTAGTCTTGATTAATAATTTTGTTTTCTAGTCTTAATTAATAGTTTTGTTTTCTAGTATTGATTAAAAGTTTTGTTTTTTAGTCTTGTATTATTTCAAGAAGTGTAGTATTTTTAGGATAGATTTTAGTCTTATTAGAAGAAGTTTTTTTTGATTAGGGTAGTATTCATTCTTTGCCTATATATGTACGACTTTGTAAATTGAAGAGGAGTTATCAGCTCTTCTTACTCTTGTATAATAAAATTCTCCCTCTTTGAAAAATACTCTCTCTCACATACTCTTACCCTTGCAAAAATCTAGCATCAACTAAGGAAATAATGGAGCAAAATAAGGTACGTAATACTATGACTAGCTAAATTTTCTTTGGCAAGATTTTAGGAAAGTAGTAATAATACTAAAATGATAATGATCCTGTGAACACCGGGAGTTTGGCGTAACATCGATTTAAAGGTTTAATAACAGCCAGTATTTAAAGCTAAAGTGGATTTAGCCGTGCACTTTATCCGCTCCAGGCAGGTGGCCGTTATGCGGTGTTGTGGTGCTTAAATTGGCTTGGGATCCTTACCTGTTTTACTTACTGCCACTGATATTGTACCTTTAGCCCACTGTTATTCCGTCCCCTTCCCGTTCCTCGGAGACCGCAGAAGCAGTCACTTCTTTGCAAAGGCGCAATCGCAGAAGCTGTATTGTGTCCGCAAAGGCAGAACTTGTGGCTTTAAGTGGAAGTCGAAGAAGCGCTTCGTGGTCCGCGTGTGTGGGACCGCAGAAGCAGTACCTTGTCCGCAGAAGCAGAAAGCACTATTTAGCTATAAAAAAATCCGAGGGTTTACTTCAAAAGTTGGAAAATCAATTGAGAGCTTGGGAAAAGGCGATTTAATGGGCTTTGAAGAGAAAATCATTGGGTAACATTGCTTTGACCCTTTCTAGTTATATTTCATCATATCTAGTTGAATCCGCCATTAAAATTCGAATTTAAGGTCTAAAATTGGAAAAAAATGGGTGAAACTTCTTAGAATTAATTGTTTGATTTTGAGTGTGCATTTGACCTTCGGTTTAGGAGATTTTTTTTAGTTAGACTCGTGATAGTTCGAGGGTTCTAAAAATATGAAAATTATTTGATTCTGAGTCGCTGGCCTTAGGGGCATTTTGGTTATTTTACTTATTTTCGCGGCTTTGCTCTAATTTTAATAGTAGAATTAATAACTTGCAATGTTATTTACATTGTAAAATTGAGTTGAATAGATTTGGGCCATTCGGAGTTAGATACTCATGGCAAGGGCATTGTTTCATAGTTGATTTGTACCGGTTCGAGGTAAGTGGCTTGTCTAACCTTGTGTGGGGGACTTTGTCCATTATGATATGATATTTGGTAATTGAATGCCTTGTACGTGAGGTGACGAGTGTGTACTTTAGCTAATTGTTGAAAACACATATTTTTACTTAAAATACTTGAACTTGTCTAGACATTCTGGAGTTAGAGCAGTGTATTACATTTCTATTAGCCTCTGGTTTCTGTTTCCGGGTTTTGGGGTGATATTGTAGACTTTCGCATTTTTGAGTTGTATATTCCAAGCGGCATTTATACACAGTTGCTCTTAGCTGCTTGAATTTTTATTTTTTTTTATTTCCGCAAGTTATATTATTTCCACATTGTTAGGCTTACCTAGTCGTAGGGACTAGGTGCCATCACGGTATGTTCACGGAGGGAAAACTGGGGTCGTGACATCACTGCCCAGCACTACCCTTCTTCGCGAACGTAGAAAATCCCTCACGTTTGCTAAGCACAACCTTCTTCAGCCCCAAAATCTCTTCATCGCATTCGCGACCCAATGCCCGCGTTTGCGAAGGCCTACTACCCGAACCCTACGCGTTCGCGTTCCAGGCCTCGCGTTCACATAGGCCAATGACTCAGGCCCAACTTTTCCCTCTATGCGTTCGCATAATAACAAGCTTGAATCCTTTGCATTCGCGACCTCCACCTCGCGTTCGTAAGGCTAAAACCAGCAGCCTCCCATCTTCCTCTTCGCGAACGCGGGACTCCCTTCGCATTCGCGAAGAAGGAAACCAGATTCCGTCAAAATAGCAGCAGCTTTAAACCCAAATTCAATCCGTCAACCATCCGGAATCCACCTAAGGTCCTCGGGACCCCAACCAATCATACCAACCAGTTCCACAACACATTACAGACTTTCTCAAGGACTCGAATCATTTCAAGCAACGCTAAAATCACAAATCACGCTCCATTTCAAACTTGAAGAACTTAGAATTTCACACTTTTACATTCGATTCCAAAACCCATCAAATCATGTACAATGACTTCAAATTCTGCACACAAGTCGTATTCGACATTACGGACCTACTCCAACTTTTAGAATCGGATTCCGACCCCGATATCAAAAAGTCCAATTTCAGTCAAACTTCTCCAGAACCCTTCAATTTTCTAACATTAGCCAAATGACTCCAAAATGACCTACGGACCTCCGAATTTAATTCTGATCCCGCTCCAACCTCTAGAAACCATGCGGGGCAACTCCCAATCTCGGAATCCCAAACAGACATCAATAACACCAAAATGCATTTCAAGCCAAACATATGAAATTTCTTCCAAAATGCTAACTTCCGCAGTGGGCACCAAAATACTCTCGGGTCATCCAAAACCAAATCCGGGCATACGGCCAAGTTCGAAATCATCATACAAACCTATTGGAACCTTCACATCCCGATTTCGAGGTCGTTTACATAAAAATCCGATCTTACTGAATTCTTTCAACTTTAAGTCTCCAAAATGAGAATTCTCTTTCCAAATCAGCTCTGAACTTCCCGAAATTCAAATCCGACCGTGCGTACAAGTCATAATACCTAAAATGAAGCCGATCATGGCTTCTAACTACTGAATGACGCACTAGAGCTCAAAACGACCGGTCGATTCATTACATTATCTCCCACTTAAACATACGTTCGTCCTCGAATGTGCTGAGGACTACACTGAAGTAGTCTAAAATCACTATTTAGCACCTCATGCACCTTCCCGTGCTAGCACAACTCAATTGAGCACATTAGCTCGATCGCTTCTGAAGATGTTCCCTTTTATTTAAGCAAATAAGCTTTAGAGCCCAATTCCAACATGCGAATTCTATGCCAGACCTGTTTCCAACATACATCCACCATATCAATAACTACACAATAACAAAACATGACTGTGTACCTTAGCTGATTTCACGCCCTTCACCATTCTACTCATAAGACCACAATATCATTCTCTGATCGAATAAATCGAAATTGCACGAATCCTATGCTCCCATTGCACCTCATGACCTACATAGGTCTTGTTCTAACTCTTACAAGACCGACACAACGGGTGAGATGTGCAGAAATTCATAACTACTGCCAAATCAACAATTCATTGGGTCTATACTCCTGACAAATAACCATCACCTCAGTCTGAATCGAATAATGGTCTTAGCTCCTTCATGTACTTCATATAATCAGATTGCACTAATCCTAAATCCAATAATCTCGGCTCACCTAGTACGAACTGCTCAGGCAATAAGTCAACCGAGACGTGATCAAAAGTCTTATATTATGCCACAATATGCCAATAGGCTACCACATAGAATGTAATACAAAAGGGAAACAGACTCTGAAAAGGAAATTCAATTACCCCGCTCGCAAATCATACATGCGACGCAAGCAACATACTAAACAGACACCCAGCTAGCGAATCATAATTGTGATGCGGGCACATAGATAATACGAGCTTTCCTCAGAAAATAAGAAACAAAACACATAAAACAGATATAAGGAGCTGAACTCAACATAACACTGTTACGGCGTGCAACCCAATCCAAATAACATACCCATTGAGGCGAGCCACCCGATCCACACGTAGAACACACATAAGGAGATAGACGTTGAGCTAAATTGCTCGTTAAAACGAAATACCGAATATCGGTCATAAATACGCTAGGTGCATAATACCATCCCTGAGGGATCCTAGAGAATTATAGGCTACAAAACTCAAGCACAACTAAGATGCGATACATGATCTTAATCCCAAGAGCCATCCTGCTGATATAACATCATCTCTATGCGGAACCTCAACATAATAGAAATTTACCAAGTTGTCTCATAACTCATACGGCGCAATACATCATTACATGAAATAGCTGACCACAAAATAACACCCCAACGACTCTCCCATAAGGAGCGCATTGCTGAAATGAACACTTCTGTCCTGATATAGGAACCATATTCACATTTAAATCCATCCACCGAGCTCAAGTCGATCCTGATCATATCGAACTAGGACAATGACCTTTTAAAGGTCCATACTAACTCCCTTCTTCTCATAATACACAAGAACAACAATCATAACTGGAGTACTCATCCACAGTCCACAACCTAGTAAGCCATGTGCCCTCCAGACATCAATTCTCAAATTGATGATATCACCCCAATCTTCATACTTGGTTTAAATCATTAATCAATCAAGTGACTACATGCCACATTTATACAAATCTTCCTGTGGGACACGCTCCCACCACATATCATAACAATTAACAGGTCTGTACATCCAAACCACTGGTCGCACCAATGTTGAAAAACGTTCAAAAATCCCTGACCAGGATGCAAAGCCTTTTTTCACAAAACACTGATCTTAGGTGACTCAAGACGTTACCAACTTAATTTGAACGTCGAAACTCTTTCCTGCTCATCCGAGCTCGTGACATCCTTGTCAAGACCAAACTGCAACCTTGATCCTCACATCAAATTCCATATCACCTACTATACCCAATATGCCAATATACGATAGAACATGACTATCCATCAAATCTCCGGAACCACTAATAGATTGACACTTCATCATATAAAACCTTTTCACTTAACTCACTTCAAGAGAACCATAGCAACACAGGAGTAAATACTCATAACCGTAGAACATTCAAATCCTTAAGTAGTTGTCTAATCCACCACAACCCTTTGGGGGATCCGCCCACACATAACAGGCCATAATGGTAGAATACCTCCGAATAACATCAATTACGGCAACTGACAGGCCTCATACGTACTATCATATATCACTTGCATAACTTGATCACGCTGAAGAAACCGATCACTGAAACCAGTATGCCAATTCAACTATGTCTAATCAATCTACCTTCTTCCAATTTATTCTTGATAGCCTTAGAAATAATACTAACCCCGTTCAACACATAACATACTACATTTGCACTTATCCCGAGTGACTTTGATCACGAGACCATGCTATACCAAGTCCCGCGAACCACTTCATACCTTCTCTGTGCGCACATTCACACCCTCAACTGATATGCCCATTCTACAAATCCTTCTACGAATCTGAAGTCTTTTCTCATTTTCCTCTCAAGTGCTACACTTCAAGTCAAAACATCATAGAACATTCTGAGCCTCCACTCACAAGCTGCTGCAAAAGCTTGATTCTCAACTGCACCTATAGGCTCGAAATCATTAGGCGCCACACTTTACCCCTTTTGAATCCATTAGGACCATTATTGAGAGCCACCCGCTCTGACTTGGAGCCAAATATAACCAACTACACAAGAATGCCCTCTCTCCCACTTATCTATACAAAGCATAAATCGTGAATCCTTTCCCAAGTATGAACATAAGGCAATAAGGCCAACAATAGCACCCTTTAACAATTCATTTGCTCAAATCACCACTTACGTCCTTTTCTCGTAGTCGAGATAACCCATCAATATGCTAATAACAAGAAACCTTGCAAGTAGTTAACCATGCAACCCAATTATAGGCGGTGGGACTCTCCCACTTAGCTTGAAGCTATTATTTCATAACTCTGGAATTCACCCGACTTATTTATCTCTTATTAACATAACCTTGCGCAATCAACCGAAAAAACCCCCTCTTTTGAACTCTAAATCATCAACCATATTTGCACGATCGATCTTCTCGCCGTCTAACCAATAGAATCCTTCGCAGAAGCCTCGTTGACCACGCGACCGCTAACCTGCTCACAGGAAATAACCCACCTATGGAAATCACTTCTCAACATCTTCCAATGCTACTGCACGGGAAACAATCACCATGACATTCATAGCCCATCTTGCGTCGGAGCTGACTCTCTAGCTCCACAAGTCAATTCATCCCTTGTGGACATCACATAAATGTGCGGCAACAACCTTCCAATTTGAAGTTATGTTTCATCCTACTTCCTTTTAAGCAACTCCTTTTCATCATACCAAATCTCCTGCCACATAATAACCCATACTTCAAATTAGACTCGTAGTCCCCAAGCACCAATCACTAAAATTCCTAAATCAATCCAAACTCTCTTTAACGCGCGTAGTCATCCTACTTCCAAGCCCATATGCAACATCTTCCACTCTTCCACTTCGAGCAAACTCGATTCTTTAAACAACCAATCGACCTGCGCTTCTCATATCTGGCCTTCCAGAAGTTTTAAGCACTGCCTAATACTTCATACATGTCCTTCCTCATACTTTCCTGCTCAATCGTTGCCTTAAAAAAATCTATCTTCGTAGCACTTCAACCCACAATCTCTAATAACTTTAAACCTTTCTGAAGATCATCTTTCTCGAGTCGTCAACATTAGGAATACTGATTAAATCCTGCACCTACGCACCCCACGATATCTAACAGTCACTTCTTCAATACTTACCTGCATTAACATGCCCCAAAGATGAATTTTCGAACATATACAATAGAGGACGACGAAACTACATTACAGATGGAAATTCCAGCATGCTCAAAGACACCAAGTCTCGTTACCCCATCAACTCAAACCTGAACACTCTTAGCCCAACAGCCTTTCCCATGCCAGGAATAAAATACAGAATCTCTAGATCATGCACTGAGTAAACCTCCCTTCAAGTCATTTACTGCTCCAACATGTATGCAAACATCCTACCATCATAACCATACTGCAGAAAAATTGTTTGTAAGCACCATGGAAACTTGTGCCTAAACTCAGAGCCCTCAGAAGTACCGTTACTGGGTTGAAACAGTAGAATATCCTTCCACAAGGTGACGATAATAATCACATCAACTATACCGGGAGAGACATCCCGCACCACATCTGTAGTACCATTATGATTCTTCAATTCTTGATTTATAAAAATCGCTTTGCGTCACATAAGATTGAGTAGGAAAGAAATAAAGGCATAGTCCTTAAATAATCAAATCACACAATGAGGAATCAAGAAGGGAAGTACTCCTAACAGCCATGTAGGCTCCCAAAGATAAGTACAGACGCCTCTGTATCGATCCGTGAGACTTTATTAGACTTGCTCAAGACTCGTGAGACCTAAGGGAACCTAGTGCTCTGATACCATGTTGTCACGACCCAAAATCCATTAAGGGTCATGGTGGCGCCGGACACCGCTGTCAGGCAACCCAAAACAAAATACTTAGTTATATTCCAATTTTTGTATTGTGTAAAATTATTTTTCTTTATACGTTAAATAACAAATAATAAAATTTAGAGAAATAACCGTGATGTGCTTAACAAGAACTTAACATTTAATATTCCAAAAATCCTCCCAAAATCCGGTGTCACAAGTGCATGAGCAATTTCTAAGAAATAATGTAACACAAAAATCGTCCAGAATACAATATTGGACAGAGATAAATATAGAAAACTCAAAGAGACTCTACTGGCTGCGGGTCACCTAAGTCTCTATATCAACCACGTTGCTACGCCTAGTAGGCCACTAGAGATGCATATGCATGTGCAACAAAAATGCACAGAAGTGTAGTATGAGTACGAAGACAACGTGTACTCAATGAGTATTCCGTCTAATCTCGAAGAAGTAGAGACGAGATGGTCAACTTTGATACTTACTAATGGTCCAATAATGATTTATCCATAATATATTAAACCGAGAATTTTAATAAACATGATTATAATTTAATGGGTTGGAGCAAATAAACAATTCTTTATTTTATAGAAATCATTCCTTTTCATCATTTATATATATATATATATATATATATATATATATATATATATATATATATATATATATATATATATTCTTAAGCCAAAAGAGGTAGCAACAAATTCAATAATTTTTAAGGCAAGCAATACAAGCATGCACAAATCATGCTGAGGTCGATAGCCCGCTCCAACAGAAATATAAATTGTGCACTGCCGAGGGTTGAACGGTGCTAACCATAGATGCATCTACTTCATCTGCCGATGTGTTCAGCCTGCTCCAAAAAAAAACATATAGACACTGTAACGACCCGACCGGTCGTTTTGAGAAATAAAGCTCGTTTAGTGGCATAAGGTCTGGAACAGCTTCGGAATTTGAGTATCTACTTGCGTGCATGGTGGAATTCGGCCTTCGGATGGTTTAGGGTCAAATTTAGAGAAGCAACCTTGCTTTGGAAGATTGAACGGTGTAAAGTTGATCGAAATTGGACTTTTGGGTAAACCAACCTAGAATGGGTCGTGGATGATCTCAACAGCTTTGTATGGTAATTTTGGACTTAGGCATGCATCCGGATTTAGATTTGGAGGTCCGTAGAGTAAATTGAGGCATTTTGGCAAAAGTTGAAGTTGGAAATGAAGAAGTTTGACCCACAGTTAATTTTGGGATATCGGGGTCGGAATAAAATTCCGAGAATTGGAACAGCTCTGTTATGTCATTTTGGTTGTCTGCAAAATTTGGCGTCATTCCAAGTTAAATTTCTAGGTTTCTGCATGGGTTTCGATATTTGAAGATTTAGAAGATCATAACTTGATTTTTGGTTTGATTTGTCGTTTCGATGTTGTATTATCTGATTGGAACTTCGATCAAGTCCGCGTTTGGTTATATGACTTATGTATGTGATAAGTTGAGGCCCGAGGGTCCTCGGGTGTGTTTTGGATGCTCAACAGGCAAATTTTGGAGTTTGATTGCAGCAGGCCTTGTGGTGTTTCCGCTTCTGCGTCTTGGGAACCGCAAAAGTGGCTTGGCCACCGCAGGAGCAAAAGGAGGGCAAGTCAGCTGGGTCCGCAGAAGCGGTGGAAATTCCACTAAAGCGGAATCGCTTCCGTGAGTGTAAGACCATAGAAGCAGAACTTGGAATTGAAGTGAGGAGTCGCAAAAGCGGCTCATGGTCCGCGTAGGCGGGTTCATTTCAAAGCAAGAGAAATCAAAGTTTAGCTCAAAAGAAGGTGATTGTTAGTGGGTTTTGAAGATAAGATTACTGGGTAATGTTTCCTTAACCTCATGTAGTTGTTTTCTATCAATATCTAGTTAAATCCACTATTAGAATTCAATTCAAGGTCAAAATTGGGGAAAATTTGATGAAACTTCTTAGACTTAATTATTGTGTTTTAAGTGGGCATTTGACCTCCAATAATGGAGATTTTTATATGGTTAGACTCGTAAGAGTACGAGGATTCTGAAAATGGGAAAATTATTCAATTTCAAGATGTTGGCATGAGGGGCATTTTGGTTATTTTACCTAATTTCGTGTTTTAGTTTTCAATTAAATAGTAGAATCAATTGCTTGAGATGTTATTTACAATGTGTGATTTAATTGAATAGATTTGGTCCAGTTGGAGTCGAGTACTCATGGCAAGTATGTGGTTGCTAGTTGATTTTAGCCGGTTTGAGGTAAGTATCTTGCCTAACTTTGTAGGGGGGACTTCCCCTTAGGATTCGAGTCTTCTTTGTTGATTGTATTCTGTGTATGCAAGGTGACGAGTGAGTGCTAGAATTTATTTGTGGTAAGATGTCCCTTTTAGGCGCTTAGACCTTTGAAATCTGTGAGTGCGAAGGTGATATCGATACGATTGAGTTCCCTGTTATTAGTTTCACCTCTACATGTCTTACTTGGCATTTGGTTGCTCTTCTTGATTTATTCTTGCTGCTTAATTGGTTTATATGTGTTTAACTGAAGATAATTACCCTTATATTATCCATCTAACTGCTCACCTTTATTTGGAAATCATAAATGTTATATCTCATGTAATTAATTGGTCTTAATTGGAAAGAAGATATATATCTTATGATTAGTCGATATTTCCATAACTGTAATTATTTGATTCATGTTAACTTCCTTACTGTTTGGATACTCCTTGTTTGTAAGTTCATCTATGACTTCTTGAAAATATATTACATGTCCAACTGTGTGGTTACCGGTGTAGCTATTACGCAATTATTATGTCTTGTTATGTCGTTGAGGTTATTGTGTTTTTCCTTGGTGTTCTGTGACCTTATTATGTATTGTTGATTCCCTTGCCGGGAGTTATTGTTTCTATTGTTAATTCCCTATCCAGGACGTTATTATTTCTATTGTTGTTTCCCCTGCCGGGACGATAGTGTTTCTGTAGTTGATTCCATTGCCGAGACGTTATTGTTTCTGTTGTTGACTCCCTTGCCGATATGTTATTGTCTTCTATTTCTAACTCCCTTGCAAGGATATTACTATTCTATTATTTGGGTTGTACATCTATGTTGATTGTGTTGTAGTGCGGGATACCAAGAGATCCCCAGCACATATATTGAGGATACCAAGAGATCCTCGGGATACCAAGTGTCACGAGCCAGATTTTCCACCGTCGGGAGTTGTGATGGAGCCTACTAACGGAGCTAGGCTAGCAAAAACATCACACATTCTCTGATAACTTCCCAACAATAACAACATACAAAACAATTAAATAAAAACATAAGACTTTAAGTTTATAAAATTGAAATAAAAAATGCGGAAGTTTAAAACATATCTCTACCCAAATCTTGTGTCACTGGCTCACGGACTACTAAGGAGTACTACAATCAAGTCTGAACAAAAGAAAGAAACACATGGTGTCTGTTTCGGTACAATGAAAATAAACTAAGACATGGAAAGGGACTCCGGCCAATGAACGCCAACTAGGCTACCTCGTAAGCTCGTGGACTGAATTTAGCTCCCGGTCAACAAGCTACTGTTGTGGTCCAAAAGCTGCTCGGGTACCGTAATCTGTGCAAAAAGCACAGAAGTGTAGCATCAACACAACCGACCACATGTGCTGGTAAGTTCCTGGCCAAACCCCAGCAAAGTAGTGACGATTCTAGACAGGACTTATCTAAAACAACCTGTGCAGATATATATATATATATGTATAAGCAACGGAAATAACAATAGAGAATGTCAATTAAAAAAGGGGGAGGGGCATGCTCGGAGAAGAAATAGTGAAAATCGATCAACGGATATAACTACGAAGCTATCTCAATGCCATATCTAAAATATAAGTGATCGCGTGCCACACAATCCCATATCTCAATTCATAAGTGGATGGCACGCCACACGATCCCATTTCATATATTACATTGTAGGCGTACCACTCGCTCCAATTTCACATATCACGTGCTAGGCATACCACTTGCTTCCATTTCATCTTTATCTCAGTGCACAACATGCCACCGGCAATGGAGGCCAATAACAAATAGTTCATTTAATTTGTGGTAAGCGTACCACTCGATCCCATTTCATAAAATCATATGTGGACGGCGTGCCACACAATCCCATAGTGTATTTATTAAGTGGTCGGCGTGCCACACGATCCCATTTCATGGAGTATAATACATATAATCTTTCTAAAGGAGGTCCCATTAGGGAAATTCAACAACATAATACTTTAACCCGGCAAAGGTACAATTAAAATCCCAAATATCCCGTCAAGGGAGCAACAACAATAATAGACCAGGTGTCCCAGCAAGGGAAAGTCACAACATTTCTCTTTAGTCACTTCTTTCTCAATTATCAAATTCTAGTTCGAGACAACGCTCCAATAATATACCAATCACAATTCTTCCTTAACCGTTTACATTAGGAAACTTAGCAATTACACAAGAAATATGCTTCACAAAGTCTGATTCAAACACATTTAAGACCCACGGTCATGCTAGACTCTGGCGTATAGATAACCTTCACCATGCCTATACATCTACTCTTCATTTAGCAATTAGAAAATAATATTCTAATCTTATTCCCTCTAACCAAAATTAGATCAAACACTTACCTCGGTCCAAGAATAGCAATCAACTCTCCAATAACGCCTTTCCTCTACAATCCAACTACGAAATAATGGTATCTAGACATAATCAATTCAATAGTTTCAATAAAGACCCAAAAACAGCATCACATAGCCTAGAAATGAAGTCACTAGAATTCTTCCAAAAATACCAAAATCCAACCCCGGGCCTACATGGTCCAAACTCGAGTCTTGGACCAAAATTCGATCACCCACAACCCCACGAGTTCAAATATATAATTTATTTTAAAATTGACCCCAAATCGAGGTTGAATTCTCCAAAATTCCCAAAAACCTAACTCTACCCAAAAGCCCTAATTTCTACTTGATTTCATGATTTTAAGCTTAGGAATTCACTAATTACTCAAGAAAAGTGAAGGAATTAAATGGGAAATTAGTTACCCAAAATGTCTTGGAAGAGGGGAGGCTTCAATGGAGTCCTAAGGCTTGCTGTAGAAAAGAGCTCGTGAGAAGAAGTGAAGAATCCCGTAATTGAAATGTTCTGTTCTTAAAATAATCACTGAAGCATTTCTGTTCTATGCGTTCGCGACACTTAGGTCGCGTTCGCGATGAAGAAGGAAAGGTAGGCATCGCGTTCGCGAAGGGACTCTGCGAACGCGTAGAAGGAAAAATCCAGACCCATGCCCTTTGGCCTATGCATCCGCGTTTGGCTTCACGCAAACACGAAGAGGAGCCAATCAAAACTATACGAACACGATTAAGGTAGTGCGAATGCGAAAGGAGAAACGACTGGGCTATGAGAACGCGAGCCTAGGGCCGCGTTCGCGAAGAGGTAAATCTGGTAGACAACACCTACAAAGTCTAATGCCTTTTGTAAGTGTAAAACTAACCGAACCACCTCCGAATCACTCCCGAGCCCTCGGGGCACCCAACCAAACACACACACTAACTCAATAACATCATACAAACTAACTTGAGCGATCAAATCGCTAAAATAACATCAAAATCAATGGATCAAACCTCCAAATCATCATTTTCACTTCGAACTTCTTAAACTTCTAACTTTAGATATTTAGGTCCGAAACATGTCAAACGACGTCCGATTTTGACCAAATTTCATCTAAAGCAAATAACACATGTTTAAGACCTCAACCGGGCGTCGAAACCAAAATACAAGCCCGATACCTATATTTTCTAACTCATTTTCTTTTCAAATTTCCATATCTTTTTTCAGAAAAACAATTTCTTTCAAAAATTCTTTACTCGGGCTCGGGACCTCGAATTTTCATTCCGGGAATACGCCCGAATCCCATATTTTTCTACGGACCTTTCGGGACTGTCACATTACTGGTCCAGGTCATTTTACCCAAAATGTTGACCAAAGTCAACTTTAACAATATTAATATCAAGATTCTTCAAATATTTCACAGAATTTACATATTTCAACATAAAAGCACTCCGGCTACACGCCTGGACTGCGCACGCAAATTGAGGCAACTAAAAATGAGGTTTCTAAGGCCTCGAAAGCTCGGAAAAAGGAAGAATTACAGTGATGACCCTTTGGATCATCACATCCTCCACCTCTAAAACAATTATTTGTCCTCGAACAGACAAAAGAAAGAAGTACCGGAGTCGGGGAAAAGATGAGGATAACGGCTCCGCATATCAAACTCGAACTCCCAGGTCGATGCCTGAGGAAGTTGACCTCTCCACTGAACACGCACTGAAGGAAAACTCTTTGAGCTCAACTGTCGAACATGCCGGTCTAAAATCGTCACCGGCTCCTCCTCATATGACAGCTCCTTGTCCAATTGGTTAGTGCTAAAATCCAACACGTGAGCTAGATCACCGTGATACCTCTGAAGCATGGATACATGAAAAACTGGATGCACGGCTGACAAGTTAGGCGGCAAGGCAAGTCTATAAGCCACCTCTCCCACACGATCAAGAATCTCAAATGGGCCAATAAACTTAGGGCTAAGCTTTCCCTTCTTCCCGAATCTCATCACGCCCTTCATAGGCGATACGCGGAGCAATACTCGCTCCCCAACCATGAAAGCAACAGCTCTGACCTTGCGATCTACATAACTCTTCTACCTAGACTAAGCTATCCGAAGTCTATTCTGAATGATCTTGACCTTGTCCAAGGCCTCCTGAACTAGATCTGTACTCAATAACCGAGCCTCTCCCGGCTCAAACCATCTAACTGGAGACCGACACCGGCTACCATACAACGCCTAATACGGAGCCATCTGAATGCTGGACTGGTAGTTATTGTTGTAGGCAAACTCTACTAACGACAAAAACTGGTCCCACGAGCCTCCAAAATCAATAACGCAGACTCGGAGCATATCCTCAAGAATCTGAAGTCTTCTCGGACTGACCTTTCATCTGGGGATGAAATGTTGTACTCAAATGAACCTAGGTGCCCAACTCTTGCTGAACCGCTCCCTAGAAATGCGAGGTAAACTGCGGACCCCGATCCGAAATGATAGATATAGGTACCCCATAAAGGCGAACGATCTCCCTAGTATAAATCTTAGCTAATCTCTCGGACGAATAGGTGGTGGAAACCGGAACAAAATGCGCTGACTTGGTCAGCCTGTCCACAATTACCCAAACCACATCAAACTTCTTTTGAGGCATCGAAAGGCTAGATACGAAATCCATGGTAATCCTCTCCCACTTCCACTCGGGAAGCTCAATCCTTTAAAATAAACCACCGGGCCTCTGATGCTCGTACTTAAGCTGCTGACAGTTCAAACAACGGGCCACATATACAATGATATCTTTCTTCATTCTGTGCCACCAATAGCGTTGCCTCAAATCCTGATACATCTTCGCAGCGCCCGGATGAATAGAATACCGAGAACTATGGGCCTCCGCTAAGATCAACTTCTGAATACCATCAACATTAGGCACACAAACTCGCCCCTGCAATCTCAATATACCATCATCTCCCAAGGTCATTTTCTTGGCACCTCCATGCTGCACCATGTCTCTCAGGACACACAAATGGGGATCATCAAACTGCCGCTCACGAATACGCTCTATCAACGACGAACGAGCGACCGTGCAAGCTAGCACCCTGGTTGGCTTAGAAATATCCAATCTCACAAATCGATTGGCCAAGGCCTGAATATCCAAGGAAAGCGGTATCTGTCTTACCGGAATATAAGCAAGACTACCCATGCTGGAAGACTTCCTACTCAATGCATCGGCCACCACATTAGCCTTCCCCGGGTGGTATAAGATCGAAACATCATAGTCTTTCAACAACTCCAACCACCTCCTCTGACTCAAATTCAACTCCTTTTGCTTGAACAAGTACAATCGGCTCTTGTAATCCGTGAACACCTCACACGTCACACCATATAGATAATGCCTCCAAATCTTCAAAGCATGAACGATGGCTGCCAACTCTAGATCATGGACTGGATAATTCTTCTCATGGATCTTCAACTGCCTCGAAGCAAACGCTATGACTCTGCCATCCTACATCAATACTTCACCAAGCCCAATACGGGAAGCATCACAATAAATGGTATAAGGCCATGGTCCCGTGGGAAAAACCAATACCTGTGTCGTAGCCAGATCTATCTTGAGCTTCTGGAAGCTCGCCTCGAACTCATCTGACCACCTGAACTGAGCACCCTTCTGGGTCAATCTGGTCATTGGGGCTGCAATAGATGAAAACACCTCCATGAACCATCGGTAGTAACCTACTAACCCCAAGAAACTCCAGATCTCTGTAGCTGATGATGGTCGAGGCCAGTTCTTGACTACCTCAATATTCTTTGGGTCCACCTGAATATCCTCTGCAGAAACAACGTGACCCAGGAATGCAATAGAACCCAACCAGAACTCGCACTTCTAGAACTTGGAGTATAACTGACTATCCTTCAGAGTCTGAAGAACCACTCTGAGGTGATGCTCATGCTCCCCCTGACTGCGGGAGTATATCAGAATATCGTCAATGAAGACAGTCACGAACAAATCCAAGTAGGGCCTGAACACTCGGTTCATTAACTCCATAAATGTTGTTGGGGCATTGGTCAACCCAAATGACATAACCAAAAACTTATAATGCCTATACCGAGTGCGAAATGCTGTCTTAAGGACATCAGGCGCCCTAATCCTCAGCTGATGATAACCAGATCTCAAATCTATCTTCGAGAACACCCTCACACGCTGAAGCTGATCAAATAAATTGGCAATCCTCGGTAGTGGATACTTGTTCTTTATCGTCACCTTGTTCAACTGCTGGTAGTCAATGCACATCCTCATAGACCCGTCTTTTTATTCACAAATAACAATGGTGCACCCCAAGGCGATATACTGGGTCTAATGAAACCTGTATCAAGAAAATCTTGAAGCTTCTCTTTTAACTCTTTCAACTCTGGCGGGGCCATGCGATACGGTAGAATGGAAATATGTTGAGTGTCCGGAGCAAGATCAATACAACAATAAGTATCCTTGTCGGGCGGCATACCCAGCAGGATTGAAGGGAAGACCTCAGGGAACTCCCAAATAATAGGAACAGAATCAATAGAAGGGACCTTTGCGCTGCAGTCGCAAACATATGCCAGATATGCTAGACATACCTTCTCGACCATGCGTCGAGCCTTTACATATGAGATAACATTGTAGGTAGCATGACCTGGGGTCCCCTCCACTCAAGTCGGGGCAAGTCTGGCAAAGCCAAGGTCACGATCTTGGCGTGAGAATCCAAAATAGCATGATACGGGGACAACCAATACATTCCTAATATGACGTTGAAGTCCACCATATCTAAGAGCAATAAGTTGACACGGGTCTCAAGACCCTCAAATGCTACTAATAAGGAAAATTGAACTCGGTCGACCACTATAAAATCACCCACCGGTGTATATACATAAACAGGAACACCCAAGGCATCGCTAGGCATAACCAAGTAGGGTGCAAAATAGGACGACACATATGAATACGTAGATCTAGGGTCAAATAGCACTGAAGCACCTCTATCACAAACTAGAATAGTACCTGTAATGACAACATCAGAAGACTCAGCCTCTGGCCTGGATGGCAAAGCATAACATCGGGGCTGGGCCCCACCTCCCTAAACTATGTTTCTGGGATGATCGGCTACTGGTTGACCCCAGCCTCTAGCGGTCCGAGCTCTGCCTCTCTGATCCCTACCTCCACCCATATGGCCTCTACCCCTGCCTCTAGTTGGCTGGGCGGTCTGTGGATCACCTGCTGCCTGAATCATAGGACGAGGTCCCTACTGTTGAGAGCTGCTGGAAGCTAGAGGGAAATACCTGGCAATGTGTCTCACATCACCACAAGTGAAAAAAGCCGTTAGCTGTTGAGAATAACGAAGTGGTGGTGCACTGATAGGTGCTGATGGTGGACTAAAGAGCTGTTTGTCAGAATATTGCGGCTGAGAGCCACGACCACCTGTTGTACCATGGGAAGCCTGGAGAGCTGACTGAAAAGGCCTCGGAGGATGGCCTCTACCATAAGAATCCCTACCTCCAGACGAGGTCTACTGAATCTACCAGAATGACGGGGCCTCTTATCATACCCTTGACCACCTCCCTGAGAAAGTGCCAGCTCTATCCGGAGGGAGCATCTGTCGCCTCCTGAAATGAAATCTCACTCATGGCACTCATGGCCATAGGAACACGGATCGGTTGAACCAACCCATCAACAAACCTTCACACCCTCTTTCTCTCGGTGGTGAGTATCATAATAGCATGGCGATCAAGATCAATAAAACGGGTCTCATACTGGGTGACTAACATAAAACCCTACTGGAGACTGCCTACAAAGTGCATCCCGCTGAGTGACTGGGAGAAACTTCCCCAGAAATAAATCTGAAAATTGATCTTAGGTCAATAATGGTGACCCTGCTGGCCTTGCTAAACAAAAATCTCTCCACCAAGTCTTGGCGGATCCTACAAGGTGAAAAGTAACGAAGTCGACCCCATTGGTCTGCAAAATACCCATAGTTTGAAAAACCTCATGATAGCTGCATATGAAATCCTGGAGGTCCTCTGTAGAAGCACCACTGAAGGTGGTGGTGAAGAGCTTGGTGAACCTATCAAGCCTCCACAAAGCATCTGCGGACATCGCCATATCATCGCCGGTCTGAGCTGGAATACCTAGCTGGGCTGCCACAGCTAGCTGAACTGCTGGAACCTGAGCCTGAGGAGCTACCTACTCTGGAGTACACGTAGCAAAAGTCTGAACTCCTCCCCCAGTCTGAGATGTGGCTGGTTCTACGGGAAGTAAACCCGCTCGAGAGACACTCTCCATAAAGCCTACCAGTCGGACCAAAGTTTCCTGAAGTACTAGAGTGGCTATGAAATCCACTAGGACCTGAGCTAGGCCCACTGGAGCTGTTGGTTCAGGAACCTCCTCATCATAGTCAACATGAGGCTCCACCTCTGGGACTGCTGCTGGGGGCTGAGCTCTGCCCCGGCCCCAGACTCTAGCGCGGCCTCGGCCTCGCCCTCTGCCCCTGATAAGAGCTGTTATTGGGGGCTCAGGTTGTTGTGCGGTAGAAGAGGAAGCACGTGTTCTCGCCATCTGCGAAAGAACATAGTAGAACGGCAATCAGTATTTGAGAAGCAGAATCGCACCACAAGAATGAACAAAGCGAAATTTTCCTAACTCTGCAGCCTCTAGGGGATAAATATAGACATCTCTGTACCGATCCCTCAGACTCCACCGAGTTTGTTTGTGAGTTGTGAGACCTATGTAACCTAGTGCTCTGATACCAACTTGTCACGACCCAGATTTTCCACCGTCAGGAGTCATGATGGTGCCTACTAATGGAGCTAGGCTAGCCAAAACATCACACATTCTCTAATAACTTCTCGACAATGACAACATACGGAGCAATTAAATAAAAATGGAAGACTTTAAGTTTATAAAGCTGAAATCAAAAAATGCGGAAGTTTAAAACATATCTCTACACTAAATCCGGCATCACTAGCTCACGGACTACTAATGAATACTACAATCAAGTATGAACAAAAGAAAGAAACACATAGTGTCTATCTCGGGTATAATGAAAACAAACTATGACATGGAAAGGCACTCCGGCCTGCGAACGCCAGCTAGGCTACCTCGTAAGTCCCTGGACTAAATTCAGCTCCCGGCTAATAAGCTACTGTTGGCGGTCCAAAAGCAGCTCCGGTACCGTAATATGTGCAAAAAGAACAGAAATATAGCATCAGCACAACCGACCACATGTGCTGGTAAGTGCCTGGCCTAACCCCGGCAAAGTAGTGACGAGGCTAGACAGGACCTACCTAGATATTTACAAGCAACGGAAATAACATCAAAGAATATCACCTAAAAAGGGAGGAGGGGAATGCTCGGAGAAGAAACAGTGAAAACAGATCAACGGATATAACTACGAAGCTATCTCAATACCATAACTCATATATAAGTGGTCGGTATGGATACCCAATTTTTTCCCATATATTTTTATATACCAAAACACTTTCAAAATAGCGTATATGTGCATATATGAGCACACCCATGCGATTTGGTATTTTAATGATTTTTAAACCAATTTATCACCTATTTTAATACCAAAAAAATTATCAAAATTATTCCTAAAAATTATCTTTTGCTGAATAACTTATTTTATCCTCATATTTTTATCAAGTATAATTAATTTTATTTATTTTTACAAATTTATTTGGCATTTCTAAGCCAAATTGTATATAATTGCAATTGTAGCCTATTTTGTAGTTAATTGTATTTTGTGATTGTAAAATTATTCATAATATTTTTAGATTATTATTTATATATTATTAACTAAATTAGTTTTTTTAATTTGTTTTTAAATTATTTTTACTATTTTAATTAATTAAAAGGAAAAAGTGGCTATTTAAGAACTAGCTCATTTCTATTTCAATTTTAGCCTCAATTCAACCCCAATTTTAAATCCAATTCAGCCAACCCACATTTCAATTTGGACCTAACCCATTAGCCTGATCCAACATTGATTCAATCTGAACCGTTGATCAAATGAGATCAACAGTCCAGATTAAGTTACCTAAATTAAAATCTAAACTACCCCCCCCGACCCCTCAGTCTTTTTGAGACCGGTCTCTCTCTCACACACTCTCTCTCTAATGCTTGCTCTGCCTTCTCTCTAGAACTTTCTGGTTCTCCCCTTCTTCTCTTATGGGCTTCATCGCCTCTCCGGCCACACTCCATCCTCACTTCTCTCGACCTCTAGTCACTATGGAATCCTATATCGTTGCTTCTTGCCAAGGTTTGAAAACCCCAGAAGTTTCCATCTTGAAAGATGGTAACAGAAGCCTCGCCGGGGTCCATTTTCGGCCTTTCTCCGATGGGTTTTGGTCCGATGGTACATTAAACTCCATTATTCTTAAGTTTCACAGCCCGATTTCTCTTACTTCTCTCACTGGTTTCTTACGAAACCCTAATCTTGACCCAATCGCTCAAATCTCTAATTTTTTTTAACGATTTTAACTCGTACCTTTATGTTTTGCACTATTTTCTACTCGATCTTTACGATTACTCCAGTTTTAAACGTTTTTGTTCCCTTTTTGAAACTATGGTTTCTGAGCCACTTTTTTAAATCAATTTGCTTTATGATTTTGAGTACTAATTCATAATTCTTCTAAACATTTTTCTTAAGTTTGATGAAACCCTAGCCTTATACGTTTATGTTTGTATTATTGCTTGTTTGTGTGTTCTTTTGGGTTCTTTTCTAAGTTCTGTGTTCTTTGTCTTAATTTTGGTTACTAGTGTTTCATTCTCTTACCATGTTGTGTTCTCTGTTTAAGGTTTCTCTGATTGTTTGCATGATAATTTTATACTGATTCTTACAAGCCCTCTTTGAGACTGTGATACTTTCCTTAAATTTGGATTCTGCGTATTGTCCTTATAGTTTGGGATTAATTTCGAATTTCTTCCTCAATCTATGGGATATTTTCCTCAATTAATATTGGTCTCCTAAGTTTTAATCTCGTTCCTTATTTTTTGGGGATTATTGTGCAGAATTGGAGTAGTTACCCGCCCTATATGTGTGTATGAATATGTTGATTGATTTGCCTGACCTATTTTCATAATTAGAATATCATTTACCTAGTCTTTATTGCTTACTTTATACTATTCTATTCCTTACGTGATCATACCTTATGATTTCTTTCCTTTTAAATAGTTGCTTATTACCGTTCAACTTTGATTCCTTAATTAAAGGGGAGTCCATATACCGGTTTGATTATGATTGATGCTAGTTCCCTAATTAGGGATTACTGACTTGTTTGTTTACTCGTATTCCGTACTATAGTACCCACCCCCCATTCTCTTTTAAAAACACCAACACATCGCGTAACACTTGGCACACACAGACACGAATAAACTCAGTATTCTGAACTCGCTCTCTCTCTCTCTCTCTCTTTCACACAATCATCTTTGGTGCTCTTTGTTGTCCCTACACAATTTCTTTCACTTTTCTGTTGAAAGCTAATCACTCAATTGGCTGCAAGCCAAGATTGAGTGATCCTGGTTGCTTTTACCACTCTGCTGGCCTCTACTGTGTTGCTTGCTTTGGGTCTGCTTGCTACTCACTTCTTTGCATACTATTGCCCTGCTCTCTGCTTCTCTCAACACTATTGCTCACTTCTCTGCACATTATTGCTCACAATTGCTCTGTGTTACATTATTTTCAACTAGTATGTATCATATTTAAGTTACAGCCTCAAAAACAATATGCTTCTATCGGTGCAGCACTTTCTTTTGTTCCTTATGTGCTTCTACTTATGGTTTCGTTGTTCCTATTGCAACTAGTATGTATCTGTGTTAACTAGTAGGCCTAGCTTAACCTAGCATGTTCATTACCCCCTCCTACCCCAATGCATTTTTCCCCTTTGTTTCTGTATGCTACTACTATGTGTTCAGATTCCCTTGGCTATTCCATAGTCCTAAAACCTCTTTCTGAGGAGGATTTGATTTGGTGTATGGTGCTGTAAGAACTGGACTCCTAGTTTGAAGCATGAATTCTTCTCTAATATGTTATACATGTGAAACTGATTGACTTGCCTATGAGTTGTATGTTCCCTTTACCTTTGCCCTTGTTTGTGTGACTGTTGCTTTCAAAACTGGCTCCATATTAACTGTTTTCAACTCCTTCAATTCCATCACAATCACTACTCTTAGAATTTAGGTTCTGCCCCCTTCTGTAAGCATTGCTTTGGGTGCATTGAGTACCCAATGAACTTTGATGAACAAGGTTGGCAATTCCACACTTGCACTTATCAATGGTGATTTGTTTTGGGTGCCTGGTATTGGCCGGGGTCTCAAGAGACCCCTAGGGAACTTTGCCGCACCCAAACTTTTGGTTAAGGCTGTGAAACTTGAAAGAAGTGAAGTTGGAGGTTTTGACCTAGTTAAAGGCTCCCTATAGAATAACTTCTTGTTTTACTCTTCATTACTGTAATTTAATTACTTAATCTGTAATAACTTGTAAAGAACTATGGGGTTTATAGTGAAATTGGGGAGGTTATGCATGCTTATTAAGGGTACGGGTAGAGAACATGTCTATAGGAATTTTTTATCTATTCTTGCAATAGAAATCATGTATAAGACATGCATTCTACATATAGAAATCCTGCTCCTAGGATCCTTTTCTTTCAATAAGATATTTCTCATAACCACAATCAGTTAATAATTAAAACTTTACTACTGCATTTAGATATCATGTCTTAGGACCAGCACGTGCATTATATATCATGCAATTAGGAGTCCATTTGCAATGTTTGGCCATCCCTTAGTTATTCAATCATAAAATTGGTTTTCTAAGATTGAAAAACAATGTGCATGTTTGCTTTCTTTTACAACGCTTAGGCAAGCCTTAGGCCGGATAAAACTGTTTAATTGTCTTAAGTCTAAGCCATTCGACCTCTTTAAGCGGCCCAAACTAGTTTGCCTTCCTGAAGTCAGTTTGGTTTTACTACTAAACTTTTGTATTATTTTTTACCTATATGTTTTCAATCAAGTTGCTTTTCCAATCCAAGACTGGACTACTGTTTTTCCCTAAAACTTATAACGACCTCTGTAATTTTTAAGGGCCATACACTCTTTGTTTTTTCTGTAATTCTAAATAGCATTTATGTCTCCGCTATACACTATTTTCAGTCCAAAACTAAACTATTGTTTCTAATAGCAGGATACTGCAACGTATATGGCTTTAATTGTGTTTGAAAGAATAAATATTTTCCTTATTCCTAAATGATACGCATTTTTACTGCTTTACCTTCAGTTTTTCCAACCTCTCTTGCCAAATTCCGCCCAAACTTTCAGCTTTCTACATTCAGATTTTAAAACTCTCACTCCTTAAGACCTTAAATTTGATTGAGGCATGCTAATTATATGTATATTCATGGAGGGGTACGTGATCCATTTACATGCCTTTAGGTGATCCCCTTATATCAAGTCCTACTTGCTTTTGTATGTCGCTTAGTACTTTACCTTTAAACGTAAGGGTTCAACCTATTCCTCACCTTGTAGGAATAGTGGTCCTAAAACACCCTCTAGGACCTATAGGATGGGACGAGTAATAAGCACGCACTAAGCACTCTTGACCAATACACACGTTAAAAATAACCTCTACAGGTCGGGAAGGGTAGAATATGGATATGATGACCGGTGCGCTAATATCTCATGTGAGAATGATTGCTGGGTATTGTACCGAAGTGATCCATATTACGTTTAACCCTAGGACCCCTTGTCTCTTTTTTTTATTAATATTTTCATAAATTAACATTTTCTTCGACTAAGCTTTCTCTTTTCCAAATCACTTGTGTCTTCTCTCTTACAAAATTTTCGACTTTGTATGCTTTCTATGTGGAAATTTCACCTGTTTATTTCCACTCCTTTTAAAGTCACAACTAAGCACGGCCGAGAACCACACTAGTGGATCTTGAAGGGTACCTAACACCTTCCCCTCAAAATAATCTCAAGTCCATACCCGAACTCTGGTTTTCTTTCGAAAAATCTTTTCTTTTTATTTAAGTGTCCTAATGCACTATAATCATTAGGTGGAGACTCTTCGAACTCTTCAAACCCGCTTCCTCAAAAGGGAAAAGAGTTGTTTTGTCCACAATGTCGTAAACCCGATTTCTCCATTTTTTGAGAAAAAGGAGGCGTCGACAGTCGCTGCGCCACACAATCCCATATCTCAATTCCTAAGTGGACGGCGCGCCACACGATCCCATTTCATATATCACGTGGTAGGCGTACCACTCGCCCCCTTTTCACATATCACGTGGTAGGTGTACCACTCGCTCCTATTTCATCTTTATCTCAGTGCACAACATGCCACCGCCAAATGGAGGCCAATAAAAAATTGTCAATTTAATTTGTGGAGGCGTACTACTTGATCCCATTTCGTAAAATCATACGTGGACGGCGTGCCACACGATCCCATAGTATATTTATTAAGTGGTCGGCGTGCTACACGATCCCATTTCATAGTGTATAATACATATAATCTTTCTAAAGGAGGTCCTATTAGGGAAATTCAATAACATAATACTTTAACCCGGCAAGGGTACAATTAAAAGCCCAAATATCCCAGCAAGGGAGCAACAACAATAATAGACTACGTGTCCCGGCAAGGGAAAGTCACAACACTTCTCTTTTAATCACTTCTTTCTCAATTATCAAATTCTAGTTCGAGACAACGCTCCAATAATATACCAATCACAATTCTTCCGTAACCATTCACATTAGGAAACTTAGCAATTAGACAAGAAAGATGCTTCACAAAGTCCGGTTCAAACACATTTAAGACCCACGGTCATGCTAGACTCCACTTATAGATAACCATCACCATGCATATACACCGTACTCTTCATTTTGCAATTAGAAAATATTATCCTAATCTTATTCCCTCTAACCAAAGTTAGAACAAACACTTATCTCGGTCCAAGAATAGCAATCAACTCTCCAATACCGTCTTTCCTCTACAATCCAACTCAAAAACAATGGTATCTAGACCTAATCAATTCAATAGTATCAATAAAGACCCAAAAACAACATCCTATAGCCTAGAAATGAAGTCCCTAGCATTCTTCCAAAAATACCAAAATTCGACCCCGGGCCCACATGGTCCAAACTCGAGGCTCGGACAAAAATCTAATCACCCACAACCCCACGAATTCAAATATATATTTTATTTTAAGATTCGACCCCAAATCAAGGTTGAATCACCAAAAATTTCCAAAAACCTAACTTTATCCAAAAGCCCTAATTTCTACATGATTTCATGATATTAAGCTTAGGAATTCATAATTACTGAAGAAAAGTGAAGGAATTAAGTGGGGAATTACTTACCCAAAATGTCTTGGAAGAGGGGGGCTTCAATGGAGTCCTAAGGCTTGATGGAGAAGAGAGCTCGTGAGAAGAAGTGAAGAATCTAGTAATTGAAATGTTCTGTTTTTGAAATAATCACTGAAGCATTTTTGTTCTATGCGTTCGCGACACCTGGGTCGCGTTCGCAGTGAAGAAGGAAAGGTAGGCATCGTGTTCGCGAAGGGACTCTGCGAACGCGTAGAAGGAAAAACCCAGACCCACGCCCTTTGGCCTATGCGTCCGCGTTTGGCTTTATGCGAACGCAAAGAGGAGGGCATCAAAGTTATGCAAAACGATTGAGGGAGTGCGAACGCGAAAGGAGAAATGACTGGGCTCTGCGAACGCGAGCCTAGGGCCGCGTTTGCGAAGAGGAAAACCTGGTCCGCAAACCCTGAAAATTCTAATGCCTTATTAAACTACCCCGAACCACCTCTGAATCACTCCCGAGCCCTAAGCGCTCCCAACCAAACACACACACTAAATCATAACATCCTATGAACTTACTCAAGCGATCAAATCGCTAAAATAACATCAAAATCAATGAATCAAACCTTAAAATCATCATTTTCATTTCAAACTTCTTAAACTTCTAACTTTGGATATTTAGGTTCGAAACACGTCAAACGACGTCAAATTTCATCCAAATTTCACTGAAAGCATTTAACTCATGTTTAAGACTTGTAACGGGCGTCGAAACCAAAATACGAGCCCGATACCTATATTTTCTAACTCATTCTTTTCAAAATTTCATATCTTTTTTCAGAAAATAATTTCTTTCAAAAATTCTTTAATTGGGCTCGAGACCTTGAATTTTGATTTCGGGAATACGCTCGAGTCCCATATTTTTCTACAGACTTTTCGAGACTGTCACATCACGGGTCCGGGTCTGCTTAACCAAAGTGTTGACCAAAGTCAACTTTAATTATATTAATATCAAGATTCTTCAAATATTTCACAGAATTCACATATTTCAACATAAAATCTTTCCGGTTACGCGTTCGGACTACGCATGCAAATCAAGGCAACTTAAAGCAAGGTTTTTAAAGCCTCCGAAGCACGGAAAAAGAAAAAATTATGGTGATGACCTTTTGAGTCGTCACACCAAGATCTCCCCAGTATATCTATTGAGGATACCAAGAGTTCTCTAGCACTAATATTTGTGTTTGAAACTACAGGACGATATCTTGGGAGATCCTCGTTAAACTCATTATGTTTTGAA
The DNA here is from genome assembly GCA_034376525.1 of Nicotiana benthamiana. NCBI lineage: Eukaryota > Viridiplantae > Streptophyta > Magnoliopsida > Solanales > Solanaceae > Nicotiana > Nicotiana benthamiana. Next base: position 40,724,196 of record CM067337.1, on the reverse strand, counting down.
CTGATATTTGTATTGATTCTATCGGAGTGCGAGTAATTTGGGTGTTGGTCATTCCATTTCATCTGCTTACTAGTTGGTAGAATTCTTGTTAAATACACTTGCACAAGCATACATGTCGTTGGACACTCCTATTAGAGATAAATTCCTCTTGATTTTGCTTGGGGTGGAGATACGCCCTCGTTTACCCATTATATATGTAAGAGTAGCCCTAGTTGGCTAGTTAGTTTTCAACATGACCGTGATATTGATGGGGCACAAGATGCCAAGTGTTAGACTTCAGATGCTGGGTTTTCATGAGTTGTGGCTGGAGTTTTGGTAAAATTGTAGAAAGAGTTGAATAAGACCTTATATAAGCATCATTGTAGAATATGAGTTTGTGACTTGTTTGTCCTTGCTGTGTTGTGACCTTAGGATTCGGATTGTGATTCTGCCATCATTTGTTATTTTATCGTTGTTACTTGTTACCTTTTCCGTATTTTGAACCGTAGCATTTTTAGTCATTCATGCAGTCTTTACATAATTATATATCGTTTCCATTATTCTTAGGATTATACTGTTTATTGACCGGTAGGTGTCTTGAGTGTTCCTCGTCACTACCCTCCGAGGTTAGTCTTGGTACTTACTGGGCACCGCTGTGGTGTGCTCATTCTACTCTTCTGCACATTTTTGTTGTGCAGATACAGGTACTCCCATTCAGTTCTGTCAGCCTTAGAAGGAGGCGTATCGGTAGAGACTTTGAGGTATATCTGCTACGACCGCTGATCGAGGAGTCCCTTTCCAGATTTTCTGTAATTAGTATAACTCTTTCAGTATTTATCCTTTTTATAGATATTCTTGAGTCAGAGCCTCTTATGTATCCCCTAGCTTGTGATTTGTGAGATTCCGGATTTTGAGAATATTTCTTAGCTTCGAGACTTGTTGTTGTATGTGCCAGGCGGCACCTTAAACACTGATTTATTTCACTAGTTCAATTTAATTATTATTTGCCGCAAATTGGTTTATATTCCGCATTATTAGGCTTACCTTGTCGTAGGGACTAGGTGCCGTCACAACATGTTCACGGAGCACAAACTGGGGTCGTGATATAGACAATCAATCAAGAAGCCAACATGGAGCAATTACCCAAAGAAAAGCCAATTCTCTTTTAACAATTTAAGAAAAGGAGGTTTAGATCTTTTTAGAAATTCATTTACTATTTCGATGTAATTTAAGAAACTCAACTATCCATAAGATTATAAATATTCCAAGTATAGCATGTTTTTGGGTTCTAGACTATCTGGACAATAGTATAATAGTAGCTACGTACGGATTCTCGTCACCTCGTTCGTATGTAACCTCCACCAATAGGAGCACATAACCAATTAACTCACCTATTTGGATAATTCCCTCTTACAAGGTTAGAAAGAAGACTCACCTCGCTACGAAGATCTATAAATGGCATGTCACGCCCTTCCGAAGACTCGAATCGATGCACAACGCTCCAATGCTAGACAATAATTATGTAAACCCATTAATATATGCTCGGTACTCATTATAATCCAATTTATAATAATTCCTAACCCTGATCAAAAAGTTGACAAAAATGCCCTCGGGCCCATGTGCCCGAAATCTAAAATTTTTCAAATATAAAGTTTACCCATAAACTCACGAACTCAAATATATAATTTTCTCTTAATTTCATATCCAAAATCAGGGTCAAAATTCAAGAATATCAAATTTCTAGGTCTTCCTCAAAACCCCAAATTTTCACTAATTTCTACGTTAAAAATCCATATATAATCAATGTATTTAACTTCTGGTAAGTGGAGATAACTTACCTTTCCATTGAGTGACGAAACCCTCTCTTGAAATCCTCCAAGACTCGCCCAATCCAAGAGAAAATTGAAAAAATGGGCCAAATCCCGTCTTAAAACAAGTCACTACCCAGCAGTGGTCTTTTTGGCGAACACGAAAAAGCCCTCGCGTTCGCGAAGCAAAACCTGCTTCAGCCCCAAAATCTCTTCATTGCGTTCATAAATAAACGCCCGTGTTCGCGAAGGCCTGCTCCCCGAACCCTACATGTTCACGTTCAGGCCTCGCGTTCGTGTAGGCCAATGACTCATGCCCAACTTTTCCTTCTACGCGTTCGCGATCTCCTCCTCGTGTTCGCGTAGTAACCAGCTCGACTCCTTCAGTTCGCGACCTCCACCTCGCGTTCGTGAAGGCTAAAACCAGCAGCCTCCCATCTTCCTCTTGCTGAACGGGGGACTCCCTTCATGTTCTTGAAGAAGGAAATCAGATACCAGCAAAACAGCAAAACCTTTTAACCCAAATTCGATCCGTTAATCATCCGGAATCCACCCCCAGGACCCCAACCAATCATATCAACCAGTCCCATAACACATTACGGACTTGCTCAAGGCCTCGAATTATATCAAACAATGTTAAAATCACGAACCACGCTCCATTTCAAACTTGAAGAACTTAAAATTTCAAACTTCTACATTCAATGCCGAAACCCGTCAAATCACGTCCAATTGACTTCATATTTTGCACACAAGTCGTATTCGACATTACGGACCTACTCCATCTTTTGGAATCGGATTCCTACCACGATATCAAAAAGTTCACTTCCGATCAAACTTCTCCAAAAACCTTCAATTTTCTAACTTTAGCCAAACGACTCGAAAATGACCTACGGACCGCCTAATTCACTTCCGATCGCGCTCCCAACTCCAGAATCAGCATGCAGAGCTACTCCTAGAATCGAAATTCCAAACGGACATCGATAACACTAAAATGCATTTCAAGCCAAAGTTATGAAATTTTTTCCAAAATGCTAACTTCCACAATGGGTGCCAAAACACTCCCCGGTCATTCAAAACCCGATCTGGCATACACCCAGGTCCGAAATCATCATACGAACCTGTTGGAACCTTCACATCCCGATTTCGAGGTCGTTTACTTAAAAATCCAATCTTAGTGAATTCTTTCAACTATTAGCTTCTGAAATGAGAATTATATTTCTAGATCAACTTTGAACTTCCGAAATTCGATTTCGATCGCGCGTACACGTCATAATACCTAAAATGAAGCTGCCCATGTCCTCTAACTGCTGAACGATGCGAATAAAGCTCAAAAAGGCTGGTCGGGACCGGGTCAAATTGAACATGATTTTTTCCAATCGAATCGGCTTGTTAACATGTCACCCCCCCCCCTTAACGAATATAATATTAATAATTGGGGGCGGACATAGTGAAATAGTTATGGTTATTCGAACTCATTAATTTTGGCTTAAATTACGTATATGTATATAAAAATATTACGAAGAATCTACATATATTCTATATATATATATAAGAGGGACAAAAGTTGATGATGTGGCACCTCTTAGAAACTAGGATTAATATTTTTCTGTTATAAAATAATAAAATAACAAGAGCAATATTGCAGAGAAAGAGAGAGAGAGAGAGATAAAATTCTTATTGAATTTTGGGGTGATTTACAGTGGGGTAAGACCCCTCTATTTATAGGAGGAAAAAAGACTTAACCTCAAAGTAAAACCCTCTACAAGATAGACATTCACTCTAATTAGAATTCTATTCTTAACACTCCCCCTTGAATGTATACTCAATAAGTAATGTGCCTCATTAAAAACCTTAACTAAAATAAAACCCAATGGGAAAAAAATTCTAGAAAAGAAAAAAAGAGTACACATATTTAGAAATGCGCATATTGGTTGCCTCGTTAAAAACCTTGCAAGGAAAACCCAGTGGGACAAAACCTTGTAAGGGAAAAAGAGTGCAACGCACATTAACTCCCCCTGATGAGAGCATCAATTCACATCTTTAAGCATTTGCATTCCAATCTTGTGCACCATCTTCTTGAAGGTTGACGTCGGTAGAGATTTTGTGAATAAATCAGCATTAACTCCAATGAATATATTGCACCTTGAAAATCCTCGCTATCACATTATCATAGTTATAGCAAGATACAAATGTGCACAAATTGCACTTTGCATGTAGTAGTTCAAGACCAAAAATTGTATATGCTTTAAGCGGTTTAAGGCCTTCAAGGATTGTCATATAGGTTAAACCATATAACCCATCTAAAGAGGCTTTAGTGCATATCAAGTTTTTATATCTTGCATAGACATATAAGATATCAAAAACTGATTGCACATACCATTGACTTTATATTTTTAAGTATTTGAATTACATATCCAAAACTACATGTCTTTCATATGGAATGAATTCTACTTGAATTGTATCTTCCATTCGGCCAATACTTTTGTGTCTATGTTCGATAGACTTAAGATCCTCATCTAAACTTAGCGCTATGATAGATGTCAACTATAAATATTTTATATCGGTTTCAAATTTTTTCCATAAAGACATAATATATAGATCTCTTCATTCATATATTCAGGTACCTAAATCTCTCATGAGATTTTATGAAGTGTTATATTATGTGATCTTCTAGATCACTTGCCTCCTCTATTATGATCACTTTGATCATTTAATCATCTTTTTTATGAAGAAGTTTATTTGAAACCGATTTGTCTATACGCTTTAAGTGTAACATAGACTTTGTCCTTCTAGGACTTAATATGAGCATTTGCAATGAGAATATAGTTACTTTCTTTGGGTCAGCAAATGTGTATGGCATGCTTTGCAATATGTTGCAAATAAATTCTCTTTTTATGAACTTCAAGTTCATATTATTTATTCGAGCATCTAGTTGTACAAATGATAATTCATTCCACGTAACTTTTTCTCAACTGTTTATCATGTCTCCCCCTCATGTTAGAAAAACTAACTTGTTTCCTCAACTTTGAGAACTCATCTTTGTACATTATGGTGTTAATGAACATATACACCGCACATCAATAATAATAAGATGAAATTATTTGATTCCTAACTCTGAACCACTTGTGAGGGGAGAATATAATATACTATCGTATCTAACGTATATCGTAATGATATAGATAACTTTGTTCTCATAAGCAATAGTTTAGCCATTAAGTGGAGGCACTCAATAAATTATTTTGCTAAACCAATTATGATGTAAACCAACTTATCAAGATGAACTTTTTGAATAGAAAATCTGGAAATTATGCTCGAAATTAAATTACTGAGCAAGTTACCTCGCAAGCACCGGCCAGGTTTCAGGTTAATAATAATCGCACATGTAATCATCTCATAGATGCATCGTATGTGGTATACATGGCAGATGAATGAGCCCATATTTACCTTTGATATTTCCAGCATTCATGGGATTCAATCCCAATTTTAATTGGTCTATCAATTAACGAGAACAAGCAACCTAAGAGAATTCATAAAGATCTTTCTAGTTCTTTAATATTTTCCCATATAGATTCTCGTTTATTTTTGCACATCATACTTTAATTAATATGACTAAACCAGCTATGGATATTAATAAACTCCAAGTTTATTTTGATATGGGTTTTATGTCAATAAAGTTCTACTTTATTGTGGCATTCTCTTATTTGTGTAATACAAATTGGAGAATAAAGCGGGTAGCTTTTCACATACAGATTATCCCGCTACAAGTTGTAGTAATAGAAGATATCAAATCTTTCCTTTATTTATTGTCTCAATATAATCAACCGCTTTCGCGTATACTTTGGAAACTGAACAAGTTTCTTTGAGACTTACTACAACATAATACATTATTGGTAATCAATTGTGTTTCTCCAAAATAGTATAATTGGCTCTTACAGAGTTCTCAATTAATTTGATACTATAACATATTCATGAACATCCATATGGTGAATATCTCTTTTAAATAGAAAGATATACCATTATGGTCATGGTCAAAATTATATGCAAGATACGTTTCTTGCATTATTGTTGTCCTTTAATAATCACATTGCCAAAATATTTTGGCGTACAATAGGTACGTGATCAATGACCACGCATGCCATAATAATGACATTATTTCTTATATCATCTCAAACCTCTTTCTAGAGGAGAGTGTGGTATATTCAATGCCAATAACACGTTTATATTATTCCAAAAATGAATATGTATTCATAAATTAGATGTTGTCACACTCACATTATGAATGGACCATAATCATCTATATGTGCTATATAAAATCTCATGTCAAATTGATGAGAGATATTACTTTCACAAAGAGAAGGATTATTTTGAGAATCATTATTATTCTCATAATCATAATGATGGCGATTATAATTCTGTCTATTATCACGTCCACATCCATTGATACCTTCACGGTAATAATTTTGTCTTCTTTCATACTTATCACGTGTTGTTATCACATTCTCTAAAGGGAATGAGAATGGAGCAAATTCAATGGGACGGGTTTTCAATTCTTTGCCCACAATCATACATGAATTTGATCATGGCAAGGCATAGAAATTTTACCACTTTGGATGGTTATAATATCTTTCAAACTCCATTAGAGTTGGAACAAAAATTTATCATCTTTACTTGTATGTAAAATCAATTATAGAATGTCAAGAATTTGAAAGAGAAAAGTAAAATACTTACCTTAAATCCAGAATTTAATCATGAAGGAAGATCATAGAATAGTTGACAATCATTATTCTCAATCCCAAAGCTTCTACTCAATTGGTTAGAGTCTCGTGCTGATAACGTGTTATAAAACAATAAAAGAACAAGAGCAATATTGCAGAGAAAGAGAGAGAAATTTCTTATTGAATTTTGGGGTGATTTACAATAGGGTGAGACCCCTCTATTTATAGGAGAAAAAATAACTTAAGGCCAATTATTAGTTAGAACCGTGAACTCTTCAATGCTAACTGCCTCTAACTTGATAATTGATATGATCTTTATCACTGATGAACTTATCTGATATAAGGCATTCTGGAGTGTTTAGCATTTATGAAATCAATTGCAGGAATTTATTGAATGTTAGGAAATCAATTGCAGGCAGGGAATGAGGCGTTTTCGGTGTTTCTTCATTTCAGAAAGGATGAAGCAGACAGAGGCCAGAGAGTTAGTCAATGCTGAAAGTATTTACCAACTATTATAGGGTATATATAATGATATTGTTCTAACTTCTCACTAATTTGTAAATAATTTTTCGTGAGGGTTCCTTTTTTCCAAATTTTTCCTTTTAAGTGCTCTATCAAAAATTCAAAAGTTGTCTTTTATAATAATTGTGGATCTTCCTCTAATTGCTTTCACACGCTTCACTTCCTCTTCCGTTACGACACCTCCCTTCAACTATTTCTTCTTCTTCTTTCGCCAGTTAAATATCTATCTCTCCCTTTGTTTTCTCCGTCGGCCAACGTAAATCTCTTCTAGCTTTCAATTGCTTGATTCCTCCTTTAATTTGATGCATTTATGTAGATATTTTATTTAATTACGTATGTTGTAAATTTTGATTGATTTTGAATTTTTGTATCGGGCTAAAGTTCATTTGTATTATATTGATTAGCTTTGCTTTGTTTGTTAGTGTTTATAGGTTGGGTTCGAATAATGGTGCTCTGGAAGAACCTAACTTAGTTCTTCTATTAACCTATGAGATATGCTCAAGTGAGAATAAATAGGTACTGGGGGTTTCAGCTTATGAAGGCAAAAAATTGATAGATTATATTCTTAGTTTAATCTCTTTTGCTGGTATTCTGACTGTTGATTCTAATTTATTTTGAACAGTAAAGATCTCTTTGGATAAAGTATGGAAAAGTTGAAGAAAACTGGAATTGTAAACTCGAGAACAATTGTTACACATACGTTTTTACACCGAAATATACCCCACTATGGGATTTTACTGTGTTGTTCTTGTTGTGATGTTGTGCTTTTAGTCACTGGGGCCACTGAGATTTTTCCAAGGAAATTTTTCGTACTTCTTGTGATGTGTGTTTTTCTTATCTGAATGCTTTCTTTTTCCTTTCAGAGTAAGTTTACATATTTTTGATATGTTGTCGTTCAATTTGTGAGACTTCGAGTTTTCATCTAACAATTTATGCATAAATAGTGACAGATAAGGTATTGTTTTAGCTATTTGTTAAAACTTCTTGGCTTGAGGTTTGGTTGGAATTTCGGCATATCTTTCAAATCTTATTCTAACTAATGTATTTGCAATGAACCATCTGTCGATAATGTCTAAGGTGCATCCAGATGTGGATCAAGGATTTGAATTATATGGGTTCAAACTCATTATATTGTTAAAGTTATGTGTTTATATATGCTATTTGTTCCTATTTTAGATAATTTTTAAATATAAATTTATGCTCTGGGTCTAAAGTATTGGGTTCAGATTAATCCGGCACCACTATGGTGGATCCGCCCCCGGGTGTATCTGCTCCAATGCTTACTGCATCTCCATCACTGTTTCTTAAGTTCATAATTTTTCTTCCATGATAACTTATCTTAGAGCTATGAGATAACACTCAGACTAAACATGTTTCAACAACTTTATCCACCATATGAGTCTTTTACAAATAGAATCAGATATATCTGCTGGATCAATTCTATAAATCCATCTTGGAATGCAATTTACAAGTCTGGTCACGGGAACAGTTTGAAAGTCTAAAAAAGCAATTTCATTTTGGAATACCATTTTGGGAAAAGTACTAACAATTCAAGATTAGTACTTTTCCCTTTAATCAATTGACCCTCGATCCATTTGAAGTTAAATCTTTCTTGATTTTCTAGAACTGATTAACTTGGTTCAAGGCATTCAAGTTTGCTAATGGACTACTAAATGTTATGTTACCAAGAAATGAACTCTCAGATAAGAACCATGCTAAGTAATGAGAATATGAAGTAGAGCTGTTTCTGCCTTTCAAGGAAAATTATAGTTGTGTTTGTATTGCAAATGTTAACTGAAATTTACTTCCTTAGCCCAATAACTATTGAAAGCATATAAAATTGTGAACGTTGATCAATATAGAGGATATAGGGTTTTTTGCAGGTTGAGAGTTGTTGAATTAAAACCAAACAAGCTGCACAACTGAAATGTAGTATTTTTGTTTCTTAAATGGGAGTAGTATAATATTATAAGTACTCGAATTTTTTATACTTCTTTTTATTTAATATAAAGTGTCTGAGCAAGAGTATTTCTTCAAAATATCTGTTTTATGAAACGTCAAATGATGTTATTTGCTTCAAAAGATACTTGTATTAGTTTCTGCTGCTAAAGCCAATGTCCAATGTAACCTTTCAGATAGTAAGATTGAGAAGTCGTTTCATCTGGACTGGATGAAGCTAAAAGTGTTAATTTGCATTTTTGGCTTTTATTTCAAGTGCTTAAAGATGATATTTTAACATATGTACACTATTGAAAATGAACCTTGGGCCTACTCAACCCCAAAAGCTAGCTTATAAGGTGAGGATTGCCCAAGCCATATAAGGAGACCAAGGACCTCAAATCCCTCCGATGTGGGACAACTCAACACCCCCCCACGCCTAGATCTCTAGAGCGTGGACAACATAAATGGGGGGCCCAACATCAGTAACAATAATTAGGATGGGCATGGCTCTGATACCATGAAAAGAATGAACCTTGGGCCTAACTCAACCCCAAAAGCTAGCTTATAAGGTGAGGATTGCCCAAGCCATATAAGGAGACCAAGGACCTCAAATCCCTCCGATGTGGGACAATTCATGGACTAATGTCAAGAACCACTGGCCCCTTTTTCAATTGGATGTGAATAATGCTTTTCTTCATGGTGATTTGGATGAGGATGTTTATATGGAACTCCCTCCTGGTTTGACTGTCTCTGTTGATTCTGGTTCTTCTTCTTCTACTTCTCCTCCTCTGGTCTGCAAACTCAAAAAGTCTTTGTATGGGCTAAGGCAAGCCTCCAGGCAGTGGTATGCCAAACTGTCTTCTGCCCTTTATTCCAGAGGTTATACTCACTCTCTCAATGACTACTCTCTGTTTCTCAAGGGTACACCTGGTTCTTTTGTGGTGGTTGCTGTGTATGTGGATGATATCATTATAACTGGGGATGACAGTGATGAACTGACTACTCTGAAATTCTTTCTGGATGCTCAGTTTAAAATCAAGGATTTAGGGTCCTTGCATTATTTTTTGGGTCTTGAAGTGTCTGCTGTCCCTGGTGGGATGCACCTCAATCAGCACAAGTATATCTCTGATTTGCTGCACCAGTTTGACTGTGTGAATGTGTCTTCTGTTATGTCCCCTCTGGACATCAATGTTAAACTTCATGCTGATTTTGGTGACCTCTTGCCCTCTCCTGATCAGTACAGGAGCCTAGTTGGCAAGATGCTCTTCTTGACTCACACCAGGCCTGGACAACTTAACAGTCATTCCTCTCTTTCATTACCTGGGGCTCTCTGTGTTCCACATATGCGTATAAATTTGATCTCTGTTGCCCAATTATGTCGTCACAATAATGTTACCGTTGTTCTTTTTTATACTGATTTTCAGGTGAAGGATCGTTGCACGTGGGCAACGCTCGTTCGCGGCCCGCTTAGGGGCAACACCTACTACTGGCCGACGGCTCCCAGTCTCCCGTCCTCCCTCTCGGCACAAAAGCTCTCTGCGTCATTGTGGCATTCTCGGTTTGGTCACCCGTCAACTAAAATCCTGCGTCATTTAGTGTCTTCTAGCAGTATAGCGTCCACTAATGTGTCTGATCTTGCTTGTGTCTCTTGCAAGCTTCATAAGTGTCATAAGTTACCTTTTTCTGAGTCAAGTTTATCTTATTGCTCCCCTGGAGCTTATTTCTCCGATGTATGGACCTCTCCGATTATTTCTAATAAAGGATTTAAATATTTTGTCATCTTTGTTGATCATTTTTCTAAGTATGTTTGGTTTTTTCCTTTACGCCGTAAATCTGATGTCTCACAAACCTTCCCCATTTTTAAATCCATTGTAGAAAAATATTTCTCTGCTAAAATCATTACTCTGTATATTGACAATGGAGGTGAATTCCTCGCTTTACGCTCTTTTCTTGCCTCCAATGGCATCTCACATCTCACTTCACCTCATCATACTCCTCAGCACAATGGCTATGCTGAACGTCGTCACCGTCATATTGTCGATACTGGTCTCACTCTCCTTCATCATGCATCTGTACCTCTCATTTACTGGACTTATGCCTTTGCTACAATAGTCTATCTCATTAATTGTCTTCCCAAGACAAATCTTTCGATGCTCTCCTCCTTTGAGTCTCACTTCCATAAGCGCCCCAACCTTGCCAAACTACGTGTCTTCGGCTGTCAATGCTTCCCTTGGCTTCGGCCCTACACCTCACACAAAATGGGACCCAGATCTCGTGCATGTGTCCTCGTCAGCTACTCTACTACTCAAAGCGCCTATCTCTGCTTTGATCCCTCAACGTCTAAAATCTTCGTCTCGCGTCATGTCACATTCCATGAAGATGTCTTCCCGTTCTCCAAAATGTCTAACCCCGAGTCTCCCCCTGTACCCATTCCGATCTCCCTAGAAGTCCTTCCGCTGCCGCCACCAGTACCTGCCGCCGCTCTCACTAGTGATCCTTCACCGGACGCACTGCCGGCGCGCCAACGCCCACGCCACCAGCACCCTTTCTGACACCGCCAGCGGCCCCTGCCGCCGCTACACCCATTATGCCGCCACCTGCATCCTTTCAGGGTGGTCATCATATGCAAACTCGCAGCAAAAATAATATCTTTACGCCCAACAAGAAGTTTCGTATGTCTGCTGTCACCTCTCCTACTATTACTGAACCTCAGACCTTGTCTAGTGCTATGTCTGATGAGCGCTGGCGCACTGCTATGTCATCAGAGTTTGATGCTCTACTACGGAATGGCACCTGGGATCTTGTTCCGCCTGATTCTTCGCAGAATGCTGTGGGTTGTAAGTGGGTTTATCGCATCAAAAAACGAAAGCCTGACGGTACTGTGGATAAGTTCAAAACCCGGCTTGTTACAAAGGGCTTTCATCAGCGTCCAGGTGTAGACTTCCAGGAGACTTTCAGTCCGGTTGTTAAGCCGGCAACTGTGCGTTTGGTTCTCAGTATAGCTGTATCCAAGGGCTGGCCTCTTCGTCAAATGGATGTGAACAATGCCTTTCTCCACGGGAGGCTTACAGAGGATGTTTATATGGCACAACCACCGGGCTTTGTTGACAAAGCCTATTCATCTTATGTCTGTAAGTTACAGAAAGCTATTTATGGTCTCAAACAGGCACCCCGGGCATGGTACAGTGCGCTCCGCCAATGTCTTCTGACCATGGGTTTCGTGAACACTACCTCTGACACTTCGATCTTCGTCTTTCAGCATTCTGGTATTACGGCCTATTTTTTGGTATATGTTGATGATCTCATATTGACTGGTAATGATTCTGCTTTCTTGAACCGTGTGATTGACTCTTTTTGGACTCAGTTTTCTCTTAAAGACATGGGTGATCTAAGTTACTTTCTTGGTGTTGATGTTCTGCGCAGCTCCAACGGGTGTTCTCTTTCTCAGCGTAAATATATTGTTGATCTTTTGACTCGTCACAATATGCTGGAGTCAAACCCTGTTCAGACGCCAATAGCGGCGTCAACCCGCCTTCATCTGGCCGACGGCTCGGCCCCTGCCGATGCATCTGCCTATCGACAGGCCCTTGGGAGCCTCCAGTATCTCTCCTTCACTCGTCCTGATATTTTCTTTGCTGTGAATAAACTCTCACAGTTCATGCACGCTCCTTCTGTCACTCATTGGGGTGCAGTTAAGCGCCTCTTCCGGTATCTGAATGGGACGCGTGATTTTTGGCGTCTGGTTGCGTACTTCATCTGCTATACCTCTGCATTGTTTCTCTGATGCTGATTGGGGTGGAAACTGTGATGACCGCTCCTCAACTGGTGCCTATGTTGTCTTTCTAGGCCCTAATCCTATTTTCTGGAGCTCTAAAAAGCAGCGTTCCGTTGCACGATCATCTACTGAGGCTGAGTATCGTGCCATTGCTTCTGCTGCCACTGAAGTACGTTCGCTTCATTCCCTGCTGCGCAAGTTTCATGTCCCTCTTCCGCCTGCTCCAGTCATTTACAGCGGCAACATTGGCGCCACTTACCTCTGTGCCAACCCTGTGTTTCATTCTCGCATGAAACACATCTCCATTGATTATCACTTTGTTTGTCAATTTATTCAGAATGAGTCCCTTCGTGTTGCTCATGTATCCTCTGCTGATCAGCTTGCTGATGCTCTCACCAAGTACTTATCTCGTCTTCGGCTTCTTCTGCTGATGTCCAAGATTGGCGTGTCCTCCGGCCCTCCATCTTGAGGGGGCATATTAGGAAATATTGTGAATATCTTTTGTGTATATTTTTATTATTGGTAGAATATTCCCTCATTATTGTACAGTCCTATAGTTGGTAGGATTTGATTCTTTCATTACTGTACAGTCCTATAGTTGGTAGGATTTGATACCCCTGTACTCTATATATACTTTTGTGAGCAATACGAGAAAATTACTTCTCCCAAAACTCTCTACAGTTTGAACCCAAAACGTCTTACATTAAAGAGGAAGCTATCAACCACTTGACTACTGAACTATTTTATTGCAAGTGATGTCACTTTTATTTGTTTTATTTTATATTTCTATTTTACTTATTATTTATATATGTATAAATAGTAAAATATTTCGACGAAACGGTGTCATGGAGGTCATGTAACTCCGCCCCTGGTAGTAAATATCTTTATACTACATGGTTAGAGAAAAAATTATTATATTTAAGTGAACCGCAATTATATGTTTTTTTACCGTGGTATCCAGAAATTGCTTTGCGAACCCAACTATTTGTACCCATCGGGGTCCGCTGTTTCAATGCGTATACCACAGCTACTTCCACGGGGCCCTGGATGCCCGACCAATTTTCAATGCCTCCAGTGGCCCTGCGAGGACTCGAACTGACATTTTGAGAAACTTTATCCCCAGGCCAATACCAGTTGAGCTACTTCTTCGGGTTAACCGCAATTTATATGTTAGCTCCCTCTTATCACCCATGCGCAGGCTCAGGCTCAGGCTCAGGCTCGGGTGTTCCAGTTTACTGCCTCTTTGTTTCAGAGTGGTAGGAGCGCAGGTTTCAATTTTTGGAGCTTTTATTGTCAAAAGTGACCCAAACAGCCTTTCTTAAATCAATTATTTATAATTGACGTCAGTGATCAATGACACTCTCTTTAATTTTTCCGCCACTACACTAATTTATTTTTTGCTTTTTGAGTAAAATCTTTACTTATTTGAAAATGCATTAAATGTTGTAATTGGTCAAATTAATATTTAAAACGACAGATCTCAAGTGAGGTCAACCAGTTTGAAGCAAATATTATAGTCCATGAAGGGAAAGCAGGAGTGGGAGAACTCAAACGAATTGGCCCAATGGTAATAGCTCGGCCATTGACCAAGTTTACTATTTGAAATATTGTACATTTTCGCATGCATTTTCAGGTCTATCCCATCTCATTTTGTTGCACTCAATCGGTTCAAATAGGCAGACCCATATGTACGGATGAGGTGTCATCGGACCCCGTAACCTATGAGTATGGATGAGGTGTCATCGGACCCCGTAAATTTGGCCAAAATTATATATATATATATATATATATATATATATATATATATATATATATACGTGTGTATCTTGAAAATGGTTAATTTAAAGCAGTTGACATTCTATACATTAAAAATCTCTAGGGCACTGTTTGAGCAGATTAATGTACCAAATTACATAAAATTCTGAATCCGCCTCTATATAATATAATATAGGTCAGCTAATTGTTATAAAAATGGATAAGATACGGCTTGCACAACTAATATAAATTCTTATTAAATGGAGACAATACGTACTTTATAAGCCATGAATGAAATCAAAATTAAATAATTAGATTGTCGCTTTCTTCCTTTGTCGACTAAAAGCTCCAAAAAAAAAAAAAGCTACTCATAGAAACTTACACCTAATGCGATTCAGCACTGATCAATCACTAACCTCAATGATTAGTAATCCCTCCGGTCATTTTAATTAAATTTTGTTTTTGTATTTTCATACATATTAAAAAAATTAATTTTCACCATTGATTAATAATAAAATATTAACCTTAATTTATTCATTGGAAGTATAAATTTATTCATTAAAAATATAACAAATATTCTTAAATTCTTTACTTCGAGGATAAATTTGAAAAAATAAAATTCCTTCTTAAATATGATGAACCACGGGAAAAGAACAAAAAATTCAATTAATGAAGTAGCTACTAATGTTTGACTTGTGTCACATGGCATAAAAGGACCAGTTTATGAATATATTAGGACACTGAACACGTGTAATAATTATCTCCTCCACCCTCACTGATGATGTTTAACAAACTATTTTAATATCTTTCAATTGACTACTACTTATCTTATCTCTGACGCATACGACTTGCAAACCTTTTTTTGTTGACAAATTACCACACTGACATTCCTTGAGTACAACTGAATTTGAGAAAGGAACAAGTTTAATTAATGACACTTGGTGCTCTATGGCACAGTAATTCCAAGTTAGAGCAAACGGTAACAGTTAACCGGCATTCACGACACACTTGTTGTTGGGTTTGTTATTAATAAATAATAACAAAAGAGGTGTGAACGAAAAATGGTTGGAAGTGAAATTTTGAATGAGTTTATTTCATTTATGTACTTTGTCTTACATTGGTAAAAGGAAAGAAAATCTTTATGTATATATATAGAAGCTCGTCTTTTAGCTCTTAAAGAGCTAAGAAGAAAGCAAGTATCACGCCGTCGTCGCTCGCTCGATTTTGGATTCGGTCAAAGATTGATTGAGTAATCTTTTTAGACAAAATTCTTTTCAACTATTTAGTTAATTAATTAAATCAATTAAAAAACAGCTATGGATATTCTGAAAGGTTGCAAAACTCTTCAGAAACAGCACCAAGTTGGCTATAAATATACCTTCAAATCCCAGAATATTTACTTATGAAATTTTTTGATAATCTTCTTCTACTGCACAAAAAAAATTCCAGTGTGTTTAGTTGTCATCGAGTCGTTCGCTGATCATCGGCGTTTTTGGTACCAACACTCTAGCGAGTTAAATCGTCCTATCCTGGGAGGATATATTCCATAACCTCGGGTACTTGAGGGAATAATTTCTTTAAGGACATACTATGTATTCAGTGGTGTCACGACCAAAAATCCACTAAGGGTCGTGGTGGTGCCGGACACCGCTGTAAGGCAAGCCAACCAAATTAATTAAACAAAATATTGTTTTTAACATTTTAAAATTTTAGGATTTTTCTTCCATATTTAAAAAATTATAAAGAATATAGTTTCAAATCAATCACAAAAGTTAAGTAATTAATACAATACTGCAAACCATCCCAGAACCCGGTGTCACGAGTGCATGAGCATCTACTGGTATAGCAATAAAATAAAATATTGTCACGATCCGAATTTTCCACCACCGGGAGTCGTGATGGCCCCTACTAAAGGAGGAAGGCCAGACAAACTTTAAACATTCTTTGATAATTCTCAACAATATAAATATACGGAAAACAATCAAGCAAAAGCGAAAGACTTTAAGTTTAACAAAACTGAAATAAAAAATGCGGAAGTTTAAAAATATATCTCTACCCAAAATCTTGTGTCACTAGCTCACGGACTACTAAAGAGTACAACAAACAAGTCCGAATAGAAATATAAAACTTATGTCTCGGTACAAAGAAAACAAAGAAAACATAGAAAAGGACTCCGGCATGCGAACGCCAGCAAGACTACCTCGAAGTCCCTGGACTGAAGTCAGCTCCCGATTGAATATGCTACTGTTGTGGTCCAAAAGCTGCTCTGATACTGTAATTTGTGCAAAAAGCACAGAAGTGTAGCATCAGCACAACTGACCCCATGTGCTGGTAAGGGCCTGCCTAACCCCGGCAAAGTAGTGGCGATGCAAGACATGACCTACCTAAAACAACCTGTGAAGATATATATATATATATATATATATATATATATATATATATATATATATATATATATATATATATATATATCCGGGGTTTATTATATATATATATATATATATATATATATATATATATATATAATAAACCCCGGATATATATATATATATATATATATATATATATATATATATATATATATATATATATATATATATATGTACAAAGCAACAGAAATAACAACGGAGAATACCAACTGAAAAGGGAAAGGGGCATGTTCGGGGGGGGGGGGGGGGGTACAGTGAAAACAGATCAACAGATATAACAACAAAAATATCTCTATACTATCAATCATATATAAGTGGATGACGCGCCACACGATCCCAAAATATATATGTAATAGTGGCCGACGCGCCACACGATCCCATTTCATAACTCACAAGTGGACGGCATGCACATGATCTCAATTCATATTTCATAAATGGACGACGTGCCACACGATCCCATATTATAGTTTATAAGTGGATGGCGTGCCACACGATCCCACATTATAACGAATAGCACAAATAATCTCTCTAATAGAGACACGGAGCTCTGCTACCCTTTTTTGGGTTAATGGAGTATTGAAGAAGAAACCCAGAGTCCTAGAGAGCCATTTAGCTCTTTTTCTTTGTTTTTATAGTCGGAAAACTTTCTGTACTTGTCATGGCTTATCGTAGTCAGGTGGAGAAGGTTTTCCCGTCGCGGGGAGGCATACATCGTTACTTGTGTCGAGTATAATGAGGATCGAACGAAGTCAGCTATGGTGACCGCTCGTAAGAAGATTAGGGTGAAATTATTACCGTCGTGGTGTTGTGCTCAGATTTTGACCAATATAATATTTATTTAAAATAAATAATATGTTAATCTTGGTTACAGGAGATAAAAATTCCTAAAAAAGATCAATATTCATATTGGAATATCATGAGTTCAAATTGGAATCTTGACTCATCTCTCTTATTAATTATGTTGTTGAACAAGATAATCTAAATTTTACGTAAGTTCACAAAAGAACCAAAGTGCAATGAATGAGGCTGGGCGGGCTGTTGGCATCAATAATCTATTCAAACTTCTGTAAGAGCGTGAAATAATTGCGCTCCCTTATCCTGGATTTTAGTTTGGACAACTGGACGCTGAACACAAAAATAAAAAAAGGACAACGGGAAGGTGATATTCACGCGCTCAATCAGAAGTATGCATGATTTGACGTAACCAGAGGCACAAATTTGGACACGCAAAACTCAGCGGGCAACGGGCAGCACTTAACGCCGTTATTCCCAGTCACTAACGGCGTTTAATACACAAAGGGAAAAGAAGTATTCAACGTTAATTTTAAAGGTTTGAAAACCCTCGGTAAAGACCCCACCAAAGCCTCAGGTTTGGACTCAGGTTCGGACCACAAAAGCGACTCGAAAAAGCCAAAGCACTCCCCTCACACAGAAATAATGTAATGGAGTAAAAGAAGAGAGAGAATATAGCGACTTGTAGAGAGAGAAATTGGAAGAACCACGAAAAAGATGGGGCAGATCGTGAAAACGAAGAAGAAAGGACGTCCATCAAAGGCGGATCTCGCTCGCCGGAACGCCGAAGCCGCCGTTGAGGCGTCGGAATCAGCGAAGAAGGAGAGAGAACTCCGGCGGAGCGGCCGGCGTCGGAATGTCAGGTACGCCTTAAGCATCGACGACTACCTGGACGACGACGAGTACTTTTTGGACGACGACGAGGATGAGAGAGGGAGGGAGAAGAAGCTGAAACTCTTGCTGAAGCTGCAGCAGAGCGATGAAGGCGGCGCTGCTGAGTCAACTCCGAGTCGGACTCGGCAAGGACCTGCCACGTCGGCATCATCCTCCGACGATGACGAAGGACGGAAGCCCTCGAAGAAGAGGAAAATTAGCGGCGACGATGACGAAGAAGAAGAGAATGACGATGAAATTGAAATTGAAAATGCAAATGAAAATGAAACTGAAATTGAAATTGAAAATGATGATGAGGTAAGTGTGAACTGTGAAGTGTTGTTCGTGATTGAAAATTGAGAGGAAAAGGACGGAAGAAAGTAGAAAGTACAGCTCAGCTGAGTTTTAGTTCACTGAGATTTTTTGTAATTGGACCAGAAGACTTGTAAATCACTCACGCACTTGTTTGTTTCTCTCTCTTTCCATATAGGCACTCACTCACTCAATGTGTGTAAATCTGTGTCGGGGAGGGGGGAATTGATATATAACTGTCGGGTCAACTGTCAAAAAACTAATCCCCACAGAATCTGCTCACGCTCCCACCTTTCTCTCTCTCTTCTCTCTCTTTCTCTCTCTATTACTCCAAATACACAACATAAACACCAATACTCTCTTTCTCTCTCTCTTTGTCTCCCTTGTTTCTGTGTCTGTCTAGCAGACACCATTTTCTTCGTGTGTTATAATTTTGCTTTAAAGTTTAGTTGTTTGGTTTTAATCACGAGTCTTTTTAATTTGCTTCAGGATTTCTGCGGTCTAATATTTTGAGGAGAAAAGTAGGCGTTTGGACATGATTTTTTTTACTTTAAAAAAAGGAGTATTTGAAGTTGAGTTGGAATGGGTATTTGGAAGTTGCAGTTGTGTTTGGATACGAATTTTTCTTGGAAAAGAAGTTGCAGTTTTGTCGGTGGAAATTATTGCTATTTCACTTGAAATACTCCTCACACCTGTTTTCAAATTTTCTAAGTATGGAGTTGAAATAATCGACCAGATTGTAGAACAAGAACTTGTGAAATAATCTCCATGTAAAATTCAAATATTTGAAATAAAATCTTGACAAAAATGGACCCTTATAGAGCAGAACAAGTATAGAGGATTCATTTGGATTGAGGTGTAACTGCTTGATTGTAGTGTGATTACCTGCTTTAGTATTTTTAAGATTGTGTTTATGGAGGTTTAAGTCTACTGATGGATTTTGATAGGCTGGAGGAAGGAATGGAGAAGCAAAATGTGCCGACTCTCCTCCAGGTATAGTTTCTGATTTTTCAGAAATGGAGAGATTTAATGTTTGATCCTTATTCCCATTATTGACATGGACAATGCGGTTGAGCAGGGACACCATCGGAACCACCTTTTGGAATCCCGTTGCCAGACAAGAAGACATTGGAATTGATTCTGGACAAGCTACAGAAGTAGGTGTTAAATTGTCTGGAAAATGGATATTTTTCTGGTCGTTCAGCGAGTAACCCTTGTAATGTTTAGTTTCTTTAATTTCCTTGTGACAGGAAAGACATATACGGTGTTTATGCGGAACCTGTTGATCCTGAGGAGGTATGTCTCTTGGAGGGTTTGTTTTTCGTTCAGAAGTCTTATTAGGGAAGAATGACAATAAAATTAAAGAGAATCTGTTAAGTTTTTTCTTGATTTTTGGGCAGCTTCCTGATTACCATGAGGTGATTGAGAATCCCATGGATTTTGCCACTGTCAGGAACAAGTTGAGAAATGGATCATATGCCAGTTTGGAGCAATTTGAGGTGAACCTCTTCAACTAGACCACTGTATTCTTCTTATTTTTTTGCTTGGAGCGAAGGGAGGTGCATTGATTTTCTGTATTTTGTTGTGTCTTCCGAAATTCCAGTGGTAGCAAACAAAGACACTGACACTCCAAAATAGCTGATTTAGCTTCCCTTCAATTTTGAACTTTTTCTTCTTTTTTATCTTAATATGTTTTTGGCCTTTGACCAGCCATTATTAGTAGAATCACGTTTGTCCCTCAATTGACCCTTTTTATTGCATTGTTTTCTTTTACACTTCTTATTACTGGACATGCAGCAATTGGCTGAACTCTGAACTCGGCATTGTATATTTATCTTCTGGATATATTGTTATGCTTGGGTCTTTGCTTGTAGATCACAAAAACAAGTTTCCAGTGTTTGCTTTTGCACGGTTGTAACTAGGGGGGTTTTACTTTTTTTTTTGAGCAAGGAGAAAGATGTTGATTATGCCCTGTTGATTCTACTTATAGCTCAATTTATGTGGTTGTGAAGAGTTTGGCCATGAGTTTTGCCAAAATTAATTTGGGATTTATTTTCAAAACTCATGTTCGGCCATAAATTTTGCTCATATTCTGGCCAAATCCCAAATCCCAAATTTCAAATCCCAATATCAGCTATTGAGTTGATTTTGGGCCAAAATCCCAAATCTTGGGAATTATATACATGTTTTTCCAAATAAAGTTGGAAAATATGTTTTGAAGACGTATGTCCAAACACATTATCATCTTCAAACCAAACTTTACCCAAATCAGATTTTTCAAAATAAATTTGGGATCTATGGCCAAACGCTTATATATGGTGCTGTGCAATTCATCACTAGTGGTTTTGAGAATCTGTGTAGCTTTGGCTGTTCATGATACCCTTGGTGGTTGAAATTTGAACTGTTTTTAGCTTAGTCACTACATTGCTCCATCTCCTAAAAAACACAGATATTATTTGGTACTGGTGATTTTCTGAATCTAAGGAAATGAATGAGATGTAAATAGGGGTTTTTACTTATAGCTCAATTCATCTGTTTCCAGTGTTTGCTTTTGCACGGTTGTAACTAGGGGGTTTTAATTTTTTTTTTTTTTGAGTAAGGAGAAAGATGTTGATTGTGCCCTGTTGGTTCTACTTATAGCTCAATTTATGTGGTTGTGAAGAGTTAGAAGTTTTGTGTTTATGTGGTGCTGTGTAATTCATCACTAGTGGTTTTGAGAAACTGTGTAGCTTTGGCTGTTCATGATTCCCTCGGTGGTTGAAATTTGAACTGTTTTTAAATTAGTCACTACATTGCTTCATCTCCTAAAAAACACAGATATTATTCAGTACTGGTGATTTTCTGAATGTAAGGAAATGAAAGAGTAGCACAGTTGTGTTTGGTGCTGGTGATTTACTGAACGTAAGGAAATGAAAGAGGAGTGCAGTTGCGTTTACTCGAGATGGATCTTACACCGTGGTGGGAGGAGAAGTTCGTCCTTGTATCTCTATTGTGAAAACTATTCAATTGGGAAAAGGAACTAAAGAGGAAAACTATTAAAGAATATTAATGTCAAGCTAAAGTTTATCTTGCAAGATGTCGCATACTTGCATACTGCAAACTCGTTTTATCTATGGCCTCTAGTCTTCTGTTCTATTATGGGGAGCCATATTGGATTTTACTGATATAACGCATCTATTTCTCTTTATGAGTTTTGTGTAATGGAAGCCTCTGGTTTTCTGTTTTTTGGGATGAAGAGAATCAGGAAGGGGTTAACTGGTGTATCTCCATGAGTCTGTTTTTGTTTATCGGATGCCTAATTCAGTTTTATCTCTCTTTTCCTTTGCCCAAAAAAATAAGATGAATCAAATCAGTTGGTATTCTCAGCAAGTTGAGGAAAGATTCTGAAATTTTTGAGTACATCAACTTTGGAGCCTAGGTAAATAAAAGAATTCAAACCAAGTGTTAGGGAAGCAGGAATTGCTGACATCATCATGGTGTCCTCTATGTACTCTGAAGCCTTTTCCCGCTTTAGGTGTTTTGCCATCCACGGCATAAATGTGCGTGCTTTACTTAGTCACACTGCTTATCTACCGTTTCGGATGCTTCAAGCAGTATATTGATGTAGTAACGAGCCCATCTCAAGGTGTTTGCTTTTATAGGTCAGACAGAAACCTTTTTAACTTCTTTTTACTTCTGTTAAAGGAGGACGAGGATATATAGATTATAACTTTGCTTTTGTCTCCTTTAGGCATGAAAAATAAAAGGAGGAAGACGGATATAGAATGTCACTTTGTTGGATATAAGCGCTTATCAGGGACATACAATGTGTCACTTTAAGAGACATGAGTTCAAGGGACTTCTTCAGTTGCTGTTCATTCTTTTCTCTTCTTTTCTTTGATGAAATGACAAGTCATAAAGCTAGTGTTCTGTGTGCGACCGTACCCATGAGGATGTTGAAGTCCAATTGTCATTTTTTTTTATTCAAGTATAATTGTCACTGTTTCCTTTTTTAGGTTTTTAAGCTTTGTTAGCACAAAATCCAGTTGGTACTGCTATTAGCTTGATATCCCTGAATAATCGAACTGTAATTGTTCCATTTCAGAGTGATGTTTTCCTCATTTGTTCAAACGCAATGCAGTACAATGCACCAGATACTATCTACTATAAACAGGTAGTTTTTGCAATCTCATCTTAGTCACCCTTCCATTTTGAACCTATAAAGCTTATCTTGCAACTATTTTGGCAAGGCACGTACCATCCTAGAGTTGGCTACAAAGAAATTTGAGAAGTTGAGACTTAATTATGACCGCTCTGAAAAGGATGTCAAGGTAGACCAGAAGACAAAATATGGGTCTGTTGTCAGGAAGCAGATAAAGAAGCCGGTGCTCCCGATGTTCCAAGAAACTGTTGGCTCTGATTTCTCATTGGGTGCCACTCTCGCCCCAGCTGGAGATAGCCAAAATCATAACAGCCCTTCCCTTCCTGGAGTACCAGAGAAACCTTATGGTGTTGAGTTGCTTACTGAAGGAAATTTTTCACTGATTGATCACAATGTAGACAAGGCAGAAGAACCACTATCAGGTACCAGATTTTTTTATTGGTTTTCAACAGAATCAAGATGTTCATATTTGCTTAAAATAGCTGATATATTCCCCTCTCATCCTTTTCCTTCTTTTTGTTCTTTTTGCATGTGTTAGTTGCTCTTTAAATTTCTCCGCTTAACTTGTTGCAGGGAAGTGTCCTCTTTCCAGACTTGGAAGAAAATCAATTGTGTATGATGAGAACCGCCGTGCAAGTTACAACATATCCACGCAACCAGTTTCCTGCACCGAATCCATATTTTCAACTTTCAAGGAAGAAAGCAAGCAGCTGGTCACTGTGTGTATCAACATAACAAGTTTTATTTCCATTTGGTTATTGTTTCCTTATGTAATTTTCCCGTGTCTGTTTAGGTTGGGCTTTACACTGATCATGCATATGCTAGGAGCCTTGCCCGATTTGCTGCAACTCTGGGGCCTGTTGCATGGCGAGTTGCATCCCAGAAAATTGAACAGGCATTACCTTCTGGGTTCAAGTTTGGCCTTGGGTGGGTTGGGGAATATGAGCCACTTCCAACCCCAGTATTGGTGCTGGAGAACTATACCATAAAGGAACCTCCATTCTTCTCCAAGTCTGTACACTCTTTTGGAGCTCAAAAGAATGAGAAAGCATCACAGGACCCAGTTGCTCCAAAAGATAAACCTCTTTCAAGGCCGACATTAGAAGGAAAATCACCGTATCTTGGTTCAACTAGCAGTAAGCTCACCGAGAGCAGCTTGAATATATTAATTCCCACGAAGGAGCGATCTCCTAGGGAGGTTAATCCAGAAGGAAGGACATCTTTTCTTTCTTCTTCTGGAAAGAAACCTCCGGTTTGTGCTAGCCCCAGATACCAGCATCCAGATTTACAATCCAGGAATTTCACTGAACCTGATAAAAAGTTGCAGAAGCAGGTTGAGTTAAATTCTCCGTCCTCGGCCAATCAAAGGAATTTTGAAATTACCAGAAAGAGTCAAGTTACCAGTACTGCTGAAATACCTGGATCAAGGTCTACTGGGGCAAGTCCGAGGAACCCATTTCCGTCTGGGCCTTTTAAGCAACCGGCCATGAATGGAACTGCTGTTGGAGGACTGCCTAATGGGAGAGCCGTGAATAACAACTCAGGCACTACATCAATGGCGCATTTAACTGCTGATAGCGTTCCAACTGTGAGAAAAGTTGCAGGTTTCTTTCACCAAGAACAGGAGCAGGGCCTGAGTGACCCTGTTCAACTGATGAGAATGATGGCCGAAAAGGCTCAAAATCAACAGAACTCTCTGAGCCAGTCCCGTGTTGATACTTCTCTGATTTCCCCTGTGACTCAATCTTTGAGGAAAGACGATTCAGGAAATGCTGCTGCCACTGCTGCCCGAGCATGGATGTCAGTTGGGGCAGGAGGTTTCAGACAAGGCGTGGAAACAGCAAACCTGCAGAATAGTCATATTTCTGCTGATTCACTGTATAACCCTTCTCGCAATGTCCAGCAACAAACTTCAGGAGTTCGGAGTGAACTTCCTGCATCTGCATTGCACTTTCAGGCTGAGAAGAACAGTACTCCACTTCATGCCTTCGTGCCTCATCATGTGAGAGTGGGCAATGAAGCTCAATTCCAAAATCGCCCAATGATTTTCCCTCAATCAGTACCTGCTGACTTGTCTAGGTTCCAGGTGCAATCTCCCTGGCAGAGTCTTAATCAACCAGCACAGCCAAGGCAGAAGCAGGATTCCCTCCCCCCTGACCTAAACATTAGTTTTCAGTCATCTGGGTCTCCTGGCCGGCCATCTTCGACTGTTTTGGTTGATTCTCAGCAGCCAGACCTGGCCTTGCAATTATGAGACGGCAACTTAGAAAAAATGGGAGGTCTGAACCTCTTAATGGTTCATAGGCACACATGAGCTTTCTGATATTCTGGCTGGGCTTGTTTGAATTTTTGTTTCATGGCACACCACTGCATCAGCAAATCACTAGCATCTGTCCATAATTGCTGAAGGCTCTGATCGGGTCTCATTTCGCGAGATGTCTAAACTAGCAACTCAACAATTGGAGTCAGCTGCTTCATTTTAATGGATGTTCCTAGGTATTGATGATCATATTCAGTTGGAGGAAAAGGCAATAGAACTAGTTCAGGTTTAGGATAGGCAGCAGGCACAACAAGAGAGGATCACTGTCCCGGTCACAAGTCGGTGGGTCGCTTGGTTTCTTGTCCATCACTGACTTGCGATTTAGATAGCTGAAGCAGGAAGTATATGACGTTAATAACAGTAGTTCCTTCCAGCGGGGTTTGCTATATGGTGATTTACTGATAGAAACGCTTTTGATTCATTGTAAATTGGGGCAAGATGGGACTAGTTTTTGGAGTTTTTGCTATTCACTTCAATCATTGTAGGTCTACCTCATTGTCCTGCTTAGATCTGCCGGTTATCATCTACATGTGATGGCGTAATATTCAGAGAAATGGAAAGGAGTTGATATTCTTTTTGTCATATATCAAAATTTTTGTTAGTGCTTGAGGAATCGTATGATAATATCGATGATTTTCAATTATCTCCATTATGTGAAAGATGTGCAGCAACTTGCGCACATGTGCCCTTGCTCCCAACAAATGCAGGTTTTGTGGCAATTTTTCTCGACTCGTATATACTTATGTTTGTAACAATACCAGTCATCAGCTTCTTCCCCATTTCCTTCGAGCTAAAAGGAATCCATCCCGATATTATCCATAAGTAAAAAGGGTACTGACGTGGACATTAGGGGATTAGGGGTGTATAAAGGAAACCGGCAAACCGCATGATCACGCCCAACTATGCCTAATGAAAGGACAATGTGGTCGTTGCAAATGTAATCCGGTTTACAAGTCCGGAGTCGAATCTCACATAGGGTTTAGCTACAGTTGTTTATTATCACCAAGAAGACAAGCTTGAACAATTCCTAACTTATAGATATTTAGATTCTTGTGTTTATCTAATTAACTAATAAATTAAAATACTAAATTAACTGCTAAATATACTAAGGGTCAGAGACAAGATTAAGGAGGTCTAGAGTTATGATTTCGCTAATTGTCGGAATCCTTCCCGCTATGTCTTATATAATTTCCCTAAGTATTCTCTACCGATCCTGAGCACTCTTATTACCGTAAATCTCTCTCGAATAATTACGACAATTTACTAGATGCACTCTCCTGAGCTACGCTAGCTAGCTTTTAATACAGCTCACTGATCGCACCCAATGCTTCGTTATCCCTAATCCCGCCTTTAAACCCTTGGTTATTGATCCCTATATACTTTGGGAGTGGTGTTGTTCAACAATTACCTAAATATGCACTCTCTCCCGAGTTATACATACTAAATAGGTCATTTAATTGAGAGCTCTTCAACCAACCGCAATATAAACGTAGTTGAACAAACAGAGAAAAATTATGGCTCAATTATAGAAAACATAACAAGAATTTATCCTACAAAAGATTCAATCAAAACTCTAGGCAACAAATTAGCTATTCATAATAGTATGTAAAACTACAATATTAAAAGTCATAACCAACAACGAAAAATAGGAAGAGGAAGGAAAAACTCGTGGAAGAATTACCCGCATTGCTCCCAATGCGTTCTTGCCTCCTTAGGTCGAATCAATGTCTCAAATCTATCCTCCCTATGATCTTGGTCGGCTTCCTTGGTTTAATATAGGTTTAGGGCTTAAAATCCCGTATTTTGCACATAAGTCCTTGAAATTTCCGCCTTCTACCGTGGTTCTGCCGCGGTCGCAGTGGAACCACGGCCAAACATGCCCTCTGATTCTTCAGTTGTCCGGGACCGCCCTCTACCGCATTTCTGCCGCGGTTACGCCAAAATCGTAATTTTTCACCCTGTTCCGTTTGGAATTTGGAAAAACGCAAAACATGAAAGTTGCATACCTTAGAGTTATCTTTCCAACAATATATTGTGGAACCCAAATAGAGTTCTGAGAAAAAAATTATGTTTATTTTACTAGACAGTGCGCAATATGCCTCTTCGAGTCTTTGTTCGTACGTAATTATTAAATTTGACCCACGAACGCGATCACGGCTTAATTCCTTGAGATCTTACTCAAAATTAAAAGCTCCAAACAGCTAAAATTCATTCCATAATATCTATATAGCTCAGAATAATACCTATAAGACGAGTATAATACATTTAGATATAAGAGTAACTACACATCCTATGCACTTTAATACATATACATTAACATTCAAACCCCATACATATTTCAAACCAAACTCCACCTTCGCATCAATTTATATTACCCCATACTTCTTTAAGCACACTTAAATCAAGAGCCACCACTTATCATGGAATTAATTTTTTTTTCAATTCAAGTGGATTTTACTTTTTCAAAATAGTGCACCCTTTCTCCTTATTTCATTAGTTCCACTCAAAAGCCAAACCAACCACCCCACACTTTAACTTTTATAAAGTTCATAAACAATTCAAGTGCTCATGAGAGGTTACAATGGTTTAAATAGATATTTAATTCAAATAAATGGGTAAGACTTGTAATGTGGTTTCCATAGAAATAAGATTACAGGCTCAAAGGGGTTAACTACGATACAAAACAATTAGGTGGGTAAAATATACATATTTGGCTCAACAAAGATATGCCTATATCACTTCCTAGATTGAATAAAACTACTATTTCGCTTTACAAACACACGGGGCAAGTTCTAGGCATCAAATGCAATGCACAGAATATAACAATTCCTTTCACACACACATGTCACATTACTCATTCAAGATTGGATCATCAAGACACTCTAGTCAAAGTAGTTAAGCAAAGTTAAAATCATACAATTTAAGGTACTTCTACAAGAGTCAAAAGCTGAGCCTAAGCGTCACAACCAAAGTACTCACTATTCTCACGGCATAACAAAGTCAAGAGATATTGCTTCAAGTCAAAAAACAACACAATGACTCATATTCCAAAAAAAAACTAACTACACCTGGTTCAAATAAAACCCGTGGAAAAGAACCGTGGTTTAAAGAAAAACCAAGGGGTAATTATTACACTAGCTAACAAAAGAAAATTTTTTTGTACTTTTTCTTTAGACTTAAATCCCTCAAGAAAATTGTCTAATAGATCCATCATCGGAAAAAGTAAAATCCCTTTTTTTTCATTTTTCTAAAAGATAAAATTAAATAAGTTATTCAATTAAACTAAGACAACTAAAATAGCATAGAAAGTCACCCAGATAATCTCCTCATCCCACACTTAAAAGTGTGTATTGTCCCCAATGCACACCATACTAATAAGAGGGTAAAAGAAACTCCCTGGTAGGCCAAAGGCCGAAGCATTAACAGCTCATGGGTACTCAAACCTCTCCCAAGATTGGTCCTCTGTGTGGGTACCTCACACTTAGTTCTAACCATTTTGGTTTGCTGTCGCATCCTTCCAATACCTTTGCTTTCCATGCTCCTAGAAATTAAAAAAATTGACACTACAAAAATAATACAATTAAAAAAAATAAATAAAAGAAAGCAATAAAGCTGGGTTGCCTCCCAACAAGCGCTTGATTTAACGTCGCGGCACGACGTGAATCACTTTCTGCCTCTACTTCTATGAATCGCGCCCCAAGTTTTGCTTCAAGCTTATGATTATACTCTTGGGGCGGTACAAATTCTTGCGAGCCAAAAATTAGATAGAGCCTTATGAACTTTTTGGCTGTCGACCGAGGAGTAACACCTTGCCTAGACGGCCTTGAGAATTTCAAAATATAAGGCCCATCTACCTCTTGCTTGGACTCTTTTTTATGCTCGTAAAGATCCATTACCATTTCATCGTCCGAACATAATGTAGAGAAGTATTTGGAATGATGTCCAACATGCTCCAATACATGAACTTCAAGATTTTCAACCTCCTCAACACCCAAAATACTAGAGTCAACTAAATTTGTATCTTCAATGTCCCTGGTTGACTCTAGTATTACTTCTTCAACATCGGCATCCTCAAATTCTAGGTGGTTAGAGTGTTGGGGTTCTACTTTGAACCCCTCCATCGGCGCCTCAATTTCTGTCTCTAATGCAAACTGCTCCTGGCTACTATTCATAATATTTACATATTGAGCATTAAAATCTTGAACTAGTTGACTCACTTGAGCCTCTAAGTTGTGAATAGTTTCATCTTGCCTTTCTATCTGCATCATTATTTTACTTTGTTGTTCTATAATGCACTTCAACATATCTTCGATCTTCTTTAAGTCAGCTTCCCTAGGTTCTTTGTTTCTATTATCCTCACAAGAAAACGTAAAATCATCATAGTACTAGGTTGGGGGAAGACAAGAAATATAAGCACAACCATGAAAGTGACCATCTTGACCACCACACATATCACACACATAAGATTGAGTTGGTGCACAAAACTCGCTCTCAGAAATATTCTGATAAATTTGCTAAGGGTGATTTTTATCACAGTATGCATAAGGAGGATTAAAAGTAGAATTACCAACATCAAAACTTTCATAATTCCATGATGCCATATTTTTTTTATTTTTAAAATCAGCAAGTAAAAAAAAGAATAAAAAATCAAATACAAATAAAAAAATAATTCAAACTTGAAACCTAGTAATATGTACACCTACAGCTACACCGTTTGTTCCCGGCAACGGCGCCAAATTTGATCATGCCCAATTATGCCTTATAAAAGGACAATGTGGTCGTTGCAAATATAATCCGATTTACAAGTCCGGAGTCAAATTCCATAGAGAACTAAGGTTTAGCTACAACTGTTCACTATCACCAAGAAGACAAGCTTGAACAATTCCTAACTTATAAATATTTAGATTCTTGTGTTTAACTAATAAATTTAAATACTAAATTAACAATAAAATATACTAAGAGTTAGAGACAACATTAAGGAGGTCTAGAGTTATGATTTCCCCAATTGTTGGAATCCTTCCCGCTATGTCTTCTGTAATTTTGCCTAAGTATTCTCTACTGATCATGAACACTCTTATTACTGTAAATCACTCCTGAGTAATTACGAAAATTTACTAGACGCACTCTCCCGAGCTACTCTAGCTAGCTTTTAATACAACTCACTTCAGGTCGCACCCAAGGCTTCGTTATCCCTAATCCCGCCTTTAAACCCTCGTTATTGATCCCTCATATACTTTGGGAGTGGTGTTGTTCAAAATTACCTAAATATGCACTCTCTCATGAGTTATGCATACTAAATAGGCACAACTAATTGAGAGCTCTTCAACGAACCACAATATAAACATAGTTGAACAAATAGAGAAAAACTATGGCTCAATTATAAAAAAACATAACACGAATGTATCCTACATAAGGTTTTATCAAAACTCTAGGTAACAAATTAGCTATTCATAATAGTATGTAAAACTACAATACTAA
Source organism: Nicotiana benthamiana (assembly GCA_034376525.1). Classification (NCBI taxonomy): domain Eukaryota; kingdom Viridiplantae; phylum Streptophyta; class Magnoliopsida; order Solanales; family Solanaceae; genus Nicotiana; species Nicotiana benthamiana. Next base: position 40,693,356 of record CM067337.1, on the reverse strand, counting down.
AAGTCATAACCAATAATGAGAAATAGGAAGAGAAGGAAAAACTCGTGAAGAATTCTCCTCCTTGCTCCCAATGCGTTCTTGCCTCCTTAGGTCGAATCTATGTCTCAAATCTATCCTCCCTATGATCTTGGCCGGCTTCCTTGGTTTAATATAGGGTTTAGGGCTTAAAATCCCGTATTTTGCACATAAGTCCCTGAAATTTCCGCCTCCTGCCGCGGTCGCGGTGGAACCGCCGCCAAACATGCCCTCTGATTCTTCTGTTGTCCGCGACTGTCCTCTACTGCGGTTACGCCAAAACGGTAGGTCTTTGAGTAGCTTTGCAACTATATATTATGAAGCCCAAATGGAGTTCTGAGCAAAAGGTTATGTCTATTTTACTAGACAGTGCACAATATACCTCTTCGAGTCTTCGTTCGTACTTAATTATCAAATTTGACCCCCGAACGTGATCCCGGCTTAATTCCTTGAGATCTTACTCAGACTTCAAAGCTTCAAACCACTTAAATTCATTTTGTAATATCTATATAGCTCGGAATCACACCTACAAGGTATAAAACACATAATTAATACAAAACACTAGCGATTAAAGCGCAAACTCAACTAAAGTGTTGTAAATTAGAGTGTAATAATCGACTAAAATACGTAATTATAGCCTATCATCACCGCACCAACTCGATAATCCGATTCAAACCGAGAAAAAAAAACTTGATTATAGTTTGGTGTTGGAAAAACTACTCGACCATAATTGATTTGGTTTGGTTTTAGCTAAAGAAAGTCAAACCGAAACCAAACCAATATTTAATATATATATATATATATATATATATATATATATATATATATATATATATATATATATATATATATATATATATATATATATATATATATATATATATATATATATATATATATATATATATATATATATATATATATATATATATATATATATATATACATACATACTTATTGTGATTTAATTTATAAATATTTCTTAAAATTTTTTGTAATTTTATTTTTTAAGGTATTATTTCAAGGTTGGACTTAGAACTTTTTAATGTTCCAATAACTGTTATAGTCCTTAATATTAATAAATTAAAAAATGCTAACAAAAGCTAAACCAAAATCAAATCAATACTAGTGCTAACAAAAGACATTCAATTCATTACTACGAACGGGAATGTGTTGAATATCTATTTTTCGTTTTGCAATAATTTAGATAAAAATGCATAACCTATTTTTATTTTTTCTTTAGCATTTAATCATGTAATTAATACTCTCTTATTAGTCTACTTATTTTAGTATGACTTAGTAATTTTAAATTATGTTTATTTTTATTATGGCTTTTTAATTAAAAATATTTATATTACATAAGTTTATTGTCTTTATTGTTGAATATTTTAGGATAATGCCATGGCACATCTCATATTTTGTATTATTTTCTTGAAAAATACTTTATATAGTTGTATCTTATTAGGATTAAAGAAATATTTTGAGCACAAGTTATATGTTTTGTTCTATGAAGATTTTATCGAAAATAACCCGAAAAATCCAAATAATCCGAAAACCCAGAAAAAAATCGAGATTGAAAACCCTGAGTATTATTGGTTTGTTCTTTAAATTTAATAATCCAACGCAATTGGTTTAGCTTGGTAATCGTAAAATCCGAACCAACCCGCCCATACGCACCCCTAGTGGACATGTTTGGGTACCATTATTAGGGAAAATAATCCCGGTATAAGAATATGTATTGTTTTAAGTTTGTTTGGTGGCCGCTTAAAGACAAGAGGGTTGCTCTGATGGTAAGCAACCCCCACTTCCAACCGAGAGGTTGTGAATTCGAGTCTCCCCAAGAGCAAGGTGGGAAGCTCTTGGAGGGAAGGATGCCGGGGGTCTATTTGGAAACAGTCTCTCTACCCAAGGGTAAGGGTAAGATCTGCGTACACACTATTCTCCCCAAACCCCACCAAGTGAGATTATACTGGGTTGTTATTGGTGGCCACTTACAATTTTAATTTTAGTTAATACGTACACAACTATCTTTGTATTATTTTATATCACATTCAGCGAGATAAAAATACACGAATTAGCTAATTAGCTACACCTGGATAAAAATTGCAAATGACAGAATTGTTCATCTCCCAAAGTCTTTTTCTGGACTTTATAAAGATAAAGGCTGAAAACAAAAATTTATCAAATTTTGTATTGTAATCTCTACGTTTAACTTGTCTGCTTCTACCTAAACGATCTCTCACCGTTGTGTTATTTTGTGCGTACTTAATACATCACTTAAAATACCATATGCTTTCCTGACACTACGTCAAAGCAGGTCTGCAGATGATAACCATCTTATTCAAAATTGGGAGAGTTCTTCAATGTCAGAAACTACACCAAAGAAAATTACAAACCATTGTGATTGAAAATGCAAAATTTCAAATACAAAAATCTGAGAGAGGACATATGAAAGGAAGACTATCTATAACTACATACCGGCAAAAGCGGAGCTAGAATTTCAGCTTTATGAGTTCTAGATTTTGGAATAATAATATCAAATACTAATTAATGAATTTCTTAATATAAATATACAAATTTGAACAACAACTACTGGATTTGGCCGAACTCGTAGCCGGGTTCTAGCCGTTGCATACCAGTGTGCCGGTTATCTGAGGCCAACATTATACAAAATAATAATAATAAAGATAATAAATACTAGAAATTCTCAACACAAACAGGTTGAGTAATGAGAAAATCCTTGTGCTGCTGTGCTGAGCCGTCCTTCAACCAAGGAATTCTGTTGTACAAGAACTGGGTGGAGAGATATTGGCTTTGCTCAGAAGCTGAGCCATTATTCAGATATGTCTATAAATAAATGATCTATCTTGATGTGAAGTAATTTAAAGATTAGTCCTTTTTCAAGACTTGGGGGGAGAAAGCTGAGAAAAAGGGATCCTCAAGCTTAGGTTGTGCTTATTCTTCGTTTTGATGACCTTCTTGTGATCACGCAGAACACAAACATCGCCATTGCAGACGATTCGGCTGGATTCTGAGGACTCTGAGAAGCAGCTCCAGAAATTGAACAAAGCCATAGAGATTGTGGCGTCTCCTCCTCCTCTCAATATCTTAGTATATTTGTGATGGAATGAAGGGACGCTATATATGGACAGAGACAAAAATGGGAACATGTGAAAGTCGTTAATGGCAATTAATAAGTCAATTCAAACGAGCCAGGATCCCTTGCTATATTTATTGCTAAATAGAGAAGTGAGGATTTATATAGCCGCCTCCAATTTATTTAGTCACTAATAACATAGATTGAGTTTAAATGAAAAAGTAATGAAAATTTATATAGCCAACTTAACTTGTAGTAAATTAACATGTACCAATTTTCTAAAAAAGTTTAAAATGATACTTAATTTTTATGTAATTACATTTACACTTTTAAGAAATAGAAATACTTATGATCCGTTTTTTTGAATTTGCATTGAATAAATAGAAGAACTTGAGATGTGATTCTAAGTTGGATTAAAGAGATAAAACTACTTAAGATTCGAACTTCTGAAGTTACATTAGAAAGGCAGAATAATTTTATATCTGATCCTAAAATTACATTGGATAGTTAGAAGAATTTTAGATTCCGAAACTTGCATGGTTGTTGTTTGTTTAGCCTTTGAAAATTGTCTCCTCTTTTTGTAATCAATGGAGTATACTCAATTTTTAATCATTCTTTCAATTCCTTTATTAGGACCACTTGTCATTAAACGCGTTTAGTAAATGCAGTCTTCTTTCTGAACCAATCAACTTAAGATTTAAGAGCACATGTCAAAATCAAGAAAAAACGAACCGAGCCTTTGATATGAAAAAATTATTGGTAAGGAGCACTTTTCCCCGAATGGAGCTTTGTGTGGCGCGAATTCGAATATAATCGGGCTTTAATGTGAATATCGGACATCAGATACAAAACCAAAAAAATAAAAAAATAAATATTGCTGACAACAATATATTCTTTACAAAGTTACTCAATACTCATTAAATGGTAACAGATATTTTATGAAATAAACTAATTCAGACACCACAAAATAGCGAAAAATCTTCGTGAATAACAGGTTGAAATGTCTAATATGTGTAGGAGATTTGAGTCCACAATTTAGACATTTTGCCCAACACCATTTTCATATTTCCCTGTCTGTCTCAAGTTGTAACACTGAGAACACGTGATTTTAACACTGGAAGCCTGCCTCAAATCTGCTGTTGAATGGCTTGTTTTCTTCCACTTTCACCTTTACAAGTATGGATGCGAAATAAGAATATATGGGTTCTAAATATGCCATTAATTTATAACTTGTTTTAATTATTAGGTTCATAATTAAATATTTTTACTTATATATTTAATAAATTTTTTAATACAAATATATGATTTAAATAAAAATTATGATTTTTTTAGAACATGTACCTAATATATTAGTTCCGCCCCTGATAGTAACAATAATTACTGCGTCCAGCGTGTGGCACCGATTGGTACCATATAAAACTTTAATTTGCGTCCAAGCTGTTGAATGGCTTGTTTTATAGGAAAAATGTGTAGTTTTGGACCTGCAGTTCAAACACTTAAAATTATAAAGTTAATGGTGTGTGCAATCACTTTTATCTATCTTATATATATGTCTTGCATGACATGAAAACTTGTTATGCATCTAAAGTTTATTTATATAGCTTACATGACTTTATGACGATCCCTGAAAATTTAAACCGCTTAAGGCATATAAAATTCTTGGTCCCGAAGTATCACATCCTAAGTGCAACTATGAATATATGTATCTTGCTATAACAATAAGCATGATAATGTGATAGCAAGAATTTTAACCTCTATGTAGATATTCACGACATTATATGAAGACATTGCATAAATATCAAGAATGATGTTGTCAAGGTACAACATATATAGTCAACTTGATATGACTGATTTGTTTATCAAAGCTCTACCAACGATCTTTTGAAGATGGTGCATAAGATTGAAATATAAAGGCTCAAAGATTGGTTTGATGTTCTCATCAGGGGGAGTTACGACGCGATGTACTCTTTTTTCGTTATAAGATTTTGTCCGATTGGGTTTTACTTGCAAGGTTTTTAACGAGGCAACCAAAAGATGTATTGTTTGATGTGCGTACACTTTTTCCTTCAATAGAATTTTTTTTCACTAGGTTTTATCTTAGTTAGGGTCAATTGGAAACAACCCCTCTACCTGCATTAGGTAGGGGTAAGGTCTGCGTACAGACTACCCTCCTTAGACTCCACCTGTTGGGATCAAACTGGGTTTGTTGTTCTTGTTGTTCTTGTTGTAGGTTTTATTTTAGTAAGGTTTTAATGAGATACATTATCTGTTGAATAGACATTTAATACGGAGTACTATAAATAGAATTGTATTGAAGATAAATGTATATCTTTTAGAGAAACTTTTTTTTTACATTGTGGATAAATCACTTTTCCCCTATTAATAAAAAGATTTTATCTCATTATAATTCATTTCAAATTTATAAAATTTCTCTCTTTTTACATTTCTATGCAATATTCTTGTTTTATTGTTTTATAACTCTCTATCTATAGAGAGAATTTTGAAACGCCTATGGAAGAAGGCCCCTTCCCCAAATATGATATTTGTTGAATGTCCCAGTCATGTCGTTACGTGATTTTGGGAACCGTCACTCAATCGTCCGCAGACAAAATAGCAACTATATGGTCATCAAAACAACGTTTCCAATTTTGTCTCTATTACTTTATTTGTAGAATTTAATCAATGGAACATCACCAAAAGTTGTGATGGATATATACTTCTTTGGTAGACAGCGCTTTGCCTCTTAATGCGAGCTTTTCCAATGCGAGTTCGGATTAATTATGCCAAAAAAAAAAAACCACCAGAAGAAAAAAAAGAACAGTTGCTCTTTAGTTTTCAACGGTTGCCATTCAACTTCACTGTATTGGTCGTAGACGTTATTTTAGTGCTAGTTGTTGTTTGGACAAAAGAAATGACAAATAATTAATGTCATATTCTTCAAGCGCACGGCTCAAATTATTTTAAAGCTTCTAATATCTGCTAGCGCATGAAAATCGAAGTAGTCGGTAGAGGCAATGAGGCTGAGGGCATTCATTTTTGACTTACTCACACCCCATCGTGTGCTTGGGTTGAATTTAGTTTTTAAGTAGATTTTATTTAATACAAATCATTTACTAATAAGAGGTGTAATTTGGGTGCTGAATGTCCCTAATAAAGAAAGAGGTGTAAAATTAAGGGTCAGAATTTTTTCTTAGCTGGTCCCGCTGCATCTATTTAATGCATGCACTATCACAAAATTTTATAAAATTGCTGACGTTGTTTATAACACGCCCATGTATTGGTAACTGCCAGCATTTGTTTAATAGTATATGAAAGTGCAATTGACAAAAGGCCACACCAAACTAGTCAGAGAATTTGGCAGGTAAAAGTTTTGAGTTCAGATTCTTCTAAATAGGCAAATTCTAGTTCTTGACAGTTGTGATTGTTTAAATAGGAATTGATTGTATAGAACTTTCTAATCATTTGGCTGTTTTTAAACTCATTTCACTTTAATGCGTGTTAGACAACCTATTCTTTCAAGCAAGTTAAAACTCATTTAAAGTAAAAATATTTTTATGGTGAAAAGCTACTCCAAGTAATAAGCTTCTAAAAAAATGATAAGCCTTTAAGGCAACTAAAGTTCGGGAAGGTAGGTTAAAATGACCAATTTTTTTTTTTTTTTTTATATCCAAAATCAAACAAGACAACAAGGAAGGTTTTTGAGCCTACCTATCTTAATAGAAGCCCCTAAAAAATGGGAGCTATTGAGGCATCATGTTACCGAGACAAGAATGACATTTCTGTACATGGTCGTAGTATGTCATCATGTTGTCCCTGCTGCATTAAAGAGCACCAAAAAAGAAAACATGTATAAAGTAAAATAACAACAAATTAACTAGTCTTACACTGATTGCCAACCTCCTACGCAGTGGCGGAAGAAGAGATGTGTGCTGATGAGGAAGCATGGTTCTAATATTGGGCCAACTAAGAGACTCATAGTTGGGCCGGACTCAGAGCTGCAGGCTTTGGTGATCGACTAATTATGGCCATGTGGCGAGGAGATCATAAGTTCAAGACGTAAAAATAGCATCTTACATAAATACAGGATACGGATGGTAAGTGCGCCGGTTAAGTCTGGGACCGATCTAGGCCCGCGAGCCCATATGGGTAGTAGGCCTAAACGGTCCTACCCATTTAAGCCCGGCACAAAGGAGACATACATGCCCCTGTGGGTCGGTTTACAATAGGGGCCCGTTAGGACTGGGACCGGCTCCTAAGTAGGCCGGTTCAACTGGTCCCAAACGGTCCTAAACGGGCCCAACGGTTAAATTTTAATTTTTTTTCTCAAATAAAATTCTGACCGTTGCACCTTTAAAATGTAGTCGTTATTGCTGCTACAATAGTCGTTGGCTATTCATAAAATAGCCGTTTAACCCCCCTCCCCCCCAACTCTGTTTTAACCCCAAACTTTTTATAATTATAAATTTTCCCTATTTTAAACTATAAATACCCCCACATTCTTCCAATTTTCTTTACCAAAATTTCAATTTCTCTCTAATTTTCTTCTAAAATTGGTTACTTTGTTGTTGCAACTTGTGTGAAAAATTGTGAAGTTGGTGAATTGAAGTATTCAAAACTTCAAGTCATTACCGATAAGTAATTTCAACAAGTTGTTCGTCAATGCGGTAAACTCGTTCCAATTCTTTAGTTTTAATATTATAGTTTTGTTTGTTTTATTTAATTACTTTGTGTAATTATAATTAAGATGGCCTATTCCTTAAAAAAATATTTAGTAAAAATAAGAAAAAATTCAAGAGTGGTAAATCTAGTAGCCAATCTATTCCTCTTCTAATTCCCTCGCCTCCCATATCCAAACCTCATACCCGCCCTCCGCATGCTCCTATTCTTGATAGTGATAATACTTTATTACAATTTACGGAGAGTAAATATGTGCATAATGTTAGATGTGGTAAAAACTTAGATCGTTATTATATGAATTCTCTTTATGGTAATCCAACTATTTATGAAGAAGATGAGCATGAAATAGATTTAGATAAAACGCAACCGGATGATGATACACCCACTAGTCATGTTGCTCAAGTTAACCCAACTAATCCAAATAATGCTCCGGTTGATCCCCCTATTACTACCCCAACTTTTTCTAGACAACCTTCTAAACGAGTCGAAGCATCTCTTGTTTGGACATTTTTTTATTCAAATAAGAGAAAAAAAATAAAGCTAAGTGTAAAACTTGTGGCAAAGAGTTATCTTTTAACTATGTTTGGGGGGTGGGGGAGGGTTGCGGAAAGTTTGAAGAGACACACAATGATAGACCCTCAAGATAAAGCTAAATATTTTCAAATGAAATTTGCGGGGGTGGGGGGAGAGGTGGGGGTTGGGGGGAGGCAAGTCCAATTAATCAGCATGACCCTAATACCGGGTCAAATCAATATCAACCAGGAATTAACATTGTTACCGATGATATTTTATATTATGACCCAAGAAGAGAAAGGGAAGAATTGGCAAAAATGATTACTGTTATATGCTTACCCGATAATTTTTTGTCTAACCTTAATTTGTGCATTATATTAGAAGAGTTTTTAATCATACTTATAAAGGATGGCCTCACATAACCGTAAAAGGTGATATTTATAAAATGAACAATGTTTGCACTATTTATTTACTCATATTAATTATCGTATTGTTATTACTACTGATATTAGTAGAAGTGGTAATGACCGCGATTATCTTACTGTTACAAGTCATTGGATTGATGGGGAGTGGATAATGAAAAAGCGCATTATTGCTTATAGAATAATTAATTCACGTCACATCGGGCAGTTTATTTATAGTACGGTTACGAATATTTGTAGATATTTTTACATTAGTGATAAAATAATATCAATTTCAATGGATAACGCTGCTAGTAACACTAATGTTGTAACCTTGCTTACCACTACAATAAATACTGTATTTAGTAACATTTTTCATGCTAGATGTATTTGACTTATTTACCATTTAATTGTGGGTGATAGTATGGGAATTTTAATGTTAAAATTGAAAAGGTTAAAATAGCTCTTAATTGGCTTTTTTTATTCAAACCGAAGAAGTAGACTTAGAGAATATTTTAAAAGATGCGATGAATTTGGCTCAAGAGAAAGAAAGGATCCTAAAACTTGTCCAACTAGATGGAATTACATGTATAAAAGTTTAGTTGTTGCATATGAATATAGAAACCTCATAAACTCAATGTTTAAGGCTCATGTAAGTGATGGTGATGAGCACATTACAAATGTGGATGGAGCTAATGTTAACATACTTGTAAACTTTTTAGAAAGATTTCATGTTGCTCCAAATGAATTTTATGGGCAATATTATTCTACTATTTCGAACTGTTTAGTTTATCTTGCAGATCTCCCAAATTTATTTGCTTATTTTTCAGAGGGTGGAGAAATTTATGAAGTAGCTATTGATTCTATGAAAAAGAAATTTAAATTTTTTTCCCATTCCCCCTATTTATGGTATTGCTATCTTGTTAAATCCTCTTATGAAATTTGGTGGTCCTCAATATTGGTATCGATCTTTTTATAATGGTTTAACACTTGCACCAGAGGAGTTGTCTACACTTTCGGATGAACAAGCCTCAATTAAAATAAATATTTAATTATTTATAGTGCTTATCAAATTGCACTAGATAATGCTAGACCAGATATTCCAACTTCTTCTTCTAGTTCTGAATCATCTGAAAGAACTACAGGAGTAAGACACTTAGTGCTTGGACCGAGTTTAGGGGTTCTCAAGGTTGTACCACTAGTGATTGTTCACAATTAAATGAGCTTAAAGTTTATTTGTTATAGAGACTTGAGGAAGTGAATCCTGGGGGCTCATTTAATTTTTTGGAATGGTGGAAGGACAAAAAAAAATAATTTCCGATCCTTTCAAGGATGGCCCGAGACATTTTAACCATTCAAGATTCAACAGTGGCATCAGAGAGCGCTTTCAGTCAAGCAAGACTACAACTCGGTGATTATAAAGCGTTTATGAGGGAGAAATTGGAAAAATCAGTACTTTTCAGGGATTGGATCCGTTTGGAACGAAGAAATTTTGGACTTGCTGAATCACAACTAGAGGTAAACGAAACTTACAAAGAAATGCTGACTGAACTTGCGGATAAAGTAGCTTCGTTCGAAAGCGGTGATAAACAATCTATTCTTTAAAGCAAGTTAAAACTCCTTAAAGTAAAGATATTCTAGCGGTGAAAAGCTACTCCAAGTAATAAGCTTCTAAAAGAAAGATAAGCCTTTAAGGCAACTAAAATTAGGAAGGTGGGTTAAAATGACTAGTTTTTCTTATCTAGAAGTATACAAGACAACAAGGGAGGTTTTTGAGCCTACCTATTTTAATAGGACCCTATAAAAGAACGGAAGTTGTTGAAGTTTCATATTGTCGAGACGAAGAACAATACTTTTGTACATGATCGTAGTATGTCACATCATATTATCCCTGCTGCATCGAAGAGAACAAAAAAAGAAACACATGTATAAAAATAAAATAACGACAAATTAACTAGTCTTACATTGATTGTGAACTTCCTATCTAGTGGCGGAGGAAGAGGTGCGTGCTGATGAGGTAAAAATTACATGGGACGTCTTATTTGATGGCCCTCATTTAACATATACTTATTTTATAAATTTTTTTAATTTGTCCTCACTTTTTAAAATAATTTCAGTCTCCTTTCTCCTCCTCAAAATTATATCTGCCCTTAACTTTTTTCTGAAGTCCGTGACTGAATGGTGGCAATAGATGCGTTGAAGCAACAACTAATTGAAACTACAGAAGCAGCAGCTAACTAAGACTAACAAGTTTGAATAAATAAATCAGCTTATCATAAATCTATGTCAGTGCGTTGAAGACTTTTTGTTGTAGAAAAATGCACAAATTTTTTATATGTTTATGCTTGAGACTAACTGGTTTGACTCACAACGAAAACCCCTTTGTTTGTGCCATCTCTAAACATCATCTGTTTTGATGGATGGTTTAGTTTAAGCCTCTAGGAAGCATGAAAATCATAAGTCAGTTACAAAATAAAACTTTCAGTTCTAGAGCTGAAGTTCACCGGTTACAGAATAAAAACTTCAGCTCTAGAGTTAAAGTTTGCCAGTTATAAAAATAAAAACTTTATCTCTACAGCTAAAGTTCACCAGTTACAAAAACAAAAACTTCAGCTCTAGTTCGCCAGATAAAAATAAAATTTCAGTTCTACAGCTGAAGTTCGCCAGTTACAAAACAAAAACTTCAGCAATTACAAACAAAAACTTCAGCACACTTGGTTCAACACACTTGCTACATCAGTCCCGTCTACTAGAATGCTGAAGTTTTACGTGATTGCCTTTGCTACTTTAGCCCCATATGCTGAAGTTACACGAAAAAATGGGTACACTCGTAATTTTTTTGCAAAGCGGGCACAAGTTAAAACGTGACCCAAAAAGCTGGTATAGATGCAAATGCCCTGTTGATGAGGGAGCATGGTTCTAATATTGGGCCAACTAAGAGACTCATAGTTGGGCCGGACTCAAAGAGCTGCAGGCTTCGGTGATCGACCAGTTATGGCCATGTGACCAAGAGGTCACGAGTTCAAGACGTGAAAACAACCTCATGCAGGGTAAGGTTGCCTACAATAGACCATTGTGGTCCGGCTCTTCCCTGGACCCTGTGCATAGCATGAACTTAATGCATCGGGCTGCAATTTTATTCTCACAACTAATAAATAAGACGACCCACCGTCTACTCGAATAGAAGACCAGGAGAATATGTAAGAATAGCATATGCTAGCCAGTTTTCAGGCTAGTAATTAAAAAATAGCCACTATTTTGCTGCAATGGAAAATTCCAGCATAATATACTAGAGGTTGGAGCACCTGTGTATAAACTTCCAGCATATTATGCTAGAGCTCCGGTATATTATGTTGAAAGTTCACATGTAAAAATTCGAACTCTAGTATATTGTGCTGGAATATTTTCTAAATTTTGAACCGTATTTTTGTTCAGATTTATCTTTACATAAAAGTGGCTAAATTTCTATTACTTTTACTATAGTTATTTTTCGATTACCACTTGTAAATCTAGCTATTTTTGAATTTTTCACGAAAAATTATCTCAGCCAACAACTGATTCCGAAGTTTCATCTCCTCTACGGGGTCATCTAGAACCACTATGATGTCTTCTTTAATATAGTAAGATGTAGAGTCAGCCACTTGATATGAATATGTGGAGGTCGAGTATTAGGGTTGTAGGTTAGGAGATAGTTGAGTCTTGCCTTATTTCGTACTTTTGTGAGACTAGTCTACTAGGGTTTTTCTCTAAGATAGCTAGTGGCAATATTGTGACTTATTATTTCGCTTTTAAGTGCATGACTTATGTATTAACTACCGCTTTTGCTGTGCATCTTTCTTCTAGATTTCATGTTGTTCCTATTTTTCCTATGATTTATATGGTGATACTAATATTGTCTCCTTTTGTCTTTTTGTTTTCTTGAGCCGATGGTTTTTCAAAAACAGCCTCTCTACTCCTTCGGAATAGGGATAAGGATTGCGTACGCACTACCCCTCCTAAACCCCTAGTAAAATTTTAATGGGTGACTATTGTTGTATAGCGAGTTTATCAGCAAACACCTACTGCTGCTTCAGCACAAACTAGATAGATCAGCCCCTCCTTAGTTACTGGATCAAAATGAATATGATCTTATTATATTTAAACGTTTTAATTTTCTTTTTCCTTAAACATAATTTGACATAATTTGAGCAAGAAGCAGCGCATTCAACTGAACTCACAAACCCATTCAAAATCCGTCTTGTGTTTGTTACTTTTCTACAGAGACCTCAAGCTCTTCAAAACAGTGAAAATATTTAGGGGCTATTAAACTTAATCTGCTTAGTGCATTCTAAGATAAAATCACATTAATTTTAAAGTTCAATGAGTCGCATGGAAGTATGAAAAAGCAGATAAGTAGATCAACAAACTATTTTTGGGACCAAGTTAAAGGAAACACTAATGCAGACACCAACTTAGCAAATGGAAAACGAACATCTTAATAAAGTAGATACACAAACCAGTCAATGTCAACCCAAGATAGCACCTAAGTAGAAAGATAATTCCAAATACTAGCTAAAATAAAGTATTTACATGTTTTCTTTGAACTTATTTACACACTCCAGTTTCTTAAGTCTTCAGAAGGATCCGAAAGTATTCTCACCACTGTAGGTCATGTAGAGGAAGCCATCTTCATCCTTGTGTTCCTCATAAATGGCAGACATCATTGCAGCTGTAACAAAGTGGATAAACAATCACAAAACAAAGTGGTAACAGCATAATTACTTTAGAATGTTTCTCCTCACCTGTAGGGGGGAGTATATTCTTCACAAAGATAAAAATCGCCTTCTCAGCACTGAGCTTAATCCTCTTACGAACAACATACACAAATTGTCCAACAGTCAGATCCGCGGGAACCAAATACCTGCAAGGTATCTTGATGTGATTAACAAACACTTTACAGTTGAACACCGGAAATAGCTGTGTCAACTCAGTCAAAGAAGAAACAATTCCAAAAGAAAAAGAAAATAGAAGAACACTTTCCATCTCACTGGCAGTAAGAAACCACTAATAGTTATTTTTCATTGGTGATCACCTTACTATCTTGTTGTTTTTATTCTGCTTTTATATGACTTTTTGGTATTATCCCTTCTTGTCTATATTTTCATTAATATGTTGCTTATGCTTTCTTGAGCCGAGGGTCTATTGGAAACAACATCTCTATCCTCACAAGGTAGGGGTAAGGTGTGCGTACACATTGTCCTCCCCAGACATCACAATGTGGAATATTATATTACTGGGTATGTTGTTATTGTTGTTATTGCTGCTAAACCATTATTTGAGTTGCTTTACACCATTAAACCATAAAGAAAGAGAGAACAAACCATTGCATCAGTAATGCATTTCCATACATCTCCTCAACAGAGCAAACTAGTGCTTTTTTCAGCCAGATCAATAGTAATACTACTCCATTTTAATATCCCAAACAAATAATCTGATAACAGTAAATACTTGAATATGCTATTCCATACACAGACAAATCAAGAATTTACATTAATCCCATCATATATCAGAGGGAAGGGAAGATACAAACGACAATAACCATAATACTTGAACGCAAAAACTAGAAAAGATACAAACTCAAAATTATGAGGAATATATATTGTTATGGCAGAGCATTAGAGTAAATCAGAAGTTCATTTATGATAAAAAATTAAGTACTTAAACTTAAGGACTTAACCCAAGTAAACATAGTAAAGGACCAGGTGAGAAAAGACTAACTTTTTCTTGTCAATGTCAGGGATATCACTTCTTTCAGCCTTCTCCACAATAACCTAAATAGTAGGAAAGAATCAAGGGATTAGAGGTTGGAGAAAAAGCACATAAGTTTTCTTAACTCAAAACTCATTTTAGTTGGCTATCTAAAAATATAAAAAAAAATTAGCTAGTGAATTTCTTTTACTCCATTTTGATAACATTAATCATATTAAATATCTGAGTTATTTGAATTATATCTAAATAACCTTAACATTTACACCTTCCAAAAAATTATGGATAATAGTCAAATATTAATTAAGAAATACTACATGAAAAAAGACTAACATTTTCTCAATTCTCGTAGTGATAAATTTATTTTTGCACTATTCTCATATGTGTAATTGGAACCTAAAAATAGCCACAACGTGAAATAATAACTCATATTTATGGCAAAACACAGAGGTTGATACGATATAAACGATTCTTTGATTATGACGTGACTTTTATTCTACGACTTGAACTCTTATTTGGTATGATTTTTTCTTTCAAAGACTATTTCTATTTTGAAATTTCAATTTATAAAACTTTATATACTCCCTCCATTTTAATTTATGTGAATCCATTTGACTGCACACGGAGTTTAAGAAAAGAGAGAAGACTTTTGAACTTGTGGTGTCAAATGAGGCACATATATTTTATGTGGCTATAAATGATGGCATAAAGATAAATTGTTTCCAAATAAGGAAAGATGTCATTCTTTTTTGCATGGACCAAAAAGGAAATAGGTTCACATAAATTAAAACGGATGGAATATTTTAATAATGATTATCTTTATAATAATGCAAGTGAAGATATTATCCCTAATTTAAAATTCACTTTAATCGGCTATCTAAAAATTTAAATAATTCTTTGGCCGGATTTATTTCAGTATGACTCCACATTAAGTTTATCAACATCTCCAGCCCCAGAATTTGAATTTTTAATACCCTATATATACAAATGTTTTATTCTTTGAATCATTAAATGTTAAATTAGTTGATTATTTTTCTTATAAAATATTGCATATATTGTCTTAAAATTGTCAAGTAATTTATTTTTCGACACTATACTTGGCTTAACCTTAATGCAAACTACTTAAATTGCATTCCAATTCAAATTCGAATATCATATCAGTTTGTTAGTAATAGTGATTTTTTTAAAAATGATATATATTGTAAATAAAAAAATATATTCTAAGATATCCTTGTCTTATAATCTATGTATTTGAGTTGAAACAAAAAAATTTGAAATCAATAAGATTAACTTTCAAATGTTTTAAACTCTACAAAGATGAAACATAAGAAAAAATTTGTTGTCATCTTTTATTTCTCGTTTTCTTTAGATCTTTCTAACATTTTTTTAATATTTATTTTCTTTTATTTTATCTCTTATGTCATTATTTCTTTTGTTACAAAAAATAAAAGGATGAGTTTTAATAAAAACTGTCTACATATGAACTTTACTTATATTTTTAGTCTTTGGTTGAAATTATTTCATATCTTTCTTTTGGATTTATCTAATCAGCCGAAATAGGTGCTCACCCGACCACTTAAATAAAAAAATTGAATAACATAATTTATATATAATCCATATATAATACGTGTATAATCGTGGGTTGTTGGTATATCATCTATTTATATTATCTATAAAAAGTAAACAATAGATACGGCCGAATATTATGTAAATATTCCATAAGATTTCGGTTTTTGATTTTATCCATGATATAACTTTTATTATAATAATTTTAAAACTCTCTACTAATGTTTACATTTTTTTAATCTTTTTTTATCTTTGAATTAAAAATAAAAGTAAAGATTTTTTTCAAAATAATTTGTTTACATTTATTTTAAAACAAAAAATCACGTCATACCAATTTTTTCTTTATAATATACTCTTTGTTACACTTAAAGATCGCAATTGAAACTATCAATTAGAAATCAATTTCTATATTGTTGAGTTTGGAAAGAAAACCTTTCACATAATCTAATGATTCAAAACTAATATTCTTTAATGAGAAAAAGATTATACCCTTACATTATTGGCTTGACTAAAGCTAAATGAAAGGGTTTTTGTCATGACCCAAAATTTTCACCCTCGGGGGTCGTGATGCCGCCTACTAATGTGAGCTAGGCAATCAAATCCTTTGACTATTTACTATATTGTCCAATTATTTCTTTTTAACAAATATAAGGCGATAACGTATAAACAGCAGAACTTTAAATTCAAGCGAAAGACCACAACAAAATATCTAAAATCTAGGTCTATTACATTTACTCAAGCCTAGATCACCCAAAACCTGGTGTCACAGTGTCACAGACGGTCTAAGATTTACTACATACAAAGTCTGAAGGAGTTATCAATATATTATTTCTGAAATTAAGGAAAATGAAACAGGAAATAGAAGATAGAGGAGACTCCAGGGCTTGCGGACGCCTGCAGGTCTATCTTGGATCTCCGTGTAGACTGAAGGTAGCCTCCAAACTACGGTCCAAGAGCTGCTCCGGGATTTGTACATAGTGCAGAGTGTAGTATCAGCACAACCGGCCCCACGTGCTGGTAAGTGTCTAGCCTAACCTCAGTGAAGTAGTGAAGAGGCTAGTACCAGACTACCAAATAACCTGTGCAATTCAATATATATAGCAGAAAAGAAGTACAGAAACAAATAGTCAAGTATGGGAGGGGGAGCATGCTGGGAGAGAGATATCAATTCCGAATAGAAAGACATTGAGTAAACGAAAGAAATAATATAACTCGGATATCAGCGAAGAATTAGAAATCAACAAATGCATGGTATCACCCTTCGTTATTTTACTCTCGTCCTCACCAAAGCAATCATATAATAAAAATATGCACGACATCACCCTTCATGCTTTTACTCTTTTCCTCACCATATAATCAATAAATTGACACGAAATGGTACATCGTTGTCACGACTCCGGAATTTCCACCCTCGGGAGTCGTGATGACACCTTCTCCGAAATGAGTCGTGTATGATCTCAATAGCTTCGTATGGTGATTTTGGACTTAGGCGCGCATCTAGATTCAGATTTTGAGGTCTGTAGAGTGAATTGAGGTATTTTGGCAAAAATTGAAAAAGTTGAAGTTAGGGAAATGAAAAAGTTTAACCCACAGTTGAATTTTACGATATCGGGGTCGAAATGAAATTCCGAGAGTTGAAGTAGCTCCATTATGTTATTTTAGACTTGTTTGCAAAATTTGGTGTCATTCTGAGTTGAATTCGTAGGTTTCGGAATGAGATTCGATATGTGAAGATGTGGAAGTTCATAAGCCGGATCTTTTGTTTGATTCGTATTTTGATGTTATTTTATGCGATTTCAAACTTTGAGCGAGTCCCTGTTAGGATATATGACTTGTGCGTGTGATTAGAAGGGGTCTCGGGAGCCTCGGGTGTATGTTCGGATGGCTACGGACATTTTCTTCCATTTTGAACTACTGAAGTTACTGCTGCTGATATCTGTGATGACCCGACCTGTCATCTCCTGTATATCTGTCCTGTTTTCCCTGTTTTATGCTTCTTCATGTGCTATTATATGTGTTTGGTGAGTTTGAAGTGTTTCGGTGTCATAACCGCACCTGCGGTTTAGGTTCCGCTAAATCAGAGCCAGAGAAGCGGCCTGACCATAGTAGGAGCAGACTTTGGTGCTCCCTCAGCTTTCAGCATGTGCAGAAGATTTACCGCAGATGTGGTTTCTCATCTTCGAGATTATCATTGCAGATGCAGACCCTGGGCTGATTAATGAAAGCCGCAGAAGGTGAAACCACTTGACTGAAATATGAAATTCAAGGGTTTAGTTTCAAAAGTTAGAACAATCAAATTGGAGCTTGGGAGAGGGCGATTTTGACAGAGTTTTGAAGAGGAGATCATTGGGTAATGTTTCTTTAATCCTTTCTAGTTATATTCCACCAATCTATAGCTAATTTAATCATTTAAATTCAAATAGGGGATTAAAGTTTGGGAAAAAATGGAAGAAACTTCATAGACCAAATTATTTAGTTTTTAGTGGGTGTTTGACCTCCGATTTGTGAGATATTTATATGGTTAGACTCGTGAGTGTATGATGGTTCTAGAAATATAAAATTTATCTAATTCTGACACATTGGCATGAGGGCATTTTGGTAATTTTGTATAATTTCGCATATTAGCTTTGAATTAAATAGTAGAATCAGTTGCTTGCGATGTTATTTATGATGTGAAATTGAATTGAATAGATTTGGGCTATTTGGAGTCGGATACTTGTGGCAAAGGCGTGGTTTCAAGTTGATTTTTTGATCTGATTCGAGGTAAGTGGCTAGTCTAATCTTATGTGGTGGACATTTCCCCTTAGGACATGATATTTGATATTTGAATGCCTCGTACATGAGATGACAAGCGTGTACTTGAGATAATTGTTAAAAATCCATTTTGTTTCACTAGGAGTATTTTAATTGATTTTTCCGGCTTACTTGTTTATTCTAATTGCAAGTTTAACCTGTATTAGCTTAGAAAAACATCTTTAGTTGACTTACCTGCATATTTGCTTAAACTGTCTTACTTGTATTCCGTGAAGCATGTTAGGCTAGAAACTACTATTATTTGTTCTAAGTTTAGCATTTATCCTGATACTTGAGACTGTTATTGTGTGATTTAAGTATGGGACTACGGGATGGCATCCCGAGAGATCCCCTGCACGTGATATGTTTTGGATTGAGGGTGTACGATACAAAGAGATCCCTGGCATATGTGTGTGTGTGTGTGTGTGTGTGTATATATATATATATATATATATATATATATATATATATATATATATATATATATATATATATATATATATATATATATATATATATATATATATATATATATATATATATATAAGTATTGGGAATACCGAGGTATCATCGGGATACCAAGATATCCCCGGCTATTATCCATGTTGTGAGCAATACTCCTTATATTGTTTTGTTTCTGCTTTCTATTACTATTTTCCCTTAATTATCGTGTTAGATTCTTTATCCTATCATTTATTATGTTTTATCTCAGTAGGGCCCTGACATTCCTTGTCACTACCCGATCGAGGTTAGGCCTAGCACTTACTAAGTACTGTTGTAGTGTACCTATGCCCCTTCTGCGTATGTTTTTCATGTGCAGATCCAGGTACCTCCACCCAGGAGTATCACTCTCGAGGCGGAGAGATATAACTGAGACTTCGAGGTACTTCTGTCATATCCATAGACCAGGAGTCTCTATCTCACTCCAGCTTTAGTAGATAGCTTTTCCTTTCTTACAGTTGTATAGACATCACGGAGTTAGAGCGGTGTATTACTCTTCTATTAGCCCGTGTTTCCCGTGAGTTTCTGGGTTTTGGGATGTGGTTATAGATTCTGTGATGCTGAGTTGTATATGTCCAGCGGCACTTATTTACAGTTTTTCCTTCTAGTTGTTAATGTTAATTATTTATTTTCCGCAAGTTTAATTTGTTTTCCACATTATTAGGCTTACCTAGTCGTAGGAACTAGGTGCCGTCACGATATGTTCATGGTGCATGATACCTGTGTTGTTGTGAAAAATATTTCTTAATAACTAGTTGCTGTTGATGTAATTGTGCTTAAAGAAGAAGGGAGTTAATATATAATGATGTGAAGGTGGAGTCATAGTTTGAAATAAGTGTGGGGTTTTAATTGTTAACGTACATGTATTAAAGTGCTTAGGTAGGTGTAGCTACTCGTATATCTAAGAATATCCTACCCATCCCGCAGCCTATATTACAACCAAATAAAGCCCTTCTTGATCCTATACCGAATGAGCTCGATTAGTAGAGTAATACACTACGGGCAAACCTATGGTGCATCTTTTGTGGCATATGAATGTCATTTCTGAGGGTGAGTGAATTTTGTTTATAGTAATGTTCCTTAGTATGTCTGCATGTTATTGATCGTGGAATGAGTCTCATTTGTTGTGACTAGGCACTTGATTCATGAAGGAGATGTAAGTTTGGACCTCTATGTTAGGGTAAGTAAGCCGATTATGAATATATGGCATGGCTCGCGGGAGTCAATTCTTGAGGTGTGGAAGTTACACTCATGTACTCAATCTATAAGGAATATTCTTGGTGTGACGAGTTAGAGAAGTCACTCAGGGAAGTTAGGCCTCTGTAGAGTGTGTTAATTTCTCGAGGAAGAGCAAAGAATTAAGTGTAGTGTGTTGATAGTAGACGATAATTATTCAATTTAGATACTATTTACACTCTAATTTGGCCGCACTTTATCAATGTTTGAATGTAAAAGATGACAAAATGCTCTAATTAAGAGTTTTACATTTTGCAGGAGCCAATCCGATCTTGGAGGAAGCAAATGAGTGTTTTGGAGTCAATATGAAGCATGGAAGGCCAATCGGAGGACAACACAGTCGAAAAGGAGAAATAATATCAAGTACCAGCTTCGCGGTCATATTAGCAGCCGCGCACAAAAGAATTACCAAATTTATGGCCCAATCCGCGGTGTGGACAGGCTGACGGGAGCAAAAAATCTAGGGTCAATTGTGTAATTTCCAGGGAGACTAACCTAAACCTATATGAAGCCTAATTCGTCCAAGAGTGGAGGAGAGCTATTTTTAGATAGATTGTAAAGGCAAGAACACAGAAGAAATACAGAGAATTTTCCTTAGAGTTTTCTTCTTCTTCTTTTTTTAATTCTATTGTTTGTTACTACTTTAATTATTGAATTTTCATCTCTTAGTATGAGTAGCTAAACCTGTCAACTGGGGTTGATTGAACCAATTGTTGGATGAAGTCTTAACTATGTTTCGATATAGTTGAGCCATTTTTACTCTATGATTGTTCAACTACGTGTTGTCTTGTGATTAACTGAAAGGGCCCTTAATTAATCGTGTCTGGTTATCTTGTGTTTCTTGAGAAAGAACACATCGTTAGATTTTTATTGAACAACACCACTTTTGTCACGACCCCCAACCCGATCGTGATGGCGCCCGGCCGCAAGGCTAGGCAACCTCGACTAAACAACTCCCAAAGAACGATATCCCAGCCCAAAGAGATACAAATTAAGGTAAAACAGATTTAGAAATATGAACCCAGCCAGGTATAAGAAATATGGATGAAAACACAGATGAGACAACAACACTCCCAAAACCATGGGGTCACGAGTACAGAGCCTCTAACAATACCGAATACAAGTATGAATAGAAATGATACTAATGTCTGACAAAAACAACAAAGAACATACTAATAGAGATAGAGTAAGTGGTCCTGCGGATGGTGAGCAGCTACCTCAATACTCTGATAGCAATAGCAGCAGCACTAGATCACTGGAGCACCTGGATCTGCACACAAGGTGCAGGGAGTATGGGGTGAGTTTACCAACCTAGTGAGTAATAAGCATGTATAAAAATCCAAAGATAATAAAACACGAAATAACGTTAAATGAAGTTATCTAGCAGTTCTGTACAGTACCAGCCCCAGAGATATACATATAAAGTTACGATAAATAAATGCATGAGATGTAATGCAATGCATGAACACTGCGGAACGTGTAGCCTGATCCATTTGGGTACCCGCGCCCACTGTGGGGGTTCAGACTCCGGAGGGGCTCTTACAGCCCAAGCACCATATCATACAGTGCCAATAGTTACCACTGTTTCCATTATAATACACGGTGCCAATAGTTACCACCGTTTCCATTTAAAAACATGGTGCCAATAGTTACCACCATTTCCATTTAAAAATGCGGTGCCAATAGTTACCAACGTTTTAAAGAAATAATATACAGCCCAGAAAATAGTGGAATCGTGATCGTCAGCACGAAATATCATTTAAGAATCATTTGAGTTTTCAGAACATAGAAATACGACTGAGTTTTCAAAAATAGTGTTAAAAACCTGGACTGAATTAAATAATATGCAAATCATGCTAAATCTGATATATCAATCCCTGAAGGATTCTACAAGTCGGCACAATGCCTCAAACATGACACCAAGCCCTGATATCATCAATATAGTACGTGAATCAATCGCCAACATAGCCAATTTATTCCTCGGATTGGACCGAGTCACAATTTCCAACATATACGACCCCGTACTAACCATGGAGTGCGTGTATAGCTCATAATAGCATCACAATGTGATACACCGGGGTTTCAAACTATCAGGTCATCATCTACTCTCATTACTCAACTCAAGCCGGCCACAAACTAGCTTGAAATGCCTTTCCTTCGAGAATTAACCTCCACTGATGCCAAATCTGATCAAAACCAATAGCTTTACGTCACAATTGGCTAATGGAACATGACCCAATCGAATAACTTGAAATACACCCAAAAATACGAAGTTGGCAAAACCCGATCCCCAGGCCCACTTCTCGAAAAATTATGAAATTCACATTTTCAGAATCCTTGACTCGCCACGAGTCCATACATATTAAATTTACAAGAATCAAAGTCCATTTGACCCCTCAAATCAACAATTTAAGCTCACTTGGGTTTCAATCCCTAACCACCATTTTTGACATTAAAAACCTTGAATTCTTTATGTTTAATCCATGATTTTACACTAAAATGACATACTCTAGGTCCAAGATTTCTTACATGATGAATTACATCAAAAACAAATCTCTCTAAGAATCGCCCACAATCGCCTTAGTCCGAGGTCCAAATGTCCTTCTCTTTTCAAAATCGCGAAAACACTGTTTCATTAAACCCAGCCGACTTTCACTTCTGCGGTCACTCTTCCGCTTGAGCGGATCCCGCCTACGCGGATATTTGACCACTTCTACGGTCGAATTTAAAATCCCATCGACTGCTTCTGCGGTCCTTGATCGCTTCCGCGACTTCGCTCATGCGGTCGCTTGTCCTCTTCTTCGGTCCCAGCCAACATGCCCTTGGCCGCTTCTGTGGCTCATCTTGCGCTTGAGTGGACGCCGCCTACGTGGTCCATTGTCCGCAAAGGGGGAAATACCAGAAGACAGGTTCCCAAATCTGAAGCAACTCCAAAAGTTTCTCGTTTAACCATTCGGATTCACCTCGAGAGCCCCGAGGTCCAAACCAAAAATGTAAATATGACCAAATACCTCATCCAAACTTGCTCGAGCCCTGAAAACGCCAATATTAACACCAAAAAGTCATCATTTTCCTCAAATCAAAGTCGAAGATAACTTAGAGTTTTCCAAAATCACATTCGGTTCCGAAACCAACCAAATGAAGTCCGAATAACCTAAAATTTTGCACACATATCCAAATTCACCTAACAAAGCTATTGCGGCACTTGGAATTCCATTCCAACCCTCGGATCCAATTCTCACCTAACAACCAGAATTCGCCGAAATTCAACTTAGCCAATTCAAGCATAATTCTACACCGGACCTCCAAATTCAATTCTGTTTTCTCTGCCAAGTCACAAATCACCATCCAAAACTATTCGAATCAACAGAAATCCGTTCCGAGCCCTCTAACTCACAGGTCAACATCTGGTTGACTTTTCCAACTTAAGCTTTCTTTAAAGAGACTATTGGTCTCGATTCTAACCAAATTCAACCTAACACACCTTAAACTCACCAAACACATATATCAACACATGGGGAAGAATAATACGGGGATAACGACGCTAAAATATAAAAGACGACGGGTCGGGTCGTCACAACTTTCGGATAAGTTATGAGATTAATTACTTGAATTTAATAGCAGGTTAGAGATAACAAAGCTTTTGTGGGATAATTATGAGTTGAATTGCTAGCTAGAGTAATTCGAGAGAATGCTTGTAGTAAACTATTGTAATTGATCGAGAGATAATTATGGCAACCCAGAACTCTTATTTATTATAAAGTGTTACGATGACATTATAGCTAAGGTGTCAGGAATTTGTCAGACAATTGCGGAAATCAACAGCCCTAGACAATTTACCATTGAATTCAACTCTATTATATATTATTGCTATTTTTCCTTAGTTAACTAAATTCTACTCATTATCCATAAAAAATATTGCATCCGAATATTGTTTGAGCTTATCATTAGCAGTGGTAAAAGTTGTAGTAAGTAGGTTAGTTTCCTGTGGGAATCGACTACGAACTAAACATAATTATATATTAACAACGACCGTTTAGTCCTTTTTCTAAGGCATAGTTGGGTGTGATAGCGTATGCACTTGGAGTGACTAGCCAATATTAGGCAAATCCTGGTGAGGATCATTAGAATTAGGGGATGACCATTAGTAAGTACTTGAGAAGAACTAAAGACCAATTCCTCAATTATGGATATTCTGAGTTGAAACTTGAAGGTTATACTGATGCAAGTTTCTCTTCAGATAGAGATGATAGCAAATCTAATTCTAGTTATGTATTCACCTTAAATGGTGGTGCGCTGAGTTGGAAAAGTTCCAAACAAGCTATAGTAGCTGTTTGAGTGTCTGAAGCAAAATATATAGCAGCTGGTAAAGCTGCAAAGGAAGCTTTATGGATGAAAAAGTTTTTAACTGAACTTGGTGTGGTTCCTTCAATAGAAGGTGCAATTCCATGTTGTGTAACAAAATTAGAGCCATTGATCAAGCAAAAGAACCAAGATCACACCAAAAATCCAAACACGTTATGCGAAGGTATCACTTGATAAAAGAGATTATTGAACGCGGAGACGTTGAGATTCAAAAGGTTGATGGAAAGGAAAATGCTGCAGACCTATTCACTAAAGCTCTTGGCGCAACAGAGCTTGACAAGCACAAGTGGAAATTGGGAATGAAGTACAAGAGCGATTGGCTGTAATGCAAATAGGAGATTGTTAGGGATATAGTAGATATGACCTACATCCAGTCTCATATTTGATGATTTGAACATATTTTTGTGAATATTATTTGATATAAAAAATATATGGAATTTTATATTCTTTGATCATTATTATTAATTGCTTGCTTCATTTGATAAGGTCCTTGATTAAATTTTAGACTTGATATTGTGATGGAGATCATGATAATGAGAGTAAAGTTTCTTATAATTTAATTTAAATTTGTTCTTGATCGTAGGATTAGTAATTTGGACATTAGTAATCCGGTTAGATATATATTTATATAATTGACAAGTTACTTACTTTGCTATGATACAAGACACCTAAGGCCCTAGATCAATAGGTTAAAGGATATTTGGTATGATTAAATGCTTGTAGAATTAGTATTGATCAAGATGGAATCTTTCAACTCTTGGTAATGAGTTTACGCTCCATGTTGTCATGAATTATAAACGGTCAAAGTAAGACCTTGGCCATGGTGATTGAATGAAAGAAGAAAAGAGTTTCTTAGGTCATTCATTCAATGGTCAACTATATTTGAGATGAACACCTAGTTGGTCGCCTATTAGGATTTGATTGTTAAACCACTTCCTAGGGCAGTCCAGAGCCATAAGGACAGAAGAAATTACTACGTATTCTTCTACTAGTTCTTGAGAGTATATACATCATTCTACCTGGTCGTTAAGGAGTGTTGCTAGATGCCACCCTTAATTAGTAAACTAATTTGATTAATTTTCTATCGGTTTAGTATTGAACCTATGGGGTCGCACACTAACAAGTATTCTGATCGTTGCTAAAGGATAAATTATTGTATTATTTGATAATTAAATTTTAGAATTTAATTGTAAATAAATAATGTTATTAGTTCAAACAAAATATTATTATACTTTTTGCTAGCACATGAAATATAATTAATATTGTGAATAAATTAAAGTTTTTTATTTGGAACAGAATAAATTATATCTCAGTATTGTAACCTATATGTAATATATATTTGATACTCATAACTAATATTTATATATAAGATATGTATAAGGATGTTTTCCTATTTATACCATATATAAAACCTTGTTACCAAAAATGTTCATAGTTTGTTATTTACCCGTGTTGTCCATATTTTTTCTACAAATTATATATCAATCCAAAAATAGGTAGATCTTTTCATATATAACGCGCTAAAATGAAGGCACCAGATCTGCATGTGATTCAGTCAATATTAAATACGAAATTTGAAACGGAAGGAGATCTCAAAATTGAAAAAATCTATTCTTCCATATATTTTCAACCATACATAGCCATTAAAAAGCTTGAAAGCTTTGAATTCAAATTTGAGTTTTCAAAAATCATTATTTGTTTGGATTGGGTGATGTTGCAGATAATTCAGAATACGTTTAGGAGTTTATATCTCAATTTTGAGGGGTTTTAGTGAAGATTAGACTTAGTTTTGATTGAATTTCACATTGAAACTCGTCGAATAAAAAAGAAGAAGACATATTTTCAGAAATCGTAGATAAATTGTAGAAATGTAGATAAATTATAGATAAATTGTAGATAAACTGTAGATTGGGAAGACTAAAAATTCTACAAGTCTTATATAATTATGTCAAAAATGCCAATTATGCTACAATTAAAATGAGAGTTGGGATATTAAAATTCATTGTATTCAGTTTGTAGGTATCTTGTAGATAAAATTTCTACAAATAAACTACAAATCAATTTAAGTATTTTATAAAGTTGCATTGTGATTAAGAGTATCTACAAAATTACTGCATTTATACTACAATTAAACTACAATCTTGTGTAAAAAAAATATGAACAACAAAATTTGCTCTTCATCTACAAAATTTTAACATAAAAACTACAAATAAACTACGATTGCACCCACACTATCAAATTTATTGTCTTCCACGAGAAAATTATTTCCTTTACAATTGCACAACCCATCTACTCCTTTATCGGGAGAAAATCATTTCCTATTGATGGCAAAAGCAGTGATACCAAATGATGGATCCATATTTTCATTCCCTACAGTGATACCTATGACAAAAGCAGTGATACCTATTAAGCAATAACTATCTCCATTCCCTACAGTTACCACACTTCCAACAATCTTCTCCAGGCCTCCTCTTCATTCCGAGGTAAACAATGTTTGTGGATCCACATTTCACATGTATCACATGTATATGAAAATGTGAAAAAAAAGCTGAAGGTAAATCGTGGTGGTTGGGGGGGGGGGGGCAATTAACTGAACGTAAATCGTAGAGGTGTGGTGGGTAGGAGGAGAGAGAGGCAGGTAAACTAAAATTAGAGAATATATGCTCCTAAAATCACGCCTAGAATAAATGAAGCAATATTTATACCCTTAATTTGAATTATGGTATATAAATGATAATTTGGTATGTTTAAATATAATTAACACAATCCCTAAGCAATGAAGGTAATGAGGTTTGGTATATGACATAGGTATCTAAAAATCTCATATGTATATAACATTAATGGAAGAGTCATAAATCAAATCCAACTTAAAGTTGAGTTTACATATTAGTCCATAAAGGACTCGGTCGGCCACTAAGTCCCATTAGCAATTAAGATTTGTATTTATAGTAAGTTATGAAAAAGTTCAAATTAGAACTAGATTTCTGTTATAAGTAGAACTCTATTTAAGGTGAATATCTATAATTAGAAAGATTCTAGGGTTTACTACTTGGTGGCTAAGTCACCACCTCCCTATAAATATAGGGGTTCTATTCTATTGTAAACCATCCCAAAAGTATCAATAAGAATACTCCTCTCCCTATTCATATTGTTCTTGTTCTTGCATTATTCTACTTGTTCTTATATTATTTCATAACACGTTATCAGCACGAGACTCTACCGTCTCAAGAATCGTTCTCAAGAAAAACTAAGGTATTTCTCTCTTCCTAATTTGATTCTCGATTATGTCTGACATTATGAAAAGACAGTTCGTTGCCCTTGAAATTTCGGGCAAGAATTATATGACATGGGTGTTGGATGCTGAAATCCACTTAGATGCTATGGGCCTTGGAGACACCATTAAAGATAGAGATAAAGCATCCACCCAAGATTGTGCTAAGGCCTTGATTTTCTTGCGCCATCACCTTGATGAAGGTTTGAAGATTGAATATCTCACCGTCAAGGATCCACTCATCTTGTGGAAAGGCTTAAAGGAGAGATATAACAAGCACGATACGATTGGGCTCATCTGAGGCTCCAAGACTTTAAGTCTCTTTCTGAATATAATTCTGCAATGTTCAGAATTACTTCTAAATTGAAGCTATGTGGAGATAAAATCTCCGATTATGATATGCTTGAGAAAACGTTTACAACGTTTCATGCCTCCAATATGGTACTGCAACAACAGTACAGAGAGAAAGGCTTCACAAAGTACTCTGAACTGATTTCTCTTCTACTTGTGGCTGAGCGAAATAATGACCTGCTCATGAGAAATCACGAAAGTCGACCCACTGGGTCTACACCACTGCCTGTAGCAGATAAGGTGTATTCTCATTATTCCAATCATGAAAAGGGCCATGGATCTAACCATGGTCGTGGTCGTAATCGGGGTCATACCCGTAGACGTAGACAAGGAAGAAATATCCATGATGTCCGTCACCCCCCGAGGAGAGATAACCGCCGAAAGCAGAAACGGGATTATGAGGATCCTAAGGCAAAAAGTTCAGAAACTATATGTTATCGTTGCGGTGGAAAAGGGCACTGGTCAAAAGCTTGCCGTGTACCAAGACATTTGGTTGATCTTTATCAAGTTTCTCTAAAGAATAAAGGCCCTGAAACAAATTTTGTCTCTGACGACAATTTTGACATCACCCACCTGGATGTGGCAGACTTCTTTGAGCAACCCGATGGGAAAATAGACCACCTAATCGGTGATGGATCTGTGATGAAGGAAGATGGAGTTGTTTGATTTTATTTCACTTATTTGTAATAGTTAGTGAATAAACTAATAGTCATTAGTATCAGCTCGTATTAGTTAGTTTATGATATAATGTTAGTATTAGTTCGTTAAAATGTTTCAATATGCTCAAATTTCAATAATATTTTTATTTTCAAGTAGAGGTAATCGCCTAACCTAACAGTTAGTCGATTATCTAATATTTCGCATTAAAACTGCAAAACAATCGATTGTCAATGTTCAACAATCGATTGTCAATGTTCAACAATCGATTGTCTATGTTTAACAATCGATTGTCTTAAGACTGCTGGAATTTTTCAAAATAGCCAACAATCGATTGTCTATATTTAACAATCGATTGTCTTGACAGTGCTCTGGAATTTTTCAAAATAGCCAACAATCGATTGTCTATATTTAACAATCGATTGTCTTAAGGCAGTGCTCGAATTTTTCAAAATAGCCAACAATCGATTGTCTATATTTAACAATCGATTGTCTTAAGACTGATCATGAGTTTTTCAAAATAGCAAATAATCGATTGTGTGTGTTTAACAATCGATTGTCAATGTTCAACAATCGATTGTGTGTGTTTAACAATCGATTGTTTTAAGAAAATGCTTAAACTGAAATTTTCAAACTGCATAGTAATCGATTATGGAAAACATATAATCGACTATCTGATTTAGTTAGTCAATTGACCTCAGCAGATTTTGAAAATATTGTTTAAATGTGACACAAACGAATTGAACTTGTTTATTCTTATGTTCGTGTATTTCTTTTGTATGTCAAACTATGGGAAAAGCGAATATGGATATCTCACAAAGCAAGCTTGGATCAATGTCCAGCTGTAAAAATATTTGCCTAGTTGATTCATGTACTACACATACGATACTCAAAGAAAAGGAATATTTCTCTCATCTAAATATGTGTAAGGCAAATGTTACTACAATCTCTGGTAGTAGTAAATTGATTGAAGGCTCCGGAAGAGCAACTGTAACTCTGCCCAAAGGCACGATGTTTATCATAGAGAATGCAATGTTCTCCTCCAAGTCTAAGAGAAACTTGTTGAGTTTTAAAGATATACGCCGGAATGGCTATCATATTGAGACAATAGATGAAGATAATCTTGAATATCTCATCATTACAAAGAATGTCTCCGGCCAAAAGAGGGTTATTGAGAAATTCCCATCTTTATCTTGTGGCCTGTATTGGACAAGAATTAGTGCAATTGAGGCACATTCAACAGTAAACCAAAAGGTTACTGATTCCAATACTTTCGTACTTTGGCATGATCGATTGGGACACCCGGGATCGACATGATGAGACGGATTATAGAAAGCTCATATGGGCATCCGTTAAAGAATTTCAAAATTCTTTCAAATAATGAATATCCTTGCACTTCTTGTTATCAAGGCAAGTTGATTATCAGACCATCACCAACAAAGGTTGGGACTGAGTCACCCACGTTTTTGGAACGTATACAAGGGGATATTTGTGGACCTATTCACCCACCCAGTGGGTCCTTTAGGTATTTTATGGTCTTGATAGACGCATCCTGTAGATGGTCTCATGTGTGCCTGTTGTCATCACGCAACCTTGCGTTTGCGAAATTAATGGCACAAATAAT
Source organism: Nicotiana benthamiana (assembly GCA_034376525.1). NCBI lineage: Eukaryota > Viridiplantae > Streptophyta > Magnoliopsida > Solanales > Solanaceae > Nicotiana > Nicotiana benthamiana. The sequence goes on along the minus strand of CM067337.1, from coordinate 40,662,544 downwards.
TCGACTACGAGCACAATTTCCTGATAATCCAATCAAGTCTATTAGACTGGATAATGCTGCTGAGTTTTCATCCCAAGCATTTAATGATTATTGCTTATCAATTGGGATAAAAGTGGAACATTCTGTAGCTCATGTTCACACTCAAAACGGTCTTGCAGAATTGTTAATTAAACGCCTGCAGTTGATTGCAAGGCCATTACTCATGAAAACGAGGCTGCCCACTTCGGTATGGGGTCACGCCATTTTGCATGCAGCAATGCTAATTCGTCTCAGACCGACGAATTATCACAAATATTCCCCGTTGCAATTGGTTTTGGGTCATGAACCCAATATATCCCATTTAAGAATCTTTGGATGCGCAGTATATGTGACTATAGCACCGCCATCCCGCACCAAAATGGGTCCGCAAAGAAGGTTAGGAATATATGTTGGGTTTGAATCGCCCTCCATCATTCGCTACCTCGAACCAATGACAGGGGACTTGTTTACTGCACGATTTGCAGACTGTCGATTTGATGAGACACTTTTCCCAAAATTAGGGGGAGAAGTTGGTGAAACCAAACGGGAAATTTTGTGGAAAAATGCATCATTATCTCATCTTGATCCACATACCTCTATTTGTGAAAGAGAGGTACAAAAGATTATCCATTTGCAAAGAATAGCAAATCAAATGCCTGACGCATTTACGGACTTGAAAAGGATAACAAAATCCCACATCCCCGCGGAAAATGTTCCAATCCGTATTGATGTCCCTGTTGGACAATCATCTAGTGTCATAACCAATGAGTCGAATGCACGCCTGAAGCGTGGCAGGCCATTAGGTTCTAAAGATCGAAATCCTAGAAAGAGGAAAGCAAATGATAAAAATGACACTACGAAAGAATCTCATGAAGAAATTCATGATTTAACGAATTCTGAGATTCATGAAGAATCCATTGAGCCCGAGACTCTGGAAAATACGGAACTATCCATAAATCCAATCAATATTGAGGCAAATTTTGATCGAGTGGATATAGTGGTGGATAATGTCTTTGCTTATAATGTCGCATCTAGCATTATGCAAGAATGTGAGGATCTCGAACCTCAATCTGTTGAAGAATGTCGAAAAAGACATGATTGGCCAAAATGGCAAGAAGCAATTCAATCAGAATTGAATTCGCTGGCAAAACGTGAAGTTTTTGGCCCTATAGTTGAAAAACCTAATGGTGTTAAGCCCGTTGGCTATAAATGGGTCTTTGTACGCAAGAGAAATGAGAAAAACGAGGTACAAAGATATAAGGCACACCTTGTTGCGCAAGGTTTTTCTCAAAGGCCTGGTGTCGATTATGAAGAGACATATTCGCCTTTAATGGATGCTATAACCTTTCGTTATCTCATCAGTTTTGCTGTCCTTGAAAAGCTTGACATGCATTTAATGGATGTGGTTACTGCCTATCTTTATGGCTCACTTGATAATGAGATATACATGAAAATTCCCGATGGACTCAAAGTGCCAAACGCTCATAATTCAAAGTCTCGGGAAATATTTTCAATTAAATTGCAAAGATCTTGGTATGGTCTAAAGCAATCAGGACGAATGTGGTATAATCGTCTTAGTGAGTATTTGTTAAAAGAAGGCTATATAAATGACGCCATTTGCCCTTGTGTTTTTATAAAGAAAACAACATCGGAATTTGTTGTACTTGCCGTATATGTCGATGACATAAACCTTATTGGAACCCCCATAGAACTCCAAAAGGCAATTGATTATCTAAAGGGTGAATTCGAGATGAAAGATCTCGGAAAGACAAAATTATGTCTTGGTTTGCAAATTGAATATTTGGCAAACGGAATTTTTGTCCATCAATCTACCTATATAGAAAAGGTACTGAAACGGTTTTACATGGATGGAGCACATCCTTTAAGTACACCGATGGTTGTTCGATCACTTGATATGAATAAAGATCCATTCCGACCGCAAGAAAGGAATGAAGAGCTACTTGGTCCTGAAGTACCATATCTTAGTGCAATTGGCGCACTAATGTATCTTGCAAATACTACAAGGCCTGACATATCCTTTTCAGTTAATGTCTTAGCAAGATTTAGCTCGGCTCCTACAAGGAGACATTGGAATGGGATCAAACATACGGTACCTAAAAGGGACTACTGATATGGGCTTATTTTATGGCAATAATTGCAGTCCCGATCTTGTTGGTTATGCTGATGCTGGATATTTATCCGACCCACACAAGGCTCGATCTCAAACGGGTTACGTGTTTACCTGTGGAGGCACCGCCATATCTTGGCGATCGACTAAGCAATCAATTGCGGCTACTTCATCTAATCATGCCGAGATAATTGCTATTCATGAAGCAAGTCGGGAGTGTGTGTGGTTGAGGTCTATCATACATCATATACAAGACAAATGTGGTTTGAAATGTAATAAACTACCCACGACTTTGTATGAAGACAATGCAGCATGTATAGCTCAATTGAAGGGAGGATTCATAAAAGGAGATAGAACAAAGCATATTTCACCAAAGTTATTTTTCACACATGATCTTCAAAAGAATGGTGATATTAATGTGCAACAGATTCGTTCAAGCGACGATATGGCTGATTTGTTCACAAAATCTCTACCAACGTCAACCTTCAAGAAGCTAGTTCACAAGATCGGAATGTGAAGACTTAAGGATATGAATTGATGTTCTTATCAGGGGGAGTTAATGCGCGTTGCACTCTTTTTCCATTACAAGGTTTTGTCCCACTGGGTTTTCCTTGCAAGGTTTTTAACGAGGCAACCAATAGGCGCATATTCAAACATGTGTACTCTTTTTCCTTTTCTTAAACTTTTTCCCATTGGGTTTTATTTTAGTTAAGGTTTTAACGAGGCACATTATTGAATAGACATTCAAGGGGGAGTGTTATAAATAGAACTCTATTTAAGGTGAATGTCTATAATTAGAGAGATTCTAGGGTTTACTACTTGGTGGCTAAGTCACCACCTCCCTATAAATATAGGGGTTCTATTCTCCAAAAGTATCAATAAGAATACTCCTCTCCCTATTCTCTCTATATTGTTCTTGTTCTTGCATTATTCTACTTGTTCTTATATTATTTCATAACAACTTCCCTTTAGTTTTCTTTTATTGATTTGGGAAAGAATTGGTTATTGGCTATATATGTCATCCGTATAACGTGGCCAAGAAATTCGATTTGTTAGGTGTGCTGCACAGTCAAGAGAAATATATTCGACGAGGAAACTTGTTTTCTTGTCTTATTAATATTGCTTCGAAGCCTTAGATAAAATTTCGCAAAGTATTGTTCATTTAATTTGTCCGTGGATTTTACCGATCAAAAAAGTTATAGTAAGGATCGGTCTAGGTATGAATATGCATGTAATTTGCATTATCGAAGAAATTTTGAAACGAGACTCTCTTCGCTGGGTACGTCTTGGATCCAATCTTTGACATATAAATAAACTTTAGACATGAATATTTGTCTAAGATTCTTATTGTCTTCTGCTGCGTGTTACGAACACCAATATGCAATTCTTCTTGGATATCAGAGTTGTAATTTATTGTGTCTAAAATTTATTTACGAAATATTTTAAAATTATATTTGAAGAGTTCAAATCATATTACATGTGTCTTGTGCCATATTAAAATTGTTTGAATGCATATAGATTGATATAACTTTATTTTGAATTAAATATATATACATATGAATTAAACTATTGAAACAGTTCATAACTTACATTTGACATTTTGGTATTAGATACAACTCTAATCTATAATGAGTTATTGGATTCTACTATTATTTTAATTTTAATTAGTTCATGAAATATTAATTAATAATAATTTTCTGGCATGAATTATTTTTATGTGATATATAAGTAAACATGTTAGAATATATTAAATTACTATGACGACCCAAAGGGTCATTACTTGTTTTCTTATCCATTCTGAGCTTTCGAGGCTTGAAAACCTCATCTGTAGTTGCCTCGATTTGCATGCACAATTCGGGCGCGTAGTTAGAAGCTCAAATATGAAATTATGAGAAAATTTGCTAAGTTTTGATATTAAAATGAATAAATTTGGTTTCAGTCAATATTTTCGGTAAACGGACGTGGACCAATAATTTGATGGTCTTGAAAGGTCCGTAGGAAAATATGGGACTTAGGTGTATGCCCGAAATCGATTTCTGAAAATATTTAAGGAAAATAACAATGAAAAATGATCAAAACGTAATGGTATTGGGCCCGTATTTTGGTTCTGGTGCACGGTACAGGTCTTATATGTTGTTTAAAACTATCTGTAATGTTTGCTTGAAAACGAACGTCGTTTGACATGTTTCGGGCTTAAAATGGAAAGTTTGAACTTTTGACAAATTTTTAAGAAATCTTAGATTTTAAGGATTAATTTATTATTTTTGATGTTATTTTGGCGATTTTATTGCACGGTTAAGTTCGTAGGATATTTTTTGAGTTAGTTTGTATATTTGGTTTAGAGCCCCGAGGGCTCGGGTGAGTTAAGGATAAGTGTCAGGGTGGTTTTAGACTTAAAAATATTGCCGTTGCCCAGTTCCTTGTTCTATGAGATCTAATAGCTTGTTCCGCGAGTAGTGTAAATCTCAGGAGGCCAGTTTGTTCTATGCGATCACATTGCTCCCCCGCAATCGTATAATGTTATCTCGAGAAGCCCCATATTTTTCCTCTATGTGATCGCATGGTAAGGTTCGCGATCACAATGACCAGCCTGCTTTTTCTATGCGATCGTAGTTCCCTCTTCGCACCAATTTCCCCTTCCTCTATGCGATCGCATATACAGCTTCGCGATCGCATAGGGCAATTTTGCCCAATGTTTTTAAAGGCTCAAAATAGAACACTTGCGGGAAAATTTCCCATTTTTCACAAAACCCTCCCTCTTTCAAGCTCCTGGGCGATCTTTAGAGTATTTCTTTACCAAAGTTTCTTGGGTAAGTATTGTTTAACTAGTTTTATTCATCTTCCATCAATTTTACTTGAATTCCTAGGCCTAAAACATGTGAAAATAGGTAGAAATTAGAGAATTTGGTAGAGCTAGGGTTTTCAAATATTTCGTACATTAGACCTTGCTTTGGGGTCGAAGTTGGAAGCAAATTATATACTCGGGCTCGTGAGTGAATGGGTGATCGGAATTTGGTTCGAACCACGTGTTTTGACCAACGAGCCTGTGGTCAATTTTTATATTTCTGGTAGAATGTTTATGAAAATATATTAAGCCATTTGGATTGGATTTTTTAGTATTACTGATGATATTAAATCAGTTGTGTATAGATACGATTGAATTAAAGCCAAATTCGAAAGGAAAAGCGATGCTTAAGGATTAAATTGGCCATAGAACTCCGAGGTAAGTGTTTGGTCTACCCTAGCTTGAGGGAATATGAGTTGAGTCATATTTGTTATTTGCTACTTGTCGAGTATGACATATAGACATGGTGACGAGTATCTATACGTTAGTGTTTTGCATGACCATGAGTCTTTATATTGCGAATATTTGCATTTTGTTATATCTTCCATGATTAATGATGACTTTAATATGTTGTGAAGAACATATGATATTTAAAATTCGAGGAGCGTTCGCTCGAGTTATAAAATGAATTACAAGTGAGGAATGAAAGAAAGAGAAAGAATTTATCAAATTATTCTCTTGCGGAGGTATATGTGGAATTGTTGATATATTCCTTGCCTGGAATTTTATTTTTAATTGTTGTGCTCTTTATTGGGAACCCTATTAATATTATTATTCTTTTTATTTTATTGCCCTTATTTGTGATTGTTATTTGGGTGAGCAAGAGTGATAAATGCACAAAGGGTGATGTCGTGTATTGTTTGATATTTTGAGGAAAGAGTATAAAGCATGAAGGGTGATGTCGTGCCATACGATGTACCATTCCGTACTGATATCTATTTGTTATATTGTGAGGAAAGAAAGTAAAAGTACGAAGAGTGATGCCGTGTACATTATTATGATATAATTGATTTGGTGAGGATGAGAGTAAAAGCACGAAGGGTGATGCCGTATACAGTCTTATTCTATATGGTTTGAGTTAGGAAGAGAGTAAAAGCATCAAAGATGATGCCATGCAATTGTTTAATTTCTTTTGATACTTGTTGATATGCTGACCTTATTATTTCCTTTTATTGAGTAATTCTATTCAAAAGTATCACCTCCCTACAGCATGATTCTCCTACCATATTGATTTGGTTGCTTCATGTATTTCTTTAGTTCCACATACATATATATTTGAACTGCAAAGGCTTATTAGGGTGTCTGCTCCTAGCCTCGTCACTACTTCGCCGAGTTAGACTAGGCACTTACCAGAACATTGGGGTCGGTTATGCTAATAATACACTATGTGCTTTTTGCATAGATACAGGTTTTGGACATCGAAGTAGCCTTGCAGGCGTCCACAGGCCAGGCATCTCCTCTATCTTTATTTTCAGTCTGTGATCTCATGCATTAAAGATAAACTGTTTATATTATCTTTTAAACGGTTGTATCTTGTACTCTTAGATGTTCGTGAGTAATGTGACACCAGTTCTTGGGTAGAGGTTTATACTGAATTTTCGTATTTCATGTAATGTTATTAACCTAAGTCTTTAGCTCATTTAATTTATTATGTTGCATTTATATTATTATTGTTAAATTGTTAAAAGAGGAATTTTGATAACGAAAAAGATAGATAATAATTGGCTTGCCTAGCTTCAATTAGTAGGCGATATCACGACACCCGAGGGTGGAAAATCTGGGTCGTGACAAGTTGGTATCAGAGCTCTAGGTTACATAGGTCTCACAACTCATGAACAAGCTTGGTAGAGTCTGAGCGATCGGTGCGGAAACGTTTGCATTTATCCCACAGAGGATACAAAGTTAGGAAATATTTCACATTTGTTCTTTCATGTAGTGTGAATTTGTTCTTCAAATGCTAATTGAATTTCTACTCTATTCTTTTGCAGATAGAAAAAACACGCGCTTCCTCATCTACCGCTCAGCAGCCCGAGGCCCCAACAGCAGCTCCGAATAGGGGAAGACGCCGAGGAAGGGGCAGAGCTCAGTCTTGAGAAGTAGCACTAGTGGCGGAGCCTCAGGTTGATGTTGAGGAGGAGGTTGCCACTCCAGCAGCTCCGGTTAGCCCAACTCAGGTCCTAGAGGGGTTCATTGCCACCCCAGTCCTTCAGGATGCTCTGGTCCAATTGGTAGGCTTTATGGAGAGTGTCACCCGAGCGGGCTTGCTTCCAGCAGCACCAGCCACTTCTCAGGGTGGAGGAGGGACTTCAAATCTCGCAACACGCACTCCGGAGCCAGTAGCTCCCCGAGTTCAGGTTCAGTAGTTCACCCAGCTGCGGGAATTCAACCGGATATAGTGGCTCAGACCAGTGAGGGTGCGGCTATGTCCGCCGATGCTCTGTGGAGGTTGGACAGATTCACCAAGCTCTTTACTAGAACATTTAGCAGTGCTTCTTCAGAGGACCCCCAGGATTTCTTATATTGTTGCCACGAGGTTCCTCGGAACATGGGTGTTGTTGAGACCAATGGGGTCGATTTTGCCACCTTTCGTCTATCTGGATCAGTCATGACTTGGTGGAGAGATTATTGCTTAGCGATACTAGCAGGGTTGCCTTCTTTGACTTGGGAGCAGTTTTCAGAGTTATTCATGGAGAAGTTTCTCCTCATTACTCAGCGAGAGGCTCTTCGCAGGCAATTTGAACGCCTTCAGTTGGGCTTTATGTCAATCAATCAGTATGAGACCTGGTTCATTGATCTAGCTCACCATGCCATTATCATACTCCCCACCGAGATAGAGAGGTTGAGGAGGTTTATTGATGGGTTGATTCAGCCGATTCGTCTCCACATGGTTATGGGAGTCGGGAGTGAGATCACTTTTCAGGAGGCGACCAATGCGGCCCGCGAGTTGAGATGGCTCTGTCACATGGAGGTGGGCATGGGTCAGATAACAGGCCCTTCCACTCAGGTCAATTCAGTGGTACCTCGTCTAGGGGTAGAGATTTTTATGGTAGAAGCCATCATCCTAGGCCTTTTGAATCAGCTCTCCAGGTCTCTCATGGTACATCAGGTAGTCGTGGTTCTCAGTCACATTATTCCGATCAGCAGCCTTATGGTGCAGCACCAGCTCCTATTAGTGCACCACCGCTTTGGAGATTCTATGACGGTCATTCATGTCGACAGGGTCAGTCCCTGTCTTCTCAGCAGCCGAGATCTTGTTACACTTGTGGTTAACCAAGTCACATTTCCAGATAATACCCTCGAGCACTGGGTAGTTCTCAAAATTAGGATTCTCGTGCCATGATACCAGCACCGGGTTTTCCACAGCACACCCAGCCAGCTAGAGGTGGGGATATAGGTAATAGAGGTAGAGCTCAAACCACTAGGGATGGAGCCATCCAACAGTAGGTCGTCCTAGAGATATTGTTCAGGGTGGCGAGGCCCAACCCCGATGTTATGCACTTCCAGCCAGGCTAGAGGCCGAGCCTTCAGATGCAATTATCACAGTTACTGTTCTGGTTTGTGATAGAGAAGCTTCAGTGCTATTTGATCCAGGGTCTACATATTCGTATGTATCTTCTTATGTTGCACCGTACCTAGTTCTGCCTAGTGATCCCCTGAGTGTTACTATTTATGTGTCCATACGGGTGGGTGATTCCATCGTGGTCGATCAAGTTCATCATTCCTATATTGTGGAGATTGGGGGTCTTGAGACCCGTGTTGATTTATTGCTTTTCGATATGGTTGACTTTCATGTCATACTGGGAATGGACTGGCTATCTCCATATGACGCTATATTCGATTGCCATGCCAAGACTGTGACCTTAGCTTTGCCGAATTTGCCTCGTCTAGTGTGGAGAAGGATTCTTGGACATTCTAACCACAATGTTATTTCGTATATGAAGGCTAGATGTATGGTCGAAAATGGGTGTTTGGCCTATTTGGTTTATGTTTGTGATTCCAGAGCTAAGGTTCCCTCTATTTATTATGTGTTTGTGGTTCGCAAATTTCTTGAGGTGTTCCCTTCACACCTGCCGGGTATGCCATCCAACAGGGATATTGATTTTAGCATTGATTTGGCTTCGGGTACACAGCCCATTTCGATTCCTTCATATTGCATGTACCCGCCAGAGTTGAAGGAGTTGAAGGAGTAGTTGTAGGATTTACCTGAGAAAGGTTTCACTAGAACCAGTGTTCTGTCATAGGTTGTGCCAGTGTTATTTGTAAAGAAAAAGGATGGTTCTATGAGAATGTGCATTTATTACCGGTAGTTGAACAAGGTAACAATCAAGAATAAGTATCCACTACTGAGGATTGCTGATTAATTTGATCAGCTTCAGGGTGCCCGGATATTTTCAAAGATAGACTTGAGATTTCGCAACCTTCAGCTGAAGATTAGGGCATCTGATGTCCCAAAGACAGATTTCCACACTCGGTACGGACATTATGAGTTCTTAGTCATGTCATTATGCTTAACAAATGCCCAGCAGCTTTTATGGACCTGATGAACTGAGGGTTCAGGCCTTATTTAGACTTGTTCATGATAGTCTTCATTGATGACATATTGATATACTCCTACAGCCAGGATGAGCATGAGCAGCATCTCAAAGAGGTTCTTCAGACTTTGAAGAATAGTCATTTATATGATAAGATTTCAAAGTGTGAGTTCTGATTGAGTTTAGTTGCATCTCTGGATCATATTGTATCTGCAGAGGGTATTCTACTTGATCCGAAGAAGATTGAGGCAGTCAAAAACTGGCCAAGACCACATCAGCTACAGTGATTCGGAGATTCTTGGGATTAGAAGGTTAGTATCATCGGTTTGTGGGGGAGGGGTCTCATCTATTGCATCCCCGATGACAGATTGACCCAGAAGGGTGCCCAGTTTAGATGGTTAGACGAGTGTGAGGCGAGCTTTTAGAAGCTCAAGAAAGCTTTGACTACGGCACCGATATTGGTTTTACACACAGGTTCAGGTGTTTATACAATCTATTGCGATGCTTCCCGCATTGGTCTTGGTGTAATGTTGATGCAGGATGGCAGGGTCATTGCCTATGCTTCGAGACAGTTAAAGATTCACGAGGAGAACTATCTAGTAAATGATATAGTGTTGGCAACTATTGTTCACGCATTGATGATCTGAAGACACTATTTATATAGCGTGGCATGTAAGGTGTTCACTAATCACAAGAGTCCTCAATACTTTATTAAGCAAGAGGAGTTGAATTTGAGGCAGATAAGATGGTTGGAGTTGCTGAAAGATTATGATATCACCATTTTATACAACTCGGGAAAGGCCAACATGGTGGCCGATGCTTTAAGTAGGAAGTCAGCAAATATGGGCAATCTTTGTTTTATTCCGGTCAGTCAGAGGCCGCTTACCTTGGATGTTCAGGCTTTAGAAAACCGATTTTTGTGGTTGGATATTTCTGAGCCTAGTCGGGTATTAGCTTGCACGGTCGCTCCTTCTTCATTATTGGAGCGTATCCATGATCGACAGTTTAATGATCCCCATTTGTGTGTCCTTATAGACACGGTGCAGCGAGGAGGTGCCAAATAGGTTACATTAGATGCTGATGGAGTTTTACGATTGCAAGGGCGAATTTGCATACCAAATGTGGATGGGCTCAGAGAGTTGATTCTAGATGAGGCCCACAATTCCTGGTATTCTATTCATCCAGGCACCGCGAAGATGTATCGAGATTTGCGGCAACATTATCGGTGGCATAGAATGAAGAAGGATATTGTGGCATATGTAGCACGGGGTTTCATTTGTCAACAGGTTAAGTATGAGCATCAGAGGCTTGGTGGTTTATTTTAGCGGATTGATCTTCCCAATGGAAATAGGAGTGAATCACTATGGACTTCACTACTGGACTTCCGTTGACCCGAAAGAAGTTTGATGCAGTTTGGGTCATTGTTGACAGGCTACCAAGTCAGTGCATTTCATTCATGTAGAAGTTTCCTATTCATCTGAGAGGTTAGCTGCAATTTATATCCGGGAGATTGTTCGCTTTTATGGTGTGCCAGTATCTATCATTTTGGATGAGGGAACGTAGTTTACCTCACGTTTCTAGAAAGCAATTCAATGAGTGTTTGGCACACATGTGTAGTTGAGCACAACATTTCATCCTTAGATAGATGGGCAGTCCTACCGGACTATTCAGATATTGGAGGATATGCTCTGAGCTTGCATTATTGACTTTGTAGGTTCTTGGGATCAGTTCCATCCTTTGGCAGAGTTTTCCTACAACAAAAACTATTAGTCGAGTATCCAGATGGCTCCTTATGATGCTTTGTATGGTAGACAATTTTGATCTCCAATTGGATGGTTTGAGCCAGGAGAGGCTCGGTTGTTGGGAACAGATTTGGTTCAGGAGACCTTGGACAAGGTCAAGATCATTCAGGACATGTTTCTTACAGTTTAGTAAAGGCAAAAGAGCCATGAAGATCGTAAGGGTGAGATATAACTTTCATGGTTGGTGAGGGAGAATTGCTCCGAGTGTCTCCTATGAAGGTCAAGCTTAGCCCTAGGTTCATTGTCCCGTCTTAGATTCTTGAGCGAGTTCAAGATGTGGCTTATAGGCTTGCATTACCGCCTAGATTATCGATCGTGCATCAAGTTTTTCATGTGTCCATGCTTCACATATATCACGGCGTTCCAGCACACGATTTAGATTTCAGCACTGTCCAATTGGACAAAGACTTATCTTATGAGGAGGAGCCTGTGGCTATTTTATACTGGCAGATTCATCAGTTGAGATCCAAGAGTTTTCCCTCTGTTCATGTTCAATGGAGAGATCAGCCTCCTGAGGCTTCGACTTGGGAGTTCGAGTCTGATATGCGGAGCCGTTATCCCCATCTATTCCCCGACTCAGGTACTTCCTTCTTATGTCTGTTCGAAGACGAATGGTTGCTTTAGAGGTGGAGAATGTGATGACCCTTGTTTTCCTATCCATTCCAAGCTTCTGAGGCCTTGAAGACCACATTTGTAGTTGCCTAATTTTGCGTGCACAGTCCGGGTGCGTATTTGTAAGCTCAAATATGAAATTTTATAAAAGTTTTCTAATTTTTGATATTAATTGAATAAATTTGACTTCGGTCAATATTTTCGGTAAACAGACCCAGACCCGTGATTTGATGATCGCGGAAGGTCCGTAAGAAAATATGGGACTTGGGCGTATGCCCGGAATCTAATTTCGAGGTCCCAAGCCTGAGAAATAAATTTTTGAGTAAAATTACTTTCTGAAAATATTTAAGGAAAATAGAAATAAAACTGATTAAAAATGATGGTATCGGGCCCATATTTTTGTTCTGCCGCCCAATACAAGTCTTCTATATGGTTTAAGCACTATCTGTAAAGTTTTGTTGAAAACGGACGTCGTTTGACGTGTTTCAGACTTAAAATGGAAAATTTGAAGTTTTATGCAATTTCGAAGAAATCTTAGATTTTAAGGCTTAATTTTTTATTTTTGATGTTATTTTCGCGATTAAATGACGTAGTGACAAAATTTCCCTTTCTCTATGCGATCGCAATGACCAGCCTGCTTCTTCTATGCAATCGCAGTTCCCTCTTCGCGATCGCGGTGACAAAATTTCTCTTCCTCTATGCGATCGCATATACTGCTACGTGATCGCATAGGGCAATTTTCCCCAACATTTTTAAAGACCAAAAACATAACACCTACGGTAAAATTTCCCATTTTTCACAAAACCCCCCCTCCTTCAAGCTCTTGGGCGGTCTTTCGAGTATTTCTTCACCATAGTTTCTTGGATAAGAGTTGTTTAACTCGTTTTCTTTATCTTCCATCAATATTACTTGAATTATTAGGCCTAATACACGTGAAAATAGGTAGAGATTAGAGAATTGGGTAGGATTAGGTTTTTCAAATATTTCGTGAATTAGACCTTGTTTTGGGTCGAACTTGGAAGCAAATTATATATCCGGGCTAGTGAGTGAATGGGTGATCGAAATTTGATTCGAACCTCGTGTTTTGACCAAGCGGGCACGAGGTCGATTTTTATATTTTTGGCAAAATGTTTGGGGAAATATATTTAGCCATTTGGATTGGATTGTTTAGTATTATTGATGATATTAAATTAATTTTGTATAGATATGGTTGAATTGAAGCCAAATTCGAAAAGAAAAACAGTTTTTAGGGGTTGAATTGGCCATAGAACTCCGAGGTACGTGATTGGACTACTATATCTTGATGGAATAGGAGTTGAGTCATATTTTTTATTTGCTACTTGTCAAGTACGATGTATTGGTATGGTTACGAGTATCTATACGTTGGTGTGTAGCATGACTGTGAGTCTTTATATTACGAATATTTGAATTTTGTCATATCTTCTATGATTAAATGATGACTTTAATATGTTGTGAAGAACATATGATGTTTAAATGAAGACTCCTGACTACTGAAATTCGAAATGCATGTCTCTGTTCTCCAGGCAGACCCCTGACTTCAAAATAGACAAAGAAATTGATATAAAACTAAAACTTGAATTATATCGCCTTTGTTCTTTAGGTGGGCTCCTGATTTTTGAAACTGAAATTGTATGTCTTTGTTCTCCAGGCGGACTTCTGACTACCAAAATTCGAAACGCATGTCTCTGTTCTCTAGGCGGACTCCTGACTACTAAACCTGAACTACATTTCTCTGTTCTCCGGGTGGACTCCTGGCTTCAAAACAGACAAAGAAGTTGATTGAAACCCAAAAATGAATTGCATCACCTCTGTTCTTCAGGCGGGCTCCTGATTGCTGAAAGTTAAATTATATGTCTTTGTTCTCCAGGCGGACTCCTGACTGCCGAAATTAGAAATAGTATCTATGTTCTCCAGGCGGACTCCTGAGTGCTAAAATTTGAAATGTATGTCTCCGTTCTCCTAGCGGGCTCATGACTTCAACAATAAATACGAAAACGAGGGAAATTTTTTTCCCCAGTTTGGAAAACTGGGCCTAGGGGTGAGTGTTACTGATTCATATACCAACTATTACTAACAATTCTAAAGTTAAGTGCTATTATCCATGGAGGTCCTCACAACTCCTAGCAATTAAGATCTTAAGTCATATATTCCATAGGTTTTACTTTCACTACATCATGTTTTCTGCAAGGATTTTTTAGACCACATCCTCTTATCCAGGAAGGTCCTGACAACTCCTACTTTGAATTTTATCCTAAACAGGAAAACTTTGGAATCAACTTACATTCCCTATGTTATTCTTCATTATCTTGTATTTTAAGCATACCACACTTGCGGTCAAACCCAATTACTGCTTGTTTTCCCTTACGGAGAATTCCTCATACACAACTGCCCTTTTCTACCCCTGTTAATCAAAGAAAATTTTGTTAATTTAAACGGTGGTTAGATTATGGAATTCTTTCTGAACAATCCTTCCACTCCCTTGCTTTGTGTTGACTGACTTCCTCAAACTTACCCAGAACCGCTTGACTTTCTGACTGACTTTCAAATTCGCCAATCCCTGACAACCTGCATGCTTCTGTACCCATGCTTTTGTTTCACTTTTCCAACCCTTTTTGCTTGAACCTTACATTTCCCACAACATTTCCCAATTACTACACCGATGAAACTTCCGGCGACTTCCCCTATTCCATCTAATAACACATTGTTGTCGACATGCTCTGACCACTTTATGTTTTACCATTTTTGGAAGCTGGTAGTGAGCTTTGCAATCTTTTCCCTCTTGCTTTGAAGAAAACTGACATTGGAACATTTTAGACAGACAAAACCCCCAAAATAAAATGCAATGATTTTATGAATTAAGCATAAGTAGAATCCAAAACCAGATGATTGTGAATAGAACATGGAAAAAGAAAAGAAGCTTATCTGACCGGAACAGTTGGCACCAATGGTGATGACATGCATTTTGGACTAAGCGGCCCAATACGTCCAACTAACCAGCTTTCACTTGCCATACTAACTTCCATCACTTGATTACCTTACCCAAACCTTAACCCTATTTATCTTGTGGTGCCACGAAACAGTTTTTCACCGATGGACCTTTATCAATTTAACATTCCTCAACTCATTTTTGCCTCAAGGTGCCCGCGAGGGTTTTCACCACTAAGACTCTCTCATTTTTATTTTCTCTCAGCTCCCGTTGCCTTACGGTGCCTGTGAAGGTTTTCACCAATAAGACTCTCTTATTTTTATATATTTTTTTATTTTTTCTTGCTTGAATTAGGGTATTGCCCCTGTCATGAATTAACGCTACGCAACTTGGCATTTCTCAAAAATTGATTAGAAGGTCTTTCTTTGGACTGTAATGTAGGATTTTTGATGGGTTAGAAATAAGGCTACAAAAGGCTCAAAACAATTCAAATAGGTTAAAATTACAACTTTCAGAATCCAAGTTCTCATAACAATCAAAACTTCTACCCCAATTTCTTGCTTAGGGACTTTTAGATTTTTATTTTGGTATGACTGAACCTCAGAGAGGTTGCATGCATACAGTTTCGGGATCAAGTCAAACGTAGTTCATGTCATAGAAACTACGTTGTTGTGATTTTCTTTCTCTTCTTTTCTTTTGTTTTTCTTTCTTTTTCCTTCTTCATTTTTCCTTTCTTTCTTTCTTTCCATTTCTTTTTTTCCTTTCCTTTTCTTTCCTTTTCTTTCTTTTCTCTTTTCTTTTTTTCCTTTCCTTTTCTTTATTCTTCTTTTCCCTTTCCTTTTCGTACTTTTTCTTCCTTCTTTTCATTCACTTATTTTCGGCACTTGTATTTCATACTTGTGCTATTAATTCCGAAAGAGGGGTATGGAAGAAAATAAGTAAGGCTCAAAGGGGATGACAAGGGGTAAAAGTATTTAGATAGCATAACAAAACGCCTTTGTCATTTCAATTTTTATAATATGCGAAATACAAACAAGCACAATTAAAATAAAGAAATCATACATAGTATCTCTTGACCGCAACAGAATTGATGGTCAGTTCTACACATTTTCCTTCCACATCTGTTAGATATAATGCACCACTAGACAACACTCTAGTTACAACAAATGGCCCCTGCCAGTTTGGAGTAAATTTTCCTTTTGCTTCAGCCTAATGAGGCAAGATACGTCTCAGCACTAACAATCCGACTACAAACTTCCTCGGATGCACTTTCTTGTTGTACGCTCTTGCCATTTTTGTTGGTACAACTGGCCATGACGCACTGATACTAATCTCTTTTCATTAATCAAACTTAACTATTCAAGGCCGGTGAAATCGTCATCATGTTTCAACTCATTATCACATTCAATTTCTCGTATTGTTACTGCAGAATAAGATCAGCTTTCAATACTGGGCCGAGGATTCACTGTGCATGTCATTTTATGGATAATCAGCATAAAAAGAACTGTACAGAGAAAAAAACAAGCTGAAATAGAATTAAGAATGAGAAAAAGAAGGACAATTGAATTTTATTGAAGGAAAAGATAACAGGGTTTTAAATCATCCAAAAGGACGGAACATAGTATCTAAACTATAGACTCTGAAATAATCCAGACAGCTTAAAGAAAAACAAGACCATCTACCAAGACTTCCACTCGTTGACTTTGCATGCGGTCCACGAACAACATATTTGCCCTGCTCGACCCTTCCCTTACTTCAACCACATTAACCTCGGCGAACAATATTTCTTTGATTTCCTTTCCCTTATATGTCACCACTACATATTTATAACTGCAAGGAAAAGTTTTATTATTGGTCACTAGTGTTACGCCCCAAATCAAGGGACATGACTTGCGCCCGACCGGGTAGCCCCAGTCAAGCGGACCTGGTTATCTTTCCTACTCCCACGTGTTACCCCATAATTTTCATTATTAATTAACCAATAATAATTGATGCAACTGAAAGTAAACAGAACACTTCTTTTAAAAAATATACATATTATCATTAACAACTAGCGTGGTTTACATATTACTGTGCCCAATATGAACATATATATTACACCAGTTCCATAACCACATCATCCAGTCTAAGGAGCCTCTAAGATGAAGAAAATAATGCAATACTTGCCGGAGACAAGGCTCCGGCTATACCTTTACAATAATGACACAAAACTTTAAAATACAACAACAAAGGTGGCATGAGCCACGCAGGGCCCTAGAGGGAAAGGGGATCACCAATTACGAACACTTCCGATGGAGAAGGAGGAGGAGCTACGGATGGTGGACTGGAGTGCCTGCCACAGATCCACCTACAATTATAACACGAATGTAGCGCCCCCGGCAAAAGGGACGTCACTACATTTGAATTGTACTGGTATGTATGAACAAACTCTGTCCCAAGTTAATTCAAGCCGAATATACATATACAAGTAGAAAGCTGAACAACAACAAAACACTTCACAGATAGATGATACAATTATCCAAACAAAGGGGCAATCAATGCCCCACATGTTACAAACTCTCCCGCTGTCTCCTTTCACGATTTCACATTGATCATTACATAATTTCTATTCATTTCAATTGTGATATTGGATCACTTTTTTTCCACCCTTATTATCTCGTCCACACTTATTACCTCGGCCACCCTTATCGCCCCAACACACACCTTATTTCATCGTGTTACGGCGCGCAACCCGACCCCGCCAGACAGTTTTAGTCCACAATCAAAATACATCACATAATCAATTACAAGAAATAAACTAATGCACATTGTTAAGATATAACCACAACAAGGAGTGAAGTATTACCACAACTAACAACAACAATTTCCTCATGTTCACAAATTCGTACACAATCCGAATTACCATAACAGATACTCATAACCAACCATATACCTTGTTACCACAATAGTATTTCACCATTCAAGAATTCTTTTCAATTACTTGTTCCTAAACTTTTGCCACAAGATGTTACCACACAAATATAAATCACAAGAGTTTCACCATAACCTCACATGAACATCAATTATCAAGCAGTTTCACACACAAACACAGGGCGATTTCACAAGGATCACAGTTAGCCATGCATACATGGAATTGAATATCTCCTTTTAAACTTCTACTCCAATTCACCAAGAAATCAAGAAGGGTCAATCTAGTTCATGATCAATACATAGGCCTTAGAATAGGAACTTATAATTTACTACCCAATTCCTTTTTTACTAGATGTTAGGGTTTTAAAGACATGCATGAAGGTTTTATCAAGAGCTTAAAAATCTAGGGCATGAGGTTGCCTTCCAAGCTTAAGTTCAAATATTTAGGGGAAATGGGTAGGAATTTTACCTGTGAAATCAGAAGTGAAGACATTGCACCACAATTCCCCGGGATCCAATGGTTTTGAAAGATCAATTGATCAAAAAATAGTTTTCTCTCTCAAGAACCCTCTCTTTCTCTCTTCTTTTGTTCAGAAAATGTGTTAAGATAGCACAATGGGGTGTTTTATTAAAAGAGGGGTTGAGTTCGAATTTTAGAAATTAACTGGGCGTCAGCGATCGTAGAACTGACATGCGGTCCACAGAATGGACCGCAGAAGGGTCCCAAGTTTCGGACCTTCTCTAGTTGGGAATGCGGTGGATATGTGGTCCACATTCCTGTGCTGCGGCCGCAGAATGCACCGCAGAACAAACCTTTCAAATTCTTCAGGGATCATATGCGATCACTATGCGGTCCGCAAATTGATTATGCGATCACATATCTGGCCGCATTTTCAACACCAAACTTTGACTGCTCTCTGGAACTCTCTGCGGCAGAAATACGGTCCGCTTTCTTGATCTGTGACCGCATTCTGGACCGTAGATTTGACATCTTCTGGAAACATTTTGACTCAAAATTTTAAGTGCAAAATAGTAAAAGACTCCGACCCACGTAGGTAGGCTCGACTCTGTGAGCTGCTAATATTTGAGCACTTATTTTCACGGGGCCTTACATCCTCCCCCGCTTAAGATCATTCGTCCTCAAATGAGGACTTGGGAATCGAATGAGTTTTGAAAACATGATATAGAAGTTCCTACACCTTTATTAACTTTCAAGTTTGTTAGAAAAAATTCGGTAGCGTTTCCTTTATAATATGGACATAACCACTAATAAGAGAACCCCCAAAACATCTTTCCAAACACTATTACACTTACACACACACAAGTAGAACACTTTGGCACTCTTCATCCATGCAAAACTAATCGTTAGACAATTAGAATACTTTGGTACTCTCTATTCATGCAAAATTAATCATTAGTTGCCGGCATTACTATGAGTTAATTAGTTACTGTTGAGAGTACAAAACTTTCATTACCCAGAATGACTGCACATTGTTCAAATAATCACAACACATAAATTTTTGGCACAACTTTGGAGGGACAACAATAGTAAGGAACTTGGGGGAGAGAAGGGATGTTGCTTACACCTAATCGAACACAATATTAATTCTCCTAGGGACAAGATTTGCACGATCATTTCTAGACTTGTTCAAATAGATGGGGGTATTTTCTTTTCGTCTCATCTTCCGCTTCCCACGTGGCGTCCTCGACTTGTTGGTTTCGCCACAACACTTTAACTGAAGCAACCTCCTTGTTTCGCAACTTTCGGACTTGCCTATCCAGAATAGAAACCAGAACCTCCTCATATGATAACTCTTTGGTAACTTTGATGTCTTCCACTAGAACAATTGTAGACGGATCACCCACGACTTTCCTCAATATGGATACATGGAACACCGGTTGCACTAAGGACATTTCAGGGGGCAATTCCAACCTATGCGCAACTTGACCAATTCTTTGAGAAATTTGGTAAGGCTCGACATACCTAGGACTTAGTTTCCCCTTCTTCCCAAAGCGCATGACTCCTTTCATAGGAGACACCCTTAAGAATACCCATTCTCCTTCTTGAAACTTCAATTCTCTTAGGCGCATGTCCGCATAGGATTTCTGGCAACTCTGAGCAGTATTCATCCTCTCCTGAATGACTCTTACCTTCTCCATGGCCTGGTGCACGAGATCTGGCCCTATCAATTCTGCTTCACCTACCTCGAACCACCCAACCGGGGACCTACACCTTCTTCCATACAATGCTTCAAATGGGGCCATCTGGATGCTAGCGTGGAAGCTGTTGTTATGAGAAAACTCTATAAGGGGAAAGTGATCATCCCAATTACCCTTGAAATCCAAGACACATTCCCGCCACATATCCTCGAGCATCTGAATAGTCTGCTCTGCTTGGCCATCGGTCTACGGATGAAAAGTCGTGCTAAGATTCACTTGAGTACCCAAACCTTGCTGAAATTTCCTCCAGAAGTTAGCTATGAATTGAGATCCTCAATCCGAAATAATAGAGAGCGGCGTACCATGAAGCCTTACTATCTCCTTGATTAAAATCGAGCATATTGCTCTGTAGTATCGGTGGACTTGACAGGCAAAAAGTGAGCTGATTTGGTGAGTCGATCCACTATCCCCCAAATTGAGTCGAACTTGTGTTGAGTGCGAGGTAGTCCTGTCACGAAGTCCATAGTGATAATTTCCCACTTCCATATTGGTATTTCTAAAAGCTGAGTCAACCCGCCGGGCCACTGATGTTCGGCCTTCACTTGCTGGCAATTGGGGCACTTAGAGACGAAGTCCGCCACACTCTCCTTCATACCACTCAACCAATAGATTTCATTGAGACCGTGATAAATCTTTGTAGAGCTTGGGTGCACTGAATACCTGGAATGATGAGTCTCCGCCATTACCCTCTCCCGAAGATTATCCATATCAGGGACACATAACCTACCATGGCAACGTATCATGCCATCGTTGCTGCCGAGTGAAAATGTTGAAACTTTGTCACTTAGAACTGCCTCCTTCAGTTGTGTTAATGCTAGATCAATAAACTGCTTTTCTTTAACCTCCACCACGAGCGACGATTCTGTTGTGTTATGCACTATAAGTTCCTCCTCATTCGAGGCCGAGATTCAAACCCCAAGGTTGGCCAATTGGCACACCTCCCGATCTATGAGCCTCTGATCCACTCTCAAGTGAGCCAAACTACGCATAGATTTCCGACTGAGGGCGTCGGCCACCATGTTCGCCTTCCCTGGATGATACAAGATGTCCATGTCATAATCCTTAAGCAATTCTAGCCATCGCCGCTTCCTCAAATTCAGTTCCTTCTGCTTGAACAAATAATAGAAACTCTGGTGGTCTGAAAATACATCTACATGAACCCCAAAAAGATGATGCCTCCATGTTTTCAAGAGAAACACAACTGTTGCAAGCTCCAAATCATGAGTCGGATAATTATTTTCGTGATTCTTGAGTTGCCTGGAAGCATATGCTATAACATTCCCGTGCTACATCAGTACACACCCCAAACCAACCCTGGAGGCATCACAATAAACCACATACCCCTCTGTGCCTTCTTGCAAGGCCAATACTAGTGTTGAGTCAACCTTGACTTCAATTCTTGAAAACTTTTCTCACAAGCATCTGACCACAGGAACTTAACTGATTTCTGCATCAACTTAGTGAATGGGGATGCGAGGGTGGAAAATCCATCTACGAACCTCCGATAATACCCTGCCAAATCCAAAAAGCTATGGATCTCCATCGGGGTCGTGGGCCTAGGCCAATCCTTCACCACTGCAATCTTTTGGGGGTCCACCTGAATCCCCTCACTGGAAGAAACATGACCCAGAAAAGCGACCGTCTCTAACAAAAATTCACATTTGGAAAACTTGGCATAGAATTTGTGCTGATGAAGAGTCTGCAAAACCGCTCTGAGTTTATTGGCATGATCCTCCCTGCTCCGCGAATACACGAGGATGTCGTCAATGTAAACAATTACGAAGGAGTCTAAAAATGACTTGAAGACCCGATTCATAAGATCCATAAAAGCCGTCAGTGCGTTGGTTAGCCCAAAAGACATGACCAAGAATTCAATGTGACCATAACGAGTTCTGAAAGCGGTCTTAGTAATATCCTGCTCTCTGATCTTCAATTTGTGGTACCCAGATCGCAAATCCATTTTGTAAAAGAACCTTGCACCTTGCAATTGGTCGAACAAATCATCTATCAGAGGAAAGGGGTATTTATTCTTGATGGTGACTCCATTGAGTTGCCGATAATCGATGCACATCTGAAGCAACCCATCCTTCTTTCTGACAAAAAGAACTGGAGTACCCCATGGAGACATACTTGGATGGATAAACCCATTCTCCAATAGATCCTTCAACTGCTCCTTCAATTCCCGTAACTTTGCTGGCGCCATTCTGTACGGTTGGATAGATATTGGCTGGGTAGCTAGCAATACGTCAATCTCGAAATCAATCTCCCTATATGGCGGAATTCCTAGAAGCTCATCTAGAAATACCTCAGGAAACTCATTCACAACTGGCACAAACTCATGGGCAGGTACTTTTGGAGTGGTGTCCGCCACCCGGACCAAATGATTGATGCACCCCTTTTTGATCAACTTCGAAGCCTTGAGGTAGGAAATAAACCTACCCCTCGGCACAACATCATTTCATTTCCATTCAACAATCGATTCATTAGGGAACTCGAGTCTCATGACTCTCGTCCGACAATCAAGTTTAGCAAAGCACGAATAGAGCCAGTCCATCCCCTTGATTACATCAAAATCCACCATCCCAAGCTCAATAAGGTCGGACGTGGTAATAGGACCACATACCATAACGACACAATTACTATAGACCCGAACGACTGTAATATAATCACCAATTAGAGTCAATACATAGAATGGCTCAGGAAGCCGCTCGGGTTCAATCCCAAAACTCGAGGCAACAAATGGAGTAACATAGGACAAAGAAGACCCCGGATCAATAAGAGCATAGCAATCAATGGTCTGGTCAGATAGAGTACCTGTGTCAACATCGGGAGAAGCCTTAGCACTCTGACGACCGCTCAATGCATAGAGCCCATGATAGGTCCGCCCCTACCATGGGCTCCAGCTCTGGCTGCACCACGCCCAGTTGGGGTTGGAGGGTCTCTGATGACGTAGCAACTAATGAACTTGACGGATGAGCAAGTCCCCTACCCATGCCGTGCCTGGGCGCACGACAGTCCCGCTGTATGTGACCTCTCACCCCGCAATTGTAACACACTGGAGCATCCAAGTAACAGGCCTCTGTATGAAATCTCCCACACTTGGAACATATACCTCCCTACTGTCGAGGTCTCATCCTCGAATGAATGAACTTGGCGGGGCCTCCTGCTCTCTGAACCTAGCCCCAAAGGGCTACCCTGCTGGTAACGGTGCACGGTTGGCGGTGCACTGGCTGAGGAATGAGCATAAGACTGAGGTGGTCCTGATGACCCTCTCCCAAGAGCTGACTTCCTTGAGTGACCCATCGACCGCGCCTTGCTGATACTCTCCCTGTATGCCCGAATCTTTAACTTCCTAGCCTCTGTGGCCTAAGCGAAACCCACAATCTTCCCATAGTTCATGTTTGAATGCAAAGCCGATGTGGCAGCCTCATTTAACACCAATGGACTTAGACCCTGAACAAATCACCGAACTCTAGCCTCCATAGTTGACACCATCTGAGGAGAATACTTGGACAGCCTCACAAACTCCATATGATACTCCCAAATGCTCGTACTACCCTACTTAAGAACTTCAAATTCAGTGGCCCGGTCTGCCACTGTCTCGGCAGGGAAGAGGTGGTCCATGAAGGCATCTACAAAGTAATCCCATCTAGCTGGAGGTTTCCTTCCACACGAGAAACCTCCCACATCTCAAACCACGAACGCGCTGCTCCCTTCATCCTGTATGAAGCCAATTCTACCGCTTAAATTTCTATAGCCTTCATCACCCAAAAAGTCTTATACATCTCATCAAGAAATTCCTACGGATCGGCCTCTGGGTATGTGCCTGAGAAGTCTGGAGGATCCAATCGCAAAAATGGGTGAACTCTGAGCTGGTTGAGTCTCCCTGTCCACTGGAGGACACATGGGCACCATGAGATCTCTTGTCCTAGGCGGCCACTAACAGGGTCAACATACGGATAGCTACTCTAAGGTCCCCATAAAAAATCCCGGGACCGAAAGCTGGAGCAACATCAGAATCAGGACCATCGGCATGAGGGATAGTGGTACCCTCGGTCGTCACTGGAACAGGATTGCTTGGATCAGGAATGGATGGAGCAGGCAAATTCAAAATTGGGGAATCACTCTCGCCCACGGCAGCCGGCAAATGATCCACAACCGCTTTGGGAGTGGCATTGGCCACTAGGCCGAGTCTAGCTTTCTTCTTAGGTGTCATTTCCGAAAATTCGAAATAAAGCACGAATTAGACACAACATTACCTCACTGCATGAACTGGAATAAAAAAGAAGAGTATAGTTTCCTAAATGCCCGTGTAGCCCCCAACTTATAGATATGGTTGACAACACACTGATAAGAAGTGCTCTACTAGGCACGGCTCCGAGACCTCCTAGGACACTTTAAACCTTAGTCTCTGATACCAAGTTTGTCATGCCCCAAATTGAGGTACATGACCGGCGCCCGACCAGGTAGCTCCAGGCAAGTGGACCTAGTTACCTTTCCTATTCCCACATGTTACCCCATAATTTTCATTATTAATTAACCAATAATATTTGATGCAACTGAAAGTAAACAGAACTCTTCTTTTACAAAATATACATATTATCATTAACAGCTAGTGTGGTTTACATATTACCGTGCCCACTACGAACACATATATTACACCAGTTCCATAACCCATATCATCCAGTCTACGGAGCCTCTAAAATGAAGAAAATAATGCAATACTTGCCGGCGACAAGGCCCCAACTATATCTTTACAATAACGACGCAAAACTCCAAAATACAACAACAAAGGTGGAATGAGCCATGCAGGGCTTCGTAGGGAAATGGGCTCACCAATTACGAACACTTATGATGGAGAAGGAGGAGGAGCTATGGACGGTGGACTAGAGTGCCTGCCACAGATCCATCTACAATCATAACACGAATGTAGCGCCCCGATAAAAGGGATGTCAGTACATTTGAATTGTATTGGTATGTATGAACAAACTCTGTCCCAAGTAAACTCAAGGCGAAGGATATATACAAGCAGAAAGATGAACAACAATAGAACAACAACCAAGCACTTCACTGATAGATGATACAATTAGCCAAACAAAGGGTCAATTAGTGCCCCACAGGTTACAAACTCTCATGATGTCTCCTTTCACAATTTCACGTTGATCATTTCATAATTTTTATTCATTTCAATAATGATACTAGGTCACTTTGTTTTCCATCCTTATTACCTCTTCCACCTTTATTACCTCGGCCACCCTTATCGCCCCAACCCACACCTTATTTACCGTGTTGCGACACGCAACACGACCCCACTTGACAGTTTCAGTCCACAAACAACATACAACACATAATCAATTACAAGAAACCAACTAAGGCACATTGTTAAGATGTAACCACAACAAGGAGTGAAGTATTACCACAACAAACAACACTAATTTCTTCATGTTCACAAATTCGTATGCAATCTAAATTACCACAACAGATACTCACAACTAACCATATACCTTGTTACCACAATTGTTCCGATTTCACCATTCAAGAATTCTTTTCAATTACATGTTCCTCAACTTTTGCCACAATATGTTACCACACAAATATAAATCACAAGAGTATCACCATAACCTCACATGAACATCAATTATCAATCAATTTCACACACCAACACAGGGCGATTTTACAAGGATCATAGTTAGCCATACATACCGTGTTGCGACACGCAACCCGACCCCGCCTGACAGTTTCAGTCAACAAACAACATACAACACATAATCAATTACAAGAAACCAACTAAGGCACACTGTTAAGATGTAACCACAACAAGGAGTGAAGTATTACCACAACTAACAACAACAATTTCCTCATGTCACAAATTTTTACGCAATCCGAATTACCACAACGGATACTCATAACCAACCATATACCTTGTTACCACAATAGTTCAGATTTCACCAATCAAGAATTCTTTTCAATTACATGTTCCTCAACTTTTTCCACAAGATGTTACCACACAAATATAAATCACAAGAGTTTCACCATAACATCACATGAACATGAATTATCAAGCAATTTCACACACCAACACATGGCGATTTTACAAGGATCATAGTTAGCCATACATACCTGGAATTGAATATCCCCTTTTATACTTCTGCTCCAATTCACTTCAATCTAGTTCATGATCAATACATAGGCCTTATAATAGGAACTTAAAATTTATTACCCAATTCCCTTTTACTAGATTTTAGGGTTTTAAAGAAATGCATGAAGGTTTTATCAAGAGCTTAAAATTCTAGGGCATGAGGTTCCTTCCCATGCTTAAGTTCGAAAAATTAGGGGAAATGGGTTAGGGATTTTACCTGTGAAATCAGAAGTGAAGACAATGCACAAAAGTTCCCCGGGCTCCAATTGTTTTGAACGATCAATTGATGAAGAAATAGTTTTCTCTCTCAAGAACCCCCTCTTCCTATCTATTCTTTTGTTCAGAAAATTTTGTAAAATGAGGGATGGGGTGTTTTATTAAAAGAGGGGTCGAGTTTAGAATTTTAAAAAATAACCGGGCGAGCACGATTTGCGACGCAAGTCTGCGATCGCAGAACTAATATGCAGTCAGCATAATGGACCGCAGAAGGGTCCCAAGTTTCAGACCTTATCTGATTGGGAATTCGATGGATATGCGGTCCGCATTCCTGCTCTGCAGTCAAAGAATGCACCGCATAACTGACCTTTGAAATTCTTCAAAGATCACATGTGATCACTACGTGGTCCGCACATTGATTGTGCGATCGCCGATCTGATCGCATTTTCAACACCAAAATTTGACTGCTCTCTTAAACTCTCTGCGGCAGAAATGCGATCCGCATTCTTGATCTGCGACCACATTCTAGACTGCAGATTTGACTTCTTTTGGAAAATTTTGACTCCGAATTGTTATTGCAAAATTGTAAAAGAATCTAACCCACGTAGGTAGGCTCGACTCTGTGAGCTGCTAATATTTGAGCACTCATTTTCACGGGGCCTTACAACTAGCAACTGAGTTGCTAGCTTTATGATAATAGGCTCTATGCGAGCTCCCTTCACAACCATCACAGGTTTGTTTGCTACCCCTTGCACTACCACTTTGACTGGCTCGAGTTTCATGGAAACACTATTCAATGAACCTTTCTCGGCTACCACAAGTGGCTTACTGTTCACCCTTTTCAGCTGAGCCACTGTTTTCCCACTGGTTGATTTTTCCTTTGAACTGGTTTTGCCAGCACGGATCATCATTACAGTTTGAGAGAGTTTGTTGGGCTCCCCTCCCTTGTATATCAAGTCAATCATATGAGCTTCATGGTGAGCCGACAAGAGATTCTGGTTAATATTTGGTGCCTCCGAGGCTTGAATTTCAATTCAGTAAGTGTGAATGAGCTTTTGCACAACGTTTTTCAGTTTCCAACATTTTTCATTATCATGCCCGGGGGATCCCGAAAGATATTCACAACACAATGATTGGTCTAGATTTCTAGGAAAAGGATTTGACAATTTGGGCTCAATCGGGGTCAACAGGCGTAGATGCCTCAATTTATGGAAAAGACTAGTATATGAACCCCCCAGCAGAGTGATTGTTCTCTGCTTCTGCACCCTCTTATTCTTGAAAGCCTGATTCCCACGGAAACCAAACCCTGGATTATTTATGTAGGCCCTCGGGGGTGGATATGTGTTTTGTGGAGGTGGGTATGTGTTTTGGGGAGCCGGTACATGTCGTTGCGTATGAGCCGAAGGCTGGGTATAAGATTAAGCATGGTGAACAGAGAAATATGGGTCCGGTGGTGAGTAGTAGGGTTGTGGAGGGCCATATGGGGTGTATATAAAATTTGGGTTGTGGGGTCTGGGTTGGTAGTAGGGTGAAGGGCCTCTAGACCTGGACCAAGCTCCGGCTTCGACTGTTGCAACCTCTTATTTCTTTTTCTTTCCCAGCACACCCCCACTGCCACTTTGGATGGCCTAGGTGGTTGCTTTAATCGGTGAATAGCTCATAATTTTATCATATTTCAATCTTTCCTCGACCGTAGCTCCCATGTTCACCACTTCATTATAATTCAACCCGTTGTGACCAATGTAAATTGGCTGAAAAGCCCTCAAAAAGTAGTCCACCATTTCACTTTCCCTCTCTGGAGGATCGACCGTCGCAGTCTGTTCTCTCTAGTAAAACCCATACTCCCTGAAAATTTCCCTTGGCTTCTTCTCAAGTTTTATCAATGACAGGCGGTCCGGGAAGATCTCAAGATTAATTTGGAAATGGACAATGAACGCCTATGCTAGATCATCCCAAGTATACCACCTGCTAGGATCTTAAAGTGTATACCATTCTAAAGCAGACCCATTCAAACTTTGCCCAAAGTATGCCATCAATAGTTCATCTTTCCCACCGGCCCCTCTCATCTTAGTACAGAAACCTCGCAAGTGTGCCACCGGATCGCCGTGACCATCATATAGATCGAACTTTGATACAGATCATAATAGGCCATACTGACCTGATTGCCCAATCCATGCATATTCCTGAAGGACTACTCTAGGCTTTTCATTTTTCGAATCATCTCTTCCTGCTGAGGGTTCTTATGTGACTTTTTAGTTTCCACTGGGAGCTCAAAGTGAGGGGTATAAGAATATGGCTCAGGAACCTTAAAGGTACGCTCAGTAGGGTAATAATGACTGTGAAGAGCTTGAAACAGTGGCTCACTGGAAGATCTTTGCAGTGTGGCAGGTGGAGGTGCCACAAAGACTTGAGTGATTGGTGGAGGAGGGTTTTGTTTTGGTGGTGGAGGTTGAGGAGCATAGGAGGTAATGCCATAACTCTTTTGGTAGAACGGGAAAGCTACAGATGAATTCACAGTAGATGGCTCCTAAGACTAAGCTAAAGGTGGGATGTAGGTTGGAATGGCGGGATAAACTGGCACCGGCTGACCCCTAGGCCAAGCTTGATGCATTTCAGCCATTTGCTGCAACAACTTATGCATTTATTCCCTCATAGCATTAATATCCATCACCTCTACCTCTTTTGCTGGGTCCACGATACTGGTATCGAATTCTTGGTCTGGCATTTTCAGCTTGTTTTTTGATCGGGTGTTGTAGGAATGGGTTGCCAGAATTCCAAACAACTAACCACCTGCCTGTACTCAACATCAACATCTTTGTTAATGGTTAGGGCATGAGCATATTTGATAACTGAACGTTGGGGAATGAATGCACCTAAGCAGTTAACGGATTCTACTATGCATTTGCTAGACTGCTTCCGTCATCCCAACTTTTATTTATATTGTTAAAACTTTTTTTCTTTATATTTCTCATTTTCTTTCTTCTTTTTCTTTTCTTGTTTTTTCTTTTTTTATTCTCTGTTTCCTTTTCAATTCCTACCTTTGTTTTCTATTTTTTTCAGTTCTCTCATTCCTTCAATTTCTTATTTTGTCTTTTCCCCTCTTGTTTTTCCGCTCTTTTTGATTTCTTTTTTTCTCTCTCCTTGTTTTTCATCTTATTTTCTTTTTTCATTTTTATTTGGTTATGGTCGAATCCTATAAAGATTGCGTACATATCATGACCCGCATGAATCAGACTTGACATAGTTTGTGAAGATAAAAGGTAAAAAAAATAAAACCTATTCTGGAACTTTCAATTTTTCACAGTAAAACAAACTTTGATTACAATGATTTAAAAACTGATAAACTTAAACAAACTAACAGACTCAAATGAAGTACAAATCCGAAAATTAGACAACCCACATACTCTAATTAAAAAAAGTACAAACTCAAGAACCAACTGACATATTCTTTCCCCTACATACCAATTTTAACCAAATGGCTATTTTTTTGCAAACGTGGCCCCTTCCCAATTTCACATGAATTTGGAGGCCGGGAAGGATTATTTTATGACACTTCACAAACTTGTCAATTCTTTTACGAAAATAGGCTTTTCGACAACTGAAAGATACTCTAGGGCTATTTCGGCAAGAAGAGTTTAACATGCCGCCGAAGATGGATCAGCTTATTTTGATCAAAATTCAAACGATATTCACTTGACCAATGACTCTTTTTATTATTTTTCAAATTAAAATAAAAGACCTGATTTTGCAAACACGCCTTTCATCACCTCGGGGATGAAGATTTCAAGGCTGAGTTGGCTATCTGGCCAAATTTTTTATAAAATGACCAAAGGTGGTTGTTCTTGCACAAGCACCCTTCTGGCGCCCTTTTAGGGACATTCGGCTATTTCTGACAAGAATGGCTTCACCTGACTTATTTATGACGAAAATTAAAATTTTGATATTTTTTGGCTATTTTTTCATAAGGGGAGGTTGGACCCGATGAGGATTGCCTACATATCTCACATCCGATGAGAATCAAACCTGCGTAGTTCGAGCAAATTAACTGAACCATTATTAAAACAATACTCTTTTTGTTTTTAGTTTTGGCATTTCAAATGAATAATAATAAAAAAACCTACTTTTAAAAGCAAGACTTTTCTTCCTTTTCCTTTCAACGAACATTATAATAGCCTATTTTTCCAAACCTAAAAATAATAGACCATTTTTCCTTTTTTTCTCAACAAACAGGGAAACAACTTATTTTTCTTTTCCGTTGGCAAATGAGCTATTTTGAAAACCAAAAATCAAGACTCTTTTTCTTTTCATTTTCCATGGCGAAACAAACTATTTTTTCCTTTTCCATTTTCAAAAACAAGACAACTAAAATAAAAGACTCATTTCATATTTTTCTACTTTATGAGCAAAACAAACAATTTAAACATAAATATATTTTTCATTTTTCCAAAATTCTGGCAGAGTTTCGACAGTATTTGGGCATTTGTTTTTCTTTATAAAATGGGTTATTAACTCCCCACGCTGCTAATTCTCTCTTTTTCTCTTTTTCTCAGAACCTGGTCAACATGTAAGTCCGAACAAATAAATGCACAGAAAAGAAGTGGGATGCATCAGGATGATCTTTTTCATTTCAGGTTGCTAGCCCTAGACGGACCATAACCCTGTGTTGAGTCCCCTAAGTTAAAATGCACATGATGTAACTAAGAGTTCCTACTAGGGATCTGGAATGAAGTTGAATTATTTTAGGCTCAGAACATGGGTGTTTGTTCTAGACCTGGCTTACCCAAGCGGACAACTCGAGCTGAGGGGGAAGCAGCGTATCGAGAATACAGAAGCTTCGGGCTTTGCAACTTATCCAGACCTCATTCTAAATTGGGAATTAGACACTATACAGAAAAGAAGCCACACGAAGTGCCCCTTCTTCATGATTTAGAAGACTCGGAGAGGAGATGGGTTTCAGCAAAGTTTATATACAGTTCACAAAATATCAAAGCGGTAAAAGCAGTCAACTACACATTAAGCACATATCATGTAATAAAATCAAATAAAGCCAAACACAACTATTTATCTCAGCAGAAATTCTAGAACCCTGAACAAAATGTTCTGGGTTATTGTCCCCAGCAGAGTTGCCAGAGCTGTCACACCTCGTTTTTTACCTACATCCGCAAGGGCGTAAAGGTGTTTTTCCAATTAAAGGACAATCGGAATGAGATTTATTTATTAAAGTTCAGAGTCGCCACTTAGGAGATTAATGGTGTCCTAAGTCACCAGTTAAATCCCGAATTGAGGAAAAACATGACTTTGTTACAGTCCGCGGACCAAAAATCAGAGTAAGGAATTCTGTTAACCCGGGAGAAGGCGTTCGGCATTCCGGGGTAACGTGGTTCTAGCACGCTTGCTCACATTCGTGTTTAACTTATTTATCTGATTTTACTACAGGATGAACTTATGTGCCAATTTTAGTTCTCAACCGCTTTTATTCAATCTTTTAAAGAAGGTGAACGTCGTGCAAAGAGTGCCTTTGGATCGCGTCACATGAAATGCACCCGCAATCCTAATCACACTCTATTCAACATTTTAGGATTTGATTTGGGTCGCATGAAATGCACACCCAAGTTTAAGAAGGTAATTTTATTATAATCGCGTCTAAAAGAGTCTAGCGTGTCATTATCTTTTGGGAGGACTGTGAAGTTTGCTAAATGTACCTTCCCAATTTTCTAAGTATTTTTAAACTTCTATTTAGGGCCCCGCAATTTTGTATTTTATTGGGCGAGGCTCGTCTTATTTTATTTTAATGGGTAAGCCTAAGGGAAACTATGGTTTCTATATTTGTTTCTCTCTAAAAGAAAAGAAAGAAGCTTAACTAATTAACAATAAAGTTCGGGTTTCAAGTTCAAGCCCGGGCCCTAACAAAAGGAAGAACCTTTTAGCTTAAACTCGCTACCTAACTCAAATCTCAAACTTATCCTATTGTTTGACCCTTGAATTACACACTTTGAACTGGGCCTCAATTGTTGGCCCAATAAACCAATCTTGTAGAAGCTCACTTCCTATTTCAAGTTTAAACCTCAAACAACCCAAATCGTGGGTCTTAGGCCAATGGGCAAGACTCATGGCAAAGGTCCAGTGATTGATCCCTGGCTGGACAATCCAGAGATTATTAGCTGAGATCAAATGGCCCACAAATTGGGCCCAACGACCCTTGAAACCCAGGAACAAATGAAACCCAAATAGATGCACTTATTCAAATATCTCTGCTCTTCTTTAGTTCTAATTGAAACAAATTATAAACCCATCAGAGATTAACAATACGAGACTGTAGAAGATCAATCCTCAACTTGACAATATACAACAATCAACAACAAGATTGGGAAGGCCTACTGAATTTCTGAATGAATTTCCAACAATTTTACATAGCGTTCTTTGATACCAGTTAAGACATTTTTAACAGATTCATGAAACTCTAAAGCCATTTAATTAACTAGACTCATTACTAGACGTTGAATTAACAGAAACTTTTAACACATTCCAGTTTTAATATAACAGTCCAATCCTAGATATCAGTTACAAAAAGTAGTCCAAATTAGTCTACCAGAAATCATAAATATACAACCATGTTTACTGCTAAGATCAACACCAATCAAGTAACAACAATTAAGAATCTCAATGACTAAGCTATGACATCAAAACATCTTCCAAAATGCATAGACTTGAGAATAATTTTCAACTTTAATTTGGAGCTACATCAAGGTTTTGCAAAGAAGTGTACCTGGATTTAATTGAAGAGAACAAGTGAAAGTTGTTAGCAATAGTATTCAGCAGTAGTATAATATTCAACAACACCAATTAGCCCAATTTTAACCCAAAAATGCATTTGACAGTCCAGAAAAAATTCAGAAGAAGACAGACTCAGAAAAACCCACTCATAAACCACTTGAATCCAGCCAAATAAATTCACAACTGAACCCATCCAATCTAGAATACCTTCAACAATAGAAATAACTACACAACAACTCAAAGAGACCTCAACCTGACTCCAAAGACCAAATCAAGCAGTTTCAGAATGGAACATTACTATTTTTTTTTAATTTTTGTTTTGTTTTTGGTTTTTGTATTTTATCTACTTCACATCTAGACGAATTAGAATGGCAAGAGTATTTGGGATCTAATAACGGCTGAAAAAGAGAAGACCCCTTCACATGGCACATGCAATGCCTATTTATAGGTAACCCAAGTGTGGTGAATCAGATTTTGTTTTGTATTTTAGTCCATCTCTCTTTTATCTTTTGGTCCCTTTATTTCTAGATTGTAGCACAAATGACCCTTATCTAAAAGTTCCTAGGAGTTATACATTATTCTTGTGACTATCAAATTCCCACAATGCCCCTGAACTCAACTCAAATTTACTAAACTATTTCAAACGACTAATTCCAACTCTCCAGGTAGTTACTTATCAAATATACTTAATCATATTCTTTGCCACCCCCTCAATTAACCCCCCTAAGTCAATTAGTTAAACAAGCAACTAATAATCTAACTATTCAGACCAAGCAATCAATATGTAACTCAAGTAAACACTTATCATGACGAATTATCTACCGATTAACTACTCAATTATGAATTCAAAACTAACTAGAATTAAAATTAAAATAAAGGTTCAAGAACTTACACATGCAGCTAAACATAAGGAAAGAAGAAATAGACTAATAAAGAAAAAGAAGGCTAGGAACTCACTGATGTACCCAGAAACTCCGGCCAGCATTCGATGTCCAAATCTTAAAAAATTTCTAACACGTAACATCCCCAACCATGTTTTTCATAGGAAAACACATGGTTATGGATATTACGGTCTGAAATCACAAAGATTTTGAGTTAGGATTTTTTGGCTGAAAAATTGTAAATTGATATTTGAGCACTTCCTGGCAGATTCGAGAGATGCCACTATGAGGGTTTGGTAGAGTATGCCTGGGTGGTTCTATGGTGTAAATTTGGGGCTGCTTGGCGTATGTGGTGCTCGCCGAAAAATATTCCATGAAATATTTGGTGGTTTTTGGTGAGATTCGAAGGAGACTAATGGTGGGAATGGGAATAGGGGAGAAAGGCGAGTTAGTGGTGTAGATTTGGTAGCCATTGGAATAAGTGGTCTTCACTGCTGGTGGTGGCTCCGGCGGTGTTACAATCTCTAATACGAGGAAGATGAGATGAAGTTTTAGGGTGAATGACAAAATTCGGACAATTGTATTATGAAGCCAAAGTCATCGTGGGCCGTTAGATTAATGGAAACAAGTAGTCACGATTGAATGACACCAAACGGTGTCGTTTGATGGTTTTAGTGAAGGAACTAGGCAAGGGATTAATTGGTTGGGGCGGGTGATTTTGGGTTGAGAGAATCTGGTCAATGCGAGCCCAATTGGCTTTTTATTAGAGATTGTTTTTTGTGCGTTTTGTTTTTCAATTGTTTTCTCTTTATTTTATTTCCTTTTTGCTTGTTTTTCTTTTTTGTATTTTTTTGTAGCAACATTTACTTCTGATTTTTAAAAGATCCAAAAATTAAAATAATGCCCTAGTGTATTAACTAATTAACTCTCAGAAATTTTGTAAAACAAATTTGTGATAAATTCACAATTAAAACACAAAATAAACTATTTTTTCTATTTTCTTCCCATTTTGTTCCAAAATAAATTAACCCCCTATTTAATACTAAAATGTGAGATTAAATCCTAAACTAATGCCAAGTATTTTTGTATGTTCGTATGGATGCAAATACATATTTTTGTAGTTTATATTAATTAACATGCACAAATAAAATGCAACAATTGTCAGAAAATCATACCAAAAGGCACAAAAATTGTACAAATAAAGAAAAATTATTTTGTTTGAATTTTTGGAAATAATTTGCTTAGGAAAAAAAATTACGTGCTCACACTAGTGATGTCATTCGGGCTGACTAATGCCCTAGTCGCGTTCATGAACTTGATGAATAGTGTATTTCGGACGTATCTGGATTCATTTGTTATCATGTTTATTGACGATATTCTAGTGTACTCACGTAGCCAGGAGAAGCTCGCGCAACACTTGAGGGTGGTATTGCAGAGGTTGGGAGAGGAGAAGCTTCATGCAAAGTTCTCCAAGTGTGAGTTCTGGCTTAGTTCTGTGGCTTTTCTAGGACACGTGATGTCCAGTGATGGTATTCAGGTTGATCCAAAGAAGATGGAGGCGGTGCAGAGTTGGCCCAGGCCGTCTTCAACTACTGAGATTCGGAGATTTCTCGGATTAGTAGGTTATTATCGCACGTTCGTTCATGGTTTTTCTTCTATCGCTTCGCCTTTGACGAAGTTGACGCAGAAGAATGCTCCATTTGTGTGGTCAGATGAGTGTGAGGAGAGCTTTAAGAAGCTCAATCAGCTTTGACCACAGCTCCGATACTAGTATTACCATCAGATTTAGGTTCCTACACAGTGTATTGTGATGCTTCGAGAGTTTGTATCGGTTGTGTATTGATGCAAGAGGGTAGAGTTATTGCTTATGCTTCTCGTCAGGTAAAGCCCCATGAGAAGAACTATATTATTCATGACTTAGAGGTTGCTGCTATAGTTCATGCCTTGAAGATTTGGAGGCACTATCTATATGGCATATCTTGTGAGGTGTTCACTAACCATAACAGTCTTCAGCACTTGTTTAAGCAGAAGGATCTTAATTTGAGGCAACGGAGATGGCTTGAGTTACTGGAAGACAATGATATAACCATTTGGTATCATCCGGGGAAGGCCAAAGAAGTGGCTGATGCTTTGAGACAGAAGACGGTTAGTATGAGTAGCTTGGTGTACATTTGAGTTGGGGAGAGGCCCCTTGTAGTTGATGTTCAGGCCTTGGCCAATCTGATGGTGAGGTTAGATATATCTGAGCCCAGTCGGGTGTTGGGTAGTGTGTTTTCCCGATCTTTTTTGTATGACCGCATTAGAGAGTGCCACTATGATGACCCGTATTTGCTTGTCCTGAAGTACAGGGTCCAACATGATGATGCCAGATATGTGACCATTGGTGATGACGGTGTGTTGCGGATGCAGGGCCAGATTTGCGTGCCCTATGTGGTGGGCTCCGAGAGTTGATATTAGATGAGGCCCACAACTCACGGTATTCCATTCATCCTGGTGTCGCGAAGATGTACAAGGATTTGCGACAACATTACTGGTGGAGAAGAATGAAAAAGGATATTGTGAGTTATGTTGCTCGGTGTCTCAATTGTCAACAGGTCAAATATGAACATCAGAGACCCGGTGGTGTACTTCAGTGGATGGATATTCCGCAGTGGAAATGGGAGAAGATTACTATATATTTTGTGAGTGGTCTCCCTCATACCTCGAAGAAGTTTGATTCGATTTGGGTGATTATGGATAGGCTGAACAAGTCTGGGCACTTCATTCCAGTATGTACTACTTATTCTTCGAAGCGGTTAGCGGAGATTTTTATACGGGAGATTGTACGGTTGCATGGGTTCATGGTTTCCATTGTCTCGGATAGGGGTACTCACTTTATTTGCCAGTTCTGGAGGACTTTTCATTAGGAAATGGGCACACAGGTACAGTTGATCACGGTGTCTCATCCTCAGATAGACGGACAGTACGAGCGTACTATCCAGATATTGGAGGACATGTTGTATGCCTGTGTTATTGATTTGGAGGTTCTTGGACGGAGTTCTTGCCACTTGCAGAGTTTGCTTATAATAACAGCTATCAATCCAACATTCAGATGGCGTCGTATGAGGCCTTATATGGAAGATGGTGTAGATCTTCGGTTGGTTGGTTTGAGCCCAGCGAGGCTAGATTATTGGGAACAGATTTAGTCCAGGATACCATAGAGAAGGTGAAAGTGATATAGGAGAGACTTCGTACCGCTCAGTCGTGTCAGAAGAGTTATGCAGACCAGAAGTTCCGAGATGTATCTTATATGGTGGGCGAGAAGGTCTGGTTAAAGGTTTCTCTTATGAAAGATGTTATGAGTTTTGGGAAGAAAGGGAAGCTGAGTCCACGGTTCATTGGAACTTTTGAGATACTTAGGAGGACCGGGGAGGTGGCCTATATGCTTGCTTTGACACCCATCTTGTTGGGAATACACATGGTGTTCCATGTTTCTATGCTCCAAAAGTATGTTGGGGACCCTTCTAATGTGTTAGACTTCAGCACGATCCAGTTGAATGAGGACTTGACCTACAATGTGGAGCCAGTGGCTATTTTGGATCGTTGGGTTCGAAAGTTGAGATCACAGAACATAGCTTCGGTGAAGGTGCAGTGGAGAGTTCGGCCCGTGGAGAGTTTGGCCCGTGGAGGAGGACACTTGGGAGACCGAGCAGAAGATGCAGAGCAGATATCCTCACTTATTTGGGACTCCAGGTATGTTTCTTAACCCGTTCGAGAATGAGCATTTGTTTTAGTTGGGGAGGATGTGACGACCTGGCCCATCGTCATGTGAGTTGCAGCACTGTTTCCCTCATATTATGTTCATTATGTTTCAATATCAGTATTTGAGCTAATCGAGTACGATTGGATTGGTTTCTGTTGGAAATGAGACACTTAGTCTCTTAAAGGGGAGCTTATTTTGGAAAAGTCAACTAGAAGTTGACTATTTAGTTAGAGGGATCGGATGTAAATTCTCATGATTCGGTTAGCTTCGGGGGATTATTTGTGACTTAGGAGCGCAATTGGAATTGAGTTTGGAAGTCCGGTGTAGAATTAGGCTTGAATTGGCAAGTTATATTTTGGCGAATCCCGGTTAATGAGTGAGATTTTGTTCCGAGTGTCGAAATGAAATTTCGACAGTTGCAGTAGCTTCATTAGGTGATTTTGGATATTTTCTCAAATTTTCAGGTCATTCGGACGTTGTTTGGTCAGAGTTTTTATTGAATGCACATTTCGGAAGTTTTGATGAAACCTAAGTTTGAATCCGATGCATTTTATTGGTTTTAGCATTGTTGGACGTGTTTTGAGGATTGGGAAAAGTTTGAATAATGTTGCTGGATGTGTTGGTGTTTTTGATTGATGTTCCAGGGGCCTCAGAGCGATTTCGGATGGTTAAACGGGAGTTCGAAGCCTTTGTTGTAGTCAGATTTTTCTATCTGCTGGTATTTCTGCATCTGCGGAAAAGGAGCAGCTTATGCGGTTCCGCAGATGCGGGGGGGGGGGGGGGAGGGGGGCTCATAAGCGATCTTCAGTGGCCTAAGCGGTATCGCAGGTGCTGTAAAAGGGCCGCAGAGGCAGAAAATGGGCAGGTGTTATAGTGAACGTAGTTCACGACTTTTAAAAGAAGAGAAAATATTTAGGACTTCGACTAGGGTTGTTCTTGGGTGATTTTGAGGAGAAATCGAAGGATCTTCATCAGGTATGAACTACTAGCCTCAGAATGTTATTTTGATGTAAAAACATTGATTAATCGCTTAATTTCAAGGATTAAAATGTTAAAAATGGAGGTTAGGGCTTGAAACTCAAGATATTTTAAACGTGAGTTTTGGAGGGGCAAACGAATTCCGATTTTAGTAAATTTTATATGTATAGACTCGTGGAGAGACGAGAAATCCAGTGTGTAAATTTCAATTTTTTTGAGAAGTAGGCTCGGGGCTCTAGTTTTGCCAACTTTGTGATTTTTAGTGTTTTTCGACTTTTCGATTGGGTTATGTTTCTTTAGTATATAGTAATGTATTCGTGGTGGTTTTAACTAGATTTGACGCGTGAGGATCTCGAATCAAGAGGAAAGGGCATTTCAGACTAGTCTACGACCAGCTTGAAGTGAGTAATAAATGTAGATGATGACCCGAGGGTTTGAAACCCCGGTGCCTCACATTGTGATGCAATATTGAGGCGAGACACGTACTCTACGGTTAGTGCGGGGTCGTTTGTGGATGGGCCTATGGCTTAGTCCGTCCGAGTGTCACAACACTAGTTCGCCAATTGTGAACATGTCATGACGACACCTAGTCTTTGCGACTAGGTATGCCTAACACATTGCGGAATTTACTCTTTTTACGAAAAACAATAGTAGAATGACGAATAGCATAAAGGAAAATGTACAAGTTTTCCGCCTGGAACATACACTTTGATACAAAATACCGAATAACAACCAAGACCCAGAAACCCACGAGCAAGACAGGCTATAAGAAAGCATACACCGTTCTTGTCACCAGAGTAGTCCACTACAAAAAGGGATCGAAAATGATAGCTACATCTATGGATAGAAAGAGAAGGAGACTTTGCGGATCTGCGGACATAGCAAATGGATACCTCAAGTCCCCAATATGCTCCCTGACAGCTGCTGGCGGTATGTCTGCTCATAAGTACATGGATCTGCACATAAAACCATGTGAAGAAGAGGCGCAAGTACACCACAACGATACTCATTAAGTGCCAAGCCTAACCTCGATTGGGTAGTGATGAGGAAGGCCGAGGCACTACTGAGATAAACATAAAAATGAATATGAAATGAATAGACAGTGGGAGTATAGTAAATCTCGAATATCTAGCAAAAGTAATAAGTAGAACGGAAATAGACTAGAGATACAATCTACGAATACAAGAACAATCACTACATGCTATGTGATGAGGATCTCCTGGTATCCCGAGGATCTCGTGGTATCCTCATCATATACACAAGGGATCTCCAAGTATCCCGAGGATCTCCTAGTATCCTCCATTGAATCACGAGGTATCTCCAAGTTTCCCGAGGATCTTCTAGTATCCTTCATTACATCAAGAGGGATCTCCAAGTATCCCGAGGATCTCCTAGTATCCTCCATTACATCAAAAGGGATCTCCAAGTATCCCGAGGATCTCCAAGTCTCCCCGAAGATCTCCTAGTATTCTCCAATTAATCAATCATTTGCCCGAGATCTCTTTGAATCCCGCACTTCCAATCTCGGAACATAATACGTACAACTCCTTGGATGCCGTCCCGTAGACCCAATCGTAAACACATCACAATAATTCAATATTTAACATAAAGAAGCTAAGTGCGGACAAAATGTAAAATCTAGAGTCTAGCATGCTTCACAAAAAGGCATATATTGTAATTTAGTCAAATGGAGCAAATAAGTTACTAACATGCTTTCCCTAAGCTAAAACAAGTGAAATTTTAATTTTTTAACAGTTAAATACGTGAAGAAACACAGTCTAAATAAGTCAAGTAAGGTGAATTTTCAACGATTAGCATAAGTACACGCTCGTCACCTCGCGCACAAGGCATTTAAACAACAGTCAAGATATCTTAAGAGGAGAGGTCCCCCACATAAAGTTAGACAAGCCACTTACCTTGAACCAGTAGAAAGATCACTAAGAAATGATGCCCTTGCCACGAGCATCCGACTCCGAGTGGCCGAATTCTATTCAAACCAATTACATATTGTAAATAACATTGCAAGTAACTAATTCCACTACTAAAATTAAAGCTAAGGCCCAAAAATGGGTAAAATAACCAAAATGCCCCTCGGCGCAACGTCTTGGAATCGAATAATTTTCCCAGTTTATGAAATCTCATACTCTCACGAGTTTAACTATATAATAATCTCCCAAGTCGGATGTCAAATGCCCCTTCAAAACTCAATACTTTAGCCAAAGAAGTTTTACCCAAATTATCCAATTTTTTATCCTAAATTTGAATTTAAATGATGGATTTAACAACAAAACGATGGAATATAACTTAAAAGGATCATAGAAACGTTGCCCAATAATCTTCTCTTCAAAACCCTCTCAAAA
Organism: Nicotiana benthamiana; assembly: GCA_034376525.1. Taxonomy (NCBI): domain Eukaryota; kingdom Viridiplantae; phylum Streptophyta; class Magnoliopsida; order Solanales; family Solanaceae; genus Nicotiana; species Nicotiana benthamiana. The sequence goes on along the minus strand of CM067337.1, from coordinate 40,621,440 downwards.
TAGCCTTTGCCCGAGCTCAAACTTGGTTTTTCAAACTTTGAAATTAAGCCTCGGATAAAACCCTTAACATCACAGTGATTTCCGCTTTTGCGGATCCAGGGACTGCTTCTGCGGTCCCACTTTTGCGAGTCCGCTTCGGCGGAACATATACCGCTTTTGCGGTTCCTGGCTCTTTTCCCAATCTTGATTTTGCGGTGCCCTTAGCTGCTTCTGCGGTTCCCAAGCCGCAGAAGAGAAAATACTAGAAGTATGAAGTTTCATCTGCTACATGTATGGAATTCTATTCCGTTAACCACCAATATCATCCCGAGGCCCTCGGGACCTCAACCAAAAGCACCAATACCACCTAATACCTCATTCAAACTTGCACCATTCCTTAAGACACCTAAAACAACACCGAAACCTCGATCAAATCAAAGATTCAAGCCTAAGAACTTCAAGTTCATCCAAAACACGCTTTCGATTCAAAACCTAATCAACATTTGTCCGATTGACCTGAAACTTTGCACGCACATCCCAAATGACATGACAGTGCTACAACAACTCCTGGATACCATTCCGACCCTCAGATCAAAATTTCATTGTTCGACCGGAAACATCAAAATTGTAACTTTTGGCATTTCTAGCATAAGTGAGCTACGGACATCCAAAATACATCCCGAACACGCTCCAAACCCCGAAATCACCTAACGGAGCTAACAAAACCATCGAATTTCCATTTCGAGGTTGTCTTCACACTGTTCCAAATATGGACTACTTTCCAACACTTAAGCTCCCGTTTAGGGACTAAGTGTTCCAAAACACTCTGAATTCTCACACCGAATATCCCGGCAAACCATAATAGCAGAAATGAACTTAGGGGAAGCATTTAATGGGGAACGGGGCATAAATTTCAAAGACAACCGGCTGGGTCATCACAGCGAGTGATGTCCATACTGTGTGGATGACTAGAAGTTGATTAGTAAACATCCTACCTGGATCGTTATGAGCATATTTGGGCTGCGTGCTCACTATTTGGATCCCTTAGGGATTATTATCACTATTTCCATGAAATTGAGCATGTTTCCATGATATCGGTCCTGAGTTAAATACTGTCTAGAAATGATTAGTAATCTTCTAAGGTTTTAATCACTTAAACTACAATACTTGTTAAATGGAAGCGAAAATGGTAAACTTGATTGTGCCCATGTTGCTTGCATGCATATATAATTGGACTGATTGTGGACCGGGCTGCACGCCACAACAAATGCTACTATGTCATTGCGCTTGGGCTGTAGGAGCCCCTCCAGACTCTAAACGCCCATAGTGAGTGCGGATTCCCAATGGATCGGGCTGTACGCCGCAGCAGTCATGTGCATTGCATTGCATTCATACATTGGTTCCTATTTGTCTATCTGTCATTAAATTATTGTTGTTTCATCGCTAAATGTGATAAGTGGTTAGATTCAACTTTACATTGTGGTATTTCAGGATTTCTTACTTTCAGTCATTGTACATGTCTATTACCACTGAGCTGGAAGTACTCACTTTACTCCCTGCATCATGTGTGCAGATTCAGGTGTCGCAGAGACTTAGCTGAGCAGTCGCTGTCTTCCAGAGTTTTATCAGAGTTGTCGAGTTAGCTGCCTGACGTTCGCAGGGCCCGACTTCTCCCATTTATTCAGTTTTATTTCCGCATTCTAGACATATATATATATATATATATATATATATATATATATATATATATATATATATATATATATATATATATATATTCGAATATTTGTTACTCAGTTGTTTAGAGGCTCTAGACTCGTGACCTCAGATTTTTTTGGGAGTGTTTTGTCTGATATTTCGATCTGTTTCGTATTTTTATATTATAAATATCGGCTTATTATTTTTTAGCTGCTAAATTCTCTTAAATTGTCGGTAATGAGTTATTAGGTTGGGTTCGTGAGTGATAATTGGTTAGGCTTGCCTAGCTACCGGGCTTGGGTCGTGATAGTTCCCCAATGCATCTATTACCTCGGACATGCGGTTCCAACTCCGCAGATGCAGAAACATCAGAAGCAAAAACTTCAACCACCTTATTCCATTTCCAAACTTTCCAGTAATCATTTGAAATCATCCCGAAGCCCTCGGGACCTCAACCAAAAGTACCAACAAGTCACATACCAACTTACGAATTTAGTCGAATCATCTGAACATTTAAAACAATGTCAAAACACCAAATCACCCTCCGATTCAAGCTTAAGGTTTTCCAAACTTCTGAATTCCGAAATCGATTAGAAAACCTATCAAACCTCGTCCGAATGACCTAAAAGTTTGCACACACGTCACAAATGACAAAACAGGTCTATTCGAATTTCTGAAATTCTATTCCAACCCCGATATCAAGATTTTCACTGCCAACCTGAAAACATAGGATTTCAAATTCACCAATTCAAGCCTAATTCTACCTTTGGCCTCCAATTTATTTGCCAAACATGATCCTAAGTCCAAAATCACCCAATGGAGATTACCCAATTACAAAAATCTAAATTCGGGATCGAATAATAAAAGTTAAGACTAGGGCTTTCAAATATAAAGCTTAAAGCTGAAAATAATTCTTCATATCTATTCCAATTAACCTGAAAATTAAAATCAAATATTTACATAAGTCATAATAAATCATACGGGACTAGTCATGCCCGAGAACTGGAAAATGAAATGCAAATACTCAAAACAATTGATCGGGTCATTACAACTTTAATGAAAAATATTTTCAAGGTTTCTTTAGCTACTACTGATTCTTCATTATGGGTATTAGATATCGCTAGTGGTTATAACATCTGCAATATGTTGTAGGTGTTCTAGATAAGTACAAGGTTGAAAAAAGGAGAAGTTAATCTACAAGTTGAAAATGGTGCAAAAATTATGGTTGTAGCTGTAGGATTAATTTCTTTAATAATTCCTACGGGAAAAGTACTTATGTTGGATGATTGTTATTACGTTCGTCAATTTGCTTTGAACATAATTTCAGCTTCTATGCTAGACAAACGCGCTTTTTGCATTAACATAGGCAATGGTATTTGCTCTATTTATTATGGTGATTATTTATATGTGCATGCCTATCTTCAATATGATGTTTATGTATTACCTAATGTGAACGCTAATTCGTTTATGCATGTTTCTAGTCTTAAGAGGAAAAGAGATGATCAAGTAAATCATACATACATTTGGCACTGTTAGCTTGGAAATATTGGAGAGAAATAATTAACAAGTTGTACAAGGAACGATACCTTGATAAGTACGATTTTGAATCATATCCAACTTGTTAATCTTGTCTCAAAGGAAAAATGACCAAATCCTCATTTACTAGAAGTGGAGAAAGGGAATCTGAATTATTGGGACTAACTCATACAGATGTTTGTAGGCCCATGAAATTTCAAACTAGAGGTGGATATTCTAGCTTCATCACCGTCACTGATGATATGTCAAGTTATGGATTTGTGTATCTTATGAAACATAAATCTGAATCTTTTGAAATATTCAAAAGGTTCTATAGTGAAGTTGAGGAACAGACTGGTAAAAGTATCAAAGTACTAAGGTATTATAGAGGTGGAGAATATCTTAGTGGAGATTTTACTAGGTATATCAAAGAGAATGGGATTCTCTCCCAGTGGATACCTCCAGGAATACCACAACACAATGCGTCTGGAAGGAGAAATCGAACCTTATTAGTTATAGTGAGATTTATGATGGAGTTCACTGATCTTCCAATAAATTTATGGAGATGCTTTGGAAGAAGCAACATATTTATTTAATAAATTTCCTACTAAGTTAGTCTCTTCAACACCATATGAGATATGGAAAGGATGTAAGCCTAACCTTAAACACATTAAAGTTTGGCGTTGTCCAGCTTATGTTATGAGACTGCAGCCTGATAGGCTTGACTCAAGATGAGTGTAGGCTCATTGGGTATCCCAAAGAAATAATGGGATATTATTTCTATCACCCATATGACATAAAGTGTTTGTTTCTAGAGGAGTAACCTTTTCGGAAAAGAAATTTCTTTTGGAAGAAAACTACAGTAGAGAAATAGAAATTTATGAAGTTCAAGAAACTAATGAATCAACACAAAATCAAGATCATGAGACACAAGGTGAAGAATCTTTATTGGATGTTTTGAAGGTGACAAGGAATTTGTCATATTCAAAGATTGAAGTTTAAGAACTAAATATATTTCAAGAATAGGTTAATGAACCAGTTCCAAACCAAATTGAACAACAACCAAATCCAACACAAGATGAACAAGTTGTACAAGCGCTTTATTGAAGATCTAGACGAGAATATCATGTACCAACTATATTAAATCTAATGGTACAAGATGATGTACCAAATGAGGTTGATCATAATGAATGTGACCCTAAGACCTATTAAGAGGCTATATATAGTTCTAATTATAAGAAATGGCAAAAGTCCACGGAATCCGAAATAGAATCCATGAAGGAAAATAAAGTATGACTTTATCTGAACCTTTACAGGATATAAAACCTATAGGTTGTAAATAGATTTTTTTTAAAAAAAATTGGAGCATACGGAGAAGTGGAGACCTACCAAGCCCGTCTTGTTGCCAAGGGATATCGTTAGAAAGAATGAGTCGACTAAGACGAGACATTTTCTCTCGTGGCAATGGCCAAATCAATTCGAATTTTGCTTGTTATAGCAACATACTATGATTATGAAATATGGAAAATTGATTTGAAAACAACTTTCTTTAAGGGTGAGCTAGAAGAGGATGTGTACATAACACAACTTGAAGGTTTCACATCTTCGTCTGATCATAATAAAATTTCAAGATACAAAGATCCATTTATGGACTAAAGCAAGCTTCTCGAAGTTGGAATATTCGCTCTAGAAAGACAATTGAAAGTTTCAATTTTGTTAGATGCGAAGAAGAACCTTGTGTGTACAAAATGTTTTGTAGGAGAAAAATTATATTCTTATAATTGTATGTTGATGATATATTACTCATAGGGAATGACATACCGACATTGCAAAGTAACTATATTTGGCTATCTGAACAGTTCTCCATGAAAGACTTGGGAGAACCAAATTATATATTAGGATTAAAGATCAATAGAGATAGATCGAGGAAGCTTCTTAGACTTTCCCCAGTATTTATACATTGATACCATTCTAAAAAGGTATAATATGGATAAATCCAAAAGTCCTACCTACCGATATGTACTTGAATTACTCTCAGTAGGGAGGATTGTCCTAAAATACTTGATGAGAGATAAAGTATGAGTAGAATCCCATACGCTAGTGTAGTGGGAACTATCATGTATACCATGACATGTACACGTCCAGATGTAGCTTATGCACTTGTAGTGACTAGAAAATATCAGGCAATTCCTGGTGAGGAACATTGGAAGGTGGTGAAGACCATTCTTAAGTACTTGAGAATGACAAAAGACCAATTCCTCATTTATGGAGATTCTGAGTTGGAACTTGAAGGTTATATTTATGTAAGTTTCTCTTCATATAAAGATGATATCAAATCTATTTCTAGTTATGTATTCATTGACTGAATCAAAATATCTAGCAACTAGTGAAGCTGCTAAGGAAACTGTATGAGTGAGAAAGTTTTTAACTGAACTTGGTGTGGTTCCTTCAATAAAAGGTGCAGTTCCATCGTTGTATGAAAATACTGGAGCCATTGCTCAAGCAAAAAGCCATGATCACACAAAAAATCCAAACACGTACTGTGGAGGTATCACTTGATAAGAGATGTCATTGAACGTGGAGACGTCAATATACAAAATATTGATGGAAAGGTAAATGTTACAGACTCATTCACTAAAGCTCTTGGCATAAAGGATCCACTGGATATCTATATAATAGGACTACATGACAGTATCCTGGGAGATCCCTAATTCTTATCTCTGTGTTGAGTTGTATTTCTTTCTATTATTATTTTGTCCTTGTTGTAGTTGTTGTTTTTCCATCCCGTGTTACTTCTTACTGTTGCACTAAATAATAATATATTATCCTATAATTTTAGACCTTGTTTTTAATTTAAACTCAGTAGGTTCTTGACCTTCCTCGTCACTATTTGGCCGAGGTTAGGTTAGGCACTTATTGAGTATGTTGTGGTGTACTCATGCCCTTTCTGCACATATTTTTCATGTGCAGATCCAAGTACTTTGACTCAACCCTACTAGCTTTGAGGCGAGGGGATTCTTCATAGACTTCGAGGTATATCTATCGCGTCCGCAGACCAAGGATTCCCTTTCCATTCTCTCTCATAGTATTATCCATTATGTAATTACTTTTGTTTAGACATTCTAGAGTTAGACACTTGTAGTAATTCAATAACTTATGATTTCATAAGATTCCGGGGTTTGGAAAATGTAGTTTCAGTTTGAGAGTTGTACTGTATATGCCGTGCGGCATCTTAAACGCTTCATTTTAATATTTTTCTACATTTTTGGCTTGTTATATTATGTTGTTTTATTTTTTCGCAATTTGTTAGGCTTACTTTGTCGTAGAGACTAAGTGTCTTCACAACAGTTCACGGAGGGCGAACTTGGATCGTTACACCATGATAATGAGAGTGAATTTTTAATAATTTAATCAAAAATCATTCTTAATCGTAGGATTATTAATTTAGATATTAGATAATCCAGTTAGATCAATATTTATGTGATTGTCTTTATGGGATAAAGATTATTTGATCTGATTAACTAAATCACATAGATAGATGATGCATATAGAGATATGATCATTTAGCCGACTCATTGGATAATTTCTAATGGTTAGAATTACCATTAATTGTCAATAGGATATTTTCATGAAGAATGTGATGTAATAGTTTCCATTAACCTGAGATCGTCATAGTAATTGACAAGTAATTTATTGTCCTTTGATACCAGACACCAATGGACCTCGGGCGATAGTTGAAAGGATATTAGGTATGATTAAATACTTGTAGAATTAGTGATTGATCAAGACGGAATTTGTCAACTCTTGGTAATGAGTTTAAGATCCATGTTTTCATGAATTATAAACGACAAAAATAAGACTGAAACGACCTGACCGGTCGTCACGTGAGTTACCGCCCAGTTTTCCCCGTTTTATGCTTTTGTATGTTTCATTATATGTGTTTGGAGAATTTGAAGTAATTCAGGTGGAGTTTGGTTAGAAATGAGATAATTAGTCTCTTTATTAGAAGGTTAGTTTGGAAAAGTCAATCGAATGTGGACTTATGAGTTAGAGGCTCGGAATGGTTTTCCAATAATTTTACTAGTTTTGGCTGATGATTTATGACTTAGGAGCGCAATCGGAATTGAATTTGGAGGTCCGGTGTAGAATAAGGCTTCAATTGGCTAAGTTTGAATTTTGGCGAATATCGGTTGATAGGTGAAATTTTGATTCGGGAGTCGGAATAGAATTTCGAGAGTTCCAGTAGCTCCGTTAGGTAATTTTGGATATGCTTGCAAATTTTCAGGTCATTCAGAGATGTTTATGTCGGGTTTTGGATCAAATGCAAGTTTCGGAAGTTCTTGTTTAACTTAGGCTTGAATATGTGGTAATCTGATGATTTTGATGTTTATAATAGCGTTTTTATGCTACAAGCAAGTTCGAATGAAGTAATAGATCATATATGTGCATTTGGTTTAGGTGCCGAAGGCCTCGGGGTAATTTCAGATGGCTAACGGGGAGTTTTGAGTTGAAAAATGCAGTAGAAAAATTGCAGACAACTTTAGTTCTATGCGATCGCATAGGCATCATTGCAATCACATTGAAGGTTTGGCAGGTGGCTCAGATTTGCTCTATGTGATCGCGAAAGGGGTTGTGCGATCTTATAGATTTGGGAGATTGACCTGTGTGTTCGCATATGGTGTAATGCGATCACGTAGTGTATTTTGAGTTGGGGTCTCTAGCAGAGGATTGTGCTATGCGATCACATGGGTGAGAGTGCGATGAGATAAGAGGATTTTATGGGGCTGGAATTTGGCATATGAGCTCGCATAGGGTTGAGTGTGATCGCATAGAGGAAATAACTAGGCGGACAGAATGATTGAAGGGTTAATTCATCCGCGACCTATTTTAAATTTCCTCTATTGTTAAGCAACCAAGAGAGACTTTTGAGCAATTTGAAGCATGTTTTCAACGGTATTGATTGGAGGTAAGTCTATTGACTTAAAAACACCATTTTTTATAACGAATCAACCTTCAAATCCATGAAAATATGTTGAAATTGTGAAGAACTTGGGCTTAGTTTTTTGAAACGAATTTTGGGGATTTGGAAGGCCATTTGAACTCCGTTTTTGGTAAACTACGGACTCGTGGCTAGACGAGAAATCCGATGATATTGTTTTTGGAATTTTTCGACAAGTGGCCCGCGGGTCGAGTTTTACCAACTTCGTGATTTTTAGTGTTTATTGAGTAATTTCAGTTCTTATGTTTCGTTAACCTATAATAGCGTATTCATATTGATTTTGAGTAGATTCGATGCTCGTAGAGGGAGATTCAAAAGGAAAAAGCATTGTAGACCAGTCTACGACCGGTTAGAGGTGAGTAGTTTGTATAGATGATGGCCTGAGGGTTTGAAACGTCGGTTTATTATATCGTGATACTATGTTAGGGCGTGAGTCGCACCCCATGGAAGGTGGGAGATCGTATATGATTGGGGATTATGACTTGGTCCCTTCAGAGAGCTAATAAAATTAATAGCACACACCCTGTACTAAATATATCTGGGCTTATTTCCATGTTTGGGCCTTGTGCCGGTCTCTAGCTTCCGTCTAGGATGAATATCTTTGTGATAAAATGATATGCATAATCATTTATTTCAGTCAATCACTGTTATTAAATAGTAAGTCACCTTTTTCTTGAAATTAAATAACTAAATTATATTCACCTTAATAATTGGAAACTGGGAAATTAGATTGAATTTGTTACATGACTTACATGCATAATGTGGACTGAGTATGGGTCGGGCTGCACATCGCAGCAGTGATATGATGATATTGCGCTTGGGCTGAAGGAGCCCCTCCGGAGTCTGTGCACACCCCCAGTGAGCGCCGTCAACGTTAAGTGGATCAGGATGTATGCCGCAACGGATTTATGTGCATTGCGATGCATTTCATCTTTGCATGATACTTGACTGATACATTTGATATTGCTTCTTTGTAAGTTCATAGTTAAGGTGTATATGTTAGTTTTACCTTTGCTTTGTGGCATTTCATGGATTTCTTATCTTCAGACATTTTTATGCTTATTACTCACTGAGTCGGTAGTACTCACCCCTACTCCCTGCATCTTGTGTGCAGATTCAGGAACACCGGAGGCTTAGCTGATCAGTCATTGTCTCCGCAGTTTGTCCAGAGTTGTTGAGATAGCTTCTTGACGTTAGCAGGACCTAGCTACTCTTCCTATTTAAGTTTATCATTATTATATACATTTCCAAATTTATATAATTTATTCAGATATTATTATCCAGATTGTTTTAGAGGCTCTATACTCGTAACCCCAGATCTTATAGGAGTGTTTATCGGTTTTCACATTCTTTCCATATTATTTTACTAATATTATTGGATTATTATTCTCAAAGTATTTCATTTCTCCTTAAATGGTCAGTTTTTTAGAGTTAATGTTAAATTGTGAGCGATTGTTGGTCAGGCTTACCTAGGTTTAGGGTTGGGAGCCATCACGACCGCGTTTGGGTCATGACAAGTTGGTATTAGAGCGTAGGTTAGTAGGTCTCACGAGTCATGAGCCGGTTTAGTAGAGTCTCGCGAATCGGTACATAGATGTCCATATCTATCCTCGGGAGGCTACAACACTTTTAGGAAATACCTCACTTTCTTGAAATTCATATCGAGCGGCTTGTTTCTATGAAAACTAAATTTTTGTATTCTATTCTCTTGTAGATGGCGAGACCCGTGCTAACGGACGTGGCGGACGACCACCAGTACCACTTGCTAGAGGCCGTTGACGCGGTCATGGTATTGGACGAGGCTGACCAATAGGGGCAGCACCTGTAGACCAACCAACTGCCCAAGTCCAGGATCAGCCTCCAATTGTAGATGCTCCTGCAGCACCTATTCAGGCACCGATAGTGCCCATCGTGATTCCAGGTCTTCAGGAGACTTTGGCTCAAATCTTGTCCGTCTCTACTGGCTTGGCTCAGGCGGTTTCAGCCACTACAACAGCGCCTACTTCTCCGACCGGTGGTGGTCATTAGATCCCCGGTGCTCGCACACCTAAGCAGGTTGTTCAGGGCTTACAAACACCTGGGATAGCTCTAGTTCAACCAGTTTAGCCAATGCAACCAATAGCTCTAGTTGCACCAGTTTTTTCAGTCGTACCAGCTCCAGCTCATGTGGTTCCAGCTATGCCGGATAACGAGCAGCGTCATTTGGAGAAGTTCTGTAGGTTTCAGCCTCCGACATTCAGTGGTGCTGAGGGCGAGGATGCCCAGGGTTTTCTGGATAAATGCTAGCGTATGCTTCGTACTGCGGGTATTCTGGAGTCTAGCGGAGTGGCTTTTACTACCTTCTAGTTCCCAAGGGCTACATTTACTTGGTGGGAAGAGTTTGAGAGGCGTAGGCCAATTGGGGCAGCGCCCCTCACTTGGTAGTAGTTCTCCACGGATTTTTGGAGAAGTATGTGCCCTAGTCTCACAGGGAAGAGTTGCGTCATCAGTTCGAGTTGTTGACTCAGGGGGATATGACAGTGACTTAGTATGAATTGCGGTTTACTCAGCTGGCTAGGCATGCTACGTGGATGATCCCGACGGATAGAGAGAGGATCAGGAGGTTTATAGATGGCCTCAACTATCCGATTCATATAGTAATGACTGGAGAGAGGGCTACAACAGCTACATTTGAGGAGGTTATTGATGCGGCTCGACTGATTGAGACAGATTACCGTCGAGAGCATATGGAGAGGGAGGCCAAGAGCCCTCGAGGTTTAGGTCATTTCAGCGGTGCTCCGTCTAGGGGCCAATTTCAGCATGATAGAGGTCGTTCCTTCAGGCCTCCTCAGTCAAGACGTATAGAGTTCAGTGGATCCTTTTCAGGCCGGGGCCATTAGGGATATCAGCATGCACTGAGTGCTCTTCCAGCTTAGATCTCTGCTCCTGCTCCTTCAGCTCATGGTTCGTCTGCAACAAGGGGTTCTCATCACTCCCCTTCTCCAGCTCCAGGTTGTTCCTATGAGTGCGGTGAGTTGGGTCACATGAGGAGACAATGTCCTCAGCTCCGCAGTAGGCAGCCTCAGTAGAGGGATCAACCCTCGTGTTCTACTTTGGTTTCTTCGGCTCCCACTCAGTCAGCTAGGGGTGGAGTCCAGGTAGCCAGAGGTCTCCCCAGGGGTGAGGACCGTACTGGTGGTGGCCAGGCTCATTCCTATGCCCTTCCAGATCGGAGGTTCGCTATTGCCTCGGATGCAGTCATCATATAATTATCTCAGTCTTCTATAGGAATGCTTCTGTCTTATTTGATCCCGGATCTATCTACTATGTATCTTTATATTTTTCTCATCATTTGGGTACGACCCATGGTTTTCTTGCATTGCATGTGCAAGTATCTACCCCTATGGGTGATACTATTATTGTGAATCATGTATATTGATCATGTCTGGTGACAATTGGGGGTCTAGAGACCCGAGTTGACGTGTTATTATTGGGCATGGTAGATTTTGACGTAATTCTAAGTATGGACTGTCTATCTTTGTACCATGCTATTCTGGACTATCATGCTAAGACGGTTACATCGGCTATTCCGGGTATTCCGAGGATCGAGTGGCGAGGCGTGATCGATTTTGTACCCAACAGGGTGATTTATTTCCTAAAAGCCCAACGGATGGTTGGAAAGGGGTGTTTGTCGCATTTGGCTTTTTTGAGAGATGTGGAAGCTGATGCTCCTAGTCTTGATTCGGTTCCCATTGTAAGGGATTTCCCTGATGTGTTTCCAGTGGACTTCCCGGGCATGCCGCCGAAATTGATTTCGATATTTATCTGGTGCCATGCACTCACCCATCTCTATTACTCCCTATCTTATGGCACCAGCGGAGCTAAAGGAGTTGAAAAAACAACTTCAGGAACTCTTACACAAGGGGTTCATTCGTCCGAGTATGTCACCTTGGGGTGCACCAGTATTATTTGTAAAGAATAAGGATGGCACAATGAGAATGTGCATTGACTAGAGACAGCTGAATAATGTGACAGCGAAGAACAAGTACCCACTACACCGTATAGAGGATTTGTTTGATCAGCTCCAGGGAACAAGGGTATTCTCTAAGATTTTCCTCCGATCAGGCTATCACCAGCTGAAGATTAGGGACTCAGACATTATGAAGACGGCTTTCGGGATGAAATATGGGTAATACGAGTTTCTAATGATGTCCTTCGGGCTGACTAATGCCCCAGTCGCGTTCATGCACTTGATGAATAATGTATTTTGGCCATATCTGGATTCTTTTTTGATCATGTTTATTGATGATATTCCGGTGTACTCGCGTAGCCAGGATGAGCACGCCCAACACTTGAGGGTGGTATTGCAGAGATTGAGAGAAGAGAAGCTTTATGCAAAGTTCTCCAATTGTGAGTGCTGGCTTAGTACTGTGCACGTGGTGTTCACAATGCTATTCAGGTTGACCTAAAGAAAATTGAGGCGCTGCAGAGTTGGCCCAGACCGTCCTCAGCTACTGAGATCTAGAGTTTCCTCAGTTTGGCGGGTTATTACTGCAGATTCATTTAGTCTTCCCATCTATTGCTTCGCCTTTAACGAAGTTGAAACAGAAGAATGCTCCATTCTTATGGTCAGATAAATGCGAGGAAAGCTTCCAGAAGCTCAATTCGGCATTGACCACAGCTCCGGTATTAGTGTTTCCATCAGTGTCAGGTTCTTACACGGTGTATTGTGATGCTTCGAGAGTTGGGATCGGTTGTGTATTGATTAAGGAGGGTAGAGTGATTTCTTATGCTTCTCGCTATCGTTCATGCCTTGAAGATTTGGAGGCATTACCTATATAGCGTATCTTGTGAGGTATATACGGACCATCGCAGCCTCCAGCACTTGTTTAAGCAGAAGGATCTTAATCTGAGACAACAGAGATGGTATGAGTTATTCAAAGACTATGATATTACCATTTAGTATAATTTCGGGAAGGCCAATGTAGTGGCCGATGCTTTAAGCCAGAAATCGATCAGTATGGGTAGTTTGGCGTACATTCCAGTTGGGGAGAGGCCCCTTGTCGTTGATGTTCAGGCCTTGGCCAATCAGATGGTGAGGTTAGATATTTCTGAGCCCAGTCAGGTGTTGGCTAGTGTGGCTTCCCGATCTTCCTTATATGACCGCATTAGAGAGCGCCAGTATGATGACCCTCATTTGCTTGTCCTGAAGGACATGGTTCATCATGATGATGCTAGAGATGTAACCATTGGTGATGACGGTGTGTTGCGTATGTAGGGCCGGATTTTTGTGCCCAATGTGGATGGTCTCCGAGAGTTGATATTAGAGGAGGCCCACAACTCGCGGTATTCGATTCATCCGGGTGCCGCGAAAATTTACCAGGACATGAGACATTATTACTGGTGGAGGAGAATGAAAAGAATATTGTGAATTATGTGGCTCAAAGTCTCAACTGTGAGCAGGTCAAATATGAGCACCAGAGACCCAATGGTGTACTCCAGCAGATGGATATTCCGGAGTGGAAATGAGATAATATTACCATGGATGTTTGATTGGTCTTCCTCGTACCTCGAAGAAGTTTGATTTGATTTGGGTGATTGTGGACAGGCTGACCAAGTCCGCACACTTCATTCCAGTATGCACTACCTATTCTGCGGAGAAGTTAGCAGAGATTTTCATCCGGGATATTGTATGGTTTCATGGGGTCCCAGTTGCCATTGTATCAGATAGGGGTACCGTGTTTACTTCCTAGTTTTGGAGGACTTTTTTCATCGGGAGTGGGGCACACAGGTGCAGTTAAGCACGTCATTTCAACCTCACACAGACGGATAGTCCGAGTGCACTATCCAGATATTGGAGGACATGTTTCGTGCCTGTGCCATTGATTTTGGAGGTTCTTGGGTTGAGTTCTTGCCACTTGCTGAGTTTGCATATAATAACAACTTTCAATCCAGCATCCATATGGTGCCGTACGAGGCCTTATATAGGAGACGATGTAGATATCCGGTTGGTTGATTTGAGCCCGGCGAGGCTAGATTATTGGGGACAGAGTTAGTTCAAGATGCCTTAGAGAAGGTTGAAGTGATCCAGGAGGGATTTCGTACAGCTCAGTCGCGTTTGTAGAGTTATGCAGACCGGAAGGTTCGAGATGTATCTTATGCGATGGGCGAGAAAGTCTTGTTGAAGGTTTCGCCTATGAAAGGCGTTATGAGGTTTGGAAAGAAGGGGAAGCTTATTTCACGCTTACTTGTACCCTTTGAGATACTTAGGAGGATTGGGGAGGTGGCCTATATGCTTGTGTTGCCACCTAGCTGGTCGGGAATTCATCTAGTGTTCCATGTTTCTATGCTCCGGAAGTATGTTGGGGACCCGTCTCATGTATTATACTTCAGCACGATCTAGGTGGATGAAGACATGACCCATGATATGGAGCCGGTGGCCATTTTGGGTTGTCAGGTTCAAAAGTTGAGATCTAAGGGCATAGCTTTGGTGAATGTGCAGTGGAGAGGTCAGCCCATAGAGGAAGCCACTTGGGAGACCTAGCAGGAGATGCGCAGCAAATATCCTCACTTGTTTGATACTCCAGATATGTTTCTTGACCCGCTTGAGGACGAGCGTTTGTTTAAGTTGGGGAGGATGTAACGACCTGACCCGTCGTCACGTGAGTTACCGCCCCATTTTCCCCGTTTTATGCTTTTGTATGTTTCATTATATGTGTTTATAGAATTTGAAGTAATTTAGATGGAGTTTGGTTATAAATGAGACAATTAGTCTTTTTATGAGAAGGTTAGTTTGGAATAGTCAATCGAATGTTGACTTATGAGTTAAAGGGATCGGAATGGATTTATGATGATTCTACTAGTTTTGAATGATGATTTCTGACTTAGAAGCGCAATCGGAATCGAATTTGGAGGTCCGGTGTAGAATTAGGCTTGAATTGGCTAAGTTTGAATTATAGCGAATTTCGATTGATAGGAGAGACTTTGATCCGAGGGTCGGAATGGAATTCCGACTGTTCCAATAGCTATGTTAGGTAATTTTGGATATGCGTGAAAATATTCAGGTCATTCGGAGGTGATTAGGTCGGGTTTTGGATCAAATGCAAGTTTCAGAAGTTCTAGTTTTACTTAGGCTTGAATCCATGGTAATCTGATGATTTTGATGTTTATAATAGTGTTTTTATGCTACGAACAAGTTTGAATGAAGTAATAGATCATACCTGTGCATTTCGTTTCTATGCTACGAACAAGTTTGAACAAGTTTGCAGAGAACTTTAGTTTCTATGCGATCGCATAGAAGGATTGGCAAGGGGATCAGATTTTCTCTATGCAATCATGTAACGGGCTGTGTGATCGCATAGACTTTGGAGATTGACATGTGTGTTCGCATAAGGTGTAATGTGATCACGTAGTGTATTTTGGGCTAGGGTCCCTGGTAGAGGACTGTGCTATGTGATTGCATGGGTGAGAGTGCGATCGCAGAAGAGGAATTTATGGGGTTTGGCCTATGCGATCGCATAGGGTTGAGTGCGATCACATAGAAGAAATAACTGGGCGAACAGAATGTTTAAAGGGTTAATTCATCCGCGACCTATTTAAAATTTCCTCCATTGTTAAGAAACCAAGAGAGCTTTTTGAGTTATTTGAAGCGTGTTTTCAACGGTTATTGATTGGAGGTAAGTCTCTTGACTTAAAAACACCATTTTTATGAAGAATCAACACTCAAATCTATGAAAATATGTTAACATTGTGAAGAACTAGGGTTTAGTTTTTGGAAACGAATTTTGGAGATTTGAAAGGCCATTTGAACTTCGTTTTTGGTAAACCTTATATGTACGGACTCGTGGCGAGACAAGGAATCAGACGATATAATTTTTTGAATTTTTCGAGAAGTGGGCCCGGGGCTCAGGTTTTACCAACTTCGTACTTTTTAGTGTTTTTTGAGTAATTTCAGTTGGGTTATGTTTCTTTAACCAATAATAAAGTATTTATTGTGATTTTGACTAGATTTGACGCTCGTACAGGGAGATTCAAAAGGAAAAGGCATTGCGGACCAGTCTACGACCGGTTAGAGATGAGTAGTTTGTATATATGATAGCCTGAGGGTTTGAAACCCCAATTTATCATATCGTGACGCTATGTTAGGGCGTGACTCGCATCTTATGGCAGGTGCGAGATTGTATATGATTGGGGATTGTGACTTGGTCCATCACGAGAGCTAAATAAAATTATCGGCGGCTGATACGCACCTTGTAGTGAATGTATATGGGCTTATTGCCATGTTTGGGGCCTTGTGACGATTTGTAGCATCTGTCTAGAATGAATATCTTTGTGATAACATGATTTGCATAATCATTGATTTCAGTCCTGTGCTTAATCACCGTTATTAAATGGTAAGTCACTTTTTTTCTTGAAATTAAATAACTAAATTGTATTCACCTTAATAATTGGAAACTGGGAAATTAGACTGAATCTGTTACATGACTTACATGCATATTATGGACTGAGTATGGGTCGGTATGCACGCCGCAGCAGTGATATGATGATATTGCGCTTGGGCTGAAGGAGCCCCTCCGGAGTCTGTACACACCCCCAGTGAGCGCCGCCGACATTAAACGTATAGGTTGTACGCCGCAGCGGATTCATGTGCATTGCATTACATATTTGCATGATACTTGACTGATATATTTTATATTGCTTTGTTGTTACTTCGTAGTTAAGGTGTCAGTCTGTTAGTTTTAGCTTTACTTTGTGGTATTTTGTGGATTTCTTATCTTCAGACATTTTTATGGTTATTACTCACTGAGTCGGTAGTACTCACCCCTACTCCCTGCACCTTGTGTGCAGATTCAGGTACATTGGAGGCTTAGCTGATCAGTCGTTGTCTCCGCAGTTTGTTTAGAGTTGTTGAGGTAGTTGCTTGACGTTCGCAGGACATAACTACTCTTTCCTATTTCAGTTTATCATTATTATATACATTTCCAAATTTATACATTTTATTTAGATATTATTATTCAGATTGTTTTAGAGGCTCTAGACTCGTGACTCCAGATTTTATGGGAATGTTTATCGGTTTCGCATTCTTTCTGTATTATTTTACTAATATTATTGCATTATTATTCTAAAAGTATTTCGTTTCTCCTTAAATGGTCGGTTTTTGAGACTTAATGTTAAATAGGGAGCGATTGTTGGTCTGGCTTGCCAAGCTTTAGGGTTGGGCACCATCACGAACGGGTTTGGGTCATGACAAAGACGTTGGTCAGGGCGATTGAATGAAAGAAGAAAAGAGTTTCATAGGTCATTCAATGTCGATTATATTTGACATGAACACCTATTGGTCGCCTATTAGGATTTGAGAGTTATACCATATCCTAGGACAATCCAGAGCTATACGGATAGAAGAAATTACTACATTATTCTTCTAATGTTTCTTAAGAGTAAATTGTATACTTAATTCCACCCGGTCATTAAGTAGTGTTGCTAGACGTCACCCTTGATTATTAAACTTATTTGATTAATTTACTACCCGTTTAGTATTGAACCAATGTGATCGCACACTAATGAGTATTCTGATCTTTGCTAAAGGATAAATTATTTTATTATTTGGTAATTAAATTGTAAAATTTAATTAGTCAAATAAATAGTTATTAGTTCAAATAAAATATTATTATACTCTTTGCTAGTACATAAAATATAATTATTATGAATAAATTAAAATTTTCTATTTGAAGTAGAATAAATTATATCTCTTGATTTAAATATATATGTGATATATTTTTGATACTCGTAACCATTATTTATATATATAAGATATGTATATAATATCAATGGAAGAGTCATAAATCAAATCCAAACTTAAAGTTGGGTTTACGTATTAGTCAAAAAACGACTCGGTCGGCCACTAAGTCCCATTGTGAATGGGATTTGTATTTATAGTAAGTTATGAAAAAGTCCAATTTAGAACTAAACTTTCCTGTAGCATCCATATAACGTGGCCAAGGAATTCAATTTGTTAGGTGTGCTGCACAGGCAAGAGAAATATATTCCGAGGAGGAAACTTGTTTTCTTGTCTTAATACAATTGCTTCGAAGCTTTTGAGAAAAATTTCAGCAAAGTCTTGTTCATTCAATTTGTCTGCAAATTTTATTCATCAAAGAGTTGATAGCAAGGATTGATCTCGGTGTAGATATACATAAAATTCTTGTACTATCGAAGAAATTTTAAAACAAGACTCTTTTCACCAGGTACGTCTTAGATCTATTATTTGGCATGTAAATACATTTTAAACACAAAGATCTGCCTAAGAATATTATTGTCTTCCGCATCGTGTTACAAACAACTATATACAATCTTTCACCATTAACCATGGTATTTTAAAAAAATATAAAACAATTTGCTATGTTAGGTCAAGGCATGAAAGACCTTCTAAATAAAGAATTTTTGATCCGTACGACGAAGCAGCCAACAACTAAAATTAAAATCTATATTCTATATAATATTTAGCTGCAATTACACCTTAATCCTTATCTATTTTATTTTTTCATCTTCACTATTCACGTGCTACCTCCATTCGAAAATCTACTTAATTCATATATTACTAACACGCATATGGCTCACAGAATGTAGACACACACTGCATTATTATTGCCTTCACTTATAACATTTTCATACAATCAATGTACCATATTTAATAAAGGTGAATTTTCTTTTGTCTAGCATCATTAAACTCACAATTGTTAGTCCACAAACATTTGTCCAATGACATTTCATTTTGTAAAATTATAAGATATGAGAAAGCGTAGTAAAGACACAAAAATAGAACCCTTTTGCACAAAGTCGAAAGAATGATCGGATATCCGATCATATTAATGTTAGGTTATACCCAACAAAGATTAATTATTTTGGCTAGTTAATTACCATAGGAATTTTAAGATGGAAGAAATAGAAAGCCAGAGACACAAGTCATAACAACCCCTGCGCTTTTTTGCTGCTTTGT
Source organism: Nicotiana benthamiana (assembly GCA_034376525.1). Lineage (NCBI taxonomy): Eukaryota > Viridiplantae > Streptophyta > Magnoliopsida > Solanales > Solanaceae > Nicotiana > Nicotiana benthamiana. The sequence goes on along the minus strand of CM067337.1, from coordinate 40,602,274 downwards.
GAAATCCCAAAAAACGTGAATCGCAAGAAAAATAACCAAAAAATAAAAAGGAGATTACTCACCTTGAATAAAAATGTCAAACGTGAATCACAAGTATACCCTTATTTTCAATATTTGTCTTCTTTTTTATCCTTGTCAAGATCTCATATTTATAGGTGATATTACTCATTTTTCATTTTGCATTTCAGATTCAACAATTTAGCATGGCAAGGGTCTTTTCCTCCATCAATTGTTCCGCAAACCTCCCTACTTCAGTTAGGTGTTCATATTCATCATGTTACAGGCCGATGGTCGTTAAAATGGGCCGTGATCAATCGCACTGGGCCTCTATCGAATCTGAAATTGAAGCCCATCTTAAGAAGGTCATATCAATTAAGCCACCTGAATCTGTCTTCGAGCCCATGCATTACTTGACGTTTGCAACACCCAAATCCACAGCACCAGCCTTATGTGTTGCAGCGTGCGAGCTGGTGGGTGGTGAAAGGGCCCAAGCCTTGGTTGCAGCATCAGCAATACATCTCATGCATGTTGCTACTTACACCCACCAACACATGCATATTTCCGGACCTAAGCCTGGGCCCACAATCGACTACAAATTTGGGCCGAATATTGAGCTTCTCACCGGAGATGGGATCATGTCCTTTGCTATTGAACTACTAGCCAAAGCCACGAGCCCGGCCCGAGAGAACTCAGACAAGATCTTAAGGGTTATTACTGAGGTCTCACGATCCATCGGGTCGCAAGGGTTGCTAGAAGGCAAATTTAGGGCGATAGAATGGACTCAATCAGGCAATGGAGATGAGGAAACGTTGGAATACATGTGCAAGAAGAAGGAAGGAGAGATTCATGCATGTGGAGCTGCATGTGGTGCCATTTTAGGTGACGGTAATGAAGAAGAAGTGGAAAGTTTGAGGAACTATGGGCTTTACGTTGGAATAATACAAGGAATGATAAATGGAGTAGGACGAAATAATTACAACAAAAGAATGGAGAAAAGGGTGCAAGAACTAAGAATATTGGCTATGAAGGAATTGCAGAGACGTTTCAAAGGGAAGAAGGTGAGGCCAATTGCTAGTCTGATTGAAGAGAGTTTCGTGCCTCCATCACAATGTGATCTTTAGATTTTAGTTAGAATTATACCATAAGTATATTTTACATTTTCGTGCCTAGCTCGATCAATATTTTGACCATAAGTACATTTTACCTTATTGTACTATCAATTCTGTTCTAGCAACTTAATTACATAAAGTAATTACAGGAAAAGAAAAGGCGAAACAAACAAATGAACAAATTCAATGTGTTTCTGAGTGATGCAACTCTTCGTTGGATTTTGTGTGGTCATGTCATTGATTCAACCAAATTGGACGACTTTAAATATAAAGCGATTTACTTATTTGATACTCTAGTTTTAATTTAAAATTAAAATGGTGGGGTTCTAATTTCATCATGATCGTACATGACTATGACTATTAAAGAAAGCAAAATAATCTCTAAATTAACGAGGTCGAAATGGATCCAAAAGAAATGATAAAGGTGCTTAATACTTCCTAAACATGTCTAAGAAGAGTAAAAATTGTATGGAGAACCTTATTTGATCGTCCTCGTTTAATTTATACACATTTTACAAAAAAAAAATTTAACCCACTTTTTAAACAAATTCAGCCGTCTTTCTCCTCCCCTTCTCCTCCTTTGGTCAGCCAAATTTGTAGTGTGACCTTCACCTGTAACAAAAATGATATCAAGTCTTTACCGCCATCACTTTGCATGTTATAGTTGAAAATCTTTTCCCTTTTATATATGAATAATGGTCAATATATTGTACCTCATGGCTGAACGTGGCTTTTCTTTTTATCTAAAGGAAATATAAAGAGATTTGTACTCTACATGTTGAGGAGTGCAGTCTTATCACTGACAATACTTACACAAAAAGTACGGTACAATACTGCTCTTTCAAGCACTACTAAAAATTCGGGAAAAAGCAATCACAAAAAGCGACCAACTTTAATTACTTATTGGCTAAAAAGCGATCAAAATGGCCAAATAGCTATATTGATGATCTCTTTTATATAGGATCAACTTTGATCCCTAACCAACTTTGGTCTCAACTCTAAATGGACCCCTTTTTTCGGGATGTTGACTATAAAAACCAACTTTGGTCGCTATATTAATTTAATAATATAATTTTTTCGACCAAAGTTGATCTCTAAATGAGAAAAAACGTTATTTATTTATTTATTATTAATCATTAAAAAGCGAGCAAATGTGGTCTCTAATCCAAAAATTATAATTTAAAAATATGGAGACTAGTGACCAATATTGGTCGGTATTTTATTCAATTATTTATTTATTTTATTAATTTAGCGAGCAACTTTAGTCCCTAAATACATTAATTTAATTTAATTTTTAGATAAAAGCGACCAACTTTGGTCTCTATATTAGTAAAATTTTTGTTTTTAATGAAATAGTGACCAACTGTGGTCGCTTTTTGAAGAAATCTGGAAAAATATCAACCAAAGTTGGTCGCTTTTCTCCAGAATTTTTTTTTGTACTTGAAAAAGAGACCAACTTTGATCGCTTTTCTGTGTAATATTTTGGCAGAAACTGCCTGTTTTTGTAGCTACACCACCTGCCAGTCATACCAATTTCCTAAATAAGCATTTTATGCAAAAAACAACAACAATAAAAAGTAATTAAAAGCAACAAAGAATAAACTTCAATAGAACTAATACATTAAGCTAACAAAAATAAGTTAACCCTTATTACAAGCCCATTCTTAACTAAAGAGAACTAACACAATACTAAATTGGTATGTAAATTAGTTCTAATACAATAGAACTAACACAATGTAAATTAGTTCTAACATAATAGTAAATTAGTTCTAACACATTAGAACTAACACAATAGTATATAAAGTACTGAAGGAGTGTTCTTTCAGCATCCTTATCTGAAAGTTGGATTGCCTCGCTTGGTTCATTAGGTGGTTGACTGCGTATGAATTCCTCCACGTCAGCTGTGAAGCGAATTGAACCTATAGGAAAAATTATATTGAATTAGTATTTCAAAATCTATATAAAAGCAAATGAAAATATTTAATGAAATGTAAAAAACTTACATGTATGTAGTCGAGGCTCGACCCTCCTTTTTGAATCCCTCTCTTTCTTCTTCTTTACAATATGAGTTTCATTGAATAGCTCATCTTGCTTCATTGGCATCATAATGTTGTCTGATGGCTTTAGTGATTATCCTCGTGGTACTATTACTCGGGAGGAACTTTGATACAGAGAATAACTTGGATACGGTATATGATGGAGTGTGTCTTTGATCAACTGTTTATCTCATTAGCTACAATGATAATAAGAAGGCAACGACATGTATTTCAAAAAAGTGATGGTGTAGGTATGATTTTACATTTCCTAAGTAGATAAAAGCGGTTATAGAGAAATTCTCTACTTCACTTTCCAAGAGGAAAAGAAGTTTGATTGATAGTGACAACATTGGTGAAGACGAAATATTTTCTATCGGTCGTGTCAGTTCCTATAAAGCGGGGATAATAAGACTTTATGATGACAAAGATAATAGGAAGTTTTGTTCTAAATTTTCTTTCAAGTATGATCCACCAAGTTTAATGTGATAATTGTGATATTTCTTCGGATTCGGAGACTGATTTGACCAACAAAAGTTTGGAAATGCCCTTAAAACTTTTCTTAAGAACATTTCCATACTTTTTTTCGGTCAAATCTGTGTCTGAATACGAAGAAATATCATAATTATCACATTAAACTTATTGGATAAGACTTGAAAGAAAATTGAGAACAAAACTTCCTATAATATTTATCAACATAGAGTCTTATGATCCCCATTTTATGGGAACTGTCAGGACCAAGGGAATACATTCCGTCTTCATCAACCTTGTCACTCTCAATAAAACTTCTTTTCCTCATGAAAAATGAAGTACAGAATTACTCTATAAGCTCTTCTTTTATCTACTTAGAAAATACTAAATTCCTACCTACACCATCACTATTTGAAACACATGCCATTGCCTTCCCATCATCATTGTCGCAATAATGAGAAGAACAATTAAAGGCACATTCCACCTGGTACTGTATCTTAGTTATTCTTGGTGGAAGTTCCATTGCATGTCTAATAACATCATCAACCTCTTCGCGGTACTCTTACTCGGGATGAGCTTGGATACAGAGAATAACTTGGATACAGTACCTGATAGGGTGTGTCTTTGATCAATTGTTTATCTCATTAGCTACAATGATAATGAGAAGCCAACGACATGTGTTTCAAAAATGTGATGGTGAAGGTAGGATTTAGCATTTCCTAAGTAGATAAAAGAGGTTATAGAGAAATTATCTACTTCATTTTCCAAGAGGAAAAAAAAGTTTGATTGATAGCGACAAGGTTGATAAAGATGGAATATTTTCCGTCGGTCGTGCCAGTTCCCATAAAACGTGGATCATAAAACTCTATGATGACAAAGATTTTAGGAACCTTTGTACTCTACTTTCTTCCAAGGTTAATAAATACAAGCTTAATGTGATCTTGGTGATAGTTCTTCCTATTCAGACGACGATTTGACGGACACAAGTATGGAAATTTTGATAAAACGAATTAGAGGTAAAAACATTCAACCTCTAATTCTTTTTATCAAAATTTCCATACTTCTGTCCGTCAAATCATCGTCTGGATCCAACAAACTATCACCAACATCACATTAAGCTTGTATTTATTAACCGTGGAAGAAAGTCCAGTACAAAGCTTCCTAAAATCTTTGTCATCACACAGTCTTATGATCCCCTTTTTATGGGAACCGTCATGACCGACAAAAAATATTCTATCTGTATCAACCTCGTCAGTCTCAATTAAACTCCATTTCCTCATGGAAAATGAAGTAGAGAATTACTCTGTAAGCTGTATTCGATACGGTAATACCTCATATACTTATATTAGTGCATAGTATAGCGTACGTATATATATTGTATATATATAAGCTGTATCCGATATGGTATTACCTCATACACTTATACTTAGTGCATGGTATAAAGTAAGTACATATATTGTATATATAGACACACACGCCCGCTTCATAGTATTATTCATCCCTTGTATTACAAAAGTATTAATGACTTACATTTATATTATTTACATAGTAAACACAAAAGTGATTTTTTAATTTTGACCATTGTTGACCGGAATAGTGACCAATTATGGTCGCTATTTATTCATGAATTTAGATTAGCGACCAAAGTTGGTCGCTAACTTTAAATCATATTTCATTATATTTCATATAATAATTAAATTAATAATATAATTATTAAACTTGAATTTTTGGGACCCACTTAAGTGACTAAAATTGGTCGCTACCTTTCTTTCCTTTATTTGGCGACCAACGTTGGTCGTTAACTTCATATTATATATATATATATTAAAGTTTTTTTCAAAATAATAATATAATAATTAAAATTTTGTAAGCGGATCCAACTTGGTCGCTAATCTAAGTAAAAGTTTGATTAAGCAAGTCTGACTAAGTTGTCAATATTTTGACTACCTTAGCGACCAACTATGGTCGCTATTTTGTTTTCAGAATTTATTTTATTATTTTTTCTAGTAGTGAAGTTTTGACTATTCAGGTTCATGATAGTTAAAACACAATGATAACTAATCCTTTTGTTTTTGTTTTTATTCGATTATTAATTAATGTTACTCAATTACAAATAAATTAGTGGACTGGAGCAAGTTACCTAGTTACAAAAATAAGAACCTCAACTCTAGTATGTAATATTAATAGGTGGTAAAAAACTTCAGTTCTAGAGCTGAAGTTTTTGTGTTGTGACTGAAAACGTCAGCTCTAGTATGTAATATCAATAGGTGGTTAAAAACTCCAGCTCTAAAGCTAATATTTTCCAATTACAACACAAAAACTTCAGCTGGAGAGTTGAAGTTTTTGTGTTGTCACTTGAAACTTCAGCTCTAGTATGTAATATTAATAGGTGGGCTGAAGTTTCCCAGTTACAACACAAAGCTTCAGCTCTAGAGCTGAAGTTTTTGTTTTATGACTAGAAACTTCAGCTCTAGTATATAATATTAATAGGTGGTAAAAAAACTTTACCTCTAGAGCTGGAGTTTTCCAGTTACAACACAAAAACTTCAGCTTTAGAGCTGAACTTCAGGCCCGGCTACTAGTATACTGAAGTTTTGCGTGATTGCATTAGCTACTTTAGCCCCTTATGCTGAAGTTTCGTGAAAAAACGGTACGCTTGCAATTATTTTTACAAAGCGGGCACATGTTAAAATGTGACACAGAAAGCTAGTATAGATGGAAATGCCCCCTAAGAAAAGGGAACGTTTTTTGAGAGAGGATTCGACCTAAGGAGGCAAGAACATGCTAGGAGCAAACCAGAGAATTCTTCTACGAGTTTTTCACTTTCTTATTCCTATTTTCATTAGTGGTTATATATTCTAATTGTATATTTTTACATACCATTATGAATAACTAATTTGTTATTTAGGATTTTGATGAAATTTTTGTCGGATGAATTCTTATACGTTTTTATATAATTGAGCTGTTAGATTTCTCTATATGTTCAACTACGTGTTTATTGTTGTTGACTAAATGGTCATCAATTGATTGTACCTATTTAGTGTATATTGCTTGAGAGAGGATACATATTTAAATAGTTGTCGAACAACAGGCATCACTCTTTAACATATGTGAGAGATAAATACGAAGGGTTTAAAGGCAGGATTAGATATAATAAAACCTTGGTGCGATCGTAATGAGCAATGAATTAGTGTCAGCTAGCGTAGTCCGAGAGAATATGTCTAGTACATGGTGGTAGTTTCTCGAGAGAGAACTACGACACGAAAAGTACTCACGATCGATAGAGATTACTTAGAAAAAATAATAGAAGATGCAGCGAGAAGGAAAAATCAAAAATCTATACCTTCTTAATTTTTTCTTCAACCCTTAATATCTCTAGTTATTAATTTACTACATTAACTTATTAGTTAATTGTTAGATATAAGTGTTAAGATTTATGCCCGTCACTAGAGGGGGGGTGAATAGTGCGGCACGAGAATATTGATAAACTTTGCGGAATTAAAATTGCAGGAATAAAATAAGTGCAGTAATTAAAATAGTAAGGAGAGGACACACCGAATTTATACTGGTTCACCACAACGTGTGGTTAGTCCAGTCCCCGAGAGACTCTCTCGAGTTTCCACTAACTCCGTTAAGCTTACAGGTGCCTAACAAACCGTTACACTTGCTTGTAGATGTACACTCTACAAGACTTCAACTTGCTCGAGGATACCTCACCTCAAGACTTCACCTTGCTCGTGGATACCGCACCACAAGACTTCACACACTAAAATTGAAGGTACTTAGCAAACCCAACGATCAATGAGAAGATATGGTCTTCTCAAGAACCTTTCTCTTTTACAACAAGAACTCTCTAAGAAGAGTAGATAAAGAGATACAATATTAGCTCTATGAACAACACAAAATTGTCTCTCGAATGGCTCAACAAAAGCTCTAAATATGATGTAGAAATGTTATCAATATGTTCAAGAATAATGAGAGATATTGTTCATATAAAATGAGTCAAAAAGACCTCTATTTATAGGTGGTAGAGGTTGTATGTCCGTTGCCTAATAGGCAATCAATCATGCTGATTTTATGCCAAGATAATCGATTATTCACTTTGCATAATCGATTATCTTCTCAACGTTCATAAAACGGAACGTTGGGAAGGCAACGGATACAAGATAATCGATTATGTCCAAGTGTATAATCGATTATCCTACTCTGCGGTTTCCAATAAATGGAATTTCCCAGAATAATCGATTATCACTTTTGCATAATCGATTATTCTCTTATGCTGTCTAGAATTGAAAACTTACTTCAAAAACCATTTGGTTAAAATGAAAACGTTAAAATCATTTTGTTTGAAGTATTTGAAATATGTTTATAATAAATATGATTTGATAAAATGATTTTATGCATATTTATGATGACCTATGTTGAGCCAAAAGACGAGATAACTTAAACGTTGCTCTTACATTGGTTCTACCTAACGACCTACGCCTTGGGTCTTCGGTCTTGAACTTTTGAGCTCGTCTTTGGCTTTTCCATGCAATCCATTCATCAATATGCTTCTCGGCATTCAATCTTGATTGTTTGTTATATAATAACGTTGTTTGACGCTTGACTTCATTGTTTGTCATTCATCCTAACCAATACCTGAAAATCATGCTAATACAACCAAAGCACACATATCATGGATGGAATGATTTTCTACAATTTCCCCCTTTTTGATAATGACAAACAATAGGAGATATGCATATCGGATTCACCCTAAATTCATGCTATATCTCAACATACACGATATGCAAAATATTCCCCCTTAATTGAGTATTCCCCCTCAATTAAAGCATACTAGAAGGTGGAGACATTCCCCCTTATTAGATGCATATCGCCTAATTTCTTCCCCCTTTTGGCATTAGCAAAAAGAGAGTATACACAGGCTACTTTCCCCTTTTGACACTTCCCCCTTTTGGGAATACCAACTGTTAGTGTCAAACATAAGATAGGAAATACAATGAGGAATATACATGATGACGATTTAAAAAAGATCATACCGACATAAAAGTGATACCAAATGTTAGCAAAAACATAACAACCATAATAAAGGTTATTTTTAGCAAATCATATTACTTAACAACATATCAACTGTTAATTTTTGACAAACCAATAGTTGTATTAAAAACATGAATTATTTATTTTTCAAGAATATACCAACTGTTATTCAAACCAAAAATAATATTCATCAAAACATGAATCAATCATTATTTTTTAACAAAAATAATTGATACTAATTTTTATTCAAAATAAAAGTTATCAAAACATGAATCAACAAAAATAATTGATACCAGTTGTTAACAAAGACATATCAATCGTTAACACATATCAACTATTACGTTTTTATCAAAAATATGATAGCTAACCGAAATTCCCCCTCGATGCAATAAGGTTTCGTGCTTGGTGCATCTACTACGATATTGTAGTCTTCAAGCACACCTGCAAACGTACCTAAAAATAGGTTTGAGGTGCCCAAACACTTTTGGGTCCTTGGGGGTTAGGCAAATAATAATCATGGCTAAAACATAAATCCCTATATTTTGCAAAACATACGGGTGCTATGTGTCCTACCCGGTTGCAATAATGACATATAACATTCGTGTTGTGCATATGTCTTGGTTGAGCCAAAAACGTTCTAGGTGATCTAAAGTCGTTATTCCTAGAAGCGTTGAAATTCCTAGAGTCATTTCTAGGCGGTCTAAAATAATTAATTCTAGACTCATTTACAAAAATCCTAGAATTATTTCTAGGTTGAGCTTCGTAATTTCTAACATGATTCTTACGCCTTTTATTTTTCCTGGGCCTTTTCTTTTTAATTTCTTCAACTATTTTAGGATTGTCTACATTATGTTTTTCTAGTGTGTTCCTAAGTTCTATGTTTTCTAATTTCAAAGAGTCACAAGATGAACAATTAGAATTTTGATCAATTGAAGAATCTTCATGCATCTCCTTAATTTTATTTCTAAGATCAATATTGTCATTTTCCAAAAATTTATTTTTCTCTTCTAAAACTTTAATTTTAGTCTTGGCCTCTTTGGAGATTTTTTATGACTTTTTCAATTCATCATATAATTCTTGAAAAGCTTCTTGTAATTCTTCATAAGAGTAAGAGTTAGGAGTACTTACCTCTTCTTCCTCGTTGGCCATGAGGCATAGTGCGGCAGTTTCATCGCCCGAGCTATCCGAATCCCATGTCACGCACCTTTTGTGTTTCTTCTTTTTGTTGTCCTTGGGTTTTGGACAATATGACTCGGTGTGGACAAGTTTTCCACAATTATGGCATGAAGGACTTGGTTCTTCCTTCTTAATTTCCTTTTTCATAAACTAATAAAACTTTTCGATCAAGGCATTGGAAATATTATCATCATCGCTATCCGAATCACTTACCTCTTCTCTTTTAGAAGATGAGGCTTTGAAGGCAATATTCAAAATTTTCTTGTTTCCAAAAGAAGGATTAAGAATCGTACTTTCATAAGTTTTGAGGTTACCTCTTAGTCCATCAATTGTGACGTCCGTGATTCCTATCGACTCTTGGATGGCATTGGCTTTGGAACGTCATTCAGGAGTGAGACTCCGTAGGATTTTTCGAACTAGATCTTTGTTCGAGTATACTTTTCCGAGAGCATGGAGATCGTTGATGATCATTGAGAACCGTTCGAACATAATATCGATGCTTTCATTCTCCCTCATTCTAAAAAGTTCATATTCATGTGTTAGAAAATCAACTTTTGATACTCGGACTTGAGGCGTACCTTCATAAGTGATCTCAAGTTTATCCCACATCTCCTTGGCAGTTGTGCAGTAAGAAATCTTCCGATAGTCATCCGGATTCACCGCACAATATAATAAATTGACGGCCTTTCCATTATTTTCAACTTTCTTGATGTCCTCGGAATTATATTCGTCTTCCTCCTTTGGAACCATGGTTTCCCTAACTTTCTTTGTCGGCATTTGCTCACCGTTCTTGATGATTTGCCACAAGCGAAAGTTATTTGATTGGATGAAGATTCTCATCCGCTCTTTCCAATATGTGTAAGTTGTTCCGTCAAATAGTGGAGGCCTATTTGTGGAGTGTCCTTCGCTCATCATTCCTGCGTTCAACATTCTCAACAAAAATATGGAACGTTCTCTCAATCGGTTAAGGCTTTTAGAGAGTTAGGCTCTGATACCAACTGTTAGGATTTATGCCCGTCACTAGAGGGGGGGGGGGGTGAATAGTGCGGCACGAGAATATTGATAAACTTTGCGGAATTAAAATTGCAGGAATAAAATAGTGCAGCAATTAAAATAGTAAGGAGAGGACACACCGAATTTATACTGATTCACCACAACGTGTGGTTAGTCCAGTGCCCGAGAGACTCTCTCGAGTTTCCACTATCTCCGTTAAGCTTACGGGTGCCTAACAAACCGTTACACTTGCTCGTAGATGTACACTTTACAAGACTTCAACTTGCTCGAGGATACCTCACCTCAAGACTTCACCTTGCTCGTGGATACCGCACCACAAGACTTCACACACTAAGGTTGAAGGTACTTAGCAAACCCAACGATCAATGAGAAGATATGGTCTTCTCAAGAACCTTTCTCTTTTACAACAAGAACTCTCTAAGAAGAGTAGATAAAGAGATACAATATTAGCTCTATGAACAACACAAAATTGTCTCTCAAATGGCTCAACAAAAGCTCTAAATATGATGTAGAAATGTTATCAATATGTTCAAGAATAATGAGAGATATTGTTCATATAAAATGAGTCAAAAAGACCTCTATTTATAGGTGGTAGAGGTTGGATGTCCGTTGCTTAATAGGCAATCAATCATGCTGATTTTATGCCAAGATAATCGATTATTCACTTTGCATAATCGATTATCTTCTCAACGTTCATAAAACGGAACGTTGGGAAGGCAACAGATACAAGATAATCGATTATGTCCAAGTGTATAATCGATTATCCTACTCTGCGGAAATTTCCAATAAATGGAATTTCCCAGAATAATCGATTATCACTTTTGCATAATCGATTATTCTCTTATGCTCTCCAGAATTGAAAACTTACTTCAAAAACCATTTTGGTTAAAATGAAAACGTTAAAATCATTTTGTTTGAAGTATTTGAAATATGCTTATGATAAATATGATTTGATAAAATGATTTTATGCATATTTATGATGACCTATGTTGAGCCAAAAGACGAGATAACTTAAACGTTGCTCTTACATTGGTTCTACCTAACGACCTACGCCTTGGGTCTTCGGTCTTGAACTTTTGAGCTCGTCTTTGGCTTTTCCATGCAACCCATTCATCAATATGCTTCTCGGCATTCAATCTTGATTGTTTGTCATATAATAACATTGTTTGATGCTTGACTTCATTGTTTGTCATTCATCAAAACCTATACCTGAAAATCATGCTAATACAACCAAAGCACACATATCATGGATAGAATGATTTTCTACAATAAGAATCTTAATAGTAATAACTTAGAAATTATTCAAACTTATCTTCTTAGTGATACTTAACAATATAGCGAAGCCTAAGTTGTCTGTGGGATTCGACTCCGAACGTTTAGACCAGAATATATTTGCAGCGATCACTTATCCTATTTAGGACTAGAGTTGGATGTGATCAGAGATTCACGTTGATACTACTAGACTAAAAACTTTAATAGTACTCCCCCTGTTTCATTATATGTGAACCGATTTCCTTTTTAGTCCTTTCCAAAAAGAATGACTCATTTCTAAATTTGATAACAATTTAGTTTGAACTTACAATTCTACCCTTAATGAGAAGCCTTTATAACCACAAAAATATTATGGGCCACATTTTGACTTGTTTAGGTAATACAAATTCCAAAAGTCTTATTTTTTTATTAAATTTCGTGTCCAATTAAATAAATTTACATAAATTAGAACACAAGAAGTAATACATTTAATTTAATTAACGACTTTATAGGGAGCAACTAAACTCCCCCACCTCATTCCTCAAGGGAAAGATATAGATTAAGATAAAATAAATTGATTTGACATAAGCTACAACACTTACATATAGAGTCAATTGCAAGAAGATAAATGTACTAAGACATGACTTATCTAAGCATTCAAAAAGTTTATACTACTAGAAAACTGCAAAAACCGTCCAAACCATATCTACCGAAATCGGTCATAAAGAGTGTAATTTGATCGCAAAAGTCAAACAACGGCTCACTTTTCTCAGTTTTAATTTGCTAACCCCATCCATGTGCGAACTACAACATTGATGGTTTCACTTCTCTAATTGTCCCAACTTTAGTTAACTGGAGAATTACTAGAAGAAATTAATGGCAAATAGCCTAACCCAATTTTATGCTAATGACTTATACCAGATAAGTCTAAACATAAGTGTTAAAATGAGAGCTGTTTCAAACCGTCTACATATGCCTAACAAATTGTCTTTATGACCATTATCTGATTTTGGTTAAAGACATTAATCATCACTTGTAAAGGCTTATTTCTTCGTATCAAATATTGGAGGAAATAAAAATATTTAATTGCCTTATCTCATATTCCTTTACCACCTAGGCACCTACCAATCAATAACTAGAAACCCAAAGAATGTTACATACTGCTAAGGGGTACAATGAGATAATTGAGATTCTTTCGCACTTAGTTAAAAGTTTTAATTCCGAATTTTGAGAATGAAAAATCTCTTAAAGTGCACGTTTCACATTGTTTAGTGGACTATCCGATGTAAACCCATATTAGTTAGGCGTCTCACTGAACTAGTTATAGAGCTTAGAATGAATTACTTAAATTAAATTATAAAATTTCATCTATAGCTAGGTTTTTAATTCGAAAATTTGTGGTGAACTAGAGCTAGAATAACCACATCAATCTAGTCTAATGAGATTAGGCAGAAAGAATGTCATGTTATCATATCTAATGTGCTTCACTACACAAAAAATTATATGGTATATTCTAGTTTATCATTCCCTACGTTAGCAACCACATTCTAACAAATATGCAACGTGACTAATTACTTGAAATAGTTGGACAAAGGGTGTCATTGAAATCCTAGGTTTGGTTCAAGTATGTCATATATGTTGTCCTTCCCAAAACAAAGATTGTGAAATTCTAGTACTGTAATAACTTTACCGAGGCTATGTTCTCTGCATTTTTAACTTGGTTAAGAAAAGTTCATTTATCCCACGAGTTTAATTTTGTATGCCAACTAGTGAGTTTCTGCTGTGGAAAACGATTTATGCTTTTACCTAAATGGAGTAAACTCTTTTTACACAATCAGATCATTTGTAATATAATTACATGCAAAAATAGGTAGCAAATTATTTTGCGTTCACGCAAGGTTTGGGAAAGGCCGTACCTTAAGGGATTTGATGTAGGTAATCTACCCTTATACAAACATCGGCAGCTGAAGTTTTACACAATTACGTCATTTGTAACATAAAAAAAGTACAAAGTACAACCCAGTATAATCCCACTTAGTGGGGTCTGGGGAGGGTAGTATGTACGCAGACCTTACCCCTACCCTGGGGTAGAGATGCTGTTTCCAAATAGACCCCCGGCATCCTTCCCTCCAAGAACTTCCCACCTTTGCTCTTGGGGAGACTCGAACTCACAACCTCTTGGTTGAAAGTGGGGGTTGCTTACCATCAGAGCAAGCTCCTCTTGTCATTTGTAACATAATTACAAGTAAAACCTATAATAAGCATTAAATTGACAATTTTGTAAAAATATTAGCTAACATGCTATCATAAATTAACGTCTTGGATCATTAAACTCACAATTGTTAGTCCGCATGCATTTGTCCAATGACCTTTCATTTTGTAAAATTATAAGATTTGAGAAACTACAGAAGACGCAAAATTAGAGCACTTTTCTACAAAGACTAAAGAACATCCGATCATATTAATATTAGGTATACCCAACTGAGATTAATTATTTCGGCTAGATAGTATACCAAGTTAATTACCATAACAATTTTAAAATGGAAGAAATAGAAAGGCATAGATACAAGTCACAACAAACCCTGTGCTTTTTGCTATTTTGTGAAATTCCAAAAACGTCAAATCAGAAGAAAAATAACCAAAAAATAAAACGGAAATTCGTGGCACAATAAACCCTTCTTTTTAATTTTTGTCTTCTTTTTATCTTTGTCAGATCCCATATTTAAAGGTGATATGAGTTCATTTTCCATTTTACATTTCAGATTCAACAATTTAGCATGGCAAAGGTCTTTTCCTCCGTCAATGGTTCAGCAAATCTCCCCACTTCAATTAGATGTTTATATTCAACATGTTACAGGCCAATAGTAGTTAAAATGGGCTCTGATCAATCCTACTGAGCCTCCATCAAATCTGAAATTGAAGCCCATCTTAAGAAGGTCATATTTAGGGGAAGTACACGGTTAACTACTAATAACACATGCATTTACTTTTAAGTCACTGCTTAAATATCTTTAGTCATTAGCCACTACATTAATAAACTTTACGTGCCCGGAAGAAAATACCCTTCTGGTCATAAAGTTCAGGACCACGTCTCCTTAACTCTTGAATTTGTAACTCTAAATTCAGGACTCCAGGACTACATATCCTTAACTTTTGAATTCGTAACTCTATGTTCAGGACTTCAGGACTACATATCCTTAACTTTTGAACTTGGAACTCGAAGTTCAAGACCACATGTCCTTAATTTCTCTGCTTGTAGCTCTAAGTTAAGGGTTACTTATCCTTAACTTTTGAACTTGTAGTTTGGATCCAAAGTATAAAGAAATAGTGGCATTGGGATTGAAGACCAAAAGGAAGGGGACAAATATGTATGAACTAGTGGGAAAACTAAATGGGCTGAGAGGGAAATTGAAGCAGCTCAATAGGGAGAATTTCAGTCAAATAGAAAGGAAAGCATAAGAAACACAGGAAGAGCTATTAAGGTGTCAACACAGGTTGCAAATAGATCCATTGAACCTGCAGTTACATGAGGACAAAATAAAACAACTAAGGAAAACTAAAAGACTGACTGAAGCAAAATAGCAATATATGAGGCAAAGGAGCAAAGTGATGTGGATAGAAAAAGGAGACCGGAATACAAAGTTTTTTCACAGTGTCATGAAGACAAGGAGGAACATGAATAGAATCGTCTCAATAACATATGAACAAGGAGTGCACAGAACAGAAATGAATGAAATAGGACAAGCTTTCATTGAGTTTTACACAAAACTACTAGGAACAACAAATAAGGAAAGGGAGCATGTAAATAGCACCTTAATCAAACAAGGACTAGTGGTGACTAAAACACAAAGAAAGAGGCTAGAGGAGCAATTCACACAGAAAGAAAATAAGGAAGTAGTATGGGTAATAAATGGAGAAAAGTCACCAGGACCAGATGGATATGGCAGTAAATTCTTCAAGGACAGCTAGGAGATAGTGGGGAAAGATGTAACAGAGGCAGTACAGGAATTCTTTAGGAAAGGTGGGATGCTAAAAGTGTGGAATCAAACAGTGATAACAGTGATACCAAAATGAACTCATGCTTCAAGTGTGGGAGATTACAGGACAATAGCAGGGTGTAACACCATTTACAAAGTGGTGTCGAAAATGATATATAACAGACTAAGAGAAGTGCTACCAACTATAATCTCAGATAACCAGAGTGAATTCATTAAAGGAAGGACTATTGTACAAAAGGTACTGATTTGTAAAGATTTGGTCAGAATGTATAAAAGGAAAAATACAACTCAGAGATGTTTAATAAAAATAGTTTTGAAGAAAGCGTATGACAATATGGAGTGGCTTTTGTAGAAGAAATGCTTCATGCAATGAACTTCCTTCAGAAGTTCATCAGATGGATTATGGCTTATATAACAACAACACAGTACAGGGTAGCAATAAATGGAGGGCTTTATGGAAACATAACAGGAAAGAGAGGGCTAAGGCAGGGCGATCCTATCTCACCCTTGATCTTTGTAATCTGCATGGAATATCTTACCAAAATTCTAAAGAAAGAGGCCGAGACGAAAGAGTTTGGTTTTCATACAAAGTTCAAAGGGATGAAACTAAATCATTTATGTTTTGCAGATGACTTACTGTTGTTTTGCAAAGGGAATTACCACTCAGCAATGTTGAGCTTAGCGGATTACAAACATTCTCAAAGGTTTCAAGATTGACAATAAATTCAAGTAAATCAAATGTGTTCAGTGCAAATATGGAAAAGCAGTAATTGGAAGATCTATGTGAGATTACAGGATACAAGAAAGGATAACTTCCTTTCAAGTATCTGGGGTACCAATTGCAGCAAAAAAGTTATCTGTCATGGACGGTGAGGTCATAGACAAAATGACAAGCATAATCAAGATATGGAGTTCAAGGAGTTTGTCTTATGCTGGGTGAATGCAGCTGGTGAACTCAGTTCTACTGCACATACATGCTTATTGGGCAATAATTTTTCTCCTTCCTAAGGTGGTATTGAAAAACATAACAGCAATGTGTAGGAATTATATCTGGGATGGGAAAGAACATACTAATAAAGCAGCTATTGTGATGTGAGGTAGTTTGTAGACCAAAACAGAAAGGAATATTAGGGGTCAAAGACTGTGTAATATAGAGTGAGGCTGCCATTGCTAAATACGTATGGAACATTGCTCAAAAGGCTGATAACTTGTGGATAAAATGGGTGGATCATATATATTTAAAAGGAAGCCAATGGTGAAATTACAAGCCACAAATAGACTGTAGCTAGTACTGGAAAAGAATATGCATTATAAAGGATAAAGTGAGTGAGGGATATAGGGGGAAGGAGTGGCAAAAGATAGGGGGAAAATACACAATACAAGAGGGCTATAAATGGATGAAAGGTGAGATGGAGGACTGGCCATGAGCTGGATGGATATGGAGTTCTGTAAACATCCCTAAGCATAGTGTGATATGTCGGCTAGGTGTACGACAGAGACTGCTAACAAGAGAAAGGCTTGAAAAAATGGGAGTATACAAAGAGACACAATGTGGAATATGTGGAGAGAATAAGAAAACAATACAACACCTCTTCTTTGAATGCAAGTACTCATCAGAATGTCTGAAGTTGCTGCTGCAATGGCTAGGTAAAGGGAACCAACAGCCAGATATTGCAAACATATGGAAGAGATTGACAGGAATTGTGAATGGTAGAATGTGTAGAAAGTTTATTATGGCAACAATAGCAGCACTAGTGTACAAAATATGGATGGTTAGAAATGAGGCAGTTTGGAGCAATAAGGTGATACATCCATAAGTGATTTGTAAGACGATAAAATAGGAATGCAGAATCAAAATGAAGATGCGGAATATTAGTAAATAAGGCAAACAAAGTAGAAACTGGTTAGAGCAGTTATATGTAGCAACCTAGTAAGGAAGTTATAGGTTTTGCGACTAGAAGATTTCTTCTAGTTTGTACAGATTTTCAGAAAATGCATACAGGTGTTATTGAGGAATTAATAAAGTTTTTCTTTTAAAAAGAAAACAAATAAAAACTTTTGAATTGTAAGTCTAAGTTCAGGACCTGTTGTCCGTAACTTTTGAGCTTGTTAGTGTAAATTCAGGACCAATTGTTCTTAACCTTTGAACTTGTAATTGTTGTCACATCTTATTTTTTAACTACATCCCCTGGAAGGGTATAATGGAGATTTTCCAATTCAAATGACATTATTCGAAATGGGATTAATTATGTAATTTTTCAGAGTCGCCACTTGGAATATTTTGATTGGTGTCCCAACTCACTGATTTATTTAAAATCCCAAATCGAGGAAATTTTCCTTTTGATGTCTACGAACCAGAAATTCTAAGTAAGGAATTCTATTAACCCAAGAGAAAGTGTTAGGCATTCTCTGGTTCTGTGATTCTAGTACGGTCGCTTAGAAATTTATACTTAGCCTGATTCCTTTTAACCCGGGAAAAGGTGTTAGGAATTCTGTGAACTACGTTTGACCTGATTCCTTTTAACGATACGTAGGTAGCCTCACGGTTCGGTCCTATTAAAATAAAAATCCAAAAGTCCCCAAGCAAGAAACTAGGGCAGGAGTTACGGTTGTTTTAGGAAATCTGATTCCGAAAGTTATAATTTTGAACCCATTTGAATTATTTTGAGCCTTTTGATACCCTTTCTTTCTAACCCTATCCAAAAGCCCGTATTACGGTCCAAAGAAAGACCTTCTGATCAGTCTTCGAGAGATGCCAAGTCAAGCAGGTAGAGGTGATTCATATCAGGGGCAACACTCTGGCGTAAACGAGAAAATAAAAGAGAGAGACTTGTTGGTAGAAACCCTCACGGGTACCGCAAGGCGATGGAAGCTGAGAGAAATAAAAAATGAGAGAGTCTTATTGGTGAGAACCTTCACGGGCACCTTGAGGCAATGGTAAGTTGAGAGAAAGAACGAAATGAGAGAGATTTGATAGTGAAAACCCTTAGGGCACTACAAGTCGAATAAGGATTGTGAATCAAATTGGATAATCGAGGCATTGAAGCCCAGTTTCGCGGTTTGGGAGTACAATAGGAGTTGAATATTAGACTGGCTTGACAGATTAGTGCACTTAATCCTATGGTGCATGTCATGGTCATTAGAGTTGGTATCCACATTTGATAAATTTATAATTTGTAGTTTTTCTGTTAGGGGTCATCTTTTTCCATTGTCCTTTATATGTTCCTTTTATTTTGTCTACTCCCTCTTCTTGAGTCTATTTGGTTGAAACAAGTGAGAAATGAGTTCAAAATCTACTACCAGCTTTCCAATTGCATAAAGTGAAGTCTCGTTGGCACATGAAAGTGACATAAGTCAGGAAAGATCAGTATGAGCACTAAATGGATACCAATCGGCATGATTTGGGATTCATGAGAAATGCAAAAGCTCGGTAAATGGCAGTTCATGAGCACAATGCAACATATAAAGAGTATTGGGTTTGAAAATATCAGAGGTGTTGTTTGTAATAAGGTGTGACAACTCTAAGTGCAAGACTAAGTGTCCTTAACTTTTGAGCTTGTTAGTCTAAGTTCAGGACCTATTGTCCTTAACTTTTCAGCTTTTTAGTCTAAGTTCAGGACCTATTGTCCTTAACTTTTGGGCTTCTTAGCCTAAGTTCAGGACTTATTGTCCTTAACTTTTGGGTTTCTTAGCCTAAGTTCAGGACATGGTGTCCTTAACTTTTGAGCTGTTTAGTCTAAGTTCAAGACTTCACGACCTATTGTCCTTAACATTTGAACTTGTAACTGTAAATTCAGGACTTATTATTCTTAACTTTTGAACTTGTAACTCTAAGTTTAAGACTACTTATTCTGAACTTTTGAACTTGTAACACTAAGTTTAGGACCAAGTGTCCTTAACTTTTGAACTTAGAAATCGAAGTTCAGGACAACCTATCCTTAATTTATGTGCTCGTAACTCTAAGTTAAAGACTAAATACAAAATAACATATATGACAATAGTGTATTTTCTTGGATCGTGTGAGTAGAAAGGTAGAATAATCACCAAAATCAATCACTATGGAAAGGTAAACTTTTGTATTTTCTCTTCAGAGTCAACTTCTTACAAGAGTTCTTCCCATAATGAGTCACTTTTTTTTCCTCTCTCTCCTCTTCTATTTATGTGGGATGTTCTCTAAAAAAATCCTAAAAGTACAATAAAAAGTATTTATGGAAATATTCTTGTCGCTAGTTCTGAGACTACACTAGCCGTTGTTCATGCTCTTCGCTACTCGACCTCGGCTTCAACGAATCACTCAACGATTGCTCGTTGTTGGGCTTTGATCGACCTCGACCTGGCTGCCTAAATCAAACCAAAGTCTTTTCACTTAATGATCTTCCCATGCCTAATTTCCTAAGACGAGTTTTGACCCATACAGTTAGTCCCTCCGCTTGTCGAGGTCGGCTTTTGGTCAGCTCCGATGAGCGGACTTATCAGTTGGCATCTTAGGAAATTTTTTGGCATAATGATCGAGTAGAGGTGTCATAGCCGAAGTAATGACGTGTCGCTCTAAGAGTAGTGGGTCGTAGGGTTGGTGCATGATGACATCATGATATATGCATCATCATTGTGCATCTTCCCAATGCATTACCTTGTTTCTCGAGCTCCTATCATTTTGATTCTAGGGACACTGGCGGTTGCTTGAATTAATTCGAATGCCTCTGACGTCTATTAATAAAGAGGGGAAAATTTCTCCATGGATCTTTTGCATTCTCTGATTTCTTTAACCTTGCACTCACTTCCCTTTCTTCTTCTTGTGTTCTTTCTTCTTGCAACTGCAACTGTTGCCACCCTTTCTTCCTTTATGGTTCTACCGTATAATATTAGCAAACAATGACTAACGTGGCTCCCAACGCTGAGACAATCTGTGACCACTATCGGTGGCCATACCTTCTTGTGGCGTAGAATTAGTGATTATGGAGGGTGAGAGCTCCCCCAGTGTGAAGGAGACTGTTCTTTGTAACCCTACTTCTAGGCCCGACTTCTCTAAGGAAACCGCCCATGACCTCATGCCTGAAAATTCTGAGATGGAAGTGAAGCACCTTGCCGTTCTTAGGATCAAACATGGCATTCCTACCCACGCTGAACAGGTTCCGACCGGAGATGACGTGATTCAAGTTCACCAGCCTAGGTATTGTGTGTTTATACCTACCCATTCCAGATAGGCTATTCTCTTCCTCTTCCTATGTTGGTGGAGGAGTTCTTCCGCTACTACAACATCTGCCTGGCATAACTTTCTCCCTAGCTTTACAAGGTTTTCCTTATTTTGGTGAAGTTTGCGGAGATGGCCGACAGCGAAGTCTCTATTCGCCATCTACTACATCTCTTCACGCCGAGCATCTATAGGGGCACGATGATTTACCTTCGCTACGCAGAACCAAAGTGTTGTTGGGGGATGGATGATAGGAGGAACCACCGATTTTTTGCCCATTATTTCTTCATAAAAATCAACCACTTGGTGATGAACCCCAGCGAATTTCCTGAACAATAAAATTTTGCTTGTAACTGTCATTATTTGGAGTACGTTCTTTCTCTTCTCTTCGTGTTTTGTGACTGTTACATTTTTTGGTAGCTGAGAGACATCCCCCTTCTTTAATCGCTGATATCGGTGACTGGGTAGCTCGTGTTCTATCTCACACCGTAGGGATCTGTGACTAGCGTCCTTTAACAAGAGGTTCGGGCTCAAGTCCTTGATTGGTAAGTGACGTTTTGCCCTGCTAACTAGTTCGCTCTTGTCATGGTGCATTTCTTTCTTCTGTTTATGGTTTTCTTTTGATGTCAGATTGGAGGACTTCTAAGAAGTGAAGTGTAACGACTCGGCCGGCCGTTTTTAGAATTTATACCATGATCCCCTATTAACTGCTTCACTTAAGTTCATTTCTACTATTTTGATTTGTCGAGATGTTCGATGTTGGGTTTCGGAGAGTTTCAAGACAATTAGTCCCTAAATAAGAGCTTAAGTGTTGGAAAGTGGTCCGTAATTAGAACAGTGTGAAAACGGCCTCGGAATGGAAATTTGATGGTTCTGTTGCCTCTGTTAGGTTATTTAGGGGTCGATAGCGTGTTCGGAATACATTTTTGAAGTCCGTAGGTAATTTTGGCTTGAAATTCCAAAATTTGAATTTTTGAAGTTTCCAGTCCGATAGCGAGTTTTCGATCCGATGATCGAAATGGAATTCCGGAAGTTAAAGTAGCAATATCATGTCATTTGGGATGTGTGCGCAAAACGTTAGGTCATTCGAACGCGCTTTGGTTAGGTTTTCTATCGAAAGCGTGTTTTGATGAAATTTGAAGTTCTTAGGCTCAAATTCTCGTTTAATTCAAGTTTTCAATATTTTTTTAGGTGGTTTATGGATTGGTAAAAGTATTAATTATGTTATGGGATATGTACGTAGGTTTGGTTGAAGTTTCGTGGGCCTTGGGTGTTTTTCAGATGCACAACGGGGAAATTTAGAGTTGTTAAACTTGCAGGTTTTTCCCTTCAGATGTTGCAGAGCCCTTCTTCTAGCGATCGCATCCCTTCCCATGCGATCCCATAATACAAATTACAGAGGGGGCCAAATCCTTCTATGTGCTCGCATTACCCTAATCGTTTCCCCTTCTTCGTGTTCGCAGTCCCATACCCGCGTTCGCATTGAGTAAAGTGAGTCGGTGGCTCAGTGATCAAGTTCCTCTACGCAATCGCATTGTTTTGCTCGCGATCGCATAAGCCTGCCTCCTCTCTCTTCTGCGATCGCATGACTAGTGTTGCGTTCGCATGGGATATTTTCTGAACCTTTAAAATTTACTCTTCGCAATCGCATTCCTCCTCTTGCGATCGCATAGAACAAACATCTGGCCAGATATAAATATTTCAAAATCGAGGGTTAGCCATTTTTATCAAAACACAAGCTTGGGAGCTCAGATTTGGGAGAGATTTTGAGGGATTTTCGAGGTCAACGACTCTCTACTCTCTTAAGCTTAAAGCCCACTAATCTAATCATGAATTCATCCTTAATTTGAGATTTTTGAATGAAAAATGGGGAAAATTTCATAGACTAAACTATCGAGTTTTGAGTGGGTTTTTGACCTCTGATTTGAGAAACTTTTTAATGGTTAGACTCGTGAGAGTACGAGGTTCTGAAAATATAAAATTTATTCGATTTAGAGACATTGTCTTGAGGGGCGTTTTGGTCATTTTTCCTATTTTACGCCTTTGTGTTGAGTTAAATAGTAGAATCAGTTGCTTACGATGTTATTTACGATATGCAATTGAATTGAATAGATTTTGGCCATTTAAAGTCGGATACTTGTGGCAAAGGTGTGGTTTCTAGGTTATTTTTGTACCGGTTCGAGGTAAGTGGCTTGTCTAACTTTGTGTGGGGGGGGGGGGGGGGGACTTTCCCCTTAGGACATGATATCTAATATTTGAATGCCTCGTGCATGAGGTGACGAGCGCGTACTTGAGCTAATTGTTGAAAATCTATTTTTTACTTGAAGTATTTAAATTGTGATTTCCTGCGTACTGCTTATTCTAATTTGTAATTTTACCCTGTGTTAGTTTAGAGAAGCATGTTTATACTTACTTGACTATTTGCTTAAACTACCTTGTTTGCACTCCGTGAAGCATGATAGGCTAGAATTTACTATTACTTTTTTTGAGATTAGCATTTATCCTAATGTTTGAGCTGTTATTGTGTGTTTTTAATTTGGGACTACGGGACGACATCCCGTGAGATCTCCATGTACTTGATATGTTCTGAATTGTTGGTGTGAGATACCAATTGATCCCTGGCACATGTATTTATAAACATTGAGGATACCAAGATATCCTCGGGATATCAAGAGATCCCCGGGTTCCCTATTGAGGATACCAAGAGATCCTCGGGATACCAAGAGATCCTTCGTGTATATGATGAGGATACCAAGAGATCCTCGGTTTTGATTCCTGTTGTGAGTAGTATTTTCTTAGGTTGTTATGTTTTTGCTTCCTACTACTGGTTTTCCTTATTTATCCTATTTTGTAATGACCCGACCCATCGTCTCATGTATCTCTGCCCCGTTTTGCCCGTTTTATGCTTTTATATGTTTCATTATATGTGTTTGGTGAATTTGATGTAATTCGGACAGAGTTCCGTTATAAATGAGACTATTAGTCTCTTTTAGAGAAGGTTAGTTTGGAAAAGTCAACTGGATGTTGACTTATGAGTTAGAGGGCTCGGAATGGATTTCTGATGATTCGACTAGTTTTGGGTGGTGATTTATGACTTAGGGGCGCAATCAGAATAGAGTTTGGACATCAGGTGTAGAATTAGGTTTGAATTGGCTAAATTTGAATTTTGGCGAATATCGGCTGATAGGTGAGATTTTGATAGGGGTCAGAATGGAACTCCGATAGTTGCAATAGCTCCGTTAGGTAGTTTATGGATTTGCTTGCAAAGTTTCAGGTCATTCGGATGTGTTTAAGTTGGGTTTTAGATCAAATGCAGTTTTTGGAAGTTGAATTTAACTTAGGCTTGAATCCGTGGTAATTCGATGATTTTGATGTTCATTATAGTGTTTTTATGTTTTGAGGAAGTTGGAATGAAGTAATAGAATACATATGTGCGTTTGGTTGAGGTCCCGAGGGCCTCGAGGTATTATCGGATGGTTAAACGGGAGTTCGGAGCCTTTGTTGCAGCCAGGCTTTTCTATCTTCTGGTATTTTTGCATCTGTAGAAGAAGGAGCCACAGAAGCGTTTCCGCAGATGCGGAGGGGGAACCGAAGAAGCGATTGTCTGTGGCCTAGGGGAGTTCCGCAAAAGTACAAGTTTGGACGCACAAGTGGATCCGCAAAAGCGGATTTTAGATCGCAGATGCGGTTGAGGAGAAACCGCAAAAGCGGCGGCTGGACCGCAAAAGCGGTCCCAGAGGTTTTAAGTAAGACCGCACAAGCGGTCAATTGGTTCACATAAGTAGTACCGCAGGTGCGGAAAATGGGCCGTAGCAGCAAAAAACGGGCCTGTGTTATAGTGAACAGTGTTCACGAACTTGGAAAGAGAAGAGAAAATATTTAGGACTTCGACTAGGGTTTTTCTTGGGCGATTGTCAGGAGAAATCGAAGGAGCAATATCAGGTATGAACTATTAGCCAAGGAATATGTTATTTTGGTGTATAAACATTGATTAATCGCGAAACTTCAAGGATTTAAGCACTAAAAATGGGGGTTTGGTCTTGAAACCCAAGAGAGTTTAAATACGAGTTTTGGAGGGGTAAACGAACTCCGTTTTTTGATAAAACTTAAATGTACGAACTCGTGGCGAGACGAAAAATCCGTTGATGTGACTTTCATAATTTTTCGAGAATGAGCTCGGGGCTCGGATTTTATCAACTTCGTGAATTTTAGTACTTTTTGAGTATTTTCGATTGGGTTATGTTTCTTTAACCCATATTTATGTATTCGTTGAGATTTTGACTAGATTCGGCACGCGAGGAGCTCGATACAAGAGGAAAAGGCATTGCGGACCAGTCTACGGCCGGCTAAAAGTGAGTAGTTTGTATAGATGATGGCCTAAGGGTTTGCAACCCCTGCTTATCACATTGTGACGCTATGTTAGGGCGTGAGTCGCACCCCATGGCGGGTGCGGGATTGTATATGATTAGGGATTGTGACCTGGTCCATCCCGAATGCTAAATATAATTTATTGGCGGCTGATACACACATTGTATTATTAAAAATTGGGCTTATTGCCATATCTGAGGCCTTGTGCCGATTTGTAGCATCCGTCTAGGATGAATATCATTGTGAGAGCATGATTTATATAATCATTGATCTCAGTCATGTGTTTAATCACTGTTATGAAATGCTAAGTCACGTTTTCTGAAATTATGTAATTAGATGATATTCTTCTTAATAATTGAAAATTGGAAGGTAAATTGAATATGTTATGTAACTCATACGCATATTGTGGACTGGGTATGGATCGGGCTGCACGCCGCAGTGATGATATGCTAATATTGCACTTGGGATGTCGGAGCCCCTACGGAGTTTGTACACACCCCCAGTGAGCACCGTCGATGTTAAATGGATCGAACTGTACGCCGCAACAAATCATGTGCATTGCATTGCATTGTTGCATTATATTTGTCTGATATACTTGATATTGTTCTATTGTTAGTTCGTAGTTAAGGTGTCGAACTATTAGTTGTAGCTTTACTTTGTGGAATTTCGTGGATTTCATATCTTCAAACATTTTATATGCTTATTATTCACTGAGTCAGTAGCCTCGCGAGTCAATAGCTGGTTTAGTAAAGTCTCGGTAATCTGTACGTAGACGTCCGTATCTATCCTCGGGAGGCACAAAACCTTTAGGAAGCACTCCACTTTCTTGAAATCTTATCGTGCGCCCTTCATTCAGCTTGAAAAAGTAACTCTTGAAAATCTTTCATCACGCTGTATGCACGTATGAGCGCTCGGTATTATAGGTGCCTTAATGGCTTGTGAGTCCCCGCTCGAGGGGCGAGATGTAATCTTTGTGAGGTTAATGTTGGGCCAGTCTGGAGGACTAGAGGCCGGGCTTGCCTAGGGCTGAGCACTGAGGTGCTAATCGTATGAGCAATTATTTTGAACGTAGATGTTCGGCATTGTCTCTATTAGGCTGAATGGCAGTTTGGTATTTTTATGATGAGTATGCTAGTACTGTGAGATGCAAATATATGACCTGGTAGTGACGAAGGAGTCTGCTGGATAATGGATGAACTATCAAGTGAATCGTTTCCTATGGTGGTCCGATGAGTAGCCCGTGTTGTGGGCACGTGAAGAATCTTTTCGAGTCTCCTAGTGGGAGTGAAGTAAATTGCACGATACGATATGAGTTCTGGCTCAGGAAGACTAAGTAGATGTCTAATGTGTATGACGGTGGAAGGTATACAAAGATGTTATACTGAGGCGAAACAGGTGGGTTATCTCCTGTAGGGTGATCTGAAGCGATGGGATTCTTATATGTGTAATTGAAAGGTATTTTCTATGTGTTATGACTCGAATAGGTCCAATGCATGCCTATGTATCAACTTTTGATAATATAATACATGTAGTATTGAGATTAATGTTGTTGATATACATTGTGATGCTTTGTCAAGTTGTGGACATGTTGTTAGGATGGTTTTGGTGATTCTCTGGCAGGTGGATATGCTTAATTACAAAGGAAACTCTGCCGAAAATTTTAAAAAATTTGGGACTTAGTAAAAAATTATTTGTTGCCCACAGAGTGGGCTTAACTTTTGTGCGAATGAATGCAAGAATTGCATAAGAGTCAAAATTTCTAAGGATTCGTGTTTCCACAAGCTTACTAAAGAGTGAGTCTAATCTCACTACGATATTACGACAACAACAGAGTATATGTGTTGTGGTATATATGGCTTCGAGCTAAGTTAGGGAGGTTGCCGTTGTTTACCTGATTGTATGGTTATGTACTATGTTAGTTGCAATTTGATGCATGCAGGTAAATCAATTATGGTTGCAGAAATTAAGCCGACGGTGGCACGAGTGAAGCATAATTTTGACAAAGGTTATATGATGCTTAGTAGATGTGAGAAAAATAATAGGATGTCTTGAGTTGTTGATAAAGAATGCTTAGTGTAAAGAGAAGGAAGTGGTTTGGTTGTATCGGAATGAGATCATGTGTTGCAGTGTTAAAGTGCTGATAAGGAACAAATGGTTCGATTCGTTAAGTCGAGAAATTTGCAGTGTGTATAAGAGTGGATGACTCTTGAGAATGGATTTGATGTGATCAAGATTCTATATGTAGCACTCATATGTTTTAAAGTTGAGTAGATGACCAAGTCAGTGTTTTCATTAGAACAAGTCAAAACTTGTGGTATTTTTACGTTAATTACGGGATTATATGTATTAGTATCTGGGAAGTAAAGGTAGCGGAATTAGATCCCAAGAAGTTCTTCAAAGTAGGGTATTTTAGAAGTAGTATTTTTGGGAATGTTTGAGAGTGTGTAGTGGCCTTTTGGTCTTAGAAAGTGCGATCTTACGTCCGAATCTCGTGTGGTAAGCCTGGGTTGAGGCATTGTGGCACTACAACAAGAGAGTATATCAAGTTAAAAATGAATCAGAAGGAAATCTAGACAAATGAAGTAGCTTGTTAATGGACGGAATCGGTATGGTAAAGATATGATCAATTTCTTGTTTATGTTCGAGGTAATGAGCTCTTACGGGTATTGGGTGGCAGAGCTTTTGAGTTCGGGCAGCTTGCTTAGACTGGTATAGATAGAAGGATTTAGTCCTGCAGTTTAGCTTGTGGTTAGGAAAAAGGAGATAGAGTTTTCAGTTTATCCTAGTATGGTATGGTATGCGCGACCTATTGTGAAGGATTGAGATTTGTGTGTATAAGGTACGGTTCAGCCCGAATGGAAAGTCATTAAATTCTTAAGCAGCAGGGGAAGTTGCAGGTGATTTAAGAATCGACCCTCAGATGATTAAGGAAAATGGTATTACTATTCTACTGAATTGATGGGAGTATACATTCAGTAAGGGGGGTGATGTAAACTGATAAAACTTTCGTGGGATTTTCGCATTTTCCTGTTGGACCAACTGTTGACATTTGAGTTTGTTGATGCCATAGAGAAATTTTAGAATATCCTTCGTGGAATAAATGGGTATTTGATGTGTAATATGTATTCATACGGCGGAATGTGGGACCAAGTATAGTGAGTTATATGATATATGGAGTTAGAGACTGGGAGTTCTCCGATATAGTCTATTTCGCGGTTGTGGATCGTGAGTATACGACACCGTTAAGTGGAAATTAGGATTTGGAGGCTAGAGCGGATCTTTATTTGTTGATACGATATATTTTGGATGTGATATTAGGTGTAGACTGGTTGCCTCAGTGTTGGGTTAATCTAGACTATTGTGTTATGGGCTATGCCAGAAGATGCCACAGGTTGTGTGGTGAGGTGCATTGGGTGATGTTATAGCAAGAGTGTTTGCATTCCAACGACCAGCGGACGTTTGAGAAGGATTGCTAATCTTGTTCGGGTGGAAAATATTAGTGCAGAGTTTTTTACCATTGATTCAGTTCCGATATTGAGGGACCTTTCGGATGCGTTCCTCGTGGGCGGGCATGTCGCCGGGCGAGATTGTGGACTTCATTATTTATTTGGTGTCAGGCATCGTATCATACGTCTTTGGCATGAGCTATAATAGTGGAAGAGGCAGCTTGAGGCTTCTTGGTGATGAGTTTGTTGGTAAGCTGATTGAATACGTGTTTAGCTTGAGTTGGATTGGTTAGTCCTGAATTGTATTAGTGAAGGATGGGTTGCTTCAATCGTTATTGGACCTGCTAGTGATCTGGGAAGATCTATGAGTTGCTTTTCGGTGCTCCGAGGCGTTATATTTTTTTGCGCAGTGGCACATATATTGCGGTGTTATCAAGATTCATAGTGGAAGCTGAGTTTTGTAGCTTACAACGCTACAAGTAGATATGATCGTGCACTTAGTGTGCTTTCGGCTGATACTCGGTATTTTGATATAATGAGTGAATTCGGCTCGACGTATATCTCCTATGTGAGATATTTGAGTGGAATCGGGTGGCACGCTGACACAGGGTATGTTATCTGGATCGGGTTGCACGCCGAAACAGTGTGATGTTGAGGATAGTTTTTGTATGTTACACTGTATGCCTTGCTTCCTTGTTTATGAGGAAGCTCGTATTGGGAGTTTCTCGGTGAATAGTGCGTCGGTTGTGTCCTTTTGGGATTTAATGGTGTATATAACTTGCTTCACCGAGGGTGTGATGGATTGCTTGGTTTCAGACATCAATCTTTGCGTGACTGTCTCTTTTAAGCATGGTGACTTGAGGTACGTCATGTGTAACAGTGGTTGGATAGGATCGCGCATTGTGGCCAGGCCACGTGAAGTTATGGTCTTTCAAGGAGGATTCAGGTATTCTATTCCTATTATGTAAGACGGGGTCTCCGCCTTGTGTTGTGATGGCATTGATGAGCTTGAAAAACAGCTCTTTCAATAAGTCAATATCATGACTCGAGTATATTCAAGTCGTTCCTTATTGGTATGCATGTTATGCAAGTGTGGCTTAGGCCGGTGAGAAGTTGTCATATCACCAGAATAGTATGTAGGATTTGAGCTGATCGTTAGAATCATTAATGAATATGAACGGGTTTGATTGCAGCTTATTGGAAGGTTAATACCGAAGTTTGACTCGGAAATCTATTGTGATAATAGTCTAAAAGGAAGTGACTTCATGAATGGTTGATCTGAGAGATTGTCACAATTTATTGCATATTTCATCATCGTTGGCAGTATATGAAAGTGCTGGAATACGACCTTATCTAATAAGAGGTTCCTATCGATAATGGAGTATTTTGGGCAACTATTGTGAATAGAAACTATCGTTTCGAGTGTTGGATTGTGTGGTTTGCTGCATGGGTTCACCTGAGGTTGCAGGTATGGGTTATTACAGATGGTCCGGGCTTATTCTGAGTATAAATGTGAGGTTCTGATCTTGTGTATGATTTCAAAAGTGTAATGTGGTTGTACGATTATGGTCTAGATGGACTATAAAATTTTAGTTCTGTTGTATTATCGGGCCTATGTGAGTTAGGGTGACGGGGGATTATTCTGGGTATATGTTTAGTAAGGTGATTCAGGTATTGGTTGGGTCCTAATACAACTCTGGGAACGCTCGAGGATGAGTGTTTGTTTAAGTTGGGGAGGATGTAACGACCCGACCCATCGTCTCATGTATCTCCGCCCCGTTTCCCCGTTTTATGCTTTTTTATGTTTCATTATATGTGTTTGGTAAGTTTGAAGTAATTCAGACAGAGTTCGATAAGAAATGAGACAATTAGTCTCATTAAGAGAAGGTTAGTTTAAAAAATCAACCGGATATTGTCTTATGAGTTAGAGGGCTCAGAATGGATTTCCAATGATTCGACTAGTTTTGGGTGGTGATTTATGGCTTAGGAGCGCAATCGGAATTGAATTTCGAGGTCAGGTGTAGAATTGGGCTTGAATTGGCTAAGTTTGAATTTTGGCAAATTCAGGTTGATAGGTGAGATTTTGATCCGGGGGTCGGAATGGAATTCCGACAGTTGCATTAGCTTTAATAGGTGGTTTTGGGTATGCGTACAAAGTTTCAGGTCATTCGGAGGTGTAAAAGTCGAGTTTTATAACAAATGCAAGTTTCGGAAGTATTAGTTTAACTTAGGCTTAAATCCGTAATAATTCGATGATTTTGATGTTCATTATAATGTTTTTATCTTTCAAGCAAGTTGGAGTGAAGTAATAGAACATATCTGTGTGTTTGGTTAACGTCTCGATGACCTCGGGGTGTTATCGTATGGTTAAACGGGAGTTCGGAGCCTTTGTTGCAGCCAGGCTTTTCTACCTTCTAGTATTTCTGCATCTATGGAAGAAGAAGCCGCAGAAGCGGTTCCGCAGATGCGGAGGGGGAACCGCAGAAGCGATCGTCAGTGGCCCAGGGGAGTTCCGTAAAAGTGGAAGTTTGGAAACACAAGTGGATCCGCAAAAACGGATATTAGACCGTAGAAGCAGTCGAGGAGAAACCCCAAAAGCGGAGGCTGGACCGCAAAAGCGGTCCCAGCGGTTTTAAGTAAGACCGTACAAACGGTCGATTGGGTAGCATAAGCGGTACTGCAGGTGCAGAAAATGGCCGCAAAAGCGAAAAACAGGCTTGTGTTATAGTGAACAGTGTTCACGAACTTGGAAAGAGAAGAGAAAATATTTGGGACTTCGACTAGGGTTGTTCTTGGGCGCTTTTTAGGAGAAATCAAAGGAGCATCATCAGGTATGAACTATTAGCCTAGGAATACGTTATTTTTTTGTATAACCATTTATTAATCGCGGAATTTCAAGAATTTAAGGGCTAAAAATGAGGGTTAGGGCTTGAAACCCAAGAGAGTTTAAATGTGAGTTTTGGAGGGGTAAACGAACTCCGTTTTTGATAAAAGTTATATGTAGGGACTCGTGGCGAGATGAGAAATCCGTTAATGTGACTTTCGTAATTTTTTGAGAAGTGGACCGAGAGCTCGGGTGTTACCAACTTCGTGAATTTTAGTACTTTTC
Organism: Nicotiana benthamiana; assembly: GCA_034376525.1. NCBI lineage: Eukaryota > Viridiplantae > Streptophyta > Magnoliopsida > Solanales > Solanaceae > Nicotiana > Nicotiana benthamiana. The sequence continues at coordinate 40,570,071 of CM067337.1, read as the reverse complement.
GAGTATTTATTATTGGGTTATGTTTCTTTAACCCATATTTATGTATTCGTTGCGATTTTGACTTGATTCAGTGCACGAGGAGGCCAATATAAGAGGTAATGGCATTGCGGACCAGTCTATGGCCGGCTAGAGGTGAGTAGTTTGTATAGATGCTAGCCTGAGGGTTTGAAACCTCAGTTTATCACATTGTGACGCTATGTTAAGGCGTGACTCACACCCATTGCAAGTGTGAGATCGTATATGATTGGGGATTGTGACTTGGTCCATGTCGAATACTAAATATAATTTATTGGCGGCTGATACACATATTGTATTGTTAAACTTGGGCTTATTGCCATATCTGGTGCCTTGTGCCAATTTGTAGCATCCGTCTAGGATGAATATCATTGTGATAGCATGATTTGTATAATCATTAATCTCAGTCCTGTGTTTAGTCACTGTTTTGAAATGCTAAGTCACTTTTCCTGAAATTAAATAATTGAATGATATTCTTTTCTTAATAATTTTAAATTGCAAGGTAAATTGAATATGTTATGTGACTCATATGCATATTGTGGACTGAGTATAGATCGGGCTGCACGCCGCAGTGATGATATGATGATGTTGCGCTTTAGCTGTAGGAGCCCCTCCGGAGTCTGTACACACCCCAGTGAGCGCCGTCGACGTTAAATGGATCGGGTTGTACGCCACAGCGGATCATGTGCATTGCATTGCATTGTTGCATTGTATTTGTTTGATATACTTGATATTGTTCTGTTGTTAGTTCGTAGTTAAGGTGTCAGACTGTTAGTTGCAGCTTCACTTTGTGGCATTTCGTTGATTTCTTATCTTCAGAAATTTTCTATGCTTATTATCCCTAAGTCGGTAGTACTCACCCCTACTCCCTGTACCTTGTGTTCAGATTCAGGTGCACCAGAAGCTTAGCTGAGCAGTCGCTGTCTCCAGAGTTTATCAGAGTTGTTTAGGTAGCTGATTGATGTTCGCAGGACCTGACTGCTCTTCCTATTTCAGTTATATATATATATATATATATATATATATATATATATATATTTATACACATTTTCAGACTTGTGTATTTTCATTCAGAAAATTGTTATGTAGTTTGTTTTAGAGGCTCTAGACTCGTGACCCCAGATCTTATGGGAGTGTCTTATCAAATTTTGCATTTCATCATATTATTTTACTATAATATTGGATTATTATTCTAAAACTATTACATTTTTTCTTAAATTGGGGGTTTTGAGAGATGCTGTCGAATTGAGAGCGATCGTTGGTCAAGCTTGCTTAGCTTTGGGTTGGGCGCTATCACGATCGGGTTCGAGTCGTGACATGTTTACACTCTCACTGTAGACTTTATCTATAATGTTCCCTTTACTTTATCAATTATTATGTTTTATCTCAGTAGGGCCCTGACCTTCCTCGTTACTACCCGATTGAGGTAAGGCTTGGCACTTACTGAGTACCGTTGTGGCGTACTCATGCCCCTTATGCGCATGTTTTTCATATGCAGATCCAGGTACTTTCACCCAGACATATCACTCTCGAGGCGGAGAGGTCTAGCTGAGATTTCGAGGTACATATGTAACGTCCGCAGACCAGGATTCTACATCTTATTTCAGCTTTAGTAGATAATCTTCCTTTCTTTCAGTTGTTTAGACATTATGGTGTTAGAGCTGTGTATTACTCTTCTATTAACATGCATTTCCTGTGAGTTTCCGAATTTTAGGATGTTGTTATAGATGTTCGTGATGTTGAGTTGTGTATGCCAAGTGAAACTTATATACAATTTCTCTTAGCTGTTTATCTTTTAGTTATTTATTTTCCACAAGCTTAATTTATTTTTCTGCAATATTAGGCTTACCTAGCTGTAGGGACTAGATGTTATCACGACATGTTCATGGTGGGTGAACTGGGTCATGACAAGTTGGTATCACAGTTATAGGTTCATAGGAGTCATGAAACACATGCCGGTTTAGTAGAGTTTCGCTGATCGATACGGAAACATCTATACTTATCTACGAGAGGCTATGTAACTGTATAGGAAAAATCTTCACTTCATTGATTTCCTTAGCATGCATACTTTTGGCATCAATTCTAAACTTCTGTATTTTATTCTCTCACAGATGGTGAGGACACGTGCTACTCGGGATGATCAGGCACCCTGGCCTCCTCTTACAGCTAGCATAGGCAGGGGTCGGGTTAGAGGCCGTGGACGCACATGTGGTGCAGCTAGAGAACCTTTGCGAGCTGCCGTTGAGGTAGCGCCAGCAAATCCATCTGGAGTTCAGGCACCTAAAACTCCTACAGCCACTTCTACTCCATCCCTTCAAGAGATTTTGGCACCGTTTATGAGTATGTACACCATGTTTGCTCAGGCAGGGTTGCTTCCCCTTACTGCAACCACATCCCGCGCCGGGGGAGGAGCGTAGACTCCCGCCACCCGCACTCCTCAGTAGCGAGTGCTTATTGAGCAGGTCCCAGATATCATTCATGTACAACCTGCAGACCGAGGATGGGGTAGTTGCTTCTGAGGATGAGCAGCGTAGGCTGGATAGAATCCAGAAGTATGATCCTCCGATTTTCAGTGGATTGGCGACAGATGATGCCTTGGGATTTCTAGAGGAGTGCCATCGTATTCTTCGCACTACGGTTATAGCCAGATCCAGTGGGGTTTCCTTTACTGTATTTCAGCTTCAGGGAGCCGCCTATGATTGGTAGCACACTTATGAGATAGACAGTCCAGTCGAGGCTGCTTTACTGACTTGGACCCAGTTCTCGGATATATTCATGAGAGAGTTTTTCCCTTGGAGTCTTAGGGACGCATGGCGTGTAGAGTTTAAGCATTTGCGCCAGGGTGCCATGACCGTCTCGGAGTATTCTATCTGCTATACTAGATTGGCGAGGCATGCACCAATCATGGTTGCTACTGTCCGCGAGAGAGTTTGCCATTTTATTGAGGGCCTTATCCTACCTATCAGATCTAGCATGGCTTGAGAGTTGGAGACGGGCATCCCTTATCAGTAGGTAGTGAGCATTGCTAAGAGGATCGAGGGTATGCTCGCTAGAGAGCGAGAAGAGAGAGAGGCCAAGAGCTCTCGAGAGTCGGTCCTCTACTCTGGTGCATGTACCCCAGCAGCAGGTCCGCATGGTAGGGGTTATATAGGCCGCCTCATTCATTCAACGCTTCCATCAGCCAGCAGCGCTCCGGCTTCTCCTAAACCCAGGAGCCTTACTATGCACCTCCAATTACTAGCGCGCCTCCTGCGTGGGGTGCTTTCAGAGGTCAGTCTAGCAGACCTGGACCTAGCCAGTCACAGCCACCACGTCCTCCCAAAGCTTTATTTAAGTGTGGTGACACCCGCCATGTGGTGAGGGATTGCCTTATACTTGGTAGGAGTGCACCCTTATAGACCTTCTAGCCACACCGCGCTCAGCAGAGTTATCAGGCCATGATGACAACTCCAGCTACTACCCTATCTACTCAGCCAGCTAGGGGCGAAGGTCAGGGAGATAGAGGTTGCCCTCGAGGGGGAGGCCAGGCCAGATATTATGTCATTCCTGCTCGTACTGAGGTTGTTGCCTCTGATTTTGTCATCACAGGTACTATACTGGTTTGTCACAGAGATGTATCGGTTCTATTCGATCCAAAATCCACTTATTCTTATGTATTTTCTTATTTTGCTCCGCATTCGGGTGTAGCCCAAAATTCTTTGAGTTTTCCTGTTTATGTTTCTACTCCTGTGGGAGAATCTCTTGTTGTGGACTGCGTTTATCGGTCGTGTTTGGTTACTATTCATGATTTTGAGGCCAGAGCAGATTTTTTGTTACCCAATATGGTGGATTTTGATATTATCTTGGGCACGGACTTTTTGTCACCCCATTATGCTATTCTTGATTGTCACGCCAAGACCGTGACGTTGGCTATGCCATGCATTCCGCGTGTTGAGTCGAGTGGTACTTTGGATCACACTCCCAATATAGTTATCCTAAACCTCAGCGTATGGTTGAGAAGGGGCGCCGCGTATCTTGCCCATGTGAGAGATGTCAATGTTGATACCCCTTCTATTGATTCGGCCCAAGTGGTAAGGGATTATATTTATGTGTTTCCAGCTGATATTCCGGGCATGCCACCTAATAGAGATATTGATTTTGGCATTGATTTGTTACCGTCAACTCAACCCATTTCCTTTCCTCCGTACCCTATGGCTCCTCGTGAGTTGAAGGAGTTGAAGGATCAGTTACATGAATTGCTTGTTAAGGTTTTTATTTGATCCAGTTTTTCACCGTAGGGTGCTCCTATCTTGTTTGTTAAGAAAAAAGATGGTTCTATACGTATATGTATCAATTATCCTTAGTTGAACAAGGTTACAATGAAGAACCATTATGCTTTGCCTCGTATTGATGATCTATTTGACCAGCTTCAAGGCGCACATGTGTTTTCTATGATTGATTTGCGCTCAGGCAGTTGAAGATTCGAGAGCCAAACATCCCGAAAACAGCCTTCGGGACTCGGTATGGTCATTATACGTTCCTTGTTATGTCATTTGGGCTGACCAATGCCCTAGCAGCTTTTATGCATTTGATGCACAGTGTATTCAAACCATATCTCGACTCGTTCGTCATTATCTTCATAGATGATATTCTTGTATACTCTTAGAGTCGGGAAGATCATGAGCAACACCTGAGGACCGTGCTTCAGATCTTGAGAGAGAATAAGTTATATGCAAAGTTCTCAAAAGGTGAGTTCTAGTTGAGTTTTGTGGAATTCTTGGGCCACGTGGTATTGAGTGAGGGCATTCAGGTGGATCTAAAGAAGGTAGAGACCGTGCAGAGTTAGCCTAGGCCCTCCTCAGCTACAAAGATTCGTAGCTTCCTTGGTTTGGCAGGTTATTATCGTCATTTTATGAAGGGTTTTCATCGATTTCAACCCCTATGACTAGATTGACCCAGAATGGTGCTCCATTTCAGTAGACAGAGGAGTGTGAGGCGAGCTTTCAGAAGCTCAAGATAGCTTTAACTACGGCCCATATCTTGATATTGCCTACTGGTTTGGGTTTTTATATTGTTTATTGTGATGCCTCACGGGTTGGCCATGGAGCGGTGTTCATGTAGGACGGTAGGGTGATTGCCTACGCATCCAGACAGTTCAAGATACATGAGAAGAATTACCCTGTCCACGACCTTGAGTTAGCTGTTCTTGTTCATGCCTTGAATTTCTGGGGCCATTATTTGTACAGCCTGCCTTGTGAGATTTATACTGACCATCGGAGTTTGTAGCACTTGTTCAAGCAAAAAGATTCTAACCTTGCGCTAGAGGAGGTGGTTAGAGTTACTGAGTTATGATATTACTATTCTGTATCACCCGGGCAAGGCCAATATTGTAGCTGATGCCATGATTCGTTGGGCAGAGAGTTTGGGGATTTTGGCATATTTACAGCTTCAGAGAGGCCTATGGCGATAGATATTCAGGCCTTAGCCAACCAGTTTGTGAGATTGGATCTTTCGGAGCCTAGTCGGGTTCTAGTCTGTGTGGTTTCTCAATATTCATTGTTCGATAGTATCAGGGAGCGGTAGTATGATGACTCTCATTTACTTGTCCTCAGGGACACAGTTCAGCACGGCGATGCCAGAGATGTGACCACTGGAGACGATGGGGTATTGAGGATGCAAGGTCATATTTGTGTGCCCAATATTGATGGGTTTTGAGAGTTGATTTTAGCAGAGGCCCATCGTTCACGGTATTCCATCCATCCGGGTAACGTGAAGGTGTATCATGATTTGAGCCAGCACTACTGGTGGAGGCGGATGAAGAAAGATATAGTTGGATTTGTAGTTATATGCCCCAACTATCAACAGGTGAAGTATGAGCACCAGAGACCGGGTGGGTTGCTTCAGCAGATAGAGATCCCGGAGTGGAAATTGGAGAGGATCACCATGGATTTTGTAGCTGGTCCCGTTCGGACTGTGAAGAAGTTCGATGCCATTTGGGTGATTGTGGATCGGCTGACCAAGTCCGCGCATTTTATCCCTATGTATACTACTTATTCATCGGAGTGGTTGGCAGATATTTATATCCGGAAGATTATTCCTCTGCATCGTATTCCAGCATCTATTATTTCAGACAGAGGCACTCAATTTACATCATGGTTTTGGAGGGCTTTTCAGTAGGAGTTAGGTACTCGGGTAGAGTTGAGCACATCATTTCACCCCAAACGGACAGATAGTCTGAGCGCACTAATCAAATTTTTGAGGATATGCTCCGTGCGTGTGTGATTGAGTTCGGAGGGTCATGGGATCAGTTCTTGCAATTGGCTGAGTTTGCTTACAATAATAGTTATCAGTCCAACATTCAGATGGCGTCGTATGAGGCTTTGTATTGTAGGAGGTGCAAATCCCCGGTGGGTTGGTTTGAGAGGGGTGAGGCCAGGCTATTGGGCACCAAGTTGGTTCAGGATGCATTGGAAAAGGCCAAGGTGATTCAGGATAGACTCTGTATAGCCCAGTCCAGACAGAAGAGTTACCCAAACCAAAAGGTTCGTGATGTTTCATATATAGTCGGAGAGCGGGTTCTGCTTCGGGTTTCACCTATGAAAGGTTTTATGAGATTTGGGAGGAAATGGAAGTTGAGTCCAAGGTTTATTGGCCCTTTTGAGATTTTTAGGCGAGTTAAGGAGGTTGCTTATGAGCTTGACTTACCTCCCAGTTTTGCCGGGGTTCACTCGGTATTTCTTGTTTCGATGCTCCGGAGTTACCACGGTGACTCGTTGCACGTGTTGGATTTTAGTTCAGTCCAGTTAGACAAGGATCTATCCTATGTTGAGGAGCCAGTGGCTATATTGGACATGCAGGTCAGAAAGTTGAGGTCAAATAACATTGCTTCAGTGAAGGTTCAGTGGCAGGGTCAGTCGGAGAAGGCGACTTGGGAGGCAGAGCGGGATATGTTCAGCCTATACCCTCATCTTTTCATTACTTCGGGTATGTTCTCTATGCTAGTTCGAGGATGAACGAATGTTTTAAGTACGAGAGAATGTGACGACCCGGCAGGTCGTTTTTAGAATTTACTCCCCGATTCCCTATTAACTACGTCCCCTAAGTTCATTTTGCTATTTTACTTTGCCAAGACGTCCTGTGCTGGGTTTTGGAGAGTTTCATGACACTTAGTCCCTAAATAAGAGCTTAAGTATTGGAAACTAGTACGTAATTTAAAACAGTGTGAAGACAACCTTAGAATTGAAATCTGATGGTTCGGTTAGCTCCATTGGGTGATTTCAAGGTTGGGAGGGTGTTCAGAATGCATTTTGGAAGTCCGTAGCTAATTTAGGCTTGAAATGCTGAAGTTTGAATATTTGAAGTTCTCGGTCCGATTGTGAGTTTTTCATCTAAGGATTGGAATGGAATTCCTCCATAATATCATTTGGGATGTGTGTGCAAAATTTCAGGTCATTCAGACGTGTTTTGGTTAGGTTTTTGATTGAAAACATGTTTTGATGAAAATTCAAGTTTTTAGGCTCAAATCCTTGTTTAATTCGAGTTTCCAGTATTTTTTTAGGCAATATAAGGATTGTTTCAAGTTTGAATAATTTTATGGGATATGTCTGTAGGTTTGGTTGAGGTCCAGGAGGCCTCGGATGTTTTTCGGATGCTCAACGGGGCAATTTGGAGTTGTGAAAGTTGCAGATTATTCCCTTCAGCTGTTGCAGACCCCTTCTTCTTTGCGATCACATTCCTTCCTATGTGATCGCACAGTGCAAATTACAGAGGGGGCCAAATCCTTCTATGTGATCGCATAACCCTGATCGCAATTGCGTAATGTTACCTTCCCCTTCTACGCGTTCGCAGTCCCATACCCGCGATCACATTGAGTAAACCGAGCCGGTGGCTCAGTGATAAAGTTCCTCTACGCAATCACATTGGTTTGCTCGCGATCGCATAAGCCTGGCTCCTCTCTCTTCTGCGATCGCATGACTAGTGTTGCGCTGGATAGGCTATTTTCTGAACCTTCAAAATATACTCTTCGCAATCGCATTCCTCCTCTTGCGATCACATAAAACAAACATCTGGGAAGATATAAACATTTCAAAACCGAGGGTTAGCTATTTTTATCGAAACATAAGCATGGGAGCTCGGATTTTGGAGAGATTTTGAGGGAAACAATAGAATAACGATTCTCTATTCTTTTATGCTTAAAACCCACTAATCTAATCATGAATTCATCCGTAATTTTGGTTTTTTGAATGAAAAATGGAGAAAACTTCATCAACTAAGCAATCGAGTTTTGAGTGGGTGTTTGACCTCCGATTTGAGAGAATTTTATATGGTTAGACTCATGAGAGTACGAGCGTTCTGAAAATATAAAATTTATTCAATTCGAAGACGTTGGCCTGAGGAGTGTTTTGGTCATTTTTTCTTTTTTGCGCCTTAGCTTTTAATTAAATAGTAGAATCAGTTGCTTGCGATGTTATTTATGATATGTAATTGAGTTGAATAGATTTGGGACGTTTGGTGTCGGATACTCATGGAAAATGCGTGATTTATAGTTAATTTTTGTACCGGTTCGAGGTAAGTGTCTTGTCTAACCTTCTGTGGGGGACCTGTCCTCTTAGGATATGATATCAGATATTTGAATTCCTCGTATGTGAGGTGACGAGCATGTACTTGAGCTAATTACTGAAAATCCATTTTTACTTGAAGTATATAAATTGGTATTTCCTGCTTACTGCTTATTCTAATTTGTAAGTTTACCCTATATTAGTTTAGAGAAACGTGTTTAATTGACTTACTTGCCTATTTGCTTAAACTGTCTTGTTTGCACTCCATGAAGCATGTTAGGAGGGAATTTACTATTACTTATTCTATTTAGCATTTACCCTAATGTTTGAGCTGTTATTGTGTGTTTTAAAATGGGACGGCATCCCGGGAGATCCCCCTTATACTTGATATTTTTGGATTGAGGGTTCGGGATACCAAGAGATCCCTCGCACATGTATTTACATATATTGAGGGTACCAAGAGATCACGGATACCAAGAGATCCCACGCGTATGTGATGAGGATATAAAGAGATCCTCGGGATACCAAGAAATCCACAGTTGTGATTCCTATTGTGAGCAGAATTTTCGTAGGTTGTTATGTTTCTGCTTTCTACTACTGTTTTTCCTTATTTATCCTATTTAGACTCTCACTGTAGAATTTATCTATACTGTTCCCTTTACATTATCATTTATTATGTTTTATCTTAGTAGGGCCCTAATCTTCCTCGTCACCACCCTAACGAGGTTAGGCTTGGCACTTACTGAGTACCGTTGTGGTGTACTCATGCCCCTTCTGCGCATGTTTTTCATGTGCAGATATGGGTACCTCCACCAAGGAGTATCACTCTCGAGGTGGAGAGATCTAGCTGAGACTTCGAGGTATTTCTGCCACATCCGAGACCAGGAGTCTCCATCTTATTCTAGCTTTAGTAGATAGTTGTTCCTTTCTTTCAGTTGTTGAGATATTCAGGAGTTAGAGTAGTGTATTACTCTTCTATTATCCTGTGTTTCCCGTAAGTTTCCAGGTTTTGGAATGTTGTTATATATGTTCGTGATGTTGAGTTGTGTATGTCAAGCGGCAAATATATACAGTTTCTCTTAGCTGTTTATCTTTTAATTATTTATTTTCCGCAAGTTTAATTTATTTTTCCGCATTATTACGCTTGCCTAGTCGAAGGGACTAGGTACCATCACGACATGTTCATGATGGGTGAACTAGGGTCGTGACGTGAAGGCTCCTGTCCCCGTATTTCACCAGGCGGTTTCCTCGGCCCGGATGCAGTTTGTGTTGGCCGAGTCTGTGCGGAATAATTCTTACATGACTCCGATATTAAGTGAAGATGGTTGTCAGGCATCTATTGCATCAGCGGAGGTCCAGCCTTCCTGATATAACGCCATTGAAAAGACGACAAGTAGAGGGCGTGCCCACGCCTGAGAGAGCAATAATTGAAGACATAGAGGCGGCATGCCCTTTAGTTACGGGGACTACTCCCCCACCAGAGGTTGTCACAGAAGATAGGCCATTGGAGACAACGTAGGCTGCTGTGAAAAGGGAAATATCAAGGGTAGCCGAGGTTGGCTCTTCGTCTGCTAGTGGTAGAGGAAAAACGGTCATTGTGGAGGATTATGAGTTCGGTTCTAACATAGACCCTGAGGAAGTGCGGACTTTAGACGGAACAACATCCATCTCGTGAATTAGACGGAACAACATCCATCTCGTGAATCCCAGGTCTGCCGAGGATCATATTGTATGCCATGTCCATATCTATCACTTGAAATTTCATATATTTGACTACTCTTTCTGTGAATGTGGTGATCACTATCTTCCTATTAGTAACACGTTTAAATTGTCAAATCCAGATAAGGTACATGCTTTAGGTACCAATTTGCCATCAGCTTGTATCTTATCTACATAGCTACCTAGATCAATGAAAATTTTTTTCACATTAATATCATGTACAAGTAAATATATTACCAGTGTATCATTGTGTGGGATCGACACACCAATCTGCATCTGCAACATGAAATGTTATGTTGTCTTGTTTCAAAACATGGCGAACTCGCTTTACGTGGGTATGTGACTTTTGACACCTTTTTTGAAGCTGTGTATGTCACACCATTGAACTTTTCTCCTCCGCTTATCACGTTAACCATTCTTTTCGGTGATAGAAGTTTTGGTGGCTCCTGTCTATTCTTCATATATGTTTTCTTACCCTTCTCACTAAATAAAGCAGTTAAATAACCGTATTTTAACCAGTGATCTACTTCACCTTGTAGCAATCTGCACTCTACTGTTTTGTGACCATGATCAATATGAAACTCGCACCAGAAATCTGGGTTTCTTCTGCTAGGGTTCGATCCCATTTCTTTTGGCTGCCCCACCTTCTCTCCCATACTTCTTAAAATAGCTACAAATTCCAATGTGCTAACATTGAAACTTTAATCACCAATCTTTGCTTGTGTACTAATATCGTTGTCCCGCATATCTCGATCTTTTATAAACTTGCATGATGAACCTGTCATGACCCAAACCGATAGGCTGCGAAGGTCACCAAATAACTTACTCAGCTGAGTTCAAACGTAACATATCTTTCTTATTACATTATCATATACACGTGATATATGTGTCTAATAGGCCAACATGATCCTTTATAAATTCAAAACATAGGCCGACAAGGCCATACAATCTTTCACGTACAAGATATATGTCTACAAGCCTCTAAGAGTACACAAATGTCATAAAGGTCGGAATAGAGTCCCACCATACCAAACAATACACGTCTAAATCATACTAATCAAACACGCAACTCCAAAGCAAATGGACACACCAACATCTTTCACTAAGCTGATAGCCTACTTGGAAGGCTCTCGACCCGTCTATCTAGACCCGCTGGCATGAAACGCAGCGTCCCTAAGAAAAAGGGATGTCAGTACGAATAATGTACCGAGTATCTAAGGCACATAAATAAGTACATATGAGACATGAAATAAATATAGAATACTTGACTCAACCTGCAAGTCTGAATAACTTTGTAAATCGTCAATTACTTTTAGCGTCATACATATGCATATGAATGTCATACCATGCATAGGTGCATGTTTCAAAACATCATCAGCTTCTGAAGGCATCCCATCATATCATATCGGCAACAATAGGAAAAATCATCGTATACCAACTGATCAGGTGGTAGTGCGTATATAGCGCCATAACATTTCTCGTATCCCATATCCCATATACATATATATACATACATATATATGTGTATATAACACCATTTTAATACCTACATATATACGCGTATATAACGTCGTTTGAATCATATTTCAGTCATTGTGGGCAACATCATCATCATATATCAGCTGATCAGATGGTGGTGCGTATATAACGCCGTAACATTTCCCTATATTTCATATATATATATATATATATATATATATATATATATATATATATATATATATATATATATATATATATATATATATACGTGTATATAACACCGCCTAAATCATGGATCAATGTACATGTATAAATGCATAAAATGCATATGAAATACGATAACAAAATTTCTCGGTACGTCATAAGACCATTATACCTTCGATTAATATCATAAAATCATTTTACGTATTTTTGAGACCCATGAACAGACGATGGAATAATAAGACATATGAAAATTCAAGAACATAGGAACTTCTAATACTTTTAGGAATAGAGTAATATATGAAATTTGTGCATTTGTATATTTCGTTTGTATCGTATAAATCATACCAAAAAAAAAGAAGCAATAACCTTAACATACATGTTTCTTGAATTATTTGAAGGAAAATAAGCTTTCTGCTTTTGCGGAATATAGCGAGACCTACTCTTGGACTGAAACAAAATTTGTTTTCTGTTTTGTGAACCAAAGAATGGAATTACGTTCTTCAAATTCAGTTTTAGTAAGAACTTGCAACCAATCTAGCTCTTAACGACTACTCATCAACTTCATGGGCAACTTTATCTCCTTGACAATATGAAGTAAGGCTGTATTCGGTTCCGGTTCTAGGTTTATTTTGGTCTGCGGTTCCGGTTCTGGCGGTTCCGATTCTGGCGGTTCTGAAGGTGGAGCCGGCCCGTGACGGTTCCGGGTACCATCCGGTTTCGGTTCTGGCGGTTCCGGTTCCGGCGATTCCCGACGGTTCTGAAATTTTTTTCTTTTTTTTTTAAATCAATATCTTGTAATGTAGTCATTAGTATATGTAGAATATATTTTATATGGTGTACTATGTTATTAGTATAGTATATATTGTGTTTGGTAATTAGTATATATTGTGTATATTTTGTATATAAGTAGTATATATTGTATTTAAGTAGTATATATTGTATATAAGTAATGTATATTGTGTTGTAGTTAGTAATTAGTATAAATTGTATATAAGTAGTATATATTGATAAAAGAATGTTGTCATTAGTATATTGTGTTGTATGTTATATATTGTATGTTATATAAATAAAGATTGATATAGAAGTAAAGACAAAGAAACATTGAGACAAAAGATATTTAGGGACATGATAAAGAGCATATTTATTGACCAAAATGGCATATCTTTCTTAGTCTTCCTTCCCCCAGTGGAATGAGAACAACATGGTACTAATACCACCATTAAAAGGAAAAAAAACTAAAAGAAGACATGCCAATGTACAAGTTACATCATAATTTATGCATTATTTCTAACAAATCTCATAAAACCTTCAAGGTTTGGAGGTAGTTGTGTTGGCGGTGGTGGAAATGAAGCCTGTTCATCACCACTTCCGGGTGAAGTTGCTTCCTGAGCAAGTTCTGCTATTATTTCTTCATACGCCTCATCTATTTCTGGTTGTGATTCTGCTAGGCCAAAGTTCCTTCTTTCTGTGCGGATCCAATCTCGAAAAAGCACTGCTTTTTTCAAGCTGTCCCGCATAGACGCTCTTTGATCACCTATTTGTAGTCTTGCTTGACTAAAAGCGCTCTCCGGTGCAATAGTTGACGCTTGAATTGACAGAACATCCCGAGCCATCCTTGCAAGAATGGGAAAATGCTTTTCCCTTGTCTTCCACCATTCCAAAAGGTCGAAAGAGCCGTCTGGATTCTCCTTTTCTAGTCCTTGTGACAAATAAACTTGAAGCTCATTTAGATGGGAAATTTCATCTAAATTATCACCTTGAGTACCCCTGAACTATGTCCACGATTTAAGAGCTGTTAAGCCAGCAGCTCTTTTAGATGATTGTGATGTTGACGAAATAGGGGTTGGAATATTAGGTCTAGCATGCTCTAACGCCTGTTTATAAGCATTATAAACAGTTTGAGCATTAACTTTAATTGATGCTTTCGCATCAGCTAGTGTAGCAATTTCTACTTCTGAAAGATCTAAAGATTGATAAATAGTAGAATACCAAAAGTGAGGACCTCCAAATTTCATAGTTGGATTTAACATAGCAGACACACCAAAAATAGGAGGGATTGGAAAAAAAATATTTTTTAAACTTCTTTTTCATTTAAGGTATTGCAAGTTCATAAATGTTCCCTCCCTCGCTAAAATCAACAAACAAATTAGCAAGTGCGGCAATATAAACTAAACAGTTAGAAATAGTTGGATAATATTGGCCAGAAAAAGCATTTGTAGCTACATGAAAATGTTCTAAAAAATCTAAAAGAATTTTAACGTTAGTCCAATCTTGTGTAGTTAGCATATCATCATCTTCCTCACCACAATCCCGAGAATTATACGTAGCGTTAATTGGGTTTCTATATTCGTACGCTATTATTAAACTTTCGTACATGTAATTCCACCTAGTCGGGCAAGGTTTAGGAACCTTTCTTTCTCTAAGGCCATATTCGTCACACTTTTTAAAATATTCTCTAAGTCTACTTCTACGGTTTGAATAAAATAGCCAATTAAGAGCCATTTTAACCTTTTCAATTTCTAAGTTTAATATTCTCATACCATCACCAACAATTAAATGATAAATATGACAAATATATCTAACATGGAAAATATTAGTAAAAGAAGGATTAAGTGTTCTTGTTAGCATACCTATTGCACTAGTGTTGCTAGAAGCGTTATCCATAGAAATTGACATTATTTTATCACTAAAGCGAAAATATCTGCATACATCTGAAACACTGTTAGCTATAAACCTACCCGTGTGCCGTGAATTAATTATCCTATATGCAATTATGCATTTTTCATTGTCCAGTCTTCATCTATCCAATGACTGGTTACGGTTAGATAATCACAATCATTATTACTTCTACCAATATCAGTTGTAATAGACATACGATTAGTTATATGGGTAAATAAATAGCGCAAGTATTGTTCATATTCATGCTTGTATTTATAAATATCGGCATTAACTGTTGCGCGAGGCCAACCTTTATACGTAGGATTAAATACTCTTCTAATATAATGAATCCATGCAGGATTAGAAGCAAAAGAATAAGGCAAACACATAACAGTAATCCTTTTCGCTAATTCTTCACGATCCTTATTTGGATCGTAATATAATATACCTCCGGTGACTGTGTTTATTCCTGGTTGAACTAGATTTGAATCAGTACTTGGGTTAACTGTAGAATCAGCACTTGTCCTCCCCTCTTGTTGCGCTTTCAATTGCAAATATCTAGCCTAATCGCTAGGGTGTAATCTTATATGTTTAACTAAACTACCCGTGCCGCTACGATCTCCAGTATACCTATGAACAAGTAATTCCCACAAGATTTACACTTAGCCTTATTTTGTTCTCTTAGTTGAATAAAAAATTACCAAACTAATGATGTTTCTGTACGTTTAGGAGGTTGTCTACTAAAAGTGGGAGTTTGTACGGGTGGGTGTGCCGGTTCATCACCTAAGTTATGAGCAGGACTAGTAGGTGTATCATCTAAATCTACTGGAGCTTGGGTTTCATCATCATCATCATCCTCATTTCCCTCTATGATAGGTGCATAAGGATAAAGAGCATTCATAATATTATCGTCTATTCTATCACCAACTGCTACACCATGTAGAAAATCAATATCGCTAAATTGAAAGCAAGGGTGATCACTATCAAGGATTCCGAAGGGTTCATTAGGATTTCTAGGTTGGCTACTACTTTCAACTTGCTTATCTTTTCTAGGTCGGGGAGCGGGGGGAGGGGTAGTATTTTGGCCACTACTTTCACCGGTTTTAGCTTTTCCTTTACCGAACATTTTTTTCAACGAAAATGCCATAATAATTATAATTAAGCAAACTAACAACACAAAAAAATACTATTAGCACGTAAGAGTTGAAACGAGTTTACCGGATTGACGAAATACTTCTTGTAAATTGAAAAATGTTGAACTTGAACACTTGAAAACTTCAATTCAACAACTTCACAATTTTTCACGAATTTGCAACAATAAATTAAGCACTTGCACTAGAAAGATTGAAAGAGAGCTTGAGAGAGATTGAGAGATATTGATGAATTGGTGAATAAAAATGAAAGAATGAGGGGGTATTTATAGTTGAGAAATGGGAAATAGTATAATTATATAAAGTTTGGGGGCCAAATATCTATTTTTTAAACTTCCAAACGGCTACTTTTTGCAAAGAGCCGTTTGGAAATAATTTTTAAAATTTTTTTTTTTGAAAAATGCCCGTTGGGAACCGGCAGAACCGTTTGGAACCGCCAGAACCGGTCCAGAACCGCGAGCCCGTTCCGGTTCTAGCAGGTCCGGTTCTGGCGATTCCAACGGATAGAATCGCCCCACCACGATTACCTGGAATCGGTACAATCGAAACCGCCGGAAACGGACCGCTGAAACCGACAGAATCGACAGGACCGCGATTCCGATCCGGTTCCGATTCGGAACCGCGAAAATTACATCGTTAATATGAAGTACTAGATTATTCAGTATATTAAGAAACAAGAAACGCACAGTGAACTCAAAATGTGGAGTAACATACTACACAAGAAAAGAAACCTACACCTCTATTTAATGAGTCATTAAATTACTTTACATGATATATTGCCACCTTTCAACAAGATGTGTGAGTCATTAAGTTGACTATATAGGGCTGCCACGTTACTCTTTGTAGTAATTGATTAAATTTATTTATTTATTAGTTAATCGGATAATATTTCGTTACCCGATAATTAATTTACTATCCGCATAATTTAAAAATTATTAAAAATTACTTAAAATTATATGTATTTTTAAAATACTTTATATTTATATATTACACAATTATGGTAATATGGTACCTTTCATGGTACTAGTTCATAATTATAGGGTATTATCGCGCGCAACTCGTATTTTATCCCAACTCGTCCACCTTTAACGAAACTCGTTTTCTTTAATCTGCGTATCCCTTTATCCTTCATAACACTTATTTACTGCTTGTTATAAAAAATATAAGTTCGTTAATGTCAAGATGATCTCATCCCCGATTATTACATCGGTTAACTGAAAATGGAATTTTAACATACCATTCTTTAGGATGCAGCATTGTCGTAACTTAATATTGCGAAGTTCCATAATATAATATTGCTGGGTATAATAATACTGCAGGACTTAATATTGACATAATATAGCGAGTTCTAACAGAAACCACATCGATGTCCCTTGATATAGAATCATACCTCAGGTTCTCTTATTATGAATGTGAATCCCTTCTTGCTGGTACCATGTAAGGTCTGTGCCTATTCTTACCCGACCTTTTTTAAGTTTCTAGTCGCTTCAAACTTGTTCTTTCATCTCCCCCTGACTGGGTGATATCTTCTTCTATCCGCAGCTTCGTATTATACCTGTTGTAAGTATCATTCCAAGTTGTTGCAGCGAATTCTCGTAAATTTTCTTTGAGTCTCCTCGTGGCTTCTAAGCTTTTTTCATTTAGGTTACTTGCAAACACCATAGCCACCCAATTATCTGGTATAAGTGGTAACTTCATCTTTTCACGAATTCCCTAAGTAGCACCGTATCTCCTCTTTTTTTTAATTTGAAGATGTCTTCCATCCTCTTTTAAACTTTTTAAGCTCCCGAGTATGCTTTTATAAATGAATCTGCAATCTCAGCAAAAGAATTGATAAATTTTCTAGTAAAAGAGAATACCATGTTAGTACTTCTTTTGTGAGTGTTTCACCAAATTTTTTTACCAGCACTGACTCAATCTTTTTCTTGGTTAGGTCGTTACCTTTCACGTCAGTTGTAAATGCAGTGACATGATCTCATGGGTCGGTTGTCCTATTATACTTCGGGATATCGAGCATCTTAAGCTTTTTTGGAATTAGCAAGGGAGAGACACTTGCCTTCCAGTGTTGTTGAAAATATTTATCAATATCCACTCCTTTAATTACGGGTGGCACGCCAGGTATCCGTTCTATACAATCGTTCTGCTCCTTGAGCTGTTTCTGCAAAGTTAGTACTATACTTTGTAAATCAGAATTAATTGGAATACCTGACTTTCTGTCGCGAGATTCTCTCGGAGTTCCTCCACTGCCCGAATTGGCGAGTCTTAAGTGTGGGTTCTCCATGGTTGTAATGTTGTTTAGAGGTAGAGTTGGCGGTACAGTTGGTAATCCACTAACGTAAGCTTGAAGAGCATTGTTGACGTGTTCTGCAATTAGTTGCTTCAATGCATCCTCAGCAATTTGATCTTCCCCTTATTGGTTATTCACATGTGATGTTGATCTATCTGGTGACCCTTCCCGAGATTGTTGAGGAGAATTTTAGGGTGAAGTGATTGGAGTTCCACCCTGTTGTTGATTTTGTTGGTTCAACTGGATTTGCTAGTTTTCTAAGTTGTTGTCGTTAGCGGTCGACATGAGTTTTTTGAAAGAAAAATGAATTCGAAAAGCGAAAAGATTATCAGTTTTCTGGTAACGGAACTAATTTGTTAACTAAAAAATATGTACTTCGGTCAAAGTTATTTTTAGAAGTATTCGGGCTTCTCATAATGAAGAAATTTTATATTTTCTCAGTGATAAGAAAGTAAATTAGAATATAAAATAACAAAGTAATCAATAGAAAGTAAAAGATAGTAATTATATTCCAATAATATTCAGAACGTGCCTTTACAAATAAAATCCCCTTCTCTTATATAGAAATCGATAAGTACAACATTTCTTCCCTTTTATGACTGAATCATTATGAACAATAATGACATTAATGAGATGTTATAATTGGAAATCGTAACTGTACAGATTTTATAACGTCTATGATCATTCATGCACAACAATAGACGCTTCATGAATTTTCCTTCTTTACTGTCTTGATTGATTATGTCGGTGTCTCTTTATATAGCAATTCAAACTCAAACGACCATACCCTTTTATCTTGTGGATGATTTACTCGTACCTATTATGACTCGTGCCTCTTTTAATGTATCTCTTCAGCTATTATTTTCTTAGTGATCCACGTATCTTACCACATCAGTCACATAGCTAAATTCACATGTAATATTTATTTTTACCGGTGCACAAATATATAAAGATTATGTCGTAGAACTCTTTTAAGCAAAAGAAAATGCATAGAATATTTCATTCCAAACATAAAAGAAAGATTAGGAAAAAGTTGTTATGATTGGGCATTTGTTATCGAAGGAGGCCACGTGTTGGGCTTGTTCTCACACATGTGTCAATCAACTCTTATTTATGGGAACTCACCCATATATATAGATATAGGCAAACGTTGAATCGGGATATTCATAATTTTAATCCATTTTCGTAGCTTTTGCTTGTCACTTCTCTTTCTCTCTCTGTGTATCTCTTTGCTCCTCGTCTCTTCTCTTCTCCTTCTTCTGCTCTCCTCTTCGTCTTAATTTCTTACCCATTGAATTAGGTTGGTTTGATCAAAAAACTTTCCAATTTAATTTTTATTCTTGAGTACATTATAATTGGTACAGAGCCTAATCTTGGCACCTTTCAGAGGTAGCAGCCATGACAGAAGAAATCTTATTTGACGATTTTGCAAAGACAATTTAGTCTGCTGGTGTTCGAATGGGGGAAAGCTTTGATAAATTGGGTAAAGAATTGGATGGACTAAACGAGAAATTAGACAAAATCTTGGAAATGCTTGGAATTAGTGTGGAAGATAAGGGAGCTGATTATCACGTTCTTAAAAAAGATCAGAAAGTGCAGCAAAGGAAATAGAAGTTGGAAAATCTGGTGATCAAGAGGTCCATCAAGTGACGGTATCTTAAGATCAATTGATGTCTCAACGAACCTACAGTAGAACTCTTGAAACTTGAAGAAACCTCTATCACAAAATCTTCTATACTGGAAATCACTGGGAAGTTAAATGGGCCGAACGAATATGTCGAAATTGTGGTAAGCCAGCAGATTTCTATTAGAAATAATCTGGAATCTCTTTTTGGTAAGCCCAATAAGGTGGGACGATGTGCAAAGAACTTTAAGTGCAGAATCACTAGTAATCTATTTAGTAGGAGACATGACTCAAATGATGCATTCAAGTTGTTTGATGAATTGCTCAAATTAGATGCAACACATGTTTCATGTTTGTTTCTACGGGTATCATATGGCCCTGAAGATAAAAATATGAAACTATTGTCGCTTTTGATCCAGGAGGTAATATATTTACTATGTTTGATGTTAGCTATATGAAGCTGTATGAGTCTAGTTTCCTCTCGTTATTAGGTACTTGCTCACAATTACTGATACTAAGTTGTATTGCGCGGTTAACATTCAACTGGCTGAATCAATTGAAAGAGTTGTATAATGGAGTCAAAATTAAAGTTGATACCTCATTTTCTATGTTTATGTATTATCTGGATTACGCAGAAATACAATTGGCTAATTGTGAGAAGATTACGAACAAGAGGATTGTGAGGCAGCTTAACGGCGTTGTTGGTGTTTACTGGACAAACATCAATTTACGAGCTAATTTCTTAGCCAACTTTTTTCCAGGATGGAGTATAACATTTGGTGTTGGTTGGAACTAAAATGATACAGCACATAAAAGTCTAGGCATGTTTTCAAGAGTAGCAGTGAAGCGTACGAACTCATAGAGTTCATTTATTATAATAATTGATAGGGAAAAAATTTCTGAATCGCTTTATCAGGTGTTAGAGCTAATGTTTCATGTGCTGTTTTTGGATTTATTTGAGGTGTTTCTTGTGGATAAGAGAGTGGTTGCGACATACTGGTCAGGTGTACTTAAATCCAACAATAAAACTAACGTGCATTGGGAGAAATGGATTATGCTGAAACAACTTCATTCACTACAGTTTGTATCCATTCTGAGTTGCAAAATGCCTAGAGTCATCGCTTGGTTGGATAATCTACTGCTAATTACATACCTGAAGACTTGGGCGATGAATTACGAGCCAAGAAGAATAACTGTTGTTGGTAATTTACTATGTAATGATGAATTTCATTACATACTTGATGTCTTGAACATTCTTAGTAATGACTTTCTGGACATACTTAGGACCTTAAAAACCCCTCGACTGCCCGAAAATATTAAAAGTGCAAACAAACCTGCAACTGCTAAAGATTGTGGAGAGTTGTTTCCTGCTGTTGAATTCCTTATAGTTGTTGGAAGTTCAAGTGCCAACTACTTAGTAGGTCTGTTTATCACAAGTGAAACTATCAGTATTGAAGGTTGGGATACTACCAATTTATATGGTTATTCAATGTTGCTGTTATTCTGGAAGGAAACATTTTCTTGGTATCAATTTGGTTGTTGCAATCGATTTTCCATATCTTGGATTGACTCAAGTAGTTAACTTTCATTTCAAACAAAGCAACAATAATCTGAATAGCACTCCAAATGGGAGCAAAGTATTAAAGAAATCTCTTCAGTTTATAATCACTAGCAATTTTTGTCATCATGGTTAAATAATGACCTTGAAGACAAGGTCAATTTCAAGGGGGAAGGATTGTTGTGATCGGGCATTTGTTATCGAAGGAGGTCACGTGTTGGGCTTGTTCTCACACGTATGTCAATCAACTCTTATTTATGAGAACTCACCCATATATAGATGGAGGCAAACATTAAATAGGGACATTCAGAATTTTAATCCATTTTCGTTGCTTCTTTTTCTCACTTCTCTTTCACTCTCTGTTTATCTCTTTGCTCCCTTCTCGTCTCTTCTCTTTTTCTTCTTTTGCTCTCCTCTTCTTCTTAATTCTTCTTATCCATTGAATTAGGTAGTTCTAATTAATAAACTTTCCAATTTTGATTTTTATTCTTGAGTACGTTACAAAAGTATCAAAACAAGAAACTGATAGTTGAGGCAAGATCATAATAACAATAAGCTATTTCTTTTTAAATACAGAGTTCTTGATCCGTAAGACGAAGCAGCCAACAGCTAAAATTAAAGCCTATGTTCTATAGAATATTACGCTGCAATTACAGCTTAATCCTTACCTATTTTATTTTTTCATCTTCACCATTCACGTGCTACCTTCATTCGGAAATCAACTTAATTCATTATATTACTGACACACATATGGCTCGCAGAATGTAGACACACACTTCATTATTATTGCCTTCACTTATAAATTTTTCATATAATCAAAGTACCATATTTAAAAAAGGGGAATGTTCCTTTGTCTAGGATCATTAAACTCATAATTGTTAGTGCATAGGCATTTGTCCAATGACATTTCATTTTGTAAATAAGATATGAGAAAACAAAGTAAAGACATAAAATTAGAGCTATTTTGCACATATTCTAATGCTAGGTTATACTTATAACCAACAAAGATTAATTATTTGGGCTAGTTAGTTGATCACGCTCAACTCAAGTCCTAAAAAGAATAAGCGGTCGCGGCAAATATAATCCATTTAAAAATCTGAAGTTGAATTCTACAGAAAACTAAGGCTTAGCTATATTTGTTTAGTATCACTAATAAGACAAGTTTGAATAATTTTCGAAAATATAAAAATTGAGATTGTTGGCCCAAGTTCAGTTGAAGTTTTAAAGATTGACAAATGAACTCAGGGACGGACCTGGTCCATCTTGGGAGACACAGTTGTTAAAAAAATTGCACATGAGAGGCACGTGAGGAAGGTATGTATTGAAGATCACGCAACAATACCTTCTGAACTGATCGAAAAGATTGCATTGAGTTCTAAGGAGGATAATCTCCTTATGAGAAGAGAACAAAATCCTAAGCTAGGATAAGGGTTGGAGTTCGTATTGGTTAAGGACTCAAATCGACTAAGGATAAGCATTGGAGTCTCGATCAAGCTCTAGTTGCTTATCTACTAAATAACCAAGTTGTTCTCTTTTACGGGTAATGCACATACGCATAGGTAAAGAATAATTGGGAGCAAAATAGCAAGTCTGTTTTGCAAGAAATATATGTGAGATATAAGTGTGCACGCCTGAAGCTACTTGAACGAGATAAAAGAACCAGTTCCATTGTGTTTATTCTTATTCTAGTTCAATTGTAGTAGGTGTTTCCTATTTTACCTTTCAGCTTATTTAGAAGCAACTGTATTAGGTACTTTGAGTATTCAAGTTAGTGTTAACTTGAAAGTGTCGCATCAATTGAGGCTGTGTGCCACACTGGGATTAGAGTTAATCCTTAGCTTTACAAAAAGTTTTGTATATGTTGTTTTTGGCTTAATGATTTTAGTGGAGTTTGGAAAAATCCTACTGAGTAGTTGGTCGTAGTTTTTTCACCTTTTGAGATAGGTGTTTTCCATATAAATAGAGGTAAACACATGTTTTGTATTTTCTGATGTAGTTAAGAGGGAGGAAAATAGGTTTGTTCTGATAGGGGATGCTAAGGATGTTGATGGGGCTGAGTCTGGTAAAATGAAAATGAAAAAGAAGAAGGAGGTGTTAGCTATATGTGGTAGTGGTGAAAAGGGAGGATCGAAGTCAGGGGAAGTGGGTCAGGAGAAAATGGAGAGGGATTAGTTAACTTGACTGAACAACCAGATGAACCTGGTTCATCTGCAGAAGAAACTTTGGTGGATATGCTGAAGAAAGTTGGGGCTAGTTATGACCAAAAAAACGCAAGGCTTCCTCTCAAAGGACCCCTCCTGTGTCGAAACCAACTATTAAAAGTAAAACTTTATCACCCAAGTCTTCTACTATGGTTAGAACCACAGGAAGTAGAGTTAGGGAGAGTGAAGCAAAATTGCAGAAAACTCTAGAGAAGAGTAAGAAAAAGAGAAAAGAAAAGGGGAAAGCAAAAATAGGTGAAAGTTCTGAGGCTGTTGTTAAAGAGGAGGAGGAAGAGATAGAACTGGTCCATCAAGAGAGGGGTACTACTATGGAAGTTTCCACTGCCAAATCAAAGGGAACCAGGTCTTCTGCCAAGAATCCCTCCAAATCTGTAATTGTTGACGTCTCTCTAGCCCAAAGAACCAGGTCAGCTACAAAGGGTAAACAAGTGAAGATAACTGAAGAAGAGGATGATGAGTGGAGTGGAGAAGAAGGAGAAGATGAGTCTGAACAAGAACAAGATAGGTATGCCATGTTTGGCAAGAGAAATATTCTGAAGGGAAGTTTGCTCAAAGACCTGGAGGAGCCAGGCATGATGAGACTGTTGACTACATTGGAGGCACAAGGACTGAAGGACATGGTAGATTGGTCAGAAATGAGCTCATTGAATTCATGGCCAATGGAACCGTGAAAAATGGACTGGTAACTAGCACAGTGAAGGGGTGAAGGTGAATTTTGATGCACCCAAGCTGGGTAAAATTTTGGATATTCCTAATGAGAGATATGATGATTATACAAGGCAAAGATGGCCTTGTCTGGATGTATTGCCTACATATCTTCAAATCACTAGGATCTTCTAAGACACCCAAGTTGATGAGGAGTTGTCTAAAGCAAGGGCTGTACAAAAGAGTTAGATGAGGTCAGAGCATAAATTGCTCTTTGAATTTGTGAACAAATGCCTACTGTCTAGACAGGAGAGGAGACATACAGCAAACTATATAGACCTGGTCCTCATGCAGTGCTTGGTGGAAGAAAAGCAGATTAACTGGACTGCTTTTATTGTGAAGCTGCTAGATAGGGTGCTCAATGGCTCAAAAGCTCATACCATTCCTTGTGAATTTATTTTTACTGGTGTGTTGGCCAAGCTGAAAGTTCCCCTGAAAAAATGGAAAAATGCTTCCAGCAAAGAGCACTTTGGCATCAAGACCCTCCAAGCCTGTTATTATCTACTTAGTGTAGGCCTAGTTGAACCTGGTTAATCAGTGAAGACTCATGTGAATAGCAAAGGTCAGAGCCTTAGTTCAGGAGGTTGGGGCAAGGATGCTGAGATTACAAGGTTCCAGGCTCAAGCTTTTAAATCAGAGGAAGAAAGGAATGGATTGATAGCTGAACTTGCAAAAGAAAAGACAAGAATGAAGGGATGCTCCAGCAAATGCTAAATCTGCTACAAACCCAACCATCCAGCTCCTCAAAGCCTTAGGTTTCCTTTTCCTATAGTGAAAAGGTTTTGAACTCCCCCCCCACCCCTCAATGACCCAGATTATGGACTTTTATCTGTACTTTTTGTTTTGTGTTTTGTGTTTTGTGTTTGCTCATGGTTGGTAGTTTTGCTTTTCTTCTTGTGGATTGCTATGTAAAAGCATTATTGTTCACTGAATATATGCAGATCTTTTGCTTTTTGTTAATTCTGATCTTAATAGTTCTTTTTGATAAGTTGATTTTTGATTAAGTAAAAGCATATATTTTAACTTGCAGTTGTCCCTGTGGCCATGTGTACTAATTAATTATCTGGGATTTACATTATTTATGCAACTTGTCGATGATGCCAAAAGGTGAAAGATATTGTGCTTAAAGTTATTTATATGTACATATGATGCTTATGACCTAATTAAATCTGTCCCTTAATAATAATTTAAACAGCTTAAGTGTTAATATTTCAGCTGAATTCCACAGTTTTTGTGATCATAAAAAGGGCAGAGTTTTTCATCATCAAAAAGGGGGAATTTTTTGGTGCACGTTAAGTTAATATTTTGAAGATTGACAAATCAACTCAAGGATGGACGTGATCTATCTTGGAAGACACAATTGCTATAACCATTGCACATGAGAGGCACGTGATGTAAGGAGGACAGTCTCCTTATGAGAAGAGAACACAGTCCTAAGCTAGGATAAGGATTGGAGTTTGTATTGATTAAGGACTCAAATCGACTAAGGATAAGCATTGGGGTCTCGATCAAACTCTAATTGATAATCTATTAACTAACCAAGTTGTTCTCCTTTACATGTAATATACATACGCAGAAGTAAAGCATAATTGAGAGCAAAAGAGCAAGTTTGTTTTGCAAGCAATATATGTGAGATATAAGTGTGCACGCCTGAAGCTACTTGAACGAGATAGAAAAACCAGTTTTATTGCGTTTATCCGTATTCTAGTTCAATTGTAGTAGGTGCTTTATATTGTACCTTTTAGCTTATTTAGAAGTAATTGTATTATGTACTCTGAGTAATCAAGTTAGAGTTAACTTGAAAGTATCGCAACAGTTGAGGCTGTGTGCCACATCGGAATTAGAGTTAATCCTTAGGTTTACAAAGAGTTTTGTAAATATTTTTTTTGGCTGAGTGATTTTAGTGGAGTTTGGGAAAATCCTACTAAGTAGTAGGCCGTGATTTTTTCACCTTTTGAGCCAAGTGTTTTCCACGTAAAAATCTCTGTGCGCTTTACTTTCGGTATTTATTATTTCACAAACTGCTGTAGTTAGAGCACTTAGAAGAACCTGGGTCTTCTAAAGCGAAAATTAGGTACCACACAAATCACCCCCTCTATTGTGTGGTATTGACGTATATAACATCAGAGATTTATATTTTTAACTAATTAACTAGCAAGTACTAGAAAACGATAATATTATCAACTAACGAGACAAATGGTTAGAGACAAAATTAAGGAGGTCTGAAGTTATGATTTCCCCAATTTTAGGAAACCTTCTATCTATGTGCCCCTACAATTTTGCTAATATATTCTATACTGATCGTGAGAACTTTAGATGTAATAATTTTCTCTCGAGACACTATTATAATTTACTTGACATAATCTCTTGAAGTATGTTAGTTGGCTTTATCTAACTGCTCATTATGACCATGTCAAGGCTTTGTTATTTCTAAACCTGCCTTTAAACCCACTGTATTGATTTCTCACATACGTTAGGAGTGACGTTGTTCAACAACCTCCTAAATATGCATCCTTTCTCAAGCAACACATAGTAAATAGGCACAGTTAATCGATGGCCATTCAATTAACAACAATAAATATGTAGTTGAACAAGTACAGAAATTCAATGGCAAAATACATAAAAACATAACAAAAATTTTTCCTACAAAAGGTTCTATCAAAATTCTAGATAACAAATTAGTTATTCATAATAATATGTAAAACTACAATACTAAAAGTCATAACCAACAATGAAATATAGGAAGCGGAAGGAAAATTCGTAGAAAATGAGGTGAATACCGTGTTCTTCACCTTATTCCATTTATAACTTGAAAAAACATAAAACATGAAAGTTGTAGCCTTTGCGTTAGCTTTCCAACCATATATTGTGTAGCCCAAATGGAGATCTGAGAAAAATGTTGTGTGTATTTTACTAGACAGTGCGCAATATGACTACTCGATTCTTCGTTTTGTTGTTCTATCATCCGTTGATCCTGAATACATCCGGGCTTAATTCCTTGGGGTTTTACTCAACTTCAAAGCTTTAAATCACTTGAATTCATTCTATAACATCTATATAGCTCGGAATCAATCCTACAAGATATAAAACACACAACAGTAAATGTTATATTAATAAACGACTAAAATACGTAATTATAGTCTACCATCATTAATATACTATGTTTATTATCATAAGAATTTTAAAATGGAAGAATAGAAAGGCAGAGACACAAGTCACAACCCCCGTGCTTTTTACTGCTTTGAGAAATTCCAAAAACATGAAACACAAGAAAAATAACCAAAAAATAAAAAGGAGAAACGTACACCCTTATTTTAAATTTTTTTTCCTTTTTTTCTTTGTCAAGATCCCATATTTAAAGGTGATATGAGCAATTTAGCATCTTACATTTCAGATTCAACAATTTAGCATGGCAAGGGTCTTTTCCTCCATCAATGGTTCAGCAAACCTCCCTACTTCAGTTAGGTGTTCATATTCATCATGTTACAGGCCGATGGTAGTAAACATGGGCCGCAATCAATCCTACTGGGCCTCTATCGAGTCTGAAATTGAAGCCCATCTTAAGAAGGTCATATCAATTAGGCCACCTGAATCTGTCTTCGAGCCCATGCATTACATGACGTTTGCAACACCCAAATCCACAACACCAGCCTTACGTGTTGCAGCGTGCGAGCTGGTGGGTGGTGAAAGGGCCCAAGCCTTGGCTGCAGAAGGAAAGGGCCCAAAAAAAAAACAATTTGCTATGTTAGGTCAAGATATCAAAGAGCTTCTAAATAAAGAATTCATGATCTGTATTACGAAGCAATCAACAGCTAAAATTAAAGCCTGTGTTCTATAGAATATTAAGCTGCAATTACACCTTAATCCTTATCTATTTGATTTTTTCATCTTCACTATTCACGTGCAACCTCCATTCGAAAATCAACTTAAATTCATTATATTACTAACACGCATATGGCTTGCAGAATATAGACACACACTGTATTATTATTGCCTTCACATATAACTTTTTCATATAATCAAAGTACCATATTTAATAAAGGTTAATTTTCCTTTGTCTAGGATTATTAAACTCACAATTGTTAGTCCACAGGCATTTGTCCAATGATCTTTTGCAAATATTTGAGAAAACATAGTAAAGACACAAAATTAGAGCCCTTTTGTACAAAGTCTAAAGAATGATCGGATATTAATGTTAGGTTATACCCAACAAAGATTAATTATTTGGGCTAGTTAGTATACCATGTTAATTACCATAAGAATTTTAAAATGGAAAAATAGAAAGGCAGAGACACAAGTCACAACAGCCCATGTGCTTTTTGCTGCTTTGTGAAATACCAAAAACATGAATCACAAGAAAAATAACCAAAAAATAAAAAGGGGATACGTATTACCCTTATTTCAATTTTTGTCAAAATCCCATATTTAAAGGTGATATGAGCTATAGCTCATTTTCCATTGTACATTTGAGATTCAACAATTTAGCATGGCAAGGGTCTTTTCCTCCAACTATGGCTCCGCAAACCTTCTCACTTCAGTTAGGTGTTCATATTCAACATGTTACATGCCCATAGTAGTTAAAATGGGTCGTGATCAATCCTACTGGGCCTCCATCGAATCTGAAATTGAAGTCCATCTTAAAAAGGCCTTATCAATTAGGCCACCTGAATCTGTCTTCGAGCCCATGCATTACTTGACATTTACAACACCCAAATCCATAGCACCAGCCTTATGCGTTGCAGCATGCGAGCTGGTAGGTGGTGAAAGGGCCCAAGCCATGGCTGCTGCATCAGCAATACATCTCATGCATGTTGCTACTTACACCCACAACCACATGCATGGTTCCGGGCCCACAATCGACCACAAGTTTGGACCTAATATCGAGCTTCTCATGGGAGATGGGATCATGCCCTTTGCTATTGAACTACTAGCCAAAGACATGAGCCCGGCTCAAGAGAACTCGGACAAGATCTTAAGGGTTATAACTGAGGTCACACGGGCCGTAGGGTCACAAGGGCTGTTAGAAGGCCAGTTTAGGGCTGTAGAATGGACTCAATCAGGCAATGGAGATGAGGAAATGTTGGAATATGTGTGCAAGAAGAAAGAAGGAGAGATTCATGCATGTGGAGCTGCTTGTGGAGCCATTTTGGGTGAAGGAAATGACGAAGAAGTTGAAAGCTTGAGGAATTATGGGCTTTATGTTGGGATAATACAAGGAATGATAAATGGAGTAGGAAGAAATAGTTACAACATAAGAGCGGAGAAAAGAGTGGAAGAACTGAGAATAATGGCTATGAAGGAATTGCAGACACGCTTCAAAGGGAAGAAGGTGAGAGCAATTGCTAGTGTTGTTGAAGAGTGTTTTGTGCCTCGATCACAATGTGACCTTGTTTAGATTTTAGTTGAACTAATAATTGTAGTGCACTAGTGCTACATTTTACCTTTCCGTGCCTAGCTCGATCGATGTTTTGACCATAAGTATATTTCACCTTATAATTGTACTATCAATTCTTTTATAGAAACTTTATAATTAAATGAAGTAATTAAAGCAAAAGAAAAGGCAAAACAAACAAATAATTGGACGCCTTTAAATATGACGCAATTTACTTATTTCATACTCTAGTTTTAATCCAAAATTAAAATGGTGGGGGTTCTAATATCATCATGATCATATATCAATATGACTATGACTATGAAAGCGAAGAAAAATAATCTCTAAATAAATTAACGAGGTAGAAATGGATCCAAAGAAATGATAAAGACACTTAATAATTTACTCTTTAATACAGTCAAACGAGTTGTTCTTTGATCACTATTTACTAATATGCCTTTCAAATATTTTTGAATTATTAATTATTATGACTTATAATACGTTTCATATAATTTTAAAATATAAATTTTAGTTAAATTAGTTAAAAAAGTTATATCTAAAATTAATAGTCAAAATAAAAAAATGTAACTTTAACAATCCCCAAAAAATCATCCTTTATTAGAACGAAGGGAGTATTTGGATTTATGATGGGACAAAAGGAAGCAGTGGAACACATGCTTTCACAGTTTATCAAAAAAATGAAGTTGGTGGAACATCACTTTCTAATTATTTTAATTTTTGTCTTTGATCCCACCGCCAGCACATCAATTATATTTTAGGTTTCTCTATATTTTCTCCCTTAGATTTCCTCTTTGGTTTTGCTCTTAACGTGTTACAATTACTAATAACTGATGACCCAAAAGGTAAATCACTTATTTTAAAATTGTATTTTACATTTTTAAGGTCTTGAAAATCTCAAGACGCGAGGCATTGGAGGACCTTCCCTTCGCGAACGCGGGCCTGGTAATGCGAACGCTAAGGCTAATTGAGCCCGGGCAGGGGGTGGAGCATTAAACCTACGCGAACGCGACCACATGGACGCGAACACGAATGCTCGAAGGGTCACTTCTCCGCGAATGCGAGCTGTCTTCCACGAACGCGAAGGCCTAGCAGGACTAACCCATTGCAAATGCGATGGACCTATCGCGAACGTGATGAGTAATTTCGCCCAGTTATTTTAAAAGACCATAACAGTAACCATTAGGGAATTTACACCAAAACTCATAACTTCTTCATCTTAACTCCAAATTGGGCGATTTTTGAAAGGGGACTTCACCACCCATCATAGGTATGTAATCTTACACTAATTTTCTTCAATTTTCATTAAAACCCATTGGATTTCTATATCTAAATCATGTTCTTAAGGGTAGAAAATTAGGATTCGGGTAGAGTTAGGGCTTTATGATTCATTGTGATTTAGACATAGTTTTGGGGATAAATTTTGGAACTAATTATATATTCGGGCTCGTGGGTGAATAGTGATCAAGTTTTGGTCCAAACCTCGTGTTTTGACCAAGCGAGCCCGGGGTCAATTTTTGAATTTTTGAGAAAAATAATTAGAAAGCTATAATTAAATATTGGAATTGAATTGTATAGCATTTATTGATGTTATTAAGTAGATTTTCTATAGATACAATTTATTTAGACTTGAATTCGAAAGGAAAGGCGGTGTTTAAGGCTTGAGTTGGCCTTGGGAGTTCGAGGTAAGTGCTCGGTCTAACCTTAGCTTGAGGGATTAGGAGTTGTGTCCTATTTACTATTTTCTTCTTATTGAGTACGAAGTATAGGCATGGTGACAAGTATCTATACGTTGGTATCGAGCATGATCCTGAGTCTTAAATAGATATATGTAGTGTTCTTAAATGATACCACGGATGCTTTAATTGGTGATTCTCGATATTGAGCAAGGACTTAGTATATTTTCGTGGAAATTTCTTATGATTGAGTGTTGGTGTTAACTGAGGTGAGTAGGAGTTGAGTTAATATTGGTTAAAGTTGATTCTCCCTTGCTAGAACGTATATACTTTTACTGTTGAATTCCCTTGCCGGGATAGTGTAGTTTATTGGTGATCCCTTTTTGTGACTCGTGGTATGGTTGAGTGAAGGTATAAATATATTAGACCGGGTTGCATGCCGCAATAATATTATATATATTGGATCAAGTTGCACGCCGCAACAATGTTATATATATTGGATCGGGTTGCACACCGTAATAAAGTTATATATATTAGATCGGTTTGCATGCCGCAACAATGTTATAAATGGATCGGGTTGCTCGCTGCAACAATACTATTATTATTGCTTTATTGTAGATTATGAAATGTTTCTCTCATACTTCTCTTTGTTTTTGCTGAATTTGATGTGTTCCCCGAAGCATGTACCCCCACTCCCATTGAAAATGCTTATTCCTATTTATTTCCCGTCATATATTATATAATTGCACAGGTTTATCTGGAGTCTGGTCCTAGCCTCGTCACTACCTCGCCGGAGTTAGGTTATGCACTTACTAGCACATGGGATCGATTGCGTTGATGTTACACTCTGCACTCTGTGTAGATACTGGAGAAGCACTGGGACAGTAGCACCTGGGAATCCAGCCTCTAGTCCACTTAAAGATCCGAGTTAGTCCTGCAGGCATCTGCAGGCTCGACGTTCTCCTCTATCTATTTATATGTTCTGTTTTCTCTTGTTTATGAGACATGTTGTATTTCCTTGTTCAGACATTTGTATGTAGTATTCATAGACAGTCCATGGATATGTGACATCGGATTTTGGATAGAGATGCATGTTGGCACTTTCGTATTGATTTTCGCATTATATTAGTCTAAGTTATCCACTTAATTTTATCTTTCACTATATATAAATATTGATCACCTGTAAGTATAAGTTGTTAAAAGGATTAGAATGAAAGAGCTACAAATTTTAAATTCCATGGCTTGCGTAACTTCTACGAGTAGGCGTCATCACGACTCCCGAAGGTAAAAAATTTGGGTCGTGAAAAGTTTGTATCAGAGATTAAGGTTATATAGGTCTACCAATTCACGGACAAGATCAATAGAGTCTGAGGGATCGGTATAGAGACATCTATATATCCCTCTAAGGCTACAGAGTAGTTCCGGTGGGCCCAACTCAGGTCCTAGAGGGGTTAATTGCTACCCCAGTTCTTCAGGATGCTCTGGTCTAAGCAGTGGGCCTCATGGAGAGTGTCACCGGAGCAGGCTTGCTTCCTATAGTACCATCTGTCTCTCAGGCTAGAGGAGGAGCCCAGACTCCTGCTACTCGCACTCCGGAGCAGGTAGCTCCCCAGATTGAGACTCCAACAGTTTAACCTGTTGGAGCAGTTCATTCGGGTGTAATAGCTCAGACCGGTGATGAAGGAGTTATGTGAGCCGATGCTTTATGGAGGATGGATAGGTTTACCAAGCTCTTCACTACCACTTTCAGCGGTGTATCTACTGAGGATCCCCAAGATTATGTAGACAGTTGTCATGAGGTTCTCGGGAACATGGGTATAGTTGAGACCAATGTGATATATTTTGCTACTTTATGCTAAACTAGATCCGCCAAGACTTGGTGGAGAGATTATTGCTTGGCTAGACCAGCCAGGTTGCTAGCCTTGACTTGGGAGCAGTTTACTCAGCTATTTCTGGAGAAGTTTCTCCATTACTTAGAGAGAGACCTATCAGAGGTAGTTTGAGCGTCTCTAGCAGGGTTCTGATATTCTAAAAGTCAATACCATACAAGAGGGGAGGGGGATGATTTGTGTGTTACCCAATTTTCACTCTAGAAGAACCTGGTTCTTCTAGGTGTTCTAACTACAATTGTTTGCGGAATAAAAAGAACATAAAATAAAGAACACAGAGATTTTTACATGGAAAACACCATGCTCAAAAGGTGAAAAAACCACGACCTACTACTTAGTAGGATTTTTCCAAACTTTCACTAAAACCAGTGAGCTAAAACAATAATTACAGAAACTCTTTGTAAACCTAAGGATTTACTCTAATCCCGTTGTGACACACAGCCTCAACTGTTACAATAACTTCAAGTTAGCTATAACATGAATACTCAAAGTACCTAATACAATTTCTTCTATGAAAGCTAAAAGGTACAACTTTAAACCACCTACTACAATTGAACTACAATAATAAAAAATACAATGGAACTGGTTCTTCTATCTTGTTCAAGTAGCTTCAGGAGTGCAAACTCGAATCCCACATAAATTGCATGCAAAATCGCCTTGCTCTTTTGCTCTCAATTTAGTTTAACTTCTGCATACGTGCAACACATGTAAAAGAGAACAATCACTGTCATTTAATATGTTAGTAATCAAGGTTTGATTGGGACTCAATTTCTGATCTTCTATCGTAGTTGAGTCCTTGAACATCTCAAACTCCAACACTATCTTTATCCAAATTGTGTTCACTTCATATAAGGAGACTTTCTCCCCTTATCCAATATGCAACCTTTTCGATCAACTCAGGAGATATTACTGCTTGATCATATGACTTATCTCCTTCACGTGCTCCTTATATGTATACGTTGATCAAGACTGTGCTTCACAAGATGGACCTGGTCCATTACTGAGTTCATTTGTCATTCTTCAAAACTTCACATGTTCTTGGGCCAACAAATTCCCCCTTTTGATGATGACAAACTGTGTGTTTTTTACTGATCAAAGAATCTGTAAGAACTCAGCTTAACCATCAATACTAAACTTAAAAAGTTTACTTTACATCAAGTATCAGGTTAATTAGGTTATAAATATCACTTATTTTAGAATAATGTGTAATGTACAATATCTCTTTCCCATTTTGGCATCATCGAAAAGTTGCATACACAGTTTCAATTCGAGATTTTAATAAGAACTTATGGCAACTGGGGCAACTGCAAATGCAACCATGTTGTAATCATCAGTAATCAAACAAACATATTTAAACTATCAAGGTCAGAATAATCATTGAAAAAGAGAAAATAACAGTTGTTATTGATACAGATATGTTACCACTAACAATCCACAAAAAGAAAGAAAAACATCCAAACCACGAGCAAAAACAAAAAAAATCCTAATCTGGATCACTGGGGGTACTGGTACTAGTTCAGGGGACAGAAACTAGGAGTCCTAAGGCTTGGAGGAACTCGAGGGTTGAGTTTGGAGAAGATTCAGCATGTTCTGAAGAATTCCATCATTCTTCTCCTTTTCTTTTTCAAGTTCAATTCTGAGACCATCCCTCTTAGCTTCCACTTCAACCACACGAGTCTTAAGCCTAGTAATTTTAGCATTCTTAGCTGCGCATTCCTGAACCAAAATCCTAACTTTTCTATTGATGGGTGTCCAGGGATGAACCAGGTTCAACTGGAATTGCATTTACTGGATATACTTAGGACACTAAAAACCACTCGACTGCCCGAAAATATTACGAGTGCAAACAAACCTGCAACTGCTAAAGATTGTGGAGAGTTGTTTCCTGCTGTTGAATTCTTTATAGTTGTTGGAAGTTCAAGTGCCAACTACTTAGTAGGTCTGTTTATCACAAGTGAAACTATCAGTATTGAAGGTTGGGATACTACCAATTTATAAGGTTATTCAATGTTGCTGTTATTCTGGAAGGAAACATTTTCTTGGTATCAATTTGGTTGTTGCAATCGATTTTCCATATCTTGGATTGACTCAAGTAGTTAACTTTCATTTCAAACAAAGCAACAATAATCTGAATAGCACTCCAAATGGGAGCAAAGTATTAAAGAAATCTCTTCAGTTTATAATCACTAGCAATTTTTGTCATCATGGTTAAATAATGACCTTGAAGACAAGGTCAATTTCAAGGGGGAAGGATTGTTGTGATCGGGCATTTATGAGAACTCACCCATATATAGATGGAGGCAAACATTAAATAGGGACATTCAGAATTTTAATCCATTTTCGTTGCTTCTTTTTCTCACTTCTCTTTCACTCTCTGTTTATCTCTTTGCTCCCTTCTCGTCTCTTCTCTTTTTCTTCTTTTGCTCTCCTCTTCTTCTTAATTCTTCTTATCCATTGAATTAGGTAGTTCTAATTAATAAACTTTCCAATTTTGATTTTTATTCTTGAGTACGTTACAAAAGTATCAAAACAAGAAACTGATAGTTGAGGCAAGATCATAATAACAATAAGCTATTTCTTTTTAAATACAGAGTTCTTGATCCGTAAGACGAAGCAGCCAACAGCTAAAATTAAAGCCTATGTTCTATAGAATATTACGCTGCAATTACAGCTTAATCCTTACCTATTTTATTTTTTCATCTTCACCATTCACGTGCTACCTTCATTCGGAAATCAACTTAATTCATTATATTACTGACACACATATGGCTCGCAGAATGTAGACACACACTTCATTATTATTGCCTTCACTTATAAATTTTTCATATAATCAAAGTACCATATTTAGAAAAGGGGAATGTTCCTTTGTCTAGGATCATTAAACTCATAATTGTTAGTGCATAGGCATTTGTCCAATGACATTTCATTTTGTAAATAAGGTATGAGAAAACAAAGTAAAGACATAAAATTAGAGCTATTTTGCACATATTCTAATGCTAGGTTATACTTATAACCAACAAACATTAATTATTTGGGCTAGTTAGTTGATGACGCTCAACTCTAGTACTAAAAAGAATATGCGGTAGCTGCAAATATAATTAAGTCTAAAAGTTCGAAGTTGAATTCTACAGAGAAGTAATGCCTAGCTATATTTGTTTAATATCACTAATAGGACAAGTTTGAACAATTTTCGAAATTATAAAAATTAAGATTGTTGGCCCTAGTTCAGTTGAAGTTTTAAGGATTGACAAATGAACTCAGGGACGGACCTGGTCCATCTTGGGAGACACAGTTGTTACAAAAATTGCACATGATAGGCACATGAGAAAGATATGTATTGAAGACCACGCAGCAATACCTTCTGAACTGATCGAAAAGATTGCATTGAGTTCTAAGGAGGACAATCTCCTTATGGGAAGATAACACAATCCTAAGCTAGGATAAGGGTTGGAGTTTGCATTGGTTAAGGACTCAAATCGACTAAGGATAAGCATTGGAGTCTCGATCAAACTCTAATTGCTTATCTAATAAATAACCAAGTTGTTCTCTTTTACAGGTAATGCACATGCGCAGAAGTAAAGCATAATTGAGAGCAATACAATAAGTCTGTTTTGCAAGCAATATATGCGAGATATAAGTGTGCACGACTGAAGCTTCTTGAACGAGATAGAAGAACCAGTTCCATTGTGTTTATTCTTATTCTAGTTCAATTGTAGTAGGTGTTTAATGTTGTACCTTTCAGCTTATTTAGAAGCAATTGTATTAGGTACTTTGAGTATTCAAGTTAGAGTTAACTTGAAAGTGCCGCAACAATCGAGGCTGTGTGCCACACTGGGATTAGAGTTAATCCTATGCTTTACCAAAAAATTTGTAGATGTTGTGTTTGGCTTAATGATTTTAGTAGAGTTTGGAAAAGTCCTACTGAGTAATTGGTCGTAGTTTTTTCACCTCTGTAGATAGGTGCTTTCCATATAAAGAGAGGTAAACACATGTTTTGTATTTTCTGATGTAGTTCAGAGGGAGGAAAATAGGTTTGTTCTTATAGGGGATGTTGAGGATGTTAATGGGGCTGAGTTTGGTAAAATGAAAAAGAAAAGGAAGAAGGAGGTGTTAGCCATATGTGGTAGTAGGGAAAAGGGAGGATCGAAGTCAGGGGGAAGTGGGTCATGAGAAGCTGCAGAGGGATTAGTTAACTTGAGAGAACAACCTGATGAACCTGGTTCATCTGCAGAAGAAACTTTGGTGGATATGCTGAAGAAATTTGGGCAAGTTATGACCCAAAAAAACACAAGGCTTCCACATAAAGGACTCATGTTGCGTCGAAACCAACCAATAAAAGTAAAACTTTATCACCCTCGTCTTCTCCTAGGGTTAGAACTACAAGAAGTAGAGTAAGGGAGAGTGAAGTAGAATTGCAGAAAACTCTAGAGGAGAGTAAGAAAAAGAGAAAAGAAAAGGGGAAAGCAAAAATAGGTGAAAGTTCTGAGGTTGTTGTTGAAGAGGAGTTGGAAGAGATAGAAGTGGTCCATCAAGAGAGGGGTACTACTGTGGAAGTTTCCACTGCCAAATCAAAATGAACCAGGTCTTCTGCAAAGAAGCCCTCCAAATATGTAACTGCTGAAGTCTCTCTAGCAAAAAGAACTAGGTCGGCTAAAAAGGGTAAATAAGTGAAGATAAATGAAGAAGAGGATGATGAATGGAGTGGAGAAGAAGGAGAAGATGAGTCTGAACAGGAACAAGATAGGTATGCCATGTTTGGCCAGAGAAAAATTCTGAAGGGAAGTTTGCTCAAAAGCCTGGAGGAGCCAGGCATGATGAGACTATTGAGTGCATTTGAGGCATAAGGATGGAAGGACATGGTCCTTCAGATGGATGGTAGATTGGCCAGAAATGAGCTCATTGAATTCATGGCTGGAACTGTGAAAAATGGACTGACAACTAGCATAGTGAAGGGGTGAGGGTGAAGTTTGATGCACCCAAGTTGGGTAAAATTCTGGATATTCCTAGTGAGAGATATGATGATTATACAAGGCAAAGATGACCTTGTCTGGATGGATTGCCTACAGATCTTCAAATCACTAGGATCTTCTATGACGCCCAAGTTGATGAGGAGGTGCCTAAAGCAAGGGCTGTACAAAAGAGTGAGATAAGGTCAGTGCATAAAGTGCTCTTTGAATTTGTGAACAAATGCCTATTGCCTAGACAGGAGAGGAGGCATACAACAAACTATATAGACCTAGTCCTTATGTAGAGCTTGGTGGAAGGAAATCAGATTAACTGGACTGCTTTCATTGTGAAGCTGCTAGACATGGTGCTAAATGGCTCAAAAGCTCATGCCATTCCTTGTGAATTTATTCTGACTACTGTGTTGGCCAAACTGAAAGTTCCCTTGAAAAAAATGGGAAAATGCTTCCAGCAAAGAGCACTTTGGCATCAACACCCTCCAAGCATGTGATTATCTACTTACTGTAGGCCTAGTTAAACCTGGTTAATTAGTGAAGACTCCTGTGAATAGCAAAGGTCACAGCCTTAGTTCAGGATGTTGGGGCAAAGGATGCTGAGATTGCAAGGTTTCAGACTCTAGTTGTTGAATTAGAGGAAGAAAGGAATGGATTTATAGCTGAACTTGCAAAAGAAAAAGAGAAGAGTGAAGGGATGCTCCAGCAAATGCTAAATCTGCTACAAACCCAACCGTCCAACTCCTCAAAGCCTTAGGTTTCCTTGTCCTATGAAGAACCAATCTTGAAACCCCTCCCCCCTCCCAATGACCCAGATTATAGACTTTTATCTGCTCTATTTGTTTTGTGTTTACTCATGGTTGGTAGTTTTGTTTTTCTTATTGTGGATTGCTATGTAGAAGCATCATTTTTCAATGAATATATACAGCTCTCTTGCTTTTTGTTAATTCTGATCTTAATAGTTCTTTTTGATAAGTTAATTTTTGATTAACTAAAAGCATATACTTGCACTTGCAATTTTCCATGTGGCCATGAGTACTAATTAATTATCTAGGATTTACATTATTTATGCAACTTGTCGATGATGCCAAAAGGGGAAAGATATTGTGCTTAAAGCTATTTATCTGAACATGTGATGTTTATGACCTCATTAAATCTGGCCCTTAATGATAAGTTAAAATTTTGAGTGTTGATATTTCAGCTGAATTCCACAATTTCTTTGATCATAAAAAGCACGGAGTTTTTCATCATCAAAAATGGGGAATTTGTTGGCCCAAGTTAAGTTAAAGTTTTGAAGATTGAAAAATGAACTCAGGGATGGACCTGATCTATCTTGGAAGACATAGTTGTTATAACCATTGCACATGAGAGGCACGTGAGGTAAGGAGGACAGTCTCCTTATGAGAAGAGAACACAATCCTAAGCTAGGATAAGGATTGGAGTTTGTATTGGTTAAGGACTCAAATCGACTAAGGATAAGCATTGGAGTCTCGGTCAAAGTCTAATTGATAATCTATTAAATAACCAAGTTGTTCTCTTTTACATGTAATCGACATACGCAGAAGTAAAGCATAATTGAGAGCAAAATAGCAAGTTTGTTTGCAAGCAATATATGTGAGGTGTAAGTTTGCACGCCTGAAGCTACTTGAACGAGATAGATAAACCAGTTTTTATTCGTATTCTAGTTCAATTGTAGTAGGTGTTTTATATTGTACCTTTTAACTTATTTTGAAGTAATTATATTATGTTATTTGAGTATTCAAGTTAGAGTTAACTTGAAAGTATCGCAATAGTTGAGGCTGTGTGCCTCATTGGAATTAGAGTTAATCCTTAAGTTTACAAAAAGTTTTGTAAATACTATTTTTGGCTTAGTGATTTTA
The DNA here is from genome assembly GCA_034376525.1 of Nicotiana benthamiana. Lineage (NCBI taxonomy): Eukaryota > Viridiplantae > Streptophyta > Magnoliopsida > Solanales > Solanaceae > Nicotiana > Nicotiana benthamiana. The sequence continues at coordinate 40,530,117 of CM067337.1, read as the reverse complement.
GTAGAGTTTGGGAAAATCCTACTGAGTAGTAGGCCGTGGTTTTTTAACCTGTTGAGCCAGATGTTTTCCACGTAAAAATCTATGTGCGCTTTACTTTCAGTATTTATTATTTCGCAAACTGCTGTAGTTAGAACACTTAGAAGAACCTGGTTCTTCTAAAGCGAAAATTAGGTACCACACAAATCATCCCCACTCTTGTGTGGTATTGACGTATATAACATCAGAGATTTTTATTTCTAACTAATTAACTAGAAAGTACTAGAAAACGGTAATATTATCATCTAACGAGACAAAGGGTTGGAGACTAAATTAAGGAGGTCTGGAGTTATGATTTCCCCAATTGTTGAAAACCTTCTAGCTATGTGCCCCTACAATTTTGCTAATATATTCTCTACTGATCGTGAGAACTTTAGATGTCATAATTTTCTCTCGAGACACTATAATAATTTACTTGACATATTCTCTCGAAGTATGTTAGTTGGCGTTATTTAACTGCTCATTATGACCATGTCAAGGCTTTGTTATTTCTAAACCTACCTTTAAACCCACTGTATTGATTTCTCACATACGTTAGGAGTGACGTTATTCAACAACCCCCTAAATATGTATCCTTTCTCAAGAAACACATAATAAATAGGCACAGTCAACCTCAATTAACAACAATAAATATGTAGTTGAACAAATACAGAAATTCAATGGCAAAAATATATAAAAACATAACAAAAATTTATCCTACAAAAGGTTCTATAAAAATTCTAGATAACAAATTATTTATTCATAATAATATATAAAACTACAATACTAACAGTCATAACCAACAATGAAATATAGGAAGAGGAAGGAAAAACTTGTAGAAGAATTCTCCGCCTTGCTCATATTGTGTCTCTGCCGCCTTTCATGTATATATACAAAGTAGGGTTAGGCCCAAACAATTATACCTTCATATACGCAAAAAGGACAATTTTTTTCAGGTTTGGACACTGGGTCCGGGCGTGGCACGGACGCGGTATTTGGCAAGTGTATTGCCTCTGTTCGCGTCACGTCTGTGATCGCGATTTCGACTGTGTTCTTCACCGTATTCCGTTTATAATTTGAAAAAACATAAAATGTGAAAGTTGTAGCCTTTGCGTTAGCTTTCCAACCATATATTGTGTAGCCCAAATGGAGTTCTGAGAAAAACGTTATGTGTATTTTACTAGACAATGTGCAATATGACTACTCGATTCTTCGTTTTGTTGCTCTATCATCCGTTGATCCTGAATACGATCCCGGATTAATTCCTTGGGGTTTTACTCAAACTTCAAAGCTCTAATTCACTTGAATTCAATCCATATCATCTATATAGCTCGGAATCAATCCTACAAAACATAAAACACACAACAGTAAATGTTATTATAATAAACGACTAAAATACGTAATTATAGTCTACCATCATTAATATACCATGTTTATTATCATAAGAATTTTAAAATGGAAGAATAGAAAGGCAGAAACACAAGTCACAACCCCTGTGCTTTTTGCTGCTTTGTGAAATTCCAAAAATGTGAAACACAAGAAAAATAACCAAAAAATAAAAAAGAGACACGTACACCCTTATTTTAAATTTTTGTTTTCTTTTTTTTTTCTTTGTCAAGATCCCATATTTAAAGGTGATATGAGCATTTTAGCATCTAACATTTCAGATTCAACAATTTAGCATGGCAACGGTCTTTTCCTCCATCAATGGTTCAGCAAACCTCCTCACTTCAGTTAAGTGTTCATATTCAACATGTTACAGGCCGATTGTTGTTAAAATGGGTTGTGATCAATCCCACTGGGCTTTTGTCGATTCTGAAATTGAAGTCAATCTTAAAAAGGCCATATCAATTAAGCCACCTGAATCTGTCTTCGAGCCCATGCATTATTTGACGTTTGCAACACCCAAATCTACAACACCCATTATGTGTTGCAGCGTGCGAGCTGGTGGGTGGTGAAAGAGCCCAAGCTTTGGCTGCAGCATCAGCAATACATCTCATGCATATTGCTACTTACACCCACCAACACGTGCATATTTCCGGACCTTAGCCTGGTCCCACAATCGACCACAAATTCGGGCCGAATATTGACCTTCTCACGGGAGATGGGATCATGTCCTTTGCTATTGAACTACTAGCTAAAGCCATGAGCCCGGCCCGAGAGAACTCAGAGAAGATCTTAAGGGTTAATACTGAGGTCACATGGGCCGTAGGGTCACAAGGGTTGTTAGAAGGTCAGTTTAGGTTGATAGAATGGACTCAATCAGGCAATGGAGATGTGGAAACGTTGGAATACCATCCAAGAAGAAAGAAGGAGAGATTCATGCATGTGGTGCCATTTTAAGTGACAGAAATGAAGAAGAAGTGGAAAGCTTGAGGAACTATGGGATTTACGTTGGAATAATGCAAGGAATGATAAATGGAGTTGGAAGAAATAATTACAAGAAAAGAATAGTAGAACTTAGAATATCGGCCATGAAGGAATTGCAGACACGTTTCAAAGGGAAGAAGGTGAGGCCAATTGCTCGTCTTATTGAAGAGAGTTTCGTGCCTCCATCACAATGTTATCTTCCTTAGATTTTAGTTGAACTAATAATTATAGTGGTATATTTTACCTTTTCGTGCCTAGCTCGATTAATGTATTGACAGTAAATATATTTCCCCTTATTGTATTATCATTTATTTTCTAGCAATCAGGGACGGATCCAAATAGTATTAAGAGGGTTTAGTTGAACCCGCTTTGCTAAAAAATTATATAGTATATATAGATAAACTATATTTGAAATAGAGAAAATACGTATAGAACCAAAAAGTTGAACCCACTTTAAGCAAGTGTGCTGCATGTTGAGGTGGCAAAGAGGGTTTTCAAGATGTGTGGAGTTGTTGTGTTAGAATCCAACTTGTGGTTTTTGTTGTTTATTTAATCGAAACCTTTCTTATTGGACAATCATGATACTTTTCAAAAATTGAAATTCTTGATCAATAGAGGAACCATATCATTATTTTTGTTCGATAAAATATCAAAGTGGATGATTTATTCATCCCATACAAGAAATAATAGCAGGAAATCCTTTGATAATCTGAATTCCTGTTGTATAGTCTATACAGTAGATGGAAAACGAACACTCTTAAAACCTTGTATAAACTGTAAGCTCACTGATCGAGCGCTCTTGCGCCGAAGATGAACGGAGCTAAGCGATCTGCCAAAGCTGTGGAATTATGTAAAAATACATCGGTAGGGGGCGTTCGGTTTGATAAAACATGAACGTATATTTTTAAAATTATTTAAGAACAAAAAAAGTGATCAAACTACTTGTTTTACCCCGACACTTCTTATATGAATAGTCGCCGATATTTTTATTTGACCTGTTTGTATAAAAATCTAGGCCCGTCACTGTTAACAACTTAATTGCATAAAGTAATTAAAGCAAAAGAAAAGGCAAAACAAAAAAAATATCAAATTCAAAGTGTTTCTGACCTGAGTGACGCAACTCTTCTTTAGATTTGTGTGATCATGTCATTGATTCAACCAAATTGGACGCCTTTAAATATGACGCAATTTACTTATTTATACTCTAGTTTTAATCCAAAACTAAAATGGTGGGGTTCTAATATCATCATGATCAGATATGATTATGACTATGAAAGCAAAGAAAAATAATTTCTAAGTAAATTAACGAGGTGGAAATGGATCCAAAGAAATGATAAAGGTGCTTAATAATTTACCCCTTAATTTGCTTATGGCCACGATATGATATGTGAGATGTCAGAACAGTGGTGGAATGGAGAAAGTGACAGAAAATGTTGTGTGTTTTGGGACTCAAATGACAGTAATTAATTTTGGTAGTACCACTAAGCTAATATTTTCCGTGTTGCAAAAAAAAGAATTTTTTTTTTTAATTTTCATAGTCAAACGAGTTGTTCTTTGATGACTACTTTTTCATATGTCTTTTAAATATTTTGAATTATTAATCCTTTTGACTTATAATATGTTTCGTGTAATTTTAAATATGTAAATAATAGATAACTCATTTTTAGAAGTACTCGAATTATTAATAATTAAGAAATTTTATATTCTCTCAGTGATATGAAAAGAATTTAGAATATGAAATAGCAAAGTAATCAATAGAAAGTAAAAGAAAGTAATTATATTCCAATAATATTCCGAACATGCCTTTACAAAAGAAATCCCCTTCTCTTGTATAGGAATCTATAAGTACAATGTTTCTTCCATTTTATGACTAAATCATTATGAACATTAATGATATTAATGAGACGTTATAATTGGCAATCGTAACTGCTTATGAAAATTCTATAACATCTATGACCATTCATGCATATTAAATGACGATTCATTAATCTTCCATCTTTATTGTCTTGATTCATTATGTCGGTGTCTCTTCATATATATCAATTCAATCTCGAGCGACCATGCCCCTTTTATCTCGTGAGTGATTTACTCGTACCTATTATGACTCGTGCCTCTTTTAATGCATGCATCCAACTATTTCTTTCTTAGTGATCCTCGTATCTTGCCACATTAGGCATAAATATAAATCCACGTGTAATATTTATTTTTGCAAATATATATAAGTTATTTCGTAGAACTCTTTTAAGCAAACGAAAATACATACAATATTTATTTCAAAGTAAAAGCAAGGCTTTGAAAAAGTATCAATAGAAGAAACTAATAGTTGAGGCAAGACCATAATAACGATAAAATAAAGGCGAAATATATAGTTTATTCATTCAACTTATGATTAAATTTCTGTTACACATCTGCTGACCATAGATTTTATTTTACACATTAAATCTTTTAAAAGTGTGTCAATTACATGCCACTTTCATGCTGGACCAATTTCATAAAATGTGTGTAACACGCACCAATATGCTCGTGACATGTGTTATTAATTTAAAAATATACACTTAAAATTACATAAATACCCCCTTCTTCATCTTCCCCACCTTGTCTTCAATTACCAATGTTCTTGAGAAAACTTTCCAGCAAGTCCTAAGAAAAACAATTACTTAGAATCAAAGGACCAAAAAAAGATCTTTTAAAACTTTTGTAATTACTATTCCTTTCTAGATCGAGTTACAAACAGGAAGAAATTATCAAGTAGCATCTTATCTAATCAATCAAAATTGAGTTACGAGTTTAGTTCAAAAATTCAAAATTAACAAGATCCAATTGAATTTTCAAGTTTTTTCAATAGCTCAACAATGGTATTTTTTTGAGTTTTGCACCCATCTTTCACAAAACTTGTGATAAACTTTTAAATCTAGCACACTTAAATAATTTTAAAAAATCCAGCTGAATATGGCTGTTGCATTACTTCGGCGATGTTGAATCTCTGGTTTTTTTTGTCCTCCTCTAATTCTTGGCAAATATATTTGGTGGTATGTATTGCGGCATAAGAAGAAATGCTGCAATAATGAAAGAAGATGGAAAAGAATAGTGGACTTTTTATTCTAAAAAATAAAGAATAAGATTTAGAAAAATGAAGAAGCTTGATAGGATTGTCAAAATGCCGTTAGACACAAAATTTTGATGTTCACTCGCCTTTTATGTGTGAAAAACACGCGAGTAACACGTAATCAAAAAGGTATATTTTTTACACGATTTTGAAAGATTTGGTGTGTAAAATAAAATTCATAGTCAATAGGTCTGTAACAGAAAGATGGATAGGTAAACTATATATTTCACCTAAAATAAAAGGGGGGAGCTTCGACATTTTGACCAATTAACAAGATACACACTGTATTATTATTGCCTTCACATATAACTTTTTCATTAATTAGAGTACCATATTTAATAAAGGTTAATCTTCCTTTGTCTAGGATTATTAAACTCACAATTGTTAGTCCACAGGCATTTGTCAAAATCCCATATTTAAAGGTGATATGAGCTATAGCTCATTTTCCATTGTACATTTGAGATTCAACAATTTAGCATGGCAAGGGTCTTTTCCTCCAACTATGGCTCCGCAAACCTTCTCACTTCAGTTAGGTGTTCATATTCAACATGTTACATGCCCATAGTAGTTAAAATGGGTCGTGATCAATCCTACTGGGCCTCCATCGAATCTGAAATTGAAGTCCATCTTAAAAAGGCCTTATCAATTAGGCCACCTGAATCTGTCTTCGAGCCCATGCATTACTTGACATTTACAACACCCAAATCCATAGCACCAGCCTTATGCGTTGCAGCATGCGAGCTGGTAGGTGGTGAAAGGGCCCAAGCCATGGCTGCTGCATCAGCAATACATCTCATGCATGTTGCTACTTACACCCACAACCACATGCATGGTTCCAGGCCCACAATCGACCACAAGTTTGGACCTAATATCGAGCTTCTCACGGGAGATGGGATCATGCCCTTTGCTATTGAACTACTAGCCAAAGACATGAGCCCGGCTCAAGAGAACTCGGACAAGATCTTAAGGGTTATAACTGAGGTCACACGGGCCGTAGGGTCACAAGGGCTGTTAGAAGGCCAGTTTAGGGCTGTAGAATGGACTCAATCAGGCAATGGAGATGAGGAAATGTTGGAATATGTGTGCAAGAAGAAAGAAGGAGAGATTCATGCATGTGGAGCTGCTTGTGGAGCCATTTTGGGTGAAGGAAATGACGAAGAAGTTGAAAGCTTGAGGAATTATGGGCTTTATGTTGGGATAATACAAGGAATGATAAATGGAGTAGGAAGAAATAGTTACAACATAAGAGCGGAGAAAAGAGTGGAAGAACTGAGAATAATGGCTATGAAGGAATTGCAGACACGCTTCAAAGGGAAGAAGGTGAGAGCAATTGCTAGTGTTGTTGAAGAGTGTTTTGTGCCTCGATCACAATGTGACCTTGTTAAGATTTTAGTTGAACTAATAATTGTAGTGCACTAGTGCTACATTTTACCTTTCCGTGCCTAGCTCGATCGATGTTTTGACCATAAGTATATTTCACCTTATAATTGTACTATCAATTCTTTTATAGAAACTTTATAATTAAATGAAGTAATTAAAGCAAAAGAAAAGGCAAAACAAACAAATAATTGGACGCCTTTAAATATGACGCAATTTACTTATTTCATACTCTAGTTTTAATCCAAAATTAAAATGGTGGGGGTTCTAATATCATCATGATCATATATCAATATGACTATGACTATGAAAGCGAAGAAAAATAATCTCTAAATAAATTAACGAGGTAGAAATGGATCCAAAGAAATGATAAAGGCACTTAATAATTTACTCTTTAATACAGTCAAACGAGTTGTTCTTTGATCACTATTTACTAATATGCCTTTCAAATATTTTTGAATTATTAATTATTATGACTTATAATACGTTTCATATAATTTTAAAATATAAATTTTAGTTAAATTAGTTAAAAAAGTTATATCTAAAATTAATAGTCAAAATAAAAAAATGTAACTTTAACAATCCCCAAAAAATCATCCTTTATTAGAACGAAGGGAGTATTTGGATTTATGATGGGACAAAAGGAAGCAGTGGAACACATGCTTTCACAGTTTATCAAAAAAATGAAGTTGGTGGAACATCACTTTCTAATTATTTTAATTTTTGTCTTTGATCCCACCGCCAGCACATCAATTATATTTTAGGTTTCTCTATATTTTCTCCCTTAGATTTCCTCTTTGGTTTTGCTCTTAACGTGTTACAATTACTAATATCTGATGACCCGAAAGGTAAATTACTTATTTTAAAATTGTATTTTACATTTTTAAGGTCTTGAAAATCTCAAGACGCGAGGCGTTGGAGGACCTTCCCTTCGCGAACGCGGGCCTGGTAATGCGAACGCTAAGGCTAATTGAGCCTGGGCAGGGGGTGGAGCATTAAACCTACGCGAACACGACCACATGGACGCGAACACGAATGCTCGAGGGGTCACTTCTCCGCGAATGCGAGCTGTCTTCCACGAACGCGAAGGCCTAGCAGGACTAACCCATTGCAAATGCGATGGACCTATCGCGAACGTGATGAGTAATTTCGCCCAGTTATTTTAAAAGACCATAACAGTAACCATTAGCGAATTTACACCAAAACTCATAACTTCTTCATCTTAACTCCAAATTGGGCGATTTTTGAAAGGGGACTTCACCACCCATTCATAGGTATGTAATCTTACACTAATTTTCTTCAATTTTCATTAAAACCCATTGGATTTCTATATCTAAATCATGTTCTTAAGGGTAGAAAATTAGGATTCGGGTAGAGTTAGGGCTTTATGATTCATTGTGATTTAGACATAGTTTTGGGGATAAATTTTGGAACTAATTATATATTCGGGCTCGTGGGTGAATAGTGATCAAGTTTTGGTCCAAACCTCGTGTTTTGACCAAGCGAGCCCGGGGTCAATTTTTGAATTTTTGAGAAAAATAATTAGAAAGCTATAATTAAATATTGGAATTGAATTGTATAGCATTTATTGATGTTATTAAGTAGATTTTCTATAGATACAATTTATTTAGAGTTGAATTCGAAAGGAAAGGCGGTGTTTAAGGCTTGAGTTGGCCTTGGGAGTTCGAGGTAAGTGCTCGGTCTAACCTTAGCTTGAGGGATTAGGAGTTGTGTCCTATTTACTATTTTCTTCTTATTGAGTACGAAGTATAGGCATGGTGACAAGTATCTATACGTTGGTATCGAGCATGATCCTGAGTCTTAAATAGATATATGTAGTGTTCTTAAATGATACCACGGATGCTTTAATTGGTGATTCTCGATATTGAGCAAGGACTTAGTATATTTTCGTGGAAATTTCTTATGATTGAGTGTTGGTGTTAACTGAGGTGAGTAGGAGTTGAGTTAATATTGGTTAAAGTTGATTCTCCCTTGCTAGAACGTATATACTTTTACTGTTGAATTCCCTTGCCGGGATAGTGTAGTTTATTGGTGATCCCTTTTTGTGACTCGTGGTATGGTTGAGTGAAGGTATAAATATATTAGACCGGGTTGCATGCCGCAATAATATTATATATATTGGATCAAGTTGCACGCCGCAACAATGTTATATATATTGGATCGGGTTGCACACCGTAATAAAGTTATATATATTAGATCGGTTTGCATGCCGCAACAATGTTATAAATGGATCGGGTTGCTCGCTGCAACAATACTATTATTATTGCTTTATTGTAGATTATGAATTGTTTCTCTCATACTTCTCTTTATTTTTGCTGAATTTGATGTGTTCCCCGAAGCATGTACCCCCACTCCCATTGAAAATGCTTATTCCTATTTATTTCCCGTCATATATTATATAATTGCACAGGTTTATCTGGAGTCTGGTCCTAGCCTCGTCACTACCTCGCCGGAGTTAGGTTATGCACTTACTAGCACATGGGATCGATTGCGTTGATGTTACACTCTGCACTCTGTGTAGATACTGGAGAAGCACTGGGACAGTAGCACCTGGGAATCCAGCCTCTAGTCCACTTAAAGATCCGAGTTAGTCCTGCAGGCATCTGCAGGCTCGACGTTCTCCTCTATCTATTTATATGTTCTGTTTTCTCTTGTTTATGAGACATGTTGTATTTCCTTGTTCAGACATTTGTATGTAGTATTCATAGACAGTCCATGGATATGTGACATCGGATTTTGGATAGAGATGCATGTTGGCACTTTCGTATTGATTTTCGCATTATATTAATCTAAGTTATCCACTTAATTTTATCTTTCACTATATATAAATATTGATCACCTGTAAGTATAAGTTGTTAAAAGGATTAGAATGAAAGAGCTACAAATTTTAAATTCCATGGCTTGCGTAACTTCTACGAGTAGGCGTCATCACGACTCCCGAAGGTAAAAAATTTGGGTCGTGAAAAGTTTGTATCAGAGATTAAGGTTATATAGGTCTACCAATTCACGGACAAGATCAATAGAGTCTGAGGGATCGGTATAGAGACATCTATATATATCCCTCTAAGGCTACAGAGTAGTTCCGGTGGGCCCAACTCAGGTCCTAGAGGGGTTAATTGCTACCCCAGTTCTTCAGGATGCTCTGGTCTAAGCAGTGGGCCTCATGGAGAGTGTCACCGGAGCAGGCTTGCTTCCTATAGTACCATCTGTCTCTCAGGCTAGAGGAGGAGCCCAGACTCCTGCTACTCGCACTCCGGAGCAGGTAGCTCCCCAGATTGAGACTCCAACAGTTTAACCTGTTGGAGCAGTTCAACCGGGTGTAATAGCTCAGACCGGTGATGAAGGAGTTATGTGAGCCGATGCTTTATGGAGGATGGATAGGTTTACCAAGCTCTTCACTACCACTTTCAGCGGTGTATCTACTGAGGATCCCCAAGATTATGTAGATAGTTGTCATGAGGTTCTCGGGAACATGGGTATAGTTGAGACCAATGTGATATATTTTGCTACTTTATGCTAATCTAGATCCGCCAAGACTTGGTGGAGAGATTATTGCTTGGCTAGACCAGCCAGGTTGCTAGCCTTGACTTGGGAGAAGTTTACTCAGCTATTTCTGGAGAAGTTTCTCCATTACTTAGAGAGAGACCTATCAGAGGTAGTTTGAGCGTCTCTAGCAGAGTTCTGATATTCTAAAAGTCAATACCATACAAGAGGGGAGGGGGATGATTTGTGTGTTACCCAATTTTCACTCTAGAAGAACCTGGTTCTTCTAGGTGTTCTAACTACAATTGTTTGCGGAATAAAAAGAACATAAAATAAAGAACACAAAGATTTTTACATGGAAAACACCATGCTCAAAAGGTGAAAAAACCACGACCTACTACTTAGTAGGATTTTTCCAAACTTTCACTAAAACCAGTGAGCTAAAACAATAATTACAGAAACTCTTTGTAAACCTAAGGATTTACTCTAATCCCGTTGTGACACACAGCCTCAACTGTTACGATAACTTCAAGTTAGCTATAACATGAATACTCAAAGTACCTAATACAATTTCTTCTATGAAAGCTAAAAGGTACAACTTTAAACCACCTACTACAATTGAACTACAATAATAAAAAATACAATGGAACTGGTTCTTCTATCTTGTTCAAGTAGCTTCAGGAGTGCAAACTCGAATCCCACATAAATTGCATGCAAAATCGCCTTGCTCTTTTGCTCTCAATTTAGTTTAACTTCTGCATGCGTGCAACACATGTAAAAGAGAACAATCACTGTCATTTAATATGTTAGTAATCAAGGTTTGATTGGGACTCAATTTCTGATCTTCTATCGTATTTGAGTCCCTGAATATCTCAAACTCAACACTATCTTTATCCAAATTGTGTTCGCTTCATATAAGGAGACTTTCTCCCCTTATCCAATATGCAACCTTTTCGATCAACTCAGGAGATATTACTGCTTGATCATATGACTTATCTCCTTCACGTGCTCCTTACATGTATACGTTGATCAAGACTGTGCTTCACAAGATGGACCTGGTCCATTACTGAGTTCATTTGTCATTTTTCAAAACTTCACATGTTCTTGGGCCAACAAATTCCCCCTTTTGATGATGACAAACTGTGTGTTTTTTACTGATCAAAGAATCTGTAAGAACTCAGCTTAACCATCAATACTAAACTTAAAAAGTTTACTTTACATCAAGTATCAGGTTAATTAGGTTATAAATATCACTTATTTTAGAATAATGTGTAATGTACAATATCTCTTTCCCATTTTGGCATCATCGAAAAGTTGCATACACAGTTTCAATTCGAGATTTTAATAAGAACTTATGGCAACTGGGGCAACTGCAAATGCAACCATGTTGTAATCATCAGTAATCAAACAAACATATTTAAACTATCAAGGTCAGAATAATCATTGAAAAAGAGAAAATAACAGTTGTTATTGATACAGATATGTTACCACTAACAATCCACAAAAAGAAAGAAAAACATCCAAACCACGAGCAAAAACAAAAAAAATCCTAATCTGGATCACTGGGGTACTGGTACTAGTTCAGGGGACAGAAACTAGGAGTCCTAAGGCTTGGAGGAACTCGAGGGTTGAGTTTGGAGAAGATTCAGCATGTTCTGAAGAATTCCATCATTCTTCTCCTTTTCTTTTTCAAGTTCAATTCTGAGACCATCCCTCTTAGCTTCCACTTCAACCACACGAGTCTTAAGCCTAGTAATTTTAGCATTCTTAGCTGCGCATTCCTGAACCAAAATCCTAACTTTTCTATTGATGGGTGTCCAGGGATGAACCAGGTTCAACTGGAATTGCATTTACTGGATATACTTAGGACACTAAAAACCACTCGACTGCCCGAAAATATTACGAGTGCAAACAAACCTGCAACTGCTAAAGATTGTGGAGAGTTGTTTCCTGCTGTTGAATTCTTTATAGTTGTTGGAAGTTCAAGTGCCAACTACTTAGTAGGTCTGTTTATCACAAGTGAAACTATCAGTATTGAAGGTTGGGATACTACCAATTTATAAGGTTATTCAATGTTGCTGTTATTCTGGAAGGAAACATTTTCTTGGTATCAATTTGGTTGTTGCAATCGATTTTCCATATCTTGGATTGACTCAAGTAGTTAACTTTCATTTCAAACAAAGCAACAATAATCTGAATAGCACTCCAAATGGGAGCAAAGTATTAAAGAAATCTCTTCAGTTTATAATCACTAGCAATTTTTGTCATCATGGTTAAATAATGACCTTGAAGACAAGGTCAATTTCAAGGGGGAAGGATTGTTGTGATCGGGCATTTGTTGTCGAAGGAGGTCACGTGTTGGGCTTGTTCTCACACGTATGTCAATCAACTCTTATTTATGAGAACTCACCCATATATAGATGGAGGCAAACATTAAATAGGGACATTCAGAATTTTAATCCATTTTCGTTGCTTCTTTTTCTCACTTCTCTTTCACTCTCTGTTTATCTCTTTGCTCCCTTCTCGTCTCTTCTCTTTTTCTTCTTTTGCTCTCCTCTTCTTCTTAATTCTTCTTATCCATTGAATTAGGTAGTTCTAATTAATAAACTTTCCAATTTTGATTTTTATTCTTGAGTACGTTACAAAAGTATCAAAACAAGAAACTGATAGTTGAGGCAAGATCATAATAACAATAAGCTATTTCTTTTTAAATACAGAGTTCTTGATCCGTAAGACGAAGCAGCCAACAGCTAAAATTAAAGCCTATGTTCTATAGAATATTACGCTGCAATTACAGCTTAATCCTTACCTATTTTATTTTTTCATCTTCACCATTCACGTGCTACCTTCATTCGGAAATCAACTTAATTCATTATATTACTGACACACATATGGCTCGCAGAATGTAGACACACACTTCATTATTATTGCCTTCACTTATAAATTTTTCATATAATCAAAGTACCATATTTAGAAAAGGGGAATGTTCCTTTGTCTAGGATCATTAAACTCATAATTGTTAGTGCATAGGCATTTGTCCAATACATTTCATTTTGTAAATAAGGTATGAGAAAACAAAGTAAAGACATAAAATTAGAGCTATTTTGCACATATTCTAATGCTAGGTTATACTTATAACCAACAAACATTAATTATTTGGGCTAGTTAGTTGATGACGCTCAACTATAGTACTAAAAAGAATATGCGGTCGCTGCAAATATAATTAAGTCTAAAAGTTCGAAGTTGAATTCTACAGAGAAGTAATGCCTAGCTATATTTGTTTAATATCACTAATAGGACAAGTTTGAACAATTTTCGAAATTATAAAAATTAAGATTGTTAACCCAAGTTCAGTTGAAGTTTTAAAGATTGACAAATGAACTCAGGGACGGACCTGGTCCATCTTGGGAGACACAGTTGTTACAAAAATTGCACATGATAGGCACATGAGGAAGATATGTATTGAAGACCACGCAGCAATACCTTCTGAACTGATCGAAAAGATTGCATTGAGTTCTAAGGAGGAAAATCTCCTTATGGGAAGATAACACAATCCTAAGCTAGGATAAGGGTTGGAGTTTGCATTGGTTAAGGACTCAAATCGACTAAGGATAAGCATTGGAGTCTCGATCAAACTCTAATTGCTTATCTAATAAATAACCAAGTTGTTCTCTTTTACAGGTAATGCACATGCGCAGAAGTAAAGCATAATTGAGAGCAATACAATAAGTCTGTTTTGCAAGCAATATATGCGAGATATAAGTGTGCACGACTGAAGCTACTTGAACGAGATAAAAGAACCAGTTCCATTGTGTTTATTCTTATTCTAGTTCAATTGTAGTAGGTGTTTAATGTTGTACCTTTCAGCTTATTTAGAAGCAATTGTATTAGGTACTTTGAGTATTCAAGTTAGAGTTAACTTGAAAGTGCCGCAACAATTGAGGCTGTGTGCCACACTGGGATTAGAGTTAATCCTATGCTTTACAAAAAAATTTGTAGATGTTGTGTTTGGCTTAATGATTTTAGTAGAGTTTGGAAAAGTCCTACTGAGTAATTGGTCGTAGTTTTTTCACCTCTGTAGATAGGTGCTTTCCATATAAAGAGAGGTAAACACATGTTTTGTATTTTCTGATGTAGTTCAGAGGGAGGAAAATAGGTTTGTTCTTATAGGGGATGCTGAGGATGTTAATGGGGCTGAGTTTGGTAAAATGAAAAAGAAAAGGAAGAAGGAGGTGTTAGCCATATGTGGTAGTAGGGAAAAGGGAGGATCGAAGTCAGGGGAAAGTGGGTCATGAGAAGCTGCAGAGGGATTAGTTAACTTGAGAGAACAACCTGATGAACCTGGTTCATCTGCAGAAGAAACTTTGGTGGATATGCTGAAGAAATTTGGGCAAGTTATGACCCAAAAAAACACAAGGCTTCCACATAAAGGACTCATGCTGCGTCGAAACCAACCAATAAAAGTAAAACTTTTTCACCCTCGTCTTCTCCTAGGGTTAGAACTACAAGAAGTAGAGTTAGGGAGAGTGAAGCAGAATTGCAGAAAACTCTAGAGGAGAGTAAGAAAAAGAGAAAAGAAAAGGGGAAAGCAAAAATAGGTGAAAGTTCTGAGGTTGTTGTTGAAGAGGAGTTGGAAGAGATAGAAGTGGTCCATCAAGAGAGGGGTACTACTGTGGAAGTTTCCACTGCCAAATCAAAATGAACCAGGTCTTCTGCAAAGAAGCCCTCCAAATATGTAACTGCTGAAGTCTCTCTAGCAAAAAGAACTAGGTCGGCTAAAAAGGGTAAATAAGTGAAGATAAATGAAGAAGAGGATGATGAATGGAGTGGAGAAGAAGGAGAAGATGAGTCTGAACAGGAACAAGATAGGTATGCCATGTTTGGCAAGAGAAAAATTCTGAAGGGAAGTTTGCTCAAAAGCCTGGAGGAGCCAGGCATGATGAGACTATTGAGTGCATTTGAGGCATAAGGATGGAAGGACATGGTCCTTCAGATGGATGGTAGATTGGCCAGAAATGAGCTCATTGAATTCATGGCTGGAACTGTGAAAAATGGACTGACAACTAGCATAGTGAAGGGGTGAGGGTGAAGTTTGATGCACCCAAGTTGGGTAAAATTCTGGATATTCCTAGTGAGAGATATGATGATTATACAAGGCAAAGATGACCTTGTCTGGATGGATTGCCTACAGATCTTCAAATCACTAGGATCTTCTATGACGCCCAAGTTGATGAGGAGGTGCCTAAAGCAAGGGCTGTACAAAAGAGTGAGATAAGGTCAGTGCATAAAGTGCTCTTTGAATTTGTGAACAAATGCCTATTGCCTAGACAGGAGAGGAGGCATACAACAAACTATATAGACCTGGTCCTTATGTAGAGCTTGGTGGAAGGAAATCAGATTAACTGGACTGCTTTCATTGTGAAGCTGCTAGACATGGTGCTAAATGGCTCAAAAGCTCATGCCATTCCTTGTGAATTTATTCTGACTACTGTGTTGGCCAAACTGAAAGTTCCCCTGAAAAAAATGGGAAAATGCTTCCAGCAAAGAGCACTTTGGCATCAACACCCTCCAAGCATGTGATTATCTACTTAGTGTAGGCCTAGTTAAACCTGGTTAATTAGTGAAGACTCCTGTGAATAGCAAAGGTCACAGCCTTAGTTCAGGATGTTGGGGCAAAGGATGCTGAGATTGCAAAGTTTCAGACTCTAGTTGTTGAATTAGAGGAAGAAAGGAATGGATTTATAGCTGAACTTGCAAAAGAAAAAGAGAAGAGTGAAGGGATGCTCCGGCAAATGCTAAATCTGCTACAAACCCAACCGTCCAACTCCTCAAAGCCTTAGGTTTCCTTGTCCTATGAAGAACCAATCTTGAAACCCCTCCCCCCTCCCAATGACCCAGATTATAGACTTTTATCTGCTCTATTTGTTTTGTGTTTACTCATGGTTGGTAGTTTTGTTTTTCTTCTTGTGGATTGCTATGTAGAAGCATCATTTTTCAATGAATATATACAGCTCTCTTGCTTTTTGTTAATTCTGATCTTAATAGTTCTTTTTGATAAGTTAATTTTTGATTAACTAAAAGCATATACTTCCACTTGCAATTTTCCATGTGGCCATGAGTACTAATTAATTATCTAGGATTTACATTATTTATGCAACTTGTCGATGATGCCAAAAGGGGAAAGATATTGTGCTTAAAGCTATTTATCTGAACATGTGATGTTTATGACCTAATTAAATCTGGCCCTTAATGATAAGTTAAAATTTTGAGTGTTGATATTTCAGCTGAATTCCACAATTTCTTTGATCATAAAAAGCACGGAGTTTTTCATCATCAAAAATGGGGAATTTGTTGGCCCAAGTTAAGTTAAAGTTTTGAAGATTGAAAAATGAACTCAGGGATGGACCTGATCTATCTTGGAAGACATAGTTGTTATAACCATTGCACATGAGAGGCACGTGAGGTAAGGAGGACAGTCTCCTTTTGAGAAGAGAACACAATCCTAAGCTAGGATAAGGATTGGAGTTTGTATTGGTTAAGGACTCAAATCGACTAAGGATAAGCATTGGAGTCTCGGTCAAAGTCTAATTGATAATCTATTAAATAACCAAGTTGTTCTCTTTTACATGTAATCGACATACGCAGAAGTAAAGCATAATTGAGAGCAAAATAGCAAGTTTGTTTGCAAGCAATATATGTGAGGTGTAAGTTTGCACGCCTGAAGCTACTTGAACGAGATAGATAAACCAGTTTTTATTCGTATTCTAGTTCAATTGTAGTAGGTGTTTTATATTGTACCTTTTAACTTATTTTGAAGTAATTATATTATGTTATTTGAGTATTCAAGTTAGAGTTAACTTGAAAGTATCGCAATAGTTGAGGCTGTGTGCCACATTGGAATTAGAGTTAATCCTTAAGTTTACAAAAAGTTTTGTAAATACTATTTTTGGCTTAGTGATTTTAGTAGAGTTTGGGAAAATCCTACTGAGTAGTAGGCCGTGGTTTTTTAACCTGTTGAGCCAGGTGTTTTCCACGTAAAAATCTATGTGCGCTTTACTTTCAGTATTTATTATTTCGCAAACTGCTGTAGTTAGAACACTTAGAAGAACCTGGTTCTTCTAAAGCGAAAATTAGGTACCACACAAATCATCCCCACTCTTGTGTGGTATTGACGTTTATAACATCAGAGATTTTTATTTCTAACTAATTAACTAGAAAGTACTAGAAAACGGTAATATTATCATCTAACGAGACAAAGGGTTGGAGACTAAATTAAGGAGGTCTGGAGTTATGATTTCCCCAATTGTTGAAAACCTTCTAGCTATGTGCCCCTACAATTTTGCTAATATATTCTCTACTGATCGTGAGAACTTTAGATGTCATAATTTTCTCTCGAGACATTATAATAATTTACTTGACATATTCTCTCGAAGTATGTTAGTTGGCGTTATTTAACTGCTCATTATGACCATGTCAAGGCTTTGTTATTTCTAAACCTACCTTTAAACCCACTGTATTGATTTCTCACATACGTTAGGAGTGACGTTATTCAACAACCCCCTAAATATGTATCCTTTCTCAAGAAACACATAATAAATAGGCACAGTCAATCTCAATTAACAACAATAAATATGTAGTTGAACAAATACAGAAATTCAATGGCAAAAATATATAAAAACATAACAAAAATTTATCCTACAAAAGGTTCTATAAAAATTCTAGATAACAAATTATTTATTCATAATAATATATAAAACTACAATACTAACAGTCATAACCAACAATGAAATATAGGAAGAGGAAGGAAAAACTTGTAGAAGAATTCTCCGCCTTGCTCATATTGTGTCTCTGCCGCCTTTCATGTATATATACAAAGTAGGGTTAGGCCCAAACAATTATACCTTCATATACGCGAAAAGGACAATTTTTTTCAGGTTTGGACACTGGGTCCGGGCGTGGCACGGACGCGGTATTTGGCAAGTGTATTGCCTCTGTTCGCGTCACGTCTGTGATCGCGATTTCGACCGTGTTCTTCACCGTATTCCGTTTATAATTTGAAAAAACATAAAATGTGAAAGTTGTAGCCTTTGCGTTAGCTTTCCAACCATATATTGTGTAGCCCAAATGGAGTTATGAGAAAAACGTTATGTGTATTTTACTAGACAATGTGCAATATGACTACTCGATTCTTCGTTTTGTTGCTCTATCATCCGTTGATCCTGAATACGATCCCGGATTAATTCCTTGGGGTTTTACTCAAACTTCAAAGCTCTAATTCACTTGAATTCAGTCCATAACATCTATATAGCTCGGAATCAATCCTACAAAACATAAAACACACAACAGTAAATGTTATTATAATAAACGACTAAAATACGTAATTATAGTCTACCATCATTAATATACCATGTTTATTATCATAAGAATTTTAAAATGGAAGAATAGAAAGGCAGAAACACAAGTCACAACCCCTGTGCTTTTTGCTGCTTTGTGAAATTCCAAAAATGTGAA
Organism: Nicotiana benthamiana; assembly: GCA_034376525.1. NCBI lineage: Eukaryota > Viridiplantae > Streptophyta > Magnoliopsida > Solanales > Solanaceae > Nicotiana > Nicotiana benthamiana. The sequence continues at coordinate 40,511,234 of CM067337.1, read as the reverse complement.
ACACAAGAAAAATAACCAAAAAATAAAAAGGAGACACGTACACCCTTATTTTAAATTTTTGTTTTCTTTTTTTTTCTTTGTCAAGATCCCATATTTAAAGGTGATATGAGCATTTTAGCATCTAACATTTCAGATTCAACAATTTAGCATGGCAACGGTCTTTTCCTCCATCAATGGTTCAGCAAACCTCCTCACTTCAGTTAAGTGTTCATATTCAACATGTTACAGGCCGATTGTTGTTAAAATGGGTTGTGATCAATCCCACTGGGCTTTTGTCGATTCTGAAATTGAAGTCAATCTTAAAAAGGCCATATCAATTAAGCCACCTGAATCTGTCTTCGAGCCCATGCATTATTTGACGTTTGCAACACCCAAATCTACAACACCCATTATGTGTTGCAGCGTGCGAGCTGGTGGGTGGTGAAAGAGCCCAAGCTTTGGCTGCAGCATCAGCAATACATCTCATGCATATTGCTACTTACACCCACCAACACGTGCATATTTCCGGACCTTAGCCTGGTCCCACAATCGACCACAAATTCGGGCCGAATATTGACCTTCTCACGGGAGATGGGATCATGTCCTTTGCTATTGAACTACTAGCCAAAGCCATGAGCCCGGCCCGAGAGAACTCAGAGAAGATCTTAAGGGTTAATACTGAGGTCACATCGGCCGTAGGGTCACAAGGGTTGTTAGAAGGTCAGTTTAGGTTGATAGAATGGACTCAATCAGGCAATGGAGATGTGGAAACGTTGGAATACCATCCAAGAAGAAAGAAGGAGAGATTCATGCATGTGGTGCCATTTTAAGTGACAGAAATGAAGAAGAAGTGGAAAGCTTGAGGAACTATGGGATTTACGTTGGAATAATGCAAGGAATGATAAATGGAGTTGGAAGAAATAATTACAAGAAAAGAATAGTAGAACTTAGAATATCGGCCATGAAGGAATTGCAGACACGTTTCAAAGGGAAGAAGGTGAGGCCAATTGCTCGTCTTATTGAAGAGAGTTTCGTGCCTCCATCACAATGTTATCTTCCTTAGATTTTAGTTGAACTAATAATTGTAGTGGTATATTTTACCTTTTCGTGCCTAGCTCGATTAATGTATTGACAGTAAATATATTTCCCCTTATTGTATTATCATTTATTTTCTAGCAATCAGGGACGGACCCAAATAGTATTAAGAGGGTTTAGTTGAACCCGCTTTGCTAAAAAATTATATAGTATATATAGATAAACTATATTTGAAATAGAGAAAATACGTATAGAACCAAAAAGTTGAACCCACTTTAAGCAAGTGTGCTGCATGTTGAGGTGGCAAAGAGGGTTTTCAAGATGTGTGGAGTTGTTGTGTTAGAATCCAACTTGTGGTTTTTGTTGTTTCTTTAATCGAAACCTTTCTTATTGGACAATCATGATACTTTTCAAAAATTGAAATTCTTGATCAATAGAGGAACCATATCATTATTTTTGTTCGATAAAATATCAAAGTGGATGATTTATTCATCCCATACAAGAAATAATAGCAGGAAATCCTTTGATAATCCGAATTCCTGTTGTATAGTCTATACAGTAGATGGAAAACGAACACTCTTAAAACCTTGTATAAACTGTAAGCTCACTGATCGAGCGCTCTTGCGCCGAAGATGAACGGAGCTAAGCGATCTGCCAAAGCTGTGGAATTATGTAAAAATACATCGGTAGGGGGCGTTCGGTTTGATAAAACATGAACGTATATTTTTAAAATTATTTAAGAACAAAAAAAGTGATCAAACTACTTGTTTTACCCCGACACTTCTTATATGAATAGTCGCCGATATTTTTATTTGACCTGTTTGTATAAAAATCTAGGCCCGTCACTGTTAACAACTTAATTGCATAAAGTAATTAAAGCAAAAGAAAAGGCAAAACAAAAAAAATGATCAAATTCAAAGTGTTTCTGACCTGAGTGACGCAACTCTTCTTTAGATTTGTGTGATCATGTCATTGATTCAACCAAATTGGACGCCTTTAAATATGACGCAATTTACTTATTTATACTCTAGTTTTAATCCAAAACTAAAATGGTGGGGTTCTAATATCATCATGATCAGATATGATTATGACTATGAAAGCAAAGAAAAATAATTTCTAAGTAAATTAACGAGGTGGAAATGGATCCAAAGAAATGATAAAGGTGCTTAATAATTTACCCCTTAATTTGCTTATGGCCACGATATGATATGTGAGATGTCAGAACAGTGGTGGAATGGAGAAAGTGACAGAAAATGTTGTGTGTTTTGTGACTCAAATGACAGTAATTAATTTTGGTAGTACCACTAAGCTAATATTTTCCGTGTTGCAAAAAAAAGAAATTTTTTTTTTTTTAATTTTCATAGTCAAACGAGTTGTTCTTTGATGACTACTTTTTCATATGTCTTTTAAATATTTTGAATTATTAATCCTTTTGACTTATAATATGTTTCGTGTAATTTTAAATATGTAAATAATAGATAACTCATTTTTAGAAGTACTCGAATTATTAATAATTAAGAAATTTTATATTCTCTCAGTGATATGAAAAGAATTTAGAATATGAAATAGCAAAGTAATCAATAGAAAGTAAAAGAAAGTAATTATATTCCAATAATATTCCGAACATGCCTTTACAAGAGAAATCCCCTTCTCTTGTATAGGAATCTATAAGTACAATGTTTCTTCCATTTTATGACTAAATCATTATGAACATTAATGATATTAATGAGACGTTATAATTGGCAATCGTAACTGCTTATGAAAATTCTATAACATCTATGACCATTCATGCATATTAAATGACAATTCATTAATCTTCCATCTTTATTGTCTTGATTCATTATGTCGGTGTCTCTTCATATATATCAATTCAATCTCGAGCGACCATGCCCCTTTTATCTCGTGAGTGATTTACTCGTACCTATTATGACTCGTGCCTCTTTTAATGCATGCATCCAACTATTTCTTTCTTAGTGATCCTCGTATCTTGCCACATTAGGCATAAATATAAATCCACGTGTAATATTTATTTTTGCAAATATATATAAGTTATTTCGTAGAACTCTTTTAAGCAAACGAAAATACATACAATATTTTATTTCAAAGTAAAAGCAAGGCTTGGAAAAAGTATCAATAGAAGAAACTAATAGTTGAGGCAAGATCATAATAACGATAAAATAAAGGCGAAATATATAGTTTATTCATTCAACTTACGATTAAATTTCTGTTACACATCTGCTGACCATAGATTTTATTTTACACATTAAATCTTTTAAAAGTGTGTCAATTACATGCCACTTTCATGCTGGACCAATTTCATAAAATGTGTGTAACACGCACCAATATGCTCGTGACATGTGTTATTAATTTAAAAATATACACTTAAAATTACATAAATACCCCCTTCTTCATCTTCCCCACCTTGTCTTCCATTATCAATGTTCTTGAGAAAACTTTCCAGCAAGTCCTAAGAAAAACAATTACTTAGAATCAAAGGACCAAAAAAAGATCTTTTAAAACTTTTGTAATTACTATTCCTTTCTAGATCGAGTTACAAACAGGAAGAAATTATCAAGTAGCATCTTATCTAGTCAATCAAAATTGAGTTACGAGTTTAGTTCAAAAATTCAAAATTAACAAGATCCAATTGAATTTTCAAGTTTTTTCAATAGCTCAACAATGGTATTTTTTTGAGTTTTGCACCCATCTTTCACAAAACTTGTGATAAACTTTTAAATCTAGCACACTTAAATAATTTTAAAAAATCCAGCTGAATATGGCTGTTGCATTACTTCGGCGATGTTGAATCTCTGGTTTTTTTTGTCCTCCTCTAATTCTTGGCAAATATATTTGGTGGTATGTATTGCGGCATAAGAAGAAATGCTGCAATAATGAAAGAAGATGGAAAAGAATAGTGGACTTTTTATTCTAAAAAATAAAGAATATGATTTAGAAAAATGAAGAAGCTTGATAGGATTGTCAAAATGCCGTTAGACACAAAATTTTGATGTTCACTCGCCTTTTATGTGTGAAAAACACGCGAGTAACACGTAATCAAAAAGATATATTTTTTACACGATTTTGAAAGATTTGGTGTGTAAAATAAAATTCATAGTCAATAGGTCTGTAACAGAAAGATGGATAGGTAAACTATATATTTCACCTAAAATAAAAGGGGGGAGCTTCGACATTTTGACCAATTAACAAGATACACACTGTATTATTATTGCCTTCACATATAACTTTTTCATATAATCAGAGTACCATATTTAATAAAGGTTAATTTTCCTTTGTCTAGGATTATTAAACTCACAATTGTTAGTCCACAGGCATTTGTCCAATGATCTTTTGCAAATATTTGAGAAAACATAGTAAAGACACAAAATTAGAGCCCTTTTGTACAAAGTCTAAAGAATGATCGGATATTAATGTTAGGTTATACCCAACAAAGATTAATTATTTGGGCTAGTTAGTATACCATGTTAATTACCATAAGAATTTTAAAATGGAAAAATAGAAAGGCAGAGACACAAGTCACAACAGCCCATGTGCTTTTTGCTGCTTTGTGAAATACCAAAAACGTGAATCACAAGAAAAATAACCAAAAAATAAAAAGGGGATACGTATTACCCTTATTTCAATTTTTGTCAAAATCCCATATTTAAAGGTGATATGAGCTATAGCTCATTTTCCATTGTACATTTGAGATTCAACAATTTAGCATGGCAAGGGTCTTTTCCTCCAACTATGGCTCCGCAAACCTTCTCACTTCAGTTAGGTGTTCATATTCAACATGTTACATGCCCATAGTAGTTAAAATGGGTCGTGATCAATCCTACTGGGCCTCCATCGAATCTGAAATTGAAGTCCATCTTAAAAAGGCCTTATCAATTAGGCCACCTGAATCTGTCTTCGAGCCCATGCATTACTTGACATTTACAACACCCAAATCCATAGCACCAGCCTTATGCGTTGCAGCATGCGAGCTGGTAGGTGGTGAAAGGGCCCAAGCCATGGCTGCTGCATCAGCAATACATCTCATGCATGTTGCTACTTACACCCACAACCACATGCATGGTTCCGGGCCCACAATCGACCACAAGTTTGGACCTAATATCGAGCTTCTCACGGGAGATGGGATCATGCCCTTTGCTATTGAACTACTAGCCAAAGACATGAGCCCGGCTCAAGAGAACTCGGACAAGATCTTAAGGGTTATAACTGAGGTCACACGGGCCGTAGGGTCACAAGGGCTGTTAGAAGGCCAGTTTAGGGCTGTAGAATGGACTCAATCAGGCAATGGAGATGAGGAAATGTTGGAATATGTGTGCAAGAAGAAAGAAGGAGAGATTCATGCATGTGGAGCTGCTTGTGGAGCCATTTTGGGTGAAGGAAATGACGAAGAAGTTGAAAGCTTGAGGAATTATGGGCTTTATGTTGGGATAATACAAGGAATGATAAATGGAGTAGGAAGAAATAGTTACAACATAAGAGCGGAGAAAAGAGTGGAAGAACTGAGAATAATGGCTATGAAGGAATTGCAGACACGCTTCAAAGGGAAGAAGGTGAGAGCAATTGCTAGTGTTGTTGAAGAGTGTTTTGTGCCTCGATCACAATGTGACCTTGTTTAGATTTTAGTTGAACTAATAATTGTAGTGCACTAGTGCTACATTTTACCTTTCCGTGCCTAGCTCGATCGATGTTTTGACCATAAGTATATTTCACCTTATAATTGTACTATCAATTCTTTTATAGAAACTTTATAATTAAATGAAGTAATTAAAGCAAAAGAAAAGGCAAAACAAACAAATAATTGGACGCCTTTAAATATGACGCAATTTACTTATTTCATACTCTAGTTTTAATCCAAAATTAAAATGGTGGGGGTTCTAATATCATCATGATCATATATCAATATGACTATGACTATGAAAGCGAAGAAAAATAATCTCTAAATAAATTAACGAGGTAGAAATGGATCCAAAGAAATGATAAAGGCACTTAATAATTTACTCTTTAATACAGTCAAACGAGTTGTTCTTTGATCACTATTTACTAATATGCCTTTCAAATATTTTTGAATTATTAATTATTATGACTTATAATACGTTTCATATAATTTTAAAATATAAATTTTAGTTAAATTAGTTAAAAAAATTATATCTAAAATTAATAGTCAAAATAAAAATATGTAACTTTAACAATCCCCAAAAAATCATCCTTTATTAGAACGAAGGGAGTATTTGGATTTATGATGGGACAAAAGGAAGCAGTGGAACACATGCTTTCACAGTTTATCAAAAAAATGAAGTTGGTGGAACATCACTTTCTAATTATTTTAATTTTTGTCTTTGATCCCACCGCCAGCACATCAATTATATTTTAGGTTTCTCTATATTTTCTCCCTTAGATTTCCTCTTTGGTTTTGCTCTTAACGTGTTACAATTACTAATATCTGATGACCCAAAAGGTAAATCACTTATTTTAAAATTGTATTTTACATTTTTAAGGTCTTGAAAATCTCAAGATGCGAGGCGTTGGAGGACCTTCCCTTTGCGAACGCGGGCCTGTTAACGCGAACGCTAAGGCTAATTGAGCCTGGGCAGGGGGTGGAGTATTAAACCTACGCGAACGCGACCACATGGACGCGAACACGAATGCTCGAGGGGTCACTTCTCCGCGAATGCGAGCTGTCTTCCACGAACACGAAGGCCTAGCAGGACTAACCCATTGCAAATGCGATGGACCTATCGCGAACGTGATGAGTAATTTCGCCCAGTTATTTTAAAAGACCATAACAGTAACCATTAGGGAATTTACACCAAAACTCATAACTTCTTCATCTTAACTCCAAATTGGGCGATTTTTGAAAGGGGACTTCACCACCCATTCATAGGTATGTAATCTTACACTAATTTTCTTCAATTTTCATTTAAACCCATTGGATTTCTATATCTAAATCATGTTCTTAAGGGTAGAAAATTAGGAATTCGGATAGAGTTAGGGCTTTATGATTCATTGTGATTTAGACATAGTTTTGGGGATAAATTTTGGAACTAATTATATATTCGGGCTTGTGGGTGAATAGTGATCAAGTTTTGGTCCAAACCTCGTGTTGACCAAGCGAGCCCGGGGTCAATTTTTGAATTTTTGAGAAAAATAATTAGAAAGCTATAATTAAATATTGGAATTGAATTGTATAGCATTTATTGATGTTATTAAGTAGATTTTCTATAGATACAATTTATTTAGAGTTGAATTCGAAAGGAAAGGCGGTGTTTAAGGCTTGAGTTGGCCTTGGGAGTTCGAGGTAAGTGCTCGGTCTAACCTTAGCTTGAGGGATTAGGAGTTGTGTCCTATTTACTATTTTCTTCTTATTGAGTACGAAGTATAGGCATGGTGACAAGTATCTATACGTTGGTATCGAGCATGATCCTGAGTCTTAAATAGATATATGTAGTGTTCTTAAATGATACCACGGATGCTTTAATTGGTGATTCTCGATATTGAGCAAGGACTTAGTATATTTTCGTGGAAATTTCTTATGATTGAGTGTTGGTGTTAACTGAGGTGAGTAGGAGTTGAGTTAATATTGGTTAAAGTTGATTCTCCCTTGCCAGAACGTATATACTTTTACTGTTGAATTCCCTTGCCGGGATAGTGTAGTTTATTGGTGATCCCTTGTTGTGACTCGTGGTGTGGTTGAGTGAAGGTATATAAATATATTAGACCGGGTTGCATGCCGCAATAATATTATATATTGGATCAAGTTGCACGCCGCAACAATGTTATATATATTGGATCGGGTTGCACACCGTAATAAAGTTATATATATTAGATCGGTTTGCATGCCGCAACAATGTTATAAATGGATCGGGTTGCTCGCTGCAACAATACTATTATTATTGCTTTATTGTAGATTATGAATTGTTTCTCTCATACTTCTCTTTATTTTTGCTGAATTTGATGTGTTCCCCGAAGCATGTACCCCCACTCCCATTGAAAATGCTTATTCCTATTTATTTCCCGTCATATATTATATAATTGCACAGGTTTATCTGGAGTCTGGTCCTAGCCTCGTCACTACCTCGCCGGAGTTAGGTTATGCACTTACTAGCACATGGGATCGATTGCGTTGATGTTACACTCTGCACTCTGTGTAGATACTGGAGAAGCACTGGGACAGTAGCACCTGGGAATCCAGCCTCTAGTCCACTCAAAGATCCGAGTTAGTCCTGCAGGCATCCGCAGGCTCGACGTTCTCCTCTATCTATTTATATGTTCTGTTTTCTCTTGTTTATGAGACATGTTGTATTTCCTTGTTCAGACATTTGTATGTAGTATTCATAGACAGTCCATGGATATGTGACATCGGATTTTGGATAAAGATGCATGTTGGCATTTTCGTATTGATTTTCGCATTATATTAGTCTAAGTTATCCACTTAATTTTATCTTTCACTATATATAAATATTGATCACCTGTTAATATAAGTTGTTAAAAGGATTAGAATGAAAGAGCTACAAATTTTAAATTACATGGCTTGCCTAACTTCTACGAGTAGGCGTCATCACGACTCCCGAAGGTAAAAAATTCGGGTCGTGAAAAGTTTGTATCAGAGATTAAGGTTATATAGGTCTAACAATTCACGGACAAGATCAATAGAGTCTGAGGGATCGGTATGGAGACATCTATATATATCCCTCTAAGGCTACAGAGTAGTTCCGGTGGGCCCAACTCAGGTCCTAGAGGGGTTAATTGCTACCCCAGTTCTTTAGGATGCTCTGGTCTAAGCAGTGGGCCTCATGGAGAGTGTCACCGGAGCAGGCTTGCTTCCTATAGTACCATCTGTCTCTCAGGCTGGAGGAGGAGCCCAGACTCTTGCTACTCGCACTCCGGAGCAGGTAGCTCCCCAGATTGAGACTCCAACAGTTTAACCTGTTGGAGCAGTTCAACCGGGTGTAATAGCTCAAACCGGTGATGAAGGAGTTATGTGAGCCGATGCTTTATGGAGGATGGATAGGTTTACCAAGCTCTTCACTACCACTTTCAGCGGTGTATCTACTGAGGATCCCCAAGATTATGTAGACAGTTGTCATGAGGTTCTCGGGAACATGGGTATAGTTGAGACCAATGGGATATATTTTGCTACTTTATGCTAATCTAGATCCGCCAAGACTTGGTGGAGAGATTATTGCTTGGCTAGACCAGCCAGGTTGCTAGCCTTGACTTGGGAGCAGTTTACTCAGCTATTTCTGGAGAAGTTTCTCCATTACTTAGAGAGAGACCTATCAGAGGTAGTTTGAGCGTCTCTAGCAGGGTTCTGATATTCTAAAAGTCAATACCATACAAGATGGGAGGGGGATGATTTGTGTGTTACCCAATTTTCACTCTAGAAGAACCTGGTTCTTCTAGGTGTTCTAACTACAATTGTTTGCGGAATAAAAAGAACATAAAATAAAGAACACAGAGATTTTTACATGGAAAACACCATGCTCAAAAGGTGAAAAAACCACGACCTACTACTTAGTAGGATTTTTCCAAACTTTCACTAAAACCAGTGAGCTAAAACAATAATTACAGAAACTCTTTGTAAACCTAAGGATTTACTCTAATCCCGTTGTGACACACAGCCTCAACTGTTACGATAACTTCAAGTTAGCTATAACATGAATACTCAAAGTACCTAATACAATTTCTTCTATGAAAGCTAAAAGGTACAACTTTAAACCACCTACTACAATTGAACTACAATAATAAAAAATACAATGGAACTGGTTCTTCTATCTTGTTCAAGTAGCTTCAGGAGTGCAAACTCGAATCCCACATAAATTGCATGCAAAATCGCCTTGCTCTTTTGCTCTCAATTTAGTTTAACTTCTGCATACGTGCAACACATGTAAAAGAGAACAATCACTGTCATTTAATATGTTAGTAATCAAGGTTTGATTGGGACTCAATTTCTGATCTTCTATCGTAGTTGAGTCCTTGAATATCTCAAACTCCAACACTATCTTTATCCAAATTGTGTTCGCTTCATATAAGGAGACTTTCTCCCCTTATCCAATATGCAACCTTTTCGATCAACTCAGGAGATATTACTGCTTGATCATATGACTTATCTCCTTCACGTGCTCCTTACATGTATACGTTGATCAAGACTGTGCTTCACAAGATGGACCTGGTCCATTACTGAGTTCATTTGTCATTCTTCAAAACTTCACATGTTCTTGGGCCAACAAATTCCCCCTTTTTGATGATGACAAACTGTGTGTTTTTTACTGATCAAAGAATCTGTAAGAACTCAGCTTAACCATCAATACTAAACTTAAAAAATTTACTTTACATCAAGTATCAGGTTAATTAGGTTATAAATATCACTTATTTTAGAATAATGTGTAATGTACAATATCTCTTTCCCATTTTGGCATCATCGAAAAGTTGCATACACAGTTTCAATTCGAGATTTTAATAAGAACTTATGGCAACTGGGGCAACTGCAAATGCAACCATGTTATAATCATCAGTAATCAAACAAACATATTTAAACTATCAAGGTCAGAATAATCATTGAAAAAGAGAAAATAACAGTTGTTATTGATACAGATATGTTACCACTAACAATCCACAAAAAGAAAGAAAAACATCCAAACCACGAGCAAAAACAAAAAAAATCCTAATCTGGATCACTGGGGGTACTGGTACTAGTTCAGGGGACAGAAACTAGGAGTCCTAAGGCTTGGAGGAACTCGAGGGTTGAGTTTGGAGAAGATTCAGCATGTTCTGAAGAATTCCATCATTCTTCTCCTTTTCTTTTTCAAGTTCAATTCTGAGACCATCCCTCTTAGCTTCCACTTCAACCACACGAGCCATAAGCCTAGTAATTTTAGCATTCTTAGCTGCGCATTCCTGAACCAAAATCCTAACTTTTCTGTTGATGGGTGTCCAGGGATGAACCAGGTTCAACTGGAATTGCATTCACTGGATATACTTAGGACACTAAAAACCACTCGACTGCCCGAAAATATTACGAGTGCAAACAAACCTGCAACTGCTAAAGATTGTGGAGAGTTGTTTCCTGCTGTTGAATTCTTTATAGTTGTTGGAAGTTCAAGTGCCAACTACTTAGTAGGTCTGTTTATCACAAGTGAAACTATCAGTATTGAAGGTTGGGATACTACCAATTTATAAGGTTATTCAATGTTGCTGTTATTCTGGAAGGAAACATTTGCTTGGTATCAATTTGGCTGTTGCAATCGATTTTCCATATCTTGGATTGACTCAAGTAGTTAACTTTCATTTCAAACAAAGCAACAATAATCTGAAAAGCACTCCAAATGGGAGCAAAGTATTGAAGAAATCTCTTCAGTTTATAATCACTAGCAATTTTTGTCATCATGGTTAAATAATGACCTTGAAGACAAGGTCAATTTCAAGGGGGAAGGATTGTTGTGATCGGGCATTTGTTATCGAAGGAGGTCACGTGTTGGGCTTGTTCTCACACGTATGTCAATCAACTCTTATTTATGAGAACTCACCCATATATAGATGGAGGCAAACATTAAATAGGGACATTCAGAATTTTAATCCATTTTCGTTGCTTCTTTTTCTCACTTCTCTTTCACTCTCTGTTTATCTCTTTGCTCCCTTCTCGTCTCTTCTCTTTTTCTTCTTTTGCTCTCCTCTTCTTCTTAATTCTTCTTATCCATTGAATTAGGTAGTTCTAATTAATAAACTTTCCAATTTTGATTTTTATTCTTGAGTACGTTACAAAAGTATCAAAACAAGAAACTGATAGTTGAGGCAAGATCATAATAACAATAAGCTATTTCTTTTTAAATACAGAGTTCTTGATCCGTAAGACGAAGCAGCCAACAGCTAAAATTAAAGCCTATGTTCTATAGAATATTACGCTGCAATTACAGCTTAATCCTTGCCTATTTTAATTTTTCATCTTCACCATTCACGTGCTACCTCCATTCGAAAATCAACTTAATTCATTATATTACTGACACACATATGGCTCGCAGAATGTAGACACACACTTCATTATTATTGCCTTCACTTATAAATTTTTCATATAATCAAAGTACCATATTTAAAAAAGGGGAATGTTCCTTTGTCTAGGATCATTAAACTCATAATTGTTAGTGCATAGGCATTTGTCCAATGACATTTCATTTTGTAAATAAGGTATGAGAAAACAAAGTAAAGACATAAAATTAGAGCTATTTTGCACATATTCTAATGCTAGGTTATACTTATAACCAACAAACATTAATTATTTGGGCTAGTTAGTTGATGACGCTCAACTCTAGTACTAAAAAGAATATGCGGTCGATGCAAATATAATTCAGTCTAAAAGTTCGAAGTTGAATTCTACAGAGAAGTAATGCCTAGCTATATTTGTTTAATATCACTAATAGGACAAGTTTGAACAATTTTCGAAATTATAAAAATTAAGATTGTTGGCCAAAGTTCAGTTGAAGTTTTAAAGATTGACAAATGAACTCAGGGACGGACCTGGTCCATCTTGGGAGACACAGTTGTTACAAAAATTGCACATGATAGGCACATGAGGAAGATATGTATTGAAGACCACGCAGCAATACCTTCTGAACTGATCGAAAAGATTGCATTGAGTTCTAAGGAGGACAATCTCCTTATGGGAAGATAACACAATCCTAAGCTAGGATAAGGGTTGGAGTTTGCATTGGTTAAGGACTCAAATCGACTAAGGATAAGCATTGGAGTCTCGATCAAACTCTAATTGCTTATCTAATAAATAACCAAGTTGTTCTCTTTTACAGGTAATGCACATGCGCAGAAGTAAAGCATAATTGAGAGCAATACAGTAAGTCTGTTTTGCAAGCAATATATGCGAGATATAAGTGTGCACGACTGAAGCTACTTGAACGAGATAAAAGAACCAGTTCCATTGTGTTTATTCTTATTCTAGTTCAATTGTACTAGGTGTTTAATGTTGTACCTTTCAGCTTATTTAGAAGCAATTGTATTAGGTACTTTGAGTATTCAAGTTAGAGTTAACTTGAAAGTGCCGCAACAATTGAGGCTGTGTGCCACACTGGGATTAGAGTTAATCCTATGCTTTACAAAAAAATTTGTAGATGTTGTGTTTGGCTTAATGATTTTAGTAGAGTTTGGAAAAGTCCTACTGAGTAATTGGTCGTAGTTTTTTCACCTCTGTAGATAGGTGCTTTCCATATAAAGAGAGGTAAACACATGTTTTGTATTTTCTGATGTAGTTCAGAGGGAGGAAAATAGGTTTGTTCTTATAGGGGATGCTGAGGATGTTAATGGGGCTGAGTCTGGTAAAATGAAAAAGAAAAGGAAGAAGGAGGTGTTAGCCATATGTGGTAGTAGGGAAAAGGGAGGATCGAAGTCAGGGGGAAGTGGGTCATGAGAAGCTGCAAAGGGATTAGTTAACTTGAGAGAACAACCTGATGAACCTGGTTCATCTGCAGAAGAAACTTTGGTGGATATGCTGAAGAAATTTGGGCAAGTTATGACCCAAAAAAACACAAGGCTTCCACATAAAGGACTCATGTTGCGTCGAAACCAACCAATAAAAGTAAAACTTTATCACCCTCGTCTTCTCCTAGGGTTAGAACTACAAGAAGTAGAGTTAGGGAGAGTGAAGCAGAATTGCAGAAAACTCTAGAGGAGAGTAAGAAAAAGAGAAAAGAAAAGGGGAAAGCAAAAATAGGTGAAAGTTCTGAGGTTGTTGTTGAAGAGGAGTTGGAAGAGATAGAAGTGGTCCATCAAGAGAGGGGTACTACTGTGGAAGTTTCCACTGCAAAATCAAAATGAACCAGGTCTTCTGCAAAGAAGCCCTCAATATATGTAACTGCTGAAGTCTCTCTAGCAAAAAGAACTAGGTCGGCTAAAAAGGGTAAATAAGTGAAGATAAATGAAGAAGAGGATGATGAATGGAGTGGAGAAGAAGGAGAAGATGAGTCTGAACAGGAACAAGATAGGTATGCCATGTTTGGCAAGAGAAAAATTCTGAAGGGAAGTTTGCTCAAAAGCATGGAGGAGCCAGGCATGATGAGACTATTGAGTGCATTGGAGGCATAAGGATGGAGGGACATGGTCCTTCAGATGGATGGTAGATTGGCCAGAAATGAGCTCATTGAATTCATGGCTGGAACTGTGAAAAATGGACTGACAACTAGCATAGTGAAGGGGTGAGGGTGAAGTTTGATGCACCCAAGTTGGGTAAAATTCTGGATATTCCTAGTGAGAGATATGATGATTATACAAGGCAAAGATGACCTTGTCTGGATGGATTGCCTACAGATCTTCAAATCACTAGGATCTTCTATGACGCCCAAGTTGATGAGGAGGTGCCTAAAGCAAGGGCTGTACAAAAGAGTGAGATAAGGTCAGTGCATAAAGTGCTCTTTGAATTTGTGAACAAATGCCTATTGCCTAGACAGGAGAGGTGGCATACAACAAACTATATAGACCTGGTCCTTATGTAGAGCTTGGTTGAAGGAAATCAGATTAACGGGACTGCTTTCATTGTGAAGCTGCTAGACATGGTGCTAAATGGCTCAAAAGCTCATGCCATTCCTTGTGAATTTATTCTGACTACTGTGTTGGCCAAACTGAAAGTTCCCCTGAAAAAAATGGGAAAATGCTTCCAGCAAAGAGCACTTTGGCATCAACACCCTCCAAGCATGTGATTATCTACTTAGTGTAGGCCTAGTTAAACCTGGTTAATCAGTGAAGACTCCTGTGAATAGCAAAGGTCATAGCCTTAGTTCAGGATGTTGGGGCAAAGGATGCTGAGATTGCAAGGTTTCAGACTCTAGTTGTTGAATTAGAGGAAGAAAGGAATGGATTTATAGCTGAACTTGCAAAAGAAAAAGAGAAGAGTGAAGGGATGCTCCAGCAAATGCTAAATCTGCTACAAACCCAACCGTCCAGCTCCTCAAAGCCTTAGGTTTCCTTGTCCTATGAAGAACCAATCTTGAAACCCCTCCCCCCCTCCCAATGACCCAGATTATAGACTTTTATCTGCTCTATTTGTTTTGTGTTTACTCATGGTTGGTAGTTTTGTTTTTCTTCTTGTGGATTGCTATGTAGAAGCATCATTTTTCAATGAATATATACAGCTCTCTTGCTTTTTGTTAATTCTGATCTTAATAGTTCTTTTTGATAAGTTAATTTTCGATTAACTAAAAGCATATACTTCCACTTGCAATTTTCCATGTGGCCATGAGTACTAATTAATTATCTAGGATTTACATTATTTATGCAACTTGTCGATGATGCCAAAAGGGGAAAGATATTGTGCTTAAAGCTATTTATCTGAACATGTGATGTTTATGACCTAATTAAATCTGGCCCTTAATGATAAGTTAAAATTTTGAGTGTTGATATTTCAGCTGAATTCCACAGTTTCTTTGATCATAAAAAGCACGGAGTTTTTCATCATCAAAAAGGGGGAATTTGTTGGCCCAAGTTAAGTTAAAGTTTTGAAGATTGAAAAATGAACTCAGGGATGGACCTGATCTATCTTGGAAGACATAGTTGTTATAACCATTGCACATGAGAGGCACGTGAGGTAAGGAGGACAGTCTCCTTATGAGAAGAGAACTCAATCCTAAGCTAGGATAAGGATTGGAGTTTGTATTGGTTAAGGACTCAAATCGACTAAGGATAAGCATTGGAGTCTCGGTCAAAGTCTAATTGATAATCTATTAAATAACCAAGTTGTTCTCTTTTACATGTAATCGACATACGCAGAAGTAAAGCATAATTGAGAGCAAAATAGCAAGTTTGTTTGCAAGCAATATATGTGAGGTGTAAGTTTGCACGCCTGAAGCTACTTGAACGAGATAGATAAACCAGTTTTTATTCGTATTCTAGTTCAATTGTAGTAGGTGTTTTATATTGTACCTTTTAACTTATTTTGAAGTAATTATATTATGTTCTTTGAGTATTCAAGTTAGAGTTAACTTGAAAGTATCGCAATAGTTGAGGCTGTGTGCCACATTGGAATTAGAGTTAATCCTTAAGTTTACAAAAAGTTTTGTAAATACTATTTTTGGCTTAGTGATTTTAGTGGAGTTTGGGAAAATCCTACTGAGTAGTAGGCCGTGGTTTTTTAACCTGTTGAGCCAGGTGTTTTCCACGTAAAAATCTATGTGCGCTTTACTTTCAGTATTTATTATTTCGCAAACTGCTGTAGTTAGAACACTTAGAAGAACCTGGTTCTTCTAAAGCGAAAATTAGGTACCACACAAATCATCCCCACTCTTGTGTGGTATTGACGTTTATAACATCAGAGATTTTTATTTCTAACTAATTAACTAGAAAGTACTAGAAAACGGTAATATTATCATCTAACGAGACAAAGGGTTGGAGACTAAATTAAGGAGGTCTGGAGTTATGATTTCCCCAATTGTTGAAAACCTTCTAGCTATGTGCCCCTACAATTTTGCTAATATATTCTCTACTGATCGTGAGAACTTTAGATGTCATAAATTTCTCTCGAGACATTATAATAATTTACTTGACATATTCTCTCGAAGTATGTTAGTTAGCGTTATTTAACTGCTCATTATGACCATGTCAAGGCTTTGTTATTTCTAAACCTACCTTTAAACCCACTGTATTGATTTCTCACATACGTTAGGAGTGACGTTATTCAACAACCCCCTAAATATGTATCCTTTCTCAAGAAACACATAATAAATAGGCACAGTCAATCTCAATTAACAACAATAAATATGTAGTTGAACAAATACAGAAATTCAATGGCAAAAATATATAAAAACATAACAAAAATTTATCCTACAAAAGGTTCTATAAAAATTCTAGATAACAAATTATTTATTCATAATAATATATAAAACTACAATACTAACAGTTATAACCAACAATGAAATATAGGAAGAGGAAGGAAAAACTTGTAGAAGAATTCTCCGCCTTGCTCATATTGTGTCTCTGCCGCCTTTCATGTATATATACAAAGTAGGGTTAGGCCCAAACAATTATACCTTCATATACGCGAAAAGGACAATTTTTTTCAGGTTTGGACACTGGGTCCGGGCGTGGCACGGACGCGGTATTTGGCAAGTGTATTGCCTCTGTTCGCGTCACGTCTGTGATCGCGATTTCGACCGTGTTCTTCACCGTATTCCGTTTATAATTTGAAAAAACATAAAATGTGAAAGTTGTAGCCTTTGCGTTAGCTTTCCAACCATATATTGTGTAGCCCAAATGGAGTTCTGAGAAAAACGTTATGCGTATTTTACTAGACAATGTGCAATATGACTACTCGATTCTTCGTTTTGTTGCTCTATCATCCGTTGATCCTGAATACGATCCCGGATTAATTCCTTGGGGTTTTACTCAAACTTCAAAGCTCTAATTCACTTGAATTCAGTCCATAACATCTATATAGCTCGGAATCAATCCTACAAAACATAAAACACACAACAGTAAATGTTATTATAATAAACGACTAAAATACGTAATTATAGTCTACCATCATTAATATACCATGTTTATTATCATAAGAATTTTAAAATGGAAGAATAGAAAGGCAGAAACACAAGTCACAACCCCTGTGCTTTTTGCTGCTTTGTGAAATTCCAAAAATGTGAAACACAAGAAAAATAACCAAAAAATAAAAAGGAGACACGTACACCCTTATTTTAAATTTTTGTTTTCTTTTTTTTTCTTTGTCAAGATCCCATATTTAAAGGTGATATGAGCATTTTAGCATCTAACATTTCAGATTCAACAATTTAGCATGGCAACGGTCTTTTCCTCCATCAATGGTTCAGCAAACCTCCTCACTTTAGTTAAGTGTTCATATTCAACATGTTACAGGCCGATTGTTGTTAAATGGGTTGTGATCAATCCCACTGGGCTTTTGTCGATTCTGAAATTGAAGTTAATCTTAAAAAGGCCATATCAATTAAGCCACCTGAATCTGTCTTCGAGCCCATGCATTATTTGACGTTTGCAACACCCAAATCTACAACACCCATTATGTGTTGCAGCGTGCGAGCTGGTGGGTGGTGAAAGAGCCCAAGCTTTGGCTGCAGCATCAGCAATACATCTCATGCATATTGCTACTTACACCCACCAACACGTGCATATTTCCGGACCTTAGCCTGGTCCCACAATCGACCACAAATTCGGGCCGAATATTGACCTTCTCACGGGAGATGGGATTATGTCCTTTGCTATTGAACTACTAGCCAAAGCCATGAGCCCGGCCCGAGAGAACTCAGAAAAGATCTTAAGGGTTAATACTGAGGTCACATGGGCCGTAGGGTCACAAGGTTTGTTAGAAGGTCAGTTTAGGTTGATAGAATGGACTCAATCAGGCAATGGAGATGTGGAAACGTTGGAATACCATCCAAGAAGAAAGAAGGAGAGATTCATGCATGTGGTGCCATTTTAAGTGACAGAAATGAAGAAGAAGTGGAAAGCTTGAGGAACTATGGGATTTACGTTGGAATAATGCAAGGAATGATAAATGGAGTTGGAAGAAATAATTACAAGAAAAGAATAGTAGAACTTAGAATATCGACCATGAAGGAATTGCAGACACGTTTCAAAGGGAAGAAGGTGAGGCCAATTGCTCGTCTTATTGAAGAGAGTTTCGTGCCTCCATCACAATGTTATCTTCCTTAGATTTTAGTTGAACTAATAATTGTAGTGGTATATTTTACCTTTTCGTGCATAGCTCGATTAATGTATTGACAGTAAATATATTTCCCCTTATTGTATTATCATTTATTTTCTAGCAATCAGGGACGGACCCAAATAGTATTAAGAGGGTTTAGTTGAACCCGCTTTGCTAAAAAATTATATAGTATATATAGATAAACTATATTTGAAATAGAGAAAATACGTATAGAACCAAAAAGTTGAACCCACTTTAAGCAAGTGTGCTGCATGTTGAGGTGGCAAAGAGGGTTTTCAAGATGTGTGGAGTTGTTGTGTTAGAATCCAACTTGTGGTTTTTGTTGTTTCTTTAATCGAAACCTTTCTTATTGGACAATCATGATACTTTTCAAAAATTGAAATTCTTGATCAATAGAGGAACAATATCATTATTTTTGTTCGATAAAATATCAAAGTGGATGATTTATTCATCCCATACAAGAAACAATAGCAGGAAATCCTTTGATAATCCGAATTCCTGTTGTATAGTCTATACAGTAGATGGAAAACGAACACTCTTAAAACCTTGTATAAGCTGTAAGCTCACTGATCGAGCGCTCTTGCGCCGAAGATGAACGGAGCTAAGCGATCTGCCAAAGCTGTGGAATTATGTAAAAATACATCGGTAGGGGGCGTCCGGTTTGATAAAACATGAACGTATATTTTTAAAATTATTTAAGAACAAAAAAAGTGATCAAACTACTTGTTTTACCCCGACACTTCTTATATGAATAGTCGCCGATATTTTTATTTGACCTGTTTGTATAAAAATCTAGGCCCGTCACTGTTAACAATTTAATTGCATAAAGTAATTAAAGCAAAAGAAAAGGCAAAACAAAAAAAATGATCAAATTCAAAGTGTTTCTGACCTGAGTGACGCAACTCTTCTTTAGATTTGTGTGATCATGTCATTGATTCAACCAAATTGGACGCCTTTAAATATGACGCAATTTACTTATTTATACTCTAGTTTTAATCCAAAACTAAAATGGTGGGGTTCTAATATCATCATGATCAGATATGATTATGACTATGAAAGCAAAGAAAAATAATTTCTAAGTAAATTAACGAGGTGAAAATGGATCCAAAGAAATGATAAAGGTGCTTAATAATTTACCCCTTAATTTGCTTATGGCCACGATATGATATGTGAGATGTCAGAACAGTGGTGGAATGGAGAAAGTGACAGAAAATGTTGTGTGTTTTGGGACTCAAATGACAGTAATTAATTTTGGTAGTACCACTAAGCTAATATTCTCCGTGTTGCAAAAAAAAGAATATTTTTTTTTTAATTTTCATAGTCAAACGAGTTGTTCTTTGATGACTACTTTTTCATATGTCTTTTAAATATTTTGAATTATTAATCCTTTTGACTTATAATATGTTTCGTGTAATTTTAAATATGTAAATAATAGATAACTCATTTTTAGAAGTACTCGAATTATTAATAATTAAGAAATTTTATATTCTCTCAGTGATATGAAAAGAATTTAGAATATGAAATAGCAAAGTAATCAATAGAAAGTAAAAGAAAGTAATTATATTCCAATAATATTCTGAACATGCCTTTACAAGAGAAATCCCCTTTTCTAGTATAGGAATCTATAAGTACAATGTTTCTTCCATTTTATGACTAAATCATTATGAACATTAATGATATTAATGAGACGTTATAATTGGCAATCGTAACTGCTTATGAAAATTCTATAACATCTATGACCATTCATGCATATTAAATGACGATTCATTAATCTTCCATCTTTATTGTCTTGATTCATTATGTCGGTGTCTCTTCATATATATCAATTCAATCTCGAGCGACCATGCCCCTTTTATCTCGTGAGTGATTTACTCGTACCTATTATGACTCGTGCCTCTTTTAATGCATGCATCCAACTATTTCTTTCTTAGTGATCCTCGTATCTTGCCACATTAGGCATAAATATAAATCCACGTGTAATATTTATTTTTGCAAATATATATAAGTTATTTCGTCGAACTCTTTTAAGCAAACGAAAATACATACAATATTTTATTTCAAAGTAAAAGCAAGGCTTGGAAAAAGTATCAATAGAAGAAACTAATAGTTGAGGCAAGATCATAATAACGATAAAATAAAGGCGAAATATATAGTTTATTCATTCAACTTACGATTAAATTCCTGTTACACATCTGCTGACCATAGATTTTATTTTACACATTAAATCTTTTAAAAGTGTGTCAATTACATGCCACTTTCATGCTGGACCAATTTCATAAAATGTGTGTAGCACGCACCAATATGCTCGTGACATGTGTTATTAATTTAAAAATATACACTTAAAATTACATAAATACCCCCTTCTTCATCTTCCCCACCTTGTCTTCCATTATCAATGTTCTTAAGAAAACTTTCCAGCAAGTCCTAAGAAAAACAATTACTTAGAATCAAAGGACCAAAAAAAGATCTTTTAAAACTTCTGTAATTACTATTCCTTTCTAGATCGAGTTACAAACAGGAAGAAATTATCAAGTAGCATCTTATCTAGTCAATCAAAATTGAGTTACGAGTTTAGTTCAAAAATTCAAAATTAACAAGATCCAATTGAATTTTCAAGTTTTTTCAATAGCTCAACAATGGTATTTTTTTGAGTTTTGCACCCATCTTTCACAAAACTTGTGATAAACTTTTAAATCTAGCACACTTAAATAATTTTAAAAAATCCAGCTGAACCTTGCTGTTGCATTACTTCGGCGATGTTGAATCTCTGGTTTTTTTTGTCCTCCTCTAATTCTTGGCAAATATATTTGGTGGTATGTATTGCGGCATAAGAAGAAATGCTGCAATAATGAAAGAAGATGGAAAAGAATAGTGGACTTTTTATTCTAAAAAATAAAGAATATGATTTAGAAAAATGAAGAAGCTTGATAGGATTGTCAAAATGCCGTTAGACACAAAATTTTGATGTTCACTCGCTTTTTATGTGTGAAAAACACGCGAGTAACACGTAATCAAAAAGGTATATTTTTTACACGATTTTGAAAGATTTGGTGTGTAAAATAAAATTCATAGTCAATAGGTCTGTAACAGAAAGATGGATAGGTAAACTATATATTTCACCTAAAATAAAAGGGGGGAGCTTCGACATTTTGACCAATTAACAAGATACACACTGTATTATTATTGCCTTCACATATAACTTTTTCATATAATCAGAGTACCATAGTTAATAAAGGTTAATTTTCCTTTGTCTAGGATTATTAAACTCACAATTGTTAGTCCACAGGCATTTGTCCAATGATCTTTTGCAAATATTTGAGAAAACATAGTAAAGACACAAAATTAGAGCCCTTTTGTACAAAGTCTAAAGAATGATCGGATATTAATGTTAGGTTATACCCAACAAAGATTAATTATTTGGGCTAGTTAGTATACCATGTTAATTACCATAAGAATTTTAAAATGGAAAAATAGAAAGGCAGAGACACAAGTCACAACAGCCCATGTGCTTTTTGCTGCTTTGTGAAATACCAAAAACGTGAATCACAAGAAAAATAACCAAAAAATAAAAAGGGGATACGTATTACCCTTATTTCAATTTTTGTCAAAATCCCATATTTAAAGGTGATATGAGCTATAGCTCATTTTCCATTGTACATTTGAGATTCAACAATTTAGCATGGCAAGGGTCTTTTCCTCCAACTATGGCTCCGCAAACCTTCTCACTTCAGTTAGGTGTTCATATTCGACATGTTACATGCCCATAGTAGTTAAAATGGGTCGTGATCAATCCTACTGGGCCTCCATCGAATCTGAAATTGAAGTCCATCTTAAAAAGGCCTTATCAATTAGGCCACCTGAATCTGTCTTCGAGCCCATGCATTACTTGACATTTACAACACCCAAATCCATAGCACCAGCCTTATGCGTTGCAGCATGCGAGCTGGTAGGTGGTGAAAGGGCCCAAGCCATGGCTGCTGCATCAGCAATACATCTCATGCATGTTGCTACTTACACCCACAACCACATGCATGGTTCCGGGCCCACAATCGACCACAAGTTTGGACCTAATATCGAGCTTCTCACGGGAGATGGGATCATGCCCTTTGCTATTGAACTACTAGCCAAAGACATGAGCCCGGCTCAAGAGAACTCGGACAAGATCTTAAGGGTTATAACTGAGGTCACACGGGCCGTAGGGTCACAAGGGCTGTTAGAAGGCCAGTTTAGGGCTGTAGAATGGACTCAATCAGGCAATGGAGATGAGGAAATATTGGAATATGTGTGCAAGAAGAAAGAAGGAGAGATTCATGCATGTGGAGCTGCTTGTGGAGCCATTTTGGGCGAAGGAAATGACGAAGAAGTTGAAAGCTTGAGGAATTATGGGCTTTATGTTGGGATAATACAAGGAATGATAAATGGAGTAGGAAGAAATAGTTACAACATAAGAGCGGAGAAAAGAGTGGAAGAACTGAGAATAATGGCTATGAAGGAATTGCAGACACGCTTCAAAGGGAAGAAGGTGAGAGCAATTGCTAGTGTTGTTGAAGAGTGTTTTGTGCCTCGATCACAATGTGACCTTGTTTAGATTTTAGTTGAACTAATAATTGTAGTGCACTAGTGCTACATTTTACCTTTCCGTGCCTAGCTCGATCGATGTTTTGACCATAAGTATATTTCACCTTATAATTGTACTATCAATTCTTTTATAGAAACTTTATAATTAAATGAAGTAATTAAAGCAAAAGAAAAGGCAAAACAAACAAATAATTGGACGCCTTTAAATATGACGCAATTTACTTATTTCATACTCTAGTTTTAATCCAAAATTAAAATGGTGGGGGTTCTAATATCATCATGATCATATATCAATATGACTATGACTATGAAAGCGAAGAAAAATAATCTCTAAATAAATTAACGAGGTAGAAATGGATCCAAAGAAATGATAAAGGCACTTAATAATTTACTCTTTAATACAGTCAAACGAGTTGTTCTTTGATCACTATTTACTAATATGCCTTTCAAATATTTTTGAATTATTAATTATTATGACTTATAATACGTTTCATATAATTTTAAAATATAAATTTTAGTTAAATTAGTTAAAAAAATTATATCTAAAATTAATAGTCAAAATAAAAATATGTAACTTTAACAATCCCCAAAAAATCATCCTTTATTAGAACGAAGGGAGTATTTGGATTTATGATGGGACAAAAGGAAGCAGTGGAACACATGCTTTCACAGTTTATCAAAAAAATGAAGTTGGTGGAACATCACTTTCTAATTATTTTAATTTTTGTCTTTGATCCCACCGCCAGCACATCAATTATATTTTAGGTTTCTCTATATTTTCTCCCTTAGATTTCCTCTTTGGTTTTGCTCTTAACGTGTTACAATTACTAATATCTGATGACCCAAAAGATAAATCACTTATTTTAAAATTGTATTTTACATTTTTAAGGTCTTGAAAATCTCAAGATGCGAGGCGTTGGAGGACCTTCCCTTCGCGAACGCGGGCCTGTTAACGCGAACGCTAAGGCTAATTGAGCCTGGGCAGGGGGTGGAGTATTAAACCTACGCGAACGCGACCACATGGACGCGAACACGAATGCTCGAGGGGTCACTTCTCCGCGAATGCGAGCTGTCTTCCACGAACACGAAGGCCTAGCAGGACTAACCCATTGCAAATGCGATGGACCTATCGCGAACGTGATGAGTAATTTCGCCCAGTTATTTTAAAAGACCATAACAGTAACCATTAGGGAATTTACACCAAAACTCATAACTTCTTCATCTTAACTCCAAATTGGGCGATTTTTGAAAGGGGACTTCACCACCCATTCATAGGTATGTAATCTTACACTAATTTTCTTCAATTTTCATTTAAACCCATTGGATTTCTATATCTAAATCATGTTCTTAAGGGTAGAAAATTAGGAATTCGGATAGAGTTAGGGCTTTATGATTCATTGTGATTTAGACATAGTTTTGGGGATAAATTTTGGAACTAATTATATATTCGGGCTTGTGGGTGAATAGTGATCAAGTTTTGGTCCAAACCTCGTGTTGACCAAGCGAGCCCGGGGTCAATTTTTGAATTTTTGAGAAAAATAATTAGAAAGCTATAATTAAATATTGGAATTGAATTGTATAGCATTTATTGATGTTATTAAGTAGATTTTCTATAGATACAATTTATTTAGAGTTGAATTCGAAAGGAAAGGCGGTGTTTAAGGCTTGAGTTGGCCTTGGGAGTTCGAGGTAAGTGCTCGGTCTAACCTTAGCTTGAGGGATTAGGAGTTGTGTCCTATTTACTATTTTCTTCTTATTGAGTACGAAGTATAGGCATGGTGACAAGTATCTATACGTTGGTATCGAGCATGATCCTGAGTCTTAAATAGATATATGTAGTGTTCTTAAATGATACCACGGATGCTTTAATTGGTGATTCTCGATATTGAGCAAGGACTTAGTATATTTTCGTGGAAATTTCTTATGATTGAGTGTTGGTGTTAACTGAGGTGAGTAGGAGTTGAGTTAATATTGGTTAAAGTTGATTCTCCCTTGCCAGAACGTATATACTTTTACTGTTGAATTCCCTTGCCGGGATAGTGTAGTTTATTGGTGATCCCTTGTTGTGACTCGTGGTGTGGTTGAGTGAAGGTATATAAATATATTAGACCGGGTTGCATGCCGCAATAATATTATATATTAGATCAAGTTGCACGCCGCAACAATGTTATATATATTGGATCGGGTTGCACACCGTAATAAAGTTATATATATTAGATCGGTTTGCATGCCGCAACAATGTTATAAATGGATCGGGTTGCTCGCTGCAACAATACTATTATTATTGCTTTATTGTAGATTATGAATTGTTTCTCTCATACTTCTCTTTATTTTTGCTGAATTTGATGTGTTCCCCGAAGCATGTACCCCCACTCCCATTGAAAATGCTTATTCCTATTTATTTCCCGTCATATATTATATAATTGCACAGGTTTATCTGGAGTCTGGTCCTAGCCTCGTCACTACCTCGCCGGAGTTAGGTTATGCACTTACTAGCACATGGGATCGATTGCGTTGATGTTACACTCTGCACTCTGTGTAGATACTGGAGAAGCACTGGGACAGTAGCACCTGGGAATCCAGCCTCTAGTCCACTCAAAGATCCGAGTTAGTCCTGCAGGCATCCGCAGGCTCGACGTTCTCCGCTATCTATTTATATGTTATGTTTTCTCTTGTTTATGAGACATGTTGTATTTCCTTGTTCAGACATTTGTATGTAGTATTCATAGACAGTCCATGGATATGTGACATCGGATTTTGGATAAAGATGCATGTTGGCATTTTCGTATTGATTTTCGCATTATATTAGTCTAAGTTATCCACTTAATTTTATCTTTCACTATATATAAATATTGATCACCTGTTAATATAAGTTGTTAAAAGGATTAGAATGAAAGAGCTACAAATTTTAAATTACATGGCTTGCCTAACTTCTACGAGTAGGCGTCATCACGACTCCCGAAGGTAAAAAATTCGGGTCGTGAAAAGTTTGTATCATAGATTAAGGTTATATAGGTCTAACAATTCACGGACAAGATCAATAGAGTCTGAGGGATCGGTATGGAGACATCTATATATATCCCTCTAAGGCTACAGAGTAGTTCCGGTGGGCCCAACTCAGGTCCTAGAGGGGTTAATTGCTACCCCAGTTCTTTAGGATGCTCTGGTCTAAGCAGTGGGCCTCATGGAGAGTGTCACCGGAGCAGGCTTGCTTCCTATAGTACCATCTGTCTCTCAGGCTGGAGGAGGAGCCCAGACTCTTGCTACTCGCACTCCGGAGCAGGTAGCTCCCCAGATTGAGACTCCAACAGTTTAACCTGTTGGAGCAGTTCAACCGGTTGTAATAGCTCAAACCGGTGATGAAGGAGTTATGTGAGCCGATGCTTTATGGAGGATGGATAGGTTTACCAAGCTCTTCACTACCACTTTCAGCGGTGTATCTACTGAGGATCCCCAAGATTATGTAGACAGTTGTCATGAGGTTCTCGGGAACATGGGTATAGTTGAGACCAATGGGATATATTTTGCTACTTTATGCTAATCTAGATCCGCCAAGACTTGGTGGAGAGATTATTGCTTGGCTAGACCAGCCAGGTTGCTAGCCTTGACTTGGGAGCAGTTTACTCAGCTATTTCTGGAGAAGTTTCTCCATTACTTAGAGAGAGACCTATCAGAGGTAGTTTGAGTGTCTCTAGCAGGGTTCTGATATTCTAAAAGTCAATACCATACAAGATGGGAGGGGGATGATTTGTGTGTTACCCAATTTTCACTCTAGAAGAACCTGGTTCTTCTAGGTGTTCTAACTACAATTGTTTGCGGAATAAAAAGAACATAAAATAAAGAACACAGAGATTTTTACATGGAAAACACCATGCTCAAAAGGTAAAAAAACCACGACCTACTACTTAGTAGGATTTTTCCAAACTTTCACTAAAACCAGTGAGCTAAAACAATAATTACAGAAACTCTTTGTAAACCTAAGGATTTACTCTAATCCCGTTGTGACACACAGCCTCAACTGTTATGATAACTTCAAGTTAGCTATAACATGAATACTCAAAGTACCTAATACAATTTCTTCTATGAAAGCTAAAAGGTACAACTTTAAACCACCTACTACAATTGAACTACAATAATAAAAAATACAATGGAACTGGTTCTTCTATCTTGTTCAAGTAGCTTCAGGAGTGCAAACTCGAATCCCACATAAATTGCATGCAAAATCGCCTTGCACTTTTGCGCTCAATTTAGTTTAACTTCTGCATACGTGCAACACATGTAAAAGAGAACAATCACTGTCATTTAATATGTTAGTAATCAAGGTTCGATTGGGACTCAATTTCTGATCTTCTATCGTAGTTGAGTCCTTGAATATCTCAAACTCCAACACTATCTTTATCCAAATTGTGTTCGCTTCATATAAGGAGACTTTCTCCCCTTATCCAATATGCAACCTTTTCGATCAACTCAGGAGATATTACTGCTTGATCATATGACTTATCTCCTTCACGTGCTCCTTACATGTATACGTTGATCAAGACTGTGCTTCACAAGATGGACCTTGTCCATTACTGAGTTCATTTGTCATTCTTCAAAACTTCACATGTTCTTGGGCCAACAAATTCCCCCTTTTTGATGATGACAAACTGTGTGTTTTTTACTGATCAAAGAATCTGTAAGAACTCAGCTTAACCATCAATACTAAACTTAAAAAATTTACTTTACATCAAGTATCAGTTTAATTAGGTTATAAATATCACTTATTTTAGAATAATGTGTAATGTACAATATCTCTTTCCCATTTTGGCATCATCGAAAAGTTGCATACACATTTTCAATTCGAGATTTTAATAAGAACTTATGGCAACTGGGGCAACTGCAAATGCAACCATGTTATAATCATCAGTAATCAAACAAACATATTTAAACTATCAAGGTCAGAATAATCATTGAAAAAGAGAAAATAACAGTTGTTATTGATACAGATATGTTACCACTATCAATCAACAAAAAGAAAGAAAAACATCCAAACCACGAGCAAAAACAAAAAAAATCCTAATCTGGATCACTGGGGGTACTGGTACTAGTTCAGGGGACAGAAACTAGGAGTCCTAAGGCTTGGAGGAACTCGAGGGTTGAGTTTGGAGAAGATTCAGCATGTTCTGAAGAATTCCATCATTCTTCTCCTTTTCTTTTTCAAGTTCAATTCTGAGACCATCCCTCTTAGCTTCCACTTCAACCACACGAGCCTTAAGCCTAGTAATTTTAGCATTCTTAGCTGCGCATTCCTGAACCAAAATCCTAACTTTTCTGTTGATGGGTGTCCAGGGATGAACCAGGTTCAACAGGAATTGCATTCACTGGATATACTTAGGACACTAAAAACCACTCGACTGCCCGAAAATATTACGAGTGCAAACAAACCTGCAACTGCTAAAGATTGTGGAGAGTTGTTTCCTGCTGTTGAATTCTTTATAGTTGTTGGAAGTTCAAGTGCCAACTACTTAGTAGGTCTGTTTATCACAAGTGAAACTATCAGTATTGAAGGTTGGGATACTACCAATTTATAAGGTTATTCAATGTTGCTGTTATTCTGGAAGGAAACATTTGCTTGGTATCAATTTGGCTGTTGCAATCGATTTTCCATATCTTGGATTGACTCAAGTAGTTAACTTTCATTTCAAACAAAGCAACAATAATCTGAAAAGCACTCCAAATGGGAGCAAAGTATTGAAGAAATCTCTTCAGTTTATAATCACTAGCAATTTTTGTCATCATGGTTAAATAATGACCTTGAAGACAAGGTCAATTTCAAGGGGGAAGGATTGTTGTGATCGGGCATTTGTTATCGAAGGAGGTCACGTGTTGGGCTTGTTCTCACACGTATGTCAATCAACTCTTATTTATGAGAACTCACCCATATATAGATGGAGGCAAACATTAAATAGGGACATTCAGAATTTTAATCCATTTTCGTTGCTTCTTTTTCTCACTTCTCTTTCACTCTCTGTTTATCTCTTTGCTCCCTTCTCGTCTCTTCTCTTTTTCTTCTTTTGCTCTCCTCTTCTTCTTAATTCTTCTTATCCATTGAATTAGGTAGTTCTAATTAATAAACTTTCCAATTTTGATTTTTATTCTTGAGTACGTTACAAAAGTATCGAAACAAGAAACTGATAGTTGAGGCAAGATCATAATAACAATAAGCTATTTCTTTTTAAATACAGAGTTCTTGATCCGTAAGACGAAGCAGCCAACAGCTAAAATTAAAGCCTATGTTCTATAGAATATTACGCTGCAATTACAGCTTAATCCTTGCCTATTTTAATTTTTCATCTTCACCATTCACGTGCTACCTCCATTCGAAAATCAACTTAATTCATTATATTACTGACACACATATGGCTCGCAGAATGTAGACACACACTTCATTATTATTGCCTTCACTTATAAATTTTTCATATAATCAAAGTACCATATTTAAAAAAGGGGAATGTTCCTTTGTCTAGGATCATTAAACTCATAATTGTTAGTGCATAGGCATTTGTCCAATGACATTTCATTTTGTAAATAAGGTATGAGAAAACAAAGTAAAGACATAAAATTAGAGCTATTTTGCACATATTCTAATGCTAGGTTATACTTATAACCAACAAACATTAATTATTTGGGCTAGTTAGTTGATGACGCTCAACTCTAACTCTAGTACTAAAAAGAATATGCGGTCGCTGCAGCTATAATTAAATATTGGAATTGAATTATATAGCATTTATTGATGTTATTAAGTAGATTTTCTATAGATACAATTTATTTAGAGTTGAATTCGAAAGGAAAGGCAGTGTTTAAGGCTTGAGTTGGCCTTGGGAGTTCGAGGTAAGTGCTCGGTCTAACCTTAGCTTGAGGGATTAGGAGTTGTGTCCTATTTACTATTTTCTTCTTATTGAGTACGAAGTATAGGCATGGTGACAAGTATCTATACGTTGGTATCGAGCATGATCCTGAGTCTTAAATAGATATATGTAGTGTTCTTAAATGATACCACGGATGCTTTAATTGGTGATTCTCGATATTGAGCAAGGACTTAGTATATTTTCGTGGAAATTTCTTATGATTGAGTGTTGGTGTTAACTGAGGTGAGTAGGAGTTGAGTTAATATTGGTTAAAGTTGATTCTCCCTTGCCAGAACGTATATACTTTTACTGTTGAATTCCCTTGCCGGGATAGTGTAGTTTATTGGTGATCCCTTGTTGTGACTCGTGGTGTGGTTGAGTGAAGGTATATAAATATATTAGACCGGGTTGCATGCCGCAATAATATTATATATTGGATCAAGTTGCACGCCGCAACAATGTTATATATATTGGATCGGGTTGCACACCGTAATAAAGTTATATATATTAGATCGGTTTGCATGCCGCAACAATGTTTTAAATGGATCGGGTTGCTCGCTGCAACAATACTATTATTATTGCTTTATTGTAGATTATGAATTGTTTCTCTCATACTTCTCTTTATTTTTGCTGAATTTGATGTGTTCCCCGAAGCATGTACCCCCACTCCCATTGAAAATGCTTATTCCTATTTATTTCCCGTCATATATTATATAATTGCACAGGTTTATCTGGAGTCTTGTCCTAGCCTCGTCACTACCTCGCCGGAGTTAGGTTATGCACTTACTAGCACATGGGATCGATTGCGTTGATGTTACACTCTGCACTCTATGTAAATACTGGAGAAGCACTGGGACAGTAGCACCTGGGAATCCAGCCTCTAGTCCACTCAAAGATCCGAGTTAGTCCTGCAGGCATCCGCAGGCTCGACGTTCTCCTCTATCTATTTATATGTTCTGTTTTCTCTTGTTTATGAGACATGTTGTATTTCCTTGTTCAGACATTTGTATGTAGTATTCATAGACAGTCCATGGATATGTGACATCGGATTTTGGATAAAGATGCATGTTGGCATTTTCGTATTGATTTTCGCATAATATTAGTCTAAGTTATCCACTTAATTTTATCTTTCACTATATATAAATATTGATCACCTGTTAATATAAGTTGTTAAAAGGATTAGAATGAAAGAGCTACAAATTTTAAATTACATGGCTTGCCTAACTTCTACGAGTAGGCGTCATCACGACTCCCGAAGGTAAAAAATTCGGGTCGTGAAAAGTTTGTATCAGAGATTAAGGTTATATAGGTCTAACAATTCACGGACAAGATCAATAGAGTCTGAGGGATCGGTATGGAGACATCTATATATATCCCTCTAAGGCTACAGAGTAGTTCCGGTGGGCCCAACTCAGGTCCTAGAGGGGTTAATTGCTACCCCAGTTCTTTAGGATGCTCTGGTCTAAGCAGTGGGCCTCATGGAGAGTGTCACCGGAGCAGGCTTGCTTCCTATAGTACCATCTGTCTCTCAGGCTGGAGGAGGAGCCCAGACTCTTGCTACTCGCACTCCGGAGCAGGTAGCTCCCCAGATTGAGACTCCAACAGTTTAACCTGTTGGAGCAGTTCAACCGGGTGTAATAGCTCAAACCGGTGATGAAGGAGTTATGTGAGCCGATGCTTTATGGAGGATGGATAGGTTTACCAAGCTCTTCACTACCACTTTCAGCGGTGTATCTACTGAGGATCCCCAAGATTATGTAGACAGTTGTCATGAGGTTCTCGGGAACATGGGTATAGTTGAGACCAATGGGATATATTTTGCTACTTTATGCTAATCTAGATCCGCCAAGACTTGGTGGAGAGATTATTGCTTGGCTAGACCAGCCAGGTTGCTAGCCTTGACTTGGGAGCAGTTTACTCAGCTATTTCTGGAGAAGTTTCTCCATTACTTAGAGAGAGACCTATCAGAGGTAGTTTGAGCGTCTCTAGCAGGGTTCTGATATTCTAAAAGTCAATACCATACAAGATGGGAGGGGGATGATTTGTGTGTTACCCAATTTTCACTCTAGAAGAACCTGGTTCTTCTAGGTGTTCTAACCACAATTGTTTGCGGAATAAAAAGAACATAAAATAAAGAACACAGAGATTTTTACATGGAAAACACCATGCTCAAAAGGTGAAAAAACCACGACCTACTACTTAGTAGGATTTTTCAAAACTTTCACTAAAACCAGTGAGCTAAAACAATAATTACAGAAACTCTTTGTAAACCTAAGGATTTACTCTAATCCCGTTGTGACACACAACCTCAACTGTTACGATAACTTCTAGTTAGCTATAACATGAATACTCAAAGTACCTAATACAATTTCTTCTATGAAAGCTAAAAGGTACAACTTTAAACCACCTACTACAATTGAACTACAATAATAAAAAATACAATGGAACTGGTTCTTCTATCTTGTTCAAGTAGCTTCAGGAGTGCAAACTCGAATCCCACATAAATTGCATGCAAAATCGCCTTGCTCTTTTGCTCTCAATTTAGTTTAACTTCTGCATACGTGCAACACATGTAAAAGAGAACAATCACTGTCATTTAATATGTTAGTAATCAAGGTTTGATTGCGACTCAATTTCTGATCTTCTATCGTAGTTGAGTCCTTGAATATCTCAAACTCCAACACTATCTTTATCCAAATTGTGTTCGCTTCATATAAGGAGACTTTCTCCCCTTATCCAATATGCAACCTTTTCGATCAACTCAGGAGATATTACTGCTTGATCATATGACTTATCTCCTTCACGTGCTCCTTACATGTATACGTTGATCAAGACTGTGCTTCACAAGATGGACCTGGTCCATTACTGAGTTCATTTGTCATTCTTCAAAACTTCACATGTTCTTGGGCCAACAATTTCCCCCATTTTGATGATGACAAACTGTGTGTTTTTTACTGATCAAAGAATCTGTAAGAACTCAGCTTAACCATCAATACTAAACTTAAAAAATTTACTTTACATCAAGTATCAGGTTAATTAGGTTATAAATATCACTTATTTTAGAATAATGTGTAATGTACAATATCTCTTTCCCATTTTGGCATCATCGAAAAGTTGCATACACAGTTTCAATTAGAGATTTTAATAAGAACTTATGGCAACTGGGGCAACTGCAAATGCAACCATGTTATAATCATCAGTAATCAAACAAACATATTTAAACTATCAAGGTCAGAATAATCATTGAAAAAGAGAAAATAACAGTTGTTATTGATACAGATATGTTACCACTAACAATCCACAAAAAGAAATAAAAACATCCAAACCACGAGCAAAAACAAAAAAAAATCCTAATCTGGATCACTGGGGGTACTGGTACTAGTTCAGGGGACAGAAACTAGGAGTCCTAAGGCTTGGAGGAACTCGAGGGTTGAGTTTGGAGAAGATTCAGCATGTTCTGAAGAATTCCATCATTCTTCTCCTTTTCTTTTTCAAGTTCAATTCTGAGACCATCCCTCTTAGCTTCCACTTCAACCACACGAGCCTTAAGCCTAGTAATTTTAGCATTCTTAGCTGCGCATTCCTGAACCAAAATCCTAACTTTTCTGTTGATGGGTGTCCAGGGATGAACCAGGTTCAACTGGAATTGCATTCACTGGATATACTTAGGACACTAAAAACCACTCGACTGCCCGAAAATATTACGAGTGCAAACAAACCTGCAACTGCTAAAGATTGTGGAGAGTTGTTTCCTGCTGTTGAATTCTTTATAGTTGTTGGAAGTTCAAGTGCCAACTACTTAGTAGGTCTGTTTATCACAAGTGAAACTATCAGTATTGAAGGTTGGGATACTACCAATTTATAAGGTTATTCAATGTTGCTGTTATTCTGGAAGGAAACATTTGCTTGGTATCAATTTGGCTGTTGCAATCGATTTTCCATATCTTGGATTGACTCAAGTAGTTAACTTTCATTTCAAACAAAGCAACAATAATCTGAAAAGCACTCCAAATGGGAGCAAAGTATTGAAGAAATCTCTTCAGTTTATAATCACTAGCAATTTTTGTCATCATGGTTAAATAATGACCTTGAAGACAAGGTCAATTTCAAGGGGGAAGGATTGTTGTGATCGGGCATTTGTTATCGAAGGAGGTCACGTGTTGGGCTTGTTCTCACACGTATGTCAATCAACTCTTATTTATGAGAACTCACCCATATATAGATGGAGGCAAACATTAAATAGGGACATTCAGAATTTTAATCCATTTTCGTTGCTTCTTTTTCTCACTTCTCTTTCACTCTCTGTTTATCTCTTTGCTCCCTTCTCGTCTCTTCTCTTTTTCTTCTTTTGCTCTCCTCTTCTTCTTAATTCTTCTTATCCATTGAATTAGGTAGTTCTAATTAATAAACTTTCCAATTTTGATTTTTATTCTTGAGTACGTTACAAAAGTATCAAAACAAGAAACTGATAGTTGAGGCAAGATCATAATAACAATAAGCTATTTCTTTTTAAATACAGAGTTCTTGATCCGTAAAACGAAGTAGCCAACAGCTAAAATTAAAGCCTATGTTCTATAGAATATTACGCTGCAATTACAGCTTAATCCTTGCCTATTTTAATTTTTCATCTTCACCATTCACGTGCTACCTCCATTCGAAAATCAACTTAATTCAATATATTACTGACACACATATGGCTCGCAGAATGTAGACACACACTTCATTAGTATTGCCTTCACTTATAAATTTTTCATATAATCAAAGTACCATATTTAAAAAAGGGGAATGTTCCTTTGTCTAGGATCATTAAACTCATAATTGTTAGTGCATAGGCATTTGTCCAATGACATTTCATTTTGTAAATAAGGTATGAGAAAACAAAGTAAAGACATAAAATTAGAGCTATTTTGCACATATTCTAATGCTAGGTTATACTTATAACCAACAAACATTAATTATTTGGGCTAGTTAGTTGATGACGCTCAACTCTAGTACTAAAAAGAATATGCGGTCGCTGCAAATATAATTCAGTCTAAAAGTTCGAAGTTGAATTCTACAGAGAAGTAATGCCTAGCTATATTTGTTTAATATCACTAATAGGACAAGTTTGAACAATTTTCGAAATTATAAAAATTAAGATTGTTGGCCAAAGTTCAGTTGAAGTTTTAAAGATTGACAAATGAACTCAGGGACGGACCTGGTCCATCTTGGGAGACACAGTTGTTACAAAAATTGCACATGATAGGCACATGAGGAAGATATGTATTGAAGACCACGCAGCAATACCTTCTGAACAGATCGAAAAGATTGCATTGAGTTCTAAGGAGGACAATCTCCTTATGGGAAGATAACACAATCCTAAGCTAGGATAAGGGTTGGAGTTTGCATTGGTTAAGGACTCAAATCGACTAAGGATAAGCATTGGAGTCTCGATCAAACTCTAATTGCTTATCTATTAAATAACCAAGTTGTTCTCTTTTACAGGTAATGCACATGCGCAGAAGTAAAGCATAATTGAGAGCAATACAGTAAGTCTGTTTTGCAAGCAATATATGTGAGATATAAGTGTGCACGACTGAAGCTACTTGAACGAGATAAAAGAACCAGTTCCATTGTGTTTATTCTTATTCTAGTTCAATTGTAGTCGGTGTTTAATGTTGTACCTTTCAGCTTATTTAGAAGCAATTGTATTAGGTACTTTGAGTATTCAAGTTAGAGTTAACTTGAAAGTGCCGCAACAATTGAGGCTGTGTGCCACACTGGGATTAGAGTTAATCCTATGCTTTACAAAAAAATTTGTAGATGTTGTGTTTGGCTTAATGATTTTAGTAGAGTTTGGAAAAGTCCAACTGAGTAGTTGGTCGTAGTTTTTTCACCTCTGTAGATAGGTGCTTTCCATATAAAGAGAGGTAAACACATGTTTTGTATTTTCTGATGTAGTTCAGAGGGAGGAAAATAGGTTTGTTCTAATAGGGGATGCTAAGGATGTTAATGGGGCTGAGTCTGGTAAAATGAAAAAGAAAAGGAAGAAGGAGGTGTTAGCCATATGTGGTAGTAGGGAAAAGGGAGGATCGAAGTCAGGGGGAAGTGGGTCATGAGAAGCTGCAGAGGGATTAGTTAACTTGAGAGAACAACCTGATGAACCTGGTTCATCTGCAGAAGAAACTTTGGTGGATACGCTGAAGAAATTTGGCCAAGTTATGACCCAAAAAAACACAAGGGTTCCACATAAAGGACTCATGCTGCGTCGAAACCAACCAATAAAAGTAAAACTTTATCACCCTCGTCTTCTCCTAGGGTTAGAACTACAAGAAGTAGAGTTAGGGAGAGTGAAGCAGAATTGCAGAAAACTCTAGAGGAGAGTAAGAAAAAGAGAAAAGAAAAGGGGAAAGCAAAAATAGGTGAAAGTTCTGAGGTTGTTGTTGAAGAGGAGTTGGAAGAGATAGAAGTGGTCCATCAAGAGAGGGGTACTACTGTGGAAGTTTCCACTGCCAAATCAAAATGAACCAGGTCTTCTGCAAAGAAGCCCTCCAAATATGTAACTGCTGAAGTCTCTCTAGCAAAAAGAACTAGGTCGGCTAAAAAGGGTAAATAAGTGAAGATAAATGAAGAAGAGGATGATGAATGGAGCAGAGAAGAAGGAGAAGATGAGTCTGAACAGGAACAAGATAGGTATGCCATGTTTGGCAAGAGAAAAATTCTGAAGGGAAGTTTGCTCAAAAGCCTGGAGGAGCCAGGCATGATGAGACTATTGAGTGCATTGGAGGCACAAGGATGGAAGGACATGGTCCTTCAGATGGATGGTAGATTGGCCAGAAATGAGCTCATTGAATTCATGGCTGGAACTGTGAAAAATGGACTGACAACTAGCATAGTGAAGGGGTAAAGGTGAAGTTTGATGCACCCAAGTTGGGTAAAATTCTGGATATTCCTAGTGAGAGATATGATGATTATACAAGGCAAAGATGACCTTGTCTGGATGGATTGCCTACAGATTTGCAAATCACTAGGATCTTCTATGACACCCAAGTTGATGAGGAGGTGCCTAAAGCAAGGGCTGTACAAAAGAGTGAGATAAGGTCAGTGCATAAAGTGCTCTTTGAATTTGTGAACAAATGCCTATTGCCTAGACAGGAGAGGAGGCATACAACAAACTATATAGACCTGGTCCTTATGTAGAGCTTGGTGGAAGGAAATCAGATTAACTGGACTGCTTTCATTGTGAAGCTGCTAGACATGGTGCTAAATGGCTCAAAAGCTCATGCCATTCCTTGTGAATTTATTCTGACTACTATGTTGGCCCAACTGAAAGTTCCCCTGAAAAAAATGGGAAAATGCTTCCAGCAAAGAGCACTTTGGCATCAACACCCTCCAAGCATGTGATTATCTACTTAGTGTAGGCCTAGTTGAACCTGGTTAATCAGTGAAGACTCCTGTGAATAGCAAAGGTCACAGCCTTAGTTCAGGATGTTGGGGCAAAGGATGCTGAGATTGCAAGGTTTCAGACTCTAGTTGTTGAATTAGAGGAAGAAAGGAATGGATTTATAGCTGAACTTGCAAAAGAAAAAGAGAAGAGTGAAGGGATGCTCCAGCAAATGCTAAATCTGCTACAAACCCAACCGTCCAGCTCCTCAAAGCCTTAGGTTTCCTTGTCCTATGAAGAACCAATCTTGAAACCCCTCCCCCCCTCCCAATGACCCAGATTATAGACTTTTATCTGCTCTATTTGTTTTGTGTTTACTCATGGTTGGTAGTTTTGTTTTTCTTCTTGTGGATTGCTATGTAGAAGCATCATTTTTCAATGAATATATACAGCTCTCTTGCTTTTTGTTAATTCTGATCTTATAGTTCTTTTTGATAAGTTAATTTTTGATTAACTAAAAGCATATACTTCCACTTGCAATTTTCCATGTGGCCATGAGTACTAATTAATTATCTTGGATTTACATTATTTATGCAACTTGTCGATGATGCCAAAAGGGGAAAGATATTGTGCTTAAAGCTATTTATATGAACATGTGATGTTTATGACCTAATTAAATCTGGCCCTTAATGATAAGTTAAACTTTTGAGTGTTGATATTTCAGCTGAATTCCACAGTTTCTTTGATCATAAAAAGCACGGAGTTTTTCATCATCAAAAAGGGGGAATTTGTTGGCCCAAGTTAAGTTAAAGTTTTGAAGATTGAAAAATGAACTCAGGGATGGACCTGATCTATCTTGGAAGACATAGTTGTTATAACCATTGCACATGAGAGGCACGTGAGGTAAGGAGGACAGTCTCCTTATGAGAAGAGAACACAATCCTAAGCTAGGATAAGGATTGGAGTTTGTATTGGTTAAGGACTCAAATCGACTAAGGATAAGCATTGGAGTCTCGGTCAAAGTCTAATTGATAATCTATTAAATAACCAAGTTCTTCTCTTTTACATGTAATCGACATACGCAGAAGTAAAGCATAATTGAGAGCAAAATAGCAAGTTTGTTTGCAAGCGATATATGTGAGGTGTAAGTTTGCACGCCTGAAGCTACTTGAACGAGATAGATAAACCAGTTTTTATTCGTATTCTAGTTCAATTGTAGTAGGTGTTTTATATTGTACCTTTTAACTTATTTTGAAGTAATTATATTATGTTCTTTGAGTATTCAATTAGAGTTAACTTGAAAGTATCGCAATAGTTGAGGCTGTGTGCCACATTGGAATTAGAGTTAATCCTTAAGTTTACAAAAAGTTTTGTAAATACGATTTTTGGCTTAGTGATTTTAGTGGAGTTTGGGAAAATCCTACTGAGTAGTAGGCCGTGGTTTTTTAACCTTTTGAGCCAGGTGTTTTCCACGTAAAAATCTATGTGCGCTTTACTTTCAGTATTTATTATTTCGCAAACTGCTGTAGTTAGAACACTTAGAAGAACCTGGTTCTTCTAAAGCGAAAATTAGGTACCACACAAATCATCCCCACTCTTGTGTGGTATTGACGTTTATAACATCAGAGATTTTTATTTCTAACTAATTAACTAGAAAGTACTAGAAAACGGTAATATTATCATCTAACGAGACAAAGGGTTGGAGACTAAATTAAGGAGGTCTGGAGTTATGATTTCCCCAATTGTTGAAAACCTTCTAGCTATGTGCCCCTACAATTTTGCTAATATATTCTCTACTGATCGTGAGAACTTTAGATGTCATAATTTTCTCTCGAGACACTATAATAATTTACTTGACATATTCTCTCGAAGTATGTTAGTTGGCATTATCTAACTGCTCATTATGACCATGTCAAGGCTTTGTTATTTCTAAACCTACCTTTAAACCCAGTGTATTGATTTCTCACATACGTTAGGAGTGACGTTATTCAACAACCCCCTAAATATGTATCCTTTCTCAAGAAACACATAATAAATAGGCACAGTCAATCTCAATTAACAACAATAAATATGTAGTTGAAAAAATACAGAAATTCAATGGCAAAAATATATAAAAACATAACAAAAATTTATCCTAGAAAAGGTTCTATCAAAATTCTAGATAACAAATTATTTATTCATAATAATATGTAAAACTACAATACTAAAAGTCATAACCAACAATGAAATATAGGAAGAGGAAGGAAAAACTTGTAGAAGAATACACCGCCTTGCTCATATTGTGTCTCTGCCGCCTTTCATGTATATATACAAAGTAGGGTTAGGCCCAAACAATTATACCTTCATATACGCGAAAAGGACAATTTTTTTCAGGTTTGGACAGTGGGTCCGGGCGTGGCACGGACGCGGTATTTGGCAAGTGTATTGCCTCTGTTTGCGCCACGTCTGCGATCGCGATTTCGACCGCGTTCTTCACCTTATTCCGTTTATAATTTGAAAAAACATAAAATGTGAAAGTTGTAGCCTTTGCGTTAGCTTTCCAACCATATATTGTGTAGCCCAAATGGAGTTCTGAGAAAAACGTTATGTGTATTTTACTAGACAATGTGCAATATGACTACTCGATTCTTCGTTTTGTTGCTCTATCATCCGTTGATCCTGAATACGATCCCGGATTAATTCCTTGGGGTTTTACTCAAACTTCAAAGCTCTAATTCACTTGAATTCAGTCCATAACATCTATATAGCTCGGAATCAATCCTACAAAACATAAAACACACAACAGTAAATGTTATTGTAATAAACGACTAAAATACGTAATTATAGTCTACCATCATTAATATACCATGTTTATTATCATAAGAATTTTAAAATGGAAGAATAGAAAGGCAGAAACACAAGTCACAACCCCTGTGCTTTTTGCTGCTTTGTGAAATTCCAAAAATGTGAAACACAAGAAAAATAACCAAAAAATAAAAAGGAGACACGTACACCCTTATTTTAAATTTTTGTTTTCTTTTTTTTTCTTTGTCAAGATCCCATATTTAAAGGTGATATGAGCATTTTAGCATCTAACATTTCAGATTCAACAATTTAGCATGTCAACGGTCTTTTCCTCCATCAATGGTTCAGCAAACCTCCTCACTTCAGTTAAGTGTTCATATTCAACATGTTACAGGCCGATTGTCGTTAAAATGGGCTGTGATCAATCCCACTGGGCTTTTGTCGAATCTGAAATTGAAGTCAATCTTAAAAAGGCCATATCAATTAAGCCACCTGAATCTGTCTTCGAGCCCATGCATTATTTGACGTTTGCAACACTCAAATCTACAACACCCATTATGTGTTGCAGTGTGCGAGCTGGTGGGTGGTGAAAGAGCCCAAGCTTTGGCTGCAGCATCAGCAATACATCTCATGCATATTGTTACTTACACCCACCAACACGTGCATATTTCCGGACCTTAGCCTGGTCCCACAATCGACCACAAATTCGGGCCGAATATTGACCTTCTCACGGGAGATGGGATCATGTCCTTTGCTATTGAACTACTAGCCAAAGCCATGAGCCCGGCCCGAGAGAACTCAGAGAAGATCTTAAGGGTTAATACTGAGGTCACATGGGCCGTAGGGTCACAAGGGTTGTTAGAAGGTCAGTTTAGGTTGATAGAATGGACTCAATCAGGCAATGGAGATGTGGAAACGTTGGAATACCATCCAAGAAGAAAGAAGGAGAGATTCATGCATGTGGTGCCATTTTAAGTGACGGAAATGAAGAAGAAGTGGAAAGCTTGAGGAACTATGGGATTTACGTTGGAATAATGCAAGGAATGATAAATGGAGTTGGAAGAAATAATTACAAGAAAAGAATAGTAGAACTTAGAATATCGGCCATGAAGGAATTGCAGACACGTTTCAAAGGGAAGAAGGTGAGGCCAATTGCTCGTCTTATTGAAGAGAGTTTCGTGCCTCCATCACAATGTTATCTTCCTTAGATTTTAGTTGAACTAATAATTGTAGTGGTATATTTTACCTTTTCGTGCCTAGCTCGATTAATGTATTGACAGTAAATATATTTCCCCTTATTGTATTATCATTTATTTTCTAGCAATCAGGGATGGACCCAAATAGTATTAAGAGGGTTTAGTTGAACCCGCTTTGCTAAAATATTATATAGTATATATAGATAAACTATATTTGAAATAGAGAAAATACGTATAGAACCAAAAAGTTGAACCCACTTTAAGCAAGTGTGCTGCATGTTGAGGTGGCAAAGAGGGTTTTCAAGATGTGTGGAGTTGTTGTGTTAGAATCCAACTTGTGGTTTTTGTTGTTTCTTTAATCGAAACCTTTCTTATTGGACAATCATGATACTTTTCAAAAATTGAAATTCTTGATCAATAGAGGAACAATATCATTATTTTTGTTCGATAAAATATCAAAGTGGATGATTTATTCATCCCATACAAGAAATAATAGCAGGAAATCCTTTGATAATCCGAATTCCTGTTGTATAGTCTATACAGTAGATGGAAAACGAACACTCTTAAAACCTTGTATAAACTGTAAGCTCACTGATCGAGCGCTCTTGCGCCGAAGATGAACGGAGCTAAGCGATCTGCCAAAGCTGTGGAATTATGTAAAAATACATCGGTAGGGGGCGTTCGGTTTGATAAAACATGAACGTATATTTTTAAAATTATTTAAGAACAAAAAAAGTGATCAAACTACTTGTTTTACCCCGACACTTCTTATATGAATAGTCGCCGATATTTTTATTTGACCTGTTTGTATAAAAATCTAGGCCCGTCACTGTTAACAACTTAATTGCATAAAGTAATTAAAGCAAAAGAAAAGGCAAAACAAAAAAAATGATCAAATTCAAAGTGTTTCTGACCTGAGTGACGCAACTCTTCTTTAGATTTGTGTGATCATGTCATTGATTCAACCAAATTGGACGCCTTTAAATATGACGCAATTTACTTATTTATACTCTAGTTTTAATCCAAAACTAAAATGGTGGGGTTCTAATATCATCATGATCAGATATGATTATGACGATAAAATAAAGGCGAAATATATAGTTTATTCATTCAACTTACGATTAAATTCCTGTTACACATCTGCTGACCATACATTTTATTTTACACATTAAATCTTTTAAAAGTGTGTCAATTACATGCCACTTTCATGCTGGACCAGTTTCATAAAATGTGTGTAACACGCACCAATATGCTCGTGACATGTGTTATTAATTTAAAAATATACACTTAAAATTACATAAATACCCCCTTCTTCATCTTCCCCACCTTGTCTTCCATTATCAATGTTCTTGAGAAAACTTTCCAGCAAGTCCTAAGAAAAACAATTACTTAGAATCAAAGGACCAAAAAAAGATCTTGTAAAACATTTGTAATTACTATTCCTTTCTAGATCGAGATACAAACAGGAAGAAATTATCAAGTAGCATCTTATCTAGTCAATCAAAATTGAGTTACCAGTTTAGTTCAAAAATTCAAAATTAACAAGATCCAGTTGAATTTTCATGTTTTTTCAATAGCTCAACAATGGTATTTTTTTTTGAGTTTTGCACCCATCTTTCACAAAACTTGTGATAAACTTTTAAATCTAGCACACTTAAATAATTTTAAAAAATCCAGCTGAATATGGCTGTTGCATTACATCGGCGATGTTGAATCTCTGGGTTTTTTTGTCCTCCTCTAATTCTAGGCAAATATATTTGGTGGTATGTATTGCGGCATAAGAAGAAATGCTGCAATAATGAAAGAAGATGGAAAAGAATAGCGGACTTTTTATTCTAAAAAATAAAGAATATGATTTAGAAAAATGAAGAAGCTTGATAGGATTGTCAAAATGCCGTTAGACACAAAATTTTGATGTTCACTCGCCTTTTATGTGTGAAAAACACGCGAGTAACACGTAATCAAAAAGGTATATTTTTTACACGATTTTGAAAGATTTGGTGTGTAAAATAAAATTCATAGTCAATAGGTCTGTAACAGGAAGATGGATAGGTAAACTATATATTTCGCCTAAAATAAAAAGGGGGAGCTTCGACATTTTGACCAATTAACAAGATACACACTGTATTATTATTGCCTTCACATATAACTTTTTCATATAATCAGAGTACCATATTTAATAAAGATTAATTTTCCTTTGTCTAGGATTATTAAACTCACAATTGTTAGTCCACAGGCATTTGTCTAATGATCTTTTGCAAATATTTGAGAAAACATAGTAAAGACACAAAATTAGAGCCCTTTTGTACAAAGTCTAAAGAATGACGGATATTAATGTTAGGTTATACCCAACAAAGATTAATTATTTGGGCTAGTTAGTATACCATGTTAATTACCATAAGAATTTTAAAATGGAAAAATAGAAAGGCAGAGACACAAGTCACAACAGCCCATGTGCTTTTTGCTGCTTTGTGAAATACCAAAAACGTGAATCACAAGAAAAATAACCAAAAGATAAAAAGGGGATACGTATTACCCTTATTTCAATTTTTGTCAAAATCCCATATTTAAAGGTGATATGAGCTATAGCTCATTTTCCACTGTACATTTGAGATTCAACAATTTAGCATGGCAAGGGTCTTTTCCTCCAACTATGGCTCCGCAAACCTTCTCACTTCAGTTAGGTGTTCATATTCAACATGTTACATGCCCATAGTAGTTAAAATGGGTCGTGATCAATCCTACTGGGCCTCCATCGAATTTGAAATTGAAGTCCATCTTAAAAAGGCCATATCAATTAGGCCACCTGAATCTGTCTTTGAGCCCATGCATTACTTGACATTTACAACACCCAAATCCATAGCACCAGCCTTATGCGTTGCAGCATGCGAGCTGGTAGGTGGTGAAAGGGCCCAAGCCATGGCTGCTGCATCAGCAATACATCTCATGCATGTTGCTACTTACACCCACAACCACATGCATGGTTCCGGGCCCACAATCGACCACAAGTTTGGACCTAACATCGACCTTCTCACGGGAGATGGGATCATGCCCTTTGCTATTGAACTACTAGCCAAAGACATGAGCCCGGCTCAAGAGAACTCGGACAAGATCTTTAGGGCTGTAGAATGGACTCAATCAGGCAATGGAGATGAGGAAATGTTGGAATATGTGTGCAAGAAGAAAGAAGGAGAGATTCATGCATGTGGAGCTGCTTGTGGAGCCATTTTGGGTGAAGGAAATGACGAAGAAGTTGAAAGCTTGAGGAATTATGGGCTTTATGTTGGGATAATACAAGGAATGATAAATGGAGTAGGAAGAAATAGTTACAACATAAGAGCGGAGAAAAGAGTGGAAGAACTGAGAATAATGGCTATGAAGGAATTGCAGACACGCTTCAAAGGGAAGAAGGTGAGAGCAATTGCTAGTGTTGTTGAAGAG
The DNA here is from genome assembly GCA_034376525.1 of Nicotiana benthamiana. Classification (NCBI taxonomy): domain Eukaryota; kingdom Viridiplantae; phylum Streptophyta; class Magnoliopsida; order Solanales; family Solanaceae; genus Nicotiana; species Nicotiana benthamiana. The sequence goes on along the minus strand of CM067337.1, from coordinate 40,466,276 downwards.
TGTTTTGTGCCTCGATCACAATGTGACCTTGTTTAGATTTTAGTTGAACTAATAATTGTAGTGCACTAGTGCTACATTTTACCTTTCCGTGCCTAGCTCGATCGATGTTTTGACCATAAGTGTATTTCACCTTATAATTGTACTATCAATTCTTTTATAGAAACTTTATAATTAAATGAAGTAATTAAAGCAAAAGAAAAGGCAAAACAAACAAATAATTGGACGCCTTTAAATATGACGCAATTTACTTATTTCATACTCTTAATCCAAAATTAAAATGGTGGGGGTTCTAATATCATCATCATCATATATCAATATGACTATGACTATGAAAGCAAAGAAAAATAATCTCTAAATAAATTAACGAGGTAGAAATGGATCCAAAGAAATGATAAAGGCACTTAATAATTTACTCTTTAATGAAGTCAAACGAGTTGTTCTTTGATCACTATTTACTAATATGCCTTCAAATATTTTTGAATTATTAATTATTATGACTTATAATACGTGTCATGTAATTTTAAAATGTAAATTTTAGATAAATTAGTTAAAAAAATTATATCTAAAATTAATAGTCAAAATAAAAAAAATGTAACTTTAACAATCCCCAAAAAATTATTCTTTATTAGAACGAAGGGAGTATTTGGATTTATGATGGGACAAAAGGAAGCAGTGGAACACATGCTTTCACAGTTTATTAAAAAAATGAAGTTGGTGGAACATCACTTTCTAATTATTTTAATTTTTGTCTTTGATCCCACCGCCAGCACATCAATTATATTTTAGGTTTCTCTATATTTTCTCTCTTAGATTTCCTCTTTGGTTTTGCTCTTAACGTGTTACAATTACTAATATCTGATGACCCAAAAAGTAAATCACTTATTTTTAAATTGAATTTCATATTTTTAAGGCCTTGAAAATTTAATTTAGCATCACTTCGATTTGTGTATGCAGTTCGGATGCGTAGCCAGAAAACCTAAGCGTGAAAATCTGTAAAAAATGATTAGTTTTGACTGTAAAATAAATAAATTGTACTTCGGTCAATGTTTAGGGTAAACGGATCCGGACACACGATTTGACGGTCCCGGACGGTCCATAAGAAAATATGGGACTTGGGTGTATGCCGGAACCGAATTCCGAGGTCTTAAACCCGGGAAATGAATTTTTTAAAGAAAATTATTTAAAGGGATCAAAAAATAAATTGATCAGAATATGTTGGTATCGGGCCCGTATTTTTTTCTGGTGCCCGGTACATGTCTTCTATGTGATTTAAGATAATTCTGTGAAGATTGGTATGAAACGGAATCCGTTTGACATGATTCAGACTGTAAATACAAAGTTTGATGCTTTAAGAAGTTTTGGAATATTTCATTGATTTTGATGTTTAATTCACTGTTAATGATGTTAAATTTGTGATATTATTGCACAGACAAGTTCATATGGTATATTTAAGTTAGTACGTATGTTTGGTTTGTAGCCCCGAAGGCTCGGGTGAGTTTTAGATATGTTTTGAAGTTTTTCAACTCTTAAAAGTTGCAAGTTTTTAGCTGTTGGTATTCTGATATTTCCTTCTTTGTGTTCGCGGGAGGACCCTCGCGAATGCGATGTGTTAATTATGCTGAAGGAAATTACTTCTACGCGAACACGTAACCTAGGTCGCAAACACGAGGCATTGGAGGACCTTCCCTTCGCGAACGCGGGCCTGGTAACTCGAACGCAAAGGCTAATTGAGCCTGGGCAGGGGGTGGAGCATTAAACCTACGCGAACGTGACCACATGGACGCGAACACGAAGGCTTGAGGGGTCTCTTCTCTGCGAATGCGAGCTGTCTTCCGCGAACGTGAAGGCCTACTAGGACTAACCCATTGCAAATGCGATGGACCTGTAGCGAACATGGTGAGTAATTTCGCCCATTTATTTCAAAAGACCATCACAGTAGCCATTATGGAATTTACACCAAAACTCATAACTTCTTCATCTTAACTCCAAATTGGGCGATTTTTGAAAGGGGATTTCACCACCCATTCATAGGTATGTAATCTTACACTCATTTTCTTCAATTTTCATTAATACCCGTTAGATTTCTATGTTTAAATCATGTTCTTAAGGGTAGAAAATTAGGAATTTGGGTAGAGTTAGGGCTTTTTGATTCATTGTGATTTATACCTAGTTTTGGGGTTAAATTTTGGAACTAATTATATATTCGGGCTCGTGGGTGAATGGTGATAAAGTTTTGGTCCGAACCTCGTGTTTTGACCAAGCGAGCCCGGGGTCAATTTTTAAATTTTTGGGAAAAATAATTAGAAAGCTATAATTAAGTATTGGATTTGAATTGTATAGCCTTTATTGATGTTATTAAGTCGACTATGTATAGATACAATTTATTTGGAGTCGAATTCGAAAGGAAAGGCGGTGTTTAAGGCTTGAGTTGGCCTTGGGACTTCGAGGTAAGTGCTCGGTCTAACCTTAGCTTGAGGGATTAGGAGTTGTGTCCTATTTGCTATTTTCTTCTTGTTGAGTACGACGAATAGGCATGGTGACGAGTATCTATACGTTGGTATCGAGCATGATCCTAAGTCTTAAATAGATATATGTTGTGTTCTTAAATTATACTACGCATGCTTTAATTAGTGATTCTCGATATTGAGCAAGGACTTAGTATATTTTCGTGGAAATTTCTTATGATTGAGTGTTGGTGTTAACTGAGGTGATTAGGAGTTTAGTTAATATTGGTAATAGTTGATTCTCCCTTGCACGAACGTATATACTTTTACTGTTGAATTCCCTTGCCGGGATAGTGTAGTTTATTGGTGATCCCTTGCTGGGACTCGTGGTATGGTTGAGTTTTGGTATATAAATATATTAGACCGGGTTGCATGCCGCAATAATATTATATATATTTGATCAAGTTGAACGCCGCAACAATGTTATATATATTGGATCGGGTTGCACGCCGTAATAAAGTTATATATATTAGATCGGGTTGCATGCCGCAACAATGTTATAAATAGATCAGGTTGCTCGCTGCAATAATATTATTATTATTGCTTTATTGTAGATTATAAATTGTTTATCTCATACTTCTCTTTAATTTGCTGAATTTGATGTGTTCCTCGAAGCATGTACCCCCCCTCCCATTGAAAATGCTTATTCCTATTTATTTACCGTCATATATTGTATAATTCCACAGGTTTATCTAGAGTCTGGTCCTAGCCTCGTCACTACGTTGTCGGAGTTAGGTTATGAACTTACTAGCACATGGGATCGGTTGTGCTGATGTTACACTCTGGACTCTGTGTAGATACCGGAGAAGCACAGGGACAGTAGAACCTGGAAATTAGGCCTCTAGTCCAGTCAGAGATCTGAGTTAGTCCTGCAGGCATCCGCATGCCCGGCGTTCTCCTCTATCTGTTTATATGTTCTGCTTTCTCTTGTTTATAATACATGTTGTAATTTCTTGTTTTGACATTTGTATGTAGCATTCATAGACAGTCCATGGATATGTGACATCGGTTTCTGGGTAGAGATGCATGTTGGCATTTTCATATTAATTTTTGCATTATATTAGTCTAAGTCTTCCACTTAATTTCATCTTTCACTATATATAAATATTGATCACCTGTTAATATAAGTTGTTAAAAGGATTAGAATGAAAGAGTTAAAAATTTTAAATTTCATGGCTTTCCTAGCTTCTACGAGTAGGCGCCATCACGACTCCCGAAGGTAAAAAATTCGGATCATTAAAAGTTGGTTCAGAGCTCAAGGTTATATAGGTCTCACAATTCACGGACAAGATCAGTAGAGTCTGACGGATCGGTATGGAGATGTCTATATTTATCCCTCTGAGGCTACAGAGTTGGGAAAAACTTCACATTTATTCTTTCTTGTTGTGCGATTTTGTTTCTCAATGCTAGTTGAATTTATACTATGTTCTTTTGTAGATGGAGAGAACATGCACTTTCTCATCCACCGCTCAGCAGCCCGATCCCCCAGCAGCAACTCCCATGAGGGGCAAAGGGCGAAGCCAAGGCCATACTAGAGGCAGAGGTAGGGGCAGATCTCATCCCCGAGCAGCAGCACCAGTGGCGGAGCCTCGGGTTGACTTTGATGATGATGGTTCGGCCCCAGCAGTTCCGTTGGGCCCAGCTCAGGTCCTAGAGGGGTTTATTGCTACCCCAGTTCTTCAGGATGCTCTGGTCTGACTAGTGACATACAGCCTCAACTGTTACGATAACTTCAAGTTAGTTATAACATGAACACTCAAAGTACCTAATACAATTTCTTCTGTGAAAGCTAAAAGGTACAACTTTAAACCACCTACTATAAAACTAGAATAATAAAAAACACAATGGAACTGGTTCTTCTATCTCGTTCAAGTAGCTTCAGGAGTGCAAACTCGAATTCACATAAATTTCTTGCAAAATCGCCTTGCTCTTTTGCTCTCAATTTAGTTTAACTTCTTCATACGTGCAACACCTGTAAAAGAGAACAATCACTGCCATTTAATATATTAGTAATCAAGGTTTGATTGGGACTCAATTTCTGATCTTCTATCGTAGTTGAGTCCTTGAATATCTCAAACTCCAACATTATCTTTATCCAAATTGTGTTCACTTCATATAAGGAGAATTTCTCCCCTTATCCAATATGCAACCTTTTCGATCAACTCAGGAGATATTAGTGCTTGATCAGTATGACTTATCTCCTTCACGTGCTCCTCACATTTATACGTTGATCAAGAATGTGCTTCACAAGATGGACCTGGTCCATTAATGAGTTCATCTGTCATTCTTCAAAACTTCACATGTTCTTGGGCCAACAAATTCCCCCTTTTTGATGATGACAAACTCCGTGCTTTTTACTGATCAAAGAATCTGTAAGAACTCAGCTTAACCACCAATACTAAACTTAAAAAATTTACTTTTAATCAAGGATCAGGTTAATTAGGTTATAAATATCACTTATTTTAGTATAATGTGTAATGCACAATATCTCTTCCCCTTTTTGGCATCATCGAAAAGTTGCATACACAGTTTGAATTCGAGATTTTAATAAGAACTTATGGCTACTGGGCAACTGCAAATGCAACCATGGTGTAATCATCAGTAATCAAACAAACATATTTAAACTATCAAGGTCAGAATAATCATTGAACTAGACAAAACAGAAGTTGTTATTGATACAGATATGTTACCACTAACAATCCACAAAAAGAAAGAAAAAAATTTTAAACCGTGAGTAAAAAACAAAAAAATTCCTAATCTGGGTCACTTGGGTTACTGGAACTAGTTTAGGGCACAGAAACTAGGAGTCCTAAGGCTTGGAGGAACTCGAGGGTTGAGTTTGGAGAAGATTCAGCATGTTCTGAAGAATTCCGTCATTCTTCTCCTTTTCTTTTTCAAGTTCAATTCTGAGACCATCCCTCTTAGCTTCCACTTCAACCACACGAGCCTTAAGCCTAGTAATTTTAGCATTCTTAGTTGCGCATTCCTGAACCAAAATCCTAAATTTTCTGTTGATGGGTGTTCTCAGGGATGAACCATGTTCAAATGGAATGGCATTGACTGGATAGTCACAAGCAAGAAGAATTTTGATTCCGAAGTGTTCTTTGCTCGAGGTCATTTCTCATTTCTACAGAGGCACATTGAGACTAGAACTGTGGTTAGTATGAAGCCATATGGAGTAGCATGAGCCTTGGAACCATTTATGACCCTCTCTAGAAATTTGACTATGAGTACAGGACAGTTGATTTGCCTTCCTCTTTCAATGCATTCCATAAGAACCAGATCCATGTAGTTTTCAATGTATCTTCTCTCATATCTTGGCAATAGGCACTTGCTAACAAACTCAAACACAACATTATACTGAGGCCTCGTCTCACTTTTCTGCACAGCTCTGGCTTCATTCATATCCTCTGAATCACATAACCTTTCGGTGATTTCAAGGGCAGTGGGGAGCGAGTCCAGGCATGGCCACATTTGCCTAGTATAATCATCAAACCCTTCAGAAGGTATGCCCAGAATCTCTCTCGGTTTCACAATATCAAACTGCACTTGAACTCCCTTCACCTGGCTACTTACAACTCCATCCTTAACATCAGCATTTTATATAATTCAATAAACTCATTTCTAACTAGCCTACGTTCCATCTGAAGGACCATGTCCTTCTATTCGTAAACAGCTAAAGATTCTACCAATCCCATCATCCCTGGTTCCACTAGGTCATTCAACAATCTACCTTTTAAGATTTTTCTTCTGCCAAAAATGGCAAGCTTGTCATGTTCCTTCTCAGATTCTTCTTCTTCTTCTTCTTCTTCTTCTCCACTCCAAACATCATCAGAAACTTTTGTTTGTTTAGCTTTCAAAGCATATCTTGTCCTCTTGGCTAGTGTGGGTTCAAAAGTACAGGCACACAAGAGGAGTTCTTAGAGGAAGTCTTGGATTTCTTAGGCTTGGGTGTAGGAACCTCCACTATTGTACCCCTCTCATGAAGGACTAGTTCCATCTCCTCTTCCTCAACAACCTTTAAGGATTCTGCAACCTTTCCCTTTCCATTATCCATTTTTTTTTATTGTTTTCTTCTAATGATATTTTTAGACCAGCCTTACTCTATTTTACCCTGCTTCTTGTGGCACTAACCCTAGGCACTAAAGAGGCAGTAGGTGGTGGGGATGAGGATTTTCGCTTTTTGGATGGATTGGGAAGATTTGGGGCTTTTGGTATGGTAGCTTTGCATTTCTTTGGGTCATAACTAGCTCCAACCTTTTTCAGTAGGTCAGCCAAGGTTTCTTCAGTAGATGAAACAAGTTTATCTCTTTATTTCCTAAGATGAACCAACCACTCAGATGTTTCTCCAGAACCACTTTCCCCTGACTTCATGCCACTCTTATCTAACCTATCTTGTGCAACCCACATATAGCAACAATTGCTACCTTCCATTTTCCCATCTCTTCACCATATATACAGTCTCTCTCTCTTTTTCTTTTTAGGACTTCTTTTTTACTTCTACTCCTAGTCATCTCAGGCAACTCAACATCCCTAATGGGTCCAAGTAGAACAAACCTAGTTTCTAATTTTTCAATAACATATGAACTTACTTCAATAGGGGATTCTTGAGTCTTCTCAGAGTCAGAAGACCCATGTCCTTCCCCCTCAGTCGCAGATTGAAAGAATTCAGACTCATAACTGGAATCAGAATTTTGAGCCGGGCTTTCTTTCAGTTGGATTACTTTCAACCTTTCATTTAAAGCCTTCATCAGAGCCCCAGATGCTACAATTTTTTCTAGCGAGCATTTTCTACCTTTGTAGCCTAGGTTATACACTGGGTGGAGTGGATGAGGATAAGTTTGAGGAGATGGTGGTGGAGGAGTTCTAGGATGATCTTGTGGGTTAGACATGGTTGTTGGTTTCTTGAGAGAAGTTGGGAATTTTGGAGAAGATTGAAATCGGAAGTCGAGAGTATTTTTGACGGTTTGGAATTATGATGAAGGATAGAAAAGTGGTGTGTATTTAAAGAGAATTAGACAATTAATAAGTAACGACAACTTTTTTAGGGGTCAAATTGAAGTCTAATCAAACTGAAATTTCAGGATTTTAATGATAGATTTAGCTTCCCTAGATATTAGGCAAAACTTACGCTTTATAGTTTTAGATGGACGGAACTGGTTCAATGCTTAACGCATAGATTTTAGTAGAAATTTGACAAGTATAGGACTTCTACTCATGATTACATTATTAGTCTTTCTAGTTGTGCAAAGAATAGAAAACATACCCGAGCTTTCATATGAACCCATACTGATGAACTAGGTTTTTCGATTAGAACTCTCTCTAACATGCCTCAAATGTCATAATAGAAGTTTTGATAAGAGATCAGTGAGTCATATATACATATGCCACAGGAGTATAGTAATTAAAGTATGAAACTGAGTAATAATTAATCTAGATATTTACACAAGTTTAGAATTCCTAGCCAAAAAAATTCATTTTTATTTTCATTGTGCATTCTGAGCTGGACCTATTAGGTGATCTTAATCATTCCTCATTCCAACCTATTCCTCTCAATGTTTTCTCTACTCGGTGCTTTAGTGAATATGTCAGCAATTTGCTTATCTGTAGCAGAGAATTCTATGGAGATCAAACCTTTCTCATTGTTGTCTCTTAAGAAGTGGTGCCTAACATCTATGTGCTTAGTCCACTTATGATGAACAAGATTCTTTGTCATACTTATAGCACTAGTATTATCACAGAATGTAGGAATTCAACCAACTTCAATACCAACGTCGACCAGCTGTTGTTTGATCCATAGCAATTGAGCACAACAAGAGGAAGCAGTAACATACTCAGCTTCAGCAGTAGATAAGACCACTAAATTTTATTTTTTTAGTAGCCCATGACACAAGAGATGAACCAAGGAAGCGTGTCATATCTGAGGTGATCTTCTCATCTACTAAAAAACATGCATAATTAGCATCATCATATCCTACTAGATTAAAACTAATACCTTTGGGGTACCAAAGACACAGATCAGTGGTGCCTTTCAGATATCTTAGTATCCCTTTGACAGTAGTCAAGTGAGATTTTTTTGGATTTGCCTAAAAACGAGCACAAAACCCTACACTAAAAACAATGTCAGGTCTGTTGGCAGTAAGATACAAGAGTGAACCAATCATACCCCTATACAGCTTTTGATCAACTAATGAACCAGGTTCAACAATGTCTAATTTAGTGGCAGTTGCAAGGGGTGTGTCGATTTCTTTTGATTCTTCCATTTTAAACTTTTTGATAAGCTTTTTTGCATACTTCTGTTGATGGATCATGGTTCCATTAAGACTTTTTTTGATCTGCAAACCTAAGAAGAAGTTAAGCTCACCCATCACACTCATTTCAAACTCACTCCCCATTAATTTTTCAAAGTCCTTACTTAGGTTATCAATGGTGGCCCCAAAGATTATGTCATCAACATATATTTGTATGATCGCTGCCAACTCAACTCTACACCAAGGTAGTAAGAGCGGTCGCAATAGCTTTTATCCGATATTAGGGTTGGGATCAAATTCCTCAGGGAGTTAGTAGTGGAGTTGGAATATCAATCTAGCTTAGAAATGTGTAATTACTCCTAATGCCACTTCCAACATGTTTTGGGTTTTTAATTATAACTACTATTATCTTATTATAGATTGAAACTGTATTATGCTACTAGATGATTGCTAAAGTTATATCTAATGGTAAGAAGGGCACTAGGGTCGCCCTAGGTGGCTAATTGATGAGTAGATGTTACTAAGGTTCAATTGACATAATTTGGGCTTATGATATAACTGTTGAACAATTTTTCCCACTCTCACACCTCTTGGTAGAGAGAGTGATTTTGCCCAATTGACTCTCTCGAGAACAAATGGGTAGGAAAATTAGCTCGAGCAACTAGGATTCAAGTAGGGTGATTACTCTCTCGAGGTTAAACCCGTTAATTAGGGCTATCATTTCTCATGAGTCCATCCCAATTCATTGTTGGGTCAATTTTGGAGGCATGGACTTTTTTTTAGTATAACTGTTAAATTTCATTGATATCAAAAGGATGTACAATGTAAAGTTCTATAGTAGTAGCATGGACTAGCTACTACTCAATTACAAATAATCACTAATCTACTACAACTATTAAATAGAAGCTATCTTAGTATAGGGACTGCTAGACTATAGCTAAGGAAAATAGTTAAGTTGTCGCAAACCATCTTGCCAACGTTTACAGTTTCTGCCGCGTATATGAACAAGCAAAGCAACTTCTCTGCAAAACTGGTCTTCCACAAATGCTTTCCCATCAAACTGAATGCAATTCCTTTCCCTCCAAATAAGGGCAACAGTATTTACAAAGACAGAAGTAGTAATAGCTTTGTACCACATTTTGCTCCGAGCTTTGCTGCAAATACATTGGAGTTCAGCTTCCCAATTACCAATTGTTATATTGTGTCCCAGCCAGCAGCATAGTCTGGTCCATAGTCGATTAGTGATTGGGCATTCAAAGAACAAGTGCTCAAACTCTTCAACATGCTGATTACAGAACACACAGTTTGGAGGCACTTGTATTCCAAACTTCTATAATCTGTCAATAGTAGGCAGTCTTTGTTGAGCAGCTAGCCATATAGTGAACTTGTGTTGAGGTTGAACATTAGTAGTCAGCATCATATTCTTCCACTCTACCTTATTGTAACTGGGAAGCATTGCAAGGTAGAGTTTTTGGATTTAGAATTTATCCAGCCTGCACACTCCTTTCAACCTGCTAAAAGATCCCCTTGTAGTTGGTGATTCTCCATTACAGCAGTTCTGCAGTCCAGAACCTTTCTAACAACCCAAGAAGTTGCCTTAGGCAAGGGCATAGATACAATGTCACACTGTTTGATGTAATAACAGTGCAGCCATTTGATCCAAAGGAAGTCTTTTTTCCTGTCCAAGTCCTAAAGGAGCTTAGTAATAGCTCCCTTATTCCACACAGCCATATCAATAATGTTGAGTCCCCCAGCAGAAAGTGATTTGCAGACCCTTTCCCAGGCAACCAGAGCCCTTTTAGACACACTAGCACTTCCAGTCCACAGAAAAGACCTGCAGATTGCTTCAATGGTTTTCAATACTTTCTTTGGCAGTATAAACACTTGTGCGCAGTAATTCTGAATACCAAAAATAACAGCTTTAATCAATTGACATCTTCCTGCATAAGAAAGCAACTTGGCTGACCAACAAGTGATTTATCAGTAACCTTCTCAATCAGTGGCAAGTAATAATGGATAGAAAGTTTTTTAGAGTTTAGAGGTATCCCTAAATACTTGAAAGGAAGCTGACCCTCAATGAACCCTAGAGTCTCTATTATTTATTTTCTGGTAGTCTGTTGTACACCAGCCAAATAAACAGCACTCTTGCTAATGTTAGCTTGTAATCCAGATGCTTCAGAGAACTTAAGGAAAGCCTTCTGTAGGATCTGGATAGAAATAATATCAGCTCTACAGAACATAAGAAGATCATCAGAAAAACAAACATGTGCACAGTTTAGTTTCCTGCATTTGGGATGAAAGTTGAAGTCCCCATTTCTGTGCAACTGACCCAATATCCTATTCAGGTAATCCATAGCCAGAACAAACAAATAAGGTGACATGGGATCACCCTGTCTAATACCTCTCTTAGCAATGAAAGGCTTAGTTAGACCACCATTCAGCACTAAGGAGTAGGAAACAGAAGTAACACAAGCCATTATCCAGTTAATAAACTTTGCAGGAAAGCCAAGATCAATAAGAATCTGTTTAAGGAAACCCCATTCAAGGGTGTCATAGGCCTTCCTCAAATCCACCTTCAAGAAACATCTAGGGGAGACTCCTTTTCTTGAATAAACCTTGAAGATTTCATGACTAAGCAAAATATTATCAACAATTCTTCTCCCTTCAATAAAAGCTGACTGGTCTTGTCCAACTAAACCACCAATAACAATTTTCATTCTCCTTGTATGTACTTTGGAAATGATTTTATAGACAATGGTACAGCAGGCAATAGGCCTATAATCTTTAATAGTTGTAGGAGCTCTAACCTTAGGCACAAGTGCAATAGCAGTAGTATTGATCATGTGAGTCAGTTTGCAAGTAGAGAAGAAGTCCTTTGTAGCAACAAGTACACTTTCCTTTACTATCTCCCAGTTACTAGTATAGAACTCTACAGGAAACCCATCCACACCTGGTGCTTTCTCCTTAGGCATCTCCTTTAAAGCTTCTGTAATTTCTTCCAATGTTACCTCTTGAATGAGCATTCTTTGCTGTGATAAAGTTAGACATTGTCCTTCTTTAATAACAGCAGTGTTGACACAAGGCAGTTCTTCAGCATATTCCCCCATCAATGATTTGAACACCTTGATAAGTTCCTGCTCCATAGCTAAGGGATCTGTTAGTTTCATACCTGAATCAGTGTATATAAAAGTAATATTATTCTGGCATGTTCTAATCTTCCACTGAGCATGAAAGTACTTTGTATTAGCATCTCCATAGACAATCCATCAAGCCTTGGACTTCTGTCTCATAATGTTTTCCTCCACATTGCTCCATTTCTAAATTTCATTTAGTGCTGATTTTTCCTCAGTAAACAAATTCTGTGAAAGTGGACTGTGCTGCAGCTGATTCTGCATAATATCCAGTGTCTCCCTAGCCTGAATAAGTTTCTGTTTGTATGAAGCCATCTGGATGTTTATCCCCTTTAAGTTCTGCTTCAAGTTCTTCAATTTAGTCCATATCTTCTGCATAGGCGATCCTTCACATTTCTATTCCCAAAACTGCTGTAGAATAGTAAGAAACTTGGGGTCCTCCATAATTGCAATATAGAATCTGAAAGGTCTAGGATGCAGAAGTTCTTGACTCCCAAATTTGATGAGAATAGGAGAATGATCAGAAACTGAGGGGTTCATGAAGTCAGCTTCAAGGTGCCCATACTGCTGAATCCACTGGAAATTTCCCAAGGCCCAATCAATCTTGCTATAGACTCTACTGGAATTACCCTGCTTATTTGTCCAAGTGTAATGCCACCCTTTGGCTCTAAGGGGGGTAAGTTGGAGATCAGCAATGACCTCTTTAAACCCTCTGACTTCAGCATCAGTGACAGGAGAACCAATTCTATCTTCAGAACATAATACAGCATTAAAATCCCCACTCAGCACCCAAGAATCCTGACTCCGAACAATTACTGCCCTTAAATCACTCCACAACTGTTCCCTAATGCTTGCAGTATTATGAGCATAAATGAGACTCAAATGAGTTCTAATTTTACTTTGAGGGTCCTCTAAGAGACATTGAATAAACTGGTCATTCACACAAGAAATATGGACCTGAATGTTTCCAGAGTAGCCATATTCTCCCATTGACAGCTTTAGCATAGTTGCATTGGACCTTCCATCCCTTAGAAACCTTATCTAAAATCCTCTTTGCTTTGTGTTCCTTCACTCTAGTTTCAAGATAACCCATGACATCTACTTTCTTTACAGTCAGAAAGCTTTTCAATTCTTTTTGCTTATGGGCTTGATTAAGCCCCCTAATGTTCCAAGTGACAATAATCATGAAGCATTAGGAAATATGCTCCAAGAAGGTCCCGGATCCACCTGTTGACCCCTTCTGCCAGCATCCAGCACATCAATAGCAGTCTTCCCCTTATCACATTTGTCAACCATAGCCTCATTGTTACCAATAGGTTCATTTATAGTTGTATCATTTCCTTCCTGAATGTCAGAGCCTATCAGTGCATTCTGTTGAATAATATTCCCATAAGAAGTACTATTCCCGAGCTTCATATTCTCCCTGTTATGCTTTGGTTGAACTGGCAAGCTTACCATTGTATCTGTACTAGTTTTAGGAAGCCGTTCTTGTTTAGTAACTTTAGCCTGCTTTTTCAATCTGGTCATCTGTCTTCTTTTCTTTCCATGTTCTCCATTATCCTATTCTACAGCATTGCCTGCATTATACCAGAAGTCAACAGAATCATGGCCAAATTTCAGGCAATGGTTGCAGAAACTAGGCTTCCAGTCATATTCAATCAGCTGAATCTTCGGGCCAAAAGGAGTCTCAATTTCCATCTGATCAGGGATGGGCAGCATCAACCTCTACTAGAACTCGAGCAAAAGAGATCTTCTCATAGTGATCTGTAAATTTGTCTGTATACAATGGCTTACCCACTGCACTAGCCAGTTTGCTCAGTACTTCAATAGACCAATAGCCCACTGGAAGTCCAGGAAATCGAATCCATACAGGTGCAGTGCTTAGTACATCATTCTGAAAGGAGAAGTCAATTTCCCAAGGTTTCAACACCATGGGTCTGTTTCTGTACGAGTAAAGCCCAGACTTAATAACTAAATCTTTGTCCACTTCACTATTGAAACGGAAAATGCAATATCCTTCAGAGTGGATCAGAATCTGAGGTTTGGACACAAAATTCCACACATGCAGCACCAAATTCTCCATCATTTTCTCATTAGGATTGTCTCCAATTACATATCCAATTAACGCCGTACTCCAGTAATCCACCTGAGATTTTAAATCCTCTTCACTAATTTTAACAACCTTCTAACCATCTCTGTCAGTCAGAGGTACGAATGAGAGCGGCTTACCCATTTGAGCATTTCGATTACCTCGCACAACTTCAACAGGAGTCGGAAGTGAATTTTGCAGACCCACTGGTTTCTGAGAATTGTAGTCGTCGAACAGCGAGACTAGCCGGCACTTCAACTTTGTCCATCGGAGTTGGAATATCAGTCGCAACACCATCTGCATGCAATATCTCTATCGATTGGAATTTCTATGGAAGGAAATTTCCAAAGGTCAGAGGTTCCAATTCCTTAGTAACACCATGCGCAGGAGTGACAATTTGAGTGGCAGTGGGAGCCAAATTCCGCCGGCGATGAGCCATTGTCCGGGCACGATGGCAATCTTTCTAGCATGCACCGAGAGCTTTTGCTCGTCTCTGCTAGCATGCGCCTAGAGCGGATCTTTTTTCTCATAGACTTTCTTTCTCAAGAAGATTCAAGTCAACAAAGCTCAAACAGTATTTTCAACCACCAATGATTAGATTAAAACATCAAATCAACCCAAATAGCAAATAATTATAGTTAATCTATCGCTAGATGGAAACGCCCATCAATTACCCACACCAGGGTTGAGCCACAACCCTATCTAATGGGTTTAGCTACTCATGCTTGACAAATAAAATAAAGAACAAGGCATATTAATTAATTGCTAAATGAAAATACAAGAATCTATCGTTAATTTGAAGCTAAGGTGCCAAAAATGGCTACAAATCGAGTTCCTATGAGCGCAGCTAAGTACTGGAGATAACATATGACCTAAAAATGGTAATGTTTTTTATTTATACTTGGTTGGAAAACTTAGACAAAAATATCCCTGCGGGATCAGTGCGGGCCGCATAAAATGGATTGCGGCTGCGCTAGGCTCTTTGACTTTAATTTTGGGCTCTATGAACTTAGGCTCCACAGACCGCGTAGAATGGACCGCGACCACGGAGGGAGATGGAGTGGTCTGCATAATCAGGACCGCGGACTGCATGGCTTGCATTTGGCAATTTTTCATCTCTCTGAATCTCTTGTCTACAGACCGCACAGAAAGGTAGTGCGGTCGTGGAGCCTTCACCGTAGACCACTAAAATTGTACCGCGGGCGCGTTGCCTTAGCTTTGTTTTTCCAACTCTCTGAACCACCTAGTGCGGCCACATTCAACTTTGTACGATCCGCACTAGTTATGTTTGCCCTCAATTTACTTGGTCTTTGATACTTGTGCAGGTTTCACTCTTTTTGAGCCGATATTTGATATTTTGTCACTTTGTCGATTAAACCTGCAATCAAGCACAACTTATCAGCCTTTTGGGACTATTTTAAAACAATTTATATTCAAAGCATAGGGAAGTAGGAGCAAAAAACACATTAAAATCCCTAGTTATCATTGTACCACAAGAAGATCCTTAGCTTTTTCCCTTAAGAATAAGGTACTATAAATTTTACCTCTTTTGTAACCATGCTCCAGCAGGAATTTTGACAGTCGTTCATACCATGCTATTGGGGCCTACTTTAGTCCATAGAGAGCCTTGTCTAACTTGTACACATGCTTAGGACGTTCCTTGGTCTTAAACCCTGGAGGTTGTTTCACAAACACTTTTTCTTTCAGGTAGACATTTAGGAAGGCACTTTGACATCCATCTGATGAAGAGTGAAATCCATGTGAGCTTCAAAGTCTATGACGAGTCTGATTGCCTCTAGTCTTGCAACTGGAGCAATAATCTCATCATAATCTATGCTCTCCCCTTGGCTGTGACCTTGGCCCACCAGTCTTGCCTTGTTTCTTGTAACTGTTCCATCTTTATCAAGTTTATTTCTGAAGACCCATTTTGTACCGATAATTGATCTATCATTGGGTCTTAGAACAAGATGCCAAACTTGACTTCTCTCAAACTGATTGAGTTCACCGTGTATTGCATTCACCCAATCTGCATCTTGCAAAGCCTCAACAACATTTTTAGGTTCAATAAGAGATAAATGGCATCAAAATCACACATATTCTTTAATTGTGATTTCATTTTGACTCCAGATGTTAGATCAGTGATGATGTTCTCAATAGGATGAGAACTTTGATACTTGTGAGGTTTCACAACCAACTATTTTCTACTAGATATTTCGCCCATGTTCTATTGCTGAGGAACAAGGTCATGACTCTTTTAGGGATTTATTTCTATTCCTCTTTGATTAGTTCCTCGTGTCAAGTTGCCCTGGATGAAAGAACATGTTCCATCACCTGCTCCTTCTTTTGGTTCCACTTTGACTTGTGTTGAGGCTTCTGTCAAATCCTTTACCAATCTAATAGCTTCATATTCACGTTCATGTTTCTCAGAAAGAATGTTAGTTTCATCAAATACTACATGTAAACTCTCTTCTACACACAAAGTTCTTTTATTGAACAGTACTGTATATGCTTTGCTATGTGAAGAATATCCCAAGAATACTCCATCATCACTTTTGGGATCAAACTTACTAGGGAGTCTTTTCCATAATTGTGCACAAAGCACTTGCATCCAAATGCCCTAAGATTGTATATATTTGGTTTTCTCCCATTAAGTAACTCATAAGGAGTCTTCTCTGCAAGAGGTCTAGTCATGCATCTATTGATAATGTAACATGCCGTGTTTACAGCCTCTGCACAGAAACTATGGGGCAGTTTACTAAAAGAAGCATAGTCCTAGCCATGTCTTCAAGAGTCCTATCCTTTCTTTAACTACTCCAATTTGTTGAGGGATCTTAGGGGCAGATAATTTATGATCTGTACCATTTTCTTCAGAAAATTCAGCAAAATTTGCATTTTCAAAATTCAGTTCCATGATCAGACCTAATAGATAGTTGATTTCCTAATTTTTTATGAGTTTTTCTAACAAAGGCAGTGAACGTGTCAAATGCTTCATCTTTGGATGTTGGAAATAGTACCCAGGAAAATCTAGAACAATCATCAACAAGTACCATTACATATTTCTTTCCACCTCTGTCCATGGTTCTCATTGGACTACATAGATCCATATGGACCAATTCCAATGACTTGGTTTTCTTACCATTTTCTTTCTTTGAAAGATGATCTTACATGCTTTCCCCTTGCACGGGCCTCACAAACTTTGTCTTCGTTGAACTTGATGTTGGGTAACCCTATCACCAAGTCCTTAGAAACCAATTTGTTTAGCTGATTCAGACTGGAATGACCAAGTCTTTTGTGCCACATGAGGAGATATTTATTCATCACACTTAGATATGTTAGTTCATTTTCAGAGAGTAGACAAATCTACAATGTAAATATTGTTAATTGTGTTTCCCTGCAAAACAATATTATCAGTGGTAAGGTTAATCACAAAGCATTTAGTAGATGTGAATGCTGCAACATTACCTTTGTCACGCAGTTGTGAAACACTGATCAGGCTGTATTTCAAGCCATTTATCAAGTATACATTCTCAATGGAGTGAGAGTTTTTCTTACCTACCTTTCCACTCCCAATGATTTAAACTTTCTTTCCATTTTCAAATGAGACATTACCTCCCTTTAAGTCCTCAAGTGAAAGGAACTGGTTCTTGCTTCCAGTCATATATTTTGAGCAGCCACTATCCATGTACCATATTTGGTTGCTTCCCTTCACTTGGACCTCTTGTTCATCATCTGATTCTTCGATGGCCATAAGTGCTTGTTCATCTCCCGCTTCATCTTCTGAGCCCTCATCTGATGTTTCTCCTCATGCAGCAACCATAGCCTTTGTTGATCCTTTGTTCTTTTTTTGTTGAACCTGCTCCTTCTTCATATTCCTTCAATTATCACTTACCTTTTTCCACACAATTTTCCGTCGAGGGCAATTTTGATCAAGTGATCAGTCTTATCACACTTGTAGCAACCCTAATTGGTCTATTTCTAAGGATCCCTTGGTTTGTTGAAGGTTGTACCTCTTGAAGAACCTTTTCCTCTCATCAGCAACTTTTTGAAATCTCTGGTGATCATAGACATTTCATCATCCTCCAGATCTGAACCTTCAGAAATTCTGAGAGCCAGATTTCTCCCCTTCTTGGGTGCATCCATTTTCATGGTTTGCCTTCTCAGTTCATAGGCGGTAAGGTTTCCAATTATTTCATCCAGCTTGAGGGTAGAAATGTTCTTTGATTCCTGAATAGCAGTGATTTTGCTTTCCCAAAAGACTGGCAGAACCATTGTCAAAATTTTCTCAACTTTGTCTTCTTCAAGAATAATCCTTCCAAGAGACTTATGTTCATTTGTCTGTGTGGTGAACTTTATCTTTTGGATGGTTTCTCCTTCTTTCATGGTAAAATTCTCATACTGAGAATACAACATTGTTCCTCTAAACCTCTTCACATGAGGTGTTCCTTCATGAGCCACTTGGAAAGTGTGCTAGATTACCTTGGCAGTGGTACAACTTTGAATTCTACTGTACTCATCTGGACCTAGTCCATACACAAGTCATTTCAAGGCCTTCGCATTCTTTTCCCACTTCTTCAGGTCTTCAGCAGTGCACTCTGCTCTTGTCTTTGGCACATCCACTCCTTCAGCATTCTTCTTTGTAGTTGCTAGAGGACTGACTATCAGTGAGTATGTCCTAGAGTTCATAGTTTTATCATATACAAAGCTATCTGAATCATAAAGACCAAGTTCTGAGATCATTTACTCACTAGTCAACTTCCGATTGACTTTTCCAACTCGAAGGCCAACTTAATAAGAGACTAAGTGTCTTATTTCTCTACAAAATCACTCTAAACCCAAATAACCAACACGATGCAATGAAACACAGTTGAAAAACACATAAAGAAGAAGAAATGGGGGACACCGAGCAGTAACTCATGAAACGACCGACCGAGTCATTACATCTTTTCTTGTGTTGGGAGGATGGTGAATCTTAATATTCTATATAATAGTATATAATGTCCCTCAATTTTGTGTACTTGAGCTGAAGCTTTTCATTTAATTGTTATCTTCTTTATAGTTAGGTATTATTTACTTTGTTAATATCTATCTATTTCATACTACATATTAACTTCTTACTAATACAGTAATCGAGAGAGGTGGAAGAAGTCATATAGTTAATTTTGGTATTGGTAGATGTTAACTTTTATTTAATAACATCTAGATCTTATGTTAAAATTGATTCTACACTTATTTGTATTCGAAAGATGCTTATATTATAGGACACGGTAACTGAAAGGGCCTTACTAAAAAAATAGCATGTTTCAGTTTAAGCCTATATTTCTGGCTCCTTAATATTACTATTATGATAATTAATTTATATAACTGAGAGGAATGCAGTTAATTATTTAACTTAAGTAATAATATATAAATGTAATCGTGAGAGATATTTATCCATGAGAAATAGAAATTGAAGGGTAATTTTATCTATTATTTAATAGAAATATTAAGTGAAGTTACGATCCCAATACCGTTTTATTATATTTGTAAAAAACAAAATATTTTCTATTGCTCTTTCATACATTTTTAATTAATTAATTCACAACTCAAATCTTCCAGATTTTCTCAAATAGTAATTAAAACAAGAAACGTTTGTAGAATAGATAAATTGATCTCTGGGGGTCCGACATCTTTCTATACTACTATTTGAGAGAATACAAGTTTAAATTTATACATGCTAGACACATATCTAAGAACCTCACCATGGGAATAGGCCCCCTATTTTCTCTTTGAGAGCTTGCACCATGCGCGCTCAAAGTACCACATATGTTTGTAGATCCCTTCGATCCACTCCTTGAAGTGGGGAACTGCATTAGGAATTTTGGTAACAGCAGCACGGCAACACACATAGCCAATGAGAGAAAGAATAAAGGGAAATGACAAATACTCGATAAGGAAAAAACGTATGGGGTTCATTCTGAGGTCATCTATTCTCACCTGAACGAACCTCCCCTGCCAGCCTCGATATGTCATCGTTGATGCTTGAGAATGAAGCCTTGCTTGCTCGGTGAACTACCTTGATCAACTACCCTCTGATGATTCAAGGACTGTATAGATGAAGTGGATGGTTGATGGAAAACTGAGGTTCTTCGATGTTGTTCGAAAAGTCTGGTAGGAGGATTACGATCCTCCAAAAGGACGGGTGGATCTATCCAAGGCACACCCTGTACATTTGCATAAATAAAGAACTATGGGGTCTACCAAGTGAGAATGAATGGGTAAGTATAAACACTCAAGTACCTTTCCATATGAGTAGTAATATTTTCGTTGGGCCCGGGGAAGACCACCTCCTTGCCCTCGCAATTACAGTTTACTGGGACTGATAGTAGGGGTGTCTCCTCGGTAACGGAGCATATGTATCTCCATGCCCCACTGACTCAGTCCTATTGACTAGAGGCTATCTCGACCGTTGACATTGTTCTTAATAGAGCAGTCCCCGAGTATGAAGCTCTTCATGGGAGGCTTATGAGCCACCTCGGGAATGGCCACCTCGACATTTGTGGCCAAGTTGGAAGATAAGGGAGTAGTTTACTGAGGCACTGACTTGGAAGTTTTTTCCATCCTAATCTAGAAAATATGAAGAATTTAAGGAAAATAATAAATGTATGAATGAAAAAAAGAAGATTTGAAGATGTGATGAAGGTATGAAGGTCTGGTTGAAGATCCAAAGATATGATAATTGAAGATGAAGATATGAAGGTCTAAGGAGTGATGTATGGAGATTTGGAGGAGTTAAAAGCAAATAGAGAATTCAATCGATGCATGAAGATTTGGAGGTTAAGTTCTAGAATTGGAAAGTAAACAAAAGTGAAAAGGGATAGGAGCTTTCATTAGGAAGAACAATTAATACGCGACATTTCGCATTCAAGGACAATCAACTAGCGGCTAACACGTGTCCAAAATCAGAACAACATGACTGATGGGATGTTTTGTTGACCCGTGATCTCAATTGTAACATACAGAGGAAGGAACTAGGGTTCATCTATCACTTCACGTCATTTCGGTAAACCTATTCTCAAAAAAAGAAGGGGACTATCTTTGTACGAGTAAAATCGGGGGTGTTGCCTACCCTAATTTCCTAATGAGAAAATGGAGGGACAACACGGATGCACGAGACTGTTTGCACCGAGGTCCATGAAGAGTGAACAATGTGCCCATCATCGAGTATGGTAAAGTGACGCGCCCCAGGCCAATAATGAGTTCCAAGAACTCGGAAGATAAAAAATTAGATCACTACCAGATATCAATTCGTGGATCTCGCTCGATATTGATTATGGAGCATTAATAACTGGAGAAAGAAGATTTTTACCTTTTTTAGACTTATACTAAGGTTGGAGCTCTCCTAGTATATAAAGGGGAAGTTTTTCTTTTGTAACGCACACTATAACACGTAAATCAATGTAATAAAAGTTTATTTTCTGTCTTTTAGCTATTGTTAAAGTTTTACTCATTTATTCCGTTCTTCATTCACGGCTGGGCTTGAACAAAGGGTCCAACTGAGAACGAGGTCATTGGGCAGTCCAAGCTCAAGCTTGGCCATAATACTGCAACTGGTATAAATGTTTATTTGGTATTCTTAATTGTCCATGTTGAATTATACATCACATCTTTAAAATCACATATAAATTTAATTATTACCCAATTTTGGGTAAACATCGATTCATCAAAAAAATTAGTTAAATTGAAAAAGTCAACTTAGTTCATTATTCAATAAACTCGAATAGTTTTATTTTTATTGGCCTCAGTTTAATATGTTTTACTAGTCTAATTTTAGTTCAAATTGCACGGGGCACCCTATTTGATCGTCCCCATTTAATCTATACCCTTTTTAAAAACTTTTATCTTGTACCCACTTCTTAAATAATTTCAGCTCCCTTTCTCCTCCATCTTCTACTCCTTCGTTTTCTTCTTCTTCTCAAATAGTATATGTTGTTTGTGCTACTACTTCTTTCAATTCTCAAAGACTAGAATAATTTTTATCGAGCTAAATTATGATTTCCCCAGGTTCCAAAACTCTGCTTCTTCTTTGGGAGTGAAGTATTTATCTGTTTCTTTTGATGTATCATCATCCTATTGTGCTTGGTTAACATTAATATGCATTAGCCTAAAAATCAATGAGGGGTTGTTCCTCATCTTTGCACCAGAGAAGAAACACCATGCTCTTCATAAAATCTACAGCTACATATAGGTGTTGATCTCCAAAACCAGCATTCACAAGCCAAAGGTTATCATTTGAATAATTATTTACCGTTCCATATGCTACTTATTGGAAATTAAACCAATATAAACTTATTTATGTTCCAACACAGCTAGAGAGCAAACGTTTCAATTCAAAATGTCCAGGGTCAAGTGCTAGTAAAAAAGTGGACTCATACTAGATCTAAACGTAACTGAACTGCAATAGATTAGAGTCAAATTAGGAGGTTACAATTAACACTCTGATCAAAACTGAACTTGAAGAACACAACAGGAAACCGCCTAACCTCAAGCAACTCTGATATTAATAAACGTCAATACCACACAAGAGGGGGGGTGATTTGTGTGGTACCTAAATTTTGCGTTAGAAGAACCTGGTTCTTCTAAGTGTTATAACTACAGCAGTTTGCGGAATAATAAGAACTTAATGTAAAGTGCAGAGAGATTTTTATGTAGAAAATACTTGGCTCAAAAGGTAAAAAAACCACGACCTACTACACAGTAGGATTTTTCCAAACTCCACTAAAAATCAATGAGCCAAACAGCATTTACAAATACTCTTTGTAAACCTATGGATTAAACTCTAATCCCTGTGTGGCACACAGCCTCAGCTTTTGCGACACTATCAAGTTAACTCTAACTTGAGTACACAAGGTACCTAATACAATTGCTTCTAGTAAAGCTGAAAGGTACAATATCAAAACCTACTACAATTGAACTAAACACAAAAATGGAAATGGTTCTTCTCTCTTAGTTCATGTAGCTTCAGGCGTACACACTTAAATCTTGCATATATTGCTTGCAAACCAGACTCACTTTATTTGCTCTCAAATATGATTTACTTCTGCTTTTGTGTGTTGCTTATTAAAGAGAATCAACACAATAATATAATGAGTTAGTAGTTAGAGTTTGATTACAACTACACTTTTTAGCCGTAGTCCATTTAAGTCCTTAGCCAATACAAACCCCAACTCTTGTCCTAACTTAGGATCATGTTCTCTTCACATAAGGAGATTGTCCTCCTTATCCCAGATGCAACCTTTTCGATTACGTTCAGAAGATATTGATGCGTGATATTTAGTGCATATCTTCCTCACGTGCTTCACATGTGCACTGGTTCATTCAGACTGTGTAGTACAAGATGGACCAGGTCCTTCCTTAAGTTTATTTGTCAATCTTCAAAACTACAACTGAAACTTGGGCCAACAATTTTCCTCTTTTTGATGATGACAAACTCTGTGCTTATTGTGATCAGGAAACCTGTGAACTCAGCTGAAAATCAACACTTAGAAAATTTTAAATTATCATCAAGGAGGTCAGATTTAGGTCATAAACATCACTAGTTCAGATAATGAATTTCAAGCACAATATTTTCCCCCTTTTGGCATCATCGAAAAGTTTCATAAATACTGTGAATCCTCGAAGTTAATTAATACTCATGGCCACTGGGGCAACTGCAAGTGAAAACATGCTAAGTTAATCACAAATCAGCTTAAAAATAACTCTTTAAAACAAATTCAACAAGAACAAGACAAGCTGCATTCATTGATTAAAGGGGTGTTTCTACAGTGCAGTCCACAAACAAGAAAAACAAATTATCCAACCATGAGCAAAAAATAGAATTAGAACAGAACAAGAACTTTCTCAACTTGGAAACTGGAAACTGAGGGGTTACTAGACTGGACACTAAGGACAGGACACCTAACGCTTGGAAGTGCTGGAGGGTTGGGCTTGTAGCAGATTTAACATTTGCTGGAGCGTGCCTTCATTTTTCTCCTTTTCTTTGGAAAGTTCATCTCTCAGCCCATTTCTTTCTCCCTCCAAATCAGCAATACTGGCATTGAGCCTTGCAATTTCAGCATCCTTTGACCCAACCTCCCGAACCAAGGCTCTGACCTTTCTGTTCACAAGAGTATTGGCAGATGAACCAGGTTCAACAGGGACAACATTGAGCAGATAGTCACAGGCTTGAAGGGTCATGACACCAAAGTGCTCCTTGCTGGAGGCCATTTTTCACTTTTTCAAAGGAGCATCTAACCGTTCAAGCACAGTAGTTAAGATAAAACCATAGGAAATGGCAGGAGCATTTGAACCATTTATCACCCTTTCAAGCAGCTTCACCATAAAGACAGGCCAGTTGATCTGCTTAGCTTCATTCATTCACTGCATGAGCACCAGATCCATATAATTAGTTGTATGCCTTCTTTCCTATCTGGGCAGAAGGCACTTGTTGAGAAATTCAAAAAGTACTTTGTGCTTTTCTAGACTGCCCGTACCTCAGGAACCTCTTCAGTTAATTTGGTATCACAGAAATTCCTTATTATTTGCAGCTCAGAAGGCAACAAAATCCAAGAAAGGCCACATCTGCCTTGTATAATCATCATACCCCTCACAAGGGATATCCAGAATCTTTCCCAATTTTTCAGCATTGAATTTCATTTTGACACCCCTCATTGTACCGGTCACCTGATCATTCTTCACTTTTCCATTGGCCATGAACTATACAAGTTCTTCCTTGCTAATTATCCATCAATCTGAAGGACTGTGTCCTTCCAGCCTTGTGCCTCCAGTGTCGTGACAAGTTTTATCATGCCTGGATCCTCAAGGTCTTTCAGAAATCTTCCCTTAAATATCTTTCTTTTTTCATAGTTGGCATACCTATCCTGTTGTTCTTCATACTAACTTTCACCTTCTTCTTCTTCTTCTTCTATGGCTACTTTCACTTGTTTTTCCTTAGAGGCTGATCTTGTTCTCTTGGCAAGAGAGGATTCAGCAGGAACAGGTTATGAGGGATTCTTAGAGGAAGTCCTAGTCTCCTTTGATTTTGCAAGTGGAACCTCCACAGTAATATTTCTTTGTTGATAGACCAGTTCCATCTCCTCTTCCTCCTCCTCAGCCGTAGCTGCTGAACTTTCACCTACCTTCACTTTCCCCTTTACATTTCTCTTTCTCTTACTCTCCTCTAAATCTTTCTGCAATTCAGCTTCACTCTCCCTAGCCTTGCTTCTAGTTGTTCTAGCCCTAGGAGCAGACTTGGGTGTTGAGGGTTTGGATTTCTTGGTTGGTTTGGGCGCAACAGGGTCCTTTGTGAGGAAGCCTTGCATTTCTTGGGATCATAACTAGCCCCAATCTTCTTCTTCTCCATCTCAACCAGAGTTTCCTCCGCAGATAGACCAGGTTCATCATATTGTTTGCTCAAACCAACTAACCCATCAGCAGCCTCTCCTGATTCACTTCCCCCTGACTTCGAGACCCCTTCTTCCCCACTCCCACATATAGCTAGCACCTTCTTCCTCTTATTCTTCCTCAATTTCACATAATTGCCCCCAAAGACATCTTTTGTAGCCCCTATAAGAACACACCTGTTTTCTACCATTTGTTCTACATCATCAGAAACAACACTTGGATTTACCTCTTTTGGGTTTTCTTTATGTGTGACATTGTCAGAAGACCCAGGTTCATCTCCTTCACTGGCAGAGATGTATTCATCAAACTCAAAACTGGAATCAGTTCCTTTTGCTAGGGATTCTTTCCTTTGACTTGCCTTCAATATTTCGTTTAGAGCTTTCCTCAAGGGACCAGTCGCAACAGCTTTTCTTGCTATCATTTTCTGGAGATAGAATCTAGGATTTGGAGATTCACTAGGAGATGTGGAAGATGAAATAGTGTTAGGTGACACTGGTGGTGGGGTTCCAGGATTATCTTGGAGATCCGACATTTTTGGTGATGAATTTTTGGAAAGCTTCAGAAAATTTTGGAAAATTTTTGAGGCTTTGGAGAAGAGAGTAGATGATCAGAGGTTTTGAGATGTCGGTTATGAAATGATTATAGGGGTTGTTAAAGAGTGTTCATTACACTTCAAAAACCAGTAGTTTTCCAGGTGTCAGTAGAGGGCTAATCTACTTATAGTTCCGGTCTCCCTATTTATTAATTAGGATTAATTAGGACTGCTAAGGTTTACGAGATAGAGTTCCGTTATACTTAGAATTCTAATTTCAATGAAACTGGTTCAATTAGCCTCAACGGATAGAATTTTGAGACGATTGGTGTTTATAGGACTATTTCTCATGATTGAAAATTAAATTTTTCTATTTGTGCAAAGCATAGAAATATACATGACCTTTCTCATGAGCATGTATTGATGACGCAGGTTCTTCAAATGAAACTTCTCTTGATTATGCCTCAAATGTCGGAATAGAGAATTTGTAAGAGATGAGTGAATCACATATCTATATGTCACAGGAGTATACTATTTATAGTATTGTACTGAGTAGAAATTAGTCTAATATTCACAACAATTAAGAACTCCTAACAACACAGAACAACAAAAAAAATTCAGTTTTTTTTCATTGTGCATTCTAAACTTGACCTCTTAGGTGATCTTAATGATCCCTAATTCCAACCCGTTCCTTTCAAATTTTTCTCTTTCTTAGTGCCTTGGTGAAGATGTCAGCTATTTGTTTATCAGTGGCACAGAATTCTATGGAGATTAGCCATTTTTCATAGTTTTCCCTTAAGAAGTGGTGTCTAACATCTATGTGCTTAGTCCTTTTATGATGAACAGGGTTCTTTGTCATACTGATTGCACTAGTGTTATCACAAAATATAGGTATGAATCCCACTTCAATTCTAAAGTCTACCAATTGTTTCTTGATCCCCAGCAACTGAGCACAGCATGAACCAACAGCAACATACTCAGCTTCAGCAGTGGAGAGGGCCACTGAATTCTGCTTTTTGGTAGCCCATGATACAAGACAAGATCCTAGGAAGTGTGCCATACCTGAAGTGCTTCATATCCACTATATAACCTGCATAGTCAGCATTAGCATATCCAATTAAGTTAAAATTGCTACCTTTGGGATACCATAGACACATATCAGTTGTACCCTTCAAGTATCTCAATACTCTTTTGACAACTATCAAGTGTGACTCTTTTGGATTTGCCTGGAAACGAGCACAAAGTCCTACATAGAAAACAATATCAGGTCTGCTGGCAGTGAGATATAAAAGTGAACCAATCATACCCCTATACAACTTTTGATCAACTGATAAACCTGGTTCATCACTATCTAGTTTTGTAGCAGTTGCTATAGGTGTATCTATTTCCTTGGGTTCTTCCATTTTAAACTTCTTAATTAGTCCTTTTTATTCTTCTGCTGATAGATCATGGTTCCATCTGGACTTTGTATAATCTATAGTCCCACGAAGAAATTAAGTTCTCCCATCATGCTCACTTCAAACTCACTCCCCATTAGGTTAGCATAGTCTTTACTCAACCTCTCTGTAGTGGCCCCAAATATTATGCCATCAACATGTATTTGTACAACAAGAAGATCTTTACCCTTTTCCCTTAGGAACAAGGTGCTGTCAATTTTACCTCTTTTGTACCCATGCTCCAGAAGGAATTTTGATAATCTTTCATACCAAGCTCTTGGATCTTGCTTGAGACCATAGAGAGCTTTATCTAGCTTGTATACATGGTCAGGACATTATTTTCTTTCGAATTCAGGAAGTTGCTTCACAAACACTTCTTCTTTGAGATAGCCATTTAAGAAGGCACTTTTCACATTCATTTGATGAAGAGTAAATTCCATATGTGCTGCAAAGGCTATGAGGAATATGATTGCTTCAAGTCTAGCAACTGGAGCAAAAGTTCATCGTAATCAATGCCTTCCTCTTGACTATAACCTTGAACCACCAACCTTGCCTTGTTTCTTGTAACTGTTCCATCTTGTTCCTGAAGACCCATTTTGTCCCAATGACTGACCTGTCCTTAGGTCTTGGAACCAAGTGCCAGAGTTTTCTTCTTTCAAACTGATTGAGCTCATCTTGCATAGCATTGATCCAATCTGCTTCTTGTAGATCTTCACTCACATTTTTAGGTTCAATCAGGGACAAGCATGCATCAAATACACACAGGTTCTTCAGTTGTGATCTAGTCTTGACTCCAAATGTGGGATCATTGATTATGTTCTCAATGGAATGAGATCTCAGGTACTTGTAAGATTTCCCCACCAGCTTGTTTCTGCTAGCTTCTTCATCATTGTTATGCTATAGAGGAACAGGTTCAGGTGAAGGATCCTTCAGAGAATTTTGTATAATTTCTCTGAGATAAGTTCCCCCTATAAGGTTGCCCTAGGTAAACTTACATGTTCCATCACCTGCTCCTTCCTTGGATGCCTCATTGACTTGTGTTGTAGCTTTAGTCAATTGTCTCACCAGACCAATGGCTTCATCTTCATGTTCCTGTCTCTCAGAAAGAGTGTTAGATTCATCAAACACAACATATACACTTTCTTCAACACATAGAGTTCTTTTATTGAACACTTTATATGCTTTGCTATGTGAAGAATATCCAAGAATACTCCCTCATCACTTATAGGATCAAACTTACCTATGGAGTCTTTGCCATTATTGTGCATATAGCACTTGCAACCAAAAGCCCTAAGATGAGATATGTTTGGTTTTCTCCATTTAAGTAACTCATAGGGAGTTTTCTCTATAAGACGTCTGATCATGCATCTATTAGTTATATAGCAAGCAGTATTTATAGCCTCTGCCCAAAAGCTATGATGTAGTTTACTGAAAGTAACATGGTCCTTACCATATCCTCAAGAGTCTTGTTCTTCCTCTCAACTACCCCATTTTGTTGAGGAGTCCTAGGGGCAGAGAAATTTTTATCTATTCCATTTTTATCACAAAATTCAGCAAACTTTGCATTTTCAAATTCAATTCCACGATTATACCTAATGGATTCAAGTTGATTTCCTAATTGTTTCTGGATTTTTCTAACAAAAGTAGTGAGCCTTTCAAATGCTTCATCGTTAGAGGTTAGAAATAGCACATAGGTAAATCTAGAATAATCATCAACAAGAACCATAACATATCTTTTACCGCCTCTGCTCATGGCTCTCATTGGACCACATAGATCCATATGAACCAGTTCCAACATCTTGGACGTACTTACCATTTTATTAAGTTTGAAGGATGACCTTACCTGCTTCCCCCTTGCACATGCCTCACAAACTTTGTCTTCCTTGAACATTATATTAGGTAACCCTATCACCAAGTCCTTGGAAACTAATTTGGTTAATTGATTTAGACTAGCATGACCAAGTCTTTTGTGCCAAAGCAGGGGATCATTAATTAACACACTCAAGAAAGTGAGTTTATTTTCAGAAAGAGTCAACAAATCGACAATGTAAATATTCTTAACTCTTCTTCCCTGCAAAAAAATCTTGTCATTAGTAAGGCTAATCACAAAACATTTTATGGAAGTGAAAGCCACAAGGTTACCTTAGTCATACAGTTGTGACATACTTATCAGGCTATATTTCATGCCATCTATCAAATAGACATTCTCAATGGAATGAGAGTCTGTCTTTCCTACCTTTCCAACCCCAATGATCTCACCTTTCTTCCCATTTCCAAAGGATACATTACCTCATTTTAGGTTCTTAAGTGAAAGAAACCGATCCTTGTTACCAGTCATATGTTTTGAGTAGCCACTATCCATGTACCATATTTGGCTGCTTCCTTTCACTTGGACCTCCTGCTTGTCTTCTGATTCTCCGATGGCCATAAGAGCTTGCTCATCTTCAGCTTCATTTTCTGAGTCTTCATCTGATGTGTCTCCCCATGCAGCAACCATAGCTTTGGTTGTTCCTTTGTTCCTTCATGGTTGAACCTGTTCCTTCCTCCTGTTCCTTCTGTCTACCCTTTCTTTCTTCCATTCAATTTCCCATTGAACGCAGTTTTTGATCATGTGATCTGTCTTTCCACACTTAAAGCAACCATCATTTATCTGCTTCTCAGGAGCCCTAGGTTTGTTGAATGTTGTTCCTCTTGAAGGACCCTTTCCCCTCATAAGATATTTCTTGAAATCTCTAGTTATCATAGCCATTTCATCATCTTCAAGATCTGATCCTTCTGAGATCTTGAGAGTCAGACTTCTTTCTTTCTTTGGAACATCCATCTTCATGGTTTGCCTTCTCAATTCATAGGCAGTCAGATTTCGAATCAGTTCATCCAATTTCAAAGTATCAATATTTTTGGATTCCTGAATAGCAGTGATTTTGCTTTCCAAGAAGATTGGAAGAACTCTAGTTAGAATCTTCTCCACCTTGTCTTCTTCCAGAATAATCCTTCCAAGAGACTCGAGTTCATTTGTCAGTGCAGTGAACCTGGTATACATCTATTGGATAGTTTCACCATCCTTCATATTAAAATTCTCATATTAAGAATACACTAGTGTTCCTCTTGACCTCTTCACCTGAGGTGTTCCTTCATGAGCCACTTGTAAAGTGTCCCAAATTTCTTTGGCAGTTACAGCCTTGAATCCTACTGTAATCATCAGGATCAAGTCCACACACTAGCCATTTTTTGGCTTTAACATTTTTTCCCCACTTCTTGAGGTCTTCATCACTACAATCCGTTCTAGTCTTAGGAACATTCAATCCTTTAACAGCCTTCTTGGTTGTGGCTAAAGGACCATTAGTGATAATGTCCCAAAACTCATAGTCTTCACCTATGATGTGGTCTCTCATTCTATTTTTCCACCAAGAGTAGTAGACACCGTTGAAGAGTGGAGGCATGGCAGTAGACTATCCTTCCCAATTCTCAATTGGTGCACTCATATTGATCTTTTCCTAAGGTGTTAATCTTTTCAAGGATAACCCGCTCTGATACCAATTGATGTCAATAAATGTCAATACCACCCAAGATGGGGGCGATTTGTGTGGTACCTAATTTTGCGTTAGAAGAACCTGGTTCTTCTAAGTGTTCTAACTACAGCAGTTTGCGGAATATAAGAATTAAATGTAAAGTGCACAGAGATTTTTACGTGAAAAACACTTGGCTCAAAAGATAAAAAAACCACGACCTACTACTCGGTAGGATTTTTCATAACTCCACTAAAACTCATTGAGCCAAACAGCATTTACAAATACTCTTTGTAAACCATAGGATTAAACTCTAATCCCTGTGTGGCACACAGCCTCAGCTGATGCGACACTATCAAGTTAACTCTAACTTGATTACACAAGGTAACTAATACAATTGCTTCTAGTAAAGCTGAAAGGTACAATATCAAAACCTACTACAATTGAACTAAGCACAGAGATGGAACTGGTTCTTCTGTGTTAGTTCATGTAGCTTCAGGGGTGTAGACTTGTATCTTGCATATATTGCTTGCAAACCAGACTCGCTTTATTTTCTCTCAAATATGCTTTACTTCTGCTTATGTGTGTTGCCTGTAAAAGAGAACCAACACAATAATATATTGAGTTAGTAGTTAGAGTTTGATTACAACTACACTTCTTACCCGTAGTCCATTTAAGTACTTAGCCAATACAAACTCCAACTCTTATCCTAACTTAGGATCAAGTTCTCTTCACATATGGAGACTATCCACCTTATCCCAAATGCAACATTTTCAATTAGGTTCAGAAGATATTGATGCGTGATATTTAGTGCATATCTTCCTAACGTGCTTCACATGTGCACTGGTTGATTCAGACTGTGTAGTACAAGATGGACCAGGTCCTTCCATAAGTTCATTTATCAATCTTCAAAACTCCAACTGAAACTTGGGCCAACAAATTCTAGAGCTGAAGTTTTCCAGTTACAACACAAAAATTTCAGCTCTAGAGCTGAAGTTTCACAGTTACACTATAAAAACTTCAATTCTAGAGCTGAAGTTTCCCAGTTACAATACAAAAACTTCAGCTCTTAAACTACAAAAATTTCAGCTCTAGAGCTGAAGTTTCCCAGCTACAACCCAAAAACTTCAGCTCTACAACTGAAATTTTTCAGTTACAACACAAAAATTAAAACACAAAAACTTCAGCTCTAGAGCCAATGTTTCCCAGTTACAATACAAAAATTTCAGCTCTAAAGCTGAAGTTTTCGAGTTACAACACAATAGCTTCAGCTCTAGAGCTGAAGTTTCCCAGGTACAACACAAAAAATCAGTTCTAGAGCTGAAGTTTCCCAATTACACTACAAAAAATTTAGCTCTAAAGCTGAAGTTACCCAATTACACTACAAAAACTTCAGCTCTAGAGCTGAAGTTTTCCAGTTACAACACAAAAACTTCAGCTCTAGAGCTAAAGTTCGCCAGTTACAAAACAAAAACATCAGCTCTAGAGGTGAGATTCAGGCCCGGCTACTAGAATGCTGAAGTTTTGTGTGATCGTCTTTGGTACTTCAGCTCGGTCCTAAAGTTATGCGAAAAAGCAAGTACGCTTGCAATTTTTTTTTGCAAATCAGACTCAAGTTAAAATGTGATACAAAAAGCGGGTATAGATGCAAATCCCCCAATTTTAAGGTTCAAAAGTTCGTTTTTATATTAGGATTTAGCTGCTCATCTCATTGTGAGTTTATTTGATTCATGTCAATTATTATATTTTGTTTAAATATTTTTTCAAATTGAGTTCTTTTTCCAGTATACTCAAAAGTGTCATTAATAACCTCCCTCTCTTTGTCACTACCTTTATTTTTTTTTTCTATCTCTATCTTTCTTTTTAATTCCTATTAGTTTTGTTCAGCTATTCTAGAGTTTGGTCCTTTCGCGCATTACAAAGTCTTATTTATTTATGAATTTATTTCTTTTCCCTGTTGTTTCGTGCTTCTAGTGGTAGTATATTGCAGTTGTTGGTTTAATTAAGGGAAGATTCTTGTTGTGGAGTTTGTAACTGTTATAATATTCCAATAAATTTCATGTTAAATATGAAAACTTCATATATAGTTATAAGGAATAGTTTAATAAATAAATCTTAGCTATTTTGAAATCCTAAATTTTAACACATTAACATGAAAGATATTGTGGTTATGTTCAAATAAAGATTAAATTATATAAGCTAAAATTTTAGTCGACTTTAAAACCCTAAATAGTAGAACTTCTACATAGTTCAAATGAGACAACAAGCAAAACTTTCGTTGATTTAAAATTTCTAAATAGAAAAATACTAATTAAATTATTATAATTTTATCCAATGTAAATTCGAATTTTAAAAAGTTAACATGCCGAGCTTGCTAAGAATTTCGTATTTTTAATATAATTTGTTTTAGGGTACGCATTTTGTGTGTACCCTATTAATAAAAATCAAATTTTTAAACAATCACGTATTATTATTAGACGACGTAATTAAGTGATATAACATTATAAAATCAAAATTAAAGGAAATATTTTAAAATGATTGAATGCTGTTCTCGTTTAGCTAGTTAAATAAATGACGAATCGTCCCACGAAAATTTTCAAATGCCATATTGTGCTTTATGAGGATTTATATAGGAATATCTTATGAAAATTATTGCTAACTTGTGTCCCATCCAAATCCCACTGCAGGCATCAGGATGTCACTTAGTCTTTGTAACGACCTGGATTTCTCACCCTCAAGAGTCGTGATGACGTTTATTAATAGGAGCTAGGTTAGCCAATTATCAAATACATCTTTAATGAACATTGACAATATTAGCAACAATAAATCATTTAACAATAAAGAGGAAGTCTCAAATATAATTTACTGAAAGAAATGCAGAAGTTTAACAAATTCTCTACCCAAGACTGGTGTCACATTACTCTCGGACGTCTAGAGAATACTAAATACAAGGTTCGAATGAAGCATAGAACTGTCTGCTACGGTACAGTGATAACAAACTGGATGAAATAGAAAGGATTCCAGGCCCGCGAACGTTAGCAAGGCTACCTCGAATGTCCCTGGACTGGAAGTTCGCTCCCGAAATGCTAGTGCTACTCAAATGATGCTCCAACACCTAGATCTGTGCAAAAAGATGAACAAAGTGTAGCATCAGCACAACCGACCCCATGTACTAGTAAGTGCGTGGCCTAACCCCAGCGAAGTAGTAACGAGATTAGACATGACCTACTTAAAATAACTTGTGCAGATATATACATGTACAAAAGCAACGGAAATAACAACAAAAAATATCAACTAAAAGGGGAAGGGGGCATGATTGGCGGAGATGCAGTGAAAACAGATGAATGAATATAACAACGAAACTACCCCAATACCATAACTCATATATAAGTGGTCAGCGCGCCACACGATCTCATTTCTTAATTCACAAGTGGACGGCGTGCCACACGTTCGCATTTCATAACATCTCGTGGTTGGTGTGACAAACAATTCCAATCATAATATCTCGTGGTCGACGTGCCACACGATCCCAATCATAATATCTCGTGGTCAGCGTGCCACGTGATCCTAATTATAATATCTTGTGGTCGGCGTGCCACATGATCCCAATCATAATATCTCGTGATCGGCATGCCACACGTTTCCAATCATAATATCTTGTGGTCGGCGTGCCACATGATCCCAATCATAATATCTCATGGTCGGCGTGCCACACAATCCCAATCATAATATCTCGTGGTCGGCGTGCCACACTATCCCAATCATAATATCTCGTGGTCGGAGTGCCACACTATCCTTTTTCTTTCAACACAAAACACAAAAAAATCCCAGTAAGGGAGGAAAATATATTATAATAAACTATCCAGGCAAGGAAGATCCAGCTATAACCAAACTCATTCAATTTCTGCTTAACACGGTAAAATTCATACTTAGTCTCAACAATTATTGGCGCAGTATTAACGATTTCCAACCAATTCCTCATAAACAACAATTAAGAATTCGATAGTTTAACAATTTAGGACTCACGGTCATACTAGACACCAGCGTATAGATACTCATCACCATACCTATATATCGTACTCAACATTTAATAATTATCAAATAATACCTTAATCCTATTCCCTCAAGCAGAATTTAGATCAAACACTTACCTCGGTACAAGAATAGAAATCAACTCTCCAATACCGCCTTTCTCTACAATCCAACTTTGAAACAATGTTATCTAGGCATGATCAATTCAATATTATCAATAATGGCTCAAAGACACAATTCCACAACCTAGAAATGAATTTCCTATCATTCTTCCAAAAATACCAAATTCTGACCTCGGGCCCACATGGTACAAACTCGAGGCTCGGACCAAAATCCGTTCACCCATAACCCCACGAGTTCAAATATATAATTTGTTTTAAGATCCGACCCCAAATTGAGGTTGAATCACCCAAAATCTCCAAAGCCCTAACTCTACCCAAAACCCCCATTTTCTACCTTGAATCATGATATAGGGCTAGGAAATTAGTGATTAGTTGAAGGAATTAGGAGAAAACAAAGTTAAGATCACTTACCCAAAGAGCTATGGAGAAAGAGAAGCTTGAAATTCGTCTATGGAGTTTTGGAGATTGGGGTCCGTGTGAAATAATGGCCATATCCCAAAATGGGTTCTGTTTTTAAGCTATAAAATCACTGAAGGAAATAACACTACACGTTCGCGACACTTAGATCGCGTTCGCATTGAAGGGGAAGACGGAAGTATCGCGTTCATGATGGGGTGATGCGAACGCGAAGGGGAAACTGATGGGGGTCCTGTGGGTTTTTCTACGCAAACGCGTGGGACTACACGCGAACGCGATGAAGGAGCTCAGGGTGCTATGCGAACGCGAGGGTACGGGTCGCGAACGCGAAGAGAAAAGAAGGATGACCCCTCTAGGGTCACTTGACTCTACGCAAACGTGGAGAAACGCTGCGAACGCGATGAAGGAAATTGGGGAAGCTTCGCAAACGCGATGAAGAACCTGTCTGTAATAGCTTAACTCAATTTCTGCAATTTTTCTATGTGTAAAGCCACCCCGAACCATCTTCGAATCAGCCCCGAGCCCTCGGGGCTCCCAATCAAACACACACACTAACTCAATAACATCCTACGAACTTGCTCGAGCGATCAAACTGCAAAAATAACATCGAAATCTATGAATCAAGCCTCGAAACAAAAAATTTTTCTTTCAACTTTCATAAACTTCAAATTTCCAATTTTTAGTCTGAAACACGTCAAACGACGTCTGTTTTCAACCAAGCATTACAGATAGTGCTTAACATATATTTAAGATTTGTATTGGGTGTCGGAACCAAAATACGAGCCCGATACCTATTTTTCTAATTCATTTTCATATCATTTTCATAAAAATAATTTCTTTCAAAAATTCTTTACTCGGGCTCGGGACCCGAATTTCAATTCAGGAATACGCCCGAGTCCCATATTTTTCTACGGACCTACCAAGACCGTAACATCATGGGTCCGAGTCCATTTACATAAAATATTGACCAAAGTCAACTTTAACAATATTAATATCTTCTTCAATTTTTTTTACAGAATTCACGTATTTCAACATTAAATCTTTCTGGCTACGCGCCCGGACTGTGCATGCAAATTGAGGAAACTAAACATGACGTTTTCAAGGCCTCGGA
Organism: Nicotiana benthamiana; assembly: GCA_034376525.1. Classification (NCBI taxonomy): domain Eukaryota; kingdom Viridiplantae; phylum Streptophyta; class Magnoliopsida; order Solanales; family Solanaceae; genus Nicotiana; species Nicotiana benthamiana. Next base: position 40,429,727 of record CM067337.1, on the reverse strand, counting down.
AACACGAAAAAAGGAAGAATTATGGTGATGACCCTTTGGATCGTCACAGTCTTTAAGACTAGGTAAGTCAATTACTAACAACGATTAATCCATTTTTAACAATGATAATGTAAAACATAGTTTAATATGAATACTGAAACAAAAGCGAAATAAGCCTACATAATAATAAACATAACAACCTCTCAAAACTAGGTAATACAGAGTCACGAACTATAGCAGAATATATGAAAAGATCTCAAAGATCGAAATACATTACTGTTCAAATGACAAGAAGACAATACAATAAAAATAAAGGACTCCAACGGACTGCGATGACTAGGTAGCTCTACCTTGATTTCTCGCGATCAATAAGCTAAATCTTCCCAAGTATGATATCTCCAATATCTGGCTCTGCATAAAAATATGCAAAATATTTTGTATGAGTACACCACAATAGGTACTCATCATATATGAAGACTAACCTCGATGGAATAGTGACAAGCTACAAGTCAAGACACCTACTAGTCAAAATAACTTGTGCAGTATAATGGTATAAAGCCAGTAATGAAAAGCAGGAATCAATAAATGGACACAAGAACCAACATATAATATAAACAGTAAAGCAATATGAACACCGTAAAAGTACCATTGATCAAATAAGGAAAAAAATAAGAACCAATTAAGTCAAGCCGTTCTAGCACAAGTTTGTCAACGAAATTTCTCCGAGATACCTTATCTCATAATCACAAGTCACAGGACTCAACCCACCATCATATGCTCAAGGCACCTCGTGCCCACATTTCAAATCACAACTGCGCGGACAACTCACGTGCTAATATCTCAATTCGCCTGGCATGATCACAGGCTCACAATTAGAATCCTCCTGGCATGGTCACATTCTCAATATCACAATCTGTCCGGCATGGTCACAATCTCAATACCAACATGAAAACAGATAATACAAGAATACATGGGCTTGATCAATAAACGTCAAATTTCATACTCCTGAACTAGAATAAGTGGCATGCTACGATGTATACTTGTGCGAGTGTACTATTAAAACTCATGTCAACAAGTAATATTAAAGACATCGAGTAGCTCATCAAAGCAACACAAAAGATCATGTAAGGTGTAGGACATACACAAGAAAAAAACACCAACACATGACTATCACCAACAAAATAACCCCCAGGTCATCATACATCATCCCTGACACTGCCACACTTATCTTTCTGATAGCCACCCATATCACTCCATCTAGACAATATCAGTAGCCTTATGTATCACTCCAATAGCCACCCATATCACTCTGCATAATAGTCACTCTTAACGCTTTGCCCGAACAATAACACAATAGTCACACGTATCACTCCATACAATCAACAACAGTGAGATGCTACCCTTATACCCTGCATAACAATGTTAAGATTCGGAACTCCCACCCTCGGGACTGTGATGGAACCTAACGTTTTACTTGTTAAAATTCAACAATTGCTATATCTATTAACCATTTTTAATATTTTTTAAAATTAAATGAAAATAATGAAATTTAATAGTCCGCAATAAGTAAAAAAGCTAATAAGTGACAAAATCCAAATACAAATCCCGAAACTGGTGTCACGAATACATGAGCGTCTAAGATACTATAAATAATGGTCTGAAATAAACATAATTATTTGAATCAAAATATACAGCTAAAGAGAGTAGAAGGGGACTTCATCGTTGTGGACGACGTATAGCTATACCTCAAGTCTACTTTGAATAGCTGGATTCGAGCAAGTCTACTGAACGCCGCTAGGTACAACTCCGGTATCTGTACAAGAAGTGCATAGTGTATATGAGTACAAGCGATTCCATGTACTATGCAAGTTCCAAGCCAAACCTCGACAAAGTAATGACGAGGCTAAGGCGAGTCACTTACATTAACATGTACGCAATAATAATAACAGAAAGGAAAGAGTGCAACCCGATCCCATAAACAAATTTTAGTTTAAACAATCGATTGCAGCAAGCATCACATACCTACAATAAATACTTTAAACAATCCGTTGCGGTGCGCAACCCGATCCAACCCGATCCCACCATATAATAATTATCCTTATTTTTTTATCTCAATTCATTACCTTTCATTTTCCATTGCGGCATGCAACCCGCTCCCCAAACATTTTAAATAAACAATATCAATTCAACTGCCAAAATTTTTGAGAATTCATATATCAAGAGATTATATGTACGAGGCAAATGAAAAATCACATAATACTCAAGGAATGTCTAACATTTCGTATGTCTCAACTTCAAAAACTCTTCGGTATCCTCCAATTAACAATTCATACAAGTGTAGCTATACAATAGAAGAGAACAAATATTACAAAACAATAAGCCAAGTAAGGCATAAGACAAGTAAATATGCAAGTAACATAAGCACAGATAATTTAACAATTAAGGAGATGGACAATTTAATACATGGATAACTAAATCATAAGTAACAATTATGGCATGGAAGCCAACTGAACACATATCAACTAAGGCATGTAGCAAGATATACTAAGAAGTAACGAAAACATGGAAGCAAGTAAAAACGCAGTGTATGCACTCGTCACCTCGCATATACGCCATTCTATACGTAATTCACATAACATATAACTCAAGGGTTCCTAATTTTCTCAAATCTAGGTTAGAACCAAAACTTACTTCGCTCTGCAACTCAAGCAATCATTCAACCACAGCTTTGCTTATTGAGCAAGTCTCCAAATCAACCAAACCTAACAATTTATTAACCAAACGATTAAAAATAAGCTTTAGAAACTACTCACAATAGAAGAGGTTAAATTTAGATCATTTTTTGAAAAAAGTCAACAAAAGTCAACCCTAGTCTGACTTGATAAAAAATCGAGATTCGAACTAAAACAAGATTACACATTCACCCCTGATCCTAGTTATATAAATTTGTTTCAAAATCCAGCCTCAATTCAAGGTCTAAATCTTATTTTACAGAAATTCCTAATTTTAACCAAATATGCAATTCTACCTTGAAAATCCTAAATTTGATGTTGAAATCTTATGAAATGTAATGGATAATTAAAAAAATAGATTAAAAGTCACTTGCCAATAAATTTAGGAAGAAAATCTCTTGAAACAATTGCCTCTAGGGTGTTTAGATTTGAGACAATGTGAGAAATGAACTAAGTCCCAATTTTTTTCCTCTTTTAACCAGCTACAGATGTCGCAATCGCAATGTCTTGTTTGCAATTGAGAGAAAAGAGTCGCAAATGCGAACCCTGTATCAGAGCTACAAAGTCACAAATATGATATTTGGTTTGCAAATGTGAACACCCAGCCATCGCAAATGCATACCAAACCTTTGCAAATGCAAAGGCTTACTCAGGAACACACCGAGTTGCAAATGCGATGCTGTCTATGCAAAAGCGCTACTATTCTTTCGCAATTGCGAACATTTTCCTCGTAAATGTAAGACAACCCAGTTCAGACCATGCTCACAAGTGCAAACACTTGCTCGCAAAAGTGAGGCTCGCATTTGTGATCCCGATCATGAAAATGCAAGATCTGCAGATCACACTAGCAACAGTGAAGCCATCAGCAATCCTCCTAATTCCAAAATCAATCAGTAGCCAATACGAACTCACCGTCCCCTCAGGCTCCAAACCAAACATGCACAAACGTGTAATAATATCATACGAACTTTCTCACGCAATCTGATCACCAAAATAATTTTAATCGACAAATCAATCCTCAAAATGAATGAACTTTCAAAGTGAAACTCAAGGAACACTAGACTATCATTTAAGTGTCTGAATCATGTCATATCATTTCCGAATTGGATCAAATTTTGTAGAAAAGTTTCAAATAGCAATATGAAACTATTTAAAGTTTAAAAATCAAAATCTGAACTCGTTAGCTAAGAAGTCAACTTTTTGACAAACCTTGAAATCCTTCAATTTTCAAAAATGCTAGTTTTCAGCCAAATGAGTCAAAACAAGTTAGGGACTTTCGAATTAAATTCCAGGCATACGCCCTAGTTCCAAATCATTATACGGACCCACCGGGATCATCTAAATTCTTATCCAAGTCCATTTATCCAAAATATTAATCGTAGACAGCTCATATTACTTTTAAGGTTATAATTCACATTTTCTTAAATTTTTCCCATTACAATTTTCTCGAATAAGACATGGACTATACACTCAAATTGGGACATGCTAAATAGAGCTAATTGAGGTCTCAAAACACATAAATGAAGGTTAAAACTCAAAATGACCTATCGGGTCATCACAAACAACTAATCCATATAACAAGTTACATGTGCTACATCACAACAACACGTCATATCAACTCGTACCATAGTGTTAATATCAATATTTCCACAACAAATAGCCCACGACTCAAACTAAATGTATGAAAAATCTCAATAGCAACAAATGAATGAAAAACTAACTCAACTACGAACAACACTCCCTTTAAACATGACACGAACTAGCAACTATGCCAGAATGCATAAGAATGACCTGGCAACAAAAAGGATATCATGTAACAACAATTTCAATTAAGAGTAACTCAATAATAAAGGAAGCCACATAATAATAAAAAAGTTAACAACTTCAATAAAGCATATAAGAGTAAATTTGACAATTAAAAGATGTGATATGGAAGAACAACTTCAAGTGAACCATGTACAAATAATCAAGACAATTAAGCGATATAACATATGCCAACAATCCCAAATAAATACATGAAAGAAGCCTAAGAGTCTAAGACAGTCAATTTCCATATATTAGCCCGAGTACGTACTTGCCACCTCGCGTACATAGTTTTCACATGACACAAGATAGCATAAATGACCTAAATCCTAAGGGGTAGTTCCCCCACACAAAAGTTAGGTAAGATACATACCTCAAAGAAGCCAAATCAATACTCTAAAATGACCTTCTCATGTGAGACCAACCTCCAGACGGTTCAAATCTATCCAAAAGAACTCAATATCATAAAAATCATAAGAATAATTCCAGATAATTATGTTTTGATCTTTAAGGAAAATCAAAAAGTCAATAGCGGGCTCGTGCCTTGGAACTTGACCAACATTACTAAACTCAAATACTCATTCGATAACGAGTTCAACCATACTAGAATTATTTAATTATGACCTTAAATCACCTTTCAAATCCTCAAAATATAGCATATGAAGTTTTCACAAATATTTTCAATTTTTCAAACTCAAAACACTAATTAAATGGTAAAAAAATGATGGATGGATGCATAATAATCAAATTCGAGTCAAAATCACTTACTCTGATCAACTCATTGATAATCCCTTAAAACATTGCCCAAAACCGAGGTCTCTAGCTCAAAAAAAGAAAAATGGTGTCAACGCCCCCTTTTTCCCTAAAAGGTGAAATCGGGTTTATGACATTATGGGCAAAATAACTCTTATCCCCTTTTGGAAATTGGGCTATGGAGTTTGAAGAGTCGCCACCTAATGATTATAGTGCATTAGAACACTTTTAAAAGGAAGATTCTTTAAATAGAACTAGAGTTTGGGTAAGGACTTGAAATTATTTCGAGGGGAAGGTGTTTGGCACCCCTCAAGATCCACTAGTGTGGTTCCCGGCCTTACTTAGATGTGAATTTAGAAGCATATAAATAGACAAGAAAAGTTTTCACATAAAGAATACGAGTAAGTTGATAATTTGAAAGAAGGATAGCACAAGTAAAATGGAATTTTTGAGAAAAACATTTAAACAAAGAAAAAGTAAGGAGGGTCCTAGGTTTAACTATAATATGGATCACTCGATGCAATATCCCACACATATTCCCAAAGAGGGGTCGCTTTATGATATTAGCGCATTGTCATCATCTCCATATTCTACCCTTCCCACCTTATAAGGTATTTATGCACGTTTAGTCTCGTTTACTTATTGCATGCTAATACCCGTCCCGGCCTATTAGTCCCGGGGTATTTGGACTTCTAATCCTAAAGGGAGGAATGGGGATGAGGGTATATATGGAGTTTAAATATAAAATTTATAAGGCGTCAATCAAAACAAATAGCACATAAGGGGGAGTAAACGAACATACAAAGGCTAAATATAAACCCCTTAAATCATACAACGATTAGTTTAGCATGACTTGTAATTACTGATTTGGTCTTAAGCTTAAAATTGATAGTGGATAGATTACTTTAACACATAAAGTTGGATAACAAAACTACTTTGAGCCCCTCAGGTCCGGTTTTGTTAGAAACTTGAAGTAGTTTAAAACCCGTAATTTTAGAAAGCATTAATTTTAGAAAGATCTATAAAGAGGAGTTTTGGGAAGCATGAATTTGAAGTATGCGAAAGCCCAGAAATGATTTACAAAACTAACCGAACCGCTTGAATAAAATGGTATGAGAAAAAAAGTTTTCAAAAAGGTATTGAAGTGTAAATCTAGGCAGAAGACCAAAAAGGTTGATTTCAAAATAAAAATTCATGTTTGGGGATTTAAAAGATTCTATAGATTTAAAATGGTGTAAAACGACTCGGCCAGATTTCAAATGAGCAGCTTTGGACAAATTTTATTGAAAGAGTCCAGCAAATCAGGCGAGTTTGAACCCTATAGGCATGATATCTATATATTGATTTATTGCTACTTTTAGAACGTTTAGGGGAGGCTACTGTTTGCCTAACGTTTGATGCAGTTCCTATAGGCATGATTTCTAGATGCAATATTAAAATCTTATAGGCATGGTTTATATATGAGATGCAATATTGACATTATATAGACATGATTTCTAGATGAGATGAAATGTTAAAATCCTATAGACATGATTTCTAGGCATTGATTGATGCAATAATATAAACCCCTCACACACCCTTTTCACTATATCCCCAAATTCTTTTACACGGCTTATTACAAAAGTGGAAAGAAAAGCCTAAGCAAGTTAATATATCAAAGCTAAAACGGACCCGAGGAAGCCCAAAGCAACCTTAATGTCCAACACATGTATTTAACCAAATCCGAGCTCCAAATTCCAAGGCTTTCTCTTAGAGTGTTAAGCCCAATGCTTACACCCTAAAACAATGATAAGAGTAGTGCAATGTGTAGAATTACCAGCCCTTAGGCATCCAAGTTTAGAGGGAGCTCGAGGGTCCCTAAGCATGGCTTACCAGAGGGGGGTAAGACTTAAAGAACTAAGAGTATCTGTAAAAGTGAGGGATTAGAGGAAGACCAAAGCAAACGGTGGTCATACCTAGCCATGAATGGGACTGGCACGCCCCTGACCCTTTACATGGCTTGAACAAATAAGAGCAGACATAAGAAAGTCAGACTTATGAATGTATGGTGATTAGGACACCATCAGACCTGATTCAAGCTCAACACATAACAGGGGTTAAGGGAATGGGAGTGATTTTGAGTATAGGTTTAGAGCAACCTGGTTCTAAACTAGGGATGGCAAAGGAGCGCCACCCTAGTCCAAAGCAATACTCACACATAAAGGGGAATTAAAGGGAAGGGGGTTACATGAAAGCATTTGTAGCAAACAGAATTAAACTAAGGGGACTTGGGGGAAGGGATGTACATGAAAGCACTCATGCAAGCATACAACATCAATACATAGGGATATGGGTAGGGATGTGCATGTTGAAGTTTTAACTACATAATGGACATAAATAGACATATGAAAAAGAATAAGTAAACATGTAGTTTTGGAGATATTATTGAAAACATGGACCTACAGTTTGCAAATTTGAATAGTAAAGCAGATAGGGGCAGATAGAGCCTTATAGTTTAGCCTTGGCTTTCAGCCGGCTAAACTCAAGCAACAGAACAAGTGGCAGAGAAAAGCAGAGAAGAGAATAGAGAGTGTTGTGAGTGTGAACTAGTGAGAATATTCGTGTCGATAGAGTGAAAGGGGACGGGGTTTTTATAGTCTGAAAGTAAGCATCCAATAAAGCAAGAAAATAGCTTAATATCAATCACAATCAATTAGGCAAAGGATTCCCTTTAATTAAGGAACCGGATCTAAGGTAAATAAAACGGGTTTTATTTTTGGGAAGAAAATCAAGAATGAGTTGTAAAATAAAGGGTAAATACATATAAGGTTTTTTGAAATACACACGGTTTAAACAAATAAGTTAAGTAGAGTCATCAATCACATAGGGAATCAAGGAAACTAGGATAAAAATTAATACTAAATTTAGTCGAAAAGCAGGTCCAATTAAGAAATCAAATAAGTTCGTACAAATCAATTTCCCAAAATTAAGGTTATTTTGAAAAGGGGAAATATGACTATTTAAAGAGATGCGCAAATTCAAACATGCAAGGACGAAATTAATAGAACAATCATGTAATCAAAGAGCAGAAGCACACATGTATGGAATGTAATTAGAAATTCTTGCAGAGCTTAGCAAGAAGTCAGAAGCATGAAGTGTTTAAACAATTAGGTTTTTGACATTAAACATGCAGCAGACAATTATATACAAGAAGCGAAAAACCCCTAAAATCTAGGGTTTTCATCACATCTCGAGTGTAAAGAAGAAAGAATATGTGAAGATAAACTCAGCAGAACATAACTTTCACGAACAGCATAAGGAAAGCAGAGAACACACTGAATGATTTACTCGAAAACCCTAGAAACATCATAGTAAAGAAAATGCATAGGAACCATAGTAAAAAATACTCAAAAATCATAGTAGAAGTAAAGAAAACACAATAGAGCAAATAAGACAGAAAAATCGGAGAAACCCGAGTATTAGGAAGATGAACAGTTTGAAAACAAAGTCGGTAAAAAATGTGGAAAGCACTTTGAAGCTTTAAGAAATAACTTAGGTCTGAAGTAGATCGTAAAGAGAAACACAGAATAAAACCTTGAAGATTTAGGGTTTTAGCAAAAACACCTAGAGAATAAGAAAGCCTGGAACGGACTGATTTTGAGTCGACAACGGAAGCACAACACTAAGACTTGCCGGAGAAAGACCAAACATGACCGTAGAACTCAAGTCGGAGGATATCTGAGCCGGTGGTCTTCGAGATAGGGCTTTGACCTTTGAACAAAGGGGTCGTAGAAGGAAGTGAGGGGTGAGTACAAGTTGCATGCAGCTTGGAAAGCCATGTTTTCCGGTGAAACGAGGTCGGAAAGTGGTCGGAGGCGGGCTAGGGTTTCAGGGGGGTTGAGATCATTTGGGAACGAGAGGGATACAAGGGTTAGTTTGTGTAAATGATTAGTGTTAGGGGTGTATTGGGTTTAATTAAGGGATGGAGAGATGTGGACCGTTGATCTAAATGATCAACAGTCCTAATTAAAAGGGCGATTTCGGGCGTGTTAATTTATAGGGTGTGGGTCGGGTTATTTAAAGAATTGGATAGTGTAATTGGGGGTTGGGAATTAGCGCTATAATTTAAATAAAGAGGGCTATAATTTAAATAGCCAATTTTCCCTAATTTTGAATTTTATAAAATAGTAAATGACGTTTAAAAATTAAATTAAAAAATCTGAGTTAATAAATAAATCATAATTATTAATTTAAAAATATTATGAATTATTTTATGATTACAATTACTATTAAATCGATAAATAGGTTAAAATTTCAATTTTCATGTTAATTTAGTTTAGAAATACCAAATGAACTTGTAAAATCATATAAATTATATTTTTGTATAAGTGAGAGAATAAAATAGATTATTCACCAAAATAACAAATTTTTGGAATAACTAATGGATTTTATAGTGCAAAAATAGGCCATAAATTGATTTAAAATCCTTAAAAATGTGAAAAAATTACAAAAGCCTTTGGTATCAACAGCTGCCCCTCTTTACCCGAGAAGAATGAAAGAGTTGTCGAGGAAAGATAAGATGGTCAATTTTGACCGGAGATGGCGATTGTAAAAGGATATTGACTGTTCTTTGGCCTCTGAGCTGCCTATATATCCTTGGTTTTACAGGAAGCAGTCAATATGTAGTTCAGGAACCATTGACGGAACATGCCGATGGGAATTCGGAAAAACGGACGCGATGGCTAGGTCTTAGATGGTGCTCGGAATCGGACAAACTACGGTGAATTGGAGGGGGATCGCTCATTCTGGGACAGCCGTGAGCTAGTCGGAACACCTGTAGATGCGTGATGTGCGTATATATACTGCATAATTTAAACGTGATACAAGTTCCCGTTGGACCATAAATATTTGTCCTTGGACGGTTAGGATGACATCCTCGGACTATGATGTCCTGGGCCATGAAGAGCATAAAAGTAAGGTTTCGCAGGCCATGAAATTATGTTCTTAGGCTATGCAGATGGTGCCTTCAAACTATGACACCTTTGAACGAGTTGGCAATCTTTCAGCCCATGAAAAGGTGGCAATGTTGCAGCCAAATGAATGCAAAGGGTGGTGATCTTTCAGCCGGAGCAAAATTTTAAAAATAGGTGGCAACTTTTCATCTGAATGAGAATTTAAAATGCAGGTGGTGATGTTTTAGTCAGTCAAAAAACTAAAGTGGTGATATTTCAGCCATGCAGGGCTGAGACGGTGCTTAGTCTCGAAAGGCAGATAGGAGCGTTATGCAATATGGAGGTAGAGCATAACCTCGGAAGGTAGTGAGTAGCCTTATGCAAAATGCAGATGGAGACAGAGCTTAGTCTCGAAGGCAGTTAATAGCTTTATGCGGGATAGAGGTAGAGCTTAACCTCGGAAGGCAGAGAATAGCCTTCCGCAGATGGAGACAGAGCTTAGTCTCGAAAGGCGAATGATAGCCTTATGCAGGATGGAGGTAGAGCTTTACCTCGGAAGGCAGAGAATAGCCTTATGAAAAATGCAGATGGAGACAGAGCTTAGTCTCGAAAGGCAAATGATAGTCTTATGCAGGATGGAGGTAGATTTTAACCTCGGAAGGCAGAGAATAGCCTTATGAAAAATGCAGATGGAGACAGAGCTTAGTCTCGAAAGGCGGATGATAGCCTTATGCAATGCAAAAATGTAAAAGAGTGAATGGTAGTAAATTTTCATAGCTGATAGACGGTTTTGCAATATGAGGACTGCAGGGGAGTGCAGATAATGGCCATGTAAGTATTTCGATCCTGAAGAGCGGATGTGTTTCGATTCGTAGCCTGAGTTCCTGCAACCAAAGAAAAATTGTGAGTTCTGTAGGGGGAGGTTAGTTAATGTCCTCTAGCTTTTTCGCTTTGTATATCATGGGGGTGGCGTTGCTAAACGATGGTGGTGCAACTGATGTTTATGCATGACTTTGATAAATATAATGCAAGTACGTATATATGTATATATATATATATATAAAGGATTTTGTTTTGGGTGAACCGACGATAATGTGGTCCAAGACACGGGTCCTCCTCAAAATTCTACCCAGTTTACTGGGTTGCCGCTGCTGACGGCTGTGCTGAATAACCGAACGCGAATTGATTCCAGAATTTTGAGGGTCCTTCTCAAAATTCTTCCCCAGATTGCTGGGTCGGCGATGATGAACATACTGACAAGCTGACTTCGGAATTGTGAGGGTCCTCCTCAAAATTATGCACTGGTTCCAATAGGGCAGGAATGGAATTTTTATTAAAATTTGACTGAACGGCTGCCTAAGTCTCCCCTCTTAAATGGGAATCAGGTCATGCATAGTTCAAATTACATCATGAAAGAAAAGCATATGATCAAATGTAGTATCTTTTCACTGCGTCTGAGTTGATAGGCTTCGGCTAGACTTCTCCGTCCTTTCTGTGAGAATAAGGGCTTCTCAAGTTAGAACCCGATGAACCATGTACTGACCCTGCCAATTGTGAGAGAATTTCCTTTTGGCTTCATCCTGATGGGGGAATAGTTTCTTCAATACCAGATGCTCTAGCGTGAACTATCTTGGTTTGACTCTCTTGTTGAAAAATATCTTTATCTGATATGTGACGATCCCCGAAGGTTCGTAATAAAATATAGGACCCGGGCGTATTCCCAGAATCAAAATCCGAGGTCCCAGGCCCGAATACGAAATTTTTGAAAGAAATTATTAATCAAAAATTTATATGAAATATTGAAATGAAATGAGTTGAAAAGTGAGGGTATCAGGATCGTATTTTGGTTCCGATGCCCGATACAGGTCTTAAATGAGCGTTTAGCGCCACCTGTAAAGCTTGGTTGAAAACGGACGTCATTTGATGTGTTTCGGACTAAAAATGAAAATTTTCAAAATTTTTACACTTTGAAATGAAAATCATGAGTTTGGAGGGTTGATTCTATGCAAATGATGATATTTTGGTGAGTTTATTGCACGAGTAAGTTCGTGGGATATTTTTGAGATTGTGAACGTGTTTGGCTTGAAGCCCCGAGGGCTCGGGTGAGTTTTGGATGGGTGTTAGTTTATTTTTGTATCATGTTGTAAGCGCTGGTATCTGCGGGTTTCGCATTTGCGAAGCCAGCCTCGCAAATGCGAGATTTCCCCATTGGCTAGTTCTATCGCAAATGCAAAGAAAAACTCACTAATGCAATCCTCCTTCTAACATCCCTGTCTTCACAATTTGAAGACATCTTCGCAAATGCGATTGCCCAGCTTATGTCATGAATTCGCAAATGCGAACTTTCCCTCGCAAATGCGGGTTCCGCCAAAAATCTGCCCTCTTCGCAATTGCGAACAATTTCTCGCAATTGCGACATCCTCCATTCCTTCTGCATTGTTCGCAATTGCGAACAAACCTTCGCAATTGCAATATGTGCGACTGTGCATTCTATACTTAGACGATTTTAAATCTCATTTTTCATATTTTCAAAACCCAAACCTCCATTGGCGAGTTTCTCTCAACTCCTTCTCTCCCAAATCAATTGTAAGTCAACTTTTACTCAATTTCTTCAATCTTTAACATCTTTTATCATGATTTCATCTTAAAATCAAAACTTTCAATGGGTAAAAATGGGGATTTGGGGTAGAACCTAGGTTTTCTTAAAATTGGGGATTTGGACCTCAATTAGGGGTCCGATTTCAAAACAATTTGCATATATGAACTCATGGGGGATGGGTAACTCGATTTTGGTTCGAACCTCGAGTTTTGATCACGTGGGCCCGGGGGCATTTTGGGAATTTTTGGGTAAGACTTTGGGAATTTCATTCGTATGCATTCAAATTGATTTAACCAGCATTTGTTGATACACTTGAGTAAATTGTGATTAGATTCGATCAGCTTTGAGGCGAATTCGAGGGGTAAATTTATCCTAGAGGCGTGAGTTGAGTTTGGAAGCTTTCGAGGTAAGTATTTGATCTAACTTTGGCTTGAGGGAATAGGATTAGAAAAACATTTGCTATGTGCTATGTGGAGTCGGTGTATAGCTATGGTGACCGTTGCCTATGCACCCGGGTCTAGCATGAGCGTGAGTCGTACTTGCTTTTGAATTCAAAAAAGGTGAAATTATTGAGTTAACTACTTGTTAAATGAATTATAAAGTGATAGTTGAGAAGTAAAAGAGTTAAAGAAGGAAGTGTGGTACTTTTCCCTTGCCGGGACTTGTTGTTGAATTGTTTTCCCTTGCCGAGACCTATTATTGAATTGTTCTCCTTTGCCGGGACTTATTGTTATATTGTTCTCCCTTGCCGAGATGATTAATCTTGTTGTATATCCCTTTCCCGATTGGTTGTGACCTTGATTGGGTGAGAAAGAGTGATTAAGCACGAAGGATATTTCCGTGCCATATTTTTTATAATTATGCATGAAGTGTCTTTCCGTGCCATGTTTTTGATGATTATACACGAAGGGTTTTTCCATGCCATGTTTTAGTGATTATGCACGAAGGGTCTTTCCGTGCCATGTTTCTTGATTATTTGAGCACGAAGGGTCATTCCATACCTTGTCGTGAGAGTTATGTGAGGAAAGCACAAAGGGTGATGTAGTGCACTATATTTGACAGTTTTGGTAAGGAAAGCACGAAGGGTGATGCCGTGCACTATATTTGACAGTTTTGGTGAGAATTGAGAGAAAAAGCATGAAGGTTGGTGTCGTGCAGTTGTTGATTCATTGGCTTCCTTTTATTGATGTTAAATAATCAATTTATTTTTCTTGTTCATTGGACTTACAATAGAACTATTACCCCCCCCCCCCTAAGCATGTCCCCTCCCCATTAGCTGTTTAAATTTTGTTATCTTTTCGTTATTGCACATATATCTGTACAGGTTGATTGTGGTAGGTCCGGTCTAGCCTCGTCACTACCTCGCTGATGTTAGGCCAGACACTTACCAGTTCATGGGGTCGGTTGTGCTGACACTACACTTCTGTGCTCTTTTTTGCACAGGTCAAGAGATAGCTTACGGACCACAGCAGTAGCTAGGGAGCGCGCCTTCAGTCCAGAGACTCCTAGGTAGTTCGCTGGCGTTCGTGGACCCTGAGTCTCATCTGTTTCATTCCGTTTGTTTTCATTGTATCGAAACAGACTTTTGATGATTGTAGATCTTTTCTAGTGGTTCGTGAGTGGTGACACCAGATACTGGGTAGAGATATGTGTCAAATTTCCACACTTTACTAATGTTATTTTAGTTAAAAGTCTTTCGTGTGGTTTTAAATTAATTATTTTAGTTATTATATTGTTTTGGATTAAAGTTTTGTGAAACGTTTAAAAAGGGTTGGTTTGCCTAGCTCCGACAGTAGGTGCCATCACGACTCTCGACTGTGGGAAAACTCCGGATCGTGATAGTTTGTCTAAGCTTGTATGACGTAATGGAATATGTTAGCTCCATTAGGTAATTTTGAACTTCGGAACGTGCTCGAAATATGATTTGGAGTCCCGTGGTAGAATTAGGCTTGAATTGGCAAAAGCTAGAATTTTGACGATTTTGGTCAATAGTAAAAATTTTAATATTAGGTCGAAATAGAATTTCGAAAGCTGGAGTAGGTTCGTGGTGTCATGTTTTACTTGTATGTAAACTTTGAGGTCATTCGGATGTGATTTGATGGGTTTTGGCATCGTTTGTGGATTCAAAAGTTTAAAAGTTCTTAGGCTTAAATCCTAGTGTATTTGGTGTTTTGATGTTGTTTTGGGTGATTTTAAGGTTTGTCTAAGTTTGTATGACGTTGTGGAATATGTTAGCATGTTTAGTTGAGGTCCCGAGGGCCTCAGATTGATTTCGGGTGACTAACTAAGCAAATTTAGAAATTGGAGGAGTTGCTGAAGTTGGAACTCAGATGTCATAGTCGCACATGCAGATGTCTCATTGCAGATACACGATTGGAGGAGCTGGGCAGAGGGCACAGGTCCGATAAAGCTCTCGCACCTATGATGGTTGTAGAAGCGGAAGAGTGGACGCAGGGCGTGTGTTGGTCCGCAGGTGCGATGTTAATGACGCACCTGCGATAATTGAAGATACGGTCTGGAAGCGTATAAGCAGTCCTAGGGGTTTAAGTGATTTTCACATAAGAGGGGCCAGCTCTGCAGATATGGTGAAGGGACCGCAAGTGCGGATTCGCTAAGAAAAATGTATAAGTAGTGGACCTCATGATTTTTCCCTCATTTCCTCGATTTTCAACTCGGACCTTGGAGCTTTTGAGGTGATTTCTGAAGGGGATTCAAGGAATTTCACTGAGGTAAGTCTCTTGAGTTTAAGTGCACTTAGCTATGGTGTTTTTCTATTTATTTCTTATCTGATTAGTGGGGTTTTGAAGCGAATATTGGGGTTTAGGTCTTGAAATTTTGGAGAGTGGACTTTGGGTTTTGAGTGACCTAATAAGGTCAGATTTTGATAAATTTGGCATGGTTAGACTCGTGAGTGAATGGGCTTTCGGGTTTTATAACCTTTGTCGGATTTCAAGACATGAGCTCGGAGAGTAGGTTTGAGCCAATTTCAGGATTTGAGTCCAATTTAGTAGTTTTTCTAGTGGAATATGTTCCTTGGCATATGTTGATTGTGTTATATTACTTTTGTATAGATTCGATATGTTTGGAGGCCAATTCGAGAGGAAAAAGCATCGCAGAGTAGGTTCTTGCTCGGATTGAAGTAAGTAACGGTTATAAATCTAGTCATATGGGTATAAAACCCTAGACATTTTATCTAGTGACTATTTTGGAGGTGATAAACATGCTAGGTGACGGACGTGTGGGCATGCATTAGAGGATTATGACTTGGTCCGCGAAGTATAAGAGATAAAGTTTGACGACATGTTGTTAGTTATATGTTCTCTATGTGTTATAGAAATTTATTGTAAATCATGTTAGAAACTATGTCTATACTATGTGTTGGAAATGTTGAGTCTCATAGAGGCCACGTTACTTCTTGAATTGCATGTTATGTGCTATTATTACTCAGTCATAGTTTTTACTTGTATATGATATCTCTCTCTATTATTCTATTTGATACTTCATGTTATCGATGTTTGGCTGATTTTCCTTGTTTCTGAGAGTCCGAGAGGCTGGAGAGAATGGTGACTGAGTGAGGCTCAGGGATTGATTATAAGGATATTTATGGGATCGGGTTGCACGCTACAACATCTTTTATTGATTTGTTACTGATTAAGGTTGAGGCCTTGATTGATTTTTTCCATGGTTGGCTTCTTATAGGGTTTGGACTAAAAGTGTCACGGACCCAAACCCGGTCGTGATGGCGCTCAACCATAATGCTAGGTAATTCTGACCAACAATCGCTCTCAATTCGACAATAAATCTCAAAACCTACAATTTAAAGAAAATGTAATAGTAATAGAATAACAATCCAATATTTATAGTAAACTAATACATAGAGATACAAAATCCGATAAAACACTCCCATAAGATCTGGGGTCACGGGTCTAGAGCCTCTAAAACAAACTGGATAATAATTATCTGAACGAAAATACACAAGTCTAGAAATGTATACCTCAACAACTCTGATAAGCTCTGGAGACAGCTACTGCTCAGCTAAGCCTCCGATGCACCTGAATCTGCACACAAGGTGCAGGGAGTAGGGGTGAGTACTACCAACTCAGTAAGTAATAAGTATATAAAATGTCTGAAGATAAGAATCCACGAAATGCCACAAAGTAAAGCTAAAACTAACAGTCTGACACATTAACTATGAATCAACAGCAAAACAATATCAAGTAGATCAGTCAAGTATAATGCAAGAATGCAATGCAATGCACATGACCCGTTGCAGTGTACAGCCCGATCCATTGGGTACCCCCGCTCACTGGGATGTGTATAGACTCCGGAGGGACTCCTACATCCCAAGCGAAACATCATCATATCATTACTGTGGCGTGCAGCCCGATCCATACTCAGTCCACATTATGCCTACGAGTCACATAATAGATTCCATTAATTTCTCAGCTTCCAGTTATTAAGAAGAATATGATTTAGTTATTTAACTTCAGGAAAAGTGACTTTTATAACAGTGATTAAACAAACGACTGAGATCAATGATTATACAAATCATGCTATCACAATGATATTCATCCTCTGAGGATGCTACAGATCGGCACAAGGCCCCAAACATGGCAATAAGCCTAGATATATTCAATACATGGTGTGTATCAATCGCCAATATAGTAAAATTCTTGTTCGGGATGGACCAAGTCACAATCCTCAGTCAAAACAACCTCGCACCTACCATGGGGTGCGAGTCACCCCTAATATAGCGTCAGAGTGTGATAAACCGGGGTTTCAAACCCTCAGGCCATCATCTATACAGACTACTCACCTTTAATCAGTCGTAGGCTAGTCCGCAATGCCCTTTTCCTCTTGAATCGACCTCTTCGCGCATCGAATCTAGTCAAAACCACAATGAGTACGTTACATTATGCTAAAGAAACATAGTCCAATCAAAATTACTCGACAAATGCTAAAAATTACGAAGTTGGCAAAACCCGAGCCCCGGGCTCACTTCTCAAAAAATTATAAGTCACATCACCGGGTTCCTCGTCTCGCTACGAGTCCGTACATATAAAATTTACCAAAATCGGAGTTCAAATAACCCCTCAAATCTTCGAATCTTATTTTCAAATCCCTAGGTCCAGAAACCTCAATTTACACCTCAAAAACATATAATCTAGTCGGATTATTCGATGATAATTCAATATTATGGAGTATAAATAATTACAAGTAACTTACCTCAATATTTCCCATGATTTCCTGCTCAAAAATCCCTCCAAGCCGTGTTTTTTTTTTTTTTTTGCAAAAAAAATAGGTCAAAAACGAGCAGAAAAATGCTCTATTAAGCTAATCTAGTCGCTTAAACAAATATCTGGTCGCCAAAAGTGACAGATTGGTCGCTACATGTGCCACACCTGACCTGATGCACCAGCACTCTTTAATTTCACTAAAAAGGCTCTAATTCCTTCATATGAACTCAATACTAGACGATTCTTGTTCCTATGAGTCATAAATAATAATGCAAACACAGCCCTTCAACCGAAACTCAATTCGGAGCTCATTTGCCCAGTGTGATATCCATTTCGCTCGTTAAATAATTACTCATGTTTCGTGTCAAAAACCCAATCATGGCTTGATCAAATTAGTCCAAAATTTCCAAATCAGTCCTATAATTCATTATCAAAATTCTTGAAGTCTCGGAATCAAATTTGGATCTCCAGAACTAAAAATGAACCTTTAGATCACTACGTTTATGCTCAAAACGGCAAAAATCTTCCAGAAACTCTTCCAAAATTTATCCGAGCCTCATGGAATCCCAAAAAAGTACACAATCAAGTCCAAAAACACATTACGGACTTGCTCGAGGCTTC
The DNA here is from genome assembly GCA_034376525.1 of Nicotiana benthamiana. Taxonomy (NCBI): domain Eukaryota; kingdom Viridiplantae; phylum Streptophyta; class Magnoliopsida; order Solanales; family Solanaceae; genus Nicotiana; species Nicotiana benthamiana. The sequence goes on along the minus strand of CM067337.1, from coordinate 40,411,072 downwards.
AAATCACATCAAACAATGCTAAAATCATGAATCAACATTCAATCCAAGCTTGATGAACTTTGAAGTTTCCATCTTCTATTTCTGATGCCGAAACCTATCAAATGAAATCCGATTGACTTCAAATTTCGCACACAATTCCAAAATGACATGACGAAGCTACATAAATTCTCGGAATTCCATTCCGAGTCTTGGATCAAAATTTCACCTATCAATCGGAATTCACCAAATTCCTAACTTCGTCAAAATAGGCTAATTTCTGCATCGAGCCTTCAAATTCACTTCCGATTGCTCCCCTAAGCCTTAAATCATCCCCCGGAACTATTTGAACCATCAGAAATCCATTCCGAACCCTCTAACTCACGAGTCAACATCAAGTTGACTTTTCCAAACTACCCTTTCCTTAAAGAGACTATCTGTCTCATATCTAGCCGAACTCTATCCGAATTACCTTAAATTCACCGAACACATATAATGAAATATATAGAAGCATAAGACGGGGAAAATGGGGAGGATATATATTAGACGACGGGTCGGGTCGTTACAGAAGGAGCCCATTTGGAGTTTGCACACCCCTAGTGAGCGCATGTATCAACTGAGTGCGAGTACTGAGAGATTGTGAGGAATAAGTGATTGGGAGAAATGAGTGATTGAGAGGAATGAATGATTGAGAGGACTGAGATATGATTGCCTGAGAGGCAGTATATGATTACATTATTGATGCACACAGTTCCCTTATATCTATGTTTCAAAAACTATTGAAAGATATTCTTATCTTATTTTACTTGAAGTTGACTAAAATAAATTGATTTGATTTACATTACGAGAACTTGGGAAGCATGACTGTTTCCCTTTCTGAAATATTGAAAATGAACAAAAAAATGTGTAGCTCGTCACTATCTTCAGTTTCTTATTTATTATTGTTAACTTACTGAATTGGTGTACTCATGTTACTCCTCGCACCTCGTGTGCAGATCCAGGAGCTGTTGGGCGTGGAGGTTGTTGATAGTATGCGTAGTTGGTCATTGGAGATCGCGAGGTAGCTGCCGGCGTTTGCAGCCCTGCTTTCTTCTTCCCTATCTTCCCTTATTTTCTGTATTTGGGATTCTAAACTATGTTAGTCTTGTTAATTTTGGATCAGTTATGTTAGATGCTCATGACTAGTGACACTCCAATATCGGGCTTTATTTCCGCACTTATTTTTTTTTTGGGTTCACCCTGTTCTATGACAAAGATTTTAGTTAATTTAGAAGTCTTGATTTATTTCTTGTTATTGTTGAAAGCGTTTTGATAATGTCGACCGCCTAGTATCATCTATTGGCGCCATCGCAACGGGTAGTGTTTTGGGTCGTAACATTTGTCGAGGTTAGGCTTACAGCGTATATGGTGTCGGTTATACTCATGCTACACTCTACACAATTTGTGCAGATTTTAGAGTCGGTCCCAGCGGCGATCAGTAGAATTGTCGGATTGTTTGCTTGACGGAGGTTTGAGGTACAGCTGTTTGGCATTCGCAGCCCTGAAGTACCCTTCAACCTTATTCTAGTTGTTTATTTTATTTAAGATAGTTTTACTTCCATTCATACCATTATTTGTATTATTCTAGTCGTTCATGCACTTGTGACACTAATTCTGGGATTGTATCTAGATATCGCTGTTGTTATGGTTTTCTCACTCTATTTCAGTTATTTCTGTTAGTGAGTTATTACATAATATGAATTGTAAAAAATGGTCATAAAATATTCTAATGTTGGCCTGCCTGGCAAATAAAATTTTCGGCGCCATTACGATCCTGAGGGTGAAAATTTCAGCTCGTGACAGAAACTACAAATCGCACCTCAAATCGAACTTAACGAACTTTTAACTTTTACAACTCGCGCTAAATCAAACAAATCAATCCGGAATGACGTCAAATTTTGCATGGAAGTCCCAAATAATATAACTGAGCTATACCAACTTTCGGAATCAAAATCTGAATTTGATATCGACAAAGTCAACTCCCGATCAAACCTCTCAACCTTCCAAGCCTTCAATTTCCAAATTTTGCCAAAATGCATCAAATCAACCTATAGATCCCCAAATCCAAATCCGGACACGCGAATAAGTCTAAAATCACCATACACGTGCATAAGTCAAAATACCATTCCAAAGTCTTCTGCACAAAAGTCAAACTCTGGTCATCTATTTTCACTTAAGCTTCTAAAACAAGAATTGTTCTTCTAAAGCAATCCGGGATCATTTGAAAACCGAACACGATCACACATGCAAGTCATAAAACATAATACGAAGCAGCTCGAGACATTAAGCCATCTAACGGGATGCCATTTCTCAAAACGACCGGTTGGGTCGTTACACCCTGTGAGCTAATACCAATTTGTTGAATTACATAATTATTTATTCTCAACATTAAAAGAAGTAATTTAGTTTTTGTTAATTCAAATTCTTAATATTAGCTCATTCCAAGTTATAAATATTCAAAAATAATTCTATTTTCAAATAGTAAGTAAATAATAGGTAAATTTTTCTTTTAAAATTGCACAATTATTAGTGTTTTTTACTCTGTCCTACCACCTCTCTCTATATATAACTGTCTGTGTCATAAATCTATATTTTTAGTTATTTGTTCTATAGCATGAAAGGTATTATAGTAAAAAATGTTCGACCATTTTACCATGAAAGGTATGTACGTTATTTGTTTTTGTAAAATATTAGTCTAAAGATACGCACGTTGAGCGTTTATTTTATCTCAATGGACACTTTAAAGATATCATATGAAAACTATATTAAAAATTATGTTTGAATTATAAAATAACAACAACAACAACAACAACTACCCAGTGTATTCCCATCAGGTGGGGTCTGGGGAGGGTAATATGTAGACGAGCCTTACCCCTGCCCGAAAGGGCAGAGAGGCTGTTTCCAATCGACCCTCGGCGAATAGGATAAAGGAAAAAGATGCATTAAGAAACAACAGCATTAAGAAACAAAGGTAAAATTAGAAACACAAGCAAGACAAAACAAAATAAAACAAAATAATAAAGCATAAGTACTCCCGCAAAAATAACGTAAATAATTATGAAAACATAAGCAACATAAAGACATAAATACAGTCGCATGCAATACTAACAAGCAGTAACTACCATACTAAAACACTAATCACCTAATCACCTATGAGCCCCTAGCCTACAATCCTGATTCTAGACCTCCAGACTCCCCTATCAAGGGTCATGTCCTCGGTAACCTGCATACTGGTCATGTCCTGCCTAATCACCTCTCCCCAATGCTTCTTAGGTCTCCCTCTCCCTCGCCGACCACCAACAATCTCCAGCCGCTCGCAGCTCCTCACCGGGGCATCGGGGCCCCTCCTCCGAACATGCCCGAACCACCTCAGTCTCGCTTCCCGCATCTTCTCGTCCACCGGGGCCACCCCTACCTTCTGTCGAATAACTTCATTCTTGATCTTATCCAGCCTGGTGTGCCCACACATCCACCTAAGCATTCTCATCTCCGCAACCTTCATTCTCTGAACATGCGAGTTCTTCACGGGCCAGCACTCTGCCCCATACAACATCGCAGGTCTAACCACGGCTCTGTAGAATTTCCCCTTGAGTTTATGTGGAATTTTCTTGTCACACAGGACCCCTGAAGCGAGCCTCCACTTCGACCACCCCGCTCCTATCCGATGGGTGACGTCCCCGTCAATCTCTCCGTCCCCCTGGATCACAGACCCAAGGTATCTCACTCTGTCCCTCTTGGCGATGGCCTGAGAACCAAGCATCACTTCCCTGCCTACCCCACTCGGCTCGTCACCAAACTTGCACTCCAGATATTCTGTCTTAGATCTGCTTATTTTGAAACCCTTAGACTCAAGGGTCTGTCTCCAAATCTCTAACCTTTCACTAACACCGGCCCTCGTCTCGTCTATCAATATTATATCATCAGCAAAGAGCATGCACCAAGGCACATCCCCTTGGATATGTCGGGTTAGAGCATCCATCACTAAGGCGAACAACAGGGGGCTCAATGCCGATCCTTGATGGAGCCCCATTGCCACAGGAAACTGGTCTGATTCGCCCCCCACCGTCCTAACCCTAGTCTTAGCTCCATTGTACATGTCCTTGATTACTCTGATATAGGCTTCTGGCACACTCTTCGCCTCCAAGCACCTCCATAACACCTCCCTCGGGACCTTGTCATACGCCTTCTCCAAGTCGATAAGCACCATGTGAAGGTCCTTCTTCTTATCCCTGAATTGTTCCGCCATCCGCCTGACAAGGTGAATCGCCTCTGTGGTGGAGCGTCTAGGCAGGAAACCGAACTGGTTCCCCGATATAGTTGCCGCCTCCCTCACCCGCGCCTCAATCACCCTCTCCCAAACCTTCATCGTGTGGCTTATTAATTTGATGCCCCTGTAATTGTTGCAGCACTGGATGTCCCCTTTGTTCTTGTACAGGGGCACCACTGTACTCCACCTCCACTCATCCGGCATCCTTTTAGTCCTGAAGATCGCATTGAACAGCCTAGTGAGCCACTCCCCTCCAGCTTTACCCATGCACTTCCAGAACTCTACCGGGATCTCGTCAGGCCCGGTCGCTCGACCCCTGCTCATCCTACGCAACGCCCCTAAGACCTCCTCTACCCTAATGCGCCTGCAGTACCCAAGGTCTCTATGGCGCTCTGAATGCCCCAACTCCCCTAGCTCTATACTCCGATCCCCCTCCTCGTTAAGAAGGTCCCGAAAGTACGCCTGCCACCTCTGTTTGATTTGCGATTCCCCCGTCAGAACTCTACCATCCTCGTCCTTGATACACCTGACTTGGTCTAGATCACGTGCCTTCCTCTCCCTTGCTTTAGCCAACCGGAATAACTTCTTATCCCCACCTCTCTCCCCTAGTTCCTCATACATGCGACCGAACGCCGCGTTTTTAGCCTCCGTGACTGCCATCTTAGCTTCTCTTCTCGCCTCCCTGTAGACCAACCTGTTCGAATGGTTAAAAAATATGTTATCTCATAAAAATATTGATTCTTGAGTTTATTTAACTAACTTAATAAAGAAATTCTTGTCCTTAGAAGTCCTCTATCATCCTAGTCAATATATTCAACTTACAATTTATTATAATTTTAATTTCATTTCTTAAATTTCACAAGTTATCGTATTTTACTTTTAAATTCACCAGGAACACATAACTCAAGATTTAAGAGTTTTTCTGAAAAGAAAAATTTTGGAAGCTATATACTCTTAAGTAATAAAGGGCACAAACAAAGTTAACCGAGAAAAGACGTTTTTTTTTTCATAAGCAAAATGCAAGTTGATCTATTTCTTTAACCAATAAAAAATACTATATGAATTGTCTCCAATAAATTAGAAAACAATAAATTACTACCGTAAATGTAACAAATCAACCGCTACATTGTGACTAATCTACTCTTTTTCCGTCTTGGAAGAAGGTTTTTTCCTCCATCAAAGCAAATAACTATGCAATCGGATCCATTTTTTTGGTGCAAAAAATAAATAAATAAATATATATATATATATATATATATAGATAGATAAAGATCAAGCTCTAGAAGAGTAATTTAGGTAATGCATTAGCGGCATCAGATTTACATTAGTATTCCCAAAAACTAGCAAGGGGTTTCTCTTAGTGGGTAGCCCTGTTGATCCTAAAGCAGTCAAAGCATTAATATTTACAGAAGGAAGCCTAAGACTATCACACTGCCTAAGACCATCAATACTGCTACTAGCCGATTTAACCATCCTTGTTTGAAGTATGCCTTGCTGGTCTTGATGGTAGATGGTTGTCACAAAAGATGGAGGTTCTTTATACATCATACAAAACCCTTGTTCTTGCTGGGCTCCAAACTTAGCCAAATTATCTGCTACATTGTTTTGTTCCCGGTACTCAGCTTTGATCGTTGGATTATGCAGTTGGTAGAGTAACGACCTGCAATCATTTAAAAGATTAACATGTTTTGTGGTGGTAGTTGAGTGAACATACGCAGTATATCTTGAGCATCTGTTTCAATAATAAGTGGAGTAAACTTCATTTTTATAGCAATTAGTAATCCTTTTAGCAAAGCTAGGAGTTCAGTTTGAACAGATGTTCCATAGCTTGTTGCAGCTGCAAAGCCCATGATCCATTCACCCTCCTCATTTCGAAAAATCCTCCTATGCAACATTTCAAAGTATTTGTGGAGCAAGAACCATCAATGTTATGTTTATAAATGTAGCCATTTGGAGGATGTCATTTAATATATAATGGCAATGCAGTCCTAGCCTTTTTATGGTGGTTAGTCAGGTAATAAAATTCAACTATTTTGTTATAGACGACCCCTAGGTCTAAAGGTAGTTTATGTTTTTCAAAATAATGCTTATTCTCTGAATCCATAATTCCCATAGCAAAAAAGGGGTTAATGTGGAACTTGAGATCTGTTGACTATGATGGGGTAGACAATGGTGTATAAAGCTCTTGAATATTAGTATATTACTAGTAATTCTTTGTAGTGAGTCCCTAAGAGTTCCCCAAGTGTGAAGGTTCTTCCAAATACATTCTGCCACTGGGCACCAAAGTAATATATGATGCACAGTTTCAGGAGCTAGGTGACATTGTGGACAAATTGAAAAAGTAATAATACCTAGTTTATGAAGGTAGGAAGTTGTTGGAAGCCTATCATTGCATACTAGCCAAATAAAATGAGCAATTTTCGGAGGAATATGCAATTGCCAAATCCATTTAAAACTTTCTGATGAGTTAGAGGTAGCAGAATTATTATCCAAAGATGTATAAACAGATTTAACAGAAACCAAATCTGTGGAGTTTAGGTTCCAGTAGAGAAGATCCAAATTAGAAGGTTGAATAGCCATATAAATCCTATGAATATTATCCTGTATTTGCTTTGATAATAAAAAAGAAATTTGGTCGAGATGCCGATAATGATTATAGTAATAACTAGAGACAGTCTTTTTTGCTTCTTCCCTTGGAAGGGGACCTGAAATATAATTTCTAAGGGTAATATTGTGGTCAATCCAAAGATTTGTCCAAAAGTTAACATTTTCCCCCAAGCTTAGATTCCATTTCATCCCTAATTTATAGAATTTTCATCCTTGCATTATATTTTTCCAAAAAAGAAAGATAGTACTGTTGTATAGACCAGAAGTTTTAATATAATTTCACAAAAGAACCTGTACTCATAACTGAGTAAGGTTATGAAATAGTCTCCATGCCAGCAATCGGATCCTAAATATACCCTAATGCAGCCAAATGTTATTGTTATAAAAGCAAAAGTCTACAATTGAAATAAAATAACTTGTAGTTGATAGACTCTGTCCTATATTTGGAAATTCTAGTTTTCAAGCAACTTCCACGAATGTCTATAATGAACTCTCATGTAGATTAGGACTTTTTAAAAAGAAAGTAGGTTGGATTTTAAAAACTTGTTTCTATTTCTAGAAAAGTTTTCTGAGATTTTTTTTCAAAATACTTTGTTTATTTATATTTCTAAAATATTTTTTATAAATTTATTAATGTAATTTATCTTATTTACTTTCATATATATATATATATATATATATATATATATATATATATATATATATATATATATATATATGCAGTTTAACAAATCATAATAGTGGATTTGTACTTGCAAAGTCATGTCTTTTAAATGTTGAGTTCTTTACTCAAATACATTCTAAAAAAAAAAACTAAAAATAAAAATCTTAGTTTAAATGGATCTAGTTTATATTCTAATTAGAGTAAAAAGTCCTCCAACAGATAATCATATTTACTTTTAAGTCTAAGAGGATGTTTGGATTGGCTTTTAAGGTGGTCAACTCACCTTTTAAATTTTTTTTAGCTTTTTTCAATGTTTGACAAAGCTAAAAAGTGCTTAAAATAAGTTTAAAATAGCTTTAAAATAAGGCAAAAGTAAAAAGCTGTGCTATCTCAACTTACTGCTTTTTGACTTAAATATTTCAGCTGAAAAACACTTCTTTAAACCAATCCGAACGGGCTCTAAATCCCCTTGAATTCTAATACCATTTAAATTTTTGAAGTTTGGGCATTTGTTCTCTATCCTTATTTGCTTCTTCATAATGTAGATACAAAGTTTATAAAAAATTTAATAACATATTTTACTCAATCCAAATAGATTAAGATAAATAAAAATGCATGAACTTTTATCCAACTTCAGCATCATGCCTATGATTAGTCCTCATGATCATCTTTGGAGATCTTCAATATTGAGAGCTTACTGCTCAAATGGTTATCTAATTTACATGTTTTCCGACAAAAGTCCCTAAAGTATCAATTTAAAATCGCCAGGTTTAATTTTTTTACAAAGGTCACTATACTAACTTTTGTCATTCAAAATAATCCAACTTATCACTATATATATTTACCGTAAAAATGATAACAATAATTAAATTTGTAAATAAGATTCTAAAAATACGTGATTTATTTTCGAGCTACTTTAGAGGGCAGTTAATGTTGAGATCATGCGGTATAACGATCAAACACGAGTTAAATCAAGGCACATGTTGCCTGAGCGTGGAGAAGATCGATGGAGGTCTCGGGGTCGAGCCTCGACCCGGGATCAAGCTATCAGGGATAGTCGGGGAAGGGATAACAAGCAAAGATACGATTAAATAAAGCTCTTTATGGCCATTGCACAACTAGACGGGCGTAGAATAAGTAAGAAAATAATAAATGCGAGGTGGCCTCGGGCCAATGAGAAAAAGGTGATTTAGAAAAAGAGAGAGAGAGAGAGAGAGAGAGAAAGAGAGAGAGATTATTGCACTTGTGGAGAAATGGAGCAACATCCAACCATTTACAAGGTGGAGCGAGCCCCCTTTATAGAGAAGGGAAGACTCGGTTACAAGTATGTGGGGGTTAGCTACAAGGTACAACGATGGGATGGCTTGACGTGATGCTTCAGCATAGGCAACGGGTAGGCCACGTTTGACCGGCTTATCCATATGCCTAGAGGGTTTCTTCTCTTGTCTTGGCTTCGTCCTTTGCCTCTTCCGAGTTCGATTTCGACGAGCCCCGAGGTCGAGAACGAGGACACGATCTCCTACCCTCGAAATCCTGAGGCATGCTTCCGGAATGTCTCAACAACGGGAAATTAAGTCCTCTGATTTCACCGTGTTCATATAGTCTCCGCATTTCTCATATCGAATAGGTGGGAAATGTTTTTGACACTTATCTCCTCGAGCTTCGTTTTGGCAAATTTAAATTGATGACGCGACCCCCGACTTGTGATTTTCGACCTCATTCATTGCATTCTCTTATTTGTGCTTCCCTTTGCTTTATCCTTTAAGCATATAAATCATCTGTATGCCTTTGTAACTGTATGTAACGACCCCTCGGGGGATGCTTGTACACAAACTTTTATGAATAAGGAATGAACTTTGTTGATCTCTATTTTCGAATTTTTCTCAATTTTTGTATGCTTTTATGCCTTCGAGGCTCTTCGAGTTTTTCTTTTTGTGTTGTTGATCACTGATATTTAGTTTGGACATAAGTGCTTGCCCTGATTTATTGCTGATCGAAATGGGTTCTTTTCGATCCGATCATCATATTCCGGGACAACCCTAGGTCGGTCTAATGGATCGGGGCTATAGAAGTCTCCCTAGTTACTTGGAGATCATGCGTTGAGTTCCGGGGTCTCCGGGGGTGCTGCCCCAGATGTAGTCATCTTCAGGTACCCCAGGGTAATTATTTATCCAGATGTAGATGGTCCTTGTAGGCTATGTGAGATAGATTTTTGCTGAGGAGCTGGTATGTATTTGGGGCGCTTTCTCAGGCCTTTGTGTAGCTTTCGCGATAAGAGCTTCCTACATTTACTATTTCTTCTTGGAGAGAGTGATTTTTGAGATCAGTTGCTTCTCTTGGATCAGATGGCGGTTAGTGAGAGCTCATCGAGGCCCGACCTCTCTAGGCCAGGGTTTTTTGTCATAGAATGATGTCCCGAGAATTGAGTTAATATGAAAGATCCCTCGAGTTATGACTCCTTATTGGAGGGTGCTTACGGGGTTGAATATCAATTATTCGATCTCTACTGAGGTAGTTGGCTTATAGGTGCCTGCTTTGGGCAAGTAAATCATCGCTGCATTTCGCATATATATGGAGCGGCCCCGGCTTCTTCGCAAGACTCTACTATTTTCAAATAGCTGCCTTTCTGTTCTGGTATAGAGGAATGCATATTTATAGGTGCGAAATTATTGGTGCATACCTTTGTTTTAGCCTCTCAGTTCCACTATAGCCATGGAAATTGCTTTGGGGACGATCCGATTAGGGGTCGGGGGCGTTGCTCCTCGTTCTCAAGAATCATGGGATTATCTTTGGAGACGGCATCTTTGCTAAGGGGAGAACATCTGGTGGCGGCGAGGAGATACTGTGGGTGGAGCGAATGGGTTGTATCGCGGGCACTTTCTCCGACGAGGGTATTGCGGATTTTACTGATGGATTCCTGAACGTGTATTTATATCCTTTTGCCTGCGGCTCTCCTGATAGGATTGTGATTCAATTTTGTCTGAAGTGTCGGGTTACCCTGATACAGATTCATCCATCGTTTGATGATGAGGTTCTTCGTTGAGAATGTCGGGCTTGAATATACGCTCGATCACCTCTTCAGGCTATACCGTCCCTTTTATCATCGAGGCATGCTAAATTTGAGGTGTCGCTCATCCATGCCTTTTGTCATAGACGACTAGAATGGCGGGGATTGAGAGTGGGCTAGTTGTTTTGTCCGGGTTTAGGTGGTTGTTATCATCCCAATGGAGTTCTTGCCATTTCCTGAATGGTGGAATCACGCTCGTAAGAGAGGCGTTAGGATCTTTTTCAGATCTCGTGTATGGAGAAAACCACCTAAGTAAAAAAGTTATTTATTCTATTGTATAACCTTCCTGGATACCGGGTGAAGTTCATGATCTGACCGGCTGGGTCGGAAGCTGGTGACCCATTCGTTCTATGATGAAAGCAGGTGGCAAGCAGTGCTTTGCAGCGGATGGGGGGCGCAACACCGATTTATGTGCATACATTGCCTTTGCTCAGACTTCGTATATCCGAGGTAACACTTTTCCCTTCTATTATCTAGATTCATTGGTTGTAGGTATCGGGCAGTTCCTTGAGATATGGCAATGTTGCTCTGAAAAGGGGAAGGAGCCGCTGACCTCTGGTTCAAGGTACGATGGCAATGAGGGAGATCATTTTTGTAATTTTCTTCATTTTTGTAATTTTCTTCGAGGAGGGGGTGTTTCCTGAATCTGCTGTTCCCGGAGCAGCGCCTGATTTTCGGTCGATGATTCTTTTGAGTGAGCATGTTGTGCATGAGGTTGGCTCTTTTGGGGCCGCAAGGGATAAAGCAATAGAAGTGTGCTTTGACTTCGAGGAAGCCCGTTAGCTCCATTTTGCAGTGAGTTTGTGCATAGTCCACATATATCCTGTATCCTCCTCCTTTCTACCGATCCTTCCTCGTGCAGGCCTGTGATAGGCTTAGGTGTGAGCTACTCCGTCAAGGGGCCAAGCTTCAGAAAATTTGGGATGAGGGCGAGTCCAATAGGCTCCTCAACAAGGAGAAGGAAGTCGAGTTGCAGCGTTGGCAATATGAGGTGCATCGGAGCTCAAACGCTTAGAGCTATTTGGCGGAGCAGGTAATTTTCTAGTGGTGTTTGCTTCACTCCTTTCTGACTTTGAGGCTGATTCATCTTTGTTGTATCAGATGCAAAAAAAGTCAGTGGCCCCGGAGCACCTCAAAGGCAACGTCAATCGCGTCAGAATTGCTTGTGGGGAGCTAAGGGCTCAAGCGCAAGCTTGAGCTTTGGAGGATATAAATGGTTCGGCCAAGGTCCCTGACCTCGAGGTCCAACTCCGCTTGACTCAAGAAAATGCCAAAGTTCAAGTGGATGTGATTGTGAGACTTGAATCTAACCTCTCGAAGGTCATACTGAGATACTTGCCGCTAGGATGGAGGCGGCGCTGAACCGAGCCAAGGCCGATCGTGAGATGGCATTTTGTGTGAAGGATACTACTGATGCCCAAACTGAGCTGAATCGGATACTACTTATGCCCAAGCTGAGCTAAAGCAAACCATGGACCGAGAGCGGAGGATCGAGGAATACGTTTACTGTAAATCTCGAAGTGATGTGTTCGAAGAGATCGGTGCAAGGGGCTTCGTACCCTCGGAGGAATTGGCTTGAGCACGGGCCGATGAACGCAATGCTCGGTCGCTTCTTATTGATGTTGCGGAGGATGATTTTGGCAAGCAATAGTTCCTTTAGTACAAAACGTAGATTTTTCCGTTTTATCTCTTTGCTCCGGTTGTATGTAGGGTATGCACGTATATGGAGAATACTTCTTTTCTTGCGCATATGATATATGTGTGTGTGTGTGTGTGTGTATATATATATATATATATATATATATAAGGAGAAGTTTGTTGAAGTTTTATTTCTTCTGTAATTTTTTTTTTTGCTTTCGATCAGGCAGGCTGGCATTGGCATTTGCGAGGTCCTTCTTGATTCGGAACTGATCAGACTGTTCGTGGACTCTTATATGTAGTCCTTGGCGTGAGTAGGTGCTGGGACCTCCATGCTTGGTCTGGCCATTTTGGGTTCAGTTTTTGAATCGGGCTTCGGCTCGAGCTTTCCTGCCTTCGGATCTTTTTATCCCGAGCGAGCGGATGGTAGTTGCTTTTATCTTTTTCCCTTGGGCATTGGTTGTTCCAACCGCTTTGGGTATAGTCTCCAAGTCACATTGCGACTCGTGCTTCAACTGACCCATAGATTTTTCCTTGTCTACATGGGCAGATGATAACGGCCTTCGGTGCTTCGAGCAAAGGTGATCTTACGAGCGCATGGCTCGGTGATTTAGTTGGCTGATAATGATGTCATCTAATCCATGCCCTTAGGCATATTGCATTTTAGCTATTTTAGCGGCCCAATCTTTGAGTCGTGTCGCGACTCAAGCTGCGAACAACCTTTAAATCTAATCGAGTCTTCAGGAGATGACACTAGCACTCATGTCGTGCCCTTAGGCACGTTGTACTTTTCGGGTTTAGTCTCCGAGTTGCATTGCGATTCGGGCTGCAATTGACCCTCAAATTTTATTGGATTACTAGCAATGGTGGAACTTATGCCATTTTAGTCGTAGAGACTTTTTAATATGTGGCTCGTAGGCTTGTATAGTTAACTATTTTGGATCGATCTTCGAATCGGGTTACGATTCGAGCTCATTTTAATTCTCAAGTTGTCAAGATTTTTTAGCTGGCGACAATGGCTCTTACGTTGTCCGGTCATAGAGACCATTTGATATGCGTCCATTAGGCTTGCTTAGCTGGAAACAATGGCTCTTACGCTATTTTTTCCATGGGCTTTGTGTAGGATTTGCATCCGCTCATTAAGTTTTTTTATAGTATTTTTGCCCGACACATCGTCACTTCCAGAGGTACCTCGATTTCGAGTCGTTGTCGATGGTGTTTTGAGAACCTCGTAATGTTCATAGCTTATGGGTCGAGTAAATCGATGCTCCTATATTTCGGAGCCGACATTGTTGGAGCTCATTTTTTCCTGTGAAGGGAAGCCTGTTTTAACCAATTCTTTTCGAAGTATATCAGAGTAATGGCCTGTGAATTTTTAGCAATAGTCGGGCGTCCCGAGTTGCGTTATTTGGGCTGTATTAGCCATTTTGACCATAGTCGTATATGTTTAGCCGTACCCATTTTTGATCCCTTAGTGATAGTTTAGGTGTCTACACTGAGGGTGTGATCCTTAGGGATTCTTACAATTGCGACATATAGCCTTAATATCTGGATTTTCATGCTTGTTGAGGCCGTACTGTTTTATCATACCTATTGAGGTCTTATAGTTTTCCATGCATGTTGAGGTCTTATAGTTTGCCATGCCTATTGAGGTCTTACAATTTTCCAGGCCTGTTGATGTTTTACAATTTGTATAATATATTTGGTTGTGCCGAGGCTGCCCATTAGGATCTTACAATTTTGGATTTTTCTAGTTGTGTGGTGATTGACAGCAGTCTTCGAGTCATCGAGTATATTTGAGCTTGAAGACAGCTCTTCGTGAGCTCGGAGTTGCCTTCCACGGGCTTGATGAGCCTGAAGCTCCGACCTTGAAGTTGTGCAAGTTGTCGAATTACTTATTTTAAGTCTATGAATATTTCAGGACGTATCTGATAGAGAAGCATTTGCCGTGAATATGCCGAAATAATCTTTCTCAAAACGTGAAATGTCAAGGAGATGTTCCTTATTGCTTGGAGTAGACAGTAAATACATGTTGTCTTATTATTGTGAGCTCCGCCCGGACGGACTCCGCTCCTCCGATCATCTAATATGCTTGAATGGTTTTGTTTTGAAGCCTAGACTACCATTTGTTGACCCTCCCAAGGGGATGATTCCCTTTAAGAAAAAGCTGTCGTATGTCGCCTCACTATAAATGGGGGTCGGTGATTTCATCGGGTCCTCTTCTGGAGGGTATGCTGCTCTACTAATAATCTTGCTGGTGCCTGGTGGGACCCTCCTTTGGCTGGCAACGCGTTTGAGGATAGAGATTTGGTTGGTCCCGTAGAGACCTTGGGTCTCCGAACGGAGCTTAGGATTTTTGAGTGCCTTGGTTGGCTGCCTGCACGTTGGTTAGTAAAAAAGAAAATAAACAATAAAGGAACAAAGTAATTATCCCCTGCGGCGGAGTGCGTAGGCAATGTTTTTTATGCTTGGTCAGTTCCTATCATTCCGGGTGCGAGCTCTAATGCAACCTTTTTTCCGCATTCAACTAGGATTAGTCAAATATGCGGCTTATTTTGCCCTTGGATCCCTTAAAGGGCGGAGGAGTCGACTCCCGCGGATGGTTATATGGTGAGGGACTTCCTCCCGCCGCCTGTAGCTTTTTGTCGGATGCCTTAGTCCTACCTTTGTCGGGGAATCCCATCCATTTGGTAGAATGGGGTTGAAATCACCTCCGAGCAATGTACCCATTATTATTTGAACAACATTCCCGCACTTCACGGCTCGACGTCCCGGTCCGAGCTCAAGCGAGCTATATAAAGGGAAGTTTCTTTCCCGATTGTTGTGGCGACCGATGTCTAGGTACATTAATGGTTTGAAGTGTGGGGTTGATTCGGTTCGTCGGTCCGAACTGCCTTATTGGCTTTGGCCCAACGCCATTGGCGTGATTAGCTGAATCTCCTGCACTCACAGTCATGCTTCAATTTTAAAGAGAAATAAGGGGGAAAAGGTTACCATCTTGTTAATACGAGGCTGAGGCGGAGTCTAGGCGTCCCTTCCTCTTGATGTATAGGTTTTTTTTATTGGGTATATTCCCCGAATGCCTCCCCAGTGGTGGATACTTCCTTTCTGCATTTTTCGGACCTTTGAAGGGTGTCATCCCCCTTTTACTGCCTTGGAAATAAGTTGTGGCTTGTTGGATTTTTTTTTTTTTTGTATCCTTCCTTCCAGACCGCTCGTCGATACTTGGTTGTGATCCCCGTCGAATAGCACGGTCGTCGTTCTCCCGAGCTGGCGGCCTTGTACGCCCTATGGTTCCTACGTCGAGCCGTATTCTCTTTTCAAGGGTTTTGGTCGAACGGGTCAGGGCTGCCCGACGCTCCCGACTTCGCTTATGGTGATCATGATGTTTGACGTAGCGATGATGAAATCGCGCCCGGCTGGGCAGGATTTCCTTACCAGTTGTGCCTTATTGAACCCAATTCCTGATCATTGCACACTCAATTCTACAACAAGGTAGGAAGAGTGGGTCGCAATAGCTTTTACCCGATATGAGGGTCGGGATCGAATTCCTCAGGGAGCTAGTAGTGGAGTTGAAGTATCTCTCTAGCTTAGAATCGTGTATTTACTCCAAATGTCACTTCCATACATTTTTGGGTTTTTAATTATAAACTACTAATATCAAACAATTCATTGAAACTAGATTATGCTACGAGATAATTTCTAAGTTGTATCTAATGGGAAGAAAGGCACTAGGGTCTTGACATTACCTATGTGGCTAAATGACCGGTAGATGTTACTAAGGTTCAATTAAAATAATTGCGGCTTAGCTATAACCATTGCACAGTTTTATCCACTCTCACACCTCTCGGTAGAGAGAGTGATTTTGCCCAATTAACTTTCTCGAGACCAAATAGGTAAGCAAATTAAATCAAGCAACCAGGGTTCAAGTAGGATGATTACTCTCTCGAGGTTTAACCCGTTAATTGGGACTATCATTTCTCAAGAGTCCATCCCAATTCCTTGTTGGTCAATTTTGGAGACTTAGACTCTCTTTCTCAAGAAGAGTCAAATCCACAAAGCTCAAATCAGTATTTTTAACCACCAATTCATAAATTAAAACATAAAATCAACCCAAATAGCAAACACTCATAATCAATCTAACCCTAGATGGCAACATCCATCAATTACCTGCACTAGGGTTGAGCCAAAACCCTAGCTAATGGGTTTAGCTACTCATGCTTGAAGAAAAAATAAAGAAATAGATGAAGAACAAGGCATATTAATTAAATACTAAATTAAAATACAAGAGTCTATCGTTAATTTGAATCTAAGATGCCAAAAATGGCTACAGATGAGGTTCCCATGAGCGCAGCTAAGTTTCGGGATATAACATATGACCTAAAAATGGTAAAATATTCTATTTATATTAGGATGAAAAAGCTAGACAAAAATACCCCTGCATGATCAGAGCGGGCCGCATAAAATGGACTACAGCCGCACAAGGATCTTGGACTTCAATTTTGGTCTCTCTGAACTTGGGCTTCACGGACCACATAAAATGGATGGCGGTTGCGGAGGCAGCTGGCACAGACCGCATGGCATGAACTTGGGCATTTTCCTTCTCTTTGAATCTCATCCGCCGACCGAACAAAATGGTAGTGCGGCCGCGGAGCCTTCACTGCGGACCACAAAATGTGTACCACGGCCGCATTACCTAAAACCCATTATTGCCAACTCTCTGAACCACCTACTGCGGACCGCATAAAGTCGAATCTGGCAGCACTAGGCATGTTTGACCTCAGATTGCCTTGTCTTTGATACTTGAGCAAGTTTCACTCTTTTTGAGCCAATCTTTGACATTTTATCACTTTGCCTATCAAACCTTCAATCATGCACAACATATGAGCCTTTTGGGACTAATTTGTAACAATTTATAATCAAAGAATAAGCAAGAAGGGGCATGAAACACGTTAAAATCCCTAGTTATCAGCTCCAATGGAGGTTCCTCAAGGATGCTGCCCTTGGGCCACCTCCCTGACGTTGTGAGGTAAGTTGCACATCAAGTTATTCCTTTCACTTGTTTTTCATGGGTGATATCTCCATCTGCTTTGCATCAGCTTCTTTGTCGGGAGCTACTCGGATATACCGAGCCCGATGAGGTCCCGAATGGTTCGCCACGGTTCTGATTCGAGGCTGACACCGAGTGCGATCATTCAACCAGCCCTCGATCGGATACCTGATCTGTCTTTGCTTGAAATGCCCTGGAGTCATCGGGTGTGTTTATTTTAGGCTTCAGGCGAAGGCCTGTGCTGTCCAACCATTCAAAACTGGGAGCGATCTCATTCGATCTGTCGAGGAACGGGGTGTGGCTCTTCGCGGTATTTCACTTCTTCCTGGTTTTCCCTTGGGTGTGTTGGGCCTTCTCGGTACTATTTTGACGGTATGGGCGCGTGCTTCCGCGTAAGGCCATGCCGGCATGGCGACTGAATCTCTAAGGCCAGATTACAGGCGGTGGTGTTGTGTCGTGGTTTCTTTCGGGAGAGTGTCTTCAAGGTTCCTCAGAGATACGGTCTTGTACCCGTCATTTTGGGGTTGCTGCCTTCAGAAGAGCACATGAGGGTGGTGGTGTGACATAGGGATCCAAGGTCCTGTCGCACCTTGGGAGTTCTGGCCTTCCGAGTTTCTGCGGAGCGAGCTCCAGGGTTGTTCCCCCAGGATGGGGTTTTTGTGGGAACTCCCACGAACCTGATTTGATCTTTTTGAGGAGATTCTCAGCATCTTTGTTGCGCCGGGGTCGGTCGCCGACTCGTCGTTACTTGACCTCTCGGATACTGGCTCATCATAAGAAGGTGTCCCCGTTGCTATTGCTTCGGGAGTCTCCGGGTGGTTTCGCAGCTAAGCGATGGCCAGTTGTTGTGCCTGCAGCATTTCAAGGATATTATAAAAATTAACTTTCCGTTCCAATCGTATCGGGGTTTTGAGATTTCTGTTGGTGAGCGGGTTGTACGCTATTGTCGGTGAGCAGGGCTTCGTCGACTTGTCGCGCACCTGAATATGTGAGTATATCACTTGAATAGTAAATTAGGTAAAATTTATGTTATCTTTGTCAGCAATATCCTGAAAACCTTAGTCCCTCCATTCTAAATAAGTGTTACTTTTTGTTTTTAAGAGTTGATTTGACTAAGAATTAGATTGGCTCTATGTTTTTATATTTAAATTTTGGATATTTACAATTATATAATAGTGTACTATAAGTCGCAGTTCTTTTCATATCACTAATTTGAAGCTAAACTGAATGAGATCAACTTAATATTTTAAAATTTAAAATTTAGATATTAAAAAATTATATAAAAAAATACAATGATATTTAATTTTTTCATGTCAATATAATAAAAACAATTATATTGATCAAAATTCAAATAGTTTAAATATCGAGAAGCGAAAAGTAACATATAATTTGAGAGGGAAGGAGTAATAGAATTTTATTTTTGGTCTGGACGTCTTAATAGTCAAATTTTGTGTATCAATCTATGATTGAAACTTAATGCAAACATGTTAGTATGGGATTGAATGTTATCCGTCTTTAACTAACATTAATAATTCAACTATTAGATGATTTCAAGGTTCTAAATATAAGAAAATTAATATAGAAGTATTACAATAATTTTATATAATTTAATTAATGAAATAATTTATGCAACATAAATCTTATAATTGATTTTAAAATCATAAATATTAAAACTTTCAATTTATCTGAATAAGGAAATATTTAGTAATTAAAATTTAGTTGATTTTAAAGTCCTAAATATTAGAAAAATATTTCAGATTACAATTTTATCTAATGTAAAATCTATTTTTAATGAATAGAAAAGGCGAGCGACATTTTGCTAACGGTTTCGTACTTTTTATATAATACAAACATATACAAACTATAATAGCTTGTTTTTGTGAGCTTCCTAAGTACTCCTTCTGGTCCACAATAAATGACCATTTTGTCTTTTTATTTTAGTCCAAAATAAGTGTTCATTTATATAATCAAGAAAAAAATCAATTTATAAATTGGTCACTTATTGTGAATCGGAAAGAGTATAGTTAACTAAGCAATAGTTGGTCCCCACTCCCCACCAAGTGAATAATACAGACAAATTTTTCATGAAAAGTCCGCCACTGCTCTTCCATTGTTTCACATCCAAAATTAAGTATATAGAATTAAGAAGAATATAGTGTTAACATCATCACATTAGGTATACTAAATGTTCTGTTAAAGATTAAAAAAATGCCACAAGCCACTAGCTGCTTATGACAGCTACAAACTACAAAAGTATCAAAATGGCCAAAAATGGGTGACCCAGACGCCAAACTATGCATTGTGAACATCATATTCATGGCCACATTGCAATAAAGGACAGTAACAGATCCAGGATTTAGAAGATGTAATTTTTAGCTAAGTTAAAAATGCACTAATAGAATACATGCTTGATTTCTTTTATACTCTCTCCGGTTCAAAATAGGTAAATTTTTGGCATTTTTCTTGTGATTCATAATAAGTGATTTTCTCAAATTTCAAAAGTATATTAATTATTTTTTCCCTACATTGTCCTTGGAGTAAATGATGTTAGAATATGTGTTAGGAGTGTTTATGTGAGATAGTAAAGATTAATATGGTCAATTCCATTGTCAACTAATGCTAAAAGATAAATTTCTTAATATGTGTGAAAACATCCAAAAAAACCACTTATTTTGAAACGGAAGGAGTATTATTTTCCTCGTTTCGATAATTGATTATGAACGGAATTTGAGAAAGAATGAAAGATTATGGAAACTTGTTGCCGTACATGTTCTGACATTTATGTCAACGTAAGAGCATCTCACCGACGGTAAAATTGTTAGGGATATAGTAGATATGCCCTAGATCCAATATCATATTTGATAACTTTAATATATTTTTGTGAATGTCATTTGATATAAAATATATGGCATTTGATATTCTTTTATCATTATTATTAATTATTCGATTAATTTGATAAGGTCCTTGATTAAATTTTGAGATTTTTCATCGTGATAGAGATCATGATAATGAGAGCAAAGTCTTTTACAATTTAATCTAAATTTGTTCTTGATCGTAGGATTATTAATTTGCACATTAGTAATCCGGTTAGATCAATATTTATGTGATCGTCTTTATCAGATAAAGATTAGTTGATCCCATTAACTAAATCACATAGATAAATGATGCATATAGAGATATAATCATTGAACCGACTCATTGGATAATTCCTAATGGTTAGATTTACCATAATTGTCAATAGGATATTTTCTTGAAGAATGTGATGTAGCCGTTTTCTTTGACTTGAGATCGTCATAGTAATTGACAAGTTATTTATTGTGCTTTGATACTAGACACCTATGGCCCTAAGGCGATAGTTGAAAGGATATTGGGTACGATTAAATACTTGTAGAATTAGTGATTGATCAAGGCGGAATCTGTCAACACTTGGTAATGAGTTTAAGCTCCATGTTGTCATGAACCAAACTAAGACCTTGGCCAGGGCAATTGAATGAAAGAAGAAATGAGTTTCTTAGGTCATTCAATGGTCGATTATATTTGACGTGAACATATAGTTGATCGGCTATTAGGATTTGACATTTGAACCATATCCTAGGGTGATCCAGAGCTATAAGGACAGAAGAAATTACTACATTATTCTTCTACTGGTTCTTGGGAGTAAATTATATACTTCATGCTATCCGGTCATTAAGGAGTGTTGCTAGACACCACCCTTGATTAGTATATTGATATGATTAATTTACTACCGGTTTAGTATTGAACCTATGGGGTCGCACACTAACGAGTGTTCTGATCTTTGCTAAAGGATTAATTAACTTATTATTTGATAATTAAATTAAAGAATTTAATTAGTCAAATAAATTTAGTTATTAGTCCAAATGAAATATTATTATATTCTTTGCTAGCACAAAGATTATAATTAATATTGTGAATAAATTAAATTTTCTATTTGGAATATAAATTAAATAATATCTCTTGGTTGAAATATATGTGATATATATAATTAATATTATTTTATATAATAGATGTATATAAAATATAATATTAATAAAGACTTGTTAATAAATCTAATTTTGAATTGGATTATTAATTGAAGTTTTATCCTATTTGGAATGGGATTAATATTTTCAATAGGAAAATATTATATTAATATAAAAGTTTAAAAAATTAGAATCCAATTTAGATTTGGACACAAAAAAAAAAGTACTAAAATTTTCGTCCCTTGACAGAGAAGGAAAATTTCGAAAAATTTTCATACAAAATTTTCCATAAGTTTATTTTTGGAATAAACTTTTACCCTAGGAAAATTATTACATCAACCAAATAGGAATATGTTTTGTAGGTGATGCTATATAAAGGGTGATGGAGAAAATTTGAAAAAGTTTTATTGTTCTTTCGATTTTAATCTTTTTCTTGAGAAGAAAAACCTTACTTTGTGAAAGTGAGAGTGCAATACAAATCCAAGAGAGAAAAATACAATTACAAGAAAAGTGTTTCTTGTTCTTCTAATTTGAGTTGAGATTTTTGAGAAAAATCTCAACACAATATTCTTCGTTCAATTTGTTCGCGGGTTTCATTGATCAAAAAGTTGATAGCAAGGATCGGTCTCGGTGTGGATACGCATAGATCCTTCGCACTATCAAAGAAATTCTGAAAAAGAAACTCTCTTCACCAGGTACGTCTTAGACTCGATTTTTGACACGTAAATAAATTTTAAAACATGAAAAATCTACCTAGGATTGTTACTGTCTTCCGCTACGTATTATGAACACCTATACGCAATCCTTCAAAAATGTCAATGTATGAAGTTAAAGAATTTCGAATGTACAAACAATTCTTAATCTCCTACTCATAGCACTAATCCAACAAGATAATCGCAGTACAGAATGATGCCTCCCTTTTATTTCCTTGCTTCTTCAGTAGTGATTATATTAACACAGGAAACATAGAGTTGTATCTCAGAAATTTTACATTTATAGTGAATTCCTTTACTTTACTAGTCCATTGAGATAAGACAGTAATATTGATAGACCTAATACTTGGTAATGACAAAAATGCAATTTCTGTTATAAAATAGAAGTCTATTTAGAGTGAATGTCTAAGAGTTTTAGCTTGAAGCTAAGTCATTCTTCTCCCTATAAATAGAGGTGCTCTCTACCATTGTAAATCACCCCAAGTATTAATAAGAATACTTCTCTCTCTCTCTACTCTTCTCTCTATTTGCTCTTGTTCTTGAGTTATTGTTCTTGTTCTTATATTATTTCATAACACGTTATCAGCACGAGTCTCTAACCAATTGAGATTTTCGATTGTCTTAACTTTTGTTTGTGTAGGGTTTTGCTTCACAGAAAGAATGAAAAAAAAAAAGAAGGAAAAGAAAAAGAAAAAAAAAAGGGAGGAACGAAACAGAAAGCAAAAGAAGGAAAGCAAAAGAGAAAAGGAAGAAAACATTGAAAATAGAATTGGTATACCTTAAAGGTAAGTAATTTACTTTTCCCTTTCAAATTCGTGGAATTCTATAATTTGATTTTATATACAAACATAGACAACAAAGTTTGATTATAACTCTAATGGAGTTTGTAAGAAATTATAACCACATGAAGTGGTAAAATCTCTATGTCCTGCCATGATTATGTATGATTGTGGGCAAATAATTGAAAATCCGTCCAATTAAATTTGCTCCATTCCCTTTAAGTGAATGTGGTAGCAGTATGTGATAAGTCTGAAAGAAGACAAAATTATTACCGTGAAGGTATCAATGGATGTGGACGTGGCAAGACGAAATTATAATCGTCATTATTGTGATAATGAGAATAATAAAGATTCTCAAAATAATCTTTCACTTTATGAAAGTAATATTTGACATGAGATTGTGTAAAGCACATGATTATGATCCATTCCCTGAAGTGAATGTGATAATTGTAATAGAGCCCGTAAGTATGAACACGCTCTTGATGTAAATTTGTTTTATGTCTGACATTATGAAAAGAAAGTTCGTTGCCCTTGAAATTTCGGGCAAGAACTATATGACATGGGTGTTGGATGCTGAAATCCACTTAGATGCTATGGGTCTTGGAGACGCCATTAAAGACAGAAATAATGCATCCACCCAAAACTATGCTAAGGCCTTGATTTTCTTGCGCCATCACCTTGATGAAGGTTTGAAACTATGCTAAGGCCTTGATTTTCTTGCGCCATCACCTTGATGAAGGTTTGAAAATTGAATATATCACAGTCAAAGATCCACCCATCTTGTGGAATGGCTTAAAGAAGAGATATGACAACCTGAAGTTGGTCACTCTGCCACAAGCACGATATGATAAGAACCCAAAAGCAAATAGTTTATAAACTATATATTACCGTTGCGGTGAAAACGGGCACTGGTCAAAGGCTTGCCGTATACCATGACTTTTGGTTGACCTTTATCAAGCATCTCGAAAGAGTAAACGCCCTTAAACGAATTTTGTCTCTGACGACAACTTTGACATCACCCACTTGGATGTGGCAGACTTCTTTGAGCAACCTGAAGGGAAAATAGACCACCTAATCGGTGATGGATCCGTGATGAAAGAAGATGGAGTTATTTGATTTTGTTCTACTTATTTGTATTAGTTAGTGAATAAACTAATAGTCATTAGTATTAGCTCGTATTAGTTAGTTCATGATGCAATGTTAGTATTAGTTCTTTAGAATGTATCAATATGCTCAAATATCAATAATATTTTTACTTTCCAGTAGAGGTAATCGACTAACCTGAAAAACTAGTCGGTTATCTCATATTTCGCATAAAAACTGCAAAACAATCGATTGTCAAAGATCAACAATCGATTGTCTTTAAAACAGTGATCTGGAATTTTTCAAAAACAGTCAACAATCGATTGTCTATGTTTAACAATCGATTGTCTTTAAAACAGTGTAATCTAGAATTTTTCAAAAATCATCCACAATCGATTGTCTATGTCTAACAATCGATTGTCGTTAAGACAGTGTAATCTGGAACTTTTCAAAATAGTCAACAATCGATTGTCTATGCATAACAATCGATTGTCTTAAGACAGCTCTGGAATTTTTCAAAATAGCCAACAATCGATTGTCTATGCATAACAATCGATTGTCTTAAGACAGTGCTCTGGAATTTTTCAAAATAAGCCAACAATCGATTGTCTATGTTTAACAATCGATTGTTTTAAGACAGTGTGATCTGAAGTTTTTCAAAATAGCAAATAATCGATTGTGTGTGTTTAACAATCGATTGTCAACGTTCAACAATCTATTGTTTGTGTTTAACAATCGATTGTTTGAAGAAAATGCTTAAACTGAAATTTTCAAACTGCAAAGTAATCAATTATGGATAACATATCTGATTTTGTTAGTCAACTGTTAGCAGCAGATTTTGAAAATATTATGTGACACAAACGAATTGAAGTTGTTTATTCTCATGTTCGTATATTTTCTTTTATATGTCAAACCATGAGAAGTAAATTGATTGAAGGCTCCGGAAGAGCAATTGTAACTCTGCCCAAAGGCACGACGTTTATCTTAGAGAATGCAATATTCTCCTCCAAGTCTAAGAAGAACTTGTTGAGTTTTAAAGATATCATTCAAAATGGATATCATATTGAGACAATAGATGAGAATAATCTTGAATTCTTCATGAAAACGAGGCTGCCCACTTTGGTTTGGGTTCACGCCATTTTGCATGCAGCAATACTAGTTCGTCGGCTGCCCACTTCGGTTTGGGGTCATGCCATTTTGCATACAGCAATGCTAGTTCGTCTCTGACTAACGAATTGACACAAATATTCCCCGTTGCAATTGGTTTTGGGTCATGGACCCAATATATCCCATTTAAGAATCTTTGGATGCGCAGTATATGTGCCTGTAGCACCGCCATCCCGCACCAAAATGGGTCTGCAAAGAAGGTTAGGAATATATGTCGAGGTTGAATCGGCCTCCATTATTCGCTACCTCGAAACATTGACAGGAGATTTGTTCACTGCACGATTTGCAGACTGTCAATTTGATGAGACACTTTTCCCAAAATTAGGGGGAGAAGTTGGTGAAACCAAACGGGAAATTTTGTGGAAAAATGCATCATTATCTCATCTTGATCCACATACCTCTATTTGTGAAAGAGGCACAAAAGATTATCCATTTGCAAAGAATAGCAAATCAAATGCCTGACGCATTTATAGATTTGAAAAGGATAACAAAATCACATATCCTCGAAGTGAATGTGACAACATTTGATTCACGAATACATATTCATTATTGGAAGAATATGAACATGAAATTGGTATTAAATATACCATACGCACCCCTAGATGGAGGTTTGAGATGATACCACACTCACCCCTAGAAGGAGGTTTGAGATGATATATGGCATGAATGATCGTTGGTCACGTACCTATTGTACGCCAAAGTATTTTGGAAATATGACTATTAAAGGACAACGATAATGCAAGAAACATATCTTGCATATAAGTTTGACATGACCATAATGGTATAACTTTCTCTTTAAGAAAGATATTCACCACATGGATGTTGATGAATCTGTGGTAGTACAAAATTAATTGAGAGCTCTAGAAGAGCCAATTATTACTATGTTGGAGAAACACAATTGAGTATTGTGCTGTAGTAAGTCTCAAAGAAACTTATTCAGTTTCCAAAGTACACGCGAAAGCGATTGATTATATTGAGACTATAAATAAAGGAAGGCTTTGATATCTCCTATTACTACAACTTGTAGCGGGGTAATTTGCATATGAAAAGCTACCCGCTTTGTTCTCCAGTTTGTACTACACAAACGAAAGAATGCCACAATAAAGTGGATATCTATTGGTATAAAACCCATGTCATAATAAACCTGAAGTTTATTGATAAGTGCACATGTCATGGTGTAAATTTGAAGTTTACCAATATTGATAATTTATTCAGTTGTCATTCGTGTTAGCCATCTCATTTTAAGTATGATGTACAAATTCACATAGGTGAATATCAAAGAACTAGAAATTTCTTTACGAATTCTCTTGTATCACTTGTTCTCATTAATGAACTGACCAACTAAAGAGTTCGGGTTGAAGCCCATAAATTCTGGAAATATCAAAGGTGAATATGGGCCCATTCACCTGCCATGTATACCACATATGATGCATCTATGATATGGTTACATGCGCAATTGTTATTAACCCGCAGCCTGGCCGGTGCTTGCGAGGTAAATCGCTCAGTAATCTAACTTCGAGCATAATTTCCAGATTCTCTACTCAAGATAGTTCATCTTGATAAGTTGGTTTATATCAAAGTTGGTTTAGCAAGATAATTATTGAGTGCTTCCACTTAATAGCTAAACTGTTTCTTATGAGAACAAAGTTATATATATCAGTTTGATATAAGTTGTATACGAGAGTATATTCTCCCCTCACAAGTGGTTCAGGGTTAGGAACCAAATAATTTCATCTTATTATTAATGTGCTGTGTATATTGACATAATAATGCACAAAGATGATTTCTCAAATTTGAGGAAACAAGTTAGCTTTTCTAACATGAGGGGGAGACATGATAAACACTTGAGAAAAGGTTACATGGGATGAATTATCATTTGTATATGTATGTCCCCGAATATCATGATATGAACCTGAAGTTCATAAAAGGGATAATTCAATTGCAACATATTGCAAAGCATGCTATACGCATTTGCTGACCCAAAGAAAGTAACTAAATGGAAGAGATACAATTCAAGAAGAATTGATTCCATATAAAAGACATGTAGTTTTGAACCTATAGTTCAAATGCTTGAAAGTATAAAGTCAAAGGTATGTATAGTCAGTTTTCGATATCTTATTTGTCTAGCATGACATGGAAAACTTGATATGCATCTAAAGTCTATTATATGGCTTATATGACTTAACTTGAAAGATTTAAGTTGCTTGAAGCATATGCAATTCGTGGTCCTGAAGTACCACATCCTAAGTGCAATTTGTGTACATATGAATCTTGCTATAACTATAAGCTAGATGGCATTGAGAATGCATCTATGGAGATATTGAAGAGTTATTCCACGACATTATATGAAGATGTTCATATCTATCAAGAATGATGATTTCAAGGTGTGGAATATTTATTCAAGTCAATATGGTTGATTTATTTATCAAATCTCTATCAAAGATCGTTTTGAAGATGGTGCACAAGATTGGAATGCAAATGCTCAAGGATATACATTGATGTTCTTATTAGGGGGAGTTAATGCGCGTTGCACTCTTTTTCCCTTACAAGGTTTTGTCCTACCGGGTTTTCCTTGCAAGGTTTTTAACGAGGCAACCAATAGGCGCATATTCAAACATGTGTACTCTTTTTCCTTTCTTTAATTTTTCCCAATGGGTTTTGGTTTTAAGGTTTTATGAGGCACATTATTGAATAGACATTCAAGGGGGAGTGTTATAAAATAGAAGTCTATTTAGAGTGAATGTCTAAGAGTTTTAGCTTGAAGCTAAGTCATTCTTCTCCCTATAAATAGAGGTGCTCTCTACCATTGTAAATCACCCCAAGTATTAATAAGAATACTTCTCTCTCTCTCTCTACTCTTCTCTCTATTTGCTCTTGTTCTTGAGTTATTGTTCTTGTTCTTATATTATTTCATAACAATTTCAACGTTAGTTACATTACTAATCAAATCCTACTGCTAATGCCTTATGACTACAATACAGCAATAATAACAATTACGCCTCAATTCTAAACAAATAAGTATCAACTATATGAATTCGCAGTATCAATTGCTCCCATTTAAGCTCATGTTATTCAAGGAACCCTGTTTTGCTTAAGATTGCATTTCT
Source organism: Nicotiana benthamiana (assembly GCA_034376525.1). NCBI lineage: Eukaryota > Viridiplantae > Streptophyta > Magnoliopsida > Solanales > Solanaceae > Nicotiana > Nicotiana benthamiana. The sequence goes on along the minus strand of CM067337.1, from coordinate 40,382,935 downwards.
CACCCTGCTCAAATCTCTGCCTTTTAAAGTTCTTCCAACACCTTCACACACTGAAAAAGAAGTTATTTGGCTCCTTTCATGTTTTTTAGCAAGCCATTGATGTGGAGGCATCGTTTCTCCTTCATCGTCGTCGTCTTCTTCATCGCTTTCGCAACTATTTCTTACAAAACTATATCCTCCACCACCAGAATCATCATTATTACCATCATGCCATGAGGTTTTTTTTGAGCTTGTCCCATAAATTTTTGACCAATCGGGTATGTTTACTGGGGCTGATTGCTGGGCTATTTTTGGTTCGTGAATGGAATTCTTGTTTGACTTTGGGATCATTTTGACTGCAGTGGGCAGCCTCCTTGGACTGAAACTTGAAGATGACTCTTTACTTTTGTTGAAATTAGAACCAAATTCGCGTCTTTCGTTAGTAAAATTACTCCAAATGTCTTCTTCTTGAAATTCTTCATTCCTCATTGATGTCCACCCACTACTACCTTGGCTATACAAATTATACCTCCCTTCATATGATGATGACATCTTCTGCAAAACCCAAAATTCCAATAAACTCGAAGAACATAAATATGTGAACATGTTGTTAGTAAACTGTATTAGTAAAACAATTCTGAAAATATAAATTAATATAAACAGAAATGACATAAACAAAAATGATAACAATTTGAGGCCACTAAATTCATAGTGTCTCCTTAAGGAATTTAATCCCCTTCTAGCACCCAAGGTTATGGATTATTTCCTCCCAGGATAGAACGAATTACACACTAGTGTAGTGGTACTCCAAACGCCAGTGTTTCAGCGAACACAAAGATAAGTAGCAAACCACACTTACTTTTTGCTTTGTTTGCATGTTAAAAGTATGCAGAAGGAGAGAAAACTCAAAAATTCGTAGTGAAATTCTGAGCAGAATAGTTTTGTATTTATAGCCAAAATTTGGGCTGGAATTTGAAGAGGTGCAACTCTTCAGAATGGTTGTTTCTGCAAAACTGCCACAGCATAAAATGGCTATCTACTCAACAATAAAGAGGAAAAATAAATAGGGAAAATTGATGGGTAGTTAATTTTCGGTTACAAAAACAGAAAAACGGATTGGAAATAATATTAATATTTTATTATTAACAAATATGTAATAACACATTTCTGTTAATATTTTACTATTAACAAATAAATTTGGTCTAAAAAGTTAATCAATCAATCGATCATTTGACCGAATACGAATCCGAAGCCGAGCGACGACGACGCGAGGCTTGCTTTGTTCTCAACTCTTTAAGAGCTAGAAGAAGCGCAATTGCTTATAAACCCATAAAAAATCTCTTCCTCTTTCAATATGGGACAATGTGGATATGTCAAAGGGGAAAATATGAAATTACACTCAGAAATATCATTTCCCTCCATTTCTCATTCACCATCTTTAAAGTTTTTGATTTATTAATTAAATACATAAACCCATCAGATGCAACAGTAACAATGCCTCAATTCCACACAAGTTGGGTTTACTGACGGAGCCAGAATTTGAAGTTACTGGGCTCGGGATTCTAGTTTTTTTTTTTTGTATTGGGTTCTACAGTAAGAATTTGTAGTTATTCAATGGATTTCTTAAGACAAAGATAGGGTTTGCACTAAAACTACTAAGTTCCACCGAACCCGTTATCGAAGCTGTAGTTCTACCCCTAGTTGGATCGGCTATATGCAGGGGCAGAGCCACAGTACGTGTTGCGGGTTCGGTCGAACCCAAGTAACTTTGTCCAAATCCTATATTTATCGCAAGAAATTCATTGACGTTAACGTTAACAACCCAGTATAATCCCACTTAGTGGGGTATAGGGAGGGTAGTATGTACGCAGACCTTACCCCTACCCTAGGGTAGAGAGGCTGTTTCCAAATAGACCCCCGTCATCCTTCCCTCCAAGAATTTCCCACCTTGCTCTTGGGGAGACTTGAACTCGCAACCTCTTGATTGGAAGTGAAGATTACTTACCATCAGAGCAACCCCTCTTGTCTAAGAAATTCATTGAATATGTACAAATTCTTAATTTAGAACCCAATAACTTAAAAAATTAAAATTTCGAACCCAATAACTTTAAATTCTGGCTCCGCGACTATATGAATCATCACTGACCATATTTATCCATTTAAATACATTCTCTCATAATCATACCAAATATGTGAAGATGCACTTTTTAGAAACTTTCTAAATGCAAAATAGGCAATTTATGTACCTGCAGCCTTTCAATAGAGCCAGACATGATGGTAAATGATGAGTAAGTTGATTAATATTTTCTTAAAATACTAGTAGTAAATCCTATAGTTAAAGCAGTCTAACAAAGATAACAAAACCAGATTTAGTAGCATGGTTCTGAAAATCAGCAACAAGTTTCAATTTAAGATAGTCTATGCAATCGTCCTAAGTTTAGGAATGATTTGGTGATGCTTTTCCCCGGACCTTATGTGGACAAGGAATATTTTGTGCATCAGGCTGCCCTTTATTGAATCGTTAAGTCATGCAGTTATATCCTTAGTAAACTGTGTAGAAGAAGATTAGTGTGGAATGTACCTCTCTCTAAAATTGAAACTTGCAACAGATAGCCTTCTTCAGATCTAGAATATAGTATTATCTGCAAAAGAAAATGATAAATTATTTATATCCGGCCTGAGATTAACACAGAGAAGAGAAAGATTAAAAGAAAAACCAAGGATTAATATCATTTAAGGAAAAAAGCAAACCAAGGATTAATATCATTTAAGGGAAAAAGCAGAGTAATAACAAGACTGTTTTTTACCTTAAAATCCTATGAATAGCTCATGTTGATGAGTGAAATTCCAGAAGAGAGAGTGTAACAGAGGAGAGGAGAACTGTAGAGCAATCAAAGGAGAGATAGAGACCTTATAAATATTGGACCTAAGAGATTTCCTAAATAAATAATTGACCTATGTGTATTTTTACTTTTTGTCTTTAGCAAATGCTTGACTTTCTGATAAGGAAAAGTTTGCGATACCATATGAAATCTGTAAATTATTTTAAACTGACAATATGATGAATGTTAAATCCACTTCAGAATGTTTTTGGAAACAGGAGGGTAAGAGTGATTACTTAGGGGTTGCAAAGTATGATGGATTAAAAGAAAAAAAAATTATATTTCTACCTATTTTGCAGTAAATTACTACGGAATTTTTTCCGTTAACCTACTTAATAGTAATTTACTACGAATTGATTAAATTTTCTTTTTTAAAATACAATTCGCAGTAAATTACTGCGAATTTTCGTTAAACGAGGCGTCTATCTTCCTCGTTCAACGAGTCCACCATTTTTATAAACATAAAAATATTTCTGGTCCCCCCTCCCCCAACCACATCGTTATATAAAAAAAAATTCCGATCCCACCCGGACTAAATAACAAGGAGTGTAGGTCCCACACACCGTTGGTTGATTTCGATTGCGTATTTCGGGTTCAAAATTTCGAATTTCAAAATTTACATCGAGGTATTTTTATTTACTTTATGGCGAAACTCGTATATTTATGCATATTAATATTGTTTAGTAGTTTACATGTGAATATATGTTATCTTTGTGTTCTTTAATATACCCGAATTGATTTATTTGATACCCGAATTTATGTATTATATTTGATTTATAAACCTGAAAGCGTGTTATTTTTTGTTATATATATAGAGCATTGTAGTGTAGTAAAATATGGTGACTTTTAGCGTAGTAAAATATAGTGACTTATAGCATAGTAAAATATAGCCTTTTAGCGAAATAAAATAGTCTTTTAGCGTAGTAAAAATGTAGAGCTTTTTAGAGCCTTGTACCATAGTAAAATATAGAGCCTTGTAGCGTAGTAAGGATAACTCGGTGCTACGGGGCCTATAAAATAAAGCTTTGAACCCATACATAATTATTCTCTGTAAATTAGAAATTAATAATTAGCTAAGAAAATTATAAAAATATTGAAATTGAGAATTATAATAATTAACGATAACTCGATGCTACCGGGCCAAAAAAAATCTGAACCCATACATAATAATTATTTCCAATTGGAAAAAATGAATTCTGGAACCATATATAATTATTCTCTCCAATAATAATTATAATTTTTAATTTAAATCTGTACGGAAAAAAATTCTAAAAATATTGAACCCATACATAATTCGGTGGTACCGGACTGTTTAAATCAAGTCTGGAGCACCTAGATGACTATTTTCTCCATTATTAATCATAATTAATTGTTTAATTTATTAAAGTAACGCAAACAATTGTTTTTTCCGAATAATTTTATTTTAATTGCGTTTGAACAGCAATTTTACTTATATAGTACATCACAACCACAAACATTACCAAAAATAAAAATAAACAGTAGAACTAACGAAATAAGTTGACAAAGGAAACATGAAGATTGACTAACGAAAATACTTAACATGTCATTCTTTAGGAAAGACCGGATAGTATTCTCTCCTTCATCAAAAACAACTTCTTTTCGATCTTCTTTTTTTCTTTTCCCACCTCCTCTATTTTTGCCTTCAATTCTTCAATTTCCTGCTTGGATTGGAACGCTCTATCCCACTGCCCCGTACACACTCCATGAAGATAGTACAACTTGTCTCTGTAGTATTCATGGTCACATGGTTTATCAATCAATACATTAAAATTGCATATAGGTACGTCGGGCTTCCTATAAAACTTGTTCAAACAACCTCAATAGCGTCGGCCAGCTTCTTCCAAATCACTATACATCATGGTCTTAACTCCACATTCGCAATTCGGGGCACGAAGGGGGCGTTGATACATTTCTTGCAGAAAACTTTTGGTATATTGAATTGCTCGATGATAAGTTATTGTTAAGTGTTGAAAATAACTTGAAGGCGCTTTTTATTTATAGGGAATAAGTACCAACAATACGTAGTATTATACTACGAATTTTATGCACATTCTTCGGGGAAAAATAGCTTTTTTCTACATGGGTTTGAACCTTTTCAAAATGACATGACAACTCAACAATACGTAGTATTATACTACGAATTTTGTGCACATTTTTTAGAGAAAAACAGCGTTTTTCTACATTGGTTTGGACCTTTTCAAAATGACATTACAACTCAACAATACGTACTATTATACTACGAATTCCATGCACATTTTTGGGGAAAAAATAGCTTTTTTCTATATGGGTTTGAACCTTTTCTAAATGACATGACAACTCAACAATACATAGTATTATACTACGAATTCCATGCATATTTTTTGGGGAAAAAATAGCTTTTTTTACATGGGTTTGGACCTTTTCAAAATGACATGACAACTCAACAATACGTAGTATTACAATCCCAATAGTGGCGTACAGCTTCTTCCCAGTCACAATACATCATCCTCTTAGTCCCACATTCGCAACTTGGGGTTCTTTGAGATATTTCTTCAGTTACGTCTTGATTTATGGAAAAGCTAGATTAAAGGTTGTTGTTAAGTGTTGAAAATAACAAGAATCTGTTAACACTAGTATTCTTTGTAAACAATAATAAGGTGATTAGTAGAACAATATTTTTATTTAAACGGGTTAATCAAAATACAAATACTACAAACATAAATACCCAAACAGTAGAACTAGTACAAACACTAAAAAAGGTAAACAGAGAGAGCAAACTACTACGCTTATCAGGTAAAAGCTACTGCCTAATCAAGATCCGCTTCCGACAATATTCTCCAACCACTCGAGTTGGTTTTCCAACCCCTTTTTCTCTTCTTCTTCCTCATTCAGTTGGGCTTTCACGCCTCAATTTGTTCATTGGTTTGGCGCTCTCTTTCAGCTTGCCTAGTACACCTACAATGAAGTTTATAAATTTCTTCTTTGTAGAACTCGATTCTACACTCTTCATCAAACCATACATCAAATTCACACGTGGGCTTGTCTGGTTGTTCGTCACGCTTGTTCTTACAACCCCAGTAGCGGCATCCACCTTCTGGCCACCATTCGTACAAGCGACATGGTTCTCCACAGTAGCACCTTGGAACATAAATGGGTTGTGCGGACATTTCGTAAAGAGAAACTTTGCTTATTGTTAAGTGCAAAAATAAGTAGCGTTCAACCGCTATTTATAGTCAATATTTCATATAATACGCAGTAATATACTGCGAATTGGTTTAAAATAGCCTTTTGCCGTATTAAAATATTGAGTCTTTTATCGTTGTAAAAATCAAGTCTGGAACCCATACATAATCCATTATTAATCCTAATTTTTAATTTAATTATATTTAATTTATTAAACTAACACAACCAATTAATTTTGTTTAAATTATATTAGACGTCATGGCCTTTTCTCCGCCTGCGCATCCTGGACCTGTGGAGGATCAGCTATTAGTGCTACAAGGTCGACCATAGGTCCTCCTATGTGTGGGAGGGACAGCTGTCAGAGCAGGCTCTCCGGCCTAGGAGACCTGATGATCTTTGGGAGTTTATTGCCGGTCATCTTTTACACGAGCGTGTAGTACACATCCTTCAGGATACAGGATTATATCCCATTTTTTAGCTAGGGAGGATGCAGCTAGATTGGTCGCTCATCGCGGCCTTGATACAGCGGTGGCGACCGGAGACGCATACATTTCATTTTCCCATAGGCGAGGCTACTATCACCTTAGAGGATGTCCAGGTCTTATACGAACTGCGTATAGACGAACGCGCCTTGACACTGCTCCACTACATTAGAGGAGCGTCACATGCACAGTTGGCGGAGCTGATAGGTTAGTGGACTGGACTTAGACCTGAGGGTCAGCAGGGGGCGCTCGCGTTGCTTTGTCAGCCATCAGAGATCATATGGAAGATTTGCACCCCGATATTACCCACCAGATGGAGGATCTCTGGATAGCCCGGTACACACGTTGTGCGTTGCTCTTGCTCTTCGGGTATGTATTGTTCCGCGGACACTTCGGGAAGTAAAGTGAGCATGCGCTTCATACATCATATAATAGAGCTGGGTCAGGTATCCCAGTACAGCTGGGGTGCTAGTGTGCTTGCGTACCTATATAGGAGCATGTGTCGGGCGAGCATGGGTCCAGCACTTGATATATGCGGTTTTCTCCCCCTCTTACAGGTGACCAAATTTCCGAATATTTTGTTCTTTACTTCAAATTCAATATCGCTAAATGACACATAAATATTACATCAACATTTTATATTAGGTTTGGGCCTGGCAGCGGATCATGTCGTTGCAGCCACCTACACCAGCACTTTTGCGCGGTCAGAATTATCCATTCCTCCCTCTAGTTATTAGATGGTTTGTGCAGCGTTGGGTATACCGAGGGACTGAGGCTCGCCATAATCTCCCCCTCTTCAGTGATGTCTTAGATATGTTGGTGGACGGACAGTTAAATATGTACCTACAATTGTTTTTTACGAACTGAGATGCGTTTTCGTACTAACATTTATGTTATTATTTGGCAGTTCATCTGGATTCCATACAGCAATGAGTTGCTTGCTGAGCTGCCAGCTTGTTGCTTAGTCGACCGACTTATTTGGAGCACCTCTGCCCCGATGATATTCTGGGATTACGTTGAGTATCATACCACGGAGCGTGTCCTTTGATAGTTTTCCCGGACCCAGACTATACCGAGGGAGCCTGTATGGGTTGCCACTCACTATCAGCGCGATGATCGTGGCAACATGGGCGGGCAGTATGCGGAGTGGCTACAACAGCAGCTAGTCGGTTGGTACGAGAGAGCTGAGCGTATTCTTCCACCACCTACGATTTTCTAGGAGGGCGCTATTCATTTGTATCCTGAGTGGTACCACCGTCACACCCGACTGATGATCGGGAACCCTGTGCATGTACTTGGCGATCGTTACAGACCGTACGCCGGGAGGAACGAGGCACTGGTATGTTTTTCCAGCTTGTTTATAATATCGATATAGCATTATTTAATTACTACTTTAAATGTTTCACAGGCTATTGGTCATCATCGTTTCTACCAGTTGGGACAGCAGATGCAGCAGCGTACCGACATCCCTGAATTGGTTGACTTTGGCCGGGAAGTAGAACAGATGGCTCGGGTGACACTATTGCAGGTGATAGATGCCGAGAGGATGGACCACGAGGCTCAGTATGTAGCGCCAGAGGCATACCAGCGGGGTAGGCCGGTCCCACGAGGCAGGGGTGCCCCATGAGGGAGGGGTGCCCCACGAGGGAGGGGTGCCCCACGATCTAGGGGTGCCAGACGGGGTCGCGGGGGACAACAGGGAGGTGGTCAGCAAGGTGGCGGGTGAGGTACCTGTCGACCCACCTAGAGAGCTCCATGATAAGGCCCTTGGGCTTAAGGGGTTTGGAGATGATCAGCATGGTTATATGCCTCATGCAGACGAGCCTTCTAGTAGCATGCCTTCGTTTAGCCTTCAGTTATCTTTGCACGTACCGCAGGTCACCCCGTCAGGAGCGTTGTTGTTCATGGGTACATTTGACACGGATGTAGATCAGTACTTCGCATGCCCATCTTCCACAGCTGACAATCACCCGATCCGTGACATGGATGGCGGGCGCAGGTTGAGTTATTCCCCATCCCCGGCGGTTCAGGTGCATCCATCACAGGCAACGGTATGTTTCTATTACTTTAGAATTTTTTTTCAATATGTTTTCTTTTCCTTAATATGACATCAATGATTAATTTTTAATTTTTTTATGAAGTCTTCGTCCCAGCCCATCTTCGAGTCAAGTACATTAGGTGATGAGCACATCACGGATGCATATACCTAGGAGGCCGAGGAGACCACGGTGAGTAAATTATGTATTACTTAACACATATATCAAACTAATATTATTTTCATATGCTAATTTATTAGTTGTTTTGTAGGATGTTGACGGCCCTACGGTCTATTCTACCGATCATGACACTTGCACAGTCAATGCGGCTGCACATCCTCCAATAAAGAGGCGGCTAGATGACGATGATCCAGATAGTGTACTCGACCGACAGGGGATGCGACTCAGGCCAACGGCGACACTAAAGCACAATGGCTGCGGGACGCATTGATTTATTTTGTTTGTAATTTATCTAAATAGTGCATTATGTAAATACTGTTAATAATTATATGAGAGCAACAACTTTATTTTAATTGCGCTTGAACAACAATTTTACTTAAAAAGTACATCACAAACACAAACATTCACAACCTAAAATAAAAACAAACAGTACACCTAATGAAATAACTTGACAAAGAAAACATGAAGATACATTAAACACTGAACATATTTCATACAATACGCAGTATTATACTACGATTTACGTATTCAATTATTATGAAAAAAGTTGCTTTTTCTACATGCGGTTTTCAGATTTTCCGGAAGACATGGCAACGCAAATTTAACTACGAATTACATATTTAGATTTTCACATGCTTTTCAAACACAAGTAAGTTTAATATTGGAACAACCTTATCAAAATATAACGGTAAAAAATAAGATAAAATTTAGAATATTCTTTTATTTCATTAAATTGAAACTAACGCAAGTACAAACTTTAATAAAAACAAAAAAAATTGAAATACTAGGGGTTTCCATGATAATTGGGTACGTTAGACGAACTTGCACCGGGATTACCACCGCCTCGCTCACTGGCTGAAGGACATTTACGATGGGCGTGTCCTGTTTGCGAGCATATGCCACATTTACGCGCGTAAACTTTGTAACCAACATCCATTTGGTTTTGTATACACGTTCTCTTTTTCACTTGCAAATTGCGCAAATAGTCCTTGTTACATACCATCGTAAAAGGTTCTGGCGGTCAATAATGTTCAGTACCTAATGGCTGCAACTTTCCACTATATGTGTCTACATATGCAGCAACACTGTATTGCCTATCAATATATTTTGTTGCCCCATATCCAACTTTCTGAAAGCACTTCAGTGCATGTGCACACGACATGTGTTAGATTGTCCATTTTCCAAGCGAACACAACCTTCTATTTTCATTCACCGTATGTAGATTATTCCCACGGTGTCTGCTGATGGATGTCTTAAATTCAAAAACACCTCGTTCATGATCATACTAAAGAAATGAATGCCACTGTGCTCGCCTCCTTGACCTTTCAAATCTTCTCATGGGAATTGGCATAAATTCAACACCAGGTCCATCAATGCTGAGGCAGCTGCATGCCTTTCAACAAACCTCTCCGCACTTTGTTTGAATGTCATGCGAACCATGGCAGTGATAGGCAGTCCATTGGCAGATTTCAGCAAGCCATTGAATGACTCCGACACATTTGTAGTCAATGCTCCCCATCATCTGCCGCCATCAGCATGCAATGTCCATATGTGAAGCTCATGCCCCCTAAACCAAGTATAGGCTCTTGGTTCTATCTATCGGATCGCATCCATGCGCCTACTGAATTTGCACTGTTGGTGCTCAGTTGCAGCCATCCACATTAATTCATGCAAGGTCTTGTCAGAAAATTTCTTCTGAAAATTGGCCTTCAGGTGCTGTACACAATAACGGTGATATGCATTATGGTTCCTGCCATGCAGGCAAGTGACGCACAGAACTTAATATACCACCATGCCGGTCAGATATTAGACAAATACCTGAACGATGTTTGACAACGTGCTCCTTTAAGTGGTTCAAAAAAATGGTCCACGTCTCTTCATTTTCATTGGCACATATGGCAAAGGCTAATGGAAATATTTTCCCGTTGGTATCTATAGCAACTGCAATCAAAAGCTTAATATCATAATTTTCATAGACATGGGTACCGTCTATGGAAATAACAGGACGACAATGCACAAAACCATCAATTTTCGGTTTAAATGACCAGAACACATAGTTGAAAATACGCCTCCATTCAACAACAGTGTCGGGGTTAAAGTGTTGCAATGCGGCCATGTATCTGGGCAGATTTGAAAAAGACTTATCCTATTCGCCATTAATAAGTTCAAAGGCAAGTTTGCGACCGAGATATGCCTTTCTTTTCGTTACAGTACAACCATACTCCTTATGGACGGTTGTGATATACTCATTAATCTTGAACCTAATGGACACTTCCAAATATGGAATCAACATAAGAGAAATCAAGTCGACATCCAAGTTGAAGTGATTCTCATTGTATGTGTCCATTTCACATCTGTTCTCACTAATAAATTTACCCACTTTCCACATACCTGATCTCTTCTTGATGGCCCGCAACATCCAGTGACGACCCACAAAATATCTATGGCATACATCCTTCCATTTATCCATAGTTGACTCAACTACAGTCATCTCACGACACTCTTTTATGCTGTAGATTTTTATAGTCCTAATTAGGCGAGCTTTATCAGAGAAATACATGCCATTAGTCAAAACAGATGGCCTGGACTCATCCCACATTTGTGATCGAAATTCATCATCTTCTCTTGTGAGGGCATCCATGTTCGGCATGCTTGGCAAATTATCAAGGTAGGGGATATTCCGCTCATGAAATGGCACGTGGGACTCGTACACTCTAGGTCGCACGGGAGGTGGAGAAACATGCTCCCTCGCCGGTTCAGGTTCAACATTCACTTCCTCCTCCTCATCACCAACCTCAAAAGGGAAGGGCGTGTCATCCCCAGACTCATCCGCATTATTGTCGTAGTCACTATCATCTACCTGACTCTGCGCATTAGCCAAATAACGAGTGAATACGTCGTCTATGGGAAGTTGTGTTAGGTCAGGAGCTTCAAGAAGCTGGTTTTCGCTGCACAAAAAGAACAACAAGATAAGTTACCTAATACTCTGAAAAAATATTTTAGATATAGCTATATCACTTTACTTACAAGTCGTATTGTCTTGACAATTCTTGTTGGTGATGACTCTCGGATGGACCACCGTGATCCAACACTCCAGAACTAGGAATATTCCAACTATGGGTCGACTCATAACTCGTAAAATTCATATTTAGACGGTACCCCCTATGAAAAATATGACCGTTAATACAAATCTAATTCAAATGTAAAATAAACAACGCAAAACAATAGAAAAATTGAAGTTTACAAGTCCTCTTGTTGATTATAAACTCGATAAATTATTTTGTGTCTGCTCATTCGCTGATGATACGTTTAAATCAATACAAGCTCTTTCTTCATCAATCTGTCCGGCAAAAATTGCTCCAGAATAACCACCCGATGACTGGGGGCTATCCATGCTACGCACGCCATCTTCCACCTTAATGTACATTCCAGTAATTTTATTACGATAAATTTCCTGTATTCCTCCGGAATCCGTAAAAAATCTCTAAGAGTATCATCATCATTGATGTTATACTCCGAATAGTAAGCAAACCCATGTGGATTCACTGAATACGAAAATCTAGCGGTTACTTTGAAGTTAACCGAACGCCTCTTCTCACTCAATTTTTTACGTAACAACGATACCAATGTATCGTACTCCATATTAAGCGATAATTTAACGTGACACTGCGGAGGTGAACTGTACCTCACAGAGTTATTCTCCAGCACAACCTCACCACTTCAATATAGATAAACCCTTATTTTTGCACTTCAGACATTGTAAAAAAGATTGATAAGAAGAGGAGAGAAGTTTATTGAATGGATGTTCATGAAAATCAAAGCTTATAAATAAGGCAAGTCCGAGCTCGAGACATAGAATTTTTCAAATGAATTCGCAATAAAATACTGCATTTTATAATTTTGAATTATTATTGTTGTGTCAGTTAAAATAATTATGTGGGGCCCAAAAAAGGGACAATTCGCAGTAAATTACTGCGAATTGCTAATTCGCAGTAATTTAATGCTAATTGTTCCTTTTTTGGCCTGGAACAGGTAATTAACAAAAAAAATATAATGGAATTTGGTAATTTACTGCAAATTGTATTTTTTAAAAAAAATTAATCAATTCACAGTAATTTACTGCGAAATAGGTAGAAATGTAATTCTTTTAACATTAAAAAGCACTTTGAGTCCAAAAAATTATAATTTCGATTTCGGACTCTTGATAGCAAAAGTAATTTTGTGATAAAATTTAGTATAGTCTTATTCTTTTTTGGTAATTAATTCTAAGATAAGTCATTTCAGAATTAAAAATAGTATCGGGATAACTTATTCAGGATTCACTAAAACAATACAACCACCAAAGAATGTGGTGCAGCAGATGAGGCTGCTCTTTCCTTAACTAGAGATTTCGGGGTTCAAGTCTTGGGTATAAAAAATTCCTTGGTAGGAAGCATTTGTTCCCGAATGAAACTCTACGCAGCACGAATAGGGATATAATTGGATATAATTGAGCTTCAATGCGAGTATCAGATACCGTGCAAAAAACTAAAAAAAAATTATACAACATACTAACAAGCAATAAAAAATAATATAAAGAAAAACTAATTACAAAATAATTAATTTCAGTATAATTAATCTCAATATAACTTGTTTTCAAACTAAACGATGCCATAGTGATTTTACAATACAGTAAAATTGCTCGGTGAATTTGCAGGAAGAGCTAGCTAGTACCTGTTTGCTTTATAGTATGGCTGTGGTCACATGATAGATTGTATATGATATTAGGAAAAAAAGATGTTTAAGTTTCTCTCCACTTTCATGGTTGTTTCCTTAAATTGTCTTCTTGTGCCAGAAATTATTTAACCTTAATAAGGCTCTTTTATAGAAAAACCTATATATAGTAGTGCTCCTCCTTAGTGCAATGCACGTGTAAATTTTAACATAATTTACATTTTCATGTTTAGTTAAACTTTGTTTTTCTCACACATTGTTCCTTTCTAATAAAAAGTTACTACTATTATTTACTCCTTTCGGTTCAAAATAAGTAATTTTTTAGTCTTTTTCTTGTAATTAAAAATAAATGATTTTTTCAAATTTCAAGAATGAATTAATTATTTTTTCCTATATTGTTCTTGGAGTAAATAATATTGAAATATATATTAGAAGTATTTATGTGAGATATTAAAGATTAATATGATCAATTCTATTGCTAATTAATGTTAAAAAGTAAATTTTTTAATATGTATAAAAATATCTAAAAAAATTATTTATTTTGAACAGGAGAAAATATTAATTAAGCTCATTAAGTTTACTTCCATGAAAGCTCAGGTGATAATGATGTCGGCTAGTGGGGATAATATAACATTAATTAACCTAATTTTAGGTATGTGTCAACCGCCTTTTTTCGAGAAAAAGGCTAAAGAACGCACATTAATGAAAATTCCAAATGTCACGTCCTTTTCTGGACTTTTGCAAATGATCATTTTCCCTTTTCTCCTGTTTATTTAATTAAGGATTTAATTTGGATGCATTGGGTATTTGCATTACTTTACAATATTAGTGTATTTTAGTTTTATATCACAAATTATTTACTTTTCTCTTCAGTTATCAAATTGGTTTTCCATCGAAAATTAAAAGTTGTTAACAAGTTTTTATCCTAGCGATCTAAAATAAACTTATATGATTGGCGTAAAGAAGTTAAACTCACTAACTATTCTTAGAATGTAAAATTAATGGAGTACAATGTTCGTAGAAACATGCGATATGTCTGTTTGTCCTTTTAGTTAAACTAATTTAATAAAAAAGATTTGGGGTATATTTTAGTCAGAAATAATTAATTAGATAAATGATAGAAATGAACAATTACAATTAAACATAAATTTTGATTACAGCAGCGATTGACTCTCACAATGTAAAAAATAGATAATTGCTCTGATAATATCAAATGATAATGAGGAATACATAAAGGAAAAGAATCACCATGCTCAAACAAGGCCACCCTACGACCATTTGAATAAATAGAGTTAAAGATGCATATCGAGATTCTAAGCTCTCGTCTCTTTTCTCAGTCAAGAGCCTGAGATTCGGGAGCATCTTTCTCTTTTTAGGGATGTATATGTTGTTGTCTGTATATATGTTCCTCCCCTTTTATGTCACACTTTCTCATTATATTTATACCACATTTTTCTTACCCGGCGGTCCGTAATCGGAGTACCTAAATTCTTGAAATATCCTATAGAATATCCCTCTATAATATCTAAGTGTTGAACTGGCCATTCGGACCGAATTGAGTGCTCGACCTTGACCGTAGCTAAATCACTTGCATATTGCTTCCTACACGCGACTTCGGCTTGGTTGCTTCTTGGTTGCTCTTCCTTAAGTAGAATTCCTTTTATTAGATTATAACCCATACAGTTAGTCCCTTCGCCCACTGGGGTTGCCGTTGGGCGAGCTCGATGGGCGGATTTCGCCAGTTGCACCTTTTGAGAAATGTGAGCACATTGGCCGAAGAGTGACCTTTTATAGCGAGATGACGATGTGATGCTTCGGGAGCCATACCTAACCGTTATGTCAGTTTGAAATAATGTCAATCTGTCATGCGTATTATGGCGCATGTTCCCTATATGTTATGTCGTTTCCCGTGCCACCTCTGCTTTGGAATTAAAGTGGCTGCTTTTTGTGTCCCACTCAAGATGTTTGTATTCTTATAAATATAGAAGAGAACTCTTCATTTGGGGTTGATGTGTTTTCAATATA
This sequence comes from Nicotiana benthamiana, assembly GCA_034376525.1. Classification (NCBI taxonomy): domain Eukaryota; kingdom Viridiplantae; phylum Streptophyta; class Magnoliopsida; order Solanales; family Solanaceae; genus Nicotiana; species Nicotiana benthamiana. Next base: position 40,367,455 of record CM067337.1, on the reverse strand, counting down.
TATTCAAAAGACTCTAGGCTTCTTTTTCCTCCTTCCTCGGATTTTTATGTTTCCATCTTTCTTCTTCCGAAGTTCCTTGTCATTGTTACTCCTTTTATCCTAGCTCCTATTACCTACATAATCGAAGAAACATGGCTAATGCACCTTCTACTTCTGATAGAGTTATCGGTACCGTTGCATCAGAAACGGATGTGCCCTCCCATGAAGAAAAGACGACCATAATAGAAGATGAGAATTTTCCCACCGTGGATGAGATAATTCCACGCTTGAGGAAAGCAAGGATTGATTTCAAGCATTTACCTGACGGCGGTCTTGAACCTGTTGGTTCTGTAATGGACGTTGCGGCACTTGCTACGCTTAAGGCCAAGTGGAGGATTCCCGGTCATGTTGAACTCGTTCCCGCGGATAGTGACATCGTGCAGGTACATCATCCGGGGTACTGCGTGTTTTATATGTACCCGTTTGTCATCGGTTACACACTTTCCCTTCCTTACCCGATGGAAGCCTTTCATCATTATTATGGGGTGTACTCGGCTCAGCTCTCCCCATATATACAAACTTTTCCTTATGCTTACCAAGTACGCAGAACTGGCTGGCCGGGGGATTTCTCTTAGCCACTTGCTTCACCTCTTTGTACCAAGTTTTTACAGAGGCACTATGATACATCTTCGTCACCACGGGACCAAGGGATTGATGGTGAAGATGGACGACAAGACCAATCGTCGCTTTTGGATAGCTCTTCTTTGTGAGGACGGAGCATATAGTGTCGAATACTAACAGATTTTCTAAGAAGTGGACTTTTGCCCGTATGTGTATTATATATATATATATATATATATATATATATATATATAGAGAGAGAGAGAGAGAGAGAGAAAGAGAGAGAGAAAGCGTCTTCTCGTTGTGCCCTTCCAGTGAACTGATTGTTCTTTTTCCTTCAATTTCATAGCCGAGAAGGTACCTCCCCCGCTAGTCGCTGATATTCATATGTGGGTAAGCCAGTTTTTTTCCCTATACAATGGGGATTCATGAATGGTCGACTTTCCACGAGATATTCGGGCGTAGACCTTCAGGTTGTGAGTTATGTCGTCTTGGTTTATGTTGCTTTGCCTTTTGATATGTGTTTTCCTCTTTGGTTTTAGCTTCCTTCTTTGGTAGGTCGGCGGGGCACGAGGAGGGCAAGGGCTCCCGTGCTTGCTTTCTGTCAGTCGAGTCTCTCGACCGAACCTGCACCAATTGCGGCTGCACGTGAGATCATTTCAGACTGTCGCTGCTTTATAGAATACGGCCCCTCCCGTGTGATAAATTGGAATTTTAACATGTTTTATGCTCCTAATTGCCTATGCTTTGATTATATATTATTACAAAATAGTCCCAAAAGGCTCATAAGTTATGCTTGATTGTAGGTTTGATCGACAAAGTGAAGAAATATCAAAGATCGGCTCAAAGAGGAGTGAAACCTGCTCAAGTATCAAAGACCAAGAAATCTAAGGGAAAGAAGGCCTAGTGCGGACCGCGCAAAGTCGAACGCAGCCGCACTAGGTGGTTCAAAGAGTTGGAAAAACAAGCTTCAGGCAACGCGGTCGTAGTTCACATCTCGCGGTTCGCAGTGAAGGCTCCGCGGCCGCACTACTCTTTTGTGCGGTTCGTGGATGAGAGATTCAGAGAGATCAAAAGTTGCCAAATCCAAGCCATGCAGTCTACGGTCGTGATTGTGCGGACCGTGCCAGTTCCCTCCATGGTCGATTCTACGCGGTCCCCGGATCCCAAGTTCAGAGAAGAAAAAATTGAAGTTAAAAAGCCTAGTACGGGCCGCGGTCCATTTAGTGTGGCCCGTACTGACTCCGCAGGGGTATTTTTGTTCAGTTTTTCTAGCCCAGTATAAATAGAATATTTTACCATTTTTAGGTCATCTGTTATATTCAGACTCGATTTGCGTCCGTGGGAACGTACTCTGTAGCCATTTTTGGCACTTTAGCTTCAAATTAACGATAGATTCTTGTAGTTTCATTTAGCGATTAATTAATATGCTTTGTTCTTCATCTGTTTCTTTATTTTCTTTGTCAAGCATGAGTAGCTAAACCCATTAGCTAGGGTTGTGGCTCAACCCTAGTGTGGGTAATTGATGGGTGTAGCCATCTAGGGTTAGATTGACTATAGGTAATTGCTATTTGGGTTAATTTTATGTTTTAATCTAAGAATTGGTGGTTGAAAACACTTATTCAAGTTTTTTGGATTCGACTCTTCTTGAGAAAGAGAGCTTATGTCTCCAAAATTGACCCAACAAGTAACTGGGATGGACTCTTGAGAAATGATAGTCGCAATTAACGGGTTAAATCTCGAGAGAGTAATCACCCTACTTGAACCCTAGTTTCTTGGTCTAATTTGCCTACCTATTTGGTCTCGAGAGAGTCAATTGGGAAAAATCACTCTTTCTACCGAGAGGTATGAGAGTGGGTAAAATTTTACAATGGTTATAGTATAAGTCCCAATTATGTCAATATCGAACCTTAGTAACATCTACCTGTCAATTAGCCACCTAGGAGATGTTACGACCCTAGTGCCTTTCTTCCCATTAGATAGCTATTTAGCAATCATCTCGTAACATATTTAGTTGCAATCATTAGTTAGATAATAGTAGTTATAATTTAAAAACTCCGAATATGTTTGAAGTGACATTTGAAGCAAATACACACTTCTAAGCTAGATAGATATACTCTATTACTAGCTCCCTGAGGAAATCGATCCCGACCCTTATATTGGGGTAAAACTATTGTGACCCGCTCTTCCTACCTTGATGTAGCGTCGAGTTGTCAGCTATCACCATGCTTGGAAATCATGAGGATGCTCATCGGGCTAAGGCTCCACTTCCCGTGGTTCATTTTGTAGACGATTCGTCTTAGGACGACAACGAAGAGGATCCATTAAAGAGGCAAAGAATAAGGGTCGAGAGGGTACCTAGTACCGGAGGGCCTTCGAGGAGAGAACCCGTGTTGGCAGTGCCTGGGTATGCTGGTGCTGCGAATTTAGGTGAGGAGACTGTGTCCCCCTCGAGCATGGAGGTGGTGTATGTTTCTAGTATGGAAGAATCTACCATGGTAGAGGGGCAGAACTCGGAGGCTATTGCAATTATTCTGTGTGGTCCATAGACTTCGCAACAGGCCTATGATCTCTCTTCGTCCATTGAGAGAGAAAAGGGCGTAGTCGTAGAAGACTATGAATCCAGTTCAGATATTGATCCTGGACATAAGCATGCTTGAGGCGAGATTTACTTGGGTGGAGGCAGGGACAGATGATTCATCCCCCGTGATCGAGATTGCCCCCGAGTGTGACTTCTTGGAGAACACAGTGAGCTTGGTGCCTCAATTTTACCTTCTTTGTTTCGCTACTGAAAGCAGGTCCCTTTAGGAGATCGGTGATGTCGGCCTATCACGGGGCATAGCCGGAATGGATTTGAGGGCAATTCTATTGCTTTCTTTGTTTTACGTCTCCTACTCTTGCATATTTTCTCTTTCTATTGTCTTTTCTTTCTTCATACTTTATTTTGGAGACGGAGAGTATCCGCCGCGAGAAGAGGCGGGCTGCCATTTTTCAGAAAATGGTTTCAAAATACCATCGATTTTGTGACAAGTGTCGTGGAGGCATGCACGACTCAAGGCGGGAGACAATCATCAATCCCTTTGGGAGGAGTTATAACGGAAAGATGCAAAAATAATGCGGTCCACGAGCAGATGCAGCGAACCCAAGGGGCTGCTTAGGGATAAGGAAGAAGAGCTCGAGATGGGCAAGGGTGTTGTAGATGAGTGTGTTGACCTTCATGAGAAGGTAGTCGCCCTGCATGCGGAGCATGAGCAAAGTGATATAGGGTCACCGATTTAAGTGTTGAATTGGCGGAGAAGGTGACCAAATTGGAAGGGAAGGAAACTAAGTTGGAGGGGGTTAAAGGAGCCCGAGTAGCAGCCTTGGCGAAGGCTGTGGCACTGGAAGGTACTATTTGTGTTTCTAATCTGAACGTGCCACTGATATGGAGAATCCCATTCTGAGGGAGGCGCAACTTGATTAGCGGATTGGCGAGCTTGAGAGGGACATCTCGATCCTGGGTGATCAAATTACTGCTCTTGAGGCAGAGAAGGCACAATTATTGGCTTTGACTCCTACTACATCTGCCTTTGTTGACGTTCTTTGCCCTTTGTACGAGATATGAGCTCACACTAAGGCTCAGCGGGATATATATAAGGGCTTGTTGGCAGTAGGGATTGTCTCTAAGGTTGATTTCGAAGAGGCTCGAGCTGCCCGAAGACCGGCTTGCATGTGGTTATGATCCTGTGACGCTGGAGGCCGATGGAGTTTATGAAGCCGAGGACAGGCTTGCCTTTGATGAGGAACATTCTTATGGAGAGGGTGATGGTAGAGGTGAAGCTGCTGAACCAAGCGGATGGAGAGATGATGGAGTGGACGGGGATAATTCTGAATGAAGCTCTTGTATTTTTTTTCCTCCTGTACTTAGTTTCTTTGGGTACTTAGTTGGTTAGTTTTTTTTGGGTACTTAGTTGGTTGTGTGTGGGGCCCTATTTGGCCCTTTGTAAGATGCTATATTTTCTTTAAATAAAATAGTTGGTTTGTCCTTGATTGTATGCCTATATCCCTTCCTTCTTTTTTCTTTTCGAATTTCTTGGATTTTCCCGTAATAAGTCCTTGACTTTTGGGAGTTAACTCGAGCAATGTCAGATTTGACATGCTAATTCAAGCGAGGCCGAATTTTGTCTTGTTAATTCGAGCGAGGTCATATTTGACTTGCTAATTTGAGCGAGGTCGACTTTGACCTGCTAATTCGAGCAAGGTCGAATTTGACTTGCTAATTTGAGCGCGGTCGAATTTAGACTTAGAAAATAGTTCAAGTGAGATTGAATATATATTCCTTTGTGTTTGCGTGGTTGTATACATTTGGCATCGTTTAGGAAATCTTACTGAGTTGTTTATTCATTGGAGAATATTACATGTTTTCATTCAATCTGTGCATACATTCGAGGAGTTCCAATCTGTCTTGTCCTTTCATCGGTCGGCCTAGAGAAGTAGTCAGTAAGGGGAATGAATGTCTTGCTCAAGCTTCGAGATATCTTAATGTATGAACGAGAACAAATTTTAGCTGGTTGTACTGTTGCATATTTGCTTTGGCGAGTGCATAGGCAAGTTTTACGCACCTGTGTTCTATCTGCATGCTGGAGAGGTTCATATGTTTTCCACGCAAATGGCCCCGTCCCAGTCTACATAGGTATTTTCCCTTTATGGCTAACTCGTTGGCGATGTTCCTATATTTTTTGGGTCGGTGACCAAGTCCTAGTCTATGCCGGTTTTTTCCTTTATGGCGTTATGCATCAACTCATTGGGGGGGGGGGGGGGGAATTTACTCGACCGTCGCCTGCAGGATGTTGTGGTACAAAATGTTTTCCTGGTGTGTCGTTTTGATGGTATATGCTCCTTGTTCGCGCATCTAGGAGAATGTACCTGTTCATATCCCCATCCAAAAGAAAAATAACAAGTTAAACCCAAATAAAATCGCTTGTTGCCTTGACCTAATTGGTTGGCGCAAGGAGAGGGGTGTTGTAGAACGACTCCTTTCGCCCCGTAATTGAATGTTGGCTTTAGATTTTGATCTCAGCCTCGTGCTTAGCTTCGCCCTTAGTCGATTCTGGGCATCTTATGTGCTGACAACTTACTTTGCCCGTCGAGATCTCGAGTTCGAGTCCCAGTATGACCCGGTCCCAGGTGCACAAGAATAAGGGAAACATAAGTTATACTCCATATATACGGGGAAGACAAACTTGTTATTTCAAAAAATACATAATAGGCTATCGTCCCTTCCAAAGAGAAGGGGTAGTGTGCACAAACTATAGATTAGTATCTAACGTAAATTTTGCCAGTAGGATTGTGTACATGCTCATTGCATAGTGTCCATAATCCTGCTTTGACAACTCATACTCACAACGTACCAAACCCACCAGTACAACAAGATGTGGCTTTCGTATAGATATCAAAATAACTTCGATTTCATGTAAAGATCTGACTTTGGTTGGTTAGGCTATTTTAAAAGCTTGCTTACAAATATCTCAAGTTGGTGTTTGTAATGAGATGGTGAAGCTACGACAGCCGAGAAGTGGAACTCTGACTGACATTAGATCTAGAGGAAACTAAAATTTTGGCTAGAAAATTCCTCACGGATGGCGCCAAATTAGTTGCCTAAAAAGTATTAGGCCCTTTTAGTTAAACCAATTTAATAAAAATATTTGGGATAAATTTTAGCCAGAAATAATTAATTCCAGATCTGAGATAAATGATAGGAATGAACAAGCACAACTAAACATAAATTTTGATTACAACAACGATTGTTTCACAACAAGACCGCCCTCCGTCCGTTTGAATAAATGGAGTAAAAGATGCATATCGAGATTTAAGCTCTCGTCTCTTTTCTCGATCAGGAGCCTAAGATTCGGGAGCATATTTCTCTTTTTAGGTATGTATATGTTGTTGTGTGTGTATATGCTCCTCCCCTTTTATGTCACGCTTTTTCATGATATTTCTACCAAACACTTTCCTTACCCAGGTCTGTAAGCGGCATACCTAAGTTCTTGGAATATCCCATAGAATATTTCTTTATAATATCTAAGTGTTGAACTGGCCGTTCGGACCGAGTTGAGTGCTCGGCCTCGACCATAACTAAATCACTTGCCGGCATATCGCTTCCTACACGCAATTTCAGCTTGATTGCTTCTTGGCTGCTTTTCCTTAAGTAAAATTTCTTTGATCAGATTTTGAGGTATACAATGTCTTAATTGATCATCGTAAAAAACAAATGAATTAAATAAGTCAACATGGGCGTGCAAATTTTACAATAGTAAAACAAGACACCAGTGTGAAGCATGTGTTCAACATGAAGACAAAGACCGGGTCATCTTAATTTATAAATAAATCGAGAAAGCAAAAAAAAGAATTATTTCATCGACATCAACAGAGCATGATTGAAAATTTCCAAGTTGAGAGGGAAAAAAGCACATTGTAATTTTTTATATTGCATTGGATCTTTAATTTATTTGAATTAGTGTAACTTAAGTCCATTAAAAAAGAAAATGCTTCTTATCGAATTTTTTTAATCACATAATTTGAAAACCTTTGGTTAAGTATACTGTTAATTGGTCAATTATAAGTGAAAAAAGACGACACGGATTTAACCTTTGAGAGCGATAGAAGGAGAAGCTTCTACCGTAAATGAAAGCAGACAAGACGAACAACCACCATTCAATGTATCTGCCTGATTTCTACACATTATGAAGACAAACGTAGATTTTGCACTTTTCACGTTCAATAACACTCAGTTTACTTCATGGAAAAGAAGAGAATCTTAGTAAGTATTTGGTTTCATTCGTTGGGCTATTCTGCAGATTAAAATATAGCTAAGAACCATTTCCTCCACGACTCCTCTGTTTTTCATGATTAATTTATTTACTCGGCGTACCCTTTTTCTTTCTTTTTCTGGGGATAAAGATTTTGAGTACTTGCGGCCGCCACTCTGGCCAAGCTGTCTGGTTTCACGCATTATTCATCCGTTGAATGATAAAAACAGATCGAATTATATAAGTATTTTATATTCACTTAAGATTCAAAAAAAAATATATTTTAAGGGGTATGAAGTGGACAGATACAAGTATCATTGTCAAGTATCACACAAGGTCCAAAATGATGATTTAACAAAAAACGATTCCAGCTAAAAACTGAATTTTGATAGCATTTCTAGTTGCCCAAAAGGTATTGTTTTGCTCAAAGTTTTCATTCACTTTATAAGCATAAAACAATCAAAATAAATTGGGGACCAATCATAGCAGATCGTAATAAATCCAAAGACCAAAGGAATAAAATACAAGAGACAATAGATATTAGATAAAGGGCGGAGGGTGGAGATCTTTTATTAATGATACTGGTTTGGTCTGCCTCTCCATGGAGAGGTTCATAGCCTTACAATAATGTATTATCCCTTCTTTTAGAAGTAGATCTGAAGAAGAATAAACAGCCCCCCTTTTAGGGTTCTTTCTCTTAGTATTTATAGCTAGGAGATCTGCCAGCTGACGCCAAGGAGTTGGGACCACATAGAGGGGACGCTCTCGTAAGGACGGCTAGGCCATGACCTTAGTTGTCAAATTGGATAACTACCAGATAATCTTGTGAATAAATGGCTATACCATTTATTAATCACAAATAGGCTTTAGTAAATGCGTTGATCTCATTCATTATCATGATGTCAAGTTTTGACCCATACAGATAGTCCCTCCGCTTATGGAGGTCGTGCTCAGGCCGAGATCGATGAGCGGACTCCGCCAATAACTGTGGCCGTTTATGTGTTGGGGACGACCGTAGCCCTTTATTCTTCGGAGATGGCCGTAACCATTTGTACTTTTAGAGATGGTCGTAGCCCTTTGTTTTTTTTTTTGGAGATGGTCGTAGCCATTTTTACTCTAGATATGGCGGTAGCCATTTTCACTTTGGAGATGGCCGCAGTCATTTTTACTCTTGAGATGGCCGTAGCCATTTTTACTTTAGAGATGGCCGTAGCCATTTTTACTTTAGAGATGGCCGTAGCGAGATGGTCGTAGTCATTTGTATTTTTAGAGATGGTCGTAGCCCTTTGATTTTTTTTGGAGATGGTCGTAGCCATTTTTACTCTAGAGATGGTAGTAGCCATTTTTACTTTGGAGATGGCCGTAGCCATTTTTACTTTAGAGATAGTCGTAGCCATTTTTACTCTAGAGATAGTCGTAGCCATTTTTACTTTAGAGATGGCCGTAGCCATTTATATTTTTAGAGATGGCCGTAGCCCTTTGTTTTTTTTTTTGGAGATGGTGGTAGCCATTTTTACTTTAGAGATCTTCGTAGCCATTTTTACTATGGAGATGGCCATAGCCATTTTTACTTTAGAGATGGTCGTAGCCATTTTTACTTTAGAGATGGTCGTAGCCATTTTTACTTTAGAGATGGTCGTAGCCATTCACGCGTGCCTGGAGAGAATACGATCACGCTTACCGCATATAAGGGGGACATCATATACATGGTGACGCATGGGGCGTGCCCATTGTATCTTGAGGTCATCACAACCGTTTTCGCGGGGGACGCGCTGATTGACGGTTGAATGATCGTTCGGTGATACCTGTCATAATGGTGCCCGTTACTATTGGCCTGAACCGTTTTGAGGTTCGTCATGTAGTTAATGGTGACCTTTGGGATTGGTGAAGGTTATTTATGCTTCTTCTATAAATAAGGGGTTGTATCATTCAGTTCTCACTTTTTCGATATTTGTCTAAGTAAAATTCTGAGAGAGATAGCCCTTATTGCTTTCAGATTATCTTGTCTTTTGCTCCTCATTAATTCATTCTCCGTCACTTTCGTCGGATCTTCGTCTTCTCTTATTTTTCCGGTGAATTTTGCCATTTTTCTCTCGTTATACTGATAATGGCAAGCAGTTCTCGTTCCTATTTAGCTCCGGGGGAGGTTACGGCAGCTGAGGGCCCATCTACGGTAGTGAGAACCACCTATTCACCGAATGTTGATCGGATCCCATCGGCGACTAACATTCTCTCTCTACCCGGTGGTCCGACAACTGATTTCACCGACCCCGAGGGAGAGAATCGGGTGGATGAGGCTCCACTGATGGGGGAAGTTGGTATCGCCCAGCTGAAGGGGCAATGTGATATTCCTCACTTCGCTGACATTATTCTGGCCAGGAACGGCGAAGGGTTCACATCGACCACCGAGGGTACTGCGTCTTTTACGCCTACCCTTTCAAGCTGGGATTTAGGTTTCCTCTCCCAACGTTGGTGGTGGACTTCTGTCGTTACTACAGGGTGTGCCCTGGTCAGCTCGTCCCTTCTTGTTAATTATTGGTGATGCTAATCAAATATACGGAGCTGGTGCGTAAGGAGATCACTCTTGGGCACGTGCTATTCCTCTACGCCCCTCAGAAGGTACGTAGCACCATGATTCGATTGGTCCCTCGTGGGGCCAACGACTTAGCAGAGGAGCTTGATGACGACGTCGCTATCCGTCCCTACGAGCACTTTTTCTGCATCAGGACTGAGCACCTGGCGGCTTGCGCTACTGACTTCCCGGAGGAGTGGAACCATGCACGTAATTTCTTTTACGCTGGCTTTGATTTCATTTGGCTAAATGTTTTGCTTTATGTTTGTACGTAATGATCTTCTTTTTGTGTCGTAGCGAGAGATGCGTCACCGGTGCTATTTTCTGGCATCCACGAGTGGGTTGAGGCCGTGCTCCCTGTTACAGCGGGGATTCTCACATGGGCGTCTTTCTGGGAGGTCCATGGCCGCAGGCCGGCTGCTGGTAAGGATATAACTTGCTGTTTATTGTTCTTCTTTCGTAGTTAGTTTCCTTGGCTTAACCCTTCTTCCTTGGTTGGTCAGAATGATCCCATCACAGGAGGGCTCCTCAGCTTGCTTTCTGTAGGTCGGGGGCAGCTGATCGATTGATTACAATGCCGACACCTCGCTCGGCCCCGAGGGCGACCTTAGTAGAATCCTCGGTGGCTCACTCCCTGGTACGGCCCGTGCCTCGAGTTGAAGAATCACCAGGGGTCGTACGTTCCAGGGCGGAGCGATCGCCGCATGAAGATGAGGAAGAGGATGGGAGGTCGTTGGTTCGGCTCAGGGTGGCGTTTACCCCGGCCCTTCCGGTGGTGATTAGTTTGGACTCCTCGCCATCGGCAGAGGAGGGGGGCACAACGGACCTTGCCGAGAGGGCGAGCACTCAGTGGGGGTTGCCTCGGTTGGCTCAGGCCAAGGTGACACAATCGCTTCGGCGATTCAAATTTCTGTTCTTGTTGCTGAGAGGGAAGGTTGTTCCTCGGCAACTGTTTTGGTGGAGGGTATAGGCGCCGATATATTGGCGAATGCGGGCGCTTCAACATCCCGAATGGCGGAGGCCTCAACTTCTAGGGCGGCAGAAGGAAGGGGCGCCTCAGGAGAGGGGGTTAATTCAAAGTCCGACACGGATCCTGAAGATGTCCGTCTTTTCCAGGAGGGTTATACTCGCCCAGCGGTGCAGGCCCAGGGGGATTACCGTTATTTGGATATCCCTAACAACCTGAAACTACTGCATAAGGAGGAGAACCTGGTGACGCTATTCGGAGTCCTGTGCTCGGAACCGGAGAGCACGTCCCTGAGGGGCATCTCGGACGTTGGGTTGATGGGTGAGGTGGCCGCCCTGAGTATAAAGGTATGTTTAAAACTTTGGTTTGTTTTCTTTCTTAGTACTTCTTCTTGTATTAACTGCCACTCTGTTTGTTGTAGTCATTCTTGTTGGAGGTGGAGAGCATCAGGCGGGCTAACGTCCGCTCGGCGGTTTTTGGGCGGTTGTTGGAGAAGTATCGCAGCTACTGTGACCGGTGTCGTGACTTGCGTGAACGCATATGGAACGACCCGCGGAACCAGGAGCTGGTAGAAGAGCTGACACAGAGGGAGCTTCACATGCAACAGACCTTTAACATGGTAAATGCTCTTGAGGGGTAGCTCCGTCAAAAGAGCGAGGAGATGGATGCTGAGAGAAGGGCGGCTACTGAGAGGGAGCGCCAAAATCAGACTGCGACAGGAGAGGCCGCTGAAGCTTTAACTAGGCAAGTGGTTGCCCTAGAGACTGAGGCCGCCACTTCAAGGAACCAGGCAGAGGACGCCCCAGCGAGGGTTGAAACACTGCAGGCGACCAACCACCGCTACCTTTCTAGAGCGAACGTTGGAGGAGTGAATTACCATCTATGAGCGGGACGCCCGTGCTGCAGCGGTACGGATTGCGGCTTTGGAGGCCAAGAACCAGCTCCTGAGGGACCAAGCCACTTCTTTTGGCCCTGATCGTGAGCTTTGGACGTATGTCGAGGCCTAGCTTGATGTGTATAGGCGACTGTGGGAAGTCGACGTCGTGTCTGAGGCCACTTATGAGGAGGCACGCCAAAAGGCTCGTCATGCTCGTCTCGACTGCGGTTTTGACCCATCTACGCATGGGTGTGATGATGGCACCGAGGGTACTGATAATGTTGAAAAAGGCGATGGGGGCGCCGAGTGAACAATGTGGAAGTTTGTAATGTTTGTTTAATTTTCGTTTTCTTTTTCTCTTTGGCGGCCTTGGGCCAATGTAATTGGGGGTAACCCAGTGTAAATATTGTAAATATATGTGCCTTTCTTCCCTTCTGTTTGTTTTGTATCGAATACACCATATTCTCTTTTTTTTGTTCTTGTTTGGGAAGGCCTTTCCTTAGAGTTTTTCTAGTGAGCATGTTATTAGTCTCAACCGGTTAGGTGATTTCGACCATTGTCGAACTCCTTCCTTGCCTTAAGGAAAGTTGGTGTAGATGGCCTTGGCCATAGATACACGCTTTTGGTCGTCACCTTCCTTCACTTGTTGGGAGTGGGTTGTAGCCGCATTTGGGCAGTGGCGGCACATAGCCTTAGTCCCAGTTCGGGCTTAGTCGAACTACTTGTCGTGATAATGAAAAGCACGGCCTTATAGTTCGACCTGGGTCGAACTTTGTGCGGGTCAACACTTTAGTTCGAGTTAGTCGTACTTACTTGAACGGCGGGGCTCTTGGCCCGACCTGGGGTTCGTCTGTGGTTAGACATTTGGGGACGCTTGTTCTCGTCTGATTGTGGCCCGGCTTATAGCCTTGGGGACATGTGTCCTTGGCTATGATTCGTCCGTGGTTGAGTTTGCCGCTTTTGCGACGGGGGCGTGTAGCTTGAGTTCTGGTTCATAGTTTAATTCTTTTTTAATTCATAATGGTAGAAGCACTTAGCACGAATCCTTGTCTAACTTGTAGTGGAAATTTTAGGTGAAGGCACGTAGCCCGAGCTTTCTTCAACCGTAGTTAATCCTTTGTAGTTTCTGAAGGCGCGTAGCCTGAGTCCCATTTCAACCATAGTTGAACTTTTGGGTGAAGGCACGTGGCCTGAACTATCGTTCAACCGTAATTGAACTTATGTAATTTCTGAAGGCACATAGCCTGAGTAGTCGTTCAACCGTAGTTGAACTTATGTAATTTTTGAAGGCGCATAACCTGAGTCCCAGTTCAACCCTAGTTGAACTTTTGGGTGAAGGCACGTGGCCTGATCTATCGTTCAACCATAGTTGAACTTATGTAATTTTTGAAGGTGCATATCCTGAGTCCCAGTTCAACCGTAGTTGAACTTTTGGGTGAAGGCGCGTAAACTGAGCTGACGTTCAACCGTAGTTGAATCTTTGTAATATTTGAAGTCGAAGGCACATAGCCTGAACTGCCGTTCAACCGTAGTTGAATTTTTGTAATATTTGAAGGCGCGTAGCCTGAGTCGAAGGCGCATAGCCTGAACTGCCGTTCAACCTAGTTGAATTTTTGTAATATTTGAAGGCGCATAGACTGAGTCGAAGGTGCATATCCTTAGTCGAAGGCGCATAGCCTGAGTCCTAGTTCTTGAACTTTTGGTTGAAGGCACGTAGCCTGAGCCGACGTTCAACCGTAGTTGAACCTTTTTAATATTTGAAGGCGCGTAGCCTGAGTCGGAGGCACATAGCCTGAACTGTAGTTGAATTTTTGTAATATTTGAAGGCGCGTAGCCTGAGTCGAAGGTGAATAGCCTGAACTGTCGTTCAACCGTAGTTGAACCTTTGTAATATTTGAAGTCGAAGGCACATAGCCTAAGTCCGAGTTCAACAGTAGTTGAACTTTTGGGTGATGGCGCGTAGCCTGAGCTGACGTTCAACCGTAGTTTAACCTTTATAATATTTGAAGGCCCTTAGCCTGAGTCGGAGGCGCATAGCCTGAACTGCCATTCAACCGTAGTTGAACCTTTGCAATATTTGAAGTCGAAGGCACATAGTCTGAATTGTTGTTCAACCGTAGTTGAATTTTTGTAATATTTGAAGGCGCGTAGCCTGAGTCAAAGGCGCGCAGCCTGAGTCGAAGGTGCATAGCCTGAACTGCCGTTCAACCGTATTTGAACCTTTGTAATATTTGAAGTCGAAGGCACATAGCCTGTGTCCCTGTTCAACCGTAGTTGAACTTTTGGGTGAAGGCGCGTAGCCTGAGTTGGAGGCGCATAGCCTGAACTGCCGTTCAATAGTAGTTGAACCTTTGTAATATTTGAAGTCGAAGACACATAGCCTGAACTGTTGTTCAATTGTAGTTGAATTTTTGTAATACTTGAAGGCGCGTATCCTGAGTCGAAGGCGCATAGCCTGAGTCCCAGTTCAACCGTAGTTGAACTTTTGGGTGAAGGCACGTAGCCTGAGCCGACGTTCAACCGTAGTTGAACCTTTGTAATATTTGAAGTCGAAGGCACATAGCCACAATTGTTTTCCAACCGTAGTTGAATTTTTGTAATATTTGAAGGCGCGTAGCCTGAGTTGAAGGCGCATAACCTAAACTGCCATTCAACCGTAGTTGAATTTTTGTAATATTTGAAGGCGCGTAGCCTGAGTCGAAGGCGCATAGCCTGAGTCAAAGGCGCATAGTCTGAGTCCCAGTTCAACCGTAGTTGAACATTTGGATGAAGGCACGTAGCCTGAGCCGACGTTCAACTGTAGTTGAACTTTTTGTTTTCCCACATAGCCCGCTTCGTGTTGGGGGTTAGGACTTGTTTCTTGTTTCAGATCTTGCCTAACTTGCGCTTGTGGTCTTTTCGACTGGCTCGCGCGGGTCACCCCGTTATTGGTCTCGGTTTGAGAGATGCTTTTGTGCTTTCTCCCCTTTTGGTAGGATCCTGTGTGGAAAGGGGGCGAGGTACCTTAGGCCTATTTTCCCCATAGGGATGGGGGGGTCTACTTCTTCTTCTTCTTCTTCTTCTTCTTCTTCTTCCCTTTGCTCGGAGACGCGGGGATGTGCAAGCAAGCTCATCTCAAAGTTTTTGACTTCCTATGATCCGATATGCCGCTAGGGCTTGTTCGAGCTGGGTTGTTCATTTTCTTTTTTCGGTCTAAGGATAAACTACACGATTATGCTATGAAATCCCCACAGACGGCGCCAAATTATTTCGCTCAATGTTTTCATTCACTTTATAAGCATAAAAAAATCAAAATAAATGGCGGGCCAATCATAACAGATCGTAATAAATCCAAAGACCAAAGGAATAAAATACACGAGACAATAGACATTAGATAAAGGGAGGAGGGTGAAGATCTTTCATTAATGATACTGGTTTGGTCTGCCTCTCCATGGAGAGGTTTAGAGCCTTAAAATGATGTATTATCCCTTCTTTTAGAAGTAGATCTGAAGAAGAAGAAGCAGCCCCGCTTTTAGTCTTCTTTCTCTTAGTATTTATAGCTAGGAGATCTGCCAGCTGGCGCTAAGGGGTTGAGACCACATAGAGGGGACGCCCTCGTAAGGACGGCTAGGCCGTGGCCTTAGTTGTCAAATTGGATAACTACCCGAACTATTCACTCTATAGTCTGATAGATCTTTTGAAAAACTGATTAATCAGACGAGAATAAAGATAGAGTCCCGTTCTACATGTCAATACCGGCAACAATGAAATTTATAGTAAGAGGAAAATCTGTCGACTTTAAAAATCGTGAGGGTTCAAGTCCCTCTATCCCCAAAAAGACTATTTCACTCCCCAACTATTTATCCGACACCCATTCCTTAGCGGTTCAAAATTCCTTATCTTTCTCATTCACTGTATTCTTTTAGAAATGGATTTGAGGGTAAATGGCTTTCTCTTATCACAAGTCTTGTGATATATATGATACACATAGAAATGAACATCTTTGAGCAAGGAATCCCTAGTTGAATGATTCCCTATCAATATCATTACTCATATTGAAACTTACAAAGTCATCTTTTTGAAGATCGAAGAAATTCCCCAGCTTTGATAAAAATTTTAATCTGCTATTGTCCTTGTAATTGACATAGACCCCACTTCTCTAATAAAATGAGGATACTACATTGGGAATAGCCGGGATAGATCAGTTGGTAGAGCAGAGGACTGAAAATCCTCGTGTCACCAATTCAAACCTGGTTCCTGGCACATGATTAATTTGCATGGGTTAAATAGGTATTTGAGCCAAATCGAAAGAGATGGCACTCGCCAGAGCCAGCCCTATCTTAGGCTGGTTGGGGCGATCCACAATGCGGAGATTCTCTATGGGACAAGAAATAGAAGACCCCCTTTTTGGCCTCTCTGAAGTGTGGCCCACACACGGCCATGAGGAAAAGAAAATGGGGGCCTTAGCCCTTATAATCGAATTCTAAACCGGCGTGGTGCTGCTGGGTGCTTCTGATCAATAGAACAAGAACAGGACCAAAAAGAAAGACCACCAAAAGTAACGACCACCAAGATAGGCATAGTAATTCGATCATTTGATTACCCATTTTTTGAAAACCATTTTTGGGGGCTTCTGCCTTACACATAGATTGGATTGCCTTAACCTGACCTCACACGGGAAGCCCCGCGCCGAGTGATTCTCCCCCAAAAAACTCTACATGTGATGTTCCGAAAACAGAAACATGTGATTTAGTAAATTAGATATGAGTTTTATGGGCCTCCATGTCTTTGTCTGTGTGTGGTTTCTGAGCTAGGAGCGCTTGGAATTTAAGTCCTACTCATTAATATACTATCAAAAAAATTAGCTCTCCTTCTCTTATGAGAGATAGGCGCTGAGCTATATCCCCCCTGAGCCAAGTGGAGCATGCATGAAGTAGTCAGAGGCTTCTTCTATTCTTTCCCTGGCGCAGCTGGGCCATCCTGGACTTGAACGAGACCTCGCCCGTGAAGTAAATCATCGCACCTACGGTCCAACCAATTGGGATAGAATCAATAGATTCCTTTTCGGGAGCGATTCATCCTTCCTGAACGCAGCATACAACTCTCTGTTGTACTGCGCTCTCCAAGTGTGCTTGTTCCCCCTTCTTCCTTATCCTGGCAAGTCTTTATGAAATAACTTCGATGAGAAGAAAAAAAAAAAGGCGTTAAGATACCCTCCTAGCCAAACCCTAGACACTCTAAGATCCCTTTTCAAACCTGCTCCCATTTCGAGTCAAGAAAAAAATGGCTTGAATGGTACGATCCCTCCGTCACCCCAGAATGAAAGGGGCAATCTTGTAGTTCTTGGTCTGTGAAGATGCGTTGTTAGGTGCTCCATTTTATTTTCTCATTGAGGCCGAACCTAAACCTGTGCTCGAGAGATAACTATCCATACACTGATAAGGGATGTATGGATTCTCGAGAAGAGAGGAGCCGTGGTGGCCCCCCTCCCCCCCGGACCGCCCGGATCCCACGAGTGAATCGAAAGTTGGATCTAGATTGGATCTCACCTGAATCGCCCCATCTATCCTCCTGAGGAGTGCATTTATATGGACGTTGCCTGCCTGGGTTGAACAAAAAATCCCTATTCCGGAGTCATCGATAGAATATCCAGGGCCTATTCCTTTTCAATTTCAAGACAAAAAATGCTTTGGTTTGAAAACCAATAGCGCCCATTCCAGTTCCATATCTGGATCCGGAATCATAAATAGATAGGGGGGCTTCTCTGGAAGAAGATCTAATAGGGGATCTCGAGGTTTACCATATGCCAATTTATTCTCGAAAGTCTGTTTATAAGAAATAGCTTATGCCACTCGTATTGCCCCGGATTGACTAACGAGGCTTGGATTGGAGATTCTTGTGTAAACATTTAAGTTGACAATCGGCTTTCTAGACAGCCAGTGGACTCTGAAACCAATACCAATGATTTCGCTGGATCTAAGAATAACGTAGCACAGAAAACCGGACTCACCAAGGATAATCTTGTGAATAAATGGCTATACCATTTATTAGTCATAAATAGACTTTAGTAAAAGCGTTGATCTCATTCATTATCATGAGGTAAAGTTTTGACCCATACAGGTATAATAAAACATATGGAATAAACACTCTCAATGTTCTTTAATTCAGAAAGCAAAAGTACCTCAAAATATGCGTAATATGACTAATGAATTGAAAGTTTATATAGTAAACACATTCCTTGCTTATAGCCTGTTTGACCAAGTTTCTTTTTGGTCAAAAATATCTTTTTTTTATCAAAAATATTTTTGACAAAAAATTGAGATGTTTGGCCAAGCTTTTGGAAGGAAAAAAAGTATTTTTGAGGAGAAGCAAAAGTAGTTTTGGAGAAACAGAAAAAAGTAGTTTCTCTCCAAAAGCACTTTTTTGAGAAGCACTTTTGAGAAAAATATATTTAGAAATAATTTTTTTAAAGCTTGGTCAAATATTAATTGCTGCGCATAAGTACTTTTCAAACTAATTAGCCAAACACAAACTGTTTTTCATAAAATTACTTTTAAAAAAAATACTTTCGAAAAAAATTACTTCTTAAAATAAATTGATTTTTACAGCTTAACCAAACGGGCTATTAGTCCTAATCACCATTCGTGCTCATGTGAATGCCAATTTGATGTGTAGCTTTTGGTTATTGCCTTATTGGTATAGTATATATTTTATTAATTTTCATCTCTACAAACTAAACACTTTGAAAAATTGAAACTATCTTCTTTTATTTGACGGAAACTAATATGAGAAGGTGGGGACTGGGTATATTCAATTTGATACAAAAGAATATTATATGGTACCAACAATATATTCATTTCTCATAGTTTTTGAAACTGTCTCGCTAATCTGATTAGTAAAAAATAAAAATCAACATCTTGTAAGAGCACCTAATTTACGACAAGGCAGAACTAAAAGTATATAATCTTTCATGACCAAAAAAAAAGTAAACATGTGAAGTTACATCGTAAAATCGTGTATGAAAGAGCAGCAGATAATAAAAGTTTAAATTATTATCTTGTCGCATTCTTATTTCTTACCAGTGAAAAGCTATTATCGGCAATCCTCAAAGTTAGAATCTTATAAATATATTTTGAACTCATAATTAAATTTAAGATAGGATCAGTAACAAGAAAATCATAAGCATATACTTAACACGAGGAAAAGTAGCCAATCAGATGAAACACATACAACAAGTTCATAAAAACAGATTCACAAAGTCACATTGGCCTGATGTTTGAATTGCCAGAACTGAACTTCAAGACAGTAGCCTGAATTTTAAATTGCAAGAATTTAATTTTTGGCCATTATCCTGTAGTTTGAACTTTGAAGAAGCTGGTATCTGTTGTGCATAGGGCTGGATATATATCGGGTAAAATTGATAGCCCGAATCGAAAAATATAATTGGGTATCGGTATCAATTTATCGAATAAATGGTTCAGTAACGATTTAATGTTTTTTGATTATCGAGTTATCGACAAGAGGGGTTGCTTGCAACCTCCACTTCCAACCGAGAGGTTGTGAGTTCGAGTCTCCTCAAGAGCAAGGTGAGAAGTTCTTGGAGGGAAGGATGTCGGGGGTCTATTTGGAAACAGACTTTCTACTCCAGGGTAGAGGTAAGGTCTGCGTACATACTACCCTCCCCAGACCCCACTATGTGAAATTATACTGGATTGTTGTTGTTGTTGTTGATGATTATAGAGTTATCAGTTCCGCTTCATTCTTTCAGTGATCACTTTCATTTTTAGAAAGTGCTCCTTAGGGTGCGTTTTTAACTTTTTTGAATTTCTCATCTTTAAGATTTTTTTTAAACTTTAAAGTATTAATTATTCTGATTTTTAATTTTTCTATCGATTTCTTTGATGCATTTACAAAATTAGGATTTTATTTTTTTTCTGTGAATTATGCGCACTTTTATTAATATAGTTAGTAAGATTAGATTATTAAATATATATTTTATTGAGATAGTTAGTAAGATTAGATTATTAAATATCTTATTAGTTACTCCTACTAAATTATGACTTTGAGAATTGAGATCATTCCTTGGGAATTTCATATGCAAAGAAAGTTTATTTTCTAAAATTGAAATTTAATCCTTCTTTTCTTAAGAATAAAAATACAGTTTAATAGTATGATCACTATATCTATAATAAAAATATTGTATTTTTCGATGTTTTTCGATTCTGATCGAGTAAGTCGATAACCGAACCAATAATGATCGATAACTGACTAACTGATATCCGATAACCGATAACCGATATCTTGTTGGTTCAGTTATTGATTTAGCATATTTATAAATTAATAATCGATATGCCGAACCGATAACAATCACAAGCGAGCCGAACCGAGCCGAGCTGAACCGACCAATACTCACCCCTAGTTGCTCCTTTTAAGTTGTGGTTGTATTTTACATACCCTGCAAATGCAGATTATGTATGGCTATTGGTGCACTTATCCCGTCAATAGCCGAACAGAATTTTTACATATACCATATACCAAACCTTATTACCTTTATTGTTTAAGGATTGTGTTAATTACATTTGAGCATACCAAATTACCATTTATATACCATAATTCAAATTAAGGGTATAATTATTGCTTCAATTGTAGACATGATTTCTATAAACTGAATACATTGAATTTTAATATCTCAATTCCCATTTCAATTGTAGCATAATTGACATTTTCGACCTAATTGTAGAAGACTTGTAGAAGTTTTAGTCTTTCCAATCTACAATTTATCTACTATTCTTCTTCTTCTACGAGTTTCAATCTGAAATTCAGTCAAAAACAAGTCTAATCTTCACCAAAACCCCTCAAAATTGAGATATAAACTCCTAAACATATTCCGAATTATTTACAACAACACCCAATCCAAACAAATAATGATTTTTGAAAATCCGAATTTAAATTCAAAAGCTTTCAAGCTTTTTAATGGCTATCAATGATGAAAAATATATGGAAGAATAAATTGTTTTTAACTTTGGGATTTTTGACATGATTTCGGGTAGTTGATACAGAAAAAGACGAAGAACGGATATAGTTTCGACAATTTGAGTACTAATGTCGACGAAGAACAATTTTGTATTCTACAATTTGTATTGTGTTGTAGAATTAGTAAAAGCAATTTGATTACTGGAGCTTCTGAAGCTTGCGTTTTTTAGAATTGTAGTTGAATGAGAGAAGAGACAATTACGTTGTAGACGGAGAAAATTGCGCAGTTTGTTGAATTGTCTTTTCGTTTCAAAATACGTATTTAATGGGGACAGAATCAAAGGCTGATTTTGTTCCTTCATTTTAACGCATTTTTAATGAAAAATTTATTTATTTATGAATTGCTATATAAATTATAGTTAAAGTATGGAGTAGATGGATAAATTACAAATTGTGAATATTTATGAAAATAATATTTGATATGTGGTATAGATAGGAAAAAATTACTATCGGAATATATAATCAGCCCAAGTTTCAATCACCTTTGCATCCCACTCTGGTCGGGGGCCCAACCCACGTTACCAAGCTCCGCGACCGGCATTTTTGCACAGAGCTTTCGCGAACTCGAAATCTAGAGTAACTTCTTCGTGCAGATCAAAGCTAATTCAGCAGTAAATTAAAGAAAGATTGAAGTGAGATTTCCAAAATAGGATATTCAAATCTCTACAAAGGCATTTGAGAAAAAATATAGTGTTGAAAAAGGATGTCGAGATTGTGGGCGAGGCTTGCGGGTTTATTCAGCAGCAAAAATTTCGTAGGAGCAGACAAAGCGGGCAATCGCTATTTTAAAAGGACAGAGGAGCTTGATGGTATCAGTAAGTGGGTCTCCTTCTTATTTTACTTTTTTTTTAAAAACCATTTTACTTCATCATCGATTATTTGTTTGTTCTAGCAAAAGTTATATGGGCTTCAGCAAATGTTACTACAGACATTTTTTTTCACATTGAACTTTCTTATCTTTGGTTACTGCAAATATCGCTAATTACAATCATTTGGCTGTTTGAAATTGATTATTTAATGCTATGGTGCTATTGCCCTAGTAAACAAAAGAAAATGAGTAGAGGTACTTATGATTTTTGTATATTGGAAGAACCCATTCTGGTATAAGGTATACAAACATCCCTTTTATTTAATATGATATTATACTCTGTTTTTTGCAAGACTTTGAAATTGGATATTTCATACCCTATTGGTGAACCTAGCCAAGAGCAGTGCCAGAGCTAAAGGTAAAGAGGGGGGTTCAATTGAATTTCTTTCATCCAAATATATATATATATATATATATATATATATATATATATATATATATATATATATATATATATATATAAACTGCTAAATCCCCTTAACATAAGGGAAGCTTCTAGGTATAACATTCTTGCATTTTTGAATCCCATTGTTAGGTTCTTGCTCCGCCACTGGGCAAGAGGCAAGCTTTCATGATTTAACACTTTAACCAAGTCAAATGTTCTTGGTTTATTACTATCATGTAACACACACACACACACACATATATATATATATAAATAAACAACAACAACAACAACTACCCAGTATACTCCCACCAGGTGGGGTCTGGGGAGGGTAATATGTAGACGAGCCTTACCCCTACCCAAAAGGGCAGAGATGCCGTTTCCAATCGACCCTCGGCGCATAGGATAAGAGGAAATCAGCTGTAAAACAAAAACAAAGACAAGAACGAAAGCAAAAACAAAAACAATAGAGCATTAGTATCTTCCGCAGTAATAGCGTAAATAATTATCTAAATATAAGGAACATGAATACAATCGCATGCAATAATATCATACGGTAACTACCATAAACTAACCACCATTGGAGGGACATAAGCTAAAACACTATGGGTATCCCTGCTGGCCCACACCCAACCCCGATAGAGGCGTGCGAAGAACTGTAGGAGCCCCTAACCTACAACCCTGATTCTAGACCTCCAGACTCTCCTATCAAGGGTCATGTCCTCGGAAACCTGCATTCTAGTCATGTCCTGCCTAATCACCCCCCCCCCTAATGCTTCTTAGGCCTCCCTCTGCCTCGCCGACCGCCAACAATCTCCAGCCGCTCGCAGCTCCTTACTGGGGCATCGGGGGCCCTCCTCCGCACATGCCCGAACCACCTCAGCCTCGCTTCTCGCATCTTCTCATCCACCGGGACCACCCCTACCTTCTCCCGAATAACTTCGTTCTTAATCTTATCTAGCCTGGTGTGCCCGCACATCCACCTAAGCATCCTCATCTCCGCAACCTTCATTCTCTGGACATGAGAGTTCTTCACGGGCCAGCACTCCGCCCCATACAACATCGCAGGTCTAACCACGGCTCTATAGAATTTCCCTTTGAGCTTGTGAGGAACTTTCTTGTCACACAGGACCCCTGATGCAAGCCTCCACTTTGACCACCCTGCTCCTATACGGTGGGTGACGTCCCCGTCGATCTCTCCGTCCCCCTGAATCACCGACCCAAGATATCGGACACTGTCCCTCTTGGCGATGGCCTGAGAACCAATCATCACATCCCTACCTACCTCACTCGGCTCGGCGCCAAACTTGCACTCCAGGTATTCTGTCTTAGAACTGCTTATTTTGAAACCTTTAGACTCGAGAGTCTGTCTCCATACCTCTAACCTTTCACTAACACCGACCCTCGTCTCGTCTATCAATACTATTTTATATATATATATATATATATATAAAGCTTCCTTAAAATACGAAATTTGTAATTTTAAAAATAAGACAAGTTAACTTAATCAATCAACTCGTTTCTGGAAGTTACCGTTAAATCAACTTGTTTGCATGAGGAACATTTAGAAATTGGAATTGAGAATTAGCTACCTATAACTCTACGAAGTTGGAAGTTCGAAACCCGTTGAGTGCAAGCAATTTCTGAGGGCCATCGGGCTGGGTAAAACTTGAATTAATTGTGGTGCACTTGCAGGAAACTCGTTGCCGGGGGCCTGTGCACCGCCGGGATTAGTCGGGGTTCGAAGAGACTCGGACACCCGGTGCAAAATAAAAAAAAACTCTACGAAGTTGGACAAGAGGAGTTGCTCTGATGGTAAGCAACCTCCACTTTCAACCAAGAGGTTGTGAGTTCGAGCCACCCCAAGAGCAAGGTGGGGAGTTCTTGGAGGGAAGAATGCCGATGGTCTATTTGGAAACAACCTCTCTACTCCAGAGTAGGGGTAAGGTCAGCGTACACACTACCCTCCCTAGACGCTACTAGTGGGATTATACTGGGTCGTTGTTGTTGTTTTGTTGTTAACTCACGAAGTCTTCAAGGCTTCAAATAGTTATATCTAGGATGATTTGTAGTTTTCAGTTGATGTTATGCAGTGAAGAGCTTTATGTGATAATAATATTATATTTTGTCAGTGAAGGAAAAGAGATGGGTGACGTTCAAAGGAGAAGATGATCCAACCTCGATTCCAGGTATGCCTAATTGGAGAAACACAATCTAGCTCTAGACCTTGTTTTTGGTCCAAGTATTACAGCCTTCCCCCTCATGTTAATACATCATTAGGAAAAAAATCTGCTACTGCTATTAACTTTCCAAATTACACTACCACGACATTTGCTGCCATTAAAGATTTACTCTCGATTCTTGTAGTTGAATGGATATGTTGGTTGAGTGGACAACGGAAGAGTGCTCCAACTCCAGAGGTAAAATTGGATCTTTCTTGTCACAATTTCCTACCACAATTCAGTAATCAACCTTAGCCTGCATTTTTTTTTTCTTTCTTTGTATGAATTGCCTTGTTTCACAATAGCACTTTTATCCGTTTATTGTCTTGTCCTTCAAAAGCTTTTTTATTTAGCATAAGACAATTCCTGAACTGTGTCTTGATGGTTATATATTTTCTTTACCAGGAGATTGCTGAGTTGGAGGCCAGAAGGGAATTTGTTAAGCTTAATATTGCTCGTAAGTATTCCAACTTTATGCCTCTACTTCGTTCAAGGATTTGTAGGAACCACTCTGGAAATAACAGCTCTACGTTCTTACTTACTCATATCTCCTAGAACATTTAAGTTTATAAGAGATGGTGGAAGAACACTTCATTGAACTACTAGGTTGACAAACTTTTAAATGATTTTCTGCTTTTGGCCTGTATTTGACCCTGGGCTGGAGTTAAAAGAGTTCTATGTGCTTAAACTACAGGGTCATCTTGATTTACTTTTCATTCCTACTTTAAACCCGGCTCTGTTCTGGTAGCTGCTTATGAGTTTAATCTTGCTATTAGTTTCAGTTGGAGATTTTCCAAACTTACATGCTTCCTTAAGACACAATTTGGTGATCATCTTGTTGGCTGTCAGTAGTACCACCACCATTCTTGTTATATATTCTCTTTTTTGTTGCTCTAAGGTCTCAGGAAGGAAGAAGAGGAAAGAAAGGCCAAAGAAGGCAAGAGTAAAGCCACAAGCATTGGTAAGTCGCTTACTACAGTTTTACTCTATCCTTTGAAACTGGAAGCTGATTGCTACATGAACAGCACATTGTTTATACCTCCACCTTGTCTCTAGGTAAAGCCGATGGTCCAGATTTAAAGAGTTTCGTCCAACAATTTCCAGATGCTTCAGAAGGTATCACCTATCCTCTAAAGCTAGGGTCCGTTTGGTTTTGCGGAAACTTCTTTTTATTGGTTTCGCAGTCAAAAACTTTTTGGTTTAGAAACCAAAAAAAATGGTTGCAAAGTGATTTCTTCTCTTTGATTTCTGAAAACAAAGAGCAGAAAAGATGTTCCCCTGGAAGAGCCAGTTCTCGGGAAAAAACAGCGGGCCATGCGATTTCCCTTTTTGCAAATTGCACTTCCCCTTAGGAAATTCTTATGTTTTCTCTGTTAAAGTTTTTAGTTGCGTCTGAAGATGATTAATCGATTCTATTCTATTAATTTCACAGTATGAAAACCTCAAAAGATGTTTTAGGGAATGAGATTTCCAAAAGACAAAGCCAACAGCCATTTGTCACAAAACAAACCCAATGGTGAATCTTAAGCTAGAATAAGCATGTGTAATGGATCATGTAACTTAATCTAAGTTCACAAAGCTGGCCAGAGGACAAGTAGTTGTGTAGCCATCTGCAAGGTTGATACCATGCTCCTATCATAAAAGGACAACTTCTTCGTTCTACCAATTTATTCTACATGGTTGTCCTTCTTAGCCCCCAAACCCCCCTTTTTCTCCTTCAACTTTTCCTCCAACGATCTTCAGTTTGTTAAAACCTTCTGACCTTCAATAGCAAATTTCATCACCTCTAAATTGGAAAAGAACTTGAATGCGACATGCATTTGAATGGGTACGTATCACTTGTGGATGTGTGCAAGCATCCGTAGTATGTGCAGTTTTTGCTATTTAGTTGTCTTGAAGAAACTGCATGAGTACCACCCACATGCATGTCTGACCCATTTGACTGTAGTGTGAATGAAGCATCACTTTTAAGTAGCTTAACAGACTCCTTTTTTAATAAGAAAGGTAATTAAGAGTAGCTTATTGGACTAAGGAGAGGAAAAGTGAAAATGCTGTTGCATAACATGTTAGAGGTTGTTCGATTCGCTGCCTTTTCCTTGTGATATAATTTGTTAAGAGGATGTGTGGTTTGCCAATAAGATGCGCCTGTGTAATACTAGGATAGGAGTATATACATTCAAATTATATCATGGAATTTTGTAACGCTGGGGTTATGACAAGGATATCAATAGTAATGGATCCCTTATTATCATGTACCCTATTGTATTGTTTATCCTCCTTTTGTACAATACCCTCTTAACTAGTTAGGCAACTAAATCAACACCACCACCACCAACAACAAACTCAGTTATGATTATGTGTAACAACAACAACAACTACCCAGTATAATCCCACCAGGTGGGGTCTGGAGAGGGTAATACTTATGCAGGCCTTACCCCTACCCGA
Organism: Nicotiana benthamiana; assembly: GCA_034376525.1. NCBI lineage: Eukaryota > Viridiplantae > Streptophyta > Magnoliopsida > Solanales > Solanaceae > Nicotiana > Nicotiana benthamiana. The sequence continues at coordinate 40,340,719 of CM067337.1, read as the reverse complement.
AAGGGCAGAGATGATGTTTCCAATTGACCTTTGGTTTAGGAAAAGGAAAATAAAAACAAAATCCAAAACAAAAAAGCAAAAACAGGAGAACATTAGTAACTCTATGAAAAATCACATAGACAATTATCTAAACATAAATCATAAATCATAAGTAAAATGACATGCAATAATCTCAAAACATGAATCAATGCACAAATCATTTATAGAGGGCCCTACCAAACCCCCAGACCGGAAAGAAGTGCGAAAGAAACAAGCTGCCCCCTATTCGACAGTCCTAATGCTAGACTTCCAGACTCTCCTATCAAGGGTTATGTCCTCGGAAATTCGCGATCTAGCCATATCCTGCCTGATCACCTCTCCCCAATACCTTCTGGGCCTCCCTCTGCCTCGACTCGCGCCAACCACCGCCAGCCGTTCACAACTCCTCATCGGGGCATCGGGGCATCTCCTCCGCACATGCCCGAACCACCTAAGCATCGCTTCCCGCATCTTCTCATCCACCGGGGTCACCCCCACCTTTTCCCGAATAACTTCATTCCTAATCTTATCCAACCTGGTGAGCCCGCACATCCACCTGAGCATCCTCGTCTCCGCAACCTTCATTCTGTGAACATGAGAATTTTTCACCGGTCAGCACTCCGCCTCATACAGCATGGCAGGTCTAACCATAGCTCTATAAAACTTCTCCTTAAGTTTCTGTGGCACTTTTTGAAACACAAGACTCCTGATGCAAGCCTCCATTTCGACCACCCCGCCCCTATGCGGTGGGTGACATCCTCGTCTATCACCCACCTCGCTCGGATCGGCGCTAAACTTGCACTCAAGGTATTCTGTCTTAGATCTGCTTAGTTTGAAACCCTTAGACTCGAGAGTCTGTCTCCAGACCTCCAACCTCTCGTTAGCACAGACCCTCGTCTCGTCTATCAATAAAAAGAAAAGAAAAAAGAGAAAAGGAAAGTGGGTCGCCGGCCGGGCAGGGGTCTCCGGAGGGGGGGCAGAGATCTGGGGTTGGGGGGGGGGGGGGAGAGGGGGGAGCAGAAGAGAAAAGAGAGAGAGAAAAGGAGAAAGAGCTTACCAGGTCGCCTGCCGGGAAGGAGTCACCGGAGTTGAGGTCGCCGGGGTGGGGGAGGGGGAGCTGACGTGGGTGGGAGGGGGGAGAGGGGGGAGGGAGAGGTGACCGTTAGAAGCGGGGTGAGAGAAAGTGGTTCGACAGGACTGGAAACTAGTTGATTATGTGTAATATGTTCATTTATGATTACTTATTGTCTTTATTGAGTAGTATAGACGTGATGTGTTCCTCGAGGGAGGGGGATCACTCGCTTGCGATGATTCTTATAAGCCTTTCTTATATTGCGACCAAATGGCCAAAATCTACTAAAACTAAGTGTTTTAGCGGCGAGCAGAATGGTTTTTCCTTTTTTTTTTTCTTTTTCTCTATTTTTTTTTTTTTTGGATTGAGACCTGGGACTAAAGTTTCACGCCAATTGATATAGTGATATATCTTTTTGTTATCCAAGCAATTCTCTTTTTCCCATTTTAATTGTTTTTTCCAGTTTTATGCTCTTAATTATTTTTTGACTTTGTTTTGATTGGTCGTCATTTCTGGAAGGTGATATAATCCCAGAAGCATCTGATACACAGAAAGAAGTAAGGTAAGTCACAGCAATAGTATAATCTATTGTGGGCTATTTCCACTAGGTTGTCATTCTTGTCACTATTATTTAAAAATAAGAAGGAAAAATAAAAGAATAGTGGAGGGTAAATGAGAAATATTTACATTCAGATAACTTATCTTGCTTTCTATGAACTTGATAGTGCGTTCGCTGCTTTAAAACTTGCATATTGTGTAATGTAGACATGCAAGATCGAAAGAAACTGAAGCCGAGAAAAATATGTCTTATCGTCTCAAACAACAGCCACTGTAAATTCTTGTTCCCGCCTGCTGTTTTCATTTACGCTTCTCTTGGTGGACCTAACAGGCACCAGATCCCTCGGAATTTTGAGATTTAAATTGTCACTACATAGAATGAATGATAACAGGATCAATTTAGATCATTTGCAACAACTTATATCGATCATTTTTATTTTCAGGTCGTCAGAGCCAACCGGCTCTGGTGAATCCTTTAGACCAGGAACATGGCAACCTCCCACTTGAGATCACTCAAACAGTGGAAGCAGATTTATCTGGTTTTCTTTTGACGTTCTATTTTTTACAGTGACCCAGTGAATGCAGGAGTCGAACACTAGGAATTAAGGCCACACGCTGTAGCAGTCTCATTCTTTATCCGCATGTATGTTTTAGAAGAATTATTTTTTTCCTTTCTGTTATCCGTTTCAGGGTCTTGCAACTTTTGGGTGAATACTGCTCAAGCTGTGGAATCTGCAATTCTGCACCATGCTGCTTTACCGTTAAATATACTGTAAAGTTCTGCTCTAATAATAAGTTCTTAAAAGAAAAATGAAATTGGAGTACTGTGTACTTGACAAAATTGCAGAAATATTGAAGATTTTCTTGCTTGTTGTAACCTTTTTCTTTTTGCATACAGACACAAGTCATTCCTACATCTTGTAAAAATATAGCCTTCAACAAACTCAATGTCTGTAGTCTCTGTATACTGCAAAATTTACTTGTCATCGTGTTTTGTGAGAAATATTCCAGTGCAATCTTGTAAGTGGATTGTTGGGAAGTCATAGTCAAATGCGGCTGCAAACGCGACATTTCTGGACAAGGAGAACAATTACTATCCTCTTTGTCTATAACACTCCTTAAATTTATCAAAGTTTCAATACACACTAAATATAGAATTTAATGTTTATAATTTTAAATTATATTTCTATTATGGATTTAAATCCTTGTAATTAATTTTGAATTACTTTTTTTATTTATAAATAATTGAACGTAAATTAGGGGAAATATTAATAATTTTTAATATCATTAATTATTAAAAATGAATATCATTAATTATTAATTAAGTCAAAAGAAAAAAAAATTAACCTAAAGCCCATAAAGGGACTGTTGTAAACAAAGGCTTAAAGCCTTATACAAACAAAATAGAGGAACGTGTCTGCCTTTCAAAAGGCAAGAGGAAAAAAGCCTTAAAAAAAGCCTTAAACAAGTCTGCTAAGAACTCTTATACGAACAAAACAGAAGTCTAATCCTTCTGTTCTTAAACGGAACGCTACAAAATAGAGCAAAGGCAACCTTGCTACGCAATACTCACGCAGCCAACAGGAAGTTTTAGGGTTCTTTGCAAATCACTAATTCTTAAATTTAGGTATATAAAATTTTCTATTGTCAATTATTCTACAGTAGTAATAAGTAAGAATTGAATAGCTAATCCTCTTCTTTCTCCATATCAACAATAGGTTTCATGTTTAGATGTGAAATTTTAAAATTGATTAAAATGCACTGGTTATTGTAGAATCGATTGTTTGACTAGTGTCAATTAGACTGGGGCCTACGCATTGACTCGAGAAGTTTTGAGGTGAGTTGATACAACCATTTACCAAAGTGGTTTAACTCAAAAAAGTATGCATACTAGGTGTTTGATGAATTGGCTAAAAGAGTGAATATGTACTTAATTGAAGTGAGTGAGTTCCTATTAGCTTAGAATTATTTTAATTAAAGTTAGATGATTTATTTTGATATATGTGAATAATTTTTCAGATTTTTATGTTATTCTTATATGCCATTTTCATGTTGAAAATTCATGAAAAAGCAAGAATATTTAGAAATAATTTTGAATACTTATTTCATTCTTATGCCACACCTTACATTTAAAAATTCTAGAATAAGTATGTTTGAAAGATTTAGACTTGAAAAGTCACAAGAAGAAGTTTTAGAAAGAATTTTTTTTCAGAGTATCCTTTATTCTGAACAGGGGTCATCATCCAGGCCAAGGGTCCTGACCAAGGCGTTGACTTCCTGAAACTACTTGTGCCAAAGTAGGGAGCACACGAGCCGAGGGTCTCGTTGTTGAGAATTTACTTAGCCATACTAAGATATGATACATGAGCACTGAGAATCATAAAGCGAGTGACACCTTGTGGATTGGGCCTATTCGATCAGGTTGGGATCGAATTCATGCCGACTACAGTGACTGAGATAAAATTAAGTCAGGATAGTTGGAACTCCCAAAGTATAAAGAGAAGTAATTTTTTTTAGAAAAAGAAAAGAATTTCTTTTATAATATTCATAAACTGCTATTATGCAATTATTTTAGAATTGTTCTTAGAGGCTTTATGTTTTCTATGCATCTATTTTCTTTGCACGTATGGTGTATTATATTAAAGTTGCACCCCATGTTGTTGAGACTCACTAAGTACAATGGGTGGTACTTTCGTTTTCTTTTGGGAACCTACGTTGGTCTGGGTACAACGTAGGAACCGGTTTTGTAGGCGAGTAGGCTACATGTTAGGACTTCCTTCTCTTCCAGTGCTATTGTTGAGCTCTGCTTTTGTTCGTGGAGTGTTCCTTTGAGTCATCTTTATTTAGTTATTTCCTTGTTTACTAAGAAAACTGGCCAGTAATCTCATGTCCTGAGCAGTGCGTCGGTTTATCAGTAGAGGCTTCATAAACATTGTCGTTGGGTTAAGATTCAGATGTTTTTGATAATAACTTAGCAGTAATTAAGTAGTTACTACGAATAAAGTTTTGGAGTTAATTTATTTAAATATTCAAAATTAATCAAAAGTATGTTGTTAGGGTAATTCCTTGTTGCTTAAGCAGAGATGGTTCGCTCGGTCATGTTAAGTGATCGAGTGTCGGTCCCGACTTGTTCAGAAATGAGTCGTGACAAAATTGGTATCAGAGCCTCAAGTTTAAGGAGTCCTAGGGGTCTATGAAGTCGTGTTAGTAGAGTCTTGTTTATGGGTATGAAGCACGCTATACTTATAGACAGGAGACTACAAGAATTTAGGAAAAATCTCATTTTTTCATATTTATATCCTGCAGTAGATACTACATCTAAGAAATTATCTAATATATTCATTTCTACAAAACTCACAGAAATGGCTCGTACTCGCAATTCTGACACCGACACTCAGGATGCTACTCAAGAAACTATTGCTACTATTGTGAATCAAGGAAGAACTACGAAGGCTTTAACTTAGAAAAGGAAAGGTAGATCTACAAAAGGGGTCCAAGTACCCCGAGTTGAACTTGAAGAAGGGGTGGATAATGATGAGCAAGTACCTCACGATCCAGTGCCTCCCTCTACAGCAGCTCCGACTCAGACAACTATATCCCCAGATGTGGGTCAGATGTTTAGTGTAGTCAATAACGCTATGGAGATGTTTAAAGCCTTCATGGCCAACCAGAACGAGAGAAGAGATGAGATTCCGCCTCAATCAAATAGACAGAACAATTCTGATTCCTTGAGAGTGAATGAATTTTTGAAGTTGAATCCTCCAGTGTTCCATGGTTCAATAGTTGATGAAGATCCAATGTTGTGGCTGGAGGATGTCAAGAAAGACCTCCGAGTAATGAAAGCATTTGATGATGAAGTTGTGGAGATGGCTGCTTAACAACTTAGAGATGTGGCTGGAGCTTGGTTTGAGATGTGGGAAAATGAAAGAGATGAAGATGATGGTTCGCCTACTTGGGAAGAATTTGAAGAGGCCTTCATGGATAGCTTTATCCTAGAAGAAGATAAGGAAGCTAAGGCTACACCGTTCGAACAGCTCAAGTAAGGGAACAAAAGTGTGCAAGAATGATACATGGAATTCATAAGGTTGGCTAAGCATGCTTCTCACATGGTTAAGACAGAAAAAGCAAAGACTCACAGGTTTGTTGGCGATTTAGCTTACCACATTAAGGTATACGACATCAACTGCAGCAGAAGGGATGACATCATTCTCCTCTATTGTGGGATTTCCAAGCACTTAGAAAAAGACATACATCAAAGGAGAGAAGTATAAGAGCATAACAAGAAAGCCCGAACAATGGGAAGGTTTAATGGTACATCCAGAGGAGGTGGAAGGGATTCCTGTAATAAGGATTCATTAGCACCAGCTCAGTCTAGTCATCAGTCAGGTGGTGGGTCTTCCTTCAGACGTACTCAGAGTTATGGAAATCAGTCTCGCCAGCATCAGAATTTTAGGTGATCATCCTCACATAGCCAGAGTCAGGCAGAGCAACATTCACACTAACAAGGTCTTTGTGGAAAATGTAAGCGGCAACATTCAGGTCAGTGCAAGCTCGGGTTTCATGGTTTCTATCATTGTACAGACATTGGTCATATAAAGGCCAGCTACCCAAAGTTGCAACGTAACTTCAGTGGTGGATCAACTCATCCTTCTAGTTCCTCAACTACTACATGTCATGACCCAAAATCCACTAAGGGCCGTGGTGGTGCCGGACACCAATGTCAGGCCACCCAACTAAAATACTTAATTAAATTCTTAGTTTAACAATTTCGAAGACACTTCTTTATTATGATTAAAGCAATACTCAGTGTATTCTCAATTAAACAAGGAAATATTAAATCAACTTTTAAAATTTCTGAATAAATCCAAATACATCCCCAGAACCCGGAGTCACAAGTACATGAGCAATTTTCTAAAGGAAACCAAAAAAAATACAAAACTGCCCGTAATACAATTGGACAGAAAGTAAATAAAATTCTGAAAGAGACTATACTAGCTGCGGAATCACCTCAAAGAAATACAACTCGCTAGTCTCTGCGCCCGTCATGCCGCTATGCCGCTAAGCCACAAGCCACAAAATAAACCTACGCAATAAAATGCACAGCAAGTGTAGTATGAGTACAAAAACAATGTGTACCCAATAAGTGTCCCGCCTAATCCCGAAGGGGTAGAGACGAGATGGTCAACTTTGACACTCACTAGTAGTTCAATGATTATTTATCCTTAATAAATATATTAAACAGTAGATTTATTTTATAAACATGATTCTAATCCAAATAAAGGAAACAATTAAACATATAATTCTTTCAAGGAAAATTTCCTTAGATTTCTTGTTATTATTAATAATATGATCTCAAGCCATAGTGAGGCATAAAGCAACTCAAATGAGTCCAGGCAGTAATACAAGCATGCGCAAATCATACCGAGGTTGACGGTCCGCTCCAACAGAAATAATTATACACTTGCCAAGGGTCGGCGACGTGACTATAGATACATCTATTAATCTGCCGAGGCGTTCGACCCGTTCCAAAGTAAACACACACAGACATACAATCAGTCAAGAAGTCACATGGAACAAATATCAAAGAAATGCCAATTCTCTTTAATAATTTGAGCAAGCAAAGCTTAAGTCTTTTTAGAAATCCATATATTAATTTAATGTGATTCAAGCAATTCAAGCCATCAATGGGTTCACAATTTATCCAAGTATAACATGCTTTTGGGTCCTAGACTATCCGGACAATAGCATATTAGTAGCTACGCACAGACTCTCATCACCTCGTGCGTACGTAGCCCCCCAAAATTAGGAACACATAATCAATTTAACTCACCCATGGGTAGATTCCCCCTCATAAGATTAGAAAGAAGACTCACCTCGCTTCTAAGATCCACGAACGACATTCTACATTCTTCCGAAAGCTCAAATCAACGCACACTGCTCCAAAACTAGCCAATGGTCATAAAAATCCATTAATATGCTCATCTATACTTTACAACCCAATTTATAACAATTTCTAACCCCGAACGAAAAGTTGACAAGAATGCCCTTGGGCCCACGTGCCCGGAATCCAAAATTTTTTGAAGATAAACATTGCTCATGGCCTTAGGAACTCAATTATAAAATTTTCTCTTAATTTCATACTCAAAATCGTGGTCAAAATCCAAGAATATAAATTTATAGGTTTTCCACCAAAAGCTTAATAATTTTATACTAATTTCCCTGCCCAAATTCACATAAAATTGATGTATTTAACTCAAAATAGGTGGGCATAACTTACGTCAATTATTGATGACAAAAATCTCTTTTTAAAGCTCCCAAAAATCGTCCCAAGCCATGAAAAATAAAAGAAATGAGCTCAACCCACGATTTAAAACAACCTTGCTGCCCCTAGGCCTTTCGCTTCTGCAATGCTTTTCTTGCTTCTGCGGACCACTTGCCGCTTCTGCTAATCCAAACAACCCAGGCTTTCCGCTTCTGCAGTTCCGCATAAGCGGATCAAGGGTCACTTCTGTGGTCCTGGCTGCCCTCCTGCTCAATCGCTTCTGCGGCTTCCTTCTCGCTTATGCGGGGCTGTTTCTGCTGTCCCATTTCTGCAGAAGCGGAAATACAAGATACAAGCAAACTCAACTCTTCCAAAAATCCAGTTTTTGATGTGTTAGCCACCCGGAATCTACCCAAGGCCCCCGGGGCCTCAACCAATCATACCAACCAATACTAAAACACATTATGGACTTGCTCGAGGCCTCAAATCATATCAAACAACGTTAAAACTATGAATTACACCCCGATTCAAGCTTTATGAACTTTGAAGTTTGCGACTTCTACTTCCGATATTTAAACCTATCAAATCACGTCCAATTGACCTCAAATTTTTCATACAAGTCATATTTAACATTACAGACCTACTCTAACTTCCGGAATCAGATTTTGACCCGATATCAAAAAGTCCACTTCCGGTCAAACTTCTCAAAAACCTTCAAAGTTCTATCTTTAGCCAAATGGCTTCAAAACGACCTACGAACCTCCGAATTCACTTCCGATCGTGATCCCAACTGTAGAATCATCATACGGAGCTACTCCCAGTCTTGGAATCCAAAACGGATACCGATAACGCTAAAACACACTTAAGGCAAACTTAAAAAAATTCTTCCAAAATGCTAACTCCCACAATAGGCGCCAAAATGCTCCCGGGTTATCCAAAACCTGCACCGGGCATACACCCAAATCCGAAATCATCATACGAACCATCCGGAACATTATGATCCCCATTCCGAGGTCATTACTCAAAATTCCACTCCTAGTTCATTTCTTTAACTTTAAGCTTTCAAATAAGAATTCTCCTTCCAAATCCACTCTGAACTCACCGAAATTTAATTCCGACCATGTGCACAAGTCAATATACCTGAAATGAAGCTGCCCATGGACTCAGGCTGCTGAATGACGCATCGGAGCTCAAAACGACCGGTCGGGTCATTACATTCTCTCCTACTTAAACATATGTTCGCCCTCGAATGTGCTGGGAACTACACTGGAGTGGTCTGAAATCATTATTTTAGAACCTTATGCACCTTCCCGTGCTGCCACAACTTAGCTGAGCACATTAGCTCGATATATTCTGAAGATATTTCCTTTTATTCAAGCAAATGGGCCTTAGAGCCCAATTCCAACATCCAAATTTCTATGCCAGACCTGTTTTCATCATAATATCACCAATCATTCACCACACGCTGTACCCAACATGACTGGATAACTTTGCTGAATCCACACTTTGTATCACTTTATTCATAGGACCATAATAATTTTTTTTATCAACTTAGCCAAAATTCGACGAATCAGATGCTCCCATTGCACCTCATGACCTACATAGGTCTTACTATAACTTCTATAACACTAACACGACGGAAGAGATGTGTCAAAGTTCATAACCAACTGCTGAATCAACAAATCATTGAGTCTATACCTCTGAAAAGAACCCTTACCGCATTCTGAACCAATTAATGATCTCTGCTCTTTAATATACTTCATATACCCGGATTGCACTGATCCTATATCCCACAATCTCGTCTTACCCAGTACGAACTGCTCAGGTAATAAGCCACTCTGAATGCAATCCAAAAATCTCATATGACGCCACAATCTGCCAATAGGCCACTACCCCGATCACAACAAAAACAATAATTCGAACTCTAGAAGGATTTACCTAACTCCCTACGGATTTTCCTTAGAAGATAGGAAGCAAAACACACAAAATAGCATATAGAAAAACCAGACTCGACATCACACTGTTGCGGCATGCAACCCGATCCGAATAATCATAGCACTTCATAAAGGAGATGCACATCGAGCTCGATTGCTCATCACAACAAAATACTGAATATCGATCATAGACACGCTAAGGTGTATAATACCATCCCTGCGGACACATATAGCGCTATAGGCTATAAAACTCAAGTACCACTGAGGTGCAATACAAGATCTTAATCTTAAGAGCCATTCTGCTAACATAACATCATCGCCACGCGGAACCTCAATACATAAGAATTTACCAAGCCGTCTCACAATTCATAAGGCGCAATACACCATTACATGGAATAGTTGATGACAAAATTACACCCCGACTATTCCTCCATAGGGAACGCTCCCCTAAACAAACACAACTAGCATGATATAAAGCCTTGTTCACGTATAAATCAATCCACTGATCTCAAGCTGATTTCTGATTGCCAGCTTGGCTAATAACCTTTCAAAGGTCCATAGTGACTCATCCTTCCTCATAAAACATAAGGACAACCATCATAACCGGAGCAACCTCCTCCGTTCATAACCAAATAAACAAAGTTCCCTCCAGGCCGAAATTCTCATATTAATAGTATTAGCACAGTCCTCATGCTTGGTTTAAATCTTTAGTCAATCAAAGGACTACATGACATACTTATACAACCTTCCCGTGGGACACGCTCCCAAAATTTTTCGAAATAAATGACGGGTCCGCACATCTAAACCACCAGACGCACTAATGATGAAAAGTGATCAAGGATCTTTATCCAGGATGCAAAGCCTCTTTCACAACACATGGATCTTAGGTGATACTGTGGACAATACCAATTTACTCTAATCATTCAACCCTTTCATTGCCCATCCGAGCCCGTGACATCCTTATCAACACCGAACTGCAACCCTGATCATCCCTTCACGTTTTCGTACCTCTCACCGCACCCAACGTGCCAATATACGATAAGACACGATTTTCATCACAACTCTGGAACCACTGATAGACTAACACTTTATCATATAAAACTTTTTATTTAACTCACTTCAGGAGAACTATAGCGACATACAGGCAAATTCTCAAAACCATCGAATATGCCAATCTCTAAGTAGTTGTCCAAGCCACCATAACCCTTCCGGGATCCGCCTACTCATAACATGCCATAACAGAAGAATGCTTTGAATAACATCAATCACTGTTGCCGACAAGCATCACGCGCACCGCCACAATTCACATGCATGACATGATCATACTGGATGAACTCATCACAACTACCAATATGCCAAATTAACCATGGCTAATCAATCTACTTCCTTCCAGTAAATCTTTTATCGCCTTAGAAATAATACTTCTTCATTCAACGCATAACATACTCCATCTGCACTCATCCCGAGTGACCTTGAATGACGAGACCATGCTGTCTCGAATCCCACAAACCATTTTGTTTCTCTCAAATGCTACTCGCAAGTCAAAATATCGTAGAACACTCTGTGCACCTTCTCATAAGCTGCTACAAAGCTTGATCCTTAACCGTATTCATAGGCTCAAAATCATTGGGCACTACACTTTAACTTCCGAATTGACTAGGACCATTATTCAGATCCACCCGCTCTGACTTGATCCGGAATATAATTCACCCCATAGATCTTGTAACTTACAAATACTCTCTCGGTGAAGCACCCGTCAAAATCACTTCCTCTGAAACCTGCATCTATACGAGGCATAAATCCTGAATCTTTTTCCCAGTCCGAACATGAGCCAATAAGGCCAACCGTAGCATAACTCCAGCAATTCATTTGCTCGAATTACCACTTATGGTCTTTTTTCATTACTAAAATAACCCATCAATATGTTAATAACCAGAAATCAGGCAAGTAGTTCACCATACAACCCAATCATAAGCGGTGGGACTCTCCCACTTAGCTTGAAGTCATCATTTCACAATTCATGAGTTTGCTCGACCTCTTTACCTCTTATTGGCATAACCTCACGCCATAAATTATCAAAATTTCTCGGAATCTTTATGTAAATCCCCATATTCCATATTCTGAGTCATCATCCGCATTCGCACGACCGATCCCTTGTTGAACAACTAATATAATTCCTTGCATAAGCTTCGCCAACCACGCGACCGCTAACCTGATCACGGGGAATAACCCACCTGGGGGAATCACCCCCCGACATCTTCCCACGCTGCTGCACGGGTACATTCACTATGACACCAATAGCCTATCCTGAGTCCGAGCTCACCTTCGAGTTGAACAAGTCCATTCATCCCTCGCGAACATCAATTAAATGTGCAGCAATATCCTCCCAATTCAGAGTTATGCTATATCCTCCTTCACGCCAAGCAGCTCCTTTCAGCTATATCAAATCTCCTGCCGCATAATGGCCCATGCTTCAAGTTCGCTCCATAGGCCCCAATCACTAACCTCTGAAATTCTCCGATCATTCCAACTCTCCTTAAGACGCATAGACATCCTACTACCAAGCCTATATGCAACACCCTCCACTCTCCCACTTTGGCGGAACTCATCTCTTTTATCGACAACTCGACCTTTCTCCTCATACTTAGCCCTCTAGAAGTTTTAAACACCGCCTAACATTCCCACATGTCCTTCCTCGTGCCTTGCTGCTCATTTGTTGCTTTTATCAAATCTATCTTCGTGACATTTGAATCCACCATTACTGCTAACTTTAGAACCTTCCCAAAGGTCATCCTTATCGATCCATCAACATTAGAAATTCTGATTCGGTCTCAAACCACCATACCATGCGATATCTGTCAGTTGTATCTCCAATACTATTTCACAATATCCTGCCATAAAGGAAAATTGTAGCAGATTATGACATCGACAAAGTTGGTACGTTCCATTAAGACCACGACACCCGATCATAGAAAAAAAGCTCTACCACGCTTGCCAATACAAAGTCTCATTACTTCCACCAGCTCAAATTTGACCATCCTCAGTCTGACAGCCTTTTCCTTGCCGGGAATAAAATACGGAATCCCTTGATTACATGCTGGGTAAACTTCCCTTCAGTCCATTCCCTGCCCTGACACGTGGGCAAACATTCTACTATAACAACAACACTGCGGAATAATCGCTCATAATCATCACGACAACCTGTGCCTAGCCTCAAGTCTATTAGAAGTTCTGCTACTGAGCTGAACAATAGAATGTCCTTCCATGAGGCGACTATAATAGTCTAATCAACTATACCGGGAAAATTGTCCTGCACCATATTTGTAGTGCCATTTCAAGTCTTCAAATTCTCGATTTCTAACAGGCGCTCGCATCGCATAAGATTGAGTAGGAAGGAATCAAAGGCATAAGCTTCAAAGGAATTGAACCACACAATAAGAAAATAAAGAAGGGTAGTACTCTTAATAGCCATGTAGCCTCCCGAGGATAACACAGACGTCTCCGTACCGATCCATGAGAATCTACTAGACTTGCTCATGACTCGTGAGACCGACGGGAACCTAGTGCTCTGATACCATGTTGTCACGACCCAAAATCCACTAAGGGTCGTGGTGGCGCCGGACACTGCTGTCAGGCCAGCCAACTAAAATACTTAATAAATCCAAATACATCCCCAGAACCCGGAGTCACAAGTACATGAGGAATTTTCTAAAGAAAACCAAAAAAATACAACAACTGCCTGGAATACAATTGGACAGAAAGCAAATAAAATTCTGAAAGAGACTATACTAGCTGCGGAATCTCCTCGAAGAAATAGAACTCACCTAGTCTCTGCGCCCTTTATGCGGCTATACCGCTAAGCCACGAGTCACACAGTAAATCTGTGCAAAACAATGCACAACAATTATAGTATAAGTACAAAAACAACGTGTACCCAATGAGTGTCCTGCCTAATCCCGAACAGGTAGATACGAGATGGTAAACTTTGATACTCACTAGTAGTCCAATAATTATTTATCCTTAATAAATATATTAAACACTAGATTTATTTTATAAACATGATTCTAATCCAGATAGAGGAAACAATTAAACATATAATTCTTTCATGAAAATCCATAGATTTCTTGTTATTATTAACAATATGATCTCAAGTCATAGTGTGGCATAAAGCAACTCAAATGAGTCCAGGAATAAATACAAGCATGCGCAAATCATACCGAGGTCGATGGTCCGCTCCAACAAAAATAAATGTGCACTTGCCGAGGGTCGACGGCGCGAATATAAATGCATCTACTAATCTGCCGAGGCGTTTGGCCCTTTACAAAGTAAACACACATACAGACAATCAGTCAAGAAGTCACATGGAACAAATATCCAAGAAAGGCCAATTCTCTTTACTAATTTGATAAAACAAAGCTTAAGTCTTTTTAGAAATTCATATATTAATTTAATGTGATTCAAGCAATTCAAGCCATCAAAAGGTTCATAATTTATCCAAGTATAACATGCTTTTGGGTCCTAGACTACCCGGACAATAGCATAATATTAGTTATGCACGGACTCTCGTCAACTCGTGCGTACATAGCCCCCCACAATTAGGACCACATAATCAATTTAACTCACATATGGGGTAGATTCCCCTTCACAATACTAGAAATGAGACTCACCTTGCTTTGAAGATCCACGACCGGCATTCTACATTCTTCCGAAGGCTCAGACCAACACACAATGCTCCAAAACTAGCCAATGGTCATACAAATCCATTAATATATGCTCATCTATATTTTAAAACCCAATTTATAACAATTCCTAACCCCGAACAAAAAGTTGACAAGAATGCTCTCGGGCCCACATGCCCAGAATCTAAAATTTTTCGAAGATAAACTTTGCCCATGGCCTTAGGAGCTCAATTACAAAATTTTCTCTTAATTTCATACTCAAAATCGTGGTCAAAATTCAAGAATATAACTTTCGAGGTTTTCCACCCAAACCTCAATTTTTTTATCCTAATTTACATGCCCAAATTGACACAAAATCGATGTATTTAAATCAAAATAGCCGGGGATAACTTACCTCGATTATTGATGACAAAAATTCTCTTTTTGAAGCTCCCCAAAATCGTCCCAAGTCATAAAAATGAAAGAAATGAGCTCAATCCACGATTTAAAACAAACTTGCTGCCCCCAGGACATTCGCTTCTGCGATGCTTTTCCCCCTTCTGCGGTCCCGCTTCTGTGGACCGCTTGCCGCTTCTGCGGCTCCCAACAACCCCAGGCTTGCCGCTTCTACGGTCAGCCCTACAGCTTTTGCGGTTCCGCATCAGTGGATCAAGGGTTGCTTCTGTGGTCCTGGCTGCCCTCCTGCTCAGCCGCTTCTGTGGTCTTGGATGCTCTCCTGCTCAGCCGCTTCTGCGGCTTCCTCCTTGCTTCAGCGGACCCATTTCCGCAGAAGCGGAAATACCAGATACCAGCAAACTCAACTCTTCCAAAAATCTAATTTTTTATCCTTTAGCTACCAGAGTATAGCCGAGGCCCCATGGACCTCAACCAATCATACCAACCAATCCAAAAACATATTACAGACTTGCTCGAGGCCCCAAATCACATCAAACAATGCTAAAACCATGACTTACACCCCGATTCAAGCTTTATGAACTTTGAACTTTCCGACTTCTACTTCCTATGTTTAAACCTATTAAATCACGTCCGATTGACCTCAAATTTTGCATACAAGTCATATTTGAATTTACGGACCTACTCTAACTTCCGGAATCGGATTCCAACCCCGATATAAAAAAGTCCACTTCCGGTCACCTTCAAAGTTCTATCTTTAGCCAAATGGCTTCGAAACGACCTACGGACCTCCGAATTCACTTCCGATTGCGCTCTCAACTCCACAATCACCATACATAGCTACTCCCAATCTCAGAATCCCAAACAGGCATCGATAACAATGAAATACACTTCAAGCCAAACTTAAGGAATTTCTTTCAAAATGCCAACTTCCACAATATATGCCAAAACGCTCCCGGGTTATCCAAAACCTGCACTGGGCATATGACCAAATCTGAAATCATTATACAAACCTTCTGGAACAATAGGATCTCGATTCCGATGTCATTTACTCAAAATTCCACTCCTAGTTCATTTCTTTAACTTTAAGCTTTCAAAATGAGAATTCTCCTTCCAAATCGACTCTGAACTTACTGAAATTCAATTACAACCATGTGCACAAGTCAATATACCTTAAATGAATATGCTAATGGACCCAGACTGCTGAATGACACGCTGAAGCTCAAAACAATCGGTCGGGTCATTACACTACAGTTGTACCATCCCATGCTTGTGGTTCTCATAATCAGGATGCGCATGAGGCAGGAAAAAGTGCAGATTGAGTTATTCGGGGAGGGGGAAAATCCTTTTTGTTTTCTACATTTGATAGTCAGAGTGCAGAGGCATCTACGGAGGTTATTACAGGTATACTTTTAGTCTGCTCACATAATTCTTATGCCATAGTGGATCCAGGTTTAACGTTTTCATATGCGACTCAATACTTTGCAATTAACCTTGGACTAGAACCTAAAAAATATAGTGAGCCATTCCTAGTGTCTACTCCAGTTGGCGAGTCAGTGAAAGTCACAAGAGTCTGTAGAGGTTGCATAGTTTCAGTCCAAGGTCGCAACACCAAAGCCGATCTCATAGAATTAAAAATGGTGGATTTCGATGTGATCATGGGTATAGATTGGATATCTTCCTGCTATGCCATGTTAGATTGTCATGCCAAGATAGTCAGGTTTGTTGGCCCAAGAACATGTGAAGTTTTGAACAATGACAAATAAACTCAGTCATGGACAAGGTCCATCACGTGAAGCACAGTAATGATCAACCTACACATGTGAGATGCACGTGAAGGAGATAAGTCTCATTGATCAAGCAGCAATATCTCCTCATCTGATCGAAAAGGTTGCATATTGGATAATGAGATAAAGTCTCCATATGAGAAGAGAACAAAAAATCCGGATAAAAGATCGGATTGGAGTTTTATTGTTCAAGGACTCAACTTCGATGGAAGATCAACAATTGAGTCTCAATCAAACTGTAATTACTAACTCATTGAATAACACTGATTGTTCTCTTTTACAAGTATTGCACATACACAAAAGTTAAACTAAATTTAGAGCAAAAGAACAAGGTGATTTTTCTAGCAATTTATGTGAGATTCGAGTTTGCACTCTTGAAGCTACTTGAATGAGATAGAAGAACTAGTTTCATTGTGTTTTTTCTTATTCTAGTTCAATTGTAGTAGGTGGTTTAAAGTTGTACATTTCAGCTTCCATAGATGCATTTATACTAGGTACTTTGAGTGTTCAAGTTATAGGCTAACTTGAAGTTGTCGCAACAGTTGAGGTTGTGTGCTACAAAGGGATTAGAGTTAATCCTTAGGTTTACAAAGAGTTTTTGTAAATTATGTTCTGGCTCAGTGATTTTAGTCGAAGTTTGGGAAAATCCTACTGAGTAGTAGGTCATGGTTTTTTCACCTTTTGAGGCAGGTGTTTTCCACGTAAAAATATCTATGTTCTTTATTTTATATACTTTTAATTTTACAAACAGTAGTAGTTAGATCACCTAACTACTACTAGATTGAAAACTGGGTACCACACAAATCACCCCCCTCTTGTGTCGTATTATCGTTTAGAACATCAATTGGTATCAGAGCAGGTTATCTTTGAAGAGGCTAACACCTTAGGAAAAGATCAACATGAGTGCACCACCTGGGAACTGGGAAGCGCAATCTATTGCTAGGCCTCCACTTTTCTATGGACAGTACTATTCTTGGGGGAAAAACAAGATGAGCGATCACATCATAGGAGAAGACTATGAACTCTGGGACATAGTCATTGATGGTCCTCTAGCAACTACAAAGAAGAATGATGAAGGAATGGATGTGCCAAAGACCAGGGCTGACTGCACTGCTGAAGACATAAAGAAGTGGGAGAAAAATGCTAAGACCAAGAAATGGCTTGTGTATGGACTAGGTCCATATGAGTACAGTAGAATTTAAAGTTGTACCAATGGTAAGGAAATGTGGGACACTTTGCAAGTGGCTCATAAAGGAACACCTCAAGTAAAGAGGTCCAGAGGAACATTGTTGCATTCTTAGTACGAGAACTTTACCATGAAGGAAGGAGAAGCCATCCAAGAGATGTATACAAGGCTCACCACACTGACAAATGAACTTGAATCTCTTGGAAGGATTATCCTAGAAGAAGATAAAGTTGAGAATATTTTGACAAGTGTTATGCCAGTCTCTTAAGAAAGGAAAACCATTGCCATTCAGGAATCAAAGAATATTGCTACCCTAAAGTTGGATGATTTAAGAAGGCAAATCATGAAGATGGATACACACAAGAAGGAAACAAGTCTGGCTCTTAGGATTGTTGAAGTTTCAGATCCGGAGGATGATGAAATTTCTATGATCACTAGAGATTTCAAAAAGTACCTGATGAGAGGCAATAGTTCTTCAAGAGGTACAGCTTCAACAGACCAAGGGCTCTTGAGAAACAGACCAATGAGGGTTGCTACAAGCGTGGTAGAGTGATCACATGATCAAGAATTGCCCTCAATGGAAAACTGAGTGGAAGAAAGAAAGAGCTGAGCGTAAGAAAGGGCTAAGCAAAGGAACTAGAAGAAGGAACATGTTCAACTAAAAAGGAACAAAGGATCAACAAAGGCTATGGTTGCTGCCTGGGGAGCAACATCAAATGAGGACATAGAAGATGAAGCTGGAGATGAACATGCACTTAAGGCCATCGGATAATCAGATGATGAACAAGAGATAAGTATTCTTCATCTCAAAGACAAAATTAAATTCATGTCTAAAGAAAGGTTGTCTGAGCTACTACTAGACTTCATTGACGAGTATGAGATAATTAACAATGAGAAGGAAGAGATGTCTAGGTAATTCATGATTCTAAAGGCCAAGTGCAAATATCTAGAATCTAGGGCTAATGAGAGTGAAAGTGAAAATGCTGAGTTGAAGAACCAGGTTCTTGAACTTGACACTAGTGTCCTAGAACTAAGGACTGAGAATTTAAAACTGAAGCTAGGAACAGGAAAGAAGAAAGTTGACCTCACTCATCTCACCCTAGAAGAAAACTTAGGAAAAACAAAAGATGAGTTGTACAGGAAAGATTAGCAGATAAGAATACTAAAAGAAGACCTAGGAAAGGTAAAACATGAACTACACAGAACTTGAAAATGGAACAAGCATTTTAATGCACTCTATTAGCTACAAGAACATCATAGAAGCAACAAAAGGGGACTTGGTTATGGGAATCAAACACCTAAATGGGATCCTAAAAGCAAGTACCTCACTCTTCCCGTAAAAACAATTTGCACACCTTGTGGCAAGGCTGGCCACTACAAAATTGAATGTACTGCAAAAGAAAAGGCCAGTCAAAAGAACAAAACTTTTTTCAAGAAAAGAACAAGCTGCCTGGGTGGGCTAGAAGAAATTTGATTTATCCCTTTGCCCATATAAAGAGACCAAAACTAGTTTGGATTCCTAAGACTAAACCCATGATTTCTTTTTGCAGGTCCAACTGAAGGGAAGTAGCTAAAGATGGTATATGGATAGTGGCTGCTAAAAACATATGACTAGAAGCAAGAACCAGTTCCTTTCACTTGAGGACTTAAAGGGATGCAATGTCTCCTTTGGAAATGGGAAGAAATATGAGATTATTGGGGTTGGAAATGTAGGTAAGACAGAATCTCACTCCATTGATAATATCTACTTAATAGATGGCTTGAAATATAGCATGATCAGTGTGTCACAACTGTGTGACAGAGGTAATATTGTAGTATTCACCTATAATAAATGCTTTGTGAATAATCTTACCACTGACAAGATTATTTTGCAGAGAAAGAGAGTTAACAATATTTACATTGTAGATTATTCCACTCTCTCAGAAAATGAACTAGCTTATCTAAGTGTGTTGGATAATGATCCCCTCATGTGGCACAAAAGACTTAGTCATGCTAGTCTAAATCAGCTGAACAAAACAGTCTCCAAAGACTTGGTGAGAGGGATGCCTAACATCAAGTTCAATGAAGACAAAGTTTGTGAGGCTTGTGCTAGGGGAGGCAGATAATATCATCCTGCAAAAGCAAGAAAATGGTAAGCACAACCAAGTCGTTGGAACTGGTCCATATGGATCAACATGGTCTAATAGGAACCATGAGCAGAGGTGGAAAGAAATATGTAATGGTGCTTGGCGATTATTATTCTAGATTTACCTGGTTTCTATTTCTAACTTCTAAAGATGAAACATTTGATATGTTTACTGCATTTGTTAGAAAAACTCAGAAACAATTAGGAAATTAACTTGCATCCATTAGGTCTGATCAAATAACTGAATTTGAAAATGCTAAGTTTGCTGAATTCTGTGATGAAAATGGTATAGATCATAATTTCTCTACCCTTAAGACTCCTCAACAAAATGGAGTAGTTGAAAGAAAGAATATGACTCTTGAAGACATGGATAGGACTATGATTCTTTCTAGTAAGTTGTCCCATAGCTTCTGGGCAGAGGCTGTAAACAGTGCATGCTACGTTATCATAGATGCATAACTAGACCTCTTGTAGAGAAGACTCCCTATGAGTTACTTAAAGGGAGAAAACTAAATATGTTTCATATTAGAACATTTTGATGTAAGTGCTTTGTGCACAACAATGAAAAAGGCTCCCTAGGTAAGTTTAATCCCAGAAGTGATGAGGGAGTATTCTTAGGATATTCTTCACATAGCAAAGCATATAAAGTGTTCAATAAAAGAACTTTGTGTGTAAAAGAAAGTGTACATGTAGTATTTGATGAAACTAACATTCTTTCTGAGAGATAGGAACATGAAGATGAAGCCATTGTATTGGTAAAGGACTTGACTGAAGCCTCAACACAAGTCAAAGTGGCACCAACAGAAGGAACATGTGATAGAACAGGTTCTTCCATCCTGGGCAACCTGACAGGGGGAACTAATCAAAGAAGAATTGAAATAAATCCATTAAAGGAACCTGGTCATGACCATTTTCCTCAGCAACAAAACTTGGGAGAAACATCAAGCAGAAACCAGTTGGTTGTGAAACCTCATAAGCATCAAAGTTCTCATTCAATTGAGAAAATTATCACTAATCCAACATATGGAGTCAAAACTAAATCACAACTAAAGAATCTGTGTGCCTTTGATGCCTTTTTATCTCTTACTGAGCCTAAAAATGTTGTTGACGCTTTGCAGGATGCAGATTGGTGATAGATATGCAAGATGAACTCAATCGGTTTGAGAGAAGTCAAGTTTCCATCTAGTTCCAAGACCCAAGAACAGATCAGTCATTGGCACAAAGTGGGTCTTCAGAAACAAATTTGATGAAGATGAAACAATCACAAGAAACAAGGCAAGACTGGTGGTCCCAGGTTACAGCCAAGAGGAGGGCATAGACTATAATGAGATTTTTGCTCCAGTTGCACGACTAGAGGCAATCAGACTCCTCACAGACTTTACAACACACATGGAATTCAATCTTCATCAAATGGATGTCAAAAGTGCTTTCATGAATGGTTACCTGAAAGAAGAAGTATTTGGGAAACAACCTCCAGGATTTGAAAGCAAGGAATGTCCTGAGTATGTGTAAAAGTTAGACAAGGCTCTCTATGGACTCAAGCAGGCCCCAAGAGCATGTATGAATGATTGTCCAAATTCCTGCCGGACTATGGTTATGAAAGAGGTAAAATTGATAGTACCTTATTCTTAAGGGAAAAAGGTAAGGATCTCCTTATTGTACAAATATATGTCGATGACATAATTTTTGGGGCCACTACTGTTAAGTTAAGTAAGGACTTTGCAAAATTAATGGGGAATGGGTTTGAAATGAGCATGATGGGTAAGCGTAACTTCCTCTTAGGATTATAAATCAAACAAAGTCCAAATGGAACCATGATCAATCAGAAGAAGTATGCAAAGGAGCTAATCAAAAAGTTTAAAATAGAAGAATCAAAAGGAATAGATACACACATTGCAACTGCTACTAAAATAGATGTTGATGAACCTGGTTCATCAGTTGATCAAAAGTTGTATAGGGGTATGTTTGGCTCACTTCTATATCCTAATGCTAGCAGACCTGACATTGTTTTCAGAGTAGGCCTTTGTGCTCGCTTTCAGACAAATCCTAAAGATTCTCACCTGACTGCTGTCAAAAGGATACTAAGATACTTGAAAGGCACCACTAATTTTTGTGGTATCCCAAAGGTAGCAATTTCAATCTAGTAGTATATACTGATGCTGATTATGCAGGTTTTCTAGTGTTTAGGAAGAGCACCTCAGGTACGACACACTTCCTTGGTTCATGTCTTGTGTAATGGGCTACCAAAAAGAAAAACTCAGTGGCCTTATCTACTGATTAAGCTGAGTATGTTTTTGTTGCCTCTTGTTGTGCTCAATTGCTATGGATCAAACAGCATCTGGTAGACTTTGGTATTGAAGTTGGTTGCATTCTTATATTCTGTGATAAAATTAGCGCTATAAGTATGACAAAGAACCATGTTCATCATAAAAGGACTAAGCACATAAATGTTAGGCACCATTTCTTAAGAGACAATTGTGAAAAAGGTCTGATTTCCATAGAATTTTGTACTACTGATAAGCAAATTTCTGACATATTTACTAAAGCACTAAGTAGAGAAAACTTTGAGAGGAAAATGTTGGAAGTAGGGATAATTAAGATCACCTAATAGGTCCAACTTAGAATAAAACAAATATTGAAAAAAAATTTGACTAGGAATTCTAATTTTGTGTAAATATCTAGATTAATTCTTATTCATCTTCATACTTTTATTAGTATACTCCTTTAACATGTGTATATATGATTCACTGATCTCTTACAAGTTTTTTCTATTATGACACTTGAGGCATGTTCAAGAGTTCTATATGAAGAACCTGGTTCATCAGTATGAGTTCATATGAAAGCTCAGGCATGTTTGCATAATTAGAAAGATTAACACTTCAATCATGAGCAGAAGTCCTATACTTTCCAAATTCCTAGGCAATTCTATCCGTTGAGGCATTGAACCAGTTTCGTCCATTTGGAACTCTAAAATCGTGATTTTTGCCAAAATATCTAGGGAAGCCAAATAATCATTAAGAGTATGGAATTGCAGTTTGATTAGACTTCTAATTGACCCCGGAAAAGCTGTCGTTACTGTATTAATGTCCAATTCACTTTAAATACCAACCACATCTCTAATCTTCTATAAACCGTCAAAAATAATTCTCCAGTTCTAATTTCCTCTTCTCCAAAAATTTCCCAAATTCTCTCAAGAAACGATCAACCATGTCTAACACACTAGATCATCCTGGTACTCCACCACCACCATCATGCTCAAATTCATACTCATCTACGCCTCGTAGTGAAATCCCAAAACCTAAGTTTTGAAGGAAGAAAATGTTGGCTAAACAAACAGTAGCATCTGGAGCACTGAGAAAGGTTTTAAACAAGAAATCGAAAGCCAGGCAGATGAACGAAAGCTCAGCTCAAGAATCTAACTCCAGTTCTGAGTCAGAATCATTTAAATCTGCTAGTGAAGGTGAAGGACATGAGTCTTCTAACAATAATAAAATTCAAGAAATCCCCGCCTGAGGTAATTTCTTATGTGGTTGAAAACTTAGAAAATAGGTTTGTTCTAGTTTGTCCTGTTAGAGATGTAAAATTGGCTAAATCGAGTATGAGTGGAGGTAAAAAGAAAGGAAAAGAGAGATAGGTTGCAAGTGATGAAGAGAGGGGAAATAGGAAGGAAGGGTTCCTGCTATATGTAAGGTTATAGAAGAAAGCGACATAAAGTCAGGGGGAAGTGGTTATGGGGAGGCAGCAAAGGGATTGGTTCATATAAGCAAACAAAGAGATGAAAATGTTTCATCTGCTGAGGAAACCCTGGCTGAACTTCTGAAAAAGGTTGGGGCAAGTAATGAACCAAAGAAACGCAAAGCCACTTCACAAAAGGCCCCAACTTCTTCCAAGACATCCAGGAAAAGCAAAATTTCATCCCCAAAACCTACTGCCACTTCAGTGCCTAAGGGAAGAACCACTAGAAGCCGCGTAAAAAAAGTGAAGATGACCTACAAAAAGCTCTAGAAGAAAGCAAGAAAAAGAAAATGGATAAGGGAAAAGGAAAGGTTGCAGAATCCTCTAAGGTTGTAGAAGAAGAGGATATGACACTGGTCCATCAAGAAAGGGGAACAACAATGGAGGTTCCTACACCCAAACCAAAAAGGTCCAAGACTTCTTCCAAGAAGTCTTCATCTGTACCCGTGTTTGTTGAACTCTCACTAGCCAAGAGGATAAGATTTGCAGTGAAAGGCAAACAAGTGAAAATTACTAAAGAAGACGATGAATAGAGTCGAAAAGAAGAAGAATAGGAATCTAAGAAGGAACCGGACAAGGTTTCCATTTTTTTAACAGAAGAAATTTTTTGAAAGGTAGATTGTTAAAGAACTTGGTCGAACTAGGGATGATAAGATTGGTATATACTTTAGCTGCACAAGGTTGGAAGGACATGGTCCTTGAAATGGATGGGAGGCTGGCCAGGAATGAACTGATTGAATTTATGGCCAATGTTGCTATGAAGGATGGAGTAGTCACCAGCCTGGTGAAAGGAGTCAAAGTGAAGTTTGATGCACTCAAACTGGGTGAGATCCTGGACATACCTACTGAAGGGTATGATGACTATACAAGGAAAAGGTCGCCATGTCTGGATTCTCTCCCTACTGCTCTTGAAATCGCTAGGAGATTCTATGACTCTAGAGATGTTCCTGAAGCCAGATTTGTGCAAAAAGGTGAAATGAGGCCTGAGCACAAGGCCTTGTTTGAATTTGGCAACAAGTGCTAATTGCCCGGACATGAGAGAAAGCACACTGCAAATTACATGGACCTGGTTCTTATGGAGTGCCTTGTGAGAGAAATGCAAATCAACTGGCATACTTTCATTGTCAAACTTCTAGACAGGGTCACAAATGGCTCCAAGTCTCATGTCACTCCAATGGTTTCATATTGACTACAGTTCTGGACAGGCTGAATATACCTTTGAAGAAATGGGAAATGGCATCAAGCAAGGAATATTTTGGTGTTAAGACTCTGCTGGCTTGTGACTATCTAGTTAATTCCATCCCAGTTAAACCCAGTTCATCTCTGAAACACCCATCAACAGAAAGGTTAGGTCTTTGGTTTAGGAATGTGGAACTGAGGATGATGAAATTTCTAGGCTCAAGGCTCGTGTGGCTAAATTGGAAATTGGGAGAGATGGCCTTAGAACTGAGCTAGAAAAAGAAAATGAGAAGACTGATTAAATGCTTCATAATATGCTGAACATTCTCCAATCTCAAGCCTCTAGTTCCTCCAAGCCTTAGGTCTCCTAGCACTTGTCTTATGAACAAGTCTAGTACCCTCAGTGACCCAGATTAGGAATATTTTTGTTTTTTCCTCATGTTTTGAAAGTTTTTCTTTCTTTTTGTGGTCTGTTTGTGAAAGCATATCTCTATCAATGACAACTATTGTTTTCTCTTATTTTATGATGATTATGATCTTGATAGTTTAAATATGTTTGTTGATTATTGATCATTGCACAATGATTTCACTTGTAGTTGTCTCAGTGGCCATGAGTACTTTTTAACATCTAGGATTCACATTATGTATGAAATTTTTTGATGATACCAAAAGTTGGAATATATTGTGCTTTTGCTTTATATTATTCTGAATATGTGATATTTATAACCTAATAACCTAGTCTTTTTTTAAAAGAAGGAGGAATGCCCCAACCACGATGTTGCGCGTAGAAATCCTCCCTCCATTCCTTGATGATAAGTAAAATTTTTAAGAAACGTGGTGATGGTTGAGCTGAGTTCTTACAGATTCTTTGATCAGTAAAAAGCTCAAGAACATGTGAAGTTTTTAAGAATGACAAATGAACTCAGTCATTGACCAGGTCCATCATGTGAAGCACAGTAATGATCAACCTATACATGTGAGATGCACGTGAAGGAGATAAGTCTCATTGATCAAGCAACAATATCTCCTCATCTAATTGAAAAGGTTGCATATTGGATAAGGATAGAAAGTCTCTTATGAGAAGAGAACACAGACCCGGATAAAAGATAGGGCTGGAGTTTGTGTTGTTCAAGGACTCAACTTCGATGGAAGATCAGCAATTGAGTCTCAATCAAACTCTAATTACTAACTCATTAAATGACAGTTATTATTCTCTTTTACAGGTATTGCACATAAGTATGAGTTAAACTAAATAGAGAGCAAAAGAGCAAGGCGATTTTGCAAGCAATTTATATGAGATCGAGTGTGCACTTCTGAAGCTACTTGAACGAGATAGAAGAACCAGTTTCATTGTGTTTTTTCTTATTCTAGTTCAATTGTAGTAGGTGGTTTAAATTTTCAGCTTTCATAGAAGCATTTGTACTGGGTACTTTGAATGTCAAGTTATAGGCTAACTTGAAGTTGTCGCAACAATTGTGGTTGTGTGCTACAAAGAGATTATAGTTAATCCTTAGGTTTACAAAGAGTTTTTGTAAATGCTATTTTGGCTCAGTGATTTTAGTGGACGTTTGGGAAAATCCTACTGAGTAGTAAGTCGTGGTTTTTTACCTTTTGAGTAAGGTATTTTCCACATAAAAATCTATGTGTTTTTTATTTTATGTACTTTTAATTTCGCAAACAGTAGTAGTTAGATTACGTAAAAGAACCTGGTTCTTCTAGATCGAAAATTGGATACCACACAAATCACCCTCACCCCCCCCCCCCCCTCTTATGTGGTATTGGCGTATAGAAAGTCAAGGTTCCAATTTCCAAATAAAGAAGTCTTAGAGTGGAAGGGTAGTTCAACATCACTTGTAAGTATGTTTATTTCTTACCTTAAGGCACAACGAATGATTGGTGGGGGTGTCTCGCCTATTTGGCTCACATCATTAATGTAGAATTAGAAACACCAACTCTTCAGTCTATTCCAGTTGTTAGAGAATTTCTGTTCTCCCAGATGACCTTCCCGGACTTCCTCCTGAAAGAATCATAGACTTTGGCATTGATCTCATGCCAGGCACTCAACCTATATCTATACCTCCTAATAGGATGGCTCCAACAGAACTTAATGAGTTGATAGAACAGTTGAAAGACCTCCCTGACAAGGGCTTCATCGGGCTGAGTGTTTCACCGTGGGGTGCCCCAATCATGTTTGACAAGAAGAAAGATGGGTCTCTCAGAATATGAGTCGACTATCCGCAATTGAATAAAGTTAACATTAAGAACAAGCACCCACTGCCACGAATTGATGATTTATTTGATCAACTTCACAGTGCAAAGTAATTTTCAAAAATGGACTTGAGGTCGGGGTACCATCAGTTAAGCATCATAGAAGAGGATATATCTAAAACAGCCTTTAGAACTTGCTATGGGCACTATGAATTTCTAGTGATGTCCTTTGGGTTGACAAATACTCCACCTGTATTCATGGACCTCATGAACAGAGTTTTCAAGCCATTCATGGAAACCTTTATTATTTTGTTAAATGATATTTCAGTGTACTCTAATAGCAAGGAAGATTATGCAGAACACCTCATAATAGCCTTGTAGACCTTGAAGGAGTAAGCTTTTTGCCAACTTTTCAAAATGTGAGTTCTGGTTGCAGTCAGTGGCATTCTCAAGCCACGTGGTATCTAGTGAAGGAATAAAAGTAGACCCTCAGAAGACAGAAGCAGTGAAGAACTGTCCTAGGCCGACAACGCCAACCGAAATCAGGAGTTTCTTGGGGTTATCTAGCTACTATAGAAGGTTTGTAGAGGGGTTTTCCTCACTTGCATCCCCGTTAACTAAGTTGATTAAGAAAATAGTTAAGTTCCAATAGCCAGACTCTTGTGAGCAGAGTTTTTAAGAGTTAAAGAAGTGGTTGACCACTGCACCTGTGTTAACCTTGCCAACAGGTTCGGGTTGGTTCATAGTGTATTGTGATGCCTCCAGAGTAGGCTTGGTTGTGTTCTTATGCAAAATGGAAAAGTTATTGCTTATGCTTCCAGGCAGTTAAAGAATCATGAAAAGAACTACCCCACACACGACTTGGAGATTGTAAGAGTGGTATTTGCATTAAAAATACGGCGACACTACCTTTATGGCGAGCATTCTGAAGTGTTTACAGATCACAAAAGCCTCCAGTACATTTTCAAGCAAAAATAATTAAATTTGAGATAGAGAAGGTGATTCGAGCTATTGAAAGATTATGACATCAATATCTTTTATCACATGCGCAAAGCTAATGTGGTAGCAGATGCACTTAGTAGGATGTCAATGAGTTTCTTGGCCCATCTTGAAGAACAAAGGCGATTTTTGGGTCGAGAAATTCAAAAACTAGCAAATGATGGAATTAGATTGGATGAGACCAAAGAAGGAGGAATAACTTCCTATGCCTTAGCACAATCCTCCCTTGTTGTGCATGCTAAGGCTAAGCAAGATGAAGATCCGTACTTATGAAATTAAAAGAAGGAGTAAGAAATAAAGAAATTACTGCTTTTACTCTAGGAAGTGACGAAGTTTTGAAGTTGAATGATCGGTTATGTGTGCCTGTGGAGATGGTCTTAGGAAGGCAACAATGGAAGAAGCTCACAATTCGAGGTAATCTATCCACCCATGTGCTACCAAAATTTATCTAGATTTGGAAGAGTTGTATTAGTGGAAAGGCATGAAGAAACAAGTAGCAACTCATGTGGCTAAATATTTAAATTGCCAGCAAGTCAAAGCCGAGCATCAGAGGCCTGGTGGCTTAGCTCAAGATATAGCGATATCATAGTGGAAGTGGGAGATGATTAATATGGATTTTGTAGTAGGTCTACCTCGCACGTACCATAAACATGATTCAATTTGGGTTATTGTAGACCGACTGACAAAGTTCGCGCATTTCCTACAAGTAAAGACGACAGATTTCGCAGAGAAGTATGCGTAATTGTACATCAAAGAAATAGTCTGATTGCATGATACTCCAATTTCAATCGTATCTAACAGAGGCCCTCAGTTCACGACACATTTATGGCAGGCATTTTAGAAAATATAGGTACCAAGGTCAATTTAAGCACCGCTTTCCATCCACAGACCGATGGCCAGGAAAAAAGGACCATTAAAAATATCGAAGATATGTTGCGTGTGTGTGTTATAGATTTTGGAGGTAATTGGGATGATCACTTGCCACTTATAGAATTTGCTTACAATAACAGCTATCAGGCCAGCATTGGTATGGATCCTTATGAAGCGTTGTATAAGCAGAGATGTAGGTCTCCAGTGGCTTGGTTTGAACCAACAAAAGTGTCGTTGATTGGTCCAGAGTTTATTTGTGAGGCCTTGGAGAAAGATCAGCTAATTAGAGAAATAAAGCAGCTTAGAGTCGTCAAAAGTATTATTCTGACAAGAGGCATCATAAGTTAGAGTTCATGGTTGGTGATAAGGTGTTTTTGGAAATTCTACCAATAAAAAAGTTATGAGGTTTGGTAAGAAAGGGAAACTTAGCCCTAGATTTATCGGACTTTATGAAATTCTAGAAAAGAAAGGAAACGTGGCTTATAAGCTAGCTCTACCCATTGAGTTGTCCTCTATTTATCCTATCTTTGATGTGTCTATGCTTAGAAAGTACATTCATGATGAGCCATATATAATACCTGTCAATACCATAGAAATTAAAGAAGGCTTGACTTATGAAGAGGTATCTATAGAGTGGATGCTTTTACAAATTGCCTAAATTATTGTAACTTACTAGACCTAGGTTTTAAGGGTAGCAGATACACATGGAAAACAAACATAGAAATGAAAATACTATTCTACAGTGGTTGGATAGAATACTCGCTAACTCTGATTGGCTTCAAATTTACGCAGAAACAGTAGTACAACATCTACCACGCACATATCCAGACCATTGCCCTATTTTGGTCACACTACAAAAAATAAATAGAGTCCCTACAAATAAAGTATTCCGTTTTGAAAAAAATTGGACGTCAGACCCTTCCCTTATTAATATAATTCATCAATCATGGATACATAGCTCCTCTTTAGAGGAAGCCATGTCAGCCTTTAGGGATAATGTGACTCATTGGAATAAGAATACTTTTGGGAACATTTTCCTTAAAAAAAGGAAGCTGTTAAATCGTATTAATGGTATACAGAAATCAATTCACTATCCAACGAGCTTATTCATTCAAAACCTAGAGATACAGCTTACTAAAGAGTTTAGTAATTTACTTACGCAAGAAGAATATTATTGGAAATTAAAATGTAGAATTCAGTGGCTAAATGATGGTGACGCAAACACCAAATTTTTCCACATGACTACCTTACAAAGACGTAGACGTAATCGCATAAATGCTCTACTAGATAGTGTAGACAATTGGATCTTTGATCAAACAGAAATACACAATTCCGTAATTAATTACATGACTGACCTATTTACAACACAACATTGCTTCACTGAGAACATCACAACAGATTATCCAATAAGTCAATCATTAAATTATAATGACAAGCAGCAACTAGCCAAACCACTTCAACTACATGAAATCAGAGAAGCAGTCTTCTCTTTCCAACCTTTTAAGGCTCCCGGGCAGGATGGACTTCACCCATATTTCTTCCAAAATTGTTGGCAACATGTAAGCACCTCACTTATCAACTGTTGCCAAAAGACTTTCCAAGACTGTAAAATCTCAAAACAACTCAACAACACTTATCTCTGCTTAATTCCTAAAGTTAAAAACCCTGCATCAATCACTCAATATAGGCTCATTAGCTTATGTAATACAGCTTATAAAATTATTACAAAAATTATTGTTAACGGGAATAAACCATTTCTTCATAAAATAATTGGACCTACACAATCTAGTTTTCAATAAGGGAAAAGGGCCTCAGATAATGCTATTATTGTACAATAATTACTTCATCACTTAAAAAGGAAGAAAAAAGGTCGAATAGGTCA
Organism: Nicotiana benthamiana; assembly: GCA_034376525.1. Classification (NCBI taxonomy): domain Eukaryota; kingdom Viridiplantae; phylum Streptophyta; class Magnoliopsida; order Solanales; family Solanaceae; genus Nicotiana; species Nicotiana benthamiana. The sequence goes on along the minus strand of CM067337.1, from coordinate 40,309,832 downwards.
CATGTTGCTCAAATTAGATTTATAAAAAGATTTTGACAAGCTTGAGTGGTCTTTCATCCATACTACATTACACTACTTCAACCTGCCCAACAACATAATTTCTCTAATCATGTCTTGTGTTAGCATCTTCACCATCTCTTTCCAAATAAATGGATCACCCACTAAATTCTTTCAACCACTAGGGGAATCCATCAAGGAGACCCATTATCACCTTACTTATTCATCATGTGCTTAAAACGTTTATCTAGGAATATATTCCAATCTGTAGATTACCTACAATGGAACCCTATAAAACTTTCAAAATATGGACTGCAACTCTCACATCTATTCATCGTAAATGATATTATACTACTCTTCACAGTGCAAGATAAGAGTTTCTCAACCATTATTGACATACTCAACACATTCACTGAGCTTTCAGGACAAACACTCAACTTCCACAAATCAAAAATTTTCTTTTCAAGGAACTGTAATACTCAATCCAGATGCAACATCCTTGCAAGTTTTAATATGCATGAATGAATCTATTTTGGGAAATACTTAGGATTCCTAATGTTCCAAAAACGACCACAACAATCATATTTTCAATATCTTTTAGATAACTTCAAAGCTAGATTGGCAGGATGGAAAATAAAGTTTCTTTCTATACCGGGAAGGATAACTCTTATAAAATCTACTCTATCAAGTTTACCAACTCACATAATGCAATTCCCCAATCCATTCTAAAAAATATGGAATAATATATGCGTAATTTCCTTTGGTGAAGTACTCAACAAAAAAAATTCATTTGGTAAAATGAAAAACTGTAATAATGCCCAAGAACATAGGAGCCTTAGCTATACAAAACCTTAAAATAAAAAAAATGAGGCACTACTAGCTAGCTTGGCATGGCGCCTTTTTCAACACCCACTCTTTATGGTCTTCCACTCTTATCCATAAATACGGACCAGCCATGCAAGCACATTATCATCACACACTTGGAAGAACATTATACTAGGATGGCAAAAAAACCAAGTTGGCATCCAATGGAAACTAGGTACACACTCAAACATAAACTTTTGATCAGAGCCATGGATTGCTTCCAATACTACGATTAGATCACTACTCCAAGGGCCTATATCTCTTGCTCATATAAATAGAAGTATTAATTCCTGAAGGGAGCATGATACTTGGAATTGGGTACAGATTCCTTCTAATGTCACAAATGATTTAAAAACACAACTCAATATTATTAAAATACCCATTTACACGAACAAAGTAGACACTCTACCATGGGGAATTAGTCCTAATGGAAATTTTACTGTACAATCAATGTACTCTCGTTTGCTAAAAGAGGAATTACAAACACAGGAATCAAACAGTCATAATCTTTGGTTATGGAAAATACAAATACCTCCTAAGCTAAAAATGTTCCTATGGCTCATCATGCACAATAGACTACCAACAAAACCTTATCTTCATCATATAGGTATCACAATCGACGACCAATGCCAACTTTGCCATGCAAAAAAGGAGACAATCAACTATATCTTCCTCCATTGTACACATGTAGCTCACATCTGGAAAGATTTAGGCTTAACCCACATTATAAATCACTTCGACCGCCACCCACAACCTTACCAATGTATACTTAAAATCATGCACAAAAACTACGGTACTATGCCTCACCTCATAAATAGGAGAACTTTCCTATCATACACATTGTGGGAAATTTGGCTCAATCAGAACCACAATAACTTCAATAATATAAAAAAGCCCTTAACCCTTACACAAATAACTGATCATGCTCTACAATAACCTATCTTGCTGCAAGACCCACAAAACACAAATTACTACAGCCCATAAAATGGATCCCTCCAAAATCGAACTACTATAAATTAAACACAGATGGGGAAGTAATTACATCAATTCATAAAGAAGGTATAGACGGAGTAATACAAGACTCCGATGGCCATTGGATTGTAGGTTTTGCAGGGAATTTGAACAATGCAAACACTGTCCAAATAGAACTACAAACTCTATTCCATGGACTTGAACTAGCAAAAGCATATCAATTGACTCCACTAGAAATTAACATCGATTTCAACAGAGGTAATCACAATGTTAAAATAAGAAAACACACTTTATACTAATTTAATTCATAACTGCATGTATCTCCTAGACCAGCTGCTTAATCCTACTATTACGTATATCTACAGAGAGGGGAACGAGATGGCTGATGGCTTAGCAAAAGCGGGATACAACATGGATCCTTCTACGACTATCACCTTTTTTGAAAAACCACCAGAATTTGTCAACATCTTCTGCAGAGGGATCAAGCAGGAGACATTTGCCTCAGGAAGACAACAGGGACACAACACCTAAAATGGGACAAACAACAACTGCCAGCTCACTCTAGTGATAATGTAGCAGTACTAGCTCTTGAGGCAATAGCTTCCGTATTGATGAAACAATTTTAATATATAACCTAGATGGAATAGCTTCACCCCCTCTATAGAAACTTTTATGATTAATGCAATTATCTTTCCAACCAAAAAAAAAAAAAAGTAGAGAACAAAAGATTTAGCATCGGTAAAAATTTTGTGGAGTAATCATGATTCAAAAGAGGTTATGCGGGAGGCCGAGGAAGATATGAGAAAGAAATATCTATATTTATTTGAGGAAAAAAGTATGTGAACCTAAGTTTGGTTTGACATTTATATTACATCTATTAAATACAAGTTAGCAAGTATTTCTGTCCTTCCTATATTATACTTAGTTGTTGTAGTAATTTAGTTTATGTTTTAGTATATATAATTCATTAAAGTGACTTGCTTGTGTTAGAGTTGTTGTGCTTTAAATTCTTGTTAGTTATTGGTACCTCCTTGTCGGAGTGTGAGTAATTAATTTATGAGTTGTCTATGGTGCCTATGAATGGCCTGTTATGGTACATTTGTTGTTGTTGGTGTAATTGTGGTATTTGTGACAGTGATATTTTTTGGATAGTCCAAATTACATGGGAAACTCTGCCAAAAATTTTGAAACTTTAGGGACTTAGCCAAAATTTAGAGTCCCTTGGAAGAGTGAGTAGTGCTAAGAAAAATTTAAGAGGTTCAAGGACCTAAGGGATGATTGTTAGCTTAAGAATAAGGCCCTAGTTACATTCGAGGACTAATATTTTTTAGGGAAGATTATAACACTCCTCAAATTTATAAAAATTTCAATACATGCTAAATATAGAATTTAATTTTTATAATCTTAAATTATACTTCTATTACAGATTTAAATCCTTGTGATTGATTTTGAATTACTTTTCTATTTATAAATATTTGGACATACAATTAAGAAAAATATTAATAATTATTAATTATTAGAAAGTAGCTATCATTAATTATTAGTTAAGTTAAAAAATATGAACCTAAAGCCCATAAAGAGGTTGTTGTAAACAAAGGCTTAAAGCCTTATACAGACAAAAGAGAGGAACGTATCTGCCTTCCAAAAGGCAAGAGAAGAAAAGGCTAAAAAAGAGTCTTAAAACTCTTATACGAACACAACAGAAGTCTAAACCTTCTATTCTTTCACGCAAGTCTTGGAAAAGAGAAACAGAACGCTACAAAACAGAGCAAAGGCAGCCTTACTAATTCTTGAACTCAATTATATAGAATTCTCTATTGTCAATTATTTTACAGTAGTAATAAGTAAGAGTTAAATAGTTAATTCTCTTCTTTCTCCACATCAACAATAGATTTCATGTTTAAGTGTGAAACTTTAAAATTAATTAAAATACACGGATTATTGTAGAATTGATTGTTTGACTAGTGTCAATTGGACTGAGGCCTACGTATTGACTCGAGGAGTTTTGAGGTGAGTTGATATAACCCTTTACCAAAGTGGTTTAACTCACAAAAGTATGCATACAAGGTGCTTAATGAATTGGCTAAAAGAGTGAATATGTACTTAATTGAGGTGAGTGAGTTCCTATTAGCTTAGAATTATTTTAGTTAAAGTTAGATGATTTATTTTGATATATGTGCATAAATTTTCAGATTTTTATGTATTCTTATATGCCATTTTCATGTTAAAAATTTATGAGCAAGATTATTTAGAAATAATTTTGAATGTTTATTTCATTCTTATGCCATACGTTACATTTAAGAATTCTAGAATAAGTATGTTTGAAATATTTAGACTTGAAAAGTCATAAGAAGAAGTTTTAGAAAGAATTTTTTTGAAAGTATCCTTTATTTTGAAAAGGGGTCATCGTCCAGGCCAAGAGTCCTGACCAAGGCGTTGAATTCCTGAAACTACTTGTGCCAAAGTAGGGATTACACGAGCCGAGAGTCTCGTTGCTGATAATTGACTTAGTCATTTTAAGATATGATACATGAGCGTTGAGAACCATGAAGCGAGTGGCACCTCATGGATTGGACCTATTCGATCAGGTTGGGATCGAACCCGTGCCGATCACACGGTGGCTGAGACAGAATTAAGTCAAGATAGTTGGAACTCCCAAAGTATAGAGAGAAGTAATTTCTTTTTTAAAAAGGCGAAATGGCTTCCTGACCACTCAAACTTGCATCCGATTTTAAATCCGATATACGAATTTTTGTCTTTCCCATTTAAATACTCAAGCTTGATAAAATGAGTAATAATAAATACTTTTGACCAGAGTGTGTATACAGTTACGCTGATATGTACAACAGATCATGCTAAGCTATTTATGGCTTGCCATGTATTATTTGTGGGCTCTATTTTTATATAAAATCAGAAAAGAAACTTACAAATAAAAAAAAAGAAAAAAGGAAAAGAAAAAATACCTAAAACATACCCTGTAACCAACCACCCCCTTCTTCTTCGTTCAGCTTCTTTTCTTACTTTCATGACTCTTCTTTCTTCTCCTTTCTCTTTTTCTTCAGATGACTACTGTAAGCTTATATTAATCAAATGCAGCTTTGCTCAGAGCAAGTTGAACAACTATTATGATCTCAAATACGAGCCAGAGAAAAGTTAACATATGCATTCTGGAAAACCACATTGTAAGCTATGTAGTGAAATGATGGTGGACGCTTGCTATTAACTTCGTTCACCAAAGAAATTATAACATTTTCTTGCCCCTTGGTTATATCAATAACATGAACGGGCCCCACATCATGTGGAGCCAATTCACTTGGAACCACCTCAAGGGAATTAGTTTGTTCTAGACCATTCTGATCGGTCTCTGGAGCAATACAACAGTTGCCCATTTATGCAGCATGATCAGCCTGATTGCTGTCTTCACCAATATAAGGAGCGAGATAGGGCATCTCTGGTTAAGCTTCCCTCGCACCAAGATCAGAATTCAGGAACTAAGGAATCAACAAAGCGTATTTCACCTGGAGTTGATTCACATGGAGCCTCCGTACTCCGTGAATTAGACTGCACAAGACCAATCTTATCAATTTCTGGAATACTATCAGAGTTGTCCATTGATGCTATATAACCAGCTTCAGTGTTGTCTTCACTAACAGGACCCCTCCAAAGAAACAAATAAAGAGCAAAGATGACTTCAACCATTAACGCTTCCTCCTCCGTCCTCCATCACCCCTCTGCCACCACGCATGTTGAAGTCGTAAAAATCTTCAACCACCTATCTACCGCAAAATCTCTTTATTTTTACGCATGTTGCTGGGAAGACGAAAGAATTGGAGGGGAGGATAGAGAACAGGAAGGGAAAAGTCTTTTTTTTTAAAAAAAAAATTTATTTATATTTTATTCTAATTCTAATTCTTTTATTAAAAACAATATCATACACGTGCCTTGGCAGAGTGATTTGTACACAGTTTTCCATGTCATCTGCAGTGCTTCCACATAGGTATGGTCAACCGTCAAAAGTGTTTATTAGTACTTATTTTGTCAAGTTTGAGTGTTTAAATGGGAAAGACAAAAGTTCGTATATCGGCTTTAAAATCGGCTGCAAGTTTGAGTGGCCAGGAAGCTATTTCGCCATTTAAAAAATAAAAGAGTTTCATTTAGAATATTCAAAAACTGCTATTATGCAATTATTTTAGAATTGTTCATAGAGGCTTTATGTTTTCAATGCATTTATATTCTTTGCTCGTAAGGTGTATTGTATTAACGTTGTTTCCCTTGTTGTCGAGATTCACTAGGTACAATGGATGGTACCGATGTTCTCTTTTGGGAATCTACGTTGGTCTGCGGTACAACGTAGGAACTGGTTTTGCAGGCGAGCAAGCTACAAGTTAGGACTTCCTTCTCTTCCAGTGCTATTGGTGAGCTTCGCTTTTGTTCATGGAGTGTTTCTTTGAGTCATCTTTATTTAGTTGTTTCTTTGTTTACTTAGAGAACTGGACAGAAAATCTCATGTCCTGAGCAGTGCATCAGTTTATCAGCAGAGGCTTAATAAACATAGTCAATTGGTTAAGATTCAGATGTTGTTGATAATATCTTAGCAGTAATTCAGTAGTTACTACAAATAAAATTTTGGAGTTGATTTATTTAAATATTCAAAATTAATCAAAAGTATATGGTTAGAGTATTGCCTTGTTGCATATAAGGTTTGGAGTTATAATAGATTTGATAAGCAGAGATGGTTTGCTTGGTCATGTATAGTGATCAAGTGTTGGTCTCGGTTTGTTCAGAAAATGGGTCGTGACATCGTCCTACTTGATTTTTTATTTTGTTTTAAATACGAGAATTATAATCTTTAAAATAAGACAAGTTAACTGATTGTGTATATAATTTAAATTTATTTGGCCAGACTAATTGTAAATAACTTATAAGTTTGAAGTATTGAAAAGTATTTTTAAGTGTTGAAACTGATTTTTTAAATAGGTATTTACGTGTTTGGATAGACGTACTTAAAATGATAATAAACAGTTGATGTGCTTTGTAGAAAAGTGCGAATAAGTTGTTTTTTTTAATTATAAAAATAACTAAAATATCCTTAAAAACTATACAAAATATTATGAATTAAAAAGTTTTTGTACTGAAAAGGATGAACAACGAACATGGAATAAAGAGAAAGTTAGGAAATTTATTTTGGAAAAAATATTTTGTGAATTAAAAGATATTATTAAGGATAAATTAGTAAAACTTTGGTCAAACTAAAAGTGTTTATAAGCTGATCAACTTATAGCTTATGATTACTTTTAGTTTATAAGCATTTTGGGTTTTTACCAAATATATAAATAAGCTAAAATAAAAATACTTATGAGTTAATATGATCATCTTATAAACTTAGTCAAACAACCTCTATTTCTTCGTTCAATTTGTCCAAATTCGACTTAAGTTAAACAGAATAGGTTAGAGAGCAGATATAGAATAGAAGAATTGGGCGTTAGGTTCTCATAAACCATCACGTGTATTCATTCTCATATCTCACCCCGACTTAAGGCTGTTGGGTGTAACAGTTCCGAACTGGAACCGTGGCCCGGCTGGTTCTGCCGGTTCCGGCGGTTCCGGGGGACCGTGATGGTTCGGTTCTATACTCGGGAACCGGCAGAACCGGACCCGCCAGAACCGGAACCGGCTCGCGGTTCTGGCGGTTCCAAACGGTTCTGCCGGTTCCCAACGGACATTTTTCAAAAAAAAAAATTTTTTTTAATTATTTCAGCAACGGCTCTTAGCAAAAAGTAGCCGTTTGGAAGTTTAAAAAATAGCCATTTGGCCCCCAAACTTTATATAATTACACTATTTTCCATTTCTCAACTATAAATACCCCCTCATTCTTTCATTTTTATTCGCCAATTCATCAATATCTCTCAATCTCTCTCAAGCTCTCTTTCAATCTTTCTAGTGTAAGTTCTTAATTTATTGTTGTAAATTCGTGAAAAATTGTGAAGTTGTTGAATTGAAGTTTTCAAGTGTTCAAGTTCAACGATTTTCAATTTTTAAGAAGTTGTTCGTCAATCCGGTAAACTCGTTTCAACTCTTACATGCTAATAGTAATTTTTTGGGTTTTTAGTTTGCTTAATTCTAATTATTATGGCATTTTTGTTGAAAAAAAATGTTCGGTAAAGGAAAAGCTAAAACCGGTGAAAGTAGTGGCCAAAATACTACCCTTCCCCGGCTCCCCGACCTAGAAAAGATAAGCAAGTTGAAAGTAGTAGCCAACCTAGATGCCCTAATGAACCCTTCGGAATCCTTGATAGTGATCACCCTTGTTTTCAATTTAGCGATAATTTTCTACATGATGTAGCAGTAGGTGATAGAATAGACGATGATTTTATGTATGCTCTTTATCCTAATGCACCTATATTAGAGGAAAATGAGGATGATGATGAAACCCAAGCTCCAGTAGATTTAGATGATACACCTACTAGTCCTGCTCATAACTTAGGTAATGAACCGGCACACCCACCTGTACAAACTCCCACTTTTAGTAGACAACCTCCTAAACGTACAGAAACATCACTAGTTTGGCAATTTTTTATTCAACTAAGAGAACAAGATAAGGCTAAGTGTAAATCTTGTGGGAAATTACTTGTTCGTAGGTATACTGGAGATCGTAGCGGCACGGGTAGTTTAGTTAAGCATATAAAATTACACCCTAGCGATAAGGCTAGATTTTTGCAATTGAAAGCGCAACAAGAGGGGAGGACAAGTGTTGATTCTACAGTTAAACCAAGTACTGGTTCAAATCTAGTTCAACCAGGAATAAATACAGTCACCGGAGGTATTTTATATTACGATCCAAATAAGGATCGTGAAGAATTAGCGAAAATGATTACTGTTATGTGTTTGCCTTATTCTTTTGCTTCTAATCCTGCATGGATTCATTATATTAGAAGAGTATTTAATCCTACATATAAAGGTTGGCCTCGCGCAACAGTTAAGGCCGATATTTATAAATACAAGCATGAATATGAACAATAATTGCGCTATTTATTTACTCATATAACTAATCGTATTTCTATTACAACTAATATTGGTAGAAGTGGAAATGATTGTGATTATCTAACCGTAGTAAGTCATTGGATAGACGAAGATTGGACAACGCAAAAACGCATAATTGCATATAGGATAATTAATTCACGGCACACGGGTAGGTTTATAGCTAACACTGTTTCAGATGCCCGACTGTACAATCAGCTAAAGCCTCCCCATAAGCCATCACGTGTATTCATTCTCATATAACTCACTCCGACTGTACAATCAGCTAAAGTCTGTTAAAATAGCACGGTCTAGCCAATTTTCGGATTGATCAGCCAAAAATAATTAATGTTTGTCAAGTTATTAAAAAATAATTATTATTTTGCTGCAACAAAGGCCGATCTAAAATAATATATTAAATTCAAATTTTAAATAATATTTTTGTTCATATTTTTTTACATAAAAAGTACCTAAATTTTAATTATTTTTATAAATATAATTATTTTAAATGACCATTTATAAAAATGTAGCCCACGTCCCACCCACTCCCCACCCTGCAAAACAAGTTCAAAGTTCAAACATCCGCTTCTCCCCCAGCTCGCCAGCTCCTTCTACTTGTACACACTTTACCCAGCTTTTTGCTATAAATATATACAACAGCAAACAAATACAAACAAGATATAAACGTTTTTCGTGTAAATCTAATCATGTATTTATCCACTCGCTGTTCATCATCATCGTCATCCGCCTTTCTTCGAACTTCCAGGCTTCGCTTTCCTTCCACTATCTCAACTGTACCTACGTTCACATCTACTTCCCCTGTTTCTAGAATCTTTTCTTCTTCATTTTCCCGCCATATTCTATCTGCAGCCCCGTTCTCTGTTAATTACCGATCATTCTCTTTCTCCTTTGCTCTCCCATCGCTCAGGTGCTCTGTTCCTCGCTGGAGTCACGGCGTTGATTGGCGTTCTCCGATCAGTCTAAGGGCTCAGATTAGAACCGCGAGTCCCGATATTGAACGTCTGGATCGCAACATTTCTACTATGGGTATATCTCCTCATGTTATTCTTTTTAACTATCGAAATTGTAATCAATTTAATCAATCCTCATGCTGCTGTTTATAATTTCCTTAAAGTTAAAACTGCTGTTTCATGCACTGGTGTCTGGTGCGTTCGAATTAGTTACTTGGTGTTACTTCAGAAACGGCCAGACTTTGTGGCAAGGGTCGAGGATTAAAGTAGTTAATTTGTAAATTCGATTCTTCCAAAATTTTGGGGATTTTTTTTACAAGTTACATGAAAGTAATATGTCATGTAGTAATAGATAGTACTAACTATGTTCCAATGAACCTTTTTTTTTTTTTGTGTGCCAAGGAGCCATTTCTAAATTTGATAACAATTTAGCTTAAATTTTCAATTCGACATTTGATAAGAATTTTTTATAAACACATAAATACTCTGAGTTCTTTTTTTACTTGTTTAGCATCACAAATTACAAAAGTTTTTATTTTTTCTTAAATTCTGCGTCTGGTCAAACATGTTCACATAAATTAAAACCGAGAGTAATAATTTAAAATATTCAAAATGTATTTAAGAAAAATGTGGTCATAGAAGAACCGCCAAATAGTTAGTGACGTTGCCTCATAAATTAAAACAGAGCTAGTATTTTATTTTTGGTTTCAAGTATTTAATCTAAAACAATTATGCTTTTCGTACCTGTACTTCTGTAATAGATCAATTGCACAGTTCTTAAAAACCAAAATCCCTGAAGTAAAATATAAGTACTTAATAACAGTCCTCACAAAGTTGAAGGAATAATAAATAATTTTCAAAGCCTTAAGAAAATGCTTCATGGGTTAACAGATTTATTGTCATACGCAAAAACTTAAAAAGGACACGTGCTTCTGAATTCAACATAGTTAAAAAGGAAGGAGGAGAATTCAGTTGTTACATAGTTTGCTCAATTGAGAAACTAAAAGTGGGAGCGTGGAGTATTTGCAATGTTTTCCCCTTTGTCTTTAATGAAGATCAAACACGAATGAGCGGCAGAATTGACAGTTCATGAGAATGTCTCCTATGGAATGAAGATGAGTAACAAGTATTACCATGGATATTTGGAAAGTATTTTATTGATTGCTTCAGGCGGTTGAGTTGTATTCACTTATTAAATTGTTAATATTTATCTAAATGCTGCTTTTCTATGCAATTCTACCAATATTCAATGATATTCATTGGAATGAAAGATTTGATCATATAAAATATATATTGCACCTTAATGTGTTTAACATTACTTTAACAGGTTTTCTAACTTGATTTATTATGAGTTTCTAGAGTAGGTATAATTGAGGTTGAAACTAGGTTTTTAATGGATTAGCTGCGTAACAAGGTTGTGGATTTCTGTGTCATTGTCTTCTCTGTATTTGGGATTCGCTAGCCATTTGATTCAAATTTCAATGCCACAAGACTTTATGCAGGGATTTGTGATGTTATTTAGTTTTGACCGAGACAATCCTAAATCAAATGATCTTTTTAAATTTATATCCAGCTTCAGAACATCCTTTCAGAGGAATATTTACTAGTCTTCCCAAGCCTGGAGGTGGCGAGTTTGGAAAATTCTACAGTCTTACTGCTCTAAATGATCCAAGGATTGGTATGCACTTAAATAGTTTTTCTATATTTAAGTCAAACTCCTGTGATGGTTATCTAATTCCTGCATTTAATATTGAAAGTCCTTGTTGTCAAGCCAACATTTCAGAAATTTCTGCATCTCATTTCTTGTGACGCAGACAAGCTGCCTTTTTCTATAAGGATACTATTGGAATCTGCTATACGAAATTGTGACAATTTCCAAGTATCCAAGGATGATGTTGAGAAGATCCTGGACTGGGAAAATACTGCACCGAAGCAAGTTGAAATTTCATTTAAGCCTGCCCGTGTTTTGCTACAGGTGAATAGCATGAAATGCTGCGATCAGTGCTGATTGTTGTAGCATTAGCAGATTTTTTATTTTTGATGATGTACTTAGGATTTTACTGGAGTTCCAGCTGTGGTTGATCTTGCCTCTATGCGTGATGCTATGAAGGAGCTTGGTAGTGATCCTGACAAGATCAATCCTTTGGTACATATCTTGTTCAGCTGGTTCCTAGATTGCTCATGACTTTTATGGCTCTGCGGAGTGTTTTAGTAGTTCTTATTTCTCATCCTGCCTATTGAGACAGTGATAATTTTGCAGGTTCCAGTTGACCTTGTAATTGACCACTCGGTGCAAGCTGATGTGGTAAGATCAGAAAATGCTTTGCAGGCAAATATGAACATTGAATTCCAGAAAAACAGAGAGAGGTTTGCTTTTCTAAGATGGGGGGCCACTGCTTTCCGCAACATGCTTGTTGTTCCTCCTGGTTCTGGTATTGTTCATCAGGTATGATCATGCTTTCTTTTTAAAAAATAAAAATAAAGAGAGGCCTAATGTATGCTGCTACCAAATTGTTAGCCCGCATTAAAAAAGTTGTTTGTGGTTTTACATTCTGCTTATGACTTCTTGTTTACTTTGAGATTTTCTTTGGACGCCATTTCTCCTGTTTGTTTCCTTATTCTCCTCTCAAATATTCGATAGGTTAATTTGGAGTACCTTGGACGAGTGGTTTTCAACTCAGATGGTGTACTCTATCCTGATAGTCTAGTTGGGACTGACTCTCATACAACAATGATCGATGGATTAGGAGTGGCTGGATGGGGAGTTGGTGGTATTGAAGCAGAGGTAGCAATGCCTGGCCAGGTATCTGATTTATTTTAACCTCCATCACATATAGTAAATGAGATCTCCCAGACTGTAATACTGCTTACTCATCACTACTCCCCCTTCTTTTGTTGTCCCTTCGGTGATTGCTTGAATGCCAAGGTGACACTATTGCCTCAGCATGCTTGCCTTTTCAGAATATCTTGGCCTATTAACTGCTGCTACTTGTTACCTGATCGATTATCACTTTACAATTTTAATTATCTATTCGTTTGCATTCAAAAGCTTTCAAGAGTGATAATCGTTTGAACGTTTAACTTTTATTCATCATTATACTTGCCCCAGTGAGAATATGAGGTTTTTGGGTGATGTTCCCTTTTGGTAGAATATATCTTAGTTGAAAACTTGGGTTCTCGTTTATTGATGATTTTGAAGCTCCTGCCTCTAATCTACGAACGAGAGAGAACATTAATCTCCTTAATAACTTAGTGGTTGTTTAGTATCCTGGTTGTACCATATAATTTTCTCTCAACGCCTGCATTTCTATGTTATCACACGTAGTCCCTTAAGGAACACTGCCATTCAATTAATTTTATTAATTCTTGTTCTTTTCTTCTTTTTTATTCTGACAGCCAATGAGCATGGTTCTGCCTGGCGTTGTCGGCTTTAGAATGTCTGGGAAATTGCGTGATGGGGTGACAGCAACTGATTTGTTATTAATTGTAACTCAAATGTTAAGAGACCACGGCGTTGTCGGAAAGTTTGTGGAGTTCTATGGTATTTTAACCATCACTCTGGCTCCTTTAAAATGGCAAAACCAATCTCTTTTCTGAATGTGACTTATTTATATAGGTCCAGGAATAGCCTCGCTTTCTTTGGCTGATAGGGCAACAATTGCAAATATGTCTCCCGAGTACGGAGCTACCATGGGTTTCTTCCCAGTAGATCATATGACATTACAGTACCTTAGATTAACTGGACGTAGGGAGGAAACAGTTAGTTGTTCCCCTTTTTCCTTCTTTAATTTGTGGTCTGCTGAAAGAAAATAATTTTTTTATTTTTCCTAACAGTCTCAATAATTTAAATTATTATATAACAATGATTGAGGAATACTTACGGGCTAAGGCCGTATCCGGTTCCGGTTCTGGGTCTATTTGGGTCTGCGGTTCCGGTTCTGGCGGTTCTGAAGGTGGAACCGGTCCGTGACGGTTCCGGGTACCATCCGGTTCCAGTTCTGGCCGTTCCGGTTCCGACGGTTCCGGTTCTGGCGGTTCCGGTTCTGGCGGTTCTGAAGGTGGAACCGGCCCGTGACGGTTCCGGGTACCATCCGGTTCCAGTTCTGGCCGTTCCGGTTCCGGCGGTTCTGAATTTTTTTTTTTTTATTATCAATATCTTGTATAGTAGTCATTAGTATATTGTAGAATATATTTTATATGATATAATACTATGTTATTAGTACAGTATATGTTGTGTTTGGTAATTAGTATATATTGTGTATAAGTAGTGTATATTTTGTATATAAGTAGTATATATTGTATTTAAGTAGTATATATTGTATATAAGTAGTGTGTATTGTGTTGTAGTTAGTAATTAGTATAAATTGTATATAAGTAGTATATATTGATAAAAGAATGTTGTCATTAGTATATTGTGTTGTATGTTATATATTGTATGTTATATAAATATTCAAGGATTGATATAGAAGTAAAGACAAAGAAATATTGAGACAAAAGATAATCAAGGATATGATAAAGAGCATATTTATTGACCAAAATGGCATATCTTTCTTAGTCTTCCTTCCCCCAATGGAATGAGCACAACATGGTACTAATACCACCATTAAAAGGAAAAAAACAAAAAGAAGACATGCCAATGTACAAGTTACATCATAATTTGTGCATTATTTCTAACAAATCTCATAAAGCCTTCAAGGTTTGGAGGTGGTTGTGTTGGCGGTGGTGGAAATGAAGCTTGTTCATCACCACTTCCGGGTGAAGTTGCTTCCTGAGCAAGTTCTGCTATCATTTCTTCATACGCCTCATCTATTTCTGGTTGTGATTCTGCTAGGCCAAAATTCCTTCTTTCTGCGCGGATCCAATCTCGAAAAAGCACTGATTTTTCCATGCTGTCCCGCATCGACGCTCTGTGATCACCTATTTGTAGTCTTGCTTGACTAAAAGCGCTCTCCGATGCAACAGTTGACGCTTGAATCGACAGAACATCCCGAGCCATCCTTGCAAGAACGGGAAAATGCTTTTCCCTTGTCTTCCACCATTCCAAAAGGTCGAAAGAGCCGTCTGGATTCTCCTTCTCTAGTCCCTGTGACAAATAAACTTGAAGCTCATTTAGATGGGAAATTTCATCTAAATTATCACCTTGAGTACCCCTGAACTCCGTCCACGATTTAAGAGCTGTTAAGCCAGCAGCTCTTTTAGACGATTGTGATGTAGACGAAGTAGGGGTTGGAATATTAGGCCTAGCATGCTCTAACGCCTGTTTATAAGCATTATAAACAGTTTGAGCATTAACTTTAATTGATGCTTTCGCATCAGCTAGTGTAGCAATTTCTACTTCTTAAAGATCTAAAGATTGACAAATAGTAGAATACCAAAAGTGAGGACCTCCTAATTTCATAGTTGGATTTAACATAGCAGACACACCAAAAATAGGAGGGATTGGAAAAAATATTTTTTAAACTTATTTTTCATTTCAGTTATTGCAAGTTCATAGATGTCCCTTCCCTCGCTAAAATCAACAAATAAATTAGCAAGTACGGCAATATAAACTAAACAATTAGAAATAGTTGGATAATATTGGCCATAAAAAGCATTTGTAGCCACATGAAAATGTTCTAAAAATCTAAAAGAATTTTAACGTTAGTCCAATCTTGTGTAGCTAGCATTTCATCATCTTCCTCACCACGATCCCGAGAATTATACGTAGCGTTAATTGGGTTTCTATATTCGTATGCTACTACTAAACTTTCGTACATGTAATTCCACCTAGTCGGGCAAGGTTTAGGAACCTTTCTTTCTCTAAGGCCATATTCGTCACACTTTTTAAAATATTCTCTAAGTCTACTTCTACGGTTTGAATAAAATAGCCAATTAAGAGCCATTTTAACCTTTTCAATTTCTAAGTTTAATATTCTCATACCATCACCAACAATTAAATGATAAATATGACAAATACATCTAACATGGAAAATATTAGTAAAAGCAGGATTAAGTGTTCTTGTTAGCATACCTATTGCACTAGTGTTGCTAGAAGCGTTATCCATAGAAATTGACATTATTTTATCACTAAAGCAAAATTTCTGCATACATCTGAAACAGTGTTAGCTATAAACCTACCCGTGTGCCGTGAATTAATTATCCTATATGCAATTATGCGTATTGCATTGTCCAATCTTCGTCTATTCAATGACTGGTTACGGTTAGATAATCACAATCATTATTACCTCTACCAATATCAGTTGTAATAGACATACGATTAGTTATATGGGTAAATAAATAGCGCAAGTATTGTTCATATTCATGCTTGTATTTATAAATATCGGCCTTAACTGTTGCGCGAGGCAAACCTTTATACGTAGGATTAAATACTCTTCTAATATAATGAATCCATGCAGGATTAGAAGCAAAAGAATAAGGCAAACACATAACAGTAATCATTTTCGCTAATTCTTCACGATCCTTATTTGGATCGTAATATAATATACCTCCGGTGACTGTGTTTATACCTGGTTGAACTAGATTTGAACGAGTACTTGGGTTAACTGTAGAATAAGCACTTGTCCTCCCCTCTTGTTGCGCTTTCAATTGCAAAAATCTAGCCTTATCGCTAGGGTGTAAGTTTATATGCTTAACTAAACTACCGGTGCCGCTACGATCTCCAGTATACCTATGAACAAGTAATTTCCCACAAGATTTACACTTAGCCTTATTTTGTTCTCTTAGTTGAATAAAAAATTGCCAAAATAATGATGTTTCTGTACGTTTAGGAGGTTGTCTACAAAAAGTGGGAGTTTGTACGGGTGGGTGTGCCGGTTCATTACCTAAGTTATGAGCAGGACTAGTAGGTGTATCATCTAAATCTACTGGAGCTTGGGTTTCATCATCATCATCATCATCCTCATTTCCCTCTAATATAGGTGCATTAGGATAAAGAGCATTCATAATATCATCGTTTATTCTATCACCTACTGCTACATCATGTAGAAAATCAATATCGCTAAATTGAAAACAAGGGTGATCACTATCAAGGATGGTTCATTAGGATTTCTAGGTTGGCTACTACTTTGAACTTGCTTATCTTTTCTAGGTCGGGGAGCCGGGGGAGGGATCGTATTTTGGCCACTACTTTCACCGGTTTTTGCTTTTCCTTTACCAAACATTTTTTTTAACGAAAATGCCAGAATAATTATAATTAAGCAAACTAACAACACAAAAAAATACTATTAGCACGTAAGAGTTGAAACGAGTTTACCGGATTGACGAACAACTTCTTGAAAATTGAAAATCGTTGAACTTGAACACTTGAAAACTTCAATTCAACAACTTCACAATTTTTCACGAATTTGCAACAATAAATTAAGCACTTGCACTAGAAAGATTGAAAGAGAGCTTGAGAGAGATTGAGAGATATTAATGAATTGGTGAATAAAAATGAAAGAATGAGGAGGTATTTATAGTTGAGAAATGGGAAATAGTGTAATTATATAAAGTTTGGGGTTAAATTAAAGTTTGGGGGTCAAATGGCTATTTTTTAAACTTCAAACGGCTACTTTTTGCAAAGAGCCGTTTGGAAATAATTTTAAAAAAAAAATTTGAAAAATGCCCGTTAGGGAACCGGCAGAACCGTTTGGAATCGCAAGAAATGGTCCAGAACCGCGAGCCGGTTCCGGTTCTGGCGGTTCCAACAGGTAGAACCGCCCCGCCACGGTTCCCGGGAACCGCTAGAGCCGGAACCGCCGAACCGGGCCGCTGGAACCGGCAGGGCCGCGGTTCCGGTCCGGTTCCGGTTCGAAACCGCGAAAAATACAGCCTTATTACGGGGAAACAAAATGTTTCTTGACTACAATGAGGTAACTTTCTATTAGATTGTGATACTAAGGTAATGTTGAACTTTCTTGTGATGTAACTTTGTGGTGTAATTTTACAACACAGCCTCAAGAGGAGAGAGTTTACTCATTTTATTTGGGATTGGATCTTGCTATTGTTGAACCGTGTGTCTCGGGACCAAAAAGGTAATATTTATAAATTTGTTAATGTACCAAATTTTTGCATAGCTCATTGTCACATTCCGTCAAGTGTTCTCACTGTCATTTTTAATAGGCCAAACGATCGTGTTTCTCTCAAAGATATGAAAGCTGATTGGCATGCATGTCTTGATAACAAACATGGATTTAAGGTCGTTCTTTTCCTTGGCGAACGTTTTGAATTTTGGGGATATTCTTTTCCCGTGTCTTTTTCATCTAAAATATGCAAACTTTGATTGATAAAGTATCAATTCATTGTAGTAGCTGAAATAAGAATGTCATAGAAGTGTTTACTTATCCAAAAAAATATGTCATGAAGCGTTGATCGACACAATAAATAAGCCCTTTTTTTAAATCATGCAGGGATTTGCTGTGCCCAAGCAGGAGCAAGATAAAGTTGCAAAATTTACATTCCATGGGCTTCCTGCTGAACTTAAGCATGGTAGTGTCGTTATAGCTGCTATAACGAGCTGCAAAAATACATCTAATCCAAGTGTCATGCTTGGAGCTGGTCTTGTTGCAAAAATGGCCTGTGAATTAGGTTTGGAGGTTAGTTTGGTGCCTAAACTTAGCTGCAAGCCTTGTAGTTTGTCACGTGACGATTCCTGACCTAAATTATTTGCAGATGGAGCATGCTTCTAAAAATAAGTTGTGTGATTATTGAATAGGTTAAACCATGGATAAAAACAAGTCTGGCTCCAGGGTCAGGGGCTGTTACACAATACCTCCATAAGAGGTACTGTTGGTGATCAATTGTTACTTATCTTGGCCCTTCCCTTGTCCTGGAACATTATTATTTGTTCACTCTTTTGAGTTTATTTGTGACCTTGTATTGCAGCGGCCTACAGAAGTACCTCAACCAGCAGGGCTTCCATCTTGTTGGCTATGGTTGCACAACATGTATTGGTAATTCTGGAGATCTTGATGAATCAGTTGCTTCTGCCATCACCGACAATGGTACAGTCCAATTTATAATATGACCCTTGCTAATTTTCTTCCATCAGAGGAAAAAAGTCTAAGTTATGCATTTTCTGAGTACTTTCACATGGTGCTGCAATGGCATTCAGCCTGCTTGAGTAGGTCAACTTTTAGCAAGAAAAATAATTGGCTATGTTGGTGATGTTCTTGTCAAACAGAGGTGGCAGGCGTACTTTCGGGACCTTCTTAACGAGGAGGGGGATCGGAGCATACAGCTAGGGGAGCTGGGGCATTCAGAGCGTCATAGAGACCTTGGGTACTGCAGGCGCATTAGGGTGGAGGAGGTCTTAGGGGCGTTGCGCAGGATGAGTAGGGGTCGAGCAACCGGGCCTGACGAGATCCCGGTGGAGTTTTGGAAGTGCATGGGTAAACCTGGAGGGGAGTGGCTCTCTAGGCTATTCAACGTGATATTCAAGACTAAGAGGATGCCGGATGAGTGGCGGTGGAGTACAGTGGTGCCCTTGTACAAGAACAAGGGGGACATCCAGTGCTGCAACAACTATAGGGGTATTAAACTAATGAGCCACACGATGAAGGTTTGGGAGAGGGTGATTGAGGCGCGAATGAGGGGGGCGACGATTATATCGGGGAACCAGTTCGGTTTCATGCCGGGCCGCTCCACCACTGAGGCTATTCACCTAGTCAGGCGGCTGGCGGAACAATTCAGGGATAAGAAGAAGGACCTGCATATGGTGCTTATCGACTTGGAGAAGGCGTATGACAAGGTTCCGAAGGAGGTGCTATGGAGGTGCTTGGAGGCGAAGAGTGTGCCAGAAGCCTATATCAGAGTTATCAAGGACATGTACGATGGGGCTAAGACTAGGGTGAGGACGGTGGGTGGCGATTCAGACCATTTTCCTGTGGTAATGGGGCTCCATCAAGGATCGGCGCTGAGTCCCATGTTGTTCGCCTTAGTGATAGATGCTCTAACCCGTCATATCCAGGGGGATGTGCCCTGGTGTATGCTCTTTGCTGATGATATAATATTGATAGACGAGACGAGGGCCGGTGTTAGTGAGAAGTTAGAGGTATGGAGACAGACCCTCGAGTCTAAAGGTTTCAAGATAAGCAGATCTAAGACAGAATATCTGGAGTGCAAGTTCAGTGACGAGCCGAGTGGGGTGGGCAGGGATGTGATGCTTGGTTCTCAGGCCATCGCCAAGAGGGACAGTGTCCGATATCTTGGGTCTGTGATTCAGGGGGACGGAGAGATTGACGGGGACGTCACCCATCGGATAGGAGCAGGGTGGTCGAAGTGGAGGCTTGCTTCTGGGGTCCTGTGTGACAAGAAAATCCCACACAAACTCAAAGGGAAATTCTACAGAGCCGTGGTTAGACCTGCGATGTTGTACGGGGCAGAGTGCTGGCCCGTGAAGAACTCCCATGTCCAGAGAATGAAGGTTGCTGAGATGAGGATGCTTAGGTGGATGTGTGGGCACACCAGGCTGGATAAGATTAGGAATGAAGTTATTCGACAGAAGGTAGAGGTGGCCCCAGTGGACGAGAAGATGCGGGAAGCGAGGCTGAGGTGGTTCGGGCATGTACGGAGGAGGGGTCCCGATGCCCCGGTGAGGAGCTGCGAGCGGCTGGAGATTGCTGGTGGTCGGCGGGGTAGAGGGAGGCCTAAGAAGCATTGGGGAGAGGTGATTAGGCAGGACATGACTAAAATGCAGGTTACCGAGGACATGACCCTCGATAGGGGAGTCTGGAGGTCTAGAATCAGGGTTGCAGGATAGGGGCTCTTAGAGTCCTTCGTTCGCCTCACCCGGGGTTGGGTGTGGGATAGTAGGGTTACCCATCGATGTCTAGTGTTTTAGCCTAGGTCCCCTCTTGGTTGCGACGGTATTTATGTTCCTTATGTTTACATAACCATTTACGTTATTTCTGCAGGATTACTTATGCTTTGTTTTGTTATTTTGTTTTGTCTTGCCTTGGTTACTAATTTTGTCTTTGTTTTCCAATGCAGCTTTTCATTCTGTCCTATGCGCCGAGGGTCGCATGGAAGCAGCCTCTCTGCCCTTTTGGGTAGGGGTAAGACTGCCTACATATTACCCTCCCCAGACCCCACCTGGTGGGAGTATACTGGGTAGTTGTTGTTGTTGTTGTTGTTGTTGGTGATGTTCTTGGATTCTTTTCGCAGATATTGTAGCTGCAGCTGTGCTTTCTGGAAATCGGAACTTTGAAGGCCATGTTCACCCCCAAACAAGAGCCAATTATCTTGCTTCGCCACTCTGGTTGTTGCATATGCGCTTGCGGGAACGGTATGCTGAGATGAATTAGTGGAGGACCTGTTCCACATTTTCTCCTTTAGATAGATACCCAAGCTAAAGGAGTGAACTTTCTGTGCCAAGATAGCTTCTTTCTGTGCTTTATTTCCCATTAGCTACTCAAACAGTAGCCTTCAGTTTCACTAAATGTGTGGACTAGAGCCCTTTCGAACCTTGTTTATCATGTTTCTTCTGTATTGTTTATGACCTGCTGTTTTATTTTATTTCGCTTATTTTTACTTTTGTTTGGCTACCGAGATTTCCATTCTCTCCTTTGTTTGGGATTGGGGGGGGGGGGGGAGTTTGTTTCTGGATCTTGCATGTAATCACTAGATTACCTACTTTGCTAGCATGTTTTTAGTTAAAATTCTTTCTGTTATATTTTTCAGGTCGACATTGACTTCGAGAAGGAGCCTATTGGAATTGGAAAAGACGGAAAAGGTGTATACCTCAAGGACATATGGCCTAGTAATGAAGAAATTGCGGAGGTATTATTCTTTTGCTGTCTTCAATAGACAATGATCATCTTCATGGCCCCTTAAATAAGACTAAAGATGATCTTCCTGTAGGTTGTTCAATCAAGTGTGCTCCGAGATGTTTAAGAGCACTTACTAAGCTATTACTCAGGGAAATCCCATCTGGAATGAACTTTCTGTCCCGTCGTCCAATCTCTATGCATGGGATCCAAATTCAACCTATATTCATCAACCCCCATATTTCAAGGGCATGAGCGTGGTCCGTCCTGGTCCACATGGGGTGAAGGATGCCTAGTGCTTATTGAACTTTGGTGATAGTATAACCACTGATCATATCTCTCCAGCAGGTAGCATTCATAGGGACAGTCCTGCTGCAAAGTATCTTATGGAGCATGGAGTTCAGCGGAAGGACTTCAATTCATATGGCAGCCGTCGTGGCAATGATGAAGTGATGGCTAGAGGTACTTTTGCTAACATTCTCATCGTTAACAAACTTTTGAATGGGGAAGTTGGTCCAAAGACCATTCACATACCGACTGGGGAGAAACTATACGTGTATGATGCAGCAATCGTAAGTTACATGTCTTTTTTGTATATGTTCCACTGATTTTTTACTAATAGCTTTTGTAAATAGGGTGGTCCTTTTATTTTATTATGTTCTCCCCCATTCATATGTAAGGATTAATTATTGTTCCTTTGCAGCGATACAAATCCGCGGGGCACGACACCATTGTTCTTGCTGGAGCAGAATATGGGAGTGGGAGTTCCCGTGATTGGGCTGCCAAGGGCCCAATGCTACTAGTAAGCATTTTAGACCAGTTTCCGTGGTTTAAATTTTCTTTCTTCTTTCTCTCTCTCTCTCTCTCTGATGTTACACTAATGTTCTTGAAAAAGGGAGTAAAAGCAGTGATTGCAAAAAGCTTTGAGAGGATTCATCGCAGTAACCTGGTTGGAATGGGCATTATACCACTTTGTTTTAAGCCTGGCGAGGATGCAGAAACACTAGGTTTGACTGGTCATGAGCGTTACACTATTGACCTTCCACATAGTATTTCTGATATAAGGCCTGGACAAGATATTACTGTGACAACTGGTAGTGGATGATCTTTCACCTGTACTCTGAGATTTGACAAAGAGGTATGTATTTTGTTTCTTCCACTTTTTAACTCCTTGTCTTTAAATTAATGACCAGCATTGACTTGTGCAGAGCTCAAGTAAAATGTTCGAATAAAATTAATTAAAATGTGTTTTAAGAATGAATATAAAATAGTTTGGTTACACTGGAAAGCAATTGAATAAAGTTTGAGATTGGTTGAAAGTAGTCTTGTTTGGACTGCTGAAGAACTAGGAGTAAACTATTTTGCGAAACAGGTCATTTTATCTTGGGGGAATGTTGAAAAAAGAAGTTTTTCAGTTTTACTGTAATGGAGGGTGCATTTTAAGTGGTTTTATTTCTCTTTTTCTTTCTTTCTGATAACAGAATTAGTGCTGGAAACTCCATTACGGAAGACCTAGTTTTACAGTTTTAACTTTTAATCATCAGGTGATCCTTTGCGTTTCATTTTTTCTTTCGTATACTAAGCTGCAATATTTGGATTGTCGCAAGTCTTGACACTTGTTCAAACTTGGGCCCATTGGGAATGATGTATACATAAGAGTTCATAATTCGTTTATCATCTGGTGGTTTCTTGTAGGGCGCACCCCTCATCTTATCAACTTATTATGGTTAAAGACTTAACGAAGTGAAACATAAATTAACTTTGGCTTAGTGTGAGAAGAGTATGTGCATTCATTATTTTGGTTTAAATGTCCAGTGGGACTACATTTTATCGTATCATGATAGCTTTTATATTGTTGATTTGGATTGGTAGGTTGATTCAAGAGGGGTTGCTCTGATGGTAAGCAACCCCACAGAGGTTGCGAGTTCGAGTCTTCCCAAGAGCAAGGTGGGAAGTTATTGGAGGGAAGGATGCCGGGGGTCTATTTGGAAACAGCCTCTCTACCCAAGGGTAGGGGTGCGTACATACTAACCTTCCCAGACCCCACTAAGTCGGATTATACTGGGTTGTTATTGTTGTTGGATTGGAAGGTTGAGCTGGCACATTTCGACCATGGTGGCATTCTTCCTTACGTCATTCGGAACTTGAGCAAACAGTGAACCGCAGTCTATGGCTCATATATGTTGTACTACATGCTTTGCCTATGCTAGGAGCGTCGTTTCAAGAAGATGGATGTCCTGAACTCGTTTATGTATGTAAGAGTATAAGAGATGGGTTGTAAATATTAGATCTTTTCTTCCCTCGTGTTTAGATGCGATTTCATATAAGACTTTAAAGACCGTCTCAGCAGCCACTGATAACCTCCCTCTTATTGCAACCTCAGTTAGGGTCGCGTAAAACAAGAAAACTATTTTGTATAGCTATTCAAAATTTTAATAGCCTATATTTTTAAATGTTTTTCGGGCCTAAATTTATTATATCTAATTGTCCATAATTCATAAATCATATGTGCCTTTTAACTCGCTTCATTACTTTTCTATAACACTTAATTTTTTCAATAACACATTTCTTCTCAAACACAGTTTCTCCATTTTACTTTTACTCTCAATGTAAGTCAATATTTCAGTAGTTTTTTTAATTTTTGTTTATAAGTCGATTCTATAATAGGGGAAAAGAAGTATTTGAAGAAAAAAAAGAAAGTTGAAGGCATTTCCAAATTCTCTGAAATTAAATTTTAAATTAGTGAAATATAACTCTAATTTTATTAGTAGTAATGATGACGTTTTGAAGATTTACCCAAATTTGGGTGCGATTTGGGACATGCAACCCTAGTAGAGTTGGTTGATGGAATTGTACTTTTCAAACATGTCGAAAGTGTCTAAGAAATTAAAGATTGCAGTATTATATTTCATTCACAGTTTCCTATTTTCTATTACGAATCATGATTTGATAACAAGGAATGATTTTCTATTGGTTGAATCTGGTAATTTTGAGACTTTTCCTTGGGGAAAAGTGATTTTGAATGCTACGTTGGAGTCAATGAAGGACAAGGTTCGTAGCAGGAGAGAGATATATCAATATGGTGGTTTGCCTTTGACATTCCAGTGTTGGTTTTGTGAATGCTTCCCCTATACTTGCAAAAATCTCGCTTGTCGGATTGGAGATCTTGTGTCACGCATACTTAACTGGCATGTAAAGAAGAAGGCGACCTTTAAGAGGTTAAGGGAAAGATTTTTTTTAAGTCAGGAGCAGGTAAAACATATACATTTTTGATACATAAATTTTACAATTTTGATACATAAATTTTACAATTTTTATACATACATTATGCATTTTTGATACATAAATTATACATTTCTGATACATAAGTTGTCTTTTATATTTTTTTAAAAAAAAATCATGATTGCTAACTTTTATTTATTTATTTGTAGTTGGTGTTTGGTAACATTTCCCCAACAAATGATGAACAAAAAAGGCTTCAATTGAATGACTTTATCCGGTTTGTGAAGATAAAAATGAGATTCATATTGAATCTGGAGTCGTGGCTGAAGTTAAAATAAATTCTAAGAAGCACTCTAAAAATAAGCCTGAATCATAATCTATCAACGATGAGAATCCGGATTCACAACCCAGTAACTTGAATTTAAGCGAGAAAGAGCTGAAACTTCTGAGAAGTGAAATTAACATGGTGCAGTTCTGTTTTGTCTTTGAACAGTTCTGACAACCTAATTGATATTTGATTTTACTTATTCTTTTATAGTTAAACGACAGGGTTTCATCTTTAGAGAAATTAATGATTTCCTCATTCGAAAAGGTTTTTAAAGCTCTAGGTGAACGTGATGCTTCAAAGATATTCTCATGGCTATGCTTATTTGTTATTTTTACCTGTTACTATTATTTTGCAAATTTTTGTATATATTTTTTACAGGGTAATCGAAAAGATGACGACCATCATGATAAGGAAGTTGTAGAGAATAATTTTGGTAGTGAGGAAGTTATGGAGAAAAATATTGGCATTAAAGAAGTTGTGAAGAAAAATATTAATAATAAGGTAAGTCTAGAGAAAATTGTTGATGTTTTATGGAGGGCCTGGTGAAGGATTCTATAGAAGACGGTAAAAGTAGTGAAGGAGTTGGTGATGACGAAGACTAGATTGAGGATGCCAAGCCTGAAATCACTACAATCACCCAGAAATTTTGTGACAAAAATACTGCTAATATGAAAAGTTTAGTGGATGATTTTGTATAACTTGGTAAAAATAGTTGTGAGGAAATTGGTGAGGACAAAAGTTGGAGTAGTGATGTTGAGGCTCAAATAGTTGCAATCAGCCAAAAGTATTTCAATCAAAATATTATACATGTTAATTGTTTAGGAGTGGACAAAAATATTGCTACTATGCAGGAAGATCGTATAGTTGTTGTTGATCATGACACACCTGAAATGAACCCTAGAGAAAGAAAACCAACAGGGGTCATGAAGTCACCATTCGTGAATACGTTTAACTCTGGTGGCATCATTCAAGTTGTTTAAAATAAGCAAACTAAATCAAAGAATCCCATCTTGACTATAAAGTATTCTTTTCAGGGAAATATTGACAATCCTGTTAATTTCAGAGTATTGTGGAAGTGGAACACTTTCATCAATAGAGGCTTAAGGGCTAATGCACCGTAAGTTTTATGTTTTAATTTTTTCTTTTTTTCTTTTTTTTTCTTGTTTATTTTCGTGTTTCGTGTTATGAACCATATATTTTTATCATGATTCATCAGGACAGTGTTTATACAGAGGCTAGCAATAAGCTAAATATAATCTTTGAATTTGGAGTTGATGATATTGGAGAAAAAAATGGTTCTTCACATTTGCATATCTCGGCCTACCCTTTTGTGATTCAGTAAGTCAACGCTTTAACTGTGAAATATAAACTGGTAATATACATTTATAGTTTTCTCATATTGCAATTTTCTGACTATGTGTGTATATTCTTCATATTTCAGCATATGGTGTAGTATTTCACTATTTGAGAAAGAAAGTGAAGTGCAATGTTGATGTTCCACTAAGATTCACAACTACTGACTGTTGGTTTAACTGCTTGATTTCAGATTTGTATAAGGAGTTTTTGGATAAAACAGAGACATGAATTTAATTTTTGAAACAGATCCAACTGTTGAGTATATACTTGGGTATTTTTAAGATGTAATGTTCATTGGACTACTGTTGATGAAGTCATTTTTTCCTATAAATCTGTCTGATAAGTGGCACTGGATATTAACGAGAGTGTCATTCAAAGATCTCGCATTTATGTATACGATTCCAAGAGTGGCGCGGAGCAGAATAATGCAGTTTGGAGATCAGTTGAGCCATACTCAATGGTGCTTCCATATTTCCTTCATCGTATTGATTTTTGGGACACAACGGAGAATCCTATGGGAATTCCCGCCAATGATCCTTTTGAGATTCATGTCGTTGATGGTTACCAACACAAGATAACATGTAAATTATTATTGAATATTTATGATTCTTATTCATTTTTTGTACATGAATTCCTATTTGGATATTATCCTAACTTATTTAACGTTTATGTGCCACTCTGTATATAGTGATTGTGGTGTTACGTTGTTGCATTTTCTGAGTACATCATTCAAAGCAGCAATATTCATAAATCTATTAATATTGATGGTATACACAACCTATATGGTATATTTTTATGGGATTATGGAGTGAAGAAACAAAGAGGACATGCAGCTAGTGATGATGAGTCTACTGGTAGATTGAAGGATCACAAAAAAGGATAACAAGAAAAAGAGCAAGTCGCATTCCGTAGTTGATGACAAGTCTTTGAAGTATATCAAGTAAAATAGTAAGTTGCATGTTGTTGGTGATGACGAGTCTTTGAAGGATATCAAGAAAAAGGGCAAGTTGAAGGGCAAGATGAAGTAGTTTGGGATAGTTTAACAGAAATTCACATGTAGTTTTAAGATGGAAGTAGTTTGGTTCATATATTATCTATGAGTGGATACAGTTGCATACTTATATCTCGTTTTATACTTTTTGTTTGGGATATTTTTGAACAATATATTTGAAATACTAATGTTGATTATTACTTTTAATTGCGACTTGTTGTGTAGTTTTCAGTTAATAGTAAAATTATGAAAACTTTAGGTTTTGTGTAGTTTTGACTTTCTATAGTTTTAGTTTTATAACTTATATAGTTTAATCTGTTTCGACAGATTTTGCACTTTCGATAGATTTTGCAAATTTAGCTGGTGTTTCTAAGTTGTGATAGGAAGTTTTATGAATGAAGTTTTGGGGGAAGCTAACTGTATATAAACTGTATAGCGGTAATTTTTTTTGTATATATTTGGTATAGTGATATCTTATCTGTATATTTTTGTATAGTCACAGTCTATTGTATATAAATTGTATATACAATAGTGGCGGTCTATTTTTTGTATAAATATACATTTCTATTTTGTATATTTTTTTATAGTGACAATCCTTTTTGTATATTTTTGTATAGTGACACAGTCTATTTTGTATATTTTTCGTATAACTATAGTTTATTTTGTATAGAAAAAAATATTACATATAAATTGTATAATGACAATCTATTTTGTATATTGATAGTCTTTTTTGTATATATTTTGTATATTGTCATCTGTTTTGTATATGTTTTTGTATAGTGACATCCATAATAGTATTTGGAATAAAATTTCTACCAATACTTTCATTATGACAAAAAGTAGCATCTTAATTCATACACCAGAGAGAATCTGATTGCAAATTTTATTATTTTTCTAATATTTTAATTGTAACATTTAGAAAGAAAAATATTATAATATACTAAATCATTGTAGAAACATCTGCTAGTTGTCTTGAACATTCCTGAATGTTCTTCTGTTATGTCCTTGTTTTTCACACAGTCCACATGTAATAGTTTCAGTATACAGATATTCATAAAGTCCCTTGTGTAGCGACTTCGTCGGTCTTCCTGGTTTTCCCTTCACTATCGGTGGTAGGACCACGTTATTTAACACCTTGAAAGGTCCCATGTAGTTTTATATGGAAGTGGATTAACTGAGACTTCATATGTCTTCTAAAAGTATTTCTTGGTGTAATAAGCAGAACAGTATTTGGGTGTTTCATGTGTGTGTAGTCCAATACTGCCATAACATGTGGACAAGAAATCTCATCCACTTGAAATGGTTTGCATGAGCATTCTTTTTTTTTTGCATGTAGAATATGTTCCGCCTTTGTTCAGCATCCATTCTACATATACATAATCGTTGAAGGTCTCACCTAAATTTGAATAGATATTATTAGTAAAACTAAAATAGGGATATGACAAGTATGAATGCATTTTTGTCAAAGTATGTTATGCAGGCGTATGAAGTAAGACATGATAAAAGAATATTTACCGTCATCTTCTGTGATAAATAGCGAATTTTCTGTAGTATTTCATGATATTTTTTCCCTAGGCCAGTAAATGTACTCATTGCAGTCATTCTACTTGTGTTATTCTATTTCATAACCAAATTCATTATGTAATCTAGCAAACTCATGATTGGTAACTCTGTTGCCTCTCTGTTTCTTGCATTAAGTGACTTGGCAATATTTGAAGTCATCACCATGGATCTATTAACAGTGAAATGAACTATGGACCACTTTTCATAACCAACTTGGAACAGGTAACCCCTTATTCTCTTATCAATATTGTACATATCTTGCATGAGGCGATTAAAATCTTCGATTTTGTATGCTCTGGCCATTGCAAAAAAATATTTTCTTTAGCCGGTCATGGTTCTTCTTGAACTGCTTCTTTATGTTATTCCAAAGATGAAAGATGTATACACAGTGAGATACCTCTGGATACACAATCGAAGAACCTCTCAATATGCTTGCGTGATGATCGGATACGATGCACATCCTTTCCCTTTCCCCAAAAGTATGTCTTAACATTTCAATAAACCATTCCCAAGAAGCATCATTTTCAGAATCCACAACAGTGTACGCTAGTGGAAAAATTTTACCTTGTTAAGCAAATAAGAAAGCATCCACGTGTTATTTTTGTTATATATAGATAAGAACTATCTATACCATATATAATTATTATATGAGTCTGCAACATATTCACCTGCCGCATCTTGTGCACTAGCTGTTAAAATTGTTCCTCTGTGTGATAATTTGAGGAATGTCCCATCAACCACTACAATAGGGTAATAGTATTACCATCTTATGATTAATGCATTTAGTGCGACAAAAATATACATGAAGCGCCCGTCCTCTGATTTATGTAACATTGTGACAGAACTAGGATTTGTCATATTTTTCATATATAAGTGACCCAGTAATTTTCTATAAGATTTGCATGTTAAACTATTAGTAGTTCAAGCGCCTTTTCTTTTATTCTATAAGCTTTTAGTAACTCATATTAATCTCGTACTTTTGTTTCATGTCGCTGATGATATTTACTAGAGTGTATATTATTTTTGGATTGGCATATTTGTTGCAAATCAGTTTTGCAATGGCTAAGAAGTAGCATGACATTGTGAAAATAGTCTAATCATCTTTGGGAAAGTGTGAACATCATTGAGCCGTCTAACCTTGAAGATATTTTATTTGTGTAGACTTGAAGATCTAAGACTCCATTTGCAACTTTCATCCACGCATGTAAGACAATACCTATTTAAAATATAGTGTTATGATAATGCATTTATTCAGATTTTTACACTTGTGTCTCAAATAAACAAGCAGTATACATATGCAATCTAACTGTACAATAATTATACATTTGTGTACAAGCAGCATACATAAGATTATAGAAAAGTGCAATCTCATAAGTAGAAATCATACCTTTTTGTAGATGATCTATCCACTATAAATTGAAATTTTTCTTGTACTGCGTAGTGCTTTATTACACTAATGAGTGTGTCCTTGTCCTAATACAACTGACCTTCTGCAATTTCTTCATGTTGTGGATTGTCTATATACAATTTCCTTTCAATATCTCAATTTTTTCTTCTTTCACATAATTATCCATCATCTCAACAATATTAATTATGTGTACTTCTTCTACGTTCTAACATTATAAACCAATTGAAGTTGTTGCAAGTAAGTTGCCACCCAAGTATGAACTTGAATATGAGCATTCAACACTTGAATACACAGTTTTCAATGTTATGCATAATGGATATTCAGTGATATCCAAATTTTTCTTTTTCATCTCCATATACAAGAGTATACTTATATCTTTGTATATTGGGATTGCTATATAGCCATCCTTCACTATATATTTTATCTCTGTCGCACTTATAATTGAATCTCTACCCAGTAGATTGTTTATCGCATCAACAAAATAATCATAGCTACAATCTGAATTGACCAACACGCCATTAACAAGGAACTTAACAATTTTACTCTCACTTACACATTCACCTATAACGACCCGACCGGTCGTTTTGAGCTTTTGCACTTTGATCATCAGTTATCGGGCATGACTTGCCCTGTGTAATTTATTACAACTAATGTAAATCATTGGTTTTGGTTTTCACGGAAAATCAGAATGAGTTTGAAAGAACAGTTCTTAGTTGTAGCGTAAAATAGGAAAGGTTTGATTTATTTGTATATGAGCTTGGATCGGAAATTTTATGTTTTGGTTAGCATCGTTAGGTGATTTGGGACTTGGGAGCGTGATCGGATTGCATGTTGGAAGTCCGTGGAAGGTTTAGGCTTGAATTGGCGAAAGTGAGATTTTGGCGTCTTCCAGTTGATATGTGAGATTTTGATATAGAGGTTGAAATGGAATTTCGAGAGTTTTAGTTGATTCATTATATCGTTTGGGATGCGTGTGCAAAATTCTAGGTCATTCAGACGTGGTTTGGTCAGTTTTTTATCAAATGTGTATTTCGGAAGTTTTTAGAACATTTGGGCTTGAATTCGATGAGTTTTCGGTAATTTGATATTTTTTGAGGTGTTTTGATGATTGGAACAAGTTTGAATGATGTTATGTATTATGTTGGTAGGTCTGGTTGAGGTCCCGAGGGGCTCGGGTATGATTCGGGAGGTTAAACGGATCAATTTCATGCTTTGAGGACTTCAGAAATTGCAGGTTTCAGTTTAGGCATTTTGTTCATTGCGATCGAGTTGGTTCTCTCGCGATTGCATAGAGGCTTTGAAGGGACCAGTTTAATTGTGCTTTGCGTTCACACAGGTAGAGAAGCAATCGCATAGTAGGCCGAAATTTGTTGATCGCGAACGCATAAGGGCAGCTCATGTTCGCATAGAGTAAAATGTACCTGAGGTCTTGGTTGGATTTTGTGATCGCGGACGCGGAGTATTACCCGCTATCGCATAGAGTTATTCTGTAGTGTATCACTAAGGAATTGATTATGTTGCGTGCGTATAGGGTTTAATCTGAGGACTGAGCTTTTGTGCTTCGTGATCGCGAAGGTCTTCCCGCCATCACATGGAAGAAAATATCCCCGGGCAGTCTGTTTTTAAAACTCGTCTTGTCCGCGATTTTAAGGCTTATTTCCTCCATAGTTGATAACTTTTGGAGCTTTTTGAAGGATATTGGAGAAGTAATTCAATGGGAAACGACTTGAGTTAAGAATTCTGGTCTTTAAACTAGATTATATTGTGAAATCTACCTAAAAAATTATGGAACTTAAACTAAAACGGAAGAGCTATGGCTAATGATTTTTAATCTTTTGAATTGGGATTTGAAGGACCATGTGAGGTCGAATTTGAGAACTTTTGGTAAGTATGAACTTGTGGGAGGATAAGGAACCCGTTAATATAAAAAAATTTGAGTCTCCGGGAGTGGGCCCTAAGCTCGAGTTCTGGTAATTTCAGGATTTGTGCCCGATATTGATTGTATTCGCTTGGGCTTTTCTCCTTTAGCATTGTGATGTATTCATTCTGATTTTGAATAGATTCGATGCGCGTGGAGGTCGATTCGATGGGAAAAGGCATCACGAGCTAGATATTTTGCCGGTTCGAGGAGAGTAATGATTGTAAATAATGTTCTGAGGGTTTGAAACCCTGGACTGCACATAGTAGTGCTATATTGAGGTGACACACGTGCTTGATGATAAGTGTGGGGTCTTTTACTACTGGGGATTATAACTTAGTCCATCCCGATTGATGATTTTATCGCATATTTGATTGAAACTTGTTTGTTATCATCATGATTTGGGCTGATTGCCATATTTGGGCTTCGTGCAAATTATTTGAGCCCTTAAGGGATTTTTATCACTATTTCCTTACTGTTTTGACTTATTACATGAACTCGGTCCTGTTGATATCTACTGTTTTACAAACTCAGTCACTTTTACTCAAATTTGAAACTTAAATGATATTTCTAAAGATGAATATTATCATTAAGGGTTGTGTCATGCTGTACATCCGTTAATTATTATCATTAAATCACACTTAAACTGCTTCTGAACTGTTTAACCGCTTTAATAAGATGAATTGGGTTTAGTTGACTGGCCTTGTCTTCATGAGAGGTGTCATCACGACCGGATCAGGTATTGGGTCGTGAAAAGTTAGTAGTAGAGCCTAGGTTACATATTTCTCACGAGTCATGAGCAAGTTTAGTAGAGTCTCGCGAATCGGTAAGGAGACGTCTGTATTTATCCTGGAGAGGCTGCAGAACCTTTAGGAAAACTTTGCATTCTTGAATTCGTATCGTGCGTCCTTGATTCAGTTTGAAAAGTAACTCTTGAAATTCATTCCATGGATTGTGTGAGCAAGTGCTTTGAACTTATATGTTCGGTATTGTTCCTACTAGGGGAAGTGACGGCTGGATAACTATGTGATGAGTATTTTAGTACTGTAGATATATCTATACAACTTGGAAGTGACAAGGAAGGCCTGCATGAGGATAGAAGAACAACTAGGTGATGGAATTCCATCTTGATTCGAGGTATAGCCCCGAGTTATGGGCGTGTGAAAGACCTTTTCATGTTTCCCAGTTGGAAGTGAAGTAAATTTTATGTTGCGGTATGAGTTCAAACTCGGGAAGGCTAAGTGACCGCATATAATTTATAATGGTGGAAGGTATACAGAAATGTTAGCTAAAGGTAGAGTAGGTGGGTTATCTCCTTGGAAGAGTTCTGGGTGGTGTGACCCTTATGTGTTTGTAGAAGATCTCATGCAAGTGAAATGTAAGTGTTGAAATTTGAATTTTTGGGTCGCTTAAGAGAGTGGGTTTAACTGTTACGAGAATGAATGCGATATTTGTCGAAGATTTAAAGTACTGGATGGTATGTGTTTTCACAAGCTTATGATGGATTTGAGTTTAATCTCACTGTGCTATTATGGCATCAATGGTGTATAAGTGTTATGGGTTATTGAGTGTATTTTGATCTATGGCTTCGAGCCAAGTGGGGGAGTTTGCTGTGAGTAGTTGATTGCACGATTAGGTGCTATGTTGGTTCCAGTTTGAGGCGTACATGTGAATCATTTATGGCTTGCGGAAATTGAGACCGAAGATGGCTCGAGTAAAGGAAAATTTTGACAATGATTATATTATGCTTTATAGGGTAAGAAAATCACATGATGTCTTGAGTTGTTGTTGGCAAAGAATGCTCGGTGCATAGAGAAGGAAGTTGCTTGGTTGTAGTGGGATGAGGATTTCATTGTGCGGTGTCAGAGCACCAATAAGGCACGGGTGATCCTGTTCGTTAGGTCAAGTAAATTGCAGTTTGAATAAGAGTGAATGACTTGCGAGAATGGTTCTAATATGTTCAAGAGCATGCATACATCAATTGAGTGTTCTAAAGTTGCATATGTGGTTAGAAACTGTGTTTTCATTGGAAAAGGTCAAGACTTGTGGTATTTCTATGTTAATTATGCGATTCCATGTATCAGTATTAGGAAAGCAAAGGCAACAGATTTATATTTGCAGGAAGTTCTTCAGAGCAAAGTATTCTGGAATGTGGTATTTCTGAGAATATTTGAGAGAGTATTCAGCGGCTTATAGATCTTAGACCGTGCGGTTTTATTCTTGGGTCTCGTGTGGTGAGCCTGGGTTGAGGAATTGTGGTGCTAGAACAAGAGGGAATACCAAGTTGAAGATAAATCAGAAGGAAATTTAGATAGATGGAGTAGATTGATAGTAGACCGAACATGTATGGTAAGGATATGATTAACTCCTTATATGTGTTCAAGGTAACGAGTTCTTACAGATATTTTGCAACAATGCTCTTAGGTTGTGATGAATTTCTTAGCTTGGTCGAGTTAGGAGGATTCTGTCCTGGCCGGTCTGATTTGTGGAAAGGGAATTCGGAGAGTCCTTGATGATTTCTACTACGGTTTGGAGATGCATATTTTCTATGGGCATGTGGAGCATGGGATATATGGTGATTTTTATTCTAGATGGGAGCAATCGGAAGTTCTTGACTAGTTGAGTGCATAGATATCTGTGGCTCGTAAAGGAGATGAAGTTTTCATGTTATCCTCGGATAGTATGGTATATGCGGTATGTAGTGGAGGATCGAGACTTGCATGTGTAAGGTTACAACTCAGCTCTGAAAGGAAGTTCATAAAACTCTTGGGTAGAGGGTAGCCTCAGATGATTAAGGAAGTAGTATTGTTAATTAGGAGTGATTTGACGAGAGTATATGTTTCAGAAAAAGGGCAACGTGAATAAGTCGATGGCACTTCAGTAGTATTGCGGCACTTTCTTTCTAGAGCAACTACTGATATTCGAGTTGCCTAGTAGCACGAAAGAATTTTAGAGTATCTATCATCGAATGATTGGGCATTAAAGTTGTGGCATGTATTCGGACGGCGAAATTGAGATCGGATATGGTGATTCATGTGCCGTGTGGATGTGGAGACGGAAGTTCTCATATTCAGGAAATTATGTGATTGTAGATCATGTGTGTCAGTACTGTTTAGCAATTAACGGGATTTAGAGGCCCGAGTGGATCTTTCTTTGCTTGTTGTGTTAGATTTTGGATGTGATGTTGGGGTTTAGACTGGTTATCTCAGTGTTGGATAATTCTGGACTATTGCGCTATGGGCGATGCCAGAAATGCCACGGGTTGAGTGGCGAGGTGCGTTAGATTATATTCTAGTAGAGTGGTTTATAGTTTAAAGACTCAGCGGACGGCTGGGAAGGATTTGCCTTTCCTAATTAATGCCAGTGTAGAGGTTTCTACCATTGATTTAACTCCGGTGTTGAGGGACTTTTCGAATGTGTTTCTTGTGGTCGGGCATGTCGCTGGGCAAGGTTGTTAATTTCAGTAATGATTTGGTACCGGGCATCGTATCGTATGGAACCGGCAGAGTTAAGGAGTTGAGGGAACAACTTAGCCTTCCTTGGTAAGGAGCTCATTGGAAGGCCAATGTGGATGTGTATTCTAGCTTGAGTCCACTTGGTTGGCTCTGAATGGTATTGTTGAGGGATAGGTTGATTTGATCATTACTTAGCTTAATAGTGATCTGGCGAGATCTATAAGTTGCCTTTCTGTGTTGTGAGACATTATGATTTGTTGGTTATGGTCACATATGGTGTGTTTCTATTGGGGTTCATAGTGGAAGTCAACCAGGAAGGATAATTGTGTTTGTCACACCTCCTTTTTACCTGCGCCCGCGGGGGCGCAAGGGAGTTTTTCTAATTAAAGGACAATCAAAATGGGATTATTATTAAAGATTCAGAGTCGCCACTTGGGAGATTTATCGTGTCCCAAGTCACCAGTTTAATCCCGAATCGAGAAAAATATTGACTCTGTATTACAGTCCGCAAACCAAAAATCCGAGTAAGAAATTCCATTAACCCTGGAGAAGGTGTTAGGCATTTTCGAGTTCCGTTGTTCTATCATGGTCGCTCAACTATCATATTCGGCTTATTTATCTGATTTTAGTATATGTTAAACCTATATGCAAATTTTAACCCTTTTCCGCTTTTATTATTATCATTATTTTAAAGAGAATTGCAATGTCGTGAAAAGGCGTCTCGAACCAGATCACATCAATGTACCAGTGGTTGTTGACATATCTCGACTCCGTTGAGATTTGGATTTAGGTCACATAAATGTGCACCCGAGTTTAGGGAGGTAGTGCTATTAAAGTATGCGCCTAAAGAGACTAACGCGTTATTATTTGGGGAAGACCGTGAAATTCGCTAAACGGCCCATCCCGAAATTTAAGTGCTTTAATATATACATTTATGAGGGCCCTGCAATTTATTGCATTTTTATTGGACGAGGCTCATCTCATTTTATTTATTTAAAAGGCAAACCTAAAAGCGATTATGATTTGCTATTTATTTTGTCTCTAAAAAATAAAGACAAGGTCCTAATTAATTAACATGCTTGAAAAGGCCTTAACTTATTAGTTACTAGATTAAAACAAACGCAATCGAAAAATTGCACTCGAACTTGTACAAAAGGATAGTTAGTCATAGGCCTTGGCCAGGTCCATACGAACACATGAATCTGATTGGACCCTGGGCCATTCAATGGGGTGCTAAGGCCCGAAAACCTTGTAAATAGGCTAATTCATTAAACTAAACGGATCCGCAATTTTAATTATACTAAATGCTTATTAAAGTTAATCTACATTTGTACAAGTGTGTTCAACAATTTACAATAAATGAATATATCAACTTGCACCTTTATTCTCGAGTTTTTGCCAAAATTACCATATTAACTTTAAAGGACTATTTTACTTTCATGTATTAACTAAATTTAAAACACCTATCCGTGTGAGATTATTGCAACGTGAACTAAAGCTAACACTTATAAAATTATACTCACCTAAAAGGGTTAATAACCAAGCTGCGAAACCAGTTTAATTACCCAGGCTGAATACTAACGGTAATTGACTAAATGTTCTATCTCATTATATGGACCGCCTTTAAAAATATATATTAAGAGAACATATAATAGGAGATTAACTAAAATTAACGTGATCTACTCCACTAACCTAACATCAGCTACAACTAGTACTCCATATGTAAAATGGACTTATTGAATCCGAGATAGAGCAGTTTACAGTCCATTTGATAAAAACGAAATAAAAAAATTCCGACAACTATGAATTTAAATGCTGAAATGGAAATCCGGAATCAACGCATTCCTGCACATTTTCATTTCACTTTCTCAACTGGGATTCTATATTTCAATGAAATAGGAAGTGTACCTGGAAATATTTACAATGGGAGAAAAGTAAGATCAGCATCAGCAATACAACAACAGTTGCAACAACAATACAACAGCGGCAACCAGTCAGGTTCAAACCAACAACACCCAAATTCAAACCAGAAACAACCCGACCCAAGTATGGAGTGACTTGTAAAACACAACAGTAATAACCAACACCCAATAGAATGGATTGAACTTGAACTAGACAAGAAATGGACCAACAGATATCAGAAGTAGTTCCGGGGAGTTGAACTTAGACTGATTAAACTCTCCAATTTTTAGGCTTTCAAAACTGATTGTTTCTTTATAATATACTTATGCTATTCTCAAATGTGATCTCTGAAAGATGATCTCAAAAGCCCCCTTTTAATGTCTCAAAAATGTTCAAGCCCTCACAGAGCATCTTTTCAATCTATGTTTTCGACCTTTTTCTATTATTGCCCATTCAAGACCCTTTTATTGTCTCTCCTCTCTTCAATTATCCTTTCCTTTCTAGATTTTTAGTCCTTAGTGGATAGTTAATTATTCTCAAATTGGTCCACCCAAAGCAGAAAGTAGTCTTTCACTATTAGTTGTCTTTTAACTTTTCAATCAAACTTAGAATGTCTCTCTTTTGACTAATCCATTAGTGTATTACTCATTACCTAGTGGCCCCCAATACCATTATTTTCATTAGCAGCCTTTAGTTTAATTACTAGTGGTTCAAATTTCAATTAACCCCTAAATTTCCCCTACACTTACTGTTATTTACCCTAGGATTCCCTGTTGTACATCATCAGCTACCAATTTGATTTCTAAACATATGAAACTAATTTCCTATCAACCACATTAGGATAATTCAGCAATGCTATATTCAATCAGACCAAAACATTTGGGATTTAATTCATCATACTTAATCAGCAGTTCAACCTAAATAGCATTAGAATAAGACTATATTGAACTACTAAATCAATCCTAACTGAAAAAGATACATGTTATCCACATTTGAACAAATCATATTTTCTAAATAAGACCTAAACAAGCAAGCAATTACGGGAATAACTACAGTTTTTATACAAACTTACTAACACTGACTGATTCTATTTATTCAAAGAGACAAAGGAGAAACAAGATACAGGGTTCACATGAAACATTCGAACTTAAACAACAATAAGAAAAGAGTAGAAGATGAATTTACTGAGCAAAACTAATAAAGAAAACAGAATCAAACAGAAACCTACTGAAATGAACTAAAAATTAGACTACTATCATGTTAATCTAACATTCAAGCATAACAGACTAATCGACGATACCTATTCAATCGATTACCCAAATTGTAACATATACAATCGACAACACAGAGAAACAATGATGACACTCGACCAAATAAAAGGTCTGATGGAGAAGGAGGGAAGTAATGAACAAAAGAAGAATTACAATGAAAATTAGATAGGCAAACAACAATAAAAATGGAAAGTGAAAATGAAAATAGAAGGAATACCTTATAAATCAGAAACCAAATGGACTCCGTTCAATTGACCTTGACTCGAAATACCCCCCAATTTCCTTAATCTCGGCCAGATTCAGGTTTTTGGTTTCTAGGGTTCTTTGGGATTCGAACGTTCTACCATGATTCGAGCAAAACTGGGGTGTGATTTGGAACAAAGGAGGTCAGGTGGGGCTGGGGTTCGAACTTGGGACCGGTTGGATGTTTTTAGGGTTTTTCTCGAATCTTCGATTGAAGATTCGAGACAGCTTAAGATGATTCGAGGCAAAATAAGGGTGGATTTGAAGAGGGGGAAGCAGGGTAGTCTAGTGGTGTGAGTTTTACGGCCAATAGAGCTAGCGCCGCTGGGTTTTCAGGCGAGGGGAAAGGGGGCAGCTAGGGTTCTTAGAGAGGTCGTTTGGTCTCTGGTCTCTGATCTCAAAGATGAAATGGGGATGTTTGGCGATGGGGGGCGGTGTAAGGCTTAGGAATATATACTAGGTGTGCGATTAAAACCTGGCCGTTTGATCTGATGAGATCAACGGCTCGGATTAATTCTCTTGAAGGAAACGGTGTCGTTTGGGTGCAGTAATGGGTGAGACCGGGTTGGGGAATGGGTCATTTTAAGTAAATGGATATAGGGGTGTGTTTAGAGCCATTGGATCATGATCAAATGGACGAGAGTGATCGATCATCCTCTAAACGACGTAGTATAACCACCATACTACGTCGTTTCCTTGTTCTGAGAGAAAGGTTGCCTGGGCCGGGTATGAGGGTTGGATTGGGCCTGGATTTGGTCAATTGGATTAGCCCGGTCTGATTTTGTCTTCAATTTTCCTTCTCTTCTCTTTAGTTTCTTCCTACATTAATTGTTCCTAATTTTAAAACCAAAAAATCCTAGATTAGATCTTAAAATCCAAATTAACTTAAAAACTACTAATTATCTTCTAATAAACATTATCACACACAATTAAACACTAATAAAATAAAAATCACAAAATTAAACATAAACGTACAAACATGCATATTTTTTATGATTTTCCAATTATTACCAAATGATTTACAATTTAATCCCTACAAAATAATAAAATTAAATCCTAAGCGTAGTTTTTATATTTTTCTTTTCATATAAATCAATGGCTTCTTAATTCTTTAAGAATACAAATAATTAAGTCCTAAACGCACACGCACCATATTCATTGAAATAAACATGTACAGACAAAATGCAAATAAAAAAGTTACAAAATCCACAAAATTGCTAATAACGCAAAACTATCTTTTTTTTGAATCCTTTAGAGTAGTTCTTGTGAGGAAAAAATCATGTGCTCACAGTGTTGCTCGGTGAATGGCGTATCTATTATGTCCTATCGGGTTTACGTGGTATATGTTACTTGTTTCACTGTGGGTATAATTAATCACTTTGTTTCCAGACATCAAACTGTGTGTGGTTGTCAATTTCAAGCATAGTGACTTGAGGTGTCTCATGTAGAGCAGTGTTAGATAGGATCGCGTACTGCCGTGAAGCTATATGGAGATATGATCTTGCGGGTTAGATTCATGTGTTCTATTCTATGATGTGATACAGGTTCTCAGCCTTGTGTTTTGGTGGTACTGGTGAGCTTGAGGTACAGCTCTTTCATTCGAGTCATTTTCATGATTTGAGTATGTTCGGATCGTTGCTTATTGGTGCGCGTACTATGCTAGTTGTGGATTGGGCATCTATTGATATGTCACGTCACCAGAGTGGTAAGTTGGATCAGAGGAGATCGTTGGGATCATTAATGAATATGAATGGATTTTATTTCAGTATGTTGGAAGGATAAGATGGAGGTTCGGCTCGAAAATTTGCTATGATATTTGTCAGAGGAGAAGTGACTTCGTGAATGGGTGATATGAGAAAATGGTTATGGCTTATTGCGTGTTTCATTTATCATTGATAGTATATGACAGTGTTGGAATGAGACTTTAGCTGATAAGAGATTTTCTACTAGTGTTCAATTTTTGTGGACAGATGCTTCGAACAGAAGTTATCGCTACGAGTGTTAGAGTTATGTGGTATATCATGGGATTACTCATAAGGTTGTAGGCATGGGTTATTACAGCTGGTTCGGGTCTATCCAGAGTATAGGGCGAGGTTCTGATCGTATTGATGGTTTCAGAAGTGAAAATGTGGTTTTATGGCTTATGGGCCAGATTGGATTATGCTATTTTCTTTGCAATGTTTTATAGGACCTATATGTGATAGGGTGACGTGGTATCAACCCCGGGTATATGCATGGTAAGGTTATTCATCTATTGGTTGGCTTTAAGAACAACTCTGGTATGTTCGACGACGAACGTGTTTTTAAGTGGGGGGATGTAACGACCCGACCGGTCGTTTTTAGATTTTGCACTTTGATCGCCAGTTCTCGGGCATGACTTGCCCCGTGTGATGTATTATGACTGATGTAAATCATTGGTTTTGATTTTCACGAAAATTGAAATGAGTTTGAAAGAACAGTTCTTAGTTGTAGCTTAAAATTGGAAAGATTTGATCAAGATTTGCCTTATTTGTATATGACCTCGGATCGATATTTTTATGATTTGGATAGCTCCATTAGGTGATTTAGGACTTAGGAGCATGACCAGAATGCATTTTGGAAGTCCGTGGAAGGTTTAAGCTTGAATTGGCGAAAGTAAGATTTTGGCGTTTTCCGGTTGATCTGTGAGATTTTGATATAGAAGTCGGAATGGAATTTTGAGAGTTGAAATGGCTTATTTATGTCATTTGGGATGTGTGTGAAAAATTTCAGGTCATTCGGACGTGGTTTGGTTGGGATATTGATCAAAAGTGTATTTCAGAAGTTTTTAGAAAACTTATGCTTGAATTCGATGAGTTTTGGGTAATTTGATGTTGTTTGAGGTATTTTGATGATTGGAAAAAGTTTTAATGATGTTATGGGTTATGTTGGTAGGTTTGGTTGAGGTCTCGAGGGCTTTGGGTGTGTTTCGGAAAGTTAAACGAATCAATTTCTGCTTTGAAGACTTCCAGAAATTGCAGGTTTTAGTTCAGGCATTTTGTTCGTTGCGATCGCTGGTTCTCTCGCGATCGCATAGAGGCGTTGGAGGGAGAAGTTCAATTGTGCTTCACGTTCACACAGGTATAGATACAATCTCATAGTAGGGTGAAATGTTTTGATCGCAAACGCGTAAGGGCAGCTTGCGTTCGCATAGAGTAAAATGTACCTGAGGTCTTGGTTGGATTTTGTACATCGCGAACGCAGAGTATTATCCGCGAACGCATAAACTGATTTTGCAGTGTATCACGTTCGCATTGACTATGTTGGGTTTGCATAGGTTTTATTCTAAGGGATGAGCTTTTGTGCTTCGCGATCGCGAAGGTCTTCCCGCGATCGCATAGAAAACAATATCCCTGGGCAGAATGTTTTTAAAACTCGTCTTGTCCGCGATTTTTAGGCTTATTTTCTCCATTGTTGATTGTTTTTGGAGCTTTTTGAAAGATATTGAAGAGGAAATTCAAGGGGAAACGACTTGAGGTAAGAACTTTGGTCTTAAAACTCGATTATATTGTGAAATCTACCTAAATACGGAACTTAAGCTAAAAATGGAAGAACTAGGGCTTGGGATTTTGAATCTTTTGAAATGGGATTTTAAGGACTATGTGAGGTCGGATTTGAGAACTTTTGGTATGTATGAACTCGTTGGAGGATAAGGAATCCGTTAATGTAAAAATTTCTGAGTTTTGAGAAGTGGACCCGGGGCTTGTGCCCGATATTGATTGTTTTGACTTGGGCTTTACTCCCTTAGCATATTGTGATGTATTCGTTCTAATTTTGGATAGATTCGACGCGCGTGGAGGCCGATTTGAGGATCAAAGGCGTCGCAAGCTAGAAATTTTGCCATTTGAGGTGAGTAATGATTGTAAATGATGTTCTGAGGGTTTGAAACCCCGAGTTACACATCGTAGTGCTATATTGAGGTGATACACGGGCTTGATGATAAGAGTGGGGTCATTTACTACTTGGGATTGTGACTTGGTCCGTCCCAATTGATGCTTTTACCGCATATTTGACTGAAACTTATTTGTTATCATCATGTTTTGGGCTGATTTCCATATTTGGGCTTCGTACCAATTATTTAAACCTTTCATGGATTTTAACACTATTTCCGTACTATTTTTATTTATTACATGAACTCAGTCATGTTGATATCTACTATTTTACAAACTCAGCTACTTTACTCAGATTTGAAACTTAAATGATATTTTTAA
Source organism: Nicotiana benthamiana (assembly GCA_034376525.1). NCBI lineage: Eukaryota > Viridiplantae > Streptophyta > Magnoliopsida > Solanales > Solanaceae > Nicotiana > Nicotiana benthamiana. The sequence goes on along the minus strand of CM067337.1, from coordinate 40,266,381 downwards.
ATAATATTTTAGGCTGAGAACTATTGTTTTACTATTTTCTGGGGGGGCTTGTGATGATTTTCGGACTGAGTGCGGCTGAGGGCCATATGTGAAGAGTGATATGAGGCTGAGGGCCTGAGATACATATGCACGCCATGAGGTGGCTTGAGTGATATGAGGTCGAGGTCCTAGATTTGATGCCACGAGATGGCTTGATATTGCACTTGGGCCGTAAGGGCCCCCTCCCGGAGTCTGCACACCCCCAGTGAGCGCGGGTACCCATTGTGATCACAGAGTGAGCCCGAGGGACGGATATTGTTCTGAGAGTGAGCTCGAGGGGATGGTATTGTTTTATGTGTTTACTATATTTCAATTGTCTGCCATTATCTGTTGTTTGTGTTACTTTATGTGATATCTTCCTGATTGCTCGGCACTACCTGTTAATAGAGTGTTGTGCCTGATGCGCGGATTTATGTGCTTATCTGCACTAATTGTTTTGCATGCATTTGCATAACTGTTGAAAATTCATTTTTAAAAGAGGTTTAAACCGAGCTAAGATGTTTCTAAAGATTTCACAGCTTTACTGCTTTTTCGCAAAAAGGTTTTACACTGCTTCTATACAGCATGATGATTTGCTTTACATGATTTCTTACTGCTTAGTCGTTATTTACCTTTATTACACGCTGATTCAGGGTACTCACTTTACTCCCTGCACATTGTGCACAGATGCAGGTATTTATACACCCGGTAGCGGGTTTTGGCTCATCGGAGGCAGAGTTACCGGAGTTAGCAAGGTAGCTGCCAGCGTTCGCAGCACCCCTTTTCTCCCTTTTCATTCATTAGTCCTATTTAATATATTTTGGTCCTTGTAGTTGTATTCATACTCTAATAGATGGTCGTGACTTGTGACACCCCGGTTTGGGTTGTGTCTGGTTGTACTTCCGCTAATTATAATCATTAAATCATATTTAAACTATTTATGAACTGTTTAACCGCTTTAATAAGATGAATTAGGTTTATTTTGATGGTCTTATCTTCATGAGAGGCGCCATTGTGTTGAAGTAAAATCGGAATCAAAATTGAAAGAGTAATTCCAACATTCACAATATCTATAGACATTAATTTAGTTTATCGATTTTGTACCAATTTCACAATTTAAGAATGAAATATTAACTTATTAAGCTCATTGTAGTCAACAATTGTGCAAAAAAATTGAATTTCAACGTGTAATTTTTTGGAGCTCTTCTCTAGGTTTAATCTTCAGAAATCCTAGAATTTTTTTCACAATGTGAATAATCGGGCGACTATTATAGTGTTTGGAGGTTGAAGATCACGTATTGAATGCGTGAATTTAGGATACAAAATCGATCAGGATTGCTTTCCTTATCGTTTGCGTTGAGCGCATAGTTTGAACTTTTTCAGTTGCTAGCCTTTGTTATTATTTTTAGGCTATGACTTGTAAGGGGTTGTAAGTGACTCTCCTGGAAGAGGAGGGGTGCTCGGGGAAAACCGCGGATTAGATGAGGTGTTTTGACTAAGGAGAAAGCACAGGAGTTAGAGAGGAGGTTAGCTGAGGGCGAAGCTTGGAGAAGTTCTGGGGAAGCGGATGCTATGTGGTTAGAAACGGCGAACTTGGTTAGGGAGGTAGCACGGGATGTGCTCGGGGTAGTCAAGGGCTATTCAGGCAGACATCAGGGTGACTGGTGGTGGAACGATGTAGTCCAAGGAAAAGTGGAGGTGAAGAAAGCGGCATTTGCTAAGATGGCAGGGAGCACAAGCGAGGAAGAACGGAGAGCGAACAGGGAGACCTACAAGGCGGCGAGGAAAGAAGCAAAGATGGCGGTTACGGAAGCCAAAAACGCAACGTTTGGCCGCATGTACGAGGAATTAGGGGAGAAAGGCGGGGACATGAAGTTATTCTGGTTAGCTAAAGCAAGGGAAAGGAAGGCGCGTGATCTTGACCAAGTTAGGTGCATCAAGGACGAGGATGGTAGAGTTCTGATGGGGGAGTCTCAAGTCAAGCAGAGGTGGCAGGCGTACTTTCAAGACTTACTAAACGAGGAGGGGGATCGTAACATAGAGCTAAGGGAGCTGGGGTATTCAGAGCAGCATAGAGACCTTGGGTAATGCAGGCGCATTAGGGTGGAGGAGGTCATGGGGGCTTTGCGTAGGATGAGTAGGGGTCGAGCGACCGGCCTGACGAGATCCCTGTGGAGTTCTGAAAATTCATGTGTAGGTCAGGAGTGGAGTGGCTCTCCAGGTTGTTCAATGCGATCTTCAAGACCAAAAGGATGCCGGAGGAGTGAAGATGGGCTACAGTGGTGCCCTTGTACAAGAACAAAGGTGACATCCAGTTCTGCAACAACTATAGGGGTATCAAATTAATAAGTCACACAATGAAGGTCTGGGAGCGGGTGATTGAGGTGAGGGTGAGGGAGATTACATGTATATCTTTGAACCATTTCGATAACTTGTCGGGTCGCTCCACTACAGAAGTTATCCACCTTGTTAGGAGGCTGGTGGAGCAGTTCAGGGATAAGAAGAAGGACCTGCATATAGTGCTTATCGACTTGGAGAAGGCGTATGACAAGGTCCCAAGGGAGGTGCTATGGAGGTGCTTGGAGGCAAAGAGCGTGCCAGAAGCCTACATCAGAGTAATCAAGGACATGTACGATGGAGCTAAGACTAGGGTTAGGACGGTGGGTGGAGACTCAAACCATTTTTCCGTGGTTATGGGGCTCCATCAATGATCGGCGCTTAGCCCTCTCTTGTTTTCCTTGGTGATGGATGCTCTAACCCGACATATTCAAGGAAATGTGCCTTGGTGTGCTATTTGCTGATGACATAGTCTTGATAGACGAGACGAGGGTCGATGTTAATGAGAGGTTAGAGGTATGGAGACAGACTCTCGAGTCTAAGGGTTTCAAAATAAGCAGATCTAAGACAGAATACCTGGAGTGCAAGATTAGCGCCAAGCCGAGCGAAGTAGGAAGAGACGTGATGATTGGATCTCAGGCCGTCACCAAGAGGGACAGTGTCATCTTGGGTCGGTGATTCAGGGGGACGTCACTCATCGTATAGGAGCGGGGTGGTCAAAGTGGAGGATTGCATCAGGAGTCCTGTGTAACAAGAAAGTTCCATAGAAACTCAAGGGAAAATTTTATAGAGTTGTGGTTAGACCTGCCATGTTGTATGGGGCGGAGTGTTAGCCACTGAAGAACTCTCATGTTCTGAGAATGAAGGTTGCGGAGATGAGGATGCTTAGGTGGATGTGCGGGCTCACCAGGTTAGATAAGATTAAGAATGAAGTTATTTGAGAGAAGGTGGGGGTGGCCCCGGTGGATGAGAAGATGCGAGAAGCGAGGATAAGGTGGTTCGGGCATGTGTGGAGGAGAAGTCATGATGCCCCGGTGAGGAGTTGTGAGCGGGTGGCGATAGTCGTCGTTCGGCGAGGCAGAGGGAGGCCTAAGAGGTATTGGGGAGAGGTGATTAGGCATGACATGGCTAGAATGCGGGTTTCTGGGGACATGACCCTTGATAGGAAAGTCTGGAGGTCTAGTATCAGGGTTGTAGGGTAGGAGTCCCTAGGGTTTTCGTACTCCTCACCCGGGGCTGGGTGAGGCTTGGCAGGGCAATCTATAGATGATTTGTGTATTGGATTGTGTCTCCCTTATGGTAGTTATTTGTTGTTGTTGTTGTCTGATATTATTGCATCCTATTTTATTTATGTTTCTTATGTTTAGATCATTATTTACGCTATTTCTGTTGAAGTTACTAATGTTCTTTTGTTTTTGTTGTTCCTTTCCTTCACTAAGCCGATGATCAATTGGAAACAGCCTCTCTGCCCTTTCGGGGTAGGGGTAAGGCCTGTCTACATATTACCCTCCACATACCCCACTTTGTGGGACTATACTGGGTAGTTGTTGTTGTTGTTGTTGACTTGTAAGGGGTTATTTTGTGGCTATCAGGTAATTTAAGTTTGGCCCTAATAGCTACAAATAAAGTTTTCTCTAAGACTGAGTGGGACCGTTTGTACTCTCTTTTTCCCCTCAAATTAAAAAAAAGTTACCTTGAAATATCATTTTTTGCAATTTCTTCTTTGGGAATATTGATAAAAATGACTAGCGATTACCAAAAAATTAAGTAACTAGCCAAACTGGTAGTCATAATGAATTTTTTTTGGAGAGGACTAAGCAAGAATGCAATCCTTAGACTCTTGAACCCTTAATGTCATGCATAAATTAAGTTGTCCAAGCTATTGGACATCAATAGTATCGGAGTGCGCCTCTTCACGAGGGTGATTAAAGTGCAACGAAATGCCTTAAAGTTGATCCTATCCTAGGCTTAGAGCTGAGCTAGACCCCTACCCCTAGCTTATTTCGGAATGATTTAGAGACGACACTATGGATAACATAAGCGAGAAGAGACATCTTGTTTCGGCTACCCAACAGCTGGAGGGGACAATGACAAATCCTCAATTTCATCTTGTTTAAGATGCTTCATTGTGTCATGAATGATCATAGCTTCATTCATTCGTTGAACCTTGAGGATCACCATTAGCATTGAGGTCAATCACCACACTACCTCTATCATACACATTACACGAAGCGAGAGTGCATGGTCAACACACACCTAAAGCGCCTACGTTCCGCTTGCAGCCAATACAACCACAACCTAGATAAATATTGAATTGAGCCTATTTTTAGTTAGACATTTCAAGTCTTTAATAAAGTAATCAATTAAACACCACAGACCTACAAATCTTATGCGTGTGTTACAATTACAAATGACATGTCAAACGAACAAATCATTAAATGATATGTGTATTTGTTATAAAGAAACAGATTATGTATTCACTTTTCCTACCCAAAGAAAATCCCAATTATTTGGTCAACATGGCCGCCAAACCCCTCCATTTTTTTTCTTTTTTCTTTCTGAAAACCAAATCAAAAATCGTCCTAACTCACTTAAGAGAAGATTTTCACCAGCGAAGAACCAATTACCAAATTCAATTGTGGTGAAATTAAAAGATTTTAGATGAATATTTTTTTAGATCTGGGGTGAAGGGAGATGCAGAAGGTGATGGTGGTTCTTAGGTGGTGTAATGCTGGAAATGATATGAAGGAAAGGTCATTGGTGTGTGTTCTGTGAGTGATTGGTATTTTGTTTAATGGAAAATGGTGAGATGAATATGTTACGGTAGATTGGTGTTGGTTGTATGCTATAAAGGTGTATAATTAGGCGATGGACATCACAGTGGAATTAGGTTTCAGATTTGATATTTTTGGATTTGTTTAGTGGTGGATAAAGGTAGTGATGGTGATAAAAATTTTATGTGTATTTTTTTCTTTATGGGTTTCTATGGTACAAAGAAAAGTAAAAAAAAGATATGTCTTCCCCTGCAATTCCGAAAATGGTGAAGCTTGAGTGATAAGCCTGGCGATGGCGGTATCTGGTGGCTTTATGGCATGAAAGGGGAAAGTGGAGAGAAAGGTTTGGTGCGCTCGAACGGTGGAGGAAAAGATTGGAGAAGAAGGAGGTGGGGTCCACATTAAGTTTCGGAAAAAAGGATAAACGTAATTTTAAAAAGTTTCTTGCGCTCCAATGAGTGAAACACACAAATTTATCCATATCAGCATAACGGGTTTAAGCCTTTAAGAGACACATTTCCACTTAGCAGAAAGTGTCTATTTGGTTATTAGCATTTTTTAGGTGTTTTCTTTCAGAATTGGAAAAGCGGAACTAGAAGAAAATTTTCTTTCTCTTTATGGAAAATTAATTCATTTTCAAATATAGTTGAGAGACTTTACCCAAGAAATGGATCAAGAAAATGATGTTGAGGTTGAGTAAGGGGGCGAAGCTTGAAAAGCGAAGCGAGCCGCGCTAGCCTAGCAACGTTTTTCAGCAGCAAGCTACGGTCTAACGACCCCCTAACCTAGGTTGGGGCGAAAACTCCAAAATCCAAAACTTATTGAAAGAGGGTTCAGATACAGGCTAGCATTAAAGGAAGTGCTTTTAGCACACACCTAAACAATCGTGTACTTGGGAGCCCCGAGACTTCCTTATAGATACAGACTTTCCGTACTGCCAAGGAAGGAATACACTTTACAAAGGATATACTTAACTAGCAAATGAGCATTTCATACTTTCCCGTGCTACTTCCCAATCCAATAGAGGTCTTTCCAGTAAAAGGATTGAAGACAACTTAAAGGGGTCATTTATGTATTTTGCCTTGCGAATATAATTCCCATTAATAGTGGCAAAATAAAAAATAAATAATTATTATTCATATTATTCGCTAAAAACTGAGTTAAATAGTGAACTTTTTGAAAATAGGTCAAATATTGATAAAACACCTACTATTCACTCAAAAATCGTGATAACTAATGAGTTTAACTTTTACAATTTGTAAAAATGATCATATTCTAGAAGTCAGGAGTAATATGGACCGTTAGATAACTCATTGTCTGTCCATATTAAATATGGGTTGGGTTGGATCGAATATTGTATTCGTTTTTGCATTACTTGTTCTCGCCCCATCCGACATTGACCCGCCCCTTTGCCCCCACTAATTTCCCATCCGTGGATACAGTATCTCTCGTGCACTAGATAACTCAATAACTTTATAGAAATTTATTAGGAAAGCTCCTCGTGCATAAGAGGATTATAGCTTCGGCCAGACAATGAAAGCTTCCATGTACTCCCGAGGAAAACCTTGAAACAATCGCAAATGTTTGCTCAAAAAGTTGTTAATAATATTTAGCGTGGGAAGCAAATGAAATTCATTATCCTCAGCTGCAACTATACACACATGCAGAAAATGACTATCAAGAATAATAGACGGACCTCACCAAAGGATTGACCAGAGGGAGGAAGGCTCGCTTGACAGTGGCCTTCCTTTCAACAGTGTGATGACCCAAATACACTCTTCCACTGCCTGGAAGAAACTACTGTATGTTTTACTTTGTTGGAAGCTCACGAAATATTTGCCTTCCTCTCAACAGCAGTTGCAAAGAAAGGCTTTCCCAGTTAACCGATGTGAGGCTTGCTTGTAATTTGCTTGCTTCTGTCAATTCTGCTGCTAAACAGAAGTTCTTTCTATTGGCCGACAAAGATGAAATACAAGTTTATAGAAATACACATCTAGTTTCAGTTCCGAATGTTCAGCGATTTGCTAGCCAGCGAAGCAAGTGCTAGTGCTTTTGCCCTACTATTCATCATTATCCATTGCTTTTCGGCACGTCGCTGATGTTGTCTTGCATTCTTTGCTCGCTTTGGTGCTAGCCGATTATCTCTCTCTAGAAATGCAAGTCTAAACTTTTCCGCCACGGGCAACTCTTCTGTGCTTGAAACTGATGATGCTGATGGTCTAGGTACAAATCCAGATACAGCCCAGGTTTTGGGGTCGATATCGTCAACAAAGGGGTCATCTAATGATACGTCTAGTCTTGCTCCTCTAGGAACATCAACCCCCCTGTAACCCAGTGGTGACGGCTTTGGATTTACTATGATTCGTGGGCATTCGTCAGACAAGCTCTCCAGCTGGTCCTTTCCAATTTTTGGCTGCAAAAGGATTAGATAAAGATGAACTCTGAGCTCAGAAGACTGCTTCCAGGGCAGCTGGGGATAAGGGAAAATCAATGAAACTGGAGGTTAAAAAGATGATCTACTTTGCTACTCCATTTCGGAAGTCACATGCATAACTCCTAACAAGAAAGACGAAGTTGCAAGCCTGAACAAATAGAATTCATACCCATAAAAGCCAACGCAAGGATGTCGCACCATGCGCTATTTCTGAGGTATCGAGTTCCTCCCATGACTCTCCTTCCACATGCTCTAGTGTTGGTTTCAACAAAGCGAAGCATCTACGAGCTGTGTTCTCACTCCGAGGGCAGCCTCTGCAACAGTAACTCCAATTCATTCCAGTTATGAGGTTAATTTTTACATTTTCTTAACTTACTGAGAGAGAGAGAGAGAAAGAAGAGAAAAGATCTTTGAAATATATTTCATCAAGCAAGATATATGATGAACCAAGGTTTTTACAAGGGATTTCTTTCGTAGAAACACTTCAAATGATATGGCGTAAATAGTTGAAACATGCAATGTTCTTTCTTCTTTTCTTTTTCCTTTTTTGTATTCCCCACTAGAACGTCTTTTGGCTAGCTTCACAGACAGACTCTAGTAAGGCAGGCTCACAGGGAAACTAGAGGTTTCACAAGAAAAATCCTTAGGAATCAAAACAGATCTAGTCAATAAGCCGAAACTTCCTTACAACAGAACAACACCCATGTGTTTAAGCACGCCAAGCTTATCATGTAGGATGCGTCATTATATTATGTGGTTACATGAAAGTGATGAGAAGTTAAAGCCAACAAAAGAAAACCATGGCAAGCTCATTCAAGATAATGTTAAATTGCATAATTTATATATATGATGCATGCATTAAAACATAGAAGTCCTTACCCCCAGAATATACCCGCTTGAAAAAGAAAGCTCATAATTAATGACAAGAAGCAAAAGCAAGGATGAAATGCCAAACCTCAAATGTTTGACCATTATATTCCTAAGGATAGACAATAACAAGAACCTCACACAAACTCTATAAGGAATAACAATCATGGAAGATATATATATATATAAGAACATGATCAAAAACTATAAGATTTTTCATAGCAAGTAATGTGCAGAATCAAAATGAGATAAAACATATTGGATCTAGAATCAATCAACACAGCTTTTCGCCATTTGCTTGTCTAGCCTCCTCTATGCCTTCTACACATGCACGCACTGCTTCAAACATGAATATATTGAGGACAACAAGGATTGTGTTACACAGCTAAACCAAATGCATCAAATTAGGCCAGCTCAAATATCTAAAACATAGCCAACAAATGCTTACTATGCACATATTCGAGGAGAATCTTAATACCGAATGTACTCCCTGGTAACTAAACCAGAACTTAACATGGAAAGGTTCACAGGTTATAAACAACAGTTATAAGAAAACCAAATGGACGACAGGGTAACCAGAAAATCATTTCTGAAATGTTAGCTTAGGAGAAATTCAAGAAACTGGATCTTGTAATTGTTACATACAATTTTTTTAAGCTTCATGCCTGAAAGAAGTGACTTTATTAAGAAAGGGAACCTACCCCCATCTCAATATTTCAAGAGACTGACATTTCTGCAAGAGTTCTGATACACCAGCTGACGTGAGCTTGCTGCAGCGACTGTGACCATGGATGTTCACATTTAGCTTTACATTTCAAAATCAAATTTAAGTTGAGCAGCAGAAAAAGGACTGAAATAGGTGAAAGCGTACACTGTACAAAGTGTGTAATGCAACTTTAAAGAAAAATGAAATTCAAAAACAGTACTTAGCATAAAATTGTTCACACGAGTGCAAGATCATGAACTAGCTAGAGAAAGCAAGAAGAATAGAAAATGGGAGTTAACGCCTCATAACCTAATTTTATGGGAGTTAACGCCTCATTATCTGATTTCTGAGCCATACAACCAGTACACTACTTGACTTAATTTACTAGTAGTTGAGAGCCCTGCTCCTTACTGATTGCAGAATTTTGACATAGGACAATAAACTTAGTGTGCCTCAGTGGAAATGAGAGATGTGGTGTAGAAATCCATAGTTGGTGCACCATGCATATCCATTAAGGAAGTCAAAGCAGAAAATCCTTATCCGACTTGCATGTTATTTTTAAAAACAAAGAAACCCTCAAGTAATGATATGGTCAAAAAAGCAATACCTTATATCAATTGCTTGCAGATGTTTGAATGTTTCAACCACTTGTAATAGGCCAATATCAGAAACCTCTGAGCCAGACAAGTCGAGAATTTCCCAGGAGCTATCAGCCAATGCAACAATAACATTGTCATCCAATAACCTTCTCCTTCTTGCAATTGCCACAAGGGCCATCTAACAATTAGAACAGATTGTTCAAGTAACAAGAAAAAATTAGAGTCGAGATAAATAGCTAGGACACAGATCAGCATATTAAAGTAACGTCATTAAATAGTTTTGCAAGATAGCATGGGAAGACAACTGGCTTGGCCAAAACACACTAAAGGAGCTATACCCTGACATCTACAACTTGAACCTACAACAAGGAGCTACTGTTGGAGAGATATGGTCAACCCAAGGTTGGAACCTCAGGTACAGAAGACTACTTAACGACTGGGAAATTGCAAGCATAACAGAATTCTACAACACATTGAATCAGTTCAAGGGGACAACATTCTCTGAAGATTGTATCTTATGGCAAGGGAACAAGCAAGGAAACTTCACAGTCAAATCAGCATACAAGGAATTCAACCTAGCCAACAACCAGATTGGTTCCTGGCCGTGGAAGCTAATTTGGAAAGTCAAAATTCCATTTAAAGTAGCCTGCTTTACTTGCTGTTGGCTAAAAAATCAGTTTTGACTTGGGACAATCTCATCAGGAGGGGCTTTCAACTATGCTCCAGATGCTACCTAAGTGGTGAAGAAACTGAGACAATCAACCATCTTTTTTTACACTGCAGGATTACAGAGCAAATATGGAGGATTTTCATTAATCTGAAAGGGATCATGTGGGTGATGCCTAGAGGAACACTGGATGCTCTAAGATGCTGGAAAAAAATGGTACTTCCCCCAACCAAAAAGAGAGATGGAAGATTGTCCCACCTTGTATTTGGTAAACAATTTTGGTTAGAGAGAAACCAAAGATGTTTTGAAGACAACACTATCCAGAAATTGAAAATGCAATGTTTAGTCCTCCACTTTCGGTGTAAACAAGAGTATTTGGAAGATCCAGAATCCATTATTGAAGTTTTAGGAACCTTATAGTACATTAGGGAATCTGCATCTTCCTATACCACTTTTTTGTAAATTTGGGTGCCTGTTTCCCTTAATGCAGTCAATATATATATGCAAAAAACTTGTTACCTTCTCAAAAAAAAAAATAGATAGCATGGATTGACAGTTTTATTTTTATTTTTCAGTCGCCCCCCACCCCCACAAAAAAAGAGAACACCCTCAATTACCAAAGAAACAGAAGAAGGAAGAAACCCAAATGTATTCTCTGATAGCCAAGATGCAGCCTTTTGTCAAAAGTTGGAAGAAAAATTCCAGAGGAACAGTGATTCAATATTATGTTCACCCTTAATAAGGTGGAGTAACAAACTTGCCAAAATTTGAGCTTGCTCTACTAGGATATAGGACATTCATAATTTGCCATTTTATGGATTGAAAACCTGATCATCTTAAGGGAATGGAAAAAGAACATATGCTTAGTTGAAGCATGAAAGGCTCCTTGATTTAAGAAGCAGAAGTAGTCGGCTTAAATGATTGCCAACAAAAACTAGCAGTATTCACGTTTACCAATCTGCAGAAATTACAACAACAACAACAACCCAGTATAATCCCACTTGGTAGGGTCTGGGAGGGTAGTGTGAACGCAGACCTTACCCCTACCCTTGGGTCCCTTGGGTAGAGAGGCTGTTTCCAAATAGCCCGGCATCCTTCCCTCCAAGAATGTCCCACCTTGCTCTTGGGAAGACTCGAACTCACAACCTCTCGGTCACGGTTGGAAGTGGGGCTGCTTACCATCGGAGCTACTCCTCTTGTCCCAATCTGCAGAAATTAAGTATAATAACAGCGGGCATAAGAATGTTGAACCTTCAGATTGGAGGGAAAACTAGCAGATATGTCGGTGAGATCTTCGAGGATATCCTCAAAATGTCTGCCAATAACTCCAAGACACAAGCTCACCAAGCTGGGAGGCTTCCTCTTCTTAATAGCTAATACTGTGTAACAAAACAAACCCTACTCTATAAATAATTCATCACAATTCCCAAGCCCATCAAAATTCACAAAGGAGAACGTACCCGATGCCTGAAACGAGAGGCTGTAATATTTAGCTTCGGAATTGGGTTTGGAGTAAAGTTTCGGTACAGAATCCTTAACTTCAGGGGCTTTTGCTTTGTCCATCAACTGGAAAATAGTGTTGAAACAGGATCGAAGCCAACTGCGTGAATCGGGAATCTTCGCCGGTGAATCTTCTTTCCCTTGACTGACGGCCACTCACCGACTATGACCAGTCGAAATTTCTCTTCCACGATGCGTTTGGACGATATTTACTCCATGTCTCCATTAAAAGTTGTACTAATTGAAATAACCAGTACTCCGTACGTACATTTTACTAATAAACTAGCCCTGTGGTACGCGCAAATTTATATTAATGAATATATAATTTAAAATTTTTGAATAATATATTTGAGTTATAAAATATAATTATATTAGTATAAAATATAAATGTGATAAAATAATATTAGAATATTAATTCTAATTAGTTAGATTGTCTCATGTGAAATTTATTTGTCAAGGATAAAAATATCGATCAATCTCGGCGAAGGGTTGAAACTTGAAAGTTTGGAACTCTTCCTCGCATGTTAAATGCAATTTGGTGAATACGGAATACTTACTTGAAAATATAGTTGATTTATATAGGGTAACAATATTTATTATTTTGGAATCCTAAATATTAGGACTTCAAACATTCAAATAAGGAATAATTTAATGAGCAAAATTTTAGTTTATTTTAATATTTATTATTTTAAAGTGCTAAATATTAGGACTTCATACATTCGAATAAGGAATAATTTAATGAGCAAAATTTTAATTGATTTTAATGTCCTAAACATTAGAAAATTAATTAAATTGACTATTGTGTCCAGCGTAAACTCTACTATTAAGGGATAAAAAAGGCAAATGGTATTTCGCTAATGGCCTTTATACTTTTAATATAATACTAGTCTTAGGGTACGCGCTTTGCGCGTGTACCTCATATCAATAAATATATATTTTTAAAATATTACATAACTATTATTAAATTAATATGTTTGAGTTATTGAACAAAAATTTAAAGAAAAAGATATAAATACTAAAAATAATAAATATTGATCCAATTTAGTTAGTTCAATAAATAAAAGAATCTGCCTCACAAAAGTTCTTATATGACTTATTGTGATTTCTGGGAATTTAACATTTTGTGAAAATTATTATTAGTTTGTCACTTAATACTGAAAACAAAATAACAAATAAAATTAATAGTATAATATAACTAATTTTGCTCTATTTTCTTTTCTTTTTTTAACCTCTAGTGCTCTTCATGCGAAAATAAACTTATGTGCCTTAAGAGTTTTATCAATTTGAAAAATATTTTTACTCGCATGATGATGTCGAAAAAGATTTAAGTCTTTTGCTAATTCATTCTCAATATTTAAATAATATATTTTATTTTTGCATTGGCGTTATAGAAAATATAGATATTTTGAACTCCTTCCTACTCGAACAACATTTTCTTTCAATCAAGTTTTGTGTAATAAAAAATTACATCTAGTAATTAGAAAAAATATATTTAATTAAGTACAAACCTCTCTTTTTTAATATATAGTAGCAATATATAGAAGCTTTCCCTTGGGATTATATGGTCAGACCATTTTATAACAGCATTCTTATATAATCGTTTTACTATAAAAGCCAAGCTTTTTTCGGAACCAAATGTCATGATTTGTTATAATATATCTTCTTTATAACAACAATTTACTATAACATCCAAAAATATTCGAAACAAAGAAAGTTGTTATAGAGAGATTTGACTATATATACTCTATAACAAGAATGAACGTCAAATATATCACCGTAATCAAATATAAGGAAAGGAGAGTGTAACAAGTACTCTTACTTCCCCCAGGTAATAGTTATTTTAAAGTGTTAAATATACTTTCCATATAATTCAAATAAGGAAAGATTTAATAACTAAATTTTTATTGATTATAAGTCCTACATATTAGAAAAATAAATTAACTTATAATTTTGTCTAATGTGAAATCTATTTTTAAAGTGTAAAAAAGACGAATGATATTTCACTAATTGCCTTCGTGCTTTTAATATAGTACTACTCTTATGGTACGCACGTTGCGCGTGAACCTATATTATTAAGTATAATTTTTTAAATTATACTAATATACTATATAATATTTTCGAGTTATTAAATATAAACTAAAAGATAGTCAATTCTTGAAAATAATGTATGTCGATGTTATCTAGCTCAATAAAAGAAGAATTATGTCTTTTTTCAACAATGGCTATTGTTTCTAACGCTAATGGAAAATACCATTTGTAGAAATATTGGCCTATTTGTTAAAGAAAATACTCATAAAATAAATTTCAATTAATTATAAGAGTTAATATTGAAAAGGCATATTTTTAAAATATATTATATTCATTAACAAAAAATAGGTAAAATGAATTATTACTAAAACAAATAAGAAAGATAAGCATAAAATTATATGCCATGGGAAAGGTAAGTGTGATAGAGCAAAACACGAGTGTATCTATAAAATTATCCCTATACTTTAATTACCAAGTTTTAAAATAAATATTTATGAATTGAAAACTTAAGAATAATTTGTTTGGTGTGAAAGTAAATATAGAGGCCAAATTAACCTCGTAAATTAAAATTAATGACAAGAACCACGAGTATTAAGATGGAGTTTCCTTGAGAAAGAAATTTTCCTTTTACGTACTTCTTTTGTAAGTATATAGATTATTTATATAAAGTAAAATTTTAATTATTTTTAGTGTCCTAAATATTAGGACTTTTTACTTAATTAAATAAGGAAGGATTTAATGATAAAGATTTTAGTTGATTATGAATTCCTAAGTATTAGAAAACTAATTTAAATTATAATTTTGTCCAATGTGAATTCTATTTTGAAATGGTAAAAAAGGCGAACGACATTTCGTTAAGGGCTTTTGTGACGACACAAATGGGTCTTCACCGTAATTCTTCCTTTTTTAATAATTTCGAGGCCTCGAAAACCTCGCTTTTAGTTGTCTCGATTTACGTGCGTACTCCAGACGCGAAGCCGAAAATTTTTTATATTGAAATATGTGAACTATGTGTTAAAATTGAAGAATTTTGATATTAGTATTGTTAAAGTTGACTTTGGTCAACATTTTGGGTAAACGGACCAGGACCCGTGATGTGATGGTCCCGGAAGGTCCGTAGAAAAATATAGGACTCTGGCGTATTTCCGGAATAGAAATCGAAGGTCTTGAGCCCGAGTAAAGAATTTTTTAAAAGAAATTATTTTTTCTAAAAATGATATGGATTTTTGAAAATAAAATGAGTTAGAAAATATAGGTACCAGGCTCGTATTTTGGTTCCGACATCCGGTACATGTCTTAAATATGCGTTAAGCACTTTTTGTGAAATTTGGTCAAAATCGGACGTCGTTTGACATGTTTCGGACCTAAATATCTAAAGTTGGAGGTTTATGAACTTTTAAATGAAAATGATGAATTTGAGGCTTGATTCTTTGACTTTGATGTTATTTTAGCTCATTTGGAATATGTTCGCGACTCCAGCGCAGAGGTTCCTTCCACTGGTTTTGTTCCTATTGTTCGGGAGTTCTCCGAGTTTTTGGTCCGAGCCTCGAGTTTGGACCATGTGCGCCCGAGGTCGGATTTTGGTATTTTTGGAAGAATGATAGAAAATTCATTTCAAGGCTATGGAATTGTGTCTTTGAGCCATTATTGATAATATTGAACTAAGTTGTGCCTAGATATCATTGTTTCGGAGTTGGATTCTAGAGGAAAGGCGGTGTTAGAGATTTGATTGCTATTTTCGGACCGAGGTAAGTGTTTAATCTAACTCTGTCTTGAGGGAATATGATTAGGATACTAAATGCTATGTGCTAAATATGGAGTACAGTGTATATGCATGGTGACGGTTAACTTTACACCGGAGTCTAACATGGCCGCGGGTCTTAAATATGTTTGAACCGAACTTTGTGGAACATCTTTCTTGTTTAATTGCTAAGTTTCCTATATGTGAACGGTTAAGGAAGAATTGGGTTGGCATATTTTTGGAGCATTGTCTCGAACCAGAATTGATGATTTAGAAAGAAGTGATTAAAAGAGAAAGTGTTGTGACTTTTCTCTTGCCGGGACACATAGTCTGTTATTGTTGTTGCTACCTTACCAGGATATTTGGGCTGTTAATTGTACTATTGCTGGGTTAAAGTATTATGTTGTCGAATTTTCCTAATGTGACCTCTTTTAGAAAGATTATATGTGTTATTCACTATTATTTGGGATCGTGTGGCACGCCATCCACGTATGATTTTATGAAATGGGATCGAGTGGTACGCCTACCACAAAATAAATTGATTATTTGTTATTGGCCTTAGTTGTCGGTGACATATCGTGCACTGTATAAAGATGAAATGGGAACGAGTAGTACGCCTACCACGAGATATATGAAATGGGAGCGAGTGGTACGCCTATCACGTGATATGTGAAATGGGAGTGAATAGTGCGCCTACCATGTGATATATGAAATGGGACTGTGTGGCACGTCGTCCACTTATACATGATATGAATTGAGATTGTGTGGAGCGCCGACCACTTATATACGAGTTATGATATTGAGGTATAGTTATATCCGTTGATTTGTTTTCACTGCTTTTTCCCCGAGCATACCCCTTCCCCTTTTAATTGGTAGTTTGTGTTGTTATTTTTGTTGCTTCTGTATACACATATATTTGCATAGGTTGTAGACTTTCCATGAAATTGTGACACCAGTTCTGGATGGTCTTCGTTTAATAAATTTGTATTGGAAATGCTTAAATGGTTTTATTTTATCCTTCCGCTCGTTTAAATTTCGTTGTTTATATAATGTTGGTTCATAATTGTTAAAGGATTAAAATGGAAAATAGGTAAATAATTCAAATGGTCGGCTTGCCTAGCTTTCACTAGTAAGTGCCATCGCGACTATCGAAGGCGGAAAATTCGAGTCGTGACACATTCTGCGCCAGACGTATAGACGATATGTGGGAGTTCATTAAGGCCCACCCACTCCATGCTTGTATTGTTAGACGCATTTAGGATACAGGTTTCTATAGGATCAAAGAGATAGGCCGCTTGCAATTCGATTGGCCGTTGATCAAGATTATGATAGAGCGGTGGCGACCTGAGACGCACACATTTCATCTACCCATAGGCAAGATACCATCATACTTCAGGATGTCGAGGTTCTTTTTGGCATGCTGGTTAATGTATAACATGTAGCTTACCCGCATACTATTAGAAAATATACAGGATTGCATTTCCTGCAGATGTTGCATTGGCTCACAGGTTTCTAGCCAACGGAGGAGACTAAATTGAGTGTGGCCAGTCATTTACAGTTGACGCCCATCTAGAAACATCTGGAGGTGATGGATACAGACATTACAGATGATTCATCGGATCTTCTTATCGACTGGTAACGAGATTGTTGATGCTACTTATGTTTGGTAGGGTATTGTTCCCAAACAATTCAGAAAACCTAGTCAGCTTGATATCATCTTGAGTGTCTAGATAATTTACCTGGTTACAGCTGGGGTGCAACTGTTTTAAGTTACCTGTATAGGTAGATGTGTCGGATGTGCATGGGCACCCAAAGATACGTTGCTAGATTTTGCCACTATTTCTGGTGAAAACATAGTCAAATTTTCATGATTATAACATAAATAGTAAAAATATACCTTAAATTTTATGTCCATAATATACATTAGGTTTGGGCCTAGGAGCGGTTCCTGCAGTTTCAGCCACTTCTAACACCCATCGTTCCGGATGCACTACCTCCATCATTTCTCCCATTATCTAGGAGGTGGGTTGATAGGCGAGGCTATGGATGTGAGGTCGAGGCTCGACATCATTTCCCCTATTACAGGGATTTGTTGGATTTGCTTGAAGGCGCACAGGTACATGCACACTTATGTTTACTGGGTCTGACTTTATATGTGTTGTGTTTACTCACGATTCGCTTATTTACTTAATAGTTCATATGGAGGACACACAGTGACGGGCTAATAGCTGGTTTGCCCAATTATTCCTCCCATAGCCAAGTGATACAGAGCTCTTCCGTTCCAATAATGTGTCTCGATATTGTCGAGAATCATGCCACCGAGCGAGTCCTTCACCAGTTTGGTCGACCATAGCTTGTACCTACTCCTCCCGCTTGGCTGAGGATACATTACCAGTGGGATGATCCCTCCAGGGTTGACCAGACATACATGGCCTGGCTAAAGGCGCAGATTGAGATTTGGGACAATAGATATGACCTGATCCTTCCACCCCCTCCACATGAGCGTACTGATAGAGAGCATGAGTATATGGGCTGGTAGCGTAGTGTTACTCGCCTTTTCATCGTAAATCCAGTTCATCGCGCTGGTGCTCAGTACATTCCATATGCCGGGAGGCGTGAGGCACTAGTATATTATTCGTTATACTTATAACGTTAACCTATCATTCCATAACTAATATTTTACATGTTGTTTAGGCTATTGGCTTACATCTGATCTACCAATTGAGATTGCAGATGCACTTGCACACCGGCGAGGGAGCGACAGTTTTGCACGAGTATGGTCGGTAGGTTATAGATCTGCCTTCATGGACATTGAGGTGTGCTCTAGATGATAAGCACTTAGGATACAAGGCTACTTATGTGTTACCTGTTACCAGAGGATTACCATCATGGGCCACCAGTGGAGCCTGAACGTGGTAGACGTGGTAGGCGCGCCTAGAGAGGAAGGGGTGTCCCACGAGGTTGTGGGGGTCGGCGAGGACGTGGTCCCCAGAAAGTAGTAATTGAGGAAAATAATGATTAGCCGAGTAACCACCCTGAGTTAGACAATGCTCCTCATGATATGTCGTCATTCAGCCTTTAGCTGACGCCAGGGACTTCACAGGTGACCCGGTAGCTCCATTGTTGATTTTGGGCATCACCATTATGTGATAAGAGTGGGATCAGTATTTTCCTGGGCTCCCAAAGCCATCGACATTATCGTCCAACATG